>JBANSL010000001.1:38705000-41105000 GCA_037127255.1 Persicaria tinctoria | reverse complement strand
CACCATTCAAGGTTTCAACCAGGTGGGACAAAAAGCTTTGGGCGTCATTGCCTTGAAAGTGGTTCTAGACGATCTCTACAAGGATGCCCTTTTCCATGTCATCGACGCTGGAACCTCCTATAACGCTTTGCTAGGGAGGCCATGGCATGGGCCAGCAAGTCGATTGCTTCTACACTTCATCAGTGCTTGAAGTACACCGATGAAAATGGAAATGAAAGGACTATCCGTGGCGATAGTGATCTTTTTCAAGGTGAAAGCGTTAATTACGCAGACACCAAATTCTACAAGACTGTTCACTCTAACTCCAATCCACGTGTGGAAGCGAAAGAGAAAGGTAAAAGTGTCAGTCCACAAAAGAGAAGAGTCAGAGACATGTCACACAAGGTCTCTCTTGTCCGAATAAGAGAAGAGCCAGAGACACGTCCGAAGGTGTTATTCAAATACACACCCAAGGATAAGAGACAACCCGGCCAGAAGCCATTAAGTGCAGCAGAGAAGGCTATGCACTCTCTAATGACCAGCTACACTTGTCCTCTCCGTAAAATCAACAAATCTATTTCAAAGAAGAAGTTGGTCATTCAAACACATTTCGGAGATAAAAGAAATGAAAAAGTAAGGGTGGTGTTTAAGGGTGAGTCTTCTAAGGCACCAGTCGAGCAGGGCTCTTCAAAGCATCATAAGGTCGTCAAAGTTAAGGCGACAAGACCTCTACCAAAAAGAAAAGCTTCGCAGAAATCCCTCAATGAGATCCCGATGGATGATATACAAATCTCTCAAGAGGGAGAGTTATTGTCTGCTAAAGTCTTAGAGCCTATGACTCTAACAAGTCAAGAGCAAAATATGTTCTCACAAGACGCAACAAATGCACCTCGAGTCAGGGTTTTCAAAAGACTTGGGACAGGTGCTCCAAGAGTTTCCGTGTTCGAGAGGCTTGGAAGAGTTAACGTGCCTAAACACAAAAGGGCCAACACTAAGAAGACCAGAAAGTGGAAGCTGAAGAATAAGAAGCCAGAAACCTCCAATTACGAAGATGAGGATTCCATGGATGCTCAAATAGAAGAAGTAAATATGGTGTTAACCTATACAAGGAGTGAGCCAAGTGAAGATCCTCAGGATTTTCTTAATGTGGTCCAACCTGCTCCGCCGGAAATGGAAGATGGTGGTCAAGCCACAATTGACAAATTGCAAGAAATTAACTTAGGGACTACAGAAGATCCTAAGCCCGTATTCGTTAGTGCTTTGCTAACAGAAGAGGAAAGAGGATCATATGAGCATCTTCTCAATGAACATAGAGATGTGTTTGCTTAGGGATATCAAGACATGCCTGGTTTGGATCCTAAGGTGGCTATGCATAAGCTATCTGTCTCCGAAGAGGAAAAGCCAGTAAAGCAAGCTCAACGTCGTTTTCGGCCCGAGCTGACAGTGCAGATTAAAGCTGAAGTCAACAAGCTCATTGAGGCTGGATTCATTCGTGAGGTCCAATACCCAAGCTGGTTGGCAAACATTGTTCCCGTCAAGAAGAAGAACGGCCAACTATGTATCTGTGTGGATTTTCGGGACTTAAATGAAGCATGTCCCAAGGATGAATTCCCTCTTCCGATAACCGAGTTATTGGTTGATTCCACCACGGGTTTTCAAACCTTATCCTTCATGGATGGATTCTCAGGGTATAATCAGATTAAAATGCATACTGAAGACGAAGAGTTAACAGCTTTCCGGACACCTCTAGGCACGTATTGCTATACAATAATGCCTTTTGGTCTGAAAATTGCGGGAGCGACCTATCAAAGAGCTATGACGGTGATCTTCCATGATCTACTTCACAACACCATTGAGTGCTATGTGGATGACCTTGTAGTGAAAACAAAGAAAAGAGAGGATCATTTGGATGATCTCAAGAGAATCTTTGGAAGGTTGCGAAAACACCAATTGAAGATGAATCCCCTTAAGTGTGCCTTTGGTGTAACTTCAGGAAAGTTTCTTGGCTTCATTGTTCGAGGACGGAGCATAGAAATCGACCCCGATAAAATCAAGGCAATCGTGCAAATGCCAGCCCCGAGGAATCTCCGTGAGTTGCGAGGTCTACAGGGAAAACTAGCCTACATCCGGCGTTTCATTTCAAATCTGACGGGGAGGTGTCAACCCTTTCTGAGGTTGATGAAGAAAGATGTTCCGTTCATATGGGACCAAGCTTGTCAAAATGCTCTCGACTGCATCAAGAAATACTTGACTGACCCGCCAGTCCTCATGCCGCCAGTTCAGGGAAAACCCTTAGTCTTGTACACCGCAATCTCTTGAGCGGTCGTTAGGGGCAATGTTAGCCCAAAATAATGATGAAGGAAAGGAAAATGCCTTGTACTACATCAGCCGAACGATGGTTGGGGCAGAACTAAATTATCCTGCTATGGAGAAGATATGTCTGGCGTTGATCTTTGTTATCCAAAAGCTACGGCATTATCTCTTGTCCCATCAAATCACATTAATCTCCAAAGCTGATCCTTTGCGATACATTTTGTCCAAGACGGTGTTGTCAGGGAGACTAGCTAAATGGGCTATGCTTCTGGCTCCATTTGACATCAAGTTGGTGCCTCAAAAGGCGGTCAAGGGGCAAATAATAGCTGATTTCTTGGCCGCCCATCCTACTCCCGATAACGAGGAGTTAGTGGATGATTTGCCAGATGAAGAAGTCTTCATGACAGAAGAAAAACCTTGGCAGTTATACTTTGATAGCGCTGCAAAGAGAAGAGGGGTCGGAGTAGGCATAGTGTTCATCACTCCAACCGAGGGAATAGTGCCTTATTCATTTTCTCTTTTTAGAAGACTGCACAAACAACGTGGCAGAATATGAGGCACTCATCATTGGCCTAGAGGTAGCTCTTGAGATGAACGCTGACCCATTAAAGGTGTTTGGTGACTCTCAGTTAGTAATCAGGCAGCTAAATGGCCAGTATGAAGTCAAAAACAAAAATTTGCTTCTTTTGCATCAAAGAGCCAAACATCTCATACACCAGTTTTGTCAGATAGAAGTCGTGCATATATCAAGGTCCGAAAATGACCAAGCAGATGCATTGGCTAAATTGGCCGCGTCACTAACATTGCCAAGTGAAAGAGAAATCGAGATTACAATCGGGGAGCGACATTTGCTTATGTCAGCTTTGAAGCGAGCCGAGCCCAACGAAGAGGTGGATGTTGTTTCCGTATATGAAGTTGAGGAAGAAACAGACTGGCGACAGCCGCTCATTGAGTATCTTCGTCATGGGGTTCATCCCGATGATGCTAAAAAGAGAGTTGATGTTAAAAGGCGAGTGTCAAGGTTCCTACTTAAGAATGACACTTTGTATCGAAGGACATTCGATGGAATGTTATTAAGATGCCTGTCAAATGAAGAGGCAAAATATATCCTCGCAGAAACCCAAGCTGGGGTATGCGGAGCGCATCAAGCCGGTCCAAAATTAGCTAATCAAATCAAACGATTGGGCTACTATTGGACAACAATGGTGAAGGATGCCATGGATTTCTCTAAAGCTTGCCATGCTTGTCAAATTCACAGCGACTTCATACACCAGCCTCCTCGAATGTTGCACCCGACGACTTTGTCCCGGCCATTTAATGCATGGGGTCTCGATGTTATAGGGTGTATAAAGCTATCGTCCTCTCGAGGACACCAGTATATTCTGGCTGCTACAGATTACTTCTCAAAATGGGCAGAAGCCATACCATTGAAGGAAGTGGGAGCTAAAGAAGTCGCTAACTTCATAAGAACTCATTTGATCTATCGATATGGAGTTCCTTCAAAAATCATCTCAGACAACGCTCTCTACTTCAAAAATCAGATGCTGGTGAAGTTGAGCGAGAAGTTTGGGTTTAAGCATAGCTTCTCATCGATCTATAACCCGTCATCAAATGGTCAAGCTGAGGCATTTAATAAAGTGCTATGCAAGATCCTAAAGAAGATGGTGTCAAAATCCAAAAGAGATTGACATGAACGGCTACCGGAGGCACTATGGGCTTATCGGACAACAACACGCACATCGACTGGTTGTACACCTTACAACCTGGTCTTTGGGTCTGAAGCTGTTTTACCCTTAGAAATTCAGTTGCCATCTCTCAAAGTTGCAGTTCAGCTCACCGACCCGGAAGAGAATGTCAAGATCTGTCTGGCCGAGCTCGAAGCATTAGATGAGAATCTGATACGGGGTTAGCCGTGGGTTGGTCCGATCTTCGACAACAAGCAAGAACTGAACAAGAAAAGCAAGAACTCGATCAAGATCAATCAAGAACAGCCAAGAAACAATAAAGACGCAGCAAGAACGATCAAGAACAAGGATTCTTGATGTCGACAATGAACAAGATTAATAAAGACTCGACAAAGAATAATAAAGACTCGAAATTGAAACAAGAATGGAAAGACACGACCTGATAAGGACTGAGTCGATCTATGTAGCACAAGATAAAGACCCCAGGCCTCCTCAGAGGGTAGGAACCAATACCAATGCCTACACAACCCGTCTCTACAATCCGACACAATCAAGCGGACAACTTGAAGCACCAGAAGGGGGCTTGTGGATACTAGATTCACCAAGTCTTGCGAAGTTGATGAACGGCAAAGCAAACCAAGCTAGATCAAACCAATTCGATGATCAACGAGCACAGCTCTAGTTGGATCAACAAGACACTCCATGTGTTTCACACAATTTGAGAGATCTAAATTCTATTCATAATGTTCTTATTGAATTACAATAGGAGAACTCGGAATATATAGGCCACGCAGGGCTGTTGGGCCGAGTTAGATGATAAAATAAGATAAAACTAACATCTAATGGAAATAATAAAAATAACCTTAAAGTTTCCTAAAATAACTTAAGTATAAGAAATACTAAATAGGAAATAAATATAATGTTCCAAAACTTAACAAAATCCCGTCAAAACCAGCAGCAGCTCAAAGAATGTTGATTTCGGCCAAGCTATAGGACGAATCTGGAAAAACCTTCAACAGCAAAGTTGTAGATCTCTTCGTCCTCGTTCCAACAAGGTATGGCACGCCTCAATCCGATAAATATTGAATCCGTACGACCCATTGTACAGAGACGTCGAAAAGCTGTCAATGTTCTGAACGAGAGTCTAAAACGTCAATTGATCAAGCTTGCACCTTTGGACCTTCTCCCATGGTGGAGCCTTCTTCTTCCTCTTGAGGATGACTTCATTCTCACGACCTCGAATCATAGGTCCATCCCCAAGTATAGATGTGTCCGGAGGTGTCTTGGATGGTCCTGCATCAATCTCCCTTTCTTGAAAAGGATTCGTCCTCGAATCCAATGTCGCATTTGATTCCGCAAAGGCATCCACACGAGCTCCTGGATCGAAAACCTCATGTCCATGGAAACTCATCTCAAGACCAATTGATGTAGGGATTGACCACTCCTCGATGGATATTATCTCAGCTTCATCTACAAAATCAAGAAAAGAAACTTTATGAGTTTATAATTCAGATTCCATATGAATGGCATGATGTTCTAACTTAATATGCACTTGAGCTTGATCAATAATCCCTAAGTTTCCATCCAAAACTAGCAAGTTTTCATCCTTTTCCAAGGCTGAATTTTCAATTAACTCAATGCTAGCAATAGTAGAAGAATCTTCACCATTAATGATCAAATTAGTAACTATTCCTTTTTCTATGCATTTATTATGACATAAATCTTCTCTTTGATTATCATCACAAGACATAGGTTGAACATTTAAATCAATCAAAGAATCATCATGCTCATATTCAATGCAAACATTATCATCATAGGCAATTAAATTAAAACCTTGATCAACATTATTATCAACATGCTCTACATTTTCAGCAATAGAAGAAGCATCTATGCTAGAAGAAACATGATGTTGAATAGCATTATTAAGAGGAATAGGATGAGTTTCTTCCCTTTCCATTGGTGGCACTTCATCTCTGGGTGGGACTCCTTGTACAAACACCGTATTAGAGCCAAAATGCTGAAGCTCTATTGTCGTAAAGCTTTTATCTATCTTAGCCATGTCATTATTGAACTTTACCAACATCTCGTTCATGGCTTTCATGGTGTTCATCAAGGTATTGAATTGCTCAGGCGTCACTGTTGCACTCGAGTTAGTGGCATTGTTACCACCATTGTTCCCCTGATTAGTAGACATTATAACAAAGACCAAAGAAACAAAGAACTAAGTTAAAGGTTAGTAAGACTTATAAACAGCTCACAATTGTGTTTCGCTCACACTCCCTCTCTGATTGATATATCACGCTTGCTAGGGCAATCCGCTTTGGGCAAATCAACTACCAAGCAAAAACTAAGGCAATCAAGGTATGTAATGAATGAAACAACGCAGGAGAGTACTCAACAAGGGCTGTAGAGAACTCGATGTAAGCAACAAACTTAGATCCAAGCAAAACAGATGGGAAATTGCAAGGAATCACTCAACACAAACTAAGGTGCACTCGACAAGGGTCTAATGCACTCGACACACACAAAAGTGAACTCAGTAAGGACTGAGTTCTCTACACAAAGAAAAAGAAAGAGAAATAAAAGAAAACTTGGAAATTTACCTCTTTTGATTGAAAACCTTCAAGTTATGATGTTGTAGTTGCAGGGTAGGGTTTCAATTTTGTGGAGGTTGATGTGTTTGGGGATATAGGGCTGTCGACTAGGGCTGAGAAGGGATTCACCAATGGTCCTTGGGAGCTTTCTTGCACTAGATCAACAAAACACTTTCCTTTTTTTTTTTTGACTTACTTTTACCCCTAGTGAATTTTATCCTCCTAGGTCCAAGTTTTAATGATAGATTTCGAAACTGATTTTTTTTTTTTTTTTTGATACTAATGCAAGAAACACTCTAAATATGTAATAGGACTCGAAAATCTGAATATGGTGGTGATAGAAGATAAAAATTCAGCCCTAATGAAAAGATATAGATAGAATGGCTAATTTAGGTAATAGGATCTATCTTGTGCCTTTTGTGATAGTTGATAGATATAATGGAAATTAATATCCAACAACTTATAAAATCTGATTTTAGGCAATTGATAAATGGAATTAGATAAAAGATAAATCAAAATTCCAAAGATAGAATAGATAAACAAAAGGATAGTAAAGATAGAACAAACTAGGGTTTGTCCTTGTGTGGTGTAGTAGAATCGGCCAAAGGAGGACTATGGGGACAATGAATGCCGTCGGCTATAGGGTGTTCACAAGGGCTGTGCGCACCACTTTGGTCGACTCCACGGTCTCGGCTAGGCTTTGTGTTTAGGCTATCCAACCACAAACAATCACAAACTCAAGATTAGTAATTTAATCAAAAAGGATGCAAGAAGTAAATAACCAAACAAAGAAAGACTCTATTTTTGTGTTTTTGTGTTTATGAAAAGAAAAAGACTCAATCTTGATGTCGGAAACCAAAGCTCTGATGCCAATTTGATACGGGGTTAGCCGTGGGTTGGTCCGATCTTCGACAACAAGCAAGAACTGAACAAGAAAAGCAAGAACTCGATCAAGATCAATCAAGAACAGCCAAGAAACAATAAAGACGCAGCAAGAACGATCAAGAACAAGGATTCTTGATGTCGACAATGAACAAGATTAATAAAGACTCGACAAAGAATAATAAAGACTCGAAATTGAAACAAGAATGGAAAGACACGACCTGATAAGGACTGAGTCGATCTATGTAGCACAAGATAAAGACCCCAGGCCTCCTCAGAGGGTAGGAACCAATACCAATGCCTACACAACCCGTCTCTACAATCCGACACAATCAAGCGGACAACTTGAAGCACCAGAAGGGGGCTTGTGGATACTAGATTCACCAAGTCTTGCGAAGTTGATGAACGGCAAAGCAAACCAAGCTAGATCAAACCAATTCGATGATCAACGAGCACAGCTCTAGTTGGATCAACAAGACACTCCATGTGTTTCACACAATTTGAGAGATCTAAATTCTATTCATAATGTTCTTATTGAATTACAATAGGAGAACTCGGAATATATAGGCCACGCAGGGCTGTTGGGCCGAGTTAGATGATAAAATAAGATAAAACTAACATCTAATGGAAATAATAAAAATAACCTTAAAGTTTCCTAAAATAACTTAAGTATAAGAAATACTAAATAGGAAATAAATATAATGTTCCAAAACTTAACAAAATCCCGTCAAAACCAGCAGCAGCTCAAAGAATGTTGATTTCGGCCAAGCTATAGGACGAATCTGGAAAAACCTTCAACAGCAAAGTTGTAGATCTCTTCGTCCTCGTTCCAACAAGGTATGGCACGCCTCAATCCGATAAATATTGAATCCGTACGACCCATTGTACAGAGACGTCGAAAAGCTGTCAATGTTCTGAACGAGAGTCTAAAACGTCAATTGATCAAGCTTGCACCTTTGGACCTTCTCCCATGGTGGAGCCTTCTTCTTCCTCTTGAGGATGACTTCATTCTCACGACCTCGAATCATAGGTCCATCCCCAAGTATAGATGTGTCCGGAGGTGTCTTGGATGGTCCTGCATCAGAATCGGCTAGCAACACAACAAAAACTGGAAATCTACCAAGCCCAAGTGGCTGGGGCATTCAATAACGGGTCAAATTTCGCTCATTTATTGTTGGTGACTTGGTCCTTACCATCAGGCGACCAATTGTGGTCGACCGAAGATCCCAAGGAAAGTTTCAAGCAAAATGGGAAGGTCCTTATGTGGTGACCAAAGTTTTCCCTAAAGGGGCATATGAACTCTCAAATGTCGAAGGTGAAGTGGTATACTCCTGCGTGAATGGAAAATTCGTGAAGAAATATTTCACGTAAAGCCTCGAGAGTGAAAGTGCCCAGAACTACGCCATGACTTGATCTCCAACAAGGAGTATGTAGGACGTTTGACAATCAAAATACGTCAAATTCAGCCGCAAAAAAAAAAAAAAAAAAAAAAAAAAAAAAAAAAAAAAACTGGGTTCGCAAATGATAGTCGAAGCGTTTGGGAAACCCTTCCTAGAAGGTGGGCCCAAATGATTTGAGTGATGCGGTAAAAAAAAAAAAACTCCCAATTCAATAAAAGGAGAAGTATGGGCTTGAAGTTAGTCCGAGGCTAAAGAACCCTGTAATACATATGAAGAAAAGGGTGCCTAAAATGAACTTCGAACGGCTTGATCCCTCATGAAGAGGGTACGTAGGCAGCTTAGCCATTCTAAAAGTGTTAAGCGCAGCCCCAAAAACAAATACAACGCTAGCTGGTCCCTATCGAATTTGAAGGGGACGTAAGCTTGCACACTGTCATGTTACTTTCGAAAGGCATTGAGTTGCCTACTCCGTCTGCCTTTGGTATATGATGTCGTGTTTCAATTTCATTGTGAAGCTCGTGAATCATATGTCCTTGCAATAGGGTGATAAAACAGGGAAAATAGTATTATCCCACATAAAAAAATGTGTGTACTAAAAAAATCAAACAAATGAGAAAGCGGAGACGAAAGTAAACAAGAGCATTCTAAAATAGTAAAAAGGGAATTCCTAACGACAATTAACAGAAGTAGATGAATTGTTCAACCCTAGACTAGACAGTAAGCTATTTCTGAATGCTTCAGTGGGGAGAAGAGAAATCGGTTAGCTCGCTAATCCAAGCACGATGACGTTCTTCAATCAATTTGAGCTCGGTCATCCTCGCAAACCCTGCTTGGTCGAGTTCGGCTTTAAGCATCCTAATCTTCTCCTCATCCTCCTTAATGAAGCCCTGCAGCTGGATATTTTCGGCTTCTAAGGTAGCAGAATCGGAGTCAATGTTGGCCTCTACTTCGCGAACTTGCTGCTTCAATTGAAGGAGTGCCTCCCTCCTTTGCTGCAAATCAAGAGACCTTTGAGCCAAACGAGGAACTTGACCCTGGTGTAATTCAAGTGAAGAGGTGTGTTGAGCAAGTTGAGTTGACAAACGCTCAACGATCTCAACGTTTGTATCATCATCAAGTTTTGAAGAAGCCTCAGCATCATGGAGAACCCCTTCGACAGTTGTGACGAACCAATAAAGGTCGACCTTAGCCTGCTGTGCTACGCCCTGTAGCATCCCTAAAAGATCAAGTACCTGGGAGTTCTTGGCAAGTAAAGCATGAGATGACGGTGAAGATGAAAGTATATCTACCACTTCCTTGACGCCAAAAATGAGAAAGCCACGAACCGAACCCATCACAGAAGCAGGGAGTAAAGCTTGAAGACTCTCGGAAGCTTTCTTAATCGAAACTGCGTCGGAAGAATCCCGTATTAAGGGTTGCAGTTGGGAATCAATCTGGGTTGGTGCCAAGGGTGGAGTCTCTAGGGCGGGTGAAGATGGCTTGCTAACGTCAAAGTCAAGCTCCTGACTGACCTCGTAGTCAATCTCCTCTATTAAAGGCTGATCGCCTGAGCAGAGTGACCCTTAAAAGACAGATTTTGAGTCAGGTTCAAGATTACAAATACCAAAAAAAAAAAGAAAAAAAAAGAAGGGGTGTCAACAACGCTTTACCCTTATGCTCTTCCAATGGCTTGGACTATGCAACGGGTATGATCTCATCCTGGGTCGGCGCCGCTAGGGGTGTAGACTCCATATCAGGTGAAGATGACCTTTCGAAATGAAGGTCATATTCTGAACCAACCTCAAAATCAGAATCATCGTCAGCCGCATGATCTTCCTCATCGACTGGAGGTTGTTCGATGGGATTAATCAAGTCTCCCGTATCATCGGTGCCAAAGACTATCAAGTCTCCCGTATCATCGGCGCCAAAAACGTACTCTGATGCAAGTTCAAAGTCAGAAGAAATAAATAAATAAATAAGAAATTGAGAGCATTGTACCTTTGTCTGCAGCGCTGAACTCTCCTGACTAGGGCTCGAACTAGCCTTCTGCCTCTTAAAGTGGACATCATTGCTCAGGTGCCTTTCAGATCTCCTCCTAGGTACCTCCACAGGAATTGGGGGATTCTCTGAAGTTTCCATTGTCATCTCCATCGGCATCAATGAGTCATCAGATGGGGGCTCGACTTCTCTAGAAGGCCTTCTAAGGCCTTTGAATCCACTGATCACTTTCCTCACATCTTCGATTACATAAATTGGCTCTCTCAAAAGAGTCTTCTTCTTCCCTGATAAGGTTACGTTAACCTTCTGGATTGACTGACTCAAATAGGGAGCGGAAGCTGCCACCCACCAAGTACAGTAGCTCCGAGTACACTCTCCATGGACGTTGTAGTTAGGTATATCAAAAACTTCACCAGTGTTCCTTCAAAAGAAACGAGAGTAGTATTTAGCAATATCTCTCAATGATCTCCCAGCTCTGAGCGAAAAGCTAAATCGCAAATTGTTGGTAGGAGCGCCTTGATCAAAGCCAAATTGACGGGCAAATCTGTTTGGGTAGTAAGGCTCCAAAACCAGAGTCCGACCGAGTCGAATAGGCAATACAGCTGAGCATATACAAAGCAATCGCTCGAAATCAATGTCTGAAAGCCCGCCAGCATCAACTCGATCTAAGTCGTCTCTTTCCCCAAAAGGTATAATTCGGTAGCGAACATGCTCCTGATGTCTCAGTATCAGTCTAGCTTTGAAAAGAGTCCAATCCTCAACCTGGAGTCCAATACAGGGCTTGAGGAGAGGGTAGTCCTCAGGAAAGTCTCTATCATCGTGACGTCAATATAGGTAGGGGAAATATTCTGACAACCACCCGACCACAAAATGGATCCCAAAGCTAGGGTTAGCCCTACCAGGATAGGTTGGATGCGTTGCCATCTCATTGAGACCATGGTAAATATGGCCTAAAACTGTAGGAGCCAGGGAAATTCGTCTACCTTGCGCCATGAAGCATGCCATAACAAAAGTTTCGGGACGAATTACTTGGGGATTCTGAGGCAGAACAAATCTGCTTAGTAACAGAGCAAGAAACGCAGCTAGTTCTCCTTGACGACTTACAGTCATCATGGGCAAGTTTTTCGTACGTCGCCTCTCTAAATGCGGTACAGAATCCACTCGAGAAGCGTCTTTCCTATTCAGCATAATATCAGAGTTTTTCTCAAAAGCAACCACATTCCATTCATCTCTATAGAAAAAGTCTATCCACTCTTCCCAAGAAATCTGTCCTTTATTCCAGTGACTACAAAGATCAGCGTGAACTCGTAGAAGCTCTAAGACTGTGGGGGGAACTTACCCTCATCCAATAGCTGTTCATTCGGTGGCAAAAATTCCTCATAAGGGTCACCTAGAATTGGCAAGCCTGCAATCTGTTTCAAGTCATGAACGGAGATTCCGAGTTCGCTGCATGCATGATGGAGGGTGTTGGTTAAAGGGCTCCAAAGTTCACAAAAGGCCCTCCATACATCCCTGTGATACAAGTAAGGGAAACGTGAAACAGCCACAAGTCCATAGATCTCAGCACAACGCAAAATATCCTCGTGGTGATCAACTATCCTTTCAGTCCAATCTGACAAACCAGATGTGCAAGTGGCCAGTCCACTAAAGTTAAAATCTGTTCCCCACCTCAGTTTCTTCCACAACAGATCTTTGAGAATGGGGTAAAACTCGCTTTTAGGAGAAAACTTCCCGGTAGGCTTATTATCAGCCTGAACCTTGTCAAGAAAAACTCCTTCGAATAATTTACTGAAATCATTGTGGGTTTGTACACAACCTTTTTCATCATCCCGAATAAGCCTCAGATAGCCTGAAAACACTCTCTCCCTTTTAGTCCAGGTCTTGAGTGATGGAATTTGCCTGGGAACATCAACCTCCCGAATGGAGAGAGACCTTGGGTAGAGTGGTCCGTAGGTGAGCTCCAAGTTGTCCCTTCCCAAAGCTCTTTCAGGATGGGCGTCTCCGTAAGCGTTCATTTTGATAGCCTAAAATTGACAAAAGAAATAGTAAAAGTCGGCAATCAGAATCGAGAGGGGAAATCAAAGGGGATCAAGACACTAGGAGGAGAGAGGCGAACTTTGAATCTGTTCGATAAGGTCCTCACAAATTCAAAGTTCGGGGGCAACTGTTTGGAAGTAAATTTTTGCGATTAAAGGAAATTGCATATTCAGATACATTTCAGAAGTAAATGTGCTAACAAGTGGATTGCCAATTGGCTCTACATTCCATTCACTAGCAAGCGGGTTTGAGGCTTACAAAGCTCGACGGGCGAGCATAAACGACCGATAAATAAAAATGCAACCTTCGTGGTTCCTCGCCGGTAAACTATGCCTTCACTTGCTTCGATGGTGAGCCTGTTCGAGGAAACTGGTTGCTGAGCAAAAGGTTAAGCTGCACAAAAAAAAATATATGTGTGAGTTAAGTGGGTTCAAGAGTAATTCATATATAATAAAGAAAAAAAATTAGTATGATGATGGACTTCCTAGGTAGCAAAACAAGGTCTAGGCATATTTGTAAAAGACAAGAAAGAGGGTCCAGCCCACCATGCAATTAAATATACATATAAACAAGCATCGGCTAAAAAAGCTGCTTGGAAAGTCAGTATAATGGGCTGGAATCTAAATGAAAAGGGCAAGGATCAGCCGCTCACAGAAATGCAGATGGAAAAAAAAAAGCATATGTATATTCTCTAAAAGAAATAAGGAAAAGAGAATAATATTACAAATGAAAATAAGGAAGGTAGGGATCTACCGAGCTCCTAATATTTCCCTATAAAATAGGCTGATTTTCTGGGCTGCAGGTTACGAAGGGCAGAGAAAGAGGCTGCAGAAAAAAACACAACAAACACACAGGAAACAAATCAGCAAGAAGAAGAAAAGGAGGAGGCAAACAAGGTAGCCTGCTCTCTCCGTGTGGGGTTTTTATTGACTCCCGAGACCCCGCCCTTGCAAAGCACTCTTGTTTTCGCTTGTGGCCTGGGTTTCGGAGTCGTCAAATTGCCCTAAATACAGCCGAAACGCCGCTGAAATTCACTCTCGAGACCCTGCCCTTGCAAAGCACTCTTGTTTTCGCTTGTGGCTTGGGTCTCGGAGTCGTCAAACTGCCACAAGAGGAGTCGGAATGCTGTCAAAACTCACTCTCGAAACCCCGCCCTCGCAAAGCACTCTTGTTTTCGCTTGTGGCCTGGGTTTCGAAGTTGTTAAAATACCCTAAACAAGGTCGAGGTGTTGCTGAAATGGATTCCCGAAACCCCGCCCTTGCAAAGCACTCTTGTTTTCCCTCGTGGCTTGGGTTTTGGAATCAGTTAAATGCCCTAAAAGAGGGCGAAACTCTGCCTAAATTCACTCAGTAACTTTTCTAATCAAATCATGGCAACACAAGGCTCAACGGTTTACACCAGCTTCTACCTAAGACAACAAGGGCGAAATTCTGCTAAAGCCTATTCGAAACGCTGCTGGATTTTTCTTAGCCAAATCAATTAATTCATGCAGTAGTGTTGTCAAACAAGGAATTGGTTCAGACAGTAATCTCAAACAAGTGGGAGAAATTCCACTGCAGTCATCAAACAATAGGAAGAAATTCCATTCCAGTCAGACATGAGAATACTAAAAATCAAAGCAAGAGAAACAAATTTCTGTACGAATCGCACAGAATAAAATCCTAAATAAACTGGTGTTCTGTTACCCTAAGCAGACAGGCTCCAAATTAAAAATCCTCGACTGTTGAAGTTGGTTTTTTGATGGTCTAAATTATCAAAACCAAATTAAAAAAAAAACAGCTTGCAAGGAAAAGGAAGGGATAACAACCAAACAGGACATTCTTCCTCTCAACCCAAAATTCACAAGCAAGGAAAAAAAGGGGAATAGATTTGCTGGACAGATTCGATTCGTTCCAAGAAACTAAAATCAAGCACATATTGTGTAAAATATTCACCAATTACAAGCAAACCAGGCTCTTGTGGCAAGTCTAGGCTTGCACCTAAAGGAGTCTAAACTGAAATCGAAATCAAAACCAGTGTCAAAGCCAAAGCAATCTCATCAATTTGGAATCAATTTCCGTCCTAAACAAACCAAATAAATTGGTGAAACTGCTATCAAATTGAGTACTTTCAGCAGCATACACACACAAAGAAAGCTACAACAGACATGGGCGCTTATACAAATAAACAAGGAAGAAATTAACTTACTTGGGAGACTGTCGCACCTAAATTGCCGCACGTCTGCCAAATGCCCAAGAACAAACGTCCTGTGGCCGTGTTAGGTTCCACCAGCCCGGAATCCGGATTTCTCAAACCGAAAAGCCCCAAGTCGTCCCAAATCGCAGCCCTGAAACGAGTGCAAGCAAAAAGTTATCGAACTCAGAAATTGAGAACGCAATTAAGGAGGAAGACAAAATTGGTTCCTGATCCAAGCTTGAATCATTCGAATCGAATGTTTAAGGGCTGGAATTCACAGATTGGAGACAAGGCAAGCCAAAAAAAAAGAAACCTAAAACGCACCTAGTTGGGGAAATTTGGGGTCGAAAAGGCTTCGTTCACGCCCCGTTGTCAAGCCGCCTGTGCTCCACCTTCCTCCGAGCAGCGATCCGAGATCGAAGAGCGCTATCGTTGAGAGCACAAGAAGCGAATAAAAGAGACGAAAGGAAAGAGACAATGAACAGAAAAAAAAACATGTATGTAGCTTGAAAAAAAAAAAGAGAGATGCGTAGGTTTCCAAAACAAAAAAAAAAACGGAAATTTCGCGAGGTACACCTGAGGTGCAATTATCGCGAGGTATACAACTCTTTTGCATATTTCGCGTGGTGCCCCTGAGGTTTTGATATTTTTTGCCTCGTGCTCGTGCCCTTTGTCTGTTAAAATTAACGGAGCATTCATCTCCGTCAATTTTCAATTAAAAAAAAACGAAAGACATAACGAAAGAAAGCGAGAGAGAGAGAAGACAAACAAAGGTCGACCAGGGAAGGGTGAAGGCAAGTCGCGAGAGAGAAAGAGAAGACGAAGGCAAGCCGCACCGGAGGCGCCAGAAAGGGGTGGTGGAGGCCTGGAATGGTCAGAATCTATCGGTTATCGGCCGTGCCAGGTATATCGGATTTTGAACCCTTTTCTCTGTGTGAAGTTTGAATTGGGGGTTCCTAAACTGTCGATCGAGTTCAGTTTTGAATTTGTAAATGTGTGATTGAAATAATCAGATTGTGAGTGGAGGTTTTGAGTATGTGATTAGGGTTTGGGTTTTATTTTGTTTGACAAATTATGATTTTGCATTTCTTATTACAATGAACTAATTCGAGTGTTTCAATTCCTTCCTCTCGGTTTCTTCTGCTCCCTAATTGTTGGTTGTTGTTTCTTGAAGATATGATTACAGTCTTTCAATTCCAAGTTTGCATGATGTTGTTGCTTCTGTTTTTTTTTATTACTTATGGTTGTTGTTGCTTCTGTTGGATGATGTTAAACTTAGTAGATCTATCTATCTATCTACTTTCATACTATAGTAAGGGAAGAAAAACAGGATGAACACATCAATAAGCTTATTCACACAAATTGTTCTGAAATTAGGGTTTAGGTTGAGATAATGTGGCCTCTAAATTCTAAAATTTCCTTGTATTTCATTGTAGCAGTAGTTGTAGATGCAGACAATTTTTCTCATATCTGTAAATTCTAAAATTTCTTTGTATTTCATTGTAGCAGTATTTGATTTTACTATCTCAGTTTGCAGAGTTTCAAGAGTTTGAAAGATGGGAGTTGTATTGTCAAAGTATAGCTCATGCTAGGTTTTACTTGAGGTTGTTAATTCCTAATTTTGATCTTGATATATTTGATTCAATAATAAAGAACTTTGTGTATTGTTGCAGATGATGCTTCCTCAACAGGTGAAACATGGCAAATCAATGTGTTATACAACTTATACTCCTTTATCGTTTGAAGGCAATGGGAAAAGGAGAGGGTGTGGAATTTTAGTCATTGAAGGATTTGAAGATAGAATGCCTCTCCTTATCAAGGTGCGATTTGTTGTTATAGTACCAAGCTTGTAATATAATGAGTTTTCTAGCAAAATATGTCATAAACCCCTTTCTTTATTATGTTGTAACAAATTAGATTGACTTACTGGTGTAGTGATAGAAAAATGTGTTGTAAACCCAAAAAATGTACAACACTGGATTATTTATTTAGGTGAAAATCATGGAATTGTTTGATGATGCTTTTTTTCTTGTCCTTGAGCCTATTAGCTCAATGGTAGAGCCATGTGCTTGTGCACAAAGACGTGGGTTCGATTCCCACATAGGCTAATATGATCGCATAGACAAACTATATGTGAATTGTTGATGCAACTCATTAATTTTACTGGCTTTTTCTTTAACAGTTTTGGAGAAATCATGGAGAGAGGGATTAGGACTCATACTTATTTAGTTATTTCACTTGCAATATGTTTGTGAAATTAGAACTGGCAATGTGTTTGTTAAATTAGAACTTCTCTCGCATGTCTCCCTTTAGGTGGAAAGAAAATCTTATGTCCAATTTGGTTGCTTCTCTTCATAATCAATTTGAAATCAGATTGATCTAACCATCTTTTTTTTTGTTTTCATCTATAAAAATTAAAGCATTTGCATCAATTGCGCTGTTACGTCCTAACTATACATAACCAAAGATAGCCTATACGGGATTTGAACCCGTATCTTTGTGCGTGAGCACATTGCTCTGCCGTTTGAGCTAATAGGCTTAAAATCACATTTGTTATTGCTACACTTGCTAAATGATTCATGGATTATTAAACTAAAAGGATTTTAGTTTTACATTTACAACTCATGAAAAGGATTGGTAAATTGAAAAGAATTGTAAAACTGAAAAAGGATTTCAGTTTTACAATTCTGTTGCACATTTAACAAGTTTGAGGAGATTACACAATTACAGCTCATGGAAGATGGAATCGGACACAATCTAAAATCACACAATCCAAATTAGAAAATCCCCAATTCCAAAAAGGCATCAAGAGCAGACAATGTCCAAATTCTAACTATAGCTTTATGATACACTTTGAGTCATCAGCTGCCCTGATATATCTCAAAAGCCTTTCACACCACCTTCTCGTGGTCAAAGCTTTTCACACCACCTTCTCGCCTTTTACACCACCTTTGAGACACCTCAAAATTACCTCCTGATATTAATCGATTGAATTCAAACTAGTAATGTAAAGACCAAATTACCTGACACTAAAATTGTTTGAAGGCAAATATGATGTTATCTCAGGGGTTTGGGGGCCATTCTCTCCAACCCCAAAGTCGGAGCAATCAAAGGAATTACTACCCTCAAATGAATTCAAGTACAGAGGAGAAGCATCAGAAGGCTTAGGATTGTCTAATTTTCTATTCAAGTTAAAAATGCATGAAAAATACTGCATCTGCACCTAGGATGGAAACTTAAAAAGGGAAAAAGACAGCATTTTCTAATTTTCTATTCAAGTTAGAACTTCTTTCTCAAATTCACAGTCAATTTGAGTATAGAAAGGGCGACTGTCATTCTAAATGGAAAGAGGGATGGAAATACAAAGTTTGGCATCTTATGAGTAATGGAAATCTACCCAAATTAGTATAAAAAAGAACTCAAAGCAAATTACGAGACCTTATGATCAACTCCAATTATTTTTTCAACTAACATTGACACCACCAATGTGCCTTACAGGTAAGTTTGTTTCTCTATAATACAAGGATCTGCTAATATAGCCTTGGACCAAAACACCAACCTCGCCTGATATCTCGTGGTCAAAGCCTTTCACACCACCTTCTCGTGGTCAAATCCTGAAAACAACCTCACACTTTCACTTCCAGAACCTTTCACACCATCATTGAGACATGTCAAAATTTAACTAACAAACTCCTTCAAGACGACTTTATTGACTAAAAGATAACAAATTCTTAAATCAAAAACATATATTCAAATTCCCCAATTCAAAACCCTAATTCAAAATCCCCAATTCAAAACCCTAATTCACAACCTACCTTCTTTGTGTTGGGGCCGGATGGATTTGTGTCCAATTTCTCCCTCCAGGTTGTAGGCGACGTCGAAATTTCTATGGAGCCCTTTTTGGGCGGTGTCGAGCGGATATGTCACCCTCTTTGTCCCTCGGTTGAGCTTAGTAGGAGTTCCCTCTCCATCGCAGGTATCGCCTCTCCAATCTGTAAGCGTGTTCCTTCCATCTTTCTTTTTTTTTTTAATTAAAAGCTAACGAAGAAAGCTAAATCTGTTAGTTTTAACCTTTAAAGGGCACGAGGCGAAAAATTTCAAAACCTCAGGGGCACCACGCGAAATATGCAAAAGAGTTGTACACCTCGCGAAAATTGCAATACCTCAAGGATACCTCACGAAATTTCTGTAAAAATTAAATTAATAATAAATATAAAGTGGGCTATACAAAAAAAAATAAAAGGAGTCTGGCGGCA
Organism: Persicaria tinctoria; assembly: GCA_037127255.1. Classification (NCBI taxonomy): domain Eukaryota; kingdom Viridiplantae; phylum Streptophyta; class Magnoliopsida; order Caryophyllales; family Polygonaceae; genus Persicaria; species Persicaria tinctoria. Next base: position 41,085,701 of record JBANSL010000001.1, on the reverse strand, counting down.
TCCTCAAAAAAAAAAAAAAAAGGGAGGGTAGCTTAGTGGGCTCGATTTGATGAAAGAAAGTGGGTTAGCTTGTAAAATAATGGGTTGATCCACTAATCAAATATATGTATGGTGTAAGTGAGAAAATTCAAGCAAGCTATCGGCATACGTATAATAAGTTTATTTAAATCGCTGAATTGACCCACCAAAATATAAGAATCATAATTGGCACAAATTAGAAATTGAATTTGATAAAAATCATAAATTTAGACTCGTAAAATTTCATAGCCATTTATATGGGGGTCAATTTCAAAATTGACTTCTAAACGAGGAATAAGAAAACGGAGTCAAGACTCCAAATCAAGTTTCCTCAAATTCAAACGGTTCTAGAAAGAACTACGAGCGATTTGATCTCGTTCCAAACGGGTACGTAGGACACCCGACATAAAGCTCAAGTTCGTCGGGTTCAATCACCAAAACCTAAGAATTAAATCAGTTCTAATATTCTGAACTACGTAAGGCTTGATTCTCTTCCAAGAGATACGTAGGTAACCCGTTAAAATTCGGGTGCAGCCCAAATCACCAAAACCAGTTAAGTCTTGGTGTCGACACGACTTCGAATCAAGAGGATAACCAAAAGGAGTCGAACTCAAATTATAAAAAATTAAATAAAATATGTTTTACAATTATTCGCGCATTTTTGTTCAACATGCAGTGTGAGAGCAACCTCTGAAATAAGGGGGCTCGGCCTTGTGTGTAGTGAGCGCTGGTCTTAGGCATTTGTTACATGTTGAGTCACCATGATTTACATCCTCTCACAATCTCCGTCGGGCCGGAGGGTGAGGGGCGCCCGGGGTGAGCGATTTCTGGAGCACAAAGATTGAAAGGTGAGGATGTGTGAAAAGCCTCCACAACTTTTATTAATATTACATTATTTACTTGTCTATAACTTTAAAATCTCAATTTTTTTGCCAAAATAAAACTTCTGGGTGCAAGACAAAATTTATCGAAATCGCAGGCTTAGGAAGCGAAATATTTGAAATCTTTATTTACCATGTGAATTACACTTAACCTCAGAGTTAATCACGAAATTTCCGATAAAATTTTAATAATTTTAGAGGATTTTCATGAGTAACCTTTACATATTCTAAAGTGATAAAGGGTATTTTGTGAAGCGTAAAAAAATTGGAATATTTCGCGTAATACGCAACTTATCTTTTTTTTTTTTTTACGCTGAATAAAGATTAGGTCGGGTCGCCCGCAGCAGAAGCCTTTCCTAGCGCATCATTCTGGATGAGAACAAGCAGTTCTGGTCCTTCGAGATCATCCTCACAGCAATCGTCGGCAGGAAATGCATGGGCACTACGAGCAAGATAGTCAACCACAACATTTGATTCCCTGGAAAATATGACGAATAGCAACATAAGAAAAGGACGAAATATCGAACAAAATATCCGATTGTAGTAGCTCGATAGTCCAGGGGCATTTCCAATCCTCCAGCAAAGCCTTTCTAACTAGTAAGTTATCCCCTTCGATCTGAAGGTTTAAGATCTGCAATTTCTTATCGCGTAAAATACCCATTTTGAGGCCAAGGCTTTCAGCAAATACAACGGAGACATTAGTGCAAATAGCCCGATGTAAAGCGACCACCACACCCATAGAGTTTCGGATGACAAATCCATAAGACGCCGATCCGCCTGCCATAACTGAACCATCAAAATTTAGTTTGTAACAATTTGTAGGAGGCTTGTCCCACTTCCCGGAGCGTTGCCAAGTATGGACGACATCATCAACCAAACGAGCGCCCGGACGAACAGAACGACAATTACCACCTCGACCAGAAGTAGCAGTAATGGGGAATACCGAATACGCAACTTATCTCAAATTAACGGATTCCGTTTGTTTGTTTTTTTTTTCCGAAATAAAAAAACAAAATTAAATAAATGAAAACAAAAGAACTGGACAGGAGCCGCTATAGGCCACCAGCCATCCACAACTCCTCGCTCACCGCTGCCCTTCCCTTCCTTGCTCAACCGGCAAGTCTTCAGCCCGTCGTCTCCACGCTCCTCCTCCTCCTCCTTGCCCAACAACTCCTTTCTCCTTCCACCGGAGATAGCCTCTGCCTCCAAACCGGCAGCACCCAGCCTTCGCCCAACAGCTTCTTCGACAGCCCTCGACCTCGCCCAGTGCGCAGGCTCCCGGACTCTCCTCGTCCTCACCCTCGCCCATCAGCCTCCAACCCCCCGGCCTCTGTTTCTCGTGGTTCCTCTCCATCGATCCGAACCGATCGTCCGTAGCTCTCCGGCTCCTCCGAGTTCGTTTGTGCCATCGCCCGTTCAATACCTTGGCTTCAGTACAGCCAGGCGCCAGACCTTGGTGGTGCTCCTTCTGCTCCGCCGCCTCTCACGAGAGCCATACCGCTCCTTCTCCGGTTCCACCGCCAGACCTTATGGTCGACTGCCAAAAGGGGTTTCTGTCCATTCCGTTCTTCTTTCCCTACTCCTTATATTGTTGTTTCAATTCTTTGTTCGGTTCGTCTCAATCGCCTCTATTTTGACTACCTAGTAGGCTCTTACGATTTTGTTATCGTCCTTGAGGGTTTGAGACGGGTTGGGATTTTTTATTGAGCAATGATTTGGCTTGGGGTTAGATTTGCGGTCTGGTTTGCTGTGTTGTTCTTGTTGTGATGCAGGCCTCGGGTGAGCGATGTTTGATCTGTTGTATCCGAAGACGTCGTGGATTTGCGATCGATATCTGATGGCTCTTCGTAGTCCATAATCTGAGATGTCCGCTAGTGTCCCCAGAGTTCTCTGTGTGCGTCGTCCGTTGGCTGGTTGATTCGTTTTTTCCTGTTGGCTTTGTGTTACAGTGTAGGATAGCTGGCTCGGTTTTTTTATTTTTGCCTTTTCAATTATGTCATTTGCTTCATGTTATTTCCTTTTTGTTATTTGCTTCTGTTATTTGATTTGGTTGTACATGATGGTTAGTCCATCTACCGGCTTGTCCGGTTTCTCGGTTTCTCTAGGCTTGTCTGGAGAACTGAATTCTTATCTTGCTTCAAAAGGAAAAAAAAAAAAAAAAAAAAGAACTGGACAGGAGGAGAACGCGCGGAGCAACGACCGAGACAACCGAGCCAGAGACGGTGACTGTGAAGGCCAAGGCCGGCGACCGGAGACTGGTGTTTGGTGACCGGCGAATTTCGATAGGTATGTATCCCTTTCAATTGGGATTTTTTTCTTGCGAAAACTGGGGTTTTTTCAAACGAATTTAAGGTTTTTCTGGTTCTCCATAATCGAATTTGGGGGGGTTCAATTTAGGGGAACTTGTCCATGAAAATGAGATAAAGAGATAGTGGACGGGATACATAAACAACGTTGAATTTGACTAAGAAATTGGAACTTATCCAAAATGACTGATTTCTTTGGCTTTGTTCTGTAATTACTTACTCTAAATGAAAATTAGGGTTATGGCTAACTCTTTCGTTTGATTTATTTCTTATGCAAGGGATTTAAAATTCTTTAGTTGGAGTTATATCTCACTTAAATTATTATCCGTTATTTTTTTTGGTTGAAATTATTATCCGTTATTAGATTGGGGATTTAGCATTCCTATGGTTAAATCTGTGAATAATCACTAAAACTGAGATGAATGCATATGATCCGGAAGGGTATTGTTTCCCTCAAAACGAGCTAATTGTTTCTTGAGATTTGCAGGAATGGTTCAAGGAACATTAGCTAGTAATTTTCCAACCCCAAGAAGCAATGGGATTTGTGGATCAAACTCCCTCCTAAGAAGGGGCTTCTCTTTTATGGAAAGACCTCGGTTAATCAATGGAATTGAGCGATACAGTCATTTGCAGCATTGCATCCAGAACCATTTACTTGCAGGCCAGCTCTACATGCCCAGACCAAGAAATGTGACAGTTAATGCTGGGTGGCTGTTCAGTGGGGGAAACAAAGGGTTGGATGCCAGCTCTGAACGCAGTGAAAATGCTAATGAAGACATCCTAGTGTTCTTTCTCCAGTTGGACCTGGCAACACGATCACAGGTCTAGTATCATATACCACACCATATGAATGTATATTTATATTGTTCTTGTGCCAACATATGCACTGGAATCTGTTGTTTTTTCTTGAAAGTCTGGAGTCTTAGTGCGCTGAATTAGCCTGGAATGGTTCTATAATTGTTTTCTGCAAACTGTTGGCAGTATGCTTTGAACTTGGAACAGTATGATATTGCGCAGCAGCTGAGAAACAAGCTCACTGAGGTTAGACCTTTGAATGCTATATCATTTGTAATCATCAATATTGTTACTTAAAATCTGGAAATATTTAGTGTTATCAGACGATTATTCGGGTGATATAAGGGTTGCATAGAAATATAGCACTCTTGATGATAACAAGCTATATTCTATTTTTGAAAATATGAAAAATAACAAGCTATACTGAGCTTCACCAAAAGTAAAAAGAAGGAATTAAATTCATTTCCTAAAATCTAAGAATTGTATTGGTCAGTAAATGTCATTAGCTTTTTAGGACGTCTGGCATTTCTCCAAGTGTTCTCTGATTCCTCTCAGTATGAGAAATTGTTGTTGATGAGTATTTTTGTTAGATTGAAGAAGAAATAGCCAGGCAACGAGAAGCCAGAAAGGGCCCAGCTTCGAAAAGTGAAGCACAGGATCAGGCAATACGAATCTTGCGTATGCGGTATGGCCCATACTACTCAGCCCATCAACCACTTTATATGTGCCACATACTTGTCAGTGTTATTGGGCCGTAACTGCATTCATTATGATTTCATGTACTTTTACTTTGCAGTGCAGACCTACAAAGTGCAGTTGAGAAGGAAAACTATGCCCAAGCAGCTGAATTGCGTGATGAAATTTCCAAGCTGGAGGCAGAGGCGTTAGCTGCTTCTGCTAAAGCTCTGGCATATGAAAATGTTCAGTATCAATTTCGATTGGGTCAGAAAGTGAAACATAAGATGTTTGGTGAGTCTTGCAACTTTAACATATAAATATCATAAATAGTCCGTCTTCTTCTTCTTTTATTTTTTTGCATGGAGTTGCTCTCAAATAATGTGCTACCTCACTTTTTACCCGTATTTACGAGTTAAAATGATTCATGCGTACTTTTTTAGTCAATCCAACTCTCTAGTTCTTGTGCACTTCACAGGACAGTGTATGTTTCTACTCTGTTCTATCCTTGCTGTCAAATGAGTGACTTTATAGGAGGGCAGCGAGAAGTTATTTGATCATAGTTGCTCTTGATCCAACTCCAGGATACAAGGGTGTAATTTGTGGAATGGATCCCATATGTTGTGAATCACGTTCATGGATGGAAACTGCAAATGTTGAGAAATTGTCTCAAGGTTCTAATCAGCCATTCTACCAGGTCAAGCCTGATTCCTTTAATATTAGCTCATACTTTGAATCTATGACAGCATTATCCTTATACTTTTGTGATGTTCTTACTGGTGTTCGTTTTATTTTGTTACTTTGCAGGTATTGGTAGATGTACACGAAGATCCAGAGCTTCTAGTAGCATATGGTATAACTAGTCCCTTCTGATGCAATTATCCAATGTAATCATATTCCAATTTTATTTCCAAACACCTGCAACTTTTAATGAATATTGGACAAGAGTCTATTTAGAAGCATACTTATGTTCGGAATGGTATTTTGTTTGAAAGGATATCCATTTCCCTTTTACATTCAGCTTTGAGATTCAAAACTATGGTCTTTGAGCTCCTATGAATAAGTGCCCCGACTGAAACTCTGATTTTTGGAAAAAACATGATTTTGTTGTGAAAATGGTTGCCACCCTTATTTCTGACTTGGGAAAAAGAAAGAAAAAGGAAATGAAAAAGAAAAAAAACTACGTTAAACTAGGATTAGGATGATTCAAGTTCAGTTATCAATTGGATTGTGGCTGTTTGTTGGTTGCAGTTGCTGAAGAGAACTTGCTTGCGCGAGACAAGCCTGATTTGGTTTGTCCTCTACATTCCTTGGCAACACCTTTTGAAGTTGTTTTCCCCGCTTGTTTTTCAACTTCTTTCACATATTAATGTGCAGGGGCGGTTTGATCACCCATATCTTTCCTTTCTGTTCTATGGTATGGACTCAGCTGGAGATTTCATCCCTGTGAAACAACTACGTGAAAAGTACAACCAGCCTCGACACGAAGTGCCATTTGATCAAGAAGACGAGGAAGACACTAAAGACTCCTAATCACCATGCCTTGCAATAACTTTTTCGCGGGTGGCGTTCCAATTTAAGAGATGTTAAGCTATTGTCTGTTTCGTTTCATTGTACAGGAGATGCAGTTCCTCATCTCAATGGCCGATGGGTGTATATTAGAAGCAGATCTTTTAAATGTCTTCATACTTCTGCCTTTGAACATTTGCTAAAATAGAGCTCTATGTACCACTGTTGGCACAAGGTTAGTTTTTTTTGGCCTCTGGCTGAAAATACAGTTGATGTGAACCAAGGCATTTTTGTGGCTGAAAATGAATGGCAGTAAAATGATTATTTTGATAACAGAAATGATTACAGCGGCTGAAAATGAACCAAGGATAGTATATTTTTTTTTAATGATTTGAATGTGGTTAGACCCTATTGGACCACCGCATCCTTATGGATGCAAATACAAAGGTCTCTAATCTCTATCCAAAAGAGGTGACACAGAGACATCTGACGAAAGAGGCGAGCAACGGGGCCATTGATCTCCTCGAAGATATGAGAGATTCCAACAACCTCGAACTACTGGAGGATGAGCATAATATCGAGATTAGGACTTTGATATCTCATTTACACCTCCAACAACTTTTAAGGGCGTTGATCACCATCAAATTGTCTCCCTCAATCCGAATTCGTGTGAGATCCAACTCCTTCGCCTTCTAGAGTCAAGCTTGAGAGCGAGAGCTTCCAATGTTAGTGCATTCTTCGAACGAAGCCGATCTCCACCGGCCGTAATAGGATCACTCAAGTGGTCTCGGATGATGAAACCTGCAAAGGATATGCCCGAGTTCTTCTGACAACCATCAAAATTAATTTTGTACGTTCATGCTGGTGGTTTTTCTCATCTTAGGTTTCTTTTGGCCTGAGTTCTCCATGCTTTTTAGTCTTTTTCCAGTTTGCTAGAGTTTGTCTCGTGAATATTTCCATATTCTAAATTGTTGTCGAGTTGTTTTCATCGAAAATTTGTCTGTTTCTGTTAGTCCAATTTGTATTATTTCCATATTCGAGATATAGTTTACAAAAGAAGTTCTTTATGTTTGATATTAGTCCAGTTTGTATTACTTCCATTTCCCAAATCCAGTTTGTATTATTTTGCGCGTTGATGTTATATTTTGTAATGAACCTCGGTGCACTGGTTCTGGCCAACCACCTGTTTTTGTCATTTCTCCAATATAATCTGTCTCCATTGAGTTTTCAAGTATATATATGTTCTCTATTTTCATGACTAGATTCAAGGGTAAATATATATATATATACACACACACATATATATATATATACATATATATATATATATACATATATATATATATATATACATATATATATATATATACATATATATATATATATACATATATATATATATATACATATATATATATATATACATATATATATATATATATACATATATATATATATATATACATATATATATATATATATACATATATATATATATATACATATATATATATATACACACACACACACACACACACACACATATATATATATATATATATATCTATTTTCATGACTAGATTCAAGGGTAAATATATATATATATATATATATATATATATATATATATATATATATATATATATATATGGGTGGTTCATGGGTACTCATCCCTTGGGCACCAGGAGCAGAAGCCTACTCGAGGTCGACCAGCCTTGTCGAGATCGACAAGACCTGTCCTTCGTCGACTTCCGCATCCTCGAGCAGACCACCACCAGAACCTGCAGACTCGTCGAGATCGACTAGCCCTAGTCGAGATCGACCAAATACCGTGGTTCCCGATTCCGTCTCTGCAAAGGTAAGCCAAGGTATGGATCTTTCTTCTCTTATTTCCATTAAAGATTTATCTATACATGGGAGAGGTTTGCCTTGGTATGTGCGATTGTGTAGGATTCCAATGATGAGCCTAAGGAGTATGAAGTTGGAGACAAACTCTATGTCTCTAAATCAAAGGATCATTGGTTTCCCAACAAATTCAACAAGAAGCGGATGGGACCGTTCGTGGTGAACAAGATCCATTCTGGAGGATTGCAGCTGAGGGACAAGAATGGAGTCCCATTTGAGGTCCAAGCTACATGGGCCCTACAAATGCCACCTTGAGCTAAATGGAAAAGTCGGCCTAGCGACTATAAAATCTAGAGCATGTACATAGACTTTTTAGGACATTTTGAGACTTTGTTGCTTTTTTTTTTTTTGGTTTTGAACTTTTAGTTTTTCTATTATGGGTATATGTCTTCTGCACTTATCAGGTCCATGGATGAGCCATATTCATACTCGGCCCAGGCGATTCTTACACTCGAAATTGAGAGGCCCTGCACACCTGTCTTGTGAGTTTCTTTCTTTACCCTTGTTTTTATACAGTGAGGACACTGTAATGTTTAAGTATGGGGTGGGGGAAGGGCTTACCTTGTGCATATTTGCCATATTTGACATTATTTGTGCATATTTAGAATTTATTTCTTTGAATTGCTACATGGCTACTTTGGAATGCATTATTTATTTATGTGCTTATATGCATGTTTTCCAAAGTTTGAAAAAATGACCCCCATTGAAATTTTTTTGAATAATGTCATGGAAGCTTATATTGAACTCGGCGATGCAAAATTGGATTCATTAGAGATATAACATGAAATTGCCTAGTAAAGGGAAGTCACAATGAAGTGCATTATTTATTGAAAACCATGAAAGGAGGTAAAATTTGATATTGCTTTTGACATGTTGCATGATAAGATGATGGAGGACTTTATATTTCCATACATGGTCATTGTGTATATCCTAGCCTTACCTATGCTTATGCATCACAAAAAAGCCATAATATGCCTTATTTCAAATATTGCTCCACATATTTGCCATTCTTTACCTTATCCGGGGATTATGTTGAGAATGATGTTACATTATGGAGAAATTATATGGTTGTTGTTAATTATCATTATTGGAGTTTGGTTGGAGATTGTTTGAAATATATGGAAAATTTAATGAGTGAAAGAAAATCCAATCACCTCAGGAGATAAAGGTAGATTGACCCTGCTCTCTAAGATAATAGTTTGGAGAGATGGGACACATTGTGAGGAGTCCAAAGCACTAAGTATCCGGGGCCATTCATGACACCCATGTTTGCGACTCGCGAGAAGGCAGTGCTGAGGTCAGAGAGGTAAAAGCATTATTATTGATAAAAGTATTATGAAAGGTGATGAATCTTATGAGAAAGAATGTGGTATGAAATTCAATTTGGAAATACTCCATTTCCCCGGATCATTAGCACCACATTGCCAAAAATTGCCCACCTTTAGCCTTTTACCAACCTACTCCTTATTTGAGCTTAAATTAAAGTCCTCTTGATTATCAATGCTTTGTCACGAATGAATGTTTTGCATAACCCTCCTTTTGTGAGTAGATGTTACTTTTATATATTTGCACATGCATGGATCTGTGACACTAGTACCTTTTCGAGGATGGTAATTGATTGCAGGGACATATAAGAATGAATCTGATATGTTGAGAGTTTTGAGTTTTTCCCCTGAATGACAATTAAAAGTATTGCTTGAGGACAAACAAGCTTAAGTATGGGGTGTTTGTTGTGAGCTGAATCTGACATGTTTTACAATAACTTTTATATCGATTTCTGCATACATTTTATTCATTTGGGCTAAGATAGTACAGAATCTATGTAGTTTATGTTTATTTGCCAAATTATGGAATCTACACCAGTTTCTGTTTAAATCGCAGAATTCGAGGCGTTTTACAGCAATTCTATGGAAGCTCGGAAAACAGCTACAGAAGTCCAGGGTCAAAGCAGCAACGGAACCAGTCGAATCGAGCCGAGAAACCAGACTACTCGATCTCGAGTAGACCTTACTCGATCTCGACGAACATGTCCGAGCACAGCCTTGGTCGACAGAGCCTGATCGAGAAAGCCAGACCAACCCAGCTCCGGAGGTTACTCGATCTCGACAAGACCCTAGTCGAGATCGACAAAGACCAGAGCCACACCCGGAGTCGACAAGGAGAGAAGCTGACTGAGAAGCCAAGGAAAGACCAGACCCTACTCGATCTCGACAAGCTCTAGTCGAGATCGACAAGCGCCACAACGCCAGTCCAAGTCCGTGCCGAGGAGAAGCTGCTCGACCAGAGAAGGCCACATCCTAGTCGATCTCGAGGAGCCCTAGTTGAGATCGACGATGCCTAGAGCCCAGATCCGAGCATTGTCGAGCACACCTACCCGAGAGACCTAGTCGGTGAACATCCCTACTCGATCTCGACAAGGAGTAGTCGAGATCGACGAGCGCCGTGAACCATGTCCGAGCCACATCGAGCAGAGCTAGCCGGGAAGTCCAGTCGACGAACAATCCTTGTCGAGGTCGACGAGCCCTTGTCGATGTCGAGTAGACCAGTCCTGGAAAACGCGTCGTCGAGAGCTGTCCTAGTCGAGTTGGGATTCCTTGGGGCCGAAGGAGGAAGATTCTATCCAAATTTGATCAAGTTCTATCTATGGAAGGAGATCTATCAAGACATGAAGACTTACCTAGTTTAGATTTAGCTTTTCCCCTTTAGATTTATTTCCATTATGCAATTTATTTATCTTTTATGCTTTTAGATATAATTTTAGATATAGATCGGAGATTCTATCCTTGGTTAGCAAGGACTAGAAGCCTATAAATAAAGCCCATGGGGCTGGTTTTTCATTCATTCCAATTCAATTTGATAGAAAAACAAGTAGTTCCACATAGAAGTTTAGGAGTTCTAAGGTTTTTAGGGTTTTGGCTTTCTGCGAAAGTTGATTGCCGGGATTGTAAAGGCTTTTGAATATAGTTTTATGCAAATTAGTTCTTTTCATCAATCAATGTCTGCAATTGCAATGAGGCGTGAGTAGTCCACCCACTTCTGGGGCTGGGGTGAGCCCGACGGTGGCCATGTGAGGCGATGCGATAAAGGTCAGATCTTTTTGTGCAATTCATCTTCTATCCCTATAAGCATGATTCTTTTGCGAGAGTTGAACGTGATCCTTGTTTGTATTATTGAAGCGAAAGTGATCTTAATGCAACTTGGGTTAATTATGTGAAAAGGGTTAGTAACAATTAGGGTTTATGCGAAAGCCTCTATATGCCTATTTGTTAATGAAGAAAGTTATTTGATAGAAAGCATGATCTTTTATGCCTTTACGTGTTACTTTGCATGGTTATCGTTGTGGTGTTGAAACCCTGGTCTTGGGAGTCTTTTATTATATTGATTTATTTCAACGAAAATCTGAATTCTGCATTCGAATTTGCAATTTAAAGTTTCTGTCCCCCAGTAGACATAGAGTGGGCTTTGTCGAGATCGAGTACACTGTTGTCTTCGTCGAGTTTCTGTCATCGATTCTGAACTTGTCTGGTCGACTTGCCCTAGTCGATCTCGAGTAGGTGTGGTCGAGATCGAGTTGATTTGCCTGTCGAGTTGTTTTGCTTCCGTTTCCGAGTTTCTGTTGTCGACCTTCCCTAGTCGATATAGAGGACAGCTACTCGAGATCGAGTAGCTTCTGTGTCCTCGCCTTTGTTTTTGCTTTGCTTTGTCTTTTCTGTCTTCGTTTAGTTCATTGCTTTTGTTTGTTATTTTCTGCTTTTATTTGTCTTGCTTTCCTTGTTTTTCTGTTTCTGTCTTTCTGCTATTCTGCATGTGAGATTTACAGCTACCTAAGAACTGCTGACGTGCTTCCTCGTGGATTCGATCCTGATTTTCTCTTACTACAACGGGAGGAAGTCTTGTATTTTTTTGCTGAGACAGGGAAGTCAGTCTGATCTTTATTTTATATTTATTTCATACTTGACCATCCTCCTGCAACAATAATAGTGAGTATAAAAAAATACATAAGAAATTCACATACAACATTAGAGGAATATATGTATGTTATAGAGTAATTATGTTATCGTGATTCGTCAAAATATAACTATATTTATCATATTTACCTGGGCTATTACAATATTCGTCAATTATGTTATTGTAATGTTATAGAGTAATTACGTTATTGTAAAATATGGCCAAAAAATAAACTAAGGTAAAAAAAATGAAAATCTCAGTCTCAACTCTCAATTTTATTTAATATATGGAAACATATAATTTATTTAATATATGCAAACATATAATTTATTTAATATATGCAAACATATAAACCTCACATCTTAGTTTAAATATTTGATCAAATTAAACTATCTTGATCGATCAAAATACCCTAAACCCTAAACCCTAAACCCTAACCCTAAACCCTAAACCTTAAACCCTAAACCCTAAAGTTTGGAAGGTGTTTCGTAATTAAGTCAGCTTCTTCTCCCTCCCTCCCAACAGTAGTTTGAAAGGTGTTAATAGAAGTATTTAGAGCCTAAAACAGTAGGTTAGAAGCTTGGATTTTGGCTAACAATTGTAAGTCAGGAGTAAAATTTGAACGAAGCCGAGTATTGAAGGGGTCATTGAATTTCCATTGACGAGAGGATTGAATGTCCTTAATCAATTTGGGGGAAACGTCTTATCCTCCACGCCAATTTGACGAATTTCAAATCGTAGATTTTTTAATTTAGACGGAATAGGGGCTCCATTCCTCCTTTAAAACACCAATTGATTGTATATTCATGAATAACATTAAATTTAGGGTGTCCCTATATACACCGCAAATCCGCGGATTAGAGCTGTTAATCAACGTCGGATTCGACGTTACAACATTAATTATATTACAACGTCGGATTCAACGTTGTAATATGTGAAGTGAAGGATCGGATCGGGCCGAACCGGGCTAACAACGTCGGATCCGACGTTGCTAGGGTAAAAAAAAAATTCACACCCAACCACCCACACTCACAAAACAAAAAAAAACAAAAAAAAAACAAATTAAAAACACAACGTCCAAAAGGACGTTGCAAATAAAAAAAATTTGTTTTTTTTTAATATTTTATATTAGGCCCGATCTGACCCGTATTAGCAACGTTCAATTTGACGTTGTAAAACGTCAAATTCAACGCTGTTATAAAATCCGATAAGTGAAATTAGCACACAATTAACAACGTCGGATTGGACGTTGTAGCAACGTCTAATCCAACGTTGCTACAACGTTGGATCCGACGAAGTATTTGCGGTGTATATAGGGAACGCGTAAATTTAGGATACAATCGGTGTTTAAAACGTGTTGAATTAAAGCCGAAAATAGAAACGCCTCCATGGGAGGGTTGTAGTTCAAGAAGAGGGGCGAGGAAGAAGGGTTCACTCGATCCGGGTTTCTATTTTCTATTTTATTTTGGTTTGGTTCGGTGTAGCAGTCTGCGGGTAAATTCGATGTATGCTTATCCGTTCTCCAATTACGTAGATAACTCAATAAAAATTGTTGGTGATTAAAATAAGCAACAAGAGTAGATGGCGTAGCGGTATAATGTTTACTTCACCTCCTCTTTGATCTACGGTTCGATTCTCGGTAGAGGCTCGTATTTATTGTCCAATGTTTTTGACATTATTTTGTATAAAAATAGACCTCCTTCTTAGATACCCCGGCGGGTAGGTCCACGGACTGCCAGATATCCCGGCGGGTAGGTCCGCTTGCTGCTAGCAGTTGATCTACCGTTCGATTCCGGGTATAGGCATTTTTTTTATACAATGTCTTTCAAGAGTAAACGTCCAAACTGTCCAACTTAAAACAAGGTTAAATCAATAGTGCCCTGTGTCATAAACCAACAACATACTAATATTGAAATTTCAACAGCATAAGTTCAAACATAAATTGAGTCTTGACTCATAAACCAACATCAGGCACAAACAATACAACTAGTCAAATTTCATTAGTTTAAACACAACTACAACCATAAACCAACATCAATATTAGAAACACTAGGGCCGACCTCCATCACGATCTCCTCCGCTTGGTCTAGGGCAACAAGGAGGCCTAGGAAGAGTTGGGCGTTTGTTGAAACAACTTTTTCTCGTTTCGCCTCGTGTGGTGATCCATGTGAGCATAGCGTCAGATGGTGAATATGGGATATAACCGGGCCAATTGGAACCTGCGTAATTGTCGAATCTTTCAACACGTAAAGCAACCAACTCTTGAATGCCCCGGGATGTATCGACCTTAGTAGCAAGTCCGTCTAACCTGTCGTGGATTGAGAGATTTGAGAGTAATAGGTCTTGAAAATCACTAGCACTAGATTCCTGTCTGTGTTCGATACGAGCGACCATATCGAAAGTTGATTGATGGCTGGCTAATAACTCCCGAAGTGTCATCTCCATATCAGTCTGTCGGGTGATAATTCCTTGTATCCCTTCCAACACTTGCTGCCATGTACCAGATGAACTTGAACTACCAGGATCAGTCTGTTGGGGGATAATAAGAGGTCCTCTCTCGTGCTGGCTTCTCGCAGATTGTTGTTCGTCACTGTCCATCAGGGCAGCATCATCCACAACCTGAGGCAGCATACGGAAGTCGGCAGGGTTTCGGCCACAGGGAAGTTTACAGGGTAAATTGAGGGTTTGAGTAAAGTACGGGGGTGTTTTCCAATGCAAAGGCCCGACATTTGAATGACTCAGTGCCTGGGCTGTGATCAGACTCTTTTCATCGAACAAATGCGAACCATTGTGGGGACAAAATCAGTCGGGCGGTTCTTGTTAGAAATGCGTGGTGATGATTGTGATCATACCTCCTATAATGAAGCCTAGTCAGTGACGACATTACTACTTTCGAACAAGGTCCAAAAGCATCCCAAATCTGCGACAGTGAACTTGTTTATCTGACTCTGATCCATGAAAGCCATCCTAAGCACATTGTGCACCAAAATCAAGCATGGATGAATCAACCTGCTGTTCGTTTCCCCCTTCCGACTGTCAAATTCAGAACCTGTGACCGCAACCCAAACTTTTGCAGTCTGATCAGTGGAAGGCTTTAACGAATTCCTTGTAGGTGGATGTGAAACCCCTATGATCACCCGCAACTCAAGATGGGTCAGTCTCCTCTCGACATCATTCAGGTTAAAGGTAATCGTATTGTCCTCATCATGGACCTCAAGTGTTGAGAGAAATTCCAGCAGATATCTTTGATATGTTA
The DNA here is from genome assembly GCA_037127255.1 of Persicaria tinctoria. Taxonomy (NCBI): domain Eukaryota; kingdom Viridiplantae; phylum Streptophyta; class Magnoliopsida; order Caryophyllales; family Polygonaceae; genus Persicaria; species Persicaria tinctoria. Next base: position 41,070,408 of record JBANSL010000001.1, on the reverse strand, counting down.
GGGCAGATTTCTCCAAAAAACCACCCAACCCGCACTGATCCAACAACATCTTCGTAATATCGAAAAATCCAAGGCGTTGCAGTGTAGGCACATGAAAGAATTTGGTGGGAAGGATATCTATCTTGGCTAACGACTCCCACCTCTTCTTCTGCACTTTAGTAAGAGTAACAAGCTTCATATAATCCGGGGCCATTTCTGACAGAGCAGTATGTTGTCTAAATCCTTGTAACAACCGAAAGCATTCAAAATCACAAAGAAAATCGAAAGAGCAGCACAATATCCCTGCCACGAAAAGAACTGCCTGAGATTAAGAAAATGCAAAATTTCACCAAAACAAAACGAACTCCACAAACCCTCATGACAGAAAAATGATTCCCCATTTCGAATCAATATCCAAAGCAACACACACGAAGCACATGAAATCCGATTTAACCTAGACAAGTAATTGCCAACTACTCGTCTAATTTAGGGCACAATTGCATTACAATTACGGTTAATATATGAAATTCGGCAAAGGAATTGACAAACAACACAAATTGAAAAGATACCATGAAATCAAATTGTTTAAATCAGCGAGAAAGAGAGAGGGGATACCTTGTTTGAATGCAATCGGAGTACGAAAACTATTCCTACCCACAACAATGCAAAATCTAAAGACGACACTTACAAATTTGGTGAACAAACCAGCGAGACAAAGGCGAGATGCGATATGTTATCAGTTACTCTGTTCTATGACAGTTTCTTAGTTTTGTTTGGCACTAGACGCTAGTAGTGGCAAGTTGGAGATGAAGGTGCCGCTTATGTAGAGATTCTAGCCGCTAGGGTGGTGATTGGGCTTTTTTAAATGGGCTTACTATGGTTGGGATTGGGCCTTAAAACTTAAAAATTACCGAGTTCCAATTGTTGTATTGTATTTCGAATACAACAAATGAAAGTTGAAACAACGGTGATAAATAGAAAGTTGAAACAAACTGTTGTCTTACATTGATAGGATTATAACTTTAATGAAAATAATAAATTGTTGCTTTGTAGATGCATAACATGTCCTTCTAAACAAAATCACAAAGACAACAGAAATGGTGATGTAAACCGTTTGCTTAATTTCTAGATGCATAACATGTCCTTCTACACAAAATCACGAAGATCGATAACAACGGTGTGTTAATGAAGCTCATCCGCGACATTGACCTTCCGTTCGGGTTGATACGGGATTGACTGCATCGTCAGCGCACGATGATAAACTATTCGACTCACCTGCATAATGTGCAAAGGAATATGGCGTACAGTGTGAGCTCCACCACTTTGTTGGAAGGCTTGTGTATGCACCATCTAGCAAACAAATCGACAAAGTTGTAGTATGAGTTACGGAAAAATCATGGATTCGCTAGTATGTTAAATGCGAAACGGTACTTCCATGTACCTGATTGTACATGAGGGCCAGATGGTGCATGGGCAAGGGGATCTTGTTGTACTGGCTTTGAACATAGCTGGCTCCTACATGACTCGAGGCGGGACTACCTGCCATGCTTCGCTGCTGCTGACGCTCCCAAGCCTTTTCCCTTTCATACCCTAACCTCCTTTTCCCCTTTCATACCCTATATCTTGTTGTACTAGTGCAGTATCTCTAGGGTCATCCTCCTTGTTCGCCACGTTTACACACGGGTGAATCGATCGCCGCCCATACACCTTCCCAATGCCGTCGATATTGTTCAAATACAGGCCATGCGTCCCCCTTGAAGCCTCCTTTACCATATCTTCGACTTCTATAAGCTTAACCATCACTGCCGTGTACAAGTCCTGATTCTTCATCGCGCACCCAGTCAATGCATCGACCTTCTTATGAATATTCTCATACCGTAGGATTGCATCAGGGTTCTTTTTAAGCAAGGCGTAGTAAGGTACCGCAACCTTTACGTGTCCCCGGGGTATATTCTTCCGCCAACGGTTTAGAATATATCTATCAGGTACATAATCCATATGCTCTTCACTCATCACACGCAAAATGTGTGTGCACAATACCCCGCTACACTCAAAGCACTTGCACACGCATTTTATGTCCGTCGTGGCTTTATGCATTGTCACCTTAAAAGTTTTGCACCGTGTACCACTGTATGTAGTTTGCTTTATGTTGTAAGCCTAATTCGCCATGTTTTATAGTTACTTTTATATCGATTTTTGCATGCATTTCATGCATTTGGGCTAGAATAGTACAAAATATATGTAGTTTATGATTATTTGCCAAATTATGGAGGTCTACACAAGTTTTTGTTATATCTCGCAGAAATCGGACGCACTTTGGAGCTTAAAGGAAAGTCATAAACAAGCTAAGGATGGTGCAGCTGGAGAAAAGGCCCTTTTTCGCCATTATTTATTCTGATCAAGTTCTAAGGTCTTCAAGAGAGTTGTAGCCCTCGAAAAGAGCTTTCCAACGCATGGTCATATGCGTCAATCCGACGATCAAGGACACGGGAAAGTGCGTTTCAAGAACAAAACAAGAAAATCGAGTCGAAAATCACTGGTCGATATCGAGTACACTCACTCAATATCGAGTCATCCACTCGATTTCTACCCAGAAATATAAAAATCGGCTAAGGAAGAAAAGCAGAAGTCAATATTGACTATTTCAAGTCGATATCGAGTTCCCCACATTGAGTCAACGCCCCAGGAATCGAGTCAAGAAGCTGGAGCTGAGAGCTGATGGTCGATATCGAGTAACTCAACTCGATATCGAGTAGCACCCAACTCGATTTTCATCTCTGGAGCCAATATTGAGTGTCTGGAGCTAAAACTGAGGAAAAGTTGGTCGATATCGAGTGAGCCAACTCGATATCGAGTGAGCTACAGTAGCCGATTCCGAGCTTAACCGGCTTCTTGTTAAGTTTCTATCCCGAATCCGATGGAGATATTTTCGAGAGTAAATTCCATCAAGATCTATCAAGTTCTATCAAGAGGAAGAGATATTTACCTACTTTAGATACAATTCTTTTTTAGATATAATTATTTATTTCCATGTTTTATATTTATGTTATTAGATAGATAAAATTAGATATAGATAGGTAATTCTTTCCTAATTAGAGAGGGAATGAAGCCTATAAATAAAGCCGTAGGGGCTGATTTCCATTCATTCAATTCTAGAGAAGGAGAAGAGGTAGTAAGTGTAGAGAGAGAGAGAGAGAGAGAGAGAGAGAGAGAGCTTGTGGCGAGAGCAAGGTGGAAAGGCGAGAGCGAATTTGGCTTGTTCGGTTGTAAGCTTTCTTTTTAGTTTAATTTAATGCAAAATTATTTCCTTTTATTATTGATTTCTTTATTCACGATGAAGAGCGAGTAGTCCACCCACTTCTAGGGTCGGGGTGAGCCCGGTGGTAGCCATGTGAAGTGATGCGATAACGGTTTGATCTTTTCATGCAATTCGTCTTCTATCCCTATGAGCATGATTCTTTTGCGAAAGTTGAAGGTGATCCTTGTTTGTATTATTGAAGCAAAAGTGATCTTAATACCACTTGGATTAATTATGTGAAAAAGGGTTAGTAACAATTAGGGTTTATGCGAAAGCCTCTATCTTCCTATTTGTTAATAACGAAAGTTATTTGATGAAAAGCATGATCTTTTATGCCTTTATGTGTTATTTTACATGGCTATCATTGTGGTGTTGAATCCCTGATCTTGGAAGTATTTTAGTTTATCGATTTATTTCACAATGTTCCGAGTTTTCAAGTTTCTGCAGTCAATATTGAGTTGTCTTCTGTCGATTTTTCTTAGTCGATATCAAGTTGCTTTAGTAGATATCGACCAAGGTTCTACACTTGTGTTCTGTTTCTGTTTTGAGTCAATATTGAGTCATTGTGGTCGATTTTTCTACTCAATATCGAGTAACAACACTCAATATTGACCAAAGTTTTCTGCTTTCGTTTCTTATATGCTTTTCTTTGTTGTTTCTATCTATCTGTTTCATTTTTTACATGTGAGATTCCTCCGCTACCTGAGATCCGCTGACACGCTTCCTCGAGGATCAATCCTGACTTCCCATTGCTGCATCAGGAGGAGGTCTTGTAATCATTTGCGTGGGCATAATCCGGATTGATTTATTTTATTATATTTTGAACTCGATTTCCTCCCTACAACAAATTGGCGCCGTTGCCGGGGAAGCAATCATTCGCGCCTTAGGTAGTTAGATCTCACATTTTCTTTAAGTGTTGATTTTGTAGTGTATGCGCCGTTCTAGTCAACAACCTGAGTTAGGCGCCTTGGACGACCCGGAACGCCTTTTACATGTCCACGCTAAATTAAAAAGAGCCATGGCAGCCGTAGAAACACAAGAACATCTGATATAGATTCTTCGAGCTGAGTTAGAAGCCAAGGATACTGCTCTCACCGCTGAGAGAGCACGCACTACACAAGAAGCTGAGCGAAGGAGGCAGGTGGAAGTTGAGCTTGCCCAATACCCTACCACTGCAGAGGATTACATGCACCCGACTCTTGTCGTGCCTGAATCGGCCATTCTAATCCCTGGAAATAATTTTGAAATTCGCACTTCTTTCCTGATTGAGATTAAAAATAATGCCTTCTATAGAAGATTTAATGAATGCCCTCTTGAACATATTATCAATTTTTCTGACATGTGCCATACTCTTGCTGAAGGTACTACTCTGGAATATGTCACGATGAAAGCTTTTCGATGGTCTCTAGTCGGCCCAACACTGAAGTGGCTTGAAGGTCTCCCTCCACGATCCCTCACCAAATGAGCTGCAGTAAAGCAGGAATTTCTCAACAAATTCTTTCCTCCTGCCAAGACAGCACTCATCCGCTAGAAGATAATAGCTTTCAAACAGAAGCCTGGGGAGCCGCTAGCAAAAGAATGGGAACGATATAAGGGTCTACTACGATCATGCTCTACACATGGACAACCACCCTATGTTATTCAGGAGATCTTCTTCAATTCTCTTGAGCTGGCCGCTAAGGATAGGATCAATCAGTATACTCATTATGAGTATCTGACAATGCCACCAGCTAACGCATGGGCTACCCTCGACAAGCTTTCCAACTACGACAATAAATATGGGACTGCGACAAACTATGATGAGAATGCCTATGCCAAGCCAGCCCCATCCATGCCCCTCTATGAGCCTACTAAAGAGATTGACCCAGATGTCAAGGAGCAACACTACAGAGATCAGAATCGCAAGCTCCTCAAGCAAGTCAAGTATCTTTCTGTCAACCAGCCCTGCATCGAATGCGGCTCACAGTGGCACACCACTACTGAGTGCCCACACACAGAGCAAGTCAGGTTGGCAGAAACTCACGAAGAGGTAGCTTACACCGGGGGTCCCAATCGCTATATGGAGGACAGACTTTCTATCAACCACAGTGGAACCAAGGTGCCCCTAGGAACCCCCCACCATACCGAGCTCCAGGACATCTAGAAAGAGACGAGAAGAAGGATGACCTATAGACCATCCTTGAGGAAATGCGGAGGAACTATTCAGACACCAAGCAGTCCTTCAATTCCGTCTACACTCAGATACATGGTCTCAACGCTAGGCTTGGAGAAATCGATATCTGGAGGAAATCGATTGACACGCGGATTGGCCAGCTAGCAGCAGGCGTCCCCAGACAGTCAGGTACTCTCCCTGGATCTTCTGAGCCAAATCCAAAGGGCAAATCTGCGGGGCAAGTAGCTGCAATGAATCTAAGGAGTGGGCGATAGATGCAAGCAACTGATCATAACACAGAGGAGAAGGACGTAGCAGACCACTCGACATCAAGCAAGCCAGTCGACATTGACCAAAACTTACTCGACATCGACCAGTCCCTCCTCGACGTCGACCAGAAATCTGCGCCCAACCAGAAGTCGACTAAAGTACTCGATGTTGACTAGCCCGTACTCGACGTCAATCAACCTGTACTTGACGTCGACCAGCCTTCAGCACCTCCGACGAAAAAGAAGTTTCCTTTCCCGACGAAATCTCCAAAGATGCTTTAGAGGCTCAATGTCACCATACCCTACATAGAATCTCTTAATGAAATGCCATCATATGTCAAGTTCCTTAAAGCGATCCTAAGCAAAAAGCGGTCAATGGCTGAGATCAAAGAGGAGTGCATCCAGATGGACGTTCTTGAGAAAATGCCGGATTTAGGCAAGTTTGCTATAACCATTCGATTTGGTCAATACAAATTTAATGCTTTATGTGATCTTGGAGATAGTGTAAGTATAATGTCTCTATCAATATGGTCCAAGATTAAGATGTTTGGTTTCTAGGTAATGTTGTTTTAATAGGTTGAAGGTAAATTTGGTTCTTGTAGATCCTTTCGGATAATCAAGACAATTTGAGTAGACCTAAAAAGGGTAAACTCATGGGTAGACCTCGAAAGGTAATCCCGAGAGAGTAGGCCAAAAAGGCAATCTCCACCGAATTCTTTTAGGCGACAAAACTAAGTGTTTAAGCCCTTTAGAAACGATATATAAAATGGGTTGGATAATGGAAAACGAGTCACTCAAATAAATCGAGTTTTCCTTCAACGTTTATTGCCTCTATATGCCAAAGGGTTGCACTACAATAACGTTGTGGGATAAAACGTTTCCTATACAATAAGAGGGTGACATCCCATTTCATTATTGCATATATACATACCTTGTTTGTGTTTTAAGTGTTTGTTCTTCCGATTGAGAGAGATATCGGAAAAACTCATGCCTTTCCAAGTGGATGGCAAAGGCCTTTTATAGGAAAATTGGGGTGGTAGTTTTTGGGTGGTTATGGGTAGTTATTGGAAGTTATTGGTGGTTATGGGTAGTTATGGTGGTTAAGCGGTTACCCCCCAATAACTACCCCCAACCGTTGCTCCAATAAAGGCCCAATAAAAGCCCAATAAGAACTAGTCCAATTAAGGACAAGCTAGCATGACAGAGCTAGCATGGTGGAACTAGGTCACTCATAAAATATAAAATGTGCTAGACATTTATACGATGCTGGGTGTAGCTACCATGCAGCTAAAATGACTAAGCTAAAGCTTCAACGAAGCTAAAACCTCAGTCAAGCTCAAAATTAGAGCTAGGTCATTTTTGGAGTTCCGAAGCTCGGCTAGCTCTCAAATTTTCACCAAGGCTTTAGAGCATAATATCTTCCTTTACAAATCATGAAACAGGGATTTAACTCACTATAAGTGAACCAAACTCGATCATAACCATATTAGATTGAATACCGAACATATCCCTATTGCTCACTTTTATGGAAAACATCCAAACAAGCTCAAGACCGACTTTCTCGATGTTGATATCATTGCATGGGTCTTTCCTCATGATTTCCCTTTCCCTTAAAATCTTAGAATTACTTAGGGCCGATCACATGGGTCGTGCCTCCCACACACCCTAAGCCCGAGTGAAGCTCTTAGTAATTCTCACACTTAACATTTATGATTTCAGACAAATGGGTTGATGACTTTTCACAAATCACCAACATTCCTCCCCCATTTGAGCAATGTCATAAATCCTTGAACAATTTACAAACTCTTTGTATAGACATAAATATCCATTGGATTTGAATTTATATCTTGTAAAAATTACAATCATGTACTAAAGAATCGTGGTGTTCTAAGACTTGAACCACATCAACTTGTCTAAGCACACGTAATAAAAATTACAACATGAGTCATCCTTGAACTCTCTTGGAAGAAGCCTTGCACTTCCACATATGCTTAGTTGAATTTCGAATTTGCACCTACAAAATGCATTTTCCAAAATTCATTAAGAAACTATGTTTCAACTTTTCTTTTCATGTAGACTAGAGCAGATTACCTTGATGGGTTGTTGATTGCTCCAAAACTCTACGTCCTTGGCCTACCACATTGAATTTTACCCTACACCTTTCGGTAAGGGGGAATTGTGCATCCAAGTCATTGGTTCATTTAGGATTTTAACCCCATCCCTCGAGATGCTTTGTACACAAACTCTTTTGCAAAACTCTTGGTTAAGTGATCGACAAGATTGTTGTGTGTTCGCACAAAGAACACCGATATGACTCCATCTGTGATTAGTTCTCGGATGGAACTATGCCTCACACCTAGATGTCGTGACTTCCCATTATATACTTGGCTATAGGCCTTTGCCAAAGTACTTTGGCTATCACAAAAGATAGCAATGGGGCATATTGGTTTTGGCCATAAGGGTATCTCATGTATGAGATTCCTAAGCCATTCCGCTTCCTTGCCGATCGCGGCAAGTGCAACAAACTCCGACTCCATCGTCGAGGTTGTTATGCACGATTGCTTCTTAGATGCCCAAGAAATCGTACCACCGCCTAATAAAAATACCCAACCACTCGTTGAAGAGTGATCTTCCATATTGGTGATCCAACTTGCATCTGTGTATCCTTCCAAAGTGGAGGGAGAACCCACATATGCAATTTCATAGGTCATTGTCCCTTTCAAGTACCTAAGTACTCTTCTAAGGGCTTTCCAATGACTTGAGCTTGGTTGACTTGTATATCGACTTAACTTACCCACGGCAAATGCTATGTCGGGGCGAGTACTCGTCATAGCATACATTAGACATCCTATCACTTGAGAATACTCAAGTTGTGAGATTGGTTCTCCTAAGTTAGGGCGAAGTTTCTCTCTTGGATCCATAGGTGTACTAACCGGGGTGGATTTATCACATTCGAAACATCTTACCACCTTTTCGATGTAATGGGATTGTGTTTGGGTTAAACCTTTTCCTTCCCGCTTGATCTTAATTCCCAAGATCACATCAGCTTCTCCTAGATCTTTCATGGAGAACTTAGTAGACAAGAACTGCTTAGTTTTGTCCACTTCTATTTGGTTTGTGCCAAATATAAGCATGTCAACTACATATAGACATATTATAACTCCTTGATCGGAATTATTAAACTTACTATATACAGACTTATCAGCTTGATTGATTTTAAAGTCGTCACCCAAAATCACTTCATCAAACTTTTGATGCCATTGTTTTGGCGCTTGTTTAAGTCCATAGAGGGACTTGATCAATCGACACACTTTGTGTTCTTGACCTTTTACTATGAAGCCTTCGGGTTGCTTCATGTAAACCTCTTCATCCAAATCTCCATTGAGGAAGGCCGTTTTTACGTCCATTTGATGGATGACAAGACCATGAATGCTTGCTAAGGCAATTAAAAGTCTTATAGTGGTGATTCTAGCCACGGGAGAATAGGTGTCGAAATAATCAACTCCTTCTCTTTGTTTAAAACCTTGGATTACCAATCGGGCTTTAAATTTGTCAATGGACCCATCGACCTTCATCTTTCTTTTGAAGATCCATTTACAACCTAGAGGTTTGCACCCGGTTGGAAGGTCTGACAACTCCCAAGTGTTGTTGCCAACAATAGAGTCCATCTCATCTTGGATTGTTTCTTTCCAAAATGCGACATCTTGAGAACTCATTGCCTCGGTGAAGGTCTTAGGATCCTCATCCATATGTCGATATGATATGATTTGACCTTCTTTATTCCTAGAACCTTCCATCAAGAAGACTTGAAATATTGGTTCAGGATACGTATGTCCTACTAAGAGTGCGGAGTGCACTCGTTGTCGCTTGGGTGTATGGGACGTTGAAGTAGGAGCTTCGGCCTCATCGCTGCTCGCATGCGTCGAGTGCATGTTCTCACTATCGCTATCGTCGCTAGTGTCTTCCCCAGGTACGCCTATGGCCATGCGCTTTAGTGCCCTTTGCCCTGTAGTTGGGGAGTCTTTGTCGAGCGGTGGCTTTGGGTCAACGAAATCGATGCTTGGTGCTTGCAGCAAGCTAGCGCGCGTCATAGACCTAGTGACCCTAGGTCCAAGTGCAGGAGTCGGCTCCTCGGTTTCCATTGGATCCGATGATGGGTCGACATCTTCTTGGTCTATCTCCCTAGGTCTAGGGCTCGATGTGAACCTAGTCTCATCGAATACGTGATTCTATCACGGTGTTAACCGAGATAGCGTGATTTGGTTCTATGACGAAGAACCTATATGCCTTAGAGTTATGTGCATATCCAATGAATATGCACTCAATACATCTATCTCTTAAGGTTTTACGCTTAGGGTCCGTTAGTCTAACAACTGCACGACAACCCCATATACGAAGATAATGGAGATTTGGTTTTCTTTTAAACCAAAGCTCGTATGGTGATTGGCGATTTCTCTTGCTCGGCACCCTATTTAAGATATAGTTGGCCGTTAGCATCGCCTCACCCCAAAACGAGTTCTTTAACCCAGAGTAGGACAACATGGCATTAACCATGTCCTTAAGCACACGATTCTTTCGCTCCGCCACCCCATTTTGTTGTGGGGTATATGGAGCCGTCGTCTCATGAATTATGCCACAAGACTCGAAATACTCTACATCCATGTATTCACCACCACGATCGGTTTGTAGCCTTTTAATTTTATTTCTTGTTTGCAATTCAACTTCGGTCTTGTATGCTTTAAACCTATCTAGTGCCTCACTCTTCGGGTGAACTAAATAAACATAGCAAAACCTTGTTACATCATCGATGAACGTTATGTAGTAACGTTTTTGACCCAATGATGGCATTGCATGTAAGTCCCCTAGGTCCGAATTGACTAGGCATGGGACCCCTTCCTATTGATGGGAGGAAATCGAGTATGAAATATATCAAAATAAATCAAAGCAGATTCTGCCCACGCAGATAATTACAAGACCTCCTCCTGATGTAGCAGCGGGAAGTCAGGATCGATCCACGAGGAAGGGTGTCAGTGGATCCTAGGCAGCGGAGAAATCTCACGGTCAGAAGTGGACAACAGGGTCCTCGATCTCGACTATGGTAGTCGACAGAAGATCGGACAGTCGAACACAGTGCAGAAGCAACTCGGCAATGGTGGTCGATCTCGATGAGGCTTACTCGATATCGAGTAGGGCCTTTGTCGACTTCGGCTTGTCTTGTCGAGTACCTGCACAGGAGAAGCTACGGCGACTTGGTCGAGGATCAGTTTACTCGCTATCGATTAGTGCAATTCGAGATCGAGTAGAAGGACATAAAATAAAACGAAAGAAAATAAAGAACAAATGCTTTGGGGTTTCGACTAAACTTAATGTAAAAGGACTTCCAAGATTGGGGTTTGCAACAACGATAACCAAGCATGCATAAGGCAGAGATAAACAGATAATCATGTGAATTGCATCAAGGACAAGCTTTCGCCTTTTCCAACATTAGACAACTCTTTCAAGAAACCCTAATTGTCTCTACTGATTTTATGTTTACAATCCAAGTTGTTAGAATGGATCTCCATTAGATGGGTAATAAACACATAAACAAGTAGTAGATGCTCAAAACATGACAAAGGTCAGATCTTTACCTCAAACGTGCATGGCTATCGTCGGGCTCGCCCCAACCCTAGAAGTGGGTGGACTACTCGCGCTTCATCGCAACCTCATACATCATCGATTGAAAGAAAATAACAACTTGCATTAAACTAAATTCAAAAGACTTTACAATCCCGGCGATCCAACTCTTGTTGAACGCCAAAACCTTAAAACCCTTGAACTCCTAAATCTCTATGTCTAACTGTATCTCTGAAATTGAATCCATCTAAAATCAGCCCCATGGGCTTTATTTATAGCTTTCTAATCCTTGCTACTCAAGGATAGAATATCTATATCCATATCTAAAACTATATTTAAGATGCTTAAAGATAAATAAAAGCAATAAGGGAATTAAATCTAAATATATCTAAATGTCTTTAATGGATAGATCTTCTCCTTCCATGATGTATCTTGATAGATTAGATAGAATTCGGCAAACTTCGAGCCCAAGCAATCCCACACCGAGTAGGATTCGTCAAACCGAGTAACGCGGCTCTGGAAGTCCTCCTCGATCTCGACAAAGGTCTTGTCGATCTCGAGTAGGATTGTTGGTCGACAAGCTCGGGTGTGGCTCACAGGTGTACTCGATCTCGACGACAGTCTTGTCGATATCGAGTAGGAATGTTCATCGACTAGGTCTGGCTTGGCTGGTCGGGCAAGTCTCTTGTCAACATGCTCGGACATGGCTCCACGTCTTGTCGACCTCGAGTACCCGTACTCGATCTCGAGTAGGGTGTGGAGTCGGGTTCTTCGTCTTTAGTTTCTCGACATAGGCTCTTCGATGCTGGCTGGTGTCTAGGCTTGTCTTGTCGAGATCGACTAGGGTTAGTCGATGTCGAGTAGCTTTGTGCTCCGGTTCTTGCTTCTTGGTTTTCTCCCGAAATGGTTCCATATTCTGCGATATTAAACAGAAATTTATGTAGATCTCCATTTCTGACAAATAAGCGTATACTACATAATTTCGACATATTCCCAACCCAAAATATGCAAATTGTAAAGAATATGGAATAAAAATATGCATAAAGACATGGCTACTTTGGAGATATCAAATCATCCCATACTTAGACTTGCTTGTCCTCAAGCAATAACCAAACAATAACCAAGACCTACAACACATCCTTCAAGTCTTCGCCTTTGTCAAAAGCAACATCTTAAATAGTAGCAATGTAAGACAAGTGAATTTAACGTCATCACACATATATGAGCGATCCATAGGCATAGACAGTATAAATCCAACCTCACAGGAATAATGTGTTTACACTCAGCTCTCAATGTGTTTAGGCTATGTATATACTCTCAACTCAATTCCATACACAATCTCATAAATATTGCAATTTAAACATAAATCCACTTCGCAACCAATTATGAAAATGCAACAAGAATTATCAGGAGGACTTCGCTCAATGGAAGTCTTCAAAGAAGATTCCATTCGGAGGGGTTGTAATGGGGCTTTGTAAGAAATAATAAGGTACGGAATTATTTGGCCATGTGGTGCTAAATAAAATTCGGGAATCAAGACTCCTAGATCTTCCAACACAACCAAACCATAACTTCCTGATAGAGCAAAAGTAATTCCCTAACAGATCCAAGGGCAAGATCGTCATTTACGAGGTGACCTAATCAAACCCTAATTCAGATTATATATAAGTGTGATTTTCTAGGGTTTAAAGAGGTTTTTGAATCAACCAATACAATCCTGACTTGAGCGTCGGAGGCTCTTCGGGGAGCAAACCCCGCCTCTTCTTCCTCTTGATCTATGCAGGAAGATCGATCGACACGGACAAGGATCGAGATGCAGATTTGATGTATTACATTTGGCGCCGTCTGTGGGAAAATCGATCGAAAAGCCATAAGATCGAACCTGCCAATCAAAAAAGCAAGGAGGATTGATAGCCTCGGGGCGAGATTTCGACCTAGGAGGTCCGGGTATCGGTTCAGATCTGAATCCGGAATCTCCCTCCTCTGTGGTGACGATGGTCAGATCCAGCACAAGAACCCTCGCCCCTCGCCTCGATCTCTCTTTGGAGCGGATCTGAACCGGAGTTGTCGTCAGAGGCTCCTCCACTCTTACCGATGCCGCTGAGTCCTGGACAGCCTGTAAAGCCCCGCACAACCATCAACATATCGCCGGAGGGGCCATCTATCCGCTGCGATGCAGCCGGCACCGCCGCCACACCACTTCGCCGCCCACGCCAAGAGCGTCCTCTCCGTCGCCTCCTCCGTCGACGACCGCCGTGTCTCCGTCTTCGGCATGATTACAGATTTGTGGTCGGGCTTAGAAGCATGGGACCTCACTTGAAGAAGCGTATGGTAATTGTTTCAATGGCAGGAGATGGGCAAGGAAGATACACACAAGCTAAGTTTCTTTCTCTCCTTTTTGAACTTATATGCTGAAAATCTAATCTATGGTCAATCATATTGCATGACGTTCACCGGTGACTTACGATATGATTTACTTAAAGTTCTTGCAATTCCGTAATTGCTAAAGTTGTCTGATTCGTTTGATGCTAGAATTACATTGATATAAAGGAAAGCGAGTACACAAAAATAGTCGGTCAAAGGAAGGGGCATGGACGCATGGTGCGTAGCTCCAACGCTAGCTGTCCCATTCTATGTGGAATAACAAGCCTTCGCTCAACTAAGTATACCGATCGCAGCATCAATCCGAAGCAAAAGGCCTACTAGCTAAGTTCTCTATGTCCTATTTTGATGAAAAGTTTATTTTTTAGTTAATCATATTACATGATTAATTGCGTCAGTGGCATATAGATTCTTGAAATGTTTGTATGCGCATCCATATATAGAACAACATTATATCAAAGCCATAAAAAACAATTAACGAATCGCCACTCATGGCCAATAAAACGCCACTCAAGGCCAACGAATCGCCACTCATGGCCAATAAATCGCCACTCAAGGCCAACGAATCGCCACTCATGGCCAATAAATCGCCACTCAAGGCCAACGAATCGCCACTCATGGCCAATAAATCGCCACTCAAGGCCAACGAATCGCCACTCATGGCCAATAGATCGCCACTCAAGGCCAACGAATCGCCAATCAAGGCCGATAGATCGCCGCTCAAGGCCAACTGATCGCCACTCAAGGCCAATAGAACGCCAATTAAGGCCAATTGATCGCCACTTACGGCCAATAAAAGCCAATTTTTAAGTCATAATAACGCTTTTAAGGGCCAACAAAAGTCAAAATCAAGCAATAAGAATTTCATTTAAAGCAAAATGCTCAATCTCAATGAAAACAATTAGCTTGTCAATCATAAGTAAAATTCAAGTTATAATATCATCATTTGACATTGTTTCTCCTATATGGAAAAAATTTCATTTAATCATTTTGAGTAGTAATTTTCAGTTGATCAGTTAATAACGCACCAACTGCATTATATTGTGTTATTCGGTTGAGAATGCTAAAGCTTGCAGGATACAAAGAAGACAAGGGGCAAGCATTACTAGTGATCTTTGATCATAACAAGCGAAGAATATCAAATTATTCGTCTTCCCTTATCACTAGATCGTGATAAGGAAACCCGAGGGGCAATTGATAGAGCAAAAGTAATTCCCTAACAGATCCAAGGGCAAGATCGTCATTTACGAGGTGACCTAATCAAACCCTAATTCAGATTATATATAAGTGTGATTTTCTAGGGTTTAAAGAGGTTTTTGAATCAACCAATACAATCCTGACTTGAGCGTCGGAGGCTCTTCGGGGAGCAAACCCCGCCTCTTCTTCCTCTTGATCTATGCAGGAAGATCGATCGACACGGACAAGGATCGAGATGCAGATTTGATGTATTACACTTCCCAATCATATGCATCAACCAAACTCTCCAATTTGTCTCAATGGAGTATATAACCTTTCAAACTTTCTAAATCTCTCCAAAATATGTATCTTGAAAAATAATGAAAGAAATAAGGTAAATTTGGCTCATGCACTTTATTCACAAACCTTTTTTCGGATTTTTTTTTTGAAACGAAAATATAAAATAATACTAGAGGTGCATTTATAATGTGAGCCAAAAATCCTTTTACATAATATGTCTAGCAAGATAAAAAAAATGTACAACCAACCCATATCTCAATAATTTCCATGATCCTTCTTGAAATGCAACATAAGCTCATTCTTTCCACAAATCATCGTTCCAACCAACTCTAAGTCTTAATTCCCAAATGGGGGTTAGGCTCAATTTGGCTAAGGATAATTTTTGTGGAGTTCACAATAAAAGTCTCAGGCTAATGTTCTGGCTTCAAGCAGGGATAATGTAGGGTAGGTAAAGAGAGGATAAAATTAGCTTAAAAGGTGCCTCCATCATTTAATTCTCATCAAAATAAACATATAAATGCATTGGCTTTGAATAACTATCACAACATTTAGAGTTGCATAGGAAGAGTAAATACACTCAAGAAAGCAGAGGGATTTTTAATGTTCTCCCTATAAGGCTAAAATTCTCACTGGGATAATTTTTGTTGGATTTTATCCTTTAGCTTAGGATCATATGTGCTCAATTTCATCACAAGTTCACAATCCACATAAAAACCATTTTGAGGACTTAGGCTAAACCTTCCAAACATGCCATAGGATTTATATGATTAAGTCAGTCATTATTTATCATCATAGGACATCTAAGTTAGGGTATAAACACAATGCAAAAATTTAAACATGCATATTTTTTTATTTTTTTCGACATTTTCTATTTTTTTTATTTTTTTTATTTATGCGAAAATCAAGACTAAAGTATGATAAAACATTTAAAAGGCATAAAATTTAAACATGAATGCATAATATAGAAATTAAAATTCCACCATGTAAAACCAAAAAGCCATGTAAAACCAAAAAGCAAGACTAACACATACGATAATGAGCCCTTCCCCCACCCCATACTTAAAATTTACAGTGTCCCCACTGTATAAAATCAAATAAAAACAAGAGTAAAGGAAGGAACTCACAGAATAACAATTCGAGGAGGGCAAATCTGTGTATGTCTAGTAGGTTCCTTGTCGATATCGAGTACTCTTACTCGATATCGAGTAGTCTCACAGCGTCTGGTGGAATCTGAAGTCGAGGATCGTCTGGCTTGGTCGATGTCGAGTACGTCTACTCGAGATCGAGTAACTTCTGGGCTTCTCCTCTTTGTCGTCATCGACTTGGCCTTCGTCGATTCTGACTGGTTTTCAGGGACTCCCTATTCCACTTTTCGCAATCCTTATATGCTTGACGACTAAAAAGTGTTAGATTGCACAAGAAACAAGACTATCCACATGAAATATTCTTAAAGACATAAAACAAAAACCAAAAATAAAAACTAAAAAGTTCAAAAAGTCCCAAAAAAAATTCATAAAGTTCTATATACATGCTCTAGATTTTAGAGTCGCTAGGCCGACTTCTCCGTTTGCGCTCAAGGACCATTATTGTGGGGCCCGCTCATGCTTGGACCTTCTCCTGGGTCATCTAGGTCCTGATGGTAGTATGCAAGCTCAGCTGATAGATGGTTGCTTGCATCATCTCCTTTCTCTTTCTTCTTCTTCCTTCCAGCTCTTAGTTTTCGCAGATTCTCTCGCCTTGGTGTCTTATCTCCCCTTAAATCATTGATAATTTTCTTTATGGACTGAGGGGGAGTAGAATTTATACCTGAACTTACCTTTTCGGACCCAAAATAGAAATCTTTGGGCTTGGAACTAGTCGAGATCGGGTACTGCCGGTCGACCTTGAGTACAGGGACCCCATACTTAGGCTCTTGGCAAGTCAGTGGTTCAGCAGAGGTTGTCGAGGTCGACAAGGTCTTGTCGAGATCGAGTAGAGGCCTTGTCGAGATCGAGTTGGTCTTGTCGATCTCGAGTACAGTGTTGGCACCTTCCTCCGCTGTTTGCTTGGTCCCGTGGTTGCTGATGCTTTTCACCTCCAGCCATGAAATTTCCTCTTTTGCGGGGCCAAAAGAGAAATCCAAAACCTCATCGCCTATGGTGAAGGTGAGCGATCTATTCTTGACACTGATTCGGGCATCTGCAGTAGCTAAGAATGGTCTACCAAGAATAATAGGGCTAGTAGGATCTTCAGCACAGTCAATGATAAGGAAATCTGCTGGAACAAAGAATTTACCAACCTGGACAAGGACGTTCTCAACTATACCTGTAGGGATGACTACTGTATTGTTCGCCATGTATAGTTTGGCATCCACAGGTTCTATGCATCATATTTTGACCTTCTGCCAGATTGATAGAGGCATGATGCTCACACTTGCTCCTAAATCACACAGAGACTCATATTTATATTGTCCAAAACTCATAGTAACAGAAAACTTACCAGGGTCAGGTCTTTTTTCAGAGAAGTGGAGTACTTTGCATTCGCCTGCGATCTCTGAGATGGATCGCTTCTTGCTCAGAATTTCCTTCAGAAATTTGACATATCCAGGCATCTCTTGCAAGGCTTCTGTAAAAGGAATAGAAACATTAAGTTCTTGCAGCATATTAACAAATCTGGTAAACCTACCTGCAGTGGGATCTTTCTGTGCTTTTGAAGGGAAAGGTAGTGACTTTTTCAGTTTCGGAGCCAGATCAACTGTCGGAGGTGCTGCAGAGTCGTCGACGTCGGCCAGATGCTTCTCCTCGATCTCGATTAGGGGCTCGTCGATCACGATTTGGGTTGTCGACCTCGAGTTGCTGGTTTGCGCAGTGCAGTATGAGCTCAACTTCTGGCCTGTGTCGAGTAGCGGCTTGTCGAGGTCGAGTAGAGCCTCCTCGAGATCGAGTTGGGTCTGTTCTGTCTCGAGTTGCTACTCTGCCTTGCCCTGCTGTTTCCCGACCTATGGCTCGTGTAATTGATGCCCACTCCTGAGTTTGATAGTTGCGACGTGTCTAGTCTTCCCCTTAGGATTTGGTTCTGTTTGCCCAGGGAGTTGTCCGGACAGTCGTGGGATCTGTGCAGCGATTTGACCCATTTGCGTCTCTATTCCCCTTTTCCAGATGTCCAGTTCTCCAAATTTTGTAGTGATGTTCTGGAACTGGTTGTTGATGGTGCCCTGATTCCGACGCATCTCCTCAAGGTTCAGCTGCAGATCATCCTTCTTTTGATCCCTTTCTGGATGTCCTGGAGCTCTGTAGGGTGGGGGATTCCTAGGAGGACCTTGGTTCCACTGTGGTTGATAGAACCTTTGATCTCCCATGTAGCGATTGAGACCCCCTGCGTAAGCTGCCTCCTCATGTGTCTCTGCCATTCTGACCTGCTCTGTGTGTGGGTACTCAGTAGTGGTGTGCCTCTGTGATCCGCATTCGATGCAAGGCTAATTGACAGATAGGTATTTGACTTGCTTGAGGAGCTTGCGATTCTGGTCTCTGTAGAACTACTCCCTGACATCTAGGTCAATCTCCTTTGCTGGCTCACAGAGTGGCATAGATGGGGCTGGTCTGGCATAGGCGTTCTCATCATAGTTTGTAGGAGCCCCATATTTGTTGTCATAGTTAGTGAGCTTTTCTAGCACACCCCATGCGTCGCTTGGTGGCATTGTCAGATACTCATAGCGAGTATAATGGTTGATTCTGTCCTTAGTGACTTGATCAAGAGAGTTGACGAAGATCTCCTGAATGACGTAGGGTGGCTGTCCATGAGTAGGGCAAGATCGCAGCAGTTCTTTGTAGCGTTCCCATGCCTTTCCCAGTGGTTCCCCTTGCTTCTGTTTGAAGGCGGTGATTTTCTGGCGGAGAAGTGCTGTTTTGGCTGGTGGGAAGTATTTGTTTTGAAACTCTTGCTCTACTTGGGCCCATGTGGTGAGAGATCTCGGCTTCAGCCCTTCAAGCCACTTCAGTGCAGGTCCAGCGAGAGACCAGCGAAAAGCTTTCATCTTGACATATTCCAGAGTTGTACCTTCAGCAAGAGTACGGCACATGTCATGAAAATTTGTAATATGTTCAAGAGGACACTCATTAAATTTGCCATAGAAAGCATTATTTTTAAGCTCTATCAGAAATTGAGTGCGAATTTCAAAGGAGTTATCAGAGATTAGAATCGCCGATTCAGGCACGACGAGATTTGGATGCATATAATCCTCAGCAGTGGTTGGATATTGGGCAAGCTCAGCTTCTGCTTGCCTTGCGCGCTCAGCTGCTTGTTCCCTCGTTGTCCTCTCATTGGCGATAGTGGTATCCTTTGCGGCTAGCTCCCTTGTCAGCCTCTCAATCAGCTGCTCTTGTGTTTCTGCGGCCGCCATGGCTCTTTGTAGTTTAGCTCTGATGTGTAGAAGGCGTCCTGGTTCATCTAAGCCGTCAAACTCAGGTGGTTGACCAGAACGGCGCATACACCTGTAAAGTATCTTGAAGAAAACGTGATATTTTAACTACCTAAGGCGCGAATGATAGCTTCCCCGACAACGATGCCAATTTGTTGATGGGAGGAAATCGAGTATGAAATATAACAAAATAAACCAAACCAGATTCTGCACACGCAAATAATTACAAGATCTCCTTCTGATGTAGCAGCGGGAAGTCAAGATCGATCCACGAGGAAGCGTGTCAGCGGATCCTAGGCAGCGGAGAAGTCTCACGGTCAGAAGTTGACAACAGGGTCCTCGATCTCGACTAGGGTAGTCAGCAGAAGATCGGACAGTCGAACACAGCGCAGAAGCAACTCGGCAATGGTGGTCGATCTCGACGAGGCTTACTCGATATCGAGTAGGGCCTTTGTCGACTTCGGCTTGTCTTGTTGAGTACCTGCACAGGAGAAGCTACGTCGACTTGGTTGAGGATCAGTTTACTCGATATCGATTAGTGCAATTCGAGATCGAGTAGAAGGACAGAAAATAAAACGAAAGAAAATAAAGAACAAATGCTTTGGGGTTTCGACTAAACATAGTGTAAAAGGACTTCCAAGATTGGAGTTTGCAACAACGATAATCAAGTATGCATAAGGCAGAGATAAACAGATAATCATGTGAATTGCATCAAGGACAAGTTTTCGCCTTTTCCAACAATTAGACAACTCTTTCAAGAAACCCTAATTGTCTCTACTGATTTTGTGTTTACAATCCAAGTTGTTAGCATGGATCTCCATTAGATGGGTAATAAACACATAAACAAGTAGTAGATGCTCAAAACATGACAAAGGTCAGATCTTTACCTCAAACGTGCATGGCTATCGTCGGGCTCGCCCCAACCCTAGAAGTGGGTGGACTACTCGCGCTTCATCGCAACCTCAGACATCATCGATTGAAAGAAAATAACAACTTGCATTAAACTAAATTCAAAAGAATTTACAATCCCGGCGATCCAACTCTCGTTGAACGCCAAAACCTTAAAACCCTTGAACTCCTAAATCTCTATGTCTAACTGTATCTCTGAAATTGAATCCATCTAAAATCAGCCCCATGAGCTTTATTTATAGCTTTCTAATCCTTGCTACTCAAGGATAGAATATCTATATCTATATCTAAAACTATATCTAAGATGCTTAAAGATAAATAAAAGCAATAAGGAAATTAAATCTAAATATATCTAAATGTCCTTAATGGATAGATCTCCTCCTTCCATGATGTATCTTGATAGATTAGATAGAATTCGGCAAACTTCGAGCCCAAGCAATCCCACACCGAGTAGGATTCGTCAAATCGAGTAACGCGGCTCTGGAAGTCCTCCTCGATCTCGACAAAGGACTTGTCGATCTCGAGTAGGATTGTTGGTCGACTGGTTCGGCTTCGTCGTCTCGGCTATCTGGTGCTCGACAAGCTCGGGTGTGGCTCATAGGTGTACTTGATCTCGACGACAGTCTTGTCGACATCGAGTAGGAATGTTCGTCGACTAGGTCTGGCTTGGCTGGTCGGGCAAGTCTCTTGTCAACATGCTCGGACATGGCTCCACGTCTTGTCGACCTCGAGTACCCGTACTCGATCTCGAGTAGGGTGTGGAGTCGGGTTCTTCGTCTTCAGTTTCTCGACATAGGCTCTTCGATGCTGGCTGGTGTCTAGGCATGTCTTGTCGAGATCGACTAGGGTTAGTCGATGTCGAGTAGCTTTGTGCTCCGGTTCTTGCTTCTTGGTTTTCTCCCGAAATGGTTCCATATTCTGCGATATTAAACAGAAATTTATGTAGATCTCCATTTTTGACAAATAAGCGTATACTACATAATTTCGACATATTCCCAACCCGAAATATGCAAAATGTAAAGAATATGGAATAAAAATATGCATAAAGACATGGCTACTTTGGAGGCATCACTTCCTCTCTTTTAATTTCCTTAAAAGGAAGCCTTGTTATTTTTGTTAACAAGCAAGTTTTACACTTTTCATTTGTTGGTTCAAAGGCGGGAATTATATTTTCCTTAGCCATATCTAACATACGCTTCATATGTACATGTCCCAACCTTGCATACCAAAGATCATATAAAGAATCATTAGACACGACCATGTAATCAAATAATACTTTATTATTATTGATAACATTAAGTAGGAACATATTGTTTTTATAATGGCCGAAGCCTACAAATATTCCTGCCCTACTTATCACTAATCGATCGGCTTCGAAAACCAATCGATAACCTAACTTGTTAAGCACACCACCACTTACAACATTTTTGCGGATGGCCGGTGCATACAATACATTATGTAATACAAGTTCCTTCCCACTAGTAAAGTTGAGATGTACGTCCCCTTTACCTAGGACCGGGGTTGTTGACTCGTTTCCCATGTAAAGCACTAAACCGTCCTCTACATCCTTCATGTTCATGAACCATTTCCTTTCCATGCACACGTGGGTGGTGGCACCCGAGTCGAGGCACCAAAGGAAATTTTCATCCTTCATAACAAGACATTGATCAATGTTAGATATAAAGAATAATGACTCATTAGTAACTAAAGACACCGAAGTTCCCTTACCTTGCCCGGGGCTTGTGGCCGAGCCCGACGCTGGTGTCATGACACCTTTGTCCTTTGAGCCCTTGGACCCGTAGTCCCTCTTCATGTGGCATGTCATTCCACACTTCCAACAAGTTTCATTGGCCTTAGCCTTCTTATTAGATCATTGCTTACTGCCATTTCCTGATTTGGGACGCTTGGAGCCCTTAGCGCCCACGGTGCGTTTGCCGTTGCCCGCCTCCATTGTGTTTATTGAGTGGGCTGATTTCTCTTCGCCTTTCTTTCTGTTGTAATTTGCCTTGAATTCCTCCTCTATACGTAGATGGGAACCCAATTGGACAAGGTTCATGTCCTCCTTTGAATGCTTCAAGAGATGTTTCGCCTCCTTCCATGAGTGAGGTAACTTATCGATTATGGATGAAACGGCAAATTTCTCATCCAAGGTGATCCCATGTTGGGTTAGTTGACCCAATACTCGGAGCAATTCATGGTGTTGCTCCATTACCGGTCTATTTTCAACCATCTTGTAGTTGTTGAAGTTAGACATGAGAAACTTCTTTGAAGAGGCATCTTCCGCCAAGTACTTGGCTTCGAGTGCTTCCCAAAAAATCCGAGATCTCTCATGATTTTGATACACATCGAATAGGGAGTTGGCCTGATGCAGGACCATCCAAGACACCTCCGGAAACATCTATACTTGGGGATGGACCTATGATTCGAGCTCGTGAGAATGAAGTCATCCTCAAGAGGAAGAAGAAGGCTCCACCATGGGAGAAGGTCCAAAGGTGGGAGCTTGGCGTTTTACACTCGTTCAGAACATTGACAGCTTCAATCATGAGAGATCCATTTTACAGAGACGTCGAAAAGCTGTCAATGTTCTGAACGAGTGTAAAACGCCAAGCTCCCACCTTTGGACCTTCTCCCATGGTGGAGCCTTCTTCTTTCTCTTGAGGATGACTTCATTCTCACGAGCTCGAATCATAGGTCCATCCCCAAGTATAGATGTGTCCGGAGGTGTCTTGGATGGTCCTGCATCATGGCCATGCCATTGAGGATGTGCCCACGACAAATGTAGTCGTCGTTCTCCCACTTCCCAACACGCCTATGTTGAAGCATTATAGCCTCCCTTTCGGCGATTTGAGCCTCGGTCTCTCCGTCGACTTTTTTCGGAATCGGAGGTGGCTCTTCGGGACATGGCGTTAAGAGAACGTACGCCACCTTAAGTGAAGTAAGCATGAAATGCATCTTCTTTTGCCATCGACGAAAGTCTTGCCCTTCAAACTTCTCGAGTTTCGCGAATTTGGATGTTATCTCCGCCATCGGTAATTCCTTCGTTCTTGCCATTCCAACCTTGTTTCAAAACAACAAAACCAAATAATAAATAAACATTGAAGATTGTTTGGTTTCAAGGTAATGTTGTTTTACTAGGTTGAAGGTAAATTCGGTTCTTGTAGATCCTTTCGGATAATCAAGACAATTTTAGTAGACCCAAAAAGGGTAATCTCATGGGTAGACCTCGAAAGGTAATCCCGAGGGAGTAGGCCAAAAAGGCAATCTCCACCGAATTCTTTTAGGCGACAAAACTAAGTGTTTAAACCCTTTAGAAAAGATATATAAAAAGGCTTGGATAATGGCAAATGAGTCACTCAAATAAATCGAGTTTACCTTCAACGTTTATTCCCCCTATATGCCAAAGGGTTGCACTACAATAACGTTGTGGGATAAAACGTTTCCTATACAATAAGAGGGCGGCATCCCATTTCATTATTGCATATATACATACCTTGTTTGGGTTTTAACTGTTTGTTCTTCCGATTAAGAGAGATATCGGAAAAACTCATGCCTTTCCAAGTGGATGGCAAAGGCCTTTTATAGGCAAATTGGGGTGGTAGTTTTTGGGTGGTTATGGGTAGTTATTGGAAGGTATTGGTGGTTATGGGTAG
Organism: Persicaria tinctoria; assembly: GCA_037127255.1. Taxonomy (NCBI): domain Eukaryota; kingdom Viridiplantae; phylum Streptophyta; class Magnoliopsida; order Caryophyllales; family Polygonaceae; genus Persicaria; species Persicaria tinctoria. The sequence goes on along the minus strand of JBANSL010000001.1, from coordinate 41,046,281 downwards.
TTATGGTGGTTGGGCGGTTACCCCCCAATAACTACCCCCAACCGTTGGCCCAATAAAGGCCCAATAAAATCCCAATAAGAACCTGCCCAATTAAGGACAAGCTAGCATGACTGAGCTAACATGGTGGAGCTAGGTCACTCATAAAATATAAAATGTGCATGACATTTATACGAAGCTGGGTGTAGCTACCATGCAGCTAAAATGACTAAGCTAAAGCTTCAACGAAGCTAAAACCTCAGTCAAGCTCAAAATTAGAGCTAGTTCATTTTTGGAGTTCCGAAGCTCGGCTAGCTCTCAAATTTTGCACCAAAGCTTTAGAGCCTAATATCTTCCTTTACAAATCATGAAACGGTGATTTAACTCACTATAAGTGAACAAAACTCGATCATAACCATATTAGATCGAATACCGAACATATCCCTATTGCTCACTTTTATGGAAAACATCCAAACAAGCTCAAGATCGACTTTCTCGATGTTTATATCATTGCATGGGTCTTTCCTCATGATTTCCTATCCCCTTCAAATCGTAGAATTACTTAGGGTCGATCACATGGGCCGTGCCTCCCGCACACCCTAAGCCCGAGTGAAGCTCTTAGTAATTCTCACACTTAACATTTATGATTTCAGACAAATGGATTGATGATTTTTCACAAATCACCAACATAAGATAGGTGCCCTAGAGCCTGTGGATGCTAAGCTTTATATGGCAAACAACACGGTGGTCATCCCAACATGCATGGTGGACAATGTGCCAGTGCAAGTAGGTAAGTTATTCGTCCCTGCTGCTTTCTTAGTTATTGATATGGCGGAGGACCCTGCTTGTCCAATTATTCTAGGAAGACCCTTCTTGGCAACGGTGGATGTCAATATAAGCGTAAGGAAGGGAGTGCTTGCTTTTGACATCAGCGATGAGGTAATTGAGTATTCCTTTAATAAAACTGAAAGGCATACAGGTCCCATGGAAGAGGTAAAGTCTATATCAGCTGGTTACATTACTTGCGGGGAGCCTAAGGTAAGAAATATGACTCCCAAAGAGCTAGAAAAGAGGGATATGGAAGTTTGAGACAAGCTCTAAGGAGTATGAAGTTGGAGACAAGCTCTAAGTTTCAAAATCAAAGGATCATTGGTTTCCCAACAAATTCAACAAGAAGAAGATGGGGCCCTTCACAGTGAACAAGATCCATGCAGGGGGATTGCAACTGATGGACAAGAATGGAGTTACATTTGAAGCCCAAGCTACATGGGCCCTGCAAATGCCACCTTTAGCTTAAAAGAGGAAGTCGGCCTAGCGACTATAAAATCTAGAGCTTGTAAATAGACATTTATTTTTGGGACTTTTGGACATTGTTGCTTTTGTCTGTTTTTGGTTTTGAACTTTTTAGTTTTTCTATTGTGGGTTTTTCTCTTCTACATTTCTCAGGTCCATGGGGATAGAAGCAAGCTAAAATCGGACTAGGCCCAGCAGCATAGCACTCGATTATGACGATCATGCACACTCGTCTAGTGAGTTTCTTTCTTTACCCATATTTTTTATACAGTGAGGACACTGTAATGTTTAAGTATGGGGTGGGGGAAGGGCTTACTTTATGCTGATTTGGTTTTATTTGACATTATGTGTGCATATTTTATTTCTTGAATTGCTTATAGATGGCTATTTTGGAATTCATTATTGATTTATGCGCTTACATGCATGATTTCCAAAGTTTATAAAAAAAATTGACCCCCATTGAATTTTTTTTATTGATGTCATTGAAGCTTTAATTGAACTCGACGATGCAAAATTTGATTCATTAGAGATATAGCATGAAATTGCCTAGTAAAGGAAAGTCATAATGAAGTGCATATTTTTTATAAAAACCATGAAAGGAGGTAAAATTTGATGTTGCTTTTGACATGTTGCATGATAAAAGGATGGAGGACTTTATATTTCCATATAATGCTCATATTGTTATACCCTAGCCTTTACCTATGCTTATGCATCACAAAAGCCATATTATGCCTTATTTCATATATTGCTCCACATGATCTAAATATTGCCCATTATTTACCTTATTTCCATCCGGGGATTATGTTCAGAATGATGTTACATTATGGAGATTATTATATGGTTGTTGTGTTGTTATCATTATTGGAGTTTGGTAGGAAATTGTTTGGAATTTATGGAAAATTTAATGAGTGAGAAAAAATCCGATCACCTCAGGAGATAAAGGTAGATTGACCTTGCTCGCTGAGATAATAGATCAGTGAGATGGGATACACATGTGAGGAGTCCAAAGCACTAAGTATCCGGGGCCATTCATGACACCCATGTTTGCGACTCGCGAGAAGGCAGTGCTAAGGTTAGAGAGGTAAAAACATTATTATTGTCAAAAGCATTATGGAAGGTGAAAAATCTTATGAAGAAGGAATGTGGAAATTCAATTTGGAAATACTCCATTTCTCCGGATCATTAGCACCACATTGCCAAAAATTGCCTACCTTTAGCCTTTTACCAATCTACTCCTTATTGAGCTTTAATTAAAGTCATCTTGATTATTAATGCTTTGTCACATGGATTGTTTTGCATAACCCTCCTTTTATGAGTAGATGTTGCTTTTTAATTGCACATGCATGGATTTGTGGCATTAGTACATTTTCGAGGATGGTAATTGATTGCAGGGTTATATGAGAATGAATCTAATATGTTGAGAGTTTTTTATTTCTTCCCCTGTATGACAATTAAAAGTATTGCTTGATGGCAAGCAAGCTTAAGTATGGGGTGTTTGTTGTAAGCCTAATTCGCCATGTTTTATAGTTACTTTTATATCGATTTCTGCATGCATTTCATGCATTTGGGCTAGAATAGTACAAAATCTATGTAGTTTATACTTATTTGTTAAATTATGGACGTCTACACAAGTTTTTGTTATATTTCGTAGAAATTGGACGCACTTTGGAGCTTAAAGGAAAGTCATGAAGAATCTAAGGATGGTGCAGCCGGAGAAAAGGCCATTTTTCGCCATTCATTATTCTGAATCAAGTTCTGGTGTCTTCAAGAGAGTTGTAGCCCTCAAAAAGAGCTTTCTAACGCATGGTTATATGCATCAATCCGACGAACGGGGATTCGGGAAAGTGCGTTTCAAGACAAGAACAAGAAAATCGAGTCAAAAATCACAGGTCGATATCGAGTACACTCACTCAATATCGAGTCATCCACTCAATTTCCACCCAGAAATCGAAAAATCGGCTAAGGAAGAAAAGCAGAAGTCAATATCGACTTTTGCCAGTCGATATCGAGTTCCCCACATCGAGTCAACGCCCCAGGAATCGAGTCAAGAAGCTGGAGCTGAGAGCTGATGGTCGATATCGAGTAACTCAACTCGATATCGAGTAACTCAACTCGATATCGAGTAGCACCCAACTCGATTTTCATCTCTGGAGCCAATATTGAGTGTCTGGAGCTGAAACTGAGGAAAAGCTGGCCGATATCGAGTGAGCCAACTCGATATCGAGTGAGCTGCAGTAGCCGATTCTGAGCTTAACCGATTTCTTGTTAAGTTTCTATCCCGAATCCGATGGAGATATTTTCGAGAGCAAATTCCTTCAAGATCTATCAAGTTCTATCAAGAAGAAGAAATATTTACCTACTGTAGATTTTTTTTGATTAGGTAAAAATTTGAAGGTCAGACAGGCATGACTCATCGAGAGGCCGACCGAAGTCAACAGACGGCGAACCGTCTAACAGAGCAACCTAAAAACAGAAATACAAATAGCATGCGAATGAACCAAACAAAAATAAACTCTACAACAAACGTTCCAAGAAGACCAAACACCCAAAAAGCTGAGGAAGCTATCGAAGAACGCAGCCAAGCACCACCGAACAGTAGCACCGCAGGCCAGTAGTACAGTAGGAAACTAACTCATGTGGGTAGTGCAGACGGGCTCCAAGGAAAACTCTATCCCAAATACAGAGTCGCCTTTGAGCGCACCACCTCGACCCCAGCCAGACCCGACTACAGACTCCACGCCCCCAACCACGCAGAAGATCTCCTAGAAACATCGGAAGCAGAGCCGCAAACTGTTCGAACAAACCGCCATCAAGCTTTCACCTGCAAAAGTATCGACAAACCCTTGTGGGATTTTCTCAAACCCTTTCGGGTGGTTGTACTCAAAACCCTTTCGGGACAATATCAAGAACCAAAATCTCCATATCCGAATTTATCCAAAGGCCAAAGCAGGATTCGTACAAGCCTTTAAATTTTTTTTTTAAATGGATATCTGGCCTTGGCGTGGAAGGCACAAAATAACCCTTGCAAACCGAGGACAACACACCAAGGACGAAGCATTAGACCAAGACCGGCGATGGAGCACCGCCGAAAAGGAAGCGACACTGCCGACGGCACACCCACCCCTGAAAAACGGACGAACACGAGGGGGAGCGATTGAGACGAAAGGGATGTTGACAATCATACATCAGTACATCGAACAGTGATATTGTCGGAGACAACCGCGGCCATCGTTGGCGGAGGAGTGACCAACGGACACGGGGAAGGTGAGGGTGGTGGATGTGTAACCAAAAACACCCAATTTGTTTTGAAATTAACGTTGACGAGCAATGGAAGCCAAAATTAGAAGGGATATGGCCGAATCTCAACAACAAAGGAGTATTGGGGCTGATTTTGCACTACAGTAGCAGATGAAGGGGAAACAGACCATGGACGTCGAGACCATCGAACCACCAGACCATGATTCACAGCCCGATTTGAAGAGATGGATGGGAACTAGAGCACCGGGCTAGGGACGACAAGAGAAGAGTAGGTAGTGGCGACCAGCGACGGAGAAACCGGCCAGGAAGACAACACCGCCCCTAATTTGTTCACAAGCACAACAAGCTTTGGGCATCCAGGGCCAACCCACATCAGGGGAAAGACCGATTCTAACTCAAAAAAGGAGGATTTGGTACAATAATAAGGGATCACAGGGGATTTTGGGCAAATGAAATTTGGGCAAAGGGGTTTCCACTGATGAAGGTGAACAATTTCTAGAGAGAGGGCAAAGCCTTCTCTCCAGAAAAGTTTCCTACTTTAGATATAATTCCTTTTTCGATATAATTATTTATTTCCATGTTTTATCTTTATGTTATTAGATAGATAAAATTAGATATAAATAGGTAATTCTTTCCTAATTAGAGAGGGAATGAAGCCTATAAATAAAGCCTTAGAGGCTGATTTCCATTCATTCAATTCTAGAGAAGGAGAAGAGGTAGTAAGTAGAGAGAGAGAGAGAGAGAGAGAGAGAGAGAGAGAGAGAGAGAGAGAGAGAGAGAGAGCTAGTAGCGAGAGCAAGGTGGAAAGGCAAGAGCGGATTTGGCTTGTTCGGTTGTAAGCTTTCTTTTTAGTTTAATGTAATGTAAAGTTATTTCCTTTTATTATTGATGTCTTTATTCATGATGAAGAGCGAGTACTCCACCCACTTCTAGGGTCGGGGTGAGCCCGGTGGTAGCCATGTGCAGTGATGCGGTAAAGGTTTGATCTTTTTATGCAATTCGTCTTCTATCCCTATGAGCATGATTCTTTTGCGAAAGTTGAAGGTGATCCTTGTTTGTGTTATTGAAGCGAAAGTGAACTTAATACAACTTGGATTAATTATGTGAAAAAGGGTTAGTAACAATTAGGGTTTATGCAAAAGCCTCTATCTTCCTATTTGTTAATAACGAAAGTTATTTGATGAAAAGCATGCTCTTTTATGCCTTTATGTGTTATTTTACATGGCTATCGTTGTGGTGTTTAATCCCTGATCTTGGAAGTTTCTGCAGTCAATATTGAGTTGTCTTCTGTCGATTTTTCTTAGTCGATATCGAGTTGCTTTAGTCGATATATATCGACCAAGGTTCTACACTTGTGTTCTGTTTCTATTTTGAGTCAATATTGAGTCACTGTGGTCGAATTTTTAACTCAATATCGAGTAACAGCACTCAATATCGACCAAAGTTTTCTGCTTTCGTTTCTTTTCTGCTTTTCTCTGTTGTTTCTGTCTGTCTGTTTGATTTTCTGCATGTGAGATTCCTCCACTACCTGAGATCCGCTGACACGCTTCCTCGAGGATCGATCCTGACTTTCCACTGCTGCATCAGAAAGAGGTCTTGTAATCATTTGCGTGGGCATAATCAGGTTTGATTTATTTTATTATATTTTGAACTCGATTTCCTCCCTACAACACTTTACGACGATATGGTAAGCGCACACATCTTCGGAGTCGAGAACCTTAACCGCATTGTTGTACACGAGCTTTTTCACCTCCTTTTATAGCTCGGAAAACTTCGCAGAAGTGTACAACCGTTGGAATACGAGCTCAAACACATGGTCGGTTATACACCGAATCGGAATATTGATGGATGCAAATGTAGCAGTCTCCTCCTCCCAAACCCTCTTCGATAATGCAAGACCGTACTGCTCAACAAATAGCTTCAAAGTAGTATTGATGTTGACAAACTGTTTGAAGAAATGATTCATACCTTCACTCATTTGTGTGCTCGACATTCCGTCCCAAAATATGTCCTTGAAGTAGATAGGAACTCAATGGCTTCGCTTCTCATACATAGTACATAACCACTTGTTGTTATGTAGCTCAAACTTGTCCAGCATCTCTGACCATGCATTTTCGAATTCCGCAATACTTAGTGAATCGTTTAGAGTCGCTTGGAGTGTACTGTGTATGCCCTTATCCCCCTTCCACTAGGGTTTGCTATTAAGGTGTTTTCATGCATTTTGCATCACATGCCATATGCACCACCGATGTGGAGTGTTCGGAAACACCTGCCCCACTGCGTTTCCTTCACACAAACGCCACAGATCGAAGTTGTAAGGTTGCTACAAGCCTACAATAGCTAAAAGCGTACATTATAGTAACTAATGACATGCTACAATGTATTGATATAACAAACTAACAAAGAACACGCCTACAATGTATTAAGATATAACTGGACGGAGGAACATACAACATACCGATGGATTGACATTGGTCTGTTAAGATTGCGGTTGGCATCTTTTCGGACATACACCTGAGCCAAGTACGAAACAACCATACGAAGTTCTCTATTTCTTCCCCGATAAGTAAAGCACATCCTAGCAACATGCTCTGGCCGTGGTGGTTAACCCCGATGAACGGTGCAAAGGGCATCCTGTATCTATTTGATACGTACGTCGTATCGAAGGAGACGACGTCACCAAACTCCGCATACGCTGCTCGACTCCTTCCGTCTGCCCAAAACACATTCTTCAATGTGTTTTTTTCATCGATATCGTATGCGTAGAAAAAATTCGAGTTGCTTGAACACATTTCTTCAAAATGTTTCCTCGTCGCATTAAAGTCACCCTGATCCATGTCTTTTCTTCGGGCCTTGCCAACTAGGTTTCTAAGGTCCCGCTCATTGAAATCAACAATCTCGTGGTGTCCGCTTACAATTACAAACGATGTGTAGTTCTTAGCTATAGGCACACCCGCCCTATCCATGTCTAAGATCCATCGTGAAGGTTCGATAATGTAAAACAAAGTAATGTAAAGATACTCTAGAAGGGGGGTTGAATAGAGTATGCCGGTTTTTCGCAGATAGTCTCAAGACTTTTGAAGCTCGTGCAAAACCCTTTGAGATTAGACTTAGTCTTTTCTCTGAAAACCTGAATCACAAAGTTAAACAATTCGAACCAAGTGCGAAAATAAGGTAAAGCAGTAAATAAAGGACTCGATGAATTGTTTACGAGGTTCGGCACGAACTTGACCTACGTCCCCGCCTAAGGTTCTTCCACAACCCTAGGATTCAACCGGCTTTTATTGATTCACAAGACTTAGGATCCTAATAGCTCACCGAGAAGCCTCTCTCCTATACAATTACAATCTAGTCAAATCACGTTCCCTTAGAGTCCTAGACCAATCTAGAAGAGTCCCACCTCTCTCAGCTATCTAGTACAATCCTCTTACACTTAGTGAATCAATCGCCTAGTGTCTACTTCCTGAGTTACAAACTCTTGAGCATAACACTCTCTCGAAATATATCCTATAAGCTCACTATGTAACTCTCAAATGCTTTGAAATGAAATAACAGACTCTTAAGAACTAGCAGAGAGCACACGAAGAAGACAGATTTCACTTGAAGGCTTGAGTACGAATGAGAGCTTGTGTTCAATAAATGTGTTGTTGTGTTCTCTTCTTCCTTTCTTCTATAGAGAACAAATCGGCGCCTCCAACAAAGAAGAATCTTCTCTTCAACGGCTAGGCTGATCATGGCAATCTTCGAGATCTTCTATACTTGGAAACTTTTGAAGTCATGATCTCCGATTGTGTCCTTCTTACTTTTCGACTTTGGAAGGAAATAATATTTGACAAACTTCCTGAAACGTTAGTATAAATATCTGGAAGCATATATTAATATAAAATAATATTCGAGCGTAATAACATAGAGAACAGGTTTTGTGTTTCATCAACACATTTGTAGCTTCAAGACCTTTGTCACAAACTGACTGTCAAAGCCTTTGAAACTTATTTCGATTTTCATCGAGGGAGAGGAGTTATCAATCTCCCCCTTGATGAAAGACAAAACATGTGCATCCCTGCAACTTAGTCAAACATATATAATATAAGAAACAACGGACTAAGTACCTGCATGGGTTAGACGGATGTTGGATCATAATTTTAAAACATGAAAGACATCCAACTGAAAACAAAACAAGGTCTTCCAAGACCTTCACAGCAGTAAAAAAGTTTTCAAAGTCTAAACCACACACAGCAGATCATCTCCCCCTTTTTGTCTTTCAACAAAGGGAGGAGGTAAAACAGTCACCAAAAGTTTTGAAACAGTTTCCAAAAACCAGCAATGTTTTAGATTTGGGGTTAGGGTAGGGTAGGATGGTTAAGCTTCATCGTCCGGAGAATCATCCGGGAGCAGCGACCTTAGACCTTGTAGCAGCTTGGACACCCTTCTCATCTCCGTCATAAACTCCTTGTGCAGCTCCTTGATATCCAAGTGAACTTCCTCCAAGCCCAACTCCAGGTTGTCCATGCATTCATCAATGGCCGAGGCAGTAGGAAGAGCTTTTGAGGGAGAGGCAAGACTCCAAGTCCCTTGGGAGGACCGAGTGATGCCTATCTTCTCAAAGCTCTTGGAGTCGAACTTACCCATATGACGCTGTTGTTCTTCATTTTTGAAATCGATTCCAGAAGCTTTGAAGATATGGGTCAAAAGGGTGGCAAAGGGCAGGGGAGTTCCTTTTCTGGCTTTTCGAGTATGAGCCATGGATTCGAGAATAGTGTTGGCCAGATCAAGATCAAAGGCGTTTAAGATGCGGTATAAAAGGATCATGGCATTATCGGTAAGGAGAGATCCAGAGTTTAAGCGGGGTAGGAGGCAGCGTACAATGATGTTGAAAATTATTTTTGCCTCTAGGGTGAGGGATGAGTGGGTAAGCTGTTTTGAGGTGTTGTTGGATGCTTCGGGTAGGAGATATTTGGATCGGGCAAGGGCAATGCACTGTTCTTTCATGGGGTTTTCAGGAGAGGGTGGACAAAGTCTAGGTAGGCCAATGAAATCAGCGAAGTCAATGGAGTTGAAAGAGATTATAACTCCTTTGACAACGGATTCCAAAGACCAACCGTCGGCATTGTGTTTAGCTTTTAGGTTTATGTAGAACAGGCGGGTATGTTGGGGATAATAGATAGCATCAAGGTTGAGAAGGGTCCAGGCAGGGGATTGTTTGAGTAGAGAGATGCATGGCAAATTCAAAGCTTCAAAGAACGCAAGATCTAAAAAATCAGAACAGCAAATCTTACGAGTTTGAAACTCATCTACCCACTTTCCAGCCATCTCAGCATTTTCAAACCACGAAGAGGGTAGGGATTGGTTTACCTGGATAAGGGCAGGTGGATCAGCATTCTTCCTGCGAGCCTGTGTGGGAGCAGTCCTCTTGGCAGGCGCCTCAAGGCTTCTGAGAGTGCCCTTCCTGGTACACTTAGGAGATGGAGGCTTTGCTGCTTGGGCTTTCCGCTTCTTTGGAGACGGAGGAGGAGGAGAAGAAGAAGGAGAGGGAACAGGTTCTGGCTCCTCTTCCTCCTCGTCCTCAGACCCCGAGTCCTCAGTGGACCCTTCAGCGTTGTCTCCTTCAGCATCTTCGTCATCTCCGGTCTCGTCGTCTTCCTCTTCTTCCTCCTCTAGTTCCTCCTCAGTGGGAACCTCCTTCTCAGCCTTTTTTCGAATTCTCTCGGCCTCCTCCTCGGCTAATTTTCTTGCCAGCTCGGCCTCTTCCTCGGCCTTTTTCTTTCTCAAAGCTTCTTCCTCGGTTTCCTTGGCAGCATCTCGTTCCAAAATCGCATCTATATCCTCCTCTTCCTCCTCTTCGTCCACCTCCTCAGCAATGATTTTCTTTTTCCCTTTTTTCTTAGCACTGAGAGGTTTCCTCGATCGCTGAGCGCTTCAGAGAACTCTTGGTTACTGTAGTCGTGCTCTCAGCGATGGTGCTCTGGACAGTAGCTGGGGCAATTGCTTGTGGAGTGGGTTCTGGTTGAGGGGAGGTAGCACTGGCCTGGCGTCCCTTGGGGGTGGCGCCAAGACGTTTGGGTGTGGAGGCTTTCTTTGATTTTGGGGCCATGTAGATATTCGGTTAGGGTTGCAGAACAGGTTTAGAGGTTGAAGAAGAAGAAGAATTGGAATGGTTTGGATAAGTCTGAAGTGGTGAGGGGATCGGGTACAGTTTGGGGTTTAAGTAGAGTGAGATAAGAAGTTGATTGGACGGGTTTAGAGTTCCAATGATGGTAATCATAACATTGCCATTTTGAAAATATTTCAATTCAAAATTCAAACCTTCTTCTCAATTTAAAATAGGAGGGAAAGAAATCCGAAAATATCTTTTCCAAAATTAAAACACATACTCGGATAGAGAAATAAAATGTGTAATATATATAAAGAAGTTTAAAACCCATTAAAACTATATTTGATCAAATATCTAAAAAGATATTAACCAAATATATGATCCGATATCTGTACTCTACCGATCAGATCACAAACCTTGACATAATTCTCAAAGGTCTTGACACTGAGTAGAATTTATCTTTCGTAAAGGGAAAGCTCCCCCTACGAAAGTACATCCTTGTTAAGCATTCCAATCTCACGTCTAATGAAGGTGAACCTGTCATCTGCCAAAGGCTTAGTGAAAATGTCAGCCCATTGATAATCAGTAGAAATAAAAGATATGGACACATCACCTTTTTCGACATGGTCTCTAATGAAGTGATGCCTTACATGAATATGTTTGGTCCTTGAATGCTGAACAAGATTCTTCGTGATTGATATGGCACTTGTATTGTCACACTTAATAGGAATACCTTTGAGGTTGATGCCAAGATCTCTCATTTGTTGAGATATCCAAAAGATATGGGAGCAACATGCTCCAGCTGCTATGTATTCGACTTCAGCAGTGGATAGAGCAACTGAGTTTTGTTTCTTTGAATGCCAGCTAATCAGGGAAGCTCCTAAGAATTGGCAACATCCTGACGTGCTCTTTCTATCCACCTTATAACCTGCAAAATCTGCATCAGAATACCCGATTAATGTAAAATCTTTTTGCTTTGGGTACCACAGACCAAGCTCCTTAGTGCCATTGAGATATCGAAAGATCATCTTCACAACTACGAGGTGAGATTCTTTAGGATCAGCTTGAAACCTAGCACACATGCAAACACTAAACATGATGTCATGTCTACTAGATGTAAGATATAGTAAAGATCCAATCATTCTTCGATACTCCTTTTGATTGACACTCTTCCCAGTCTTGTCTTGATCTAGAGAAAATGTTGAGCTCATGGGTGTCATGGCTGCTTTGGATTGATCCATCTTGAACTTCTTCGAGAGATCCTTAGTGAACTTGCTTTGGTTGACAACACTAGTACAAAAAAGGGATTATACCCCGGGCGTTTTTAGCCATATACCCCGGATCTGACAAGATATAGCTCCGGGCTTCAGGTTGGTTGGGGTGAAAAGTGGGTCAGCTTTTATAGCCCGGATATTTAAAGAAAACATCCGGGGTATATAACCCAGCAAATTCCTACAGAAAAGGGGCTGAAAAACACGCCCGGGCTATAATCCTACAATATCCGGGCTATATTCCAGTAATATCCGGGGTATATAGTGCTCTCCAGATCATAAAATTTTTCAGCCCGGGCTATATTCCTATAATATCCGGGTTATATTCCAGAAATATCCGGGGGATATAGCACTCTCCCCACAAAATTCATGTTATATATACCGGATAAGATCCGGGCTATATAATTTGTATTTTTTTTTAAATAATTCATATATTACCGCAATTAACCTGTAATTCAACCTATAATTCTCATTCAAATCAATAGTCACCCACAAATCCACAACTAAACAATATGGCACATGCCTGAAACAATCTTGTAATTGAATATCTTCAAAGTTTCAAGTTCGTACAAGATTTCAAGACAAAATATAAGTTCCTACAAGATTTCAAGACAAAATATAAGTTCCTACAAGATTTCAAGACAATATGGCACATGCCTGAAACAATCTTGTAATTGAATATCTTCAGAGTTTCGAGTTCGTACACAAGCCTGAAATAATGCTCTGGCTTCACGGATGCTGTTGCAATTGCTGCTGGCGGTCTTCGAATGGTTGATTTTGTGATTGGAAGCCGGAAGAAGAATTTCTTCATGGAAACTTGGCCAGGCTTTCTGGAAGGAAAAAGAAAGGCTAAAACAAAGATCAGCAAATCTCTCTTAACTATGGATGTGATGCCATACAAGTAGGCCCTTAAGCATTGATACAATCAAAGTAGTATATGAACATAAATGGCTTGGAACCACCAAATGCATTGAACAAAATTGGAAAAAAATAAGTACAGTGCCAAAAATAGAGAGAATAATATTGCCTTACAAGTCACAAGGCAACTTCACTTATTGTTTCACATTGACACGCAGATACACAATATCATGGCCTTCTTAATCTTATCATCTCAATTCATCTCTTTGTAGTTCATATATACCTCCTCTTACAAAAGCATAAAGTTAGCCTAACTTGTCTTTACAATTAAAAATCCACAAAAGAAGGCTATATAGACAACTATTTCTGAAATTCAAACCTTTGATTGGTCATCTCAGAAAGCTAAACAAAGATTTTCGTTGAGATGGAGTAGAAATAGTGACTTTCAAGGTTATGCACAATTAGCTCTAACAACTTTTTTTAGCACTTTAAAACCATAAAAGAGCTGAACACTCAATCCATAAAAATTGCTTTATCCTGAAATGTTGATCCTAGAAGACAAGATCAAAGAATTTAAACATTTTGCTATATAGTCAAAGTAAGAGAACAAAGGTGTGGAAACAAGGATTCCTCCTAAAATGGCTATCCTAGCCTTGTACAAACTCTAGAAAAACAGCTTGAGATACAACATTTGCGATCTAGAAATAGAAATTGTGGAGGAAAACTTGGTGCATGAAATTAAATGCAGTACCTGAAGACATCGAACATATCTCTTCGAACATCCCAGGTCATTCGCTGATGGAACTTTGGCTAATTGTTGAACAGATGCAAGAGACCTGAAAATTTAGTGGAACCAATAAGAAGCTTCTACTTCTGGATCAAGCATAGATAAACAAGGTTGTCAAAGAGCAAATTTCTACATCATGTAGGAACCCATTACACACATATCCAATCATCTGTGCAGTTTAAATACAAGAGTTTGAGCTTCAGTTGCAACCAGATACATTCAAGGGAAACACCTTCTGTTCATATGCTCCCACTTTTCTAAATAAAAGTTCAATGTATTCCCTTTTGGTTCTTAAAATGAGGGTTTAAACTTTAAAGCTTTAGTTATGACATACTGAATTAAAAATTCTTTTACAAACTCAGAAGAATGCTTACATGTTACAGGGCAACTGTAAATCTGAAACGGATGCGTATGAGGAGGTATTTTGAGTGGCAGCTTGACACTTCTTACTAGCAGCTCCAAGTTGACTCACCTGAATAATGAAAGAAGCTTAAGGAACCAAAGAAAGAATAAAATATACGCAAATTTATAGTATCAAAAGGTATACAACATATCAATATTCAAGTGAAAATGGAAGGTTGAACATAAAGCCTTATTGACTGTAGCTAAAAGAAAGAAAGAAGAAAATAAATGTACCCATAATGGAGCCATGAACGCAGTGAAAATCTGCAGAATGAAACGGAAGATTGCCTAACTCATTGCCTGCTTTGAGCTACTAAAAAATCCACCTTACAAATAGAGCACAAACTTGAACTATAAAATAGTTAGCATAAAATTATTTTTGACAAGTAAATCAAACAAGTACTTCTGACAAGTAATTCCCCAAGGACTCAAGGAGTACTTCTAATTTTGGACAATATTAAAAAATCTATTGACCTCCATAAAGATTTTACCGTTTTACACAACTTTGTTATGGTACCTACACATAAGAGCACGAGATGAAATGTTTCACTTTGAGATTCTAAGAAAGCTCATCCATTCATCCAACTTTATGCTTCAATCATGAGGAGGAGCAAGATGCAGCCAACTGTGACTCATTTTGAAGACACTTCTGACTCTTAAAGGCTCAAGCAATGGTTAAACTGCAGGAACTAGAGCATCGGAACTCCAGACTCTAGAAGGTAGTTATCAGTTTTCGAGGACATAACTTTCCCTTAATCAGTAAGGATTTTGAAGATCAATAATGGTTAGTAATTAAGCTTCATCTCTAATTCCGATTATAGTAAAAAAGGAAGAAAAAAAATCTAGAAAGACAGGCATCATCCCACATATACACAGGTTGTGTAAAATTCCTATAAACACAAATACCCCACAAATTCAATCATTTTGATTACTGTAATTGAAAAGGCTTAGATTAGAGCCAAGAAAGGCCCAATGCAATCAACACAGTTCAACAATGAGTAAACATCTACTCCCATCAGACGGATTCAAATTCAAGAAATTATGAAAAAAAAATCAAAACAACTCAAGTTGAGCAATTGAATTCAGTTTCTCAACTTACCTCAAGAAGAATTTACATGAACTCCTTTAGAATGTGATGAGTTAAACGGTTGCTTACGGTTTTGAAATACACAGGCATCCATGAGAGGAGGACAAAGTATCCCTGCAATCAAAAAATCTCATCAGCCTTATAACTATGACAAACAATTAGGCTCTGAAAACCTTAAAGCCGAAAACATGGCTTGCCTGTTTGTGAGATTTGCAATGAAAGCCGAGAAAACAGTGGAGAGGCGCGCAACTGTCTGTTGGATTTCGATTAATTAGGGTTTCATGACAGATCTACAATTTAGGGGCTTTCTTTAGGAAGAGGATGGCTGCGAACAGGATGGTGGCGAAGAGGATGGCAGCGAATAGGATGGCGGCGAAGAGGATGACAACGAAGAGAGGAGATGGCCGAGGATGACCTAATGCGAAGAGGATGGCGGCCAAGAGATCCAGGATATGGAAGAGGAGTCGCGAAGGAGGGGAGTCGGTGATGGAGGCCTGTAGTGAGTGATAGATTACATAGGTCTCCTATTGTATAGTGGGCTGAAAGCCCGTTAAGGCCCAATACCTTGTAACCTATATATATGTTATATCAATGAATGGAAACCCTCAAGGAGGATATTACAATCAATCTCATGATCTCACATGGTATCACAGCCTAAGATCCAAAGACCCTAAATTCTTTTTCTCTAACCCTAGCCGCCACCTCCTTCTCTCTCTCTCTCCTCGCCGCCGCCCTCCCACCGTCGGCCCCCCCTCCTTCTCTCTCATCGCCGCCAACCTCCCACCGTCCGCCAACCCCTAGCGCGCCCACGCCACCCCCTAGCGCGCCCGCGCCACCCCCTAGCGCGCCCACGTCAATCCCACCGCGGCCGCGTCACTCCCACCGTCGGCCCCCTCCTTCTCTCTCTCGCTTGCTAGCACTTCCGCACACCGCCCTTAGCCTTCCCTTCTCGTCCCAATGGCTAACCCACAACCTACCGACCCTATTAAGCCACCCTACCATTCCGCCCTAACCATCTCCAACATCAAAAATTGCATCCCAATCATTCTTGATCATGAGTCCAGTACCTACACCATGTGGTCGCACCTTTTCACGACCCATGTTAAGGCTCATAAAGTCCTCCACCACATCGACTCCTCCGCTAACCGTCCTGCAAGTGAAGACGACGATCTCTTCGCTCAACTTGACACCATTGTTCTTCAATGGATCTTTAACACCATCTCAAAAGATCTATTGACCACTATCCTTGACCCCAAAGACAACGCCTTGAAAGCTTGGAAGAAACTTCAGGATCTCTTTCAAGACAACAAGTCCACCCGTGCTGTCTATCTCGAGCACGAATTCTCAAGTTGCAAGCTTTCCTCTTTTCCGTCGATATCTGCCTACTGTCAGCACATCAAGACCCTGGCTGATCAGCTCGACGCTGTCGACTCCAAACCCAGTGCCACCCGTCTGGTTCTGCAGGTTCTCTCTGGTCTCCCTTCTGAATACAACGCTGCTGCTACTCATATTCAGCAGACAGAGCCTCTCCCTACATTCGAGAAGGCCCGGTCTCAACTGATCCTGGAGGAGACTCGCCTTCAACGTCAGACAACCGACGCCGCCAAAGACAAGACGGCGTTGGTCTCATCCAGCGACATCATCGAGCAACTCGCCCTCCAGCCAGGCCGCACCAACGATCAGCAAGAACCTAGAGGCGGCGGCCGCAGCGGCGGGCGCGGCCGTGGCCGCGGCAGAGGCCGCGGCGGCCGCAGCACCTAGCGCCCGCAGCAACACGACACCCGCCACCCCTCTTGGTACCCCAACCCTGGCTACCCTCCTTGGATGCCCTATGGCTACCCCGGTGCGTCGTTTCGTGGACCTGCCCCATATCCCAACCGCCAGCAGGGCTTGTTGGGTCCTGCTCCCCGTCCATCGTCCGATCAGGCATACCCGACTAATGTGCACAACGCCTTCTCTTCCATGCAGCTGACCCCTCCTGACGGCTCTTGGTACATGGACACTGGCGCTACCTCTCATATGACGAACTCCTCAGGTACTCTCTCATCTCATTCTTTTAAGGGTCCTGCTCATTCTATTATCGTTGGCAATGGTGGTCGCCTTGCTACTTCGGGCATTGGCCACACCACACTACCAACCCCTACCAATCCTTTGCACCTAAACAATGTTCTTATTGCCCCCAAACTTGTCAAAAACCTTATCTCTGTCCGTCGGTTTACCACTGACAATGATGTTTCTCTTGAGTTTGATCCGTCTGGTTTCTCTGTGAAGGATCTTACTACGGGGGTTACTCGCCTGAGATGTAATAGCACTGGGGAGCTCTATCCTGTGTCATCGCCTTCACCATCCAGCCCGTCAAGTCCAGTCGCCCTCTCGGCATCATCATCCAGTCTTTGGCATGCTCGTCTTGGTCATCCCAGTCCTGCAGTTTTAGATTTACTTCGTTCTAAGAGTCTTGTCATTTGTAATAAAGAGCACCGCTCTAGTTTATGTTCGTCTTGTCAGTTAGGCAAGCATGCCAGACTTCCGTTTCAGCGTTCTTTAAACACTACTTTCGCACCCTTTGATATTATTCATAGTGATATTTGGACATCTCCTGTGCCTAGCAAGGAGGGTCATAAGTATTACCTTTTGTTTCTGGATGATTTTACACACTTCTTATGGGTTTTCCCTTTGCACTTTAAATCTCAAGTGTTCCCTATCTTTTCCAAATTCCATGCTTACATCAAAACACAGTTTCACACCTCTGTCAAGTGTTTCCAATGCGACAATGGCCGTGAATTTGACAATAAAGATTTCCACACTTTCTTTAATACCAATGGGATCTCCTATCGCTTATCCTGCCCCTACACCTCTCAACAAAATGGCAAAGCCGAACGAATCATCCGCACCATCACCAATATGATGCGCACTCTTCTCTTCCATGCATCCATTCCCCTCCCTTATTGGCCTTACGCCCTGGCCACCACATGCTACCTCCTCAACATTCTCCCTTCTACCACCCTCAACCATCGCTCACCATTTCAGGCACTGTATTCCGCTTTGCCCATATTTGATCACCTTCGTACATTTGGTTGCTTATGCTTTCCCAATCAAGCATCCACCGCCCCCCATAAGCTTCACCCTCGCTCTACCCCTTGTGTCTTTCTTGGCTACCCGTCTGATCATCGCGGTTATATTTGCCTTGATATCAAGACTCACAGGATCATTCTCTCCCGCCATGTCACCTTTGATGAGTCGCGATTTCCCTTCGCGTCTCCCACACCCCCTGTGTCGTCGTCAGAGTCTGAGTCACCATTTCCTCACTTCATTCTTCCCCAGAGCTCTCCCGGTGCTCCTGCGTCTCCCCCTCCCCCACCTCCCTCGCCACCCCCCACAACCAGACCTCACACCCACAGCATCTCCGGTGTCTTCAGACCCCGACAGATCGTCTCCATGACCACCGACCATCACCCCGCTATACACCCCACATCCCCTCCACCAACATCCCCGCCCCAAGATGGCGCGCCCACGCCCCAAGCAGGCGCGCCCGCGCCCCGACCTGGCGCGCCCGCGCCCCGACCTGGCGCGCCCGCGCCCCGACCTGGCGCGCCCGCGTCCCCGGCTGGCGTGCCCGCGTCCATCGCCTCTCCTTCCCCCATCCTTCCCGACTCCCTTTCACCCTCTGCCACCACCCAGACCTCCCTCTCCCCCGTTCCCACCTCCCACAAAACAGCCCTCCTAGACCCGAATTGGCAGGCGGCTATGCTCGACGAATACAGGGCCCTTACGAAGAATGGTACTTGGGTTCTTGTGCCTCGCCCTCCTGAGGCGAACGTCATTCGCTGTATGTGGCTCTTCCGTCACAAGTTCCGCTCTGATGGGACATTGGAGCGCTACAAGGCCCGTCTGGTGGTTAACGGTAGATCTCAACAGGCCGGTGTTGATTGTGATGAGACCTTCAGCCCTGTGGTCAAGCCTGCCACTATCCGAGTGGTCCTGAGTCTGGCTCTGTCACGCAAATGGGGCATCCATCAGCTGGATGTCAAGAACGCCTTTCTGCATGGTCATCTGAATGAGACGGTTTACATGTTTCAGCCTCCGGGGTTTGCTGATGCTGAGCGTCCACAGCATGTCTGTCTCCTCAAGCGCTCTCTGTATGGTCTGAAACAGGCTCCACGGGCATGGTTCCAGCGGTTTGCGTCTCATCTGCTCCGCTTGGGTTTCACTGGCAGCCGATCGGATACGTCTCTGTTTATCTATCGCAGAGGCTCGGACTTGGCTTTCCTGCTGCTCTATGTAGACGACATCATTCTCACAGCCTCTTCTGATGCTCTTCGAACGTCCATCATCTCGAGATTGAGTGCCGAATTCGCCATGTCTGATCTGGGTCCGCTGTCTTACTTCTTGGGAGTTGTCGTTCAGCGACATGCGTCTGGTCTATTTCTCTCACAGAGTAAGTATGCTGCTGAGATTGTTGCTCGTGCTAAGATGGTCAACTGCAATCCCGTCGCAACCCCAGTCGATACATCCAACAAGCTCAGTGCTCATTCTGGTCCTTTGGTTGATGATCCAACACTGTACAGGAGCCTCGCTGGTGCTCTTCAGTATCTCACCTTCACCAGGCCTGATATCAGTTACGCCGTCCAGCAGATCTGCTTGTTCATGCATGCCCCTAGGGAACCTCATTTTCAGGCTTTGAAGCGGATCATTCGGTACATCAGCGGCACCCTCGAGCTCGGCACCACCATCACTCCTTCCTCTAAGCTTGATCTTGTGGCATACACTGATGCGGATTGGGGTGGTTGTCCAGACACACGTCGCTCCACGTCTGGTTACTGTGTCTTCCTCAATGACACTCTTGTGTCTTGGTCAGCCAAACGTCAGTCCGTCGTGTCTCGCTCCAGCGCTGAAGCCGAATACAGGGGTGTTGCCAACGTTGTCTCTGAGTGCTCTTGGCTCCGCAATCTTCTGCTTGAGCTACGATGCCCCTTACAGAAGGCCACTCTGGTCTACACTGACAACGTCTCCGCCGTCTACCTGGCTAGCAACCCAGTCCAACATCAACGCACGAAGCACATTGAGCTTGATCTCCACTTCGTCAGGGACAAGGTTTCCATTGGACATGTCCGCGTTCTACATGTACCGTCCTCTTATCAGTACGCTGATATATTCACCAAGGGTTTACCTAGACAGTTATTCATTGATTTTCGTTCCAGTCTCACTGTACGGACCCCTCCCGTTTCGACTGCGGGGGTTTGATAGATTACATAGGTCTCCTATTGTATAGTGGGCTGAAAGCCCGTTAAGGCCCAATACCTTGTAACCTATATATATGTTATATCAATGAATGGAAACCCTCAAGGAGGACATTACAATCAATCTCATGATCTCACAGTGAGGAGATGAAGTTGGCTGAAGCAGGCAGCAAAGCGAATCGGAGCAGCGGCGAAGGCGGCCGGAGCAACTAGAGGAGGGAGATGAACTTTCGCCCACACGCTCTGTTCACCCACCGAAGCTAGGTTTATTTCGGGGGTGGGGTAAAATAGTTATATACCCCAATCATAAAGCCTCCGGGGTAAATAATTATTCTTTTACGGGGTAAAAAAGTATATAGCCCGGATTTTTTACAGAAAAACGCCCGGGCTATATAGTATGACTCAGATAATATTCCAATATAATATAGCCCGGATATTTTTTATATGATCCGGGGTATACTTATTTTAATAAAAAAAATTGAATAACAACATGTCAATTATGCCATTATACCCCACAAAAACAAGATCCGGGGTAATAGGCTATGGTATAAAATCATGATTTTGTACTAGTGCAAAGATCCCTTTCTTGGATTGATACACTTGTAATCCCAAAAAGAAGTTGAGTTCACCCATCAAGCTCATCTCAAATTCACTGCACATGATGTCAGACAATTCCTTGCATAAAGATGTGTTAGTAGCACCAAACAATATATCATCAACATATATTTGAATAACCAAAATGTCCTTTCCTTTGATCTTGATAAAAAGAGTCTTGTCGATCAACCCCCTTTTAAAATCATTTTCTAAAAGGTATTTTGACAAGCGCTCGTACCAAGCTCTTGGGGCTTGTTTTAAACCATAAAGCGCTTTATCTAGTTTATAAACATGATTGGGAAATTCCGAACTTTCAAAACCTGGGGGTTGAGCCACATAAACTTCTTCCTCTAAGAAGCCATTAAGAAAAGCACACTTGACATCCATTTGTTATAACTTTATGCTCATAAAAGATGTAAATGCTAGTAAATGCAAATGGCTTCAAGCCTGGCTACGGGAGCAAAGGTCTCCTCGTAGTCAATACCTTCCTCTTGATTGTAACCTTGAGCAACAAGCCTTGCTTTGTTCCTTACGATCTTACCATTCTCATCTAGCTTGTTTCGAAATACCCATCGTGTGCCAATGACTGATTGATGCTTTGACCTAGGCTTCAAGGTCCAGACTTTGTTCCTTTCGAATTCGTTAAGCTCGCTTTGCATAGCAATGATCCAGTCTGGCTCTTTAAGGGCCTCATCTACCTTATTTGGTTCTATAAGAGAAACAAACACATGAAAAGCACAAAGATCTTTAAGTTTAGAACGAGTTTGAACACTAGATGTAGGGTCAGATATGATATCCTTTAATGAGTGTGATGAGGAGTATTTGAATTTTCTTTTGCTAGTCTCAGCTCCTTGATTCGTCACACCAGCAGGATTGATTTGTTGTACATCTGACTCCGTGGTCCTGTTAGGTTCAGTTACAGCAGTTTCTGACGTTTCAACACTGTTGGATTGGACACCAAGGGCTTTGGACGAATCTTCAACACCTTGGGTCAATTCTTCAGTGTTGAGAATTTGTTCCTGCATGTTCCTCTTCTCTGTGTTCTTGGTGGCAGCATCATCACCTTCCTCATTCTCTACATGGATGTTAAGATCTATATCTGCAACACTTTCACTCAAAGAACCGTCATTGCATTCATCAAATATAACATGTATACTTTCTTCAACTAACTGGGTCCTTTTATTGAAGATTCTATCAGCTTTGGTACATGTGGAGTAGCCAAGAAATATACCTTCATCACTACGCGCATCAAATTTCCCAAGGTTATCTTTTCCATTGTTATGAACAAAACAAGTACAACCAAAGGGTTTAAAATAGGATATAAGTGGTTTGCGGCCTTTGAAAAGTTCATAAGGATTTTTTCTTTAAGATGGAACGAATAAGACAACGATTCAAGATATAGTTAGTTGTGTTAACAACTTCAGCCCAATAGGTTTTAGGTAATGCATTTTCTAAAAGCATAGTCCTGGCCATGTTCTCTAGGGTACGGTTCTTTCGTTCCACAACCCCATTTTGTTGAGGTGTCCTAGGAGCAGAAAAGTTATGGGAGATGCCATATTTAGCACAAAACAAATCAAACTGAAGTTGATCAAACTCCCTACCATGATCACTTCGAATTGACATTATGGGCTCGTTTCTTAAAGTTTGCAACTCCTTACAAAGTTTTGAAAACTCAAATAAGGCCTCTGATTTTTCTTTTAAAAATGAAACCCAAGTATATCTAGAAAAATCATCAACAACAACAAGCATGTACTTTTTACCATTGGGAGATTTGACTCGCATAGGACCATATAAATCCATATGTAAAAGTTCAAGGGGTCTAGAAGAATTTAGAACCTTTTTGGGTTTGAAAGAGCTATGTGTTTGTTTACCTCATGTGCATGCATTGCACATATCAATACTTTTGAAGTCCATCTCAGGTAGCCCTCTTACAAGCCCTTTGGAGACAAGCTTATGTAGTGTATGTGGACTCACATGACCGAGTTTCATGTGCCAGAGCTTTGGATTGTCCGTCAAAGCCTTTAGGCAGGTTAAGCTTCCTTGTGTCACTTGACCAGCATTCACAGTGTATATATTGTTGTAATGATATGCAGTTAGTATAACTTCACCTGTATCTTCTCTGCACACTAGACATCTTTTCTTGTTAAATCTGACATCATTGTCACTATCACATAATTGAGAAACACTAAGCAAATTATACTTCAAACCATTCACAAGGTAGACATCTTTAATACTATGATTGGAATTACTCCCAACACTACCAATACCAACGATATCACACTTTCATTTGTCACCAAGAGTGATTGTTCCTGTGGATTGCTTCTTTAGATCATGAAAGAGAGAACGTTTCCCACTCATATGTCTCGAGCATCCACTATCAATAATCCATTTTTGCTCCTTCACCTTGGTGATCTCCTGAAAAACAAACATCAACCTTTGTGGCTAGACCAATAAGCAAATTTGGATCCATTATTGGGATAAACCATATTTGGTAAAATAGTGCCTTTGGGGACCCAAACTTGTGTTATCCGTTCTTTTCTCAAATGAACAGGAAATGTATTGTGAATGATATGTGGATCCTTTCTTCTATAGGGGCAGGTCTCTTTTACATGTCCCTTTCTAGCATAGTGGTGACATATAGGAGAGGTTCTGCTTCCTTGTGCCTTTACAAAAGTGGTAATGTGCTGCTTCTTTAAAAAACCTCGGGTTGTGACCAATACCACTTCTGTTTAGAGAACTTTGCTGCTCACCCAACATCCTATCAAGAGTACCTTTGTATTTGGTAAAGCTTATGAGGGCTGTCTGTTGGTCTTGAATCTTATTATTCAGGGAGATCTTCTCGTTCTCTAAGTCATGATGTTCACTTCTCAGAGACGAGAGATCTTGCTTGAGTTCAGATTTCTCTTAGTCAAGAGTCTTGACTTTAATGTCAAGACTTGAATAAGAAGTTTCAAGACTTTTGACCCTCATAGACAGATCCTCAATAGTTCTTTCTTGGTCCACAATTCTCTTAATAAGAGTGTTAGTCTGGGCAATAAGTTTTTCTTCATTAGCAATCATATTAGAAAGGAATTCCGATGATACCTCTTTTGGACTTGCCATAAGTTCTCTTACAGTTACCTCAAGCTTTTCATCGTGGGATTCATCTCCTGAGGCCATAAGACAAACATTGGCCTTTTCATCATCGGAGTCAGATTCAGAATCACTCCAAGTTGCCACCATGGCTTTCTCTTTCCATCTATCACCCTTCTTGGACTGGCTCTTCGTCTTTTGAGGACAGTCTTTTACAAGATGATATGTTTCACCACATTCAAAACAAGGCCTCTTTCCATCTATCACCCTTCTTGGACTGGCTCGAATCCTTGTTGTTGAATTGTTTCTTCATTTTAAGGATTCGAGCAAGGCCTCTTGTGATAAGAGCAAAAGGATCATCCTCATCATCATCCTCATCTTCGGAATCAGATCCATCTTTGGGCTCATCCTTCTTAGTCTTGAGCGCCAAGTTCTTAGTGCTTGCTGGAAGTTCTCCATCGTCTTCATTAAGGATCATCTCATGCGTGATCAGTTTCCCAAGCAAGTCATCAAGGGGCAGGGTGGTGAGGTCTTGGGCTTTCTCTATGGTTGTTACTTTAGGACCCCACTTTTCTTTTGGGATGCACCTCAATATCTTCCTTACTTTCTCAACGTTCGTAAAGCTCTTGCCAAGAGAGTCAAGGTTATTGGTGATTTCTGTGAATCGTGTGAACATGGCCTTGATAGACTCATCATAGTTCATTTTGAAAAGCTCATACTTTCGAACGAAGATACTGATCTTGGTGTCCTTTACTTGGCTGGTTCCTTCATAGGTGACGATCAGCTTGTCCCAAATATCTTTAATTGACCTACAAGATGAAATACGGTTAAACTCATCAGTGCTGAGACCACAATAAAGTAAGTTGATAGCCCTATAGTTTTTGGAGACGAGTTCATGATCTGCTTGGATGTATTCAGACTCCTTCTTCGGAATTTTGGTTCCATTTGGTCCGTCTTTTTCTGGAATCTTTGGACCATTCTCTATAATGTTCCAAAGTTCCAGGTCTTGATCTATAATGAACATCTTCATCAATGATCTCCAGTGGACAAAGTTGTTTCCAACAAAGAGTGGTGGTCTACTGGTAGACCTTCTCTATGCGAATCCTTCGCTTGCTTCACTAGACATGATCAAAAACTCACAAGATTGTTAGATCGAAAGCAGTATGTAAATCTCTTATACCAATTGAAGGTTCAATAATGTAAAACAAAGTAATGTAAAGATACTCTAGAAGGGGGGGTTGAATAGAGTATGCCGGTTTAGATTAGACTTAGTATTTTCTCTGAAAACCTGAATCACAAAGTTAAACAATTCGAACCAAGTGCGGAAATAAGGTAAAGCAGTAAATAAAGGACTCGATGAATTGTTTACGAGGTTCGGCACAAACTTGGCCTACGTCCCCGCCTAGGGTTCTTCCACAACCCTAGGAGTCAACCGACTTTTATTGATTCACAAGACTTAGGATCCTAATAGCTCACCGAGAAGCCTCTCTCCTATACAATTGCAATCTAGTCAACTCACTTTCCCTTGGAGTCATAGACTAATCTAGAAGAGTCCCACCTCTCTCAGCTATCTAGTACAATCCTCTTACACTTAGTGAATCAATCGCCTAGTGTCTACTTCCTGAGTTACAAACTCTTGAGTATAACACTCTCTCGAAATATATCCTATAAGCTTACTGTGTAACTCTCAAATGATTTGAAATGAAATAACAGACTCTTAAGAACTAGCAGAGAGCACACGAAGAAGACAGATTTCACTTGAAGTCTTGAGTACGAATGAGAGCTTGTGTTCAACGAATGTGTTGTTGTCTTCTCTTCTTCCTTTCCTTTATATAGAACAAATCGGCGCCTCCAACAAAGAAGAATCTTCTCTTCAACGGCTAGGCTGATCATGGCAATCTTCGAGATCTTCTATACTTGGAAACTTTTGAAGCCATGATCTCCGATTGTGTCCTTCTTACTTTTCGACTTTCGAAGGAAATAATATTTGACAAACTTCCTGAAACGTTAGTATAAATATCTGGAAGCATATATTAATATAAAATAATATTCGAGCGTAATAACATAGAGAACAAGTTTTGTTTTTCATCAACACATCTGCAGCTTCAAGACCTTTGACACAAATTGACTGCAAAGCCTTTGAAACTTATTTCGATTTTCATCAAGGGAGAGGAGTTATCACGTCTCTTGTTCCCTTCGGTGATGATCCTATAATTTGGAAGGAATCTTGAATTCGTCGGGACGCAGTCGTGGTTATGCTCAAGCGAAACTGAAGTTATCTTCCACACCCCCGGTTTCTCACGGACAACATAAACCCCGAACTTACACCCTGTAATAGCCGACGTGGGCCTCTTCCTCAGGTCCCTTGACCTCGTTTGAAACTTACCCCCTTTAGAACATATTATCCTCAACATCGTGTGCCTATCATTCATACATGGCACACAAGTGCCTCTTTCATCATCCTTTAACAAGGTAGAAGTTCGAATTCTTGTTTGAAATCCTTGTCGTTTAGCATAATTATTGATGAATGCGAACACATCGTATTCGTGTTCCAAAATCAGCCCGACCTTTGGACAATTAACATCAGCTTCAACACCATGATCCGACGTTGGCACATCGACACCCTCTCCTTCATTTGCAGCAATGTCAACGTGATCTCCACTCATTGACGTACCCTCTACGGCGTCATCATCCGAACTCACGACAATGGGGTCTGGCGATTCCAACCCAACTGTACGTATTATTTGCAAATGCATGCAACATATGGTATGTCATGGAGATGATTCATATGCACCCAATGTTAATGGAATATTAATTGATAGAGTAAGCTACCTGAGTCATTGTCGGTCCCAATGTCCCCGTATCCGACGTTAAGATCAAATCCTCGTTCTTGACTCATCAGTGATGATTAGATCAAACAATCGTCCCAGTTGGGAGGAACCCGGCTGTTATTGAAAGATGAACCCAAGTTATAACCATAATACTATAGTGGGACAAACAAAAAACGTAATGACTGTATGATTAAATGTGTTTTTATCCAATGCCCGCATGCCTATCGGCAAGCCGCGTCCAGTTATACTATTTTTTCTTGTGAGAATATAAAATAAAGATTTGTTGATTAAATGTGTTCTTATTTAAAATAAATATATAATGTCATTGAGCTGCAAAGTGCCACTGTCTTATTTCTCAGTTTTATTTTCTCCAAATTATATTTTTGTGGCTTCGGACCAATGCCCGCAGGCCCATCGGCAAGCCGCGGGAAGTTATACTATTGCCACAAATCAACTTATAAACAGCTTTTCTTAGCTATATTTCCACATTAATCGATCACTAATCTTCAATCAACTTGTCACATTCGTGAACCCTAATACACGAACAATGTTAATCAAGTGTTTCTCAAATCCTTCAAGATTCAAAGGAAACTTGCAAACTTCGTTGAAGATTCAAACAAATGAAAACGCCTCCATTGAAGATTCAAAAGCAACATGCAGACTTCAAACTGATAAAGAATAGTATGTCTAACCTTAAATCGGCAGCGAGTTCGGTGATCGGAAACCTTGAATCCGACGATCCACCACAAATTCCGGCGAGTTAACTCCTCATTCCGGCCAAAATGTGTGAGGAGAAGTTGGAGATTGAGAGTTTGAATAACTTGAGAGTTTGTAATTGAATAAAATGTGAATTTGCAATTCAAATATTTGATAGGAAAAGTAGGGTACTCATTAACCTAGGCTAGAAGTAGGGTACTCATTATCTACTTTTTAGATTTTAGTTTCCTTTTATCCATTTGAATTTTTTGTGGAATTTACATAATTACCCTCATTGTCACCCTTATGGGAGTCATCCAAGTATTTTCCGATTTTCACTACCTATCAACATGCAATGTGGCATCTCATTTGATTTTTGCCCAGGTTATGTGGTAATTACGAGAAACAGCCCAAAGATTTTAAATTTATATATTTTGTCCTCCTTAAATATACATTCCAACAATCCTTCACTCTACCAGTTTGGAATATTTTACGAACTTATTTTTAAGCGTGTCTTAATATCCAATAAATTTTATAGCCTCTGTACTTAACCGTTGAGATGTTATCAGATCTTCCCTAGATCTCACTAAGTTCCAAACTTGATAAAACTTCGCAGAATTTTACTATAAAACTTTATCATGGACATTTTTTTTATTAATTTACACAATTCCTTATAAAGCGACGTCCTAAAAAGGAAAAATACAGTCGGGGTATTTCAAGCTTGTCATTAAGTTGCAAGACAAATTAGATGCCTCTTATGGCACTTCTCAACAGCTAGGTGGATAGGGTAGCACTGGCTTTGTCATTGACAAGGGTAAGGGTACAGTTCCTTCTTCGACATCCAAGGCTCAGTTTCAGCGCATGCACATCACCATTGAGAGTCACCGGATTCTTCATTTAGCTACCCCTGCTTACACTAACAAAGACAATCCTGTCTTTGATGCCCCATCCGATGACGATGAGTATGACTCGAGACGATGTCAGTAGCGTCCCATCCATTTCTCGAATCACTATGAGCCACAAAATCTACATACTGGTGCCTGAAACCGCCATTCCTTGCCTAGAGATGTTTTCCATCGCTACACCAGGTGCCCTGCTCATTATGACGACCGACCTTGAGAGTATGATACACGTCGGGGTCATCCATTATCTCGTACTCCAACGCCAGGCCAAGCTGGTTACTACTCTCAGACTACCCACTATGATGACTTTAAAGAGTATGACGATGAGGAGCTCACTCACCAAGGTATGATTAATCCTCATCAATTTCCTCCTTTAGGTGAACCTAATGAGTTTTAGGACAATCTAGTTGATTAGATACCACCTGCAGAGCCATTTGATGTTGATGATTGCTTCCATGGTCACGGAGTTGGCCATCACCCTAGGGATCGTTGTCCTAACCGCAGGGACGATCGTCACCAACCTATGCATGATGCCACGCCACATCACCACCAACACCATCATCACCCACGGCGTAGCCATCATGCACCACATCAGCGTTCTCCATCACCCAATTTCGGCGAGCATCGCCATCCTGCAGGCGAAGTACCTCGCGATACTCCTCACGCTCGCCATGAGGTAAAGGTTAAAATTGATGAATTTTTTGGGTAAATATGATCCTGCTGTTTTTCTGGAGTGGTCATAGACTACAGAGTACACTCTCCGCTGCTGCCAGATCCCAGTTAATGAGAAAGTGCAAGCTGCTACTTTGCACGTCAGAGGAGCAGTGATAGTATGGTGGCATCCCTTTATCGATGACCGCTTACAGAGGAACAAACCACTAGTTACTTCATGGAATCAACTAGCTTATGTGATGACTCATAAGTATATTCCTCAAAACTATAGAGATCAGATGAGATTTCAGATAGCTATGGCTTCTCAAGATAACCTTAGTCCTTCAGAGTTCTTTTCAAAGGTTGAGGATATGTATTACAAAGCTAACATTTTAGTGAGTCCTTCCACCTTGAGAACGAGGTTCTTGATTGGGTTAAACCCTAATATTCGTGATCAATTGGAAATTCTTCCAATTCATGACATGAATACCTTAACCCACACAGCCATACAAATTTACAACCAGGTGAAACGAAAAGCAGCAATTGTTGTCAGGTATGCTTCTAACTCTGGTCAATTTGTTAGTTCTATATAATGCGCGTCAGCAAAGTGGAGGTATAGGGTCCAACACTAGATCAACTCCTCAGAAGGCTAGTGTAGTTGTTTTCCTCGCTAGCCATTAGCCAAGAACACAACTCCCTCCACTTCTGACAGATCCAAGGATGCAAAATGCTTCAGATGTGGAAATAAGGGACACTAGAAAAGAGATGGCTCTAATGCTAAAAGTGTAATGTTTATAGACCAAGTGGGTTATGCTTCTTGGGATGATGACGAGCAACCTGAGCTCGTTGCGGATGATAGCCAAGATCATGTTGAGGAAGAAGAAGCTTGTTATGCTCTAGCTACTCATGAAGGCACCGTGCTATCTTTGGTGAATAGAAAGGTGCTTACAGTAAAAGAGGCCAATCCCGAGTCTTAACAGGAGAACTTATTCCATATGAGATGCTTGGTTTAATCTCTGAAGCTGTTAGTGATTATTGATAGTGGTAGCTGCAACAACCTTGTCAGCAGAAAGGTTGTTGATCATCTGAAGCTCCCTACAACTAAGCATCCTCAACCTTATGGCCTTCAATGGTTATCATCTCAACAAGGTACCCTTATTGTTGAAATGTGTTCTATTTCTTTTGCTATTTGTCCTTACAAGGACACTGTTGTTTGTGATGTCGTTGTTATGGGCGCCACCCACTTGTTGTTGGGACGTCCATGTCAATTCGATAGACGTGTTATTCATGATGGTTTTCTGAATACTTATGTGTTCAATTAACGCGAGAATCACGTAAAGCTCTTACTGTTTTCCCCGAGTGAGATTTTATAGGACTAGGTAGAGCGAGATAGAGTTGCAACTGCCTCTACCCATTCCCCTCCCATACCTCCGTCTACAGGTCTTTAAGGAAAAATGGAGCCATGTCTGATGCTTTCCAGACCCTCCACTCTCACGGCCCCTTTATGGGGAAAAGGCGCCTTGTTTCTTGCTGATTTCACAACCACTTTCGAAGAGCGATGCCGAGGACACTGCTTTGCCTTCGGCTATTGCAAAGCTGCTGGAAGACTATGCTGATGTCTTTCCTGATGAGATCTCTTCTGGACTACCACCACTTTGAGGGATAGAGCATCAAATTGATTTGTTGCCAAGAGCTAGCTTGCCTAATCGCCCTTCTTACAAGGCTGGTCTAGAGGAAACTAAGGAGCTTCAGCGACAGGTTCAGGATTCGCTGGATCGTGGCTATGTGAGGGAATCCCTAAGCCCTTGCGCAGTCCCGGTCATCCTGGTTCCTAAGAAGGATGGTTCTTGGCGCATGTGTGTCGACTGCTGAGCCATTAATCAGATTATAGTGAAATATAGGCATCCCATTCCGAGTTTGAATGACATGTTGGTTGAGGTACATGGTGCATGCGTCTTCACTAAGATTGATCTACGAAGTGGATACCATCAAATTAGGATATAGGAAGGTGACGAGTGGAAGACGACATTCAAGACCAAGTATGGGCTTTATGAGTGGCTTTTCATGCCATTTGGTCTCACCAATGCCCCCTCGACCTTCATGAGATTGATGAATCACATCTTCAAAGACTATTAAGGCAAGTTTCTTGTGGTTTATTTTGATGATATTCTTGTGTATTCACCCAATCTTGGAGATCATACTGAGCATCTCAGGCTGGTGTTAGAGAGACTACGACAAGAGCATCTGTATGGCAATCTGGCCAAATGTAGCTTATGTGCTCCTTCCATCATCTTCTTGGGGTTTATAGTCTCCAAATAAGGTTTACACATGGACCAGTCGAAGGTTGCTGCTATTTGTGATTGGCCTCAACCTACTACGGCCACACAAGTTCGATCTTTCCTTGGGTTAACTAGTTTTTATAGGCGTTTTGGTAAGGATTTCTCTATTATTTTAGCCCATTTGCATGCTTTAACAAAACGTTATGCTATTGTTGACTGGAACCCAAAATTAGATGCTGCTTTTACTAGGTTGAAAGATGCTTTATGCAATGCACCTTTGCTGCAATTGGCTGATTTTTATAGGACTTGTGAGATAGAGGTTGATGCTTCTAACATAGGAATTAAAGGTGTTTTACACTAAGGCCGATAACCTATTGCATATTTTTCTAAGAATTTGACATGTGCATAGTTGAATTACTCTACATATGACAAGGAGTTGTATGCCCCGATCCGAGTGCTGAAAACGTGGCAACACTATCTCTAGCCATGTGATTTTGTGATTTCCTTATGTCGTCCGTCATAAGAAAGTTAAGGACAATGTTGTTGCTGATGCATTGTCTAGGAGGTATGTTCTCATTACTTTTATTTAGTCATGTGTGGTAGGATTTGGCTTAATTTGTGATTTATATGCTTCTGATGAATTTTTTAAGCCCATTCTAGACATTTGCTTGAGTAATAGGGAGCGTGCTAGTTTCGTTTTGCATGATGGTTTTCTATTTAAGGCTGGTAAGTTATGCATTTCATCGTGTTCTATTCGCTTACTCTTGGTCCGAGAAGCACATGATGGTCGAGGTCATTTTGGTGTTTCCAAGACTCTTGGTGTTCTACATGAGCACTTCTTTTTGCCCCATATGGCACGGCAGGTAACACGCTACGTTAGATCTTGTGTCAACTATCACCGTGCCAAGGAAAGTTCCATGTGACGCATTTGTAACCCTTGATCTCAATATAAATGAAGACTCGCACGCGCTCCACTCTCCCAATATTGTGTTGGAGTTCGTGTTTTTTTCTTTTTTTTTTAATCCGTTCCATGTGGCGCATTTGTAACCCTTGATCTCAATAAGATCAATGGTCCATATATGTGCACAAGGTACACTATAAGGGGTGTGCACTCTGGAACCAACCCATATATATATATATATACATATATATATATATATATATATATATATATATATATATATATATATATATATATATATATATATATATATATATATATATAAGTCAGTGAGCTACTTCTTCTGTTGCCAATTAGTTTTAGAATGGAACCCCACTCGACCTGTGTGCTAGGCTTACTAGCGTATGTGTGCCCGTGCACACGACCCCCAGTCATCGGTCCAAGTCGGACTTTGATATGGTATATATCAGAGCGGTTAGCCTAAAGCCCTAGTATATGAGTCGGTGGGCTACTCATTCTATTGCCAATTGTTGATTTTATAATGGAACCCACTCGGTATGAGTCGGTGGGCTATTAACGGTGGCGATGGGCTATTAATAGTGATAGGGATCGAAGCCGAGACTTCCAACACCCCCTTTCACTCTTTACCACCAAGCCGCCCAAACAAAGGATGTGAGAGACTATATTTAATTAGAATAAGATGTTCGACTCCACATTTTCATTTATATAATTTACTATGGGGCATTTTGATCGATAACATTACAAATATCACTTTCATTTATATAATCAGTCGACGCACGACTGATATCAGAGACATATCTTTTTTTTTTGGTGAACAAGCAGCAGGGAGTAGCTCCCCTTATATTAAAGAAATTAGCAAAAGAGTTTACAATGGACAGCTGCTACTTGCAGTAGTCCCAACAGCATCCAAAATAAGGCATTGCTGAACACAAAAGGGTGGTTCTGAAAACACAGAAGCACCTAAAGGCAAGTTCAAAGCGACGGCTGCCAGCCCATCAGCAACGGTGTTAGCCTCACGGAAAATGTGTCGAAACTGGACGGACCAGTCTCTACGGAGGAAGCCTTGGCACGATTCGACCAGGCTAAACATAGGGTGCGAGGATTTGAGATTTCTCGCCACCAAATTCACAAATACTTCTGAATCAGTTTCCAAAACAACCTTCTTGAAGCCCATATCCCAAGCCATCTCGAGCCCCCTTAGGACAGCTCTCCCTTCTGCCATGAGAATCGAGCAAGAACCAATGTTAATCGCGAAGCCACTGATCCACTCGGCATTTGAGTTCCTCACCACTCCACCCGCAGCTGCTCCCGAGCACCTAGCGACGGCCCCGTCCGTATTAACCTTCACCCAGCCTTCATATCTTGACCTTAATGATGGGAACAAAGTTGAAATTAAAATAAAACCTTCAATAAAAATGGGTAAACGTAAAACAATGTACAAGTAATTAAGAGGAATTCGTAGTCAATAGCGCAAAAAAAAAAAAGTCTGCAAAACTAACACATGGCCTTGAAATTTTGCACAACTAGCACACTTTAGCCCAAATTTGCACAAAAGTGCAAGTTAACCCCCCTCCCCCCCCGCCCCCCAAAAAAAAACCGGTTATCCCCATCTATTTACACCCCAAAAAAAAGAAAAATAAACGAGGGGGCTTAGGGCCATCATGAAAGTGGAAGAGAGAGGGCAGGAAGGAGAAAAAAGAAGGGATTTTATTAAATGCAATCCCATCACACTCCTCTCTCTCGTTTCAAACAATTGAAATAGCAAAGAGAGAGAGAGAGAGAGAGAGAAAGAGAGGGGTTTTCCCCTGCAGTTACAGAGACACCAAGAGAAAGAAGAAAAGCAAAGGAGAGAGAGCACCCACGTCTACCATCGCCGGAGATTAAACAGCACCCATAAACGCCGACGACAAAGCACACATGTACGCCCCTCGGTCTTCCACTTCTCCCTTTGCTGGTACTGTGCGCGGGTGTGGGTCGGGGAATGTTGTAAGGAGGAAATCGAGTTTAAAATATAAGAATATAGATCAAACCGGATTGTGCCCATGCAAATGATTACAAGACCTCCTCCTGATGTAGCAGCGGGAAGTTAAGATCGATCCTCGAGGAAGCACGTCAGCGGATCTCAGGTAGCGGCAAATCTCACAGACAGAGAATTAAACATACAGACAAAAATAACGAAAAAAAGAGGAAAAGAAAATGAAAGCACAGAAACTGGTCGATATCGACCACTGTTCCTCCATATCGACTAAGGAAATCGACCAACAGTGCACAAAATCGACTAACAGAAAGCAACACTCAGCAAACTCAACTCGATCTCGATGAACTTTCCTCGACGTCGACAAAAGTCCTCGATGTAAACCAAACTTCTCGAGATCGAGTAACAACAATAACTAAAATTGCAACTTTTCCGAACACAGAACACGAATTTCGATGAAATAAATCAATAAACTAAAGACTTCCAAGATCAGGGTTTCAACACCACAACGATAACCATGCAAATTAACATATAAAGGCATAAAAGATCGTGCTTTTCATCAAATAACTTTCGTTATTAACAAAAAGGAATATAGAGCCTTTCGCATAAACCCTAATTGTTACTAACCCTTTTCACATAATTAATCCAAGTTGCATTAAGATCACTTCTGCTTCAATAACATAAACAATGATCACCTTGAACTTTCGCAAAAGAATCATGCTTACAGGGATAGAAGACGAATTGTATAAAAAGCTCAAACCTTTATCACATCACCTCACGTGGCTACCGTCGGGCTCACCCCGACCCTAGAAGTGGGTGGACTACTCGCTCTTCATCATAAATAAACTCATCAATAATAAAAGAAAATAACTTTGCATTAAAATAAAACTAAAAAGAAAGCTTACAACCGAACAAGCCAAATCCGCTCTCGCCTCTCCACCTTGCTCTCGCCAGAAGCGCTCTCTCTCTCTCTCTACTTACTACCTCTTCTCCTTCTCTAGAATTGAATGAATGGAAATCAGCCCCTAAGGCTTTATTTATAGCCTTCATTCCAAGCTAATCTAGGAAAGAAAACTATATATATATATCTAATTCTATCTATCTAATAACATTAAGATAAAACATGGAAATATGGAAATAAATCTCTAAAGGAAATATATCTAATGTAGGTAAATATTTTCTCCTCTTAATAGCACTTGATAGATCTTGATGAATTTTGATCTCGAAAATATCTCTATTGGACTCGGGATAGAATCTTAACAAGATTCGGATTACTCGACATCGGCCACTGGGGGTTTCCTCGATATCGAGTAATTTCCTCGATATCGACCAACGTTTCTCCGTCTTCAGCTTCTTCGTCGATCTCGGCTCCAAGATGTGAAAATCGACCTGACTTTTACTCGATATCGAGTAGATTTCCTCGATATCGAGCAACATCTTCCAGCTCCAGCTTTACTCGTCGATTTCTGGGACTCCAACTCAATTTGGGCTTGGTCGACTTCGACCAATTTGGTCGATGTCGAGTAAATGTGACAACTCTCAGCTTTCTGCTCTGTTCTTGAAACGCACTTTCCCGAGCCCTCCTTCATCGGATTGACGCATATGATGATGTGTTGGAAAGCTCTTTTCAAGGGCTACAACTCTAGTGAAGACATCAGAACTTGACTCATAATGATGAATGGTGAAAAATAGCGTTTTCTCCAGCCGCACCATCCTTAGCTTCTTCATGAGTTTCCTTTAAGCTCCAAAGTGCGTCCGATTTCTGCGAAATTAAATAGAAACTTATGTAGACTCCATAATTGGCAAATAAGTGTAAACTACACAGATTATGTATTATTCTAACCCAAATGTATGAAATGCATGCAGAAATCAATATAAAAGTAACTACAACACATGGCGAATTAGGCTCACATCAGGGAAGCAGTTGGTGAAGGGGTTAGGGCAATGGTGGCCTGAATGGTGGGTCGTGGTGATGGTTTTCGTGTATGGAGAATGGTGGGTCGTGGTGGCATGCGTGGTTTTCGGGTATGGAAAGGGGAAATCGGTGGTTAGGGTTTCCAATTGGGTGACAGGGGTTTTTGAATTGGGTGAGAGAGGTTTCCAATTAGGGCAATGGTCTGGGAACTATGGAAAGAAGAAATCGGTGGTTAGAGTTTCGAATTGGGTGACAGGGGTTTCGAATTGGGTGACAGGGGTTTCGAATTGGGTGACAGGGGTTTCCAATTCGAAGAGAAGGGTTCCGAATTTTGTTGTGGTAGTAGGTTGAAAAGGGAAAATGATGAAATGTGGAAATTGGGATATGTGGATGTTGTAGGTGGGCGATTGAAGGAGGATTGAGCTAATGGTTGTGTTTGATTTAAAATTTGATAGTATGAAATTCATAAGGGGTGACATGGGTCTCAATTTGAGTGATAGGGGTACCCAATTGAATGAGAATGGATTGAATATTTGTTTTTATACTTCGCTAAGGGGAAGTTTGTGGTGGTCGATTTAAGAGGGACAGGGGAAATTGACATGGGATTTGAATTAAGGTATTGCCTGTGTTTGATTTGGAAATTGTTTAGTGACAGGGGTGTAGTGACATGGGTTTGTCTGTATGTTTAGTGAGGATCTAGCATTATGTGACAAGGGGAGATGAATATAAGTTGAAGACTGATTTTGTTCGTCTGACCGAAATTAGAGGAAACAAATGGTGAGGACAAAGAATCTGAGGTCCAATAAGCAGGAGCCCCAATACTTAGTCCAAGAAGATAGGCACTTCCGGGCACGGGTGAACCAGGGATCAAGATTGTCGATGCTCACCAACATCGACGACTATGTCAACCCCGTTGACTGGGAGAAGCTCCTTGACTCGCAGTTAAGTGGGGTTGTGCAGTTGGCACACCGCGTCAAATTCTCGTCAAAACTGGTGCATTATGTACTCCAGCGCTAGGTTGAGACTGAGAAGAAGTGGGAGACCTGGTACATGCTAAAAGGGAAGCTCCGGAGGTTCTCGATCAAGGAGTTTGCCTTAGTTACCAGGTTGTGGTGCAGTCGGCCAAGAACGGATAAGATGGAGGACGACGACAAAGCTATAGGGGAAGCTCCGGAGGTTCCCGAGCGGATGAGATAGAGGAGACCTGGTACATGCTAAAGAGGAAGCTCTGGAGGTTCTCGATCAAGGAGTTCTCGTTCAAGGACTTTTTCTCAAACGGGAGGATGATGGTGGGGGAGCTGGAGAACGAAGTGAAGAACTCACTGTTGGCGGAGCGGAGCCCGCGAAAACGATTTAAGCTCGTGTTTCTCTTCATTGTGGAAGGAGTGTTGCGGGGGGGGAGCCAGGAAGCCATTGCGGAGCTTGATCGTGAGGTTGGTAGAGAATATCGATCGGTTCTTGGCATTCCCATGGGGGAGGGTCATTTGTGAGGCGACACAGGCATTGCTGAACGGCGCCGTAAAGCACCGGGAGGCTGACCTGAAGTCGTAAGATCGCAAGGAGCGCAACGGTTATGGGTTGATGGGTTATCCACTTTCCTTTCAGGTAACCTTCTCGACTACACCCATAGTATTGTACATCGATAACTTTGTAATTCATATGCTGAAAATTTTATAATTTGAGTGCGGATGCATTGTAGATTTGGTTGTTCGAATCCATGATGAAATGGGGGCTCCAATTTGCCTCGAAGGTGTCACACACGGCTTTCCGTCGTTGCCTGAGATGGACCCTCAAAGATGAGAACCTATCTTATAATGTGATATTCTGACGCAATGCAGTTGAGATTGAGGAGAACCCAGTACTCATACCGGAGGATGCTGAGCTAGAGTTGATGGATCGATGTGTCTACGAGGATGAGGAGTCCGAGCCCTTGTTCGACGACGTAGTGACACCCTTCCCGAGCCATTTTCAAGCCCCTAGTGGGAGCTCCCGAAAGACGCGAAGAAGATCCGATGAGAAGGACGACTGGGTGGACGACGTGGCCAAGACACTCGAAGCAGTTATGGAGAATTTGGGGACAATGTCAACCTGGATGGAGAAGATGGAGGGGAAGGTACGTAATTGAATCCCATATATTCGTTTTGTGGAGAGTCTGGAGAACTGTGGTGACAATGGTAAATGGACTCCTGACACGTGAAACTGGACAAGTGACCCGTAGTTTTTATATTGAACGAATCTGCTATGAATTTGAGTAGGGCCTAGTCTGGTATGAATTAAATGTGTTTGTTGTGAAGTGAATTTGGGGACCTTGGTCTGATATGAAGTATGAAGTTGTTGGTGTGTGTGGAATTTAATTTGAACGAATCGTATTTGCATATGTTGGGTATTGATTACTTTTGAAAGGTGTCACGTAATAAAGTGCTATTGTTGACCTACAACTGAAATTGTTGGAGGTGGACGTGACTGAACTGCGGGTTGATAAAGGGAAAGGGATGGCAGAGCAGGAAACAACCCATGGTGTGAGCACTTCATTTGAAATTTCTGCAAATAAGGAAGGGATGGGTCGGGTGAAAAGGATGAAGGACAGAAAGAACACGCTGCCGAAAAGTACAAACGGGATGAGTTGAATGAAAGCTATGACAATGTAAGTTTGTTTTTGTGTGACATGCGTTACGAAGTTGAGTCCGACTGGACATCGGGGATCCAAATTCAAACGTGAATTTATTTTTCAGGTCGAACTTGAGGATTTGGTGAAGCCAATTGCACCTGAAGGCGGTGAGAAGACCCTGGGTGGACAAGGTGGTAAGGTAAGTTGCTGGTAACCGTCACATGAATTTCTCAATCCAGGGTGACGGGGAGAATTTAGCTGTATGACATGATTTATTATGTTAAGTGACACAGGATAATTTGAGGCCAAATTGAAGTTTGATTTCATTTGCAGTTAGGAGATGATATTAGGAAGGGAACTGAAGGGGATGATGATGGGGACAAGCACGCTGCAATTGAATCTGCCAAGGCAGAGGATTGGGGGGGGGGGGGGAGGAAAGAGCAATGAGGTAGGTATTTTAATCAATTCATGAAGACAGGGAGAATTTTGTCGTATGACATGAATGTTTATGTTAAGTGACACGGGAGAGTTTGAGCCCAACTTAAAGTTTGATTTGATTTGCACTTGGGAGATGTTGTTGGGAAGGAAACTGAACGTGATGATGATGGGGAGAACCATGATGAAGTTGAATCTGTCAAGACAGGGGATGGGGGGGGGGGGGGCAGGAAAGAGCAAGGAGGTAAGTTTTTTTTTATCAAATCACGGTGACAGGGAGAATATAGTTTTATGACATGAACGTTTATGTTAAGTGACACGGGATAGTTTCAGACCAAGTTGAAGTTTGATTTCATTTGCAGTTGGGAGATGTTGTTGCCAAAGGGTCTGGTGCTGATGACGGGGACAAGCTAGCTGAAGGTGAATCCGTCAACGCATGGGATGGGGCGGCAGGAAAGACAAAGGATGTAAGTTTTTTCTATCAATTCATGGTGGCATGGATAATGTAGTTGTACGACATGACTATTTATGTTATGTAACACGGGATAGTTTGAGCCGAAGTTGAAGTTTGATTTCATTTGCAGTTGGGAGATGCTGATGGCAAGGGGTCTGGTCCTGATGACGGGGAAAAGAAAACTGAAGGTCATGATACGGCGAAGCCCCCGGTATCCCAAGTGTATGCATCTAAAGGGGCGAAGAAGACGAGGAAGGGTGATGGAGAGGAGCTGGCTCCCCCGGCCAATAAACCGCGAGCTCAAAAGGTAGGCAAAGTTCCCGCTGGTGCTGTTGCGCTAGGAATTGTGTCTGTGACAGACAACGACGCCCTGATAAGTTGGCTCGCATGGTCTGTAACTTCTGTGTCTTACTCTCGAATAGACGACGAAGGTAGATAGGTGAACGTCCACTCAACCTGAGATAAATTTACCGTGCAGTGGGGACGTGGAGGTGCGCAAGTCAGCCTGCGGTGCGGACGTGACTAAGGAGTTCCTCACCTCCCTGAAGACGCCCCGAGCTTGGTTTGGCACATTGGTATGAATACGTGTCACATTTGAAATTTCACCTGTCAGGAGTTTGGATTGTCATTGCGGTTCACTTCATGCAAGAGATGGAGGAGTGTTGCTACCTTCTGCGCAAAGCGGTCTTAGACAGGGTGGATGACATTGGCAGTTGAGCAATCGTTGTGGATACGTGCTTGACGGGACTGTATCTACCGCGGGAATGGAAGGAGTACAGTGTCAGCCCCGAAGCATATGAGCCCAGTAATGCTTTGTTGGCGTACTTAGACGGGCGGTCCCTGAAGATGATGGGGGGACATTGGTCAGGTACGGACCTCATCCTCCTTCCCTTGAACGTGAAGAACAAACATTGGGTTGCGCTTGCAATCGATCTAAAGAAGTGGGAGGTGAGGGTGTATGACTGCGATGTCCACATCATGATGGAGCGCCAGCTCCAGCCCATCTTAATGCTTGTGACCAACCTCACCCCGAGTTGAAGTTGAAGTATGCGGATAAGGTCCCCACGCCGTTTGCCATTCGCCAGGACAGGGGCCTTCCACGGAAAGGGCTAAGGTAAGTTGCGTCCCATGGTTCAATTTCGTTTCATTCGATGTGGTATCGGTGTCCGAGTTCTGACGGATTGTTCTCCATTGCAGCGGTGATTATGGGTCTTATACCATTAGATTCATGCAGCATATCGGAAGATGCTAGTTATTGGTGTCTTCCATGGTCGACTCGGGTGTTAGACTTTGGAGTATTGATTGAATGTTTGTTGTGAACACTTGATTCCAATCAAAACACGCAGTTGTAGTTGTTGAAGCAGGACTTTTGGATATTTTGCGAAACATGGTAGTTGTCGAATGTGGACATGAACGTGTATTGGCCTTACATGTTCATGTCCATTTCATCCAAATTTGGTAGTTTAGATATGTGTACATGGACATGTATTTTGTTAAACTTGGTAGTGTAGGTATGAACATGGTTGCACTTGGTACGTTTTCCAATCAATCCAAATTGGTGACAAGGTAGATAGTGTTAGATGACACGGGGATTAAAAGGGGTGACAAGGGGTGAATATTGACACGACAAGCCTAAATAGTGACACGTGCATGCAATGACGTGACCCAATACTGGGAAAAAACCACAAAATGACTATCGAAAAGGAATCTTTCCAAGTGGCAGCTGGTTGCACAGTTAGTTTGAGCTACTTGAAAAAATAGAAAAAAATGGAAAACCAAATATTCTCTCTGAAAATAAAAAGGTAAACAAAACAAAAGAAAAGAAAGTAACTTTCACCAACTTGCATTCATTGCAGTTGGGGAAAATAAACCACCACCACAAAGGACAGGGAGTGACTATTAATAGAGGGCATAGGAGAAGGTGGTCATTGTGAATTGAAGCGAAAGAAGGGACGAACACGTCGGCCGCTGTGTACATAGGCCATAGGAGAAGGGATATGATGAACACGCCAGAGAAGACCCCACCGGAGTGGAGCGCGCCGGAAAAGAGGTACAACTCATAACTTCTTGTTTATATCCCTCTCCCTTCTCTGCTACTGTGAATCTCCACTTAATTTGCAATCTTTCATTGTTTCGCTCAACTACATGCATTGTGGGAATGGAGAAATTTCCGAATTTGGGGATTTGGGTAAATGGAGATCTAGGGAATTGGGGGATATGGGGAAATAGGGATATGGGGAAATAGGGCTATGGGGATCTGGGGAATTGAGATTACAGAGCGAGGGAGGTTAAAGAAGAGAGAGGGAGGGAGGTCGGTCCTTTCACCCAGAATGTCGGCGTGGAGAAGAACACCTGTCAGAAACGAGTATTCCAGGAGTATTCGCAACTAGCCAACTAACAATCATGACATGGGTTATCTTTTTGAATGACACGGGTTTTGACTAAGATGACATGAGCAGTTACTCATAAAATTAGAAAACACTCGCAGATAGATTTAATAATGAGGAAATGATTTTGTCTCGATATTTGATCATGTTCATGTCCACCTAATTACAGGAAGGTGATGGTTCGGTCGCAGAACTTAAGGAGGAAGGGTGTCCAGCCATCGAAGAAGGTTGAGCCACGACTCGCAGTCCCGGAGGAGAAGCATTTCCGGGGGCGGGTGAACCATTGTTCAAGAGTGTCACTGCTCGTGAACTTGGACGACTAGATCGACCCTGTCGATTGGGAGAAGCTGCAGCGAATTGAAGTAATTTTGGGGGGGGGGGGGGGGGGTTGTGCAATTGGCAAATTGGGTTCAATTCTCGTCGCAATTGTTGCATTACGTGTTACAACGACAACTTGTGACGGAGAAGAAGTGGGAGACTTGGTACATGCTACAAGAAAAGCTTCGGCGATTCTCGATCATGGAGTTTGCCCTCGTTACTAGGCTGCGTTGTGGTCGAGGCCGGGGGGAAGAGACAGAGACGGAGGATGAGAAGAAGACAAAGAAGGCTCTCAATGACTTATTCGGAACGGACAACATAAAGGTGGGTGAGTTAGAGAACGCGTTCAAGAACTCCATCTTGAAGGAGCCGAGTGCGAGAAGGCGTTTGAAGATCGCTCTCCTCCTCATCGTCGAAGGAGTTCTGCTGGGGGGAGAACCCAGGAAACCCATACGAGGGTGGATTGTGAAGCTTGTGGAGAACGTGGATCGGTTCCTGGAATACCCATGGGGAAGGATTGTGTCGCTGACTTGAAGTCGAAGGCAAAGGACGACAAACATGGGTATGGCCTAATGGCCTAATGGGTTATCCCAAGTTATATTTTCATTATTAAGTGCAAATGATGAACTCCAGTGTCATGTGTAGTTTTTGTAGATTTGGTTGTACGAAGCGGTACCGGACATTGGGGAGGAGTTTGCGAACAAGGTGTCGAAAACGGCGTTGCCTCGCATGCTGAGGTGGACGGCTGATGACGACAATCTAAGCTATGAGATGATCCAAACCCACATGGACCCGGAGAAGTCGGACAACGTAAAGGCGGAAGACAACCCGATACTTGTACCAAAGGCCGACGAGTTTGAATTGATGCTCGGGTGCTTCTACAAGCATGAGGAGTCTGACCTCTACTACGATGACATTGAGGCTACGTTGGCACCCTGTTATTACGGTGAAGGCTCCGGGAAGGCCGGACCGAGTTCTGAGCAACGAGATGGGACCAGGGAATCCTGGGAAGATAAGGAGGGGAAGACATTTGAACTGATGTTGGAGAGGCTGGGAACTATGTCAACATGGATGCGGAGCATGGATGACAAGGTACGTGTAACTTTTCCCCCATT
This sequence comes from Persicaria tinctoria, assembly GCA_037127255.1. NCBI lineage: Eukaryota > Viridiplantae > Streptophyta > Magnoliopsida > Caryophyllales > Polygonaceae > Persicaria > Persicaria tinctoria. Next base: position 41,002,867 of record JBANSL010000001.1, on the reverse strand, counting down.
GATGAACACCATTGCTGATAAAAGGAAATAGATTGGCGACACGGTATATTCTGAAAGTCACACAGGTAACTTTTCTCCCAATGACGAATAACATTTGCGAACCACCCCTCATTTATGTTCTCTGTGTTTCAGATGAAGGTCTTAGAAGGTTTTGTGAATCGGATGCGAGATGATGCCCATTCGAATGCAGGAGGTGTGCAGAAACCAATGAGTGATGTATGTGGAAAGGATAACCACCAAAATGTCGGGGGGGAGGGGGGACAGAGGGACCAACTAAGGTGGATGACCAGCCACGAGAAGGACAAGAGGAGGTAAATTGGTTGTTAGTTCACCTGGTATTTTCTCCTAATGAGTCAAGGGTCAATAAAAGCAAGAATTTCATATTCCAATATATTGTAGTCAACTGACACGGTTATTTATAGAAAGTGACACGTTTCAATGCTTAGGGTGACAAGGGATCAAAAAAATTATCCGAATGACAATTGAAATAACCATAACCAATTGCTAGATCTCAGAGCCTGCGAAAGCCGAGGCCGTTGGAGGAAGTGTGCAGCCACAAGGGAGAGATGTCAGTGGAGAGGATGACAGGAAACGTAGGGAGGCTGAGGAGAACAAGCAACTTCCAGTGGATGACCAGCCAACACCAGAAGGACATGATGGGGAGGTAAATTGGTTGTTACATCACATGCATGGTATTTTCGCTTCAGGGTCAAGGGTTAATCAAAACTGGGATTGTCATATTTGAATCTTTAGTAGTGTATTGACAAGTTCATCATTGTCAACTGACACGGTTAATTGTTGGGGTAACACAGGGGTACAAAAATTTTCGGCATGACAGTTGAAACATCCTAACCAATTGCCAGATCTCAGAGGCTACAAGAGGGGAGCCCGTTCGAGGCAAGAAGAGTAAGAGAGGTGAAGGAGGCGAAGGAGATGTGAAGTCCCCCGGCCCCCTCATAAGAAACTGCGGGGCCGAAAAGGGAAGAACGTTGATGATGGCGCGGAGGCGATTAAGTTGCGACTTGTATCCATCCTAGACAACGATGGCTTCCTCCACTGGATGGATAGGCACTAGTACAGATTAGACGTTTATCAGGGTTTTTTTTTTTTACAAAGCATACGGGGGTTTTGTAACTCCTGTTATTCCCTTAGCTGATAGATATTTATCGGGAGTTTTATAAAAACACCCGATAGATAATTTTTCGGTCAGGAGTTTTAAAAAACTCCCGAGAGAGAGCATGTTGTTGCAGGAGGATGGTCAAGTATGAAAATAAATATAGAATCAGACTGACTTCCTTGTCTCAGCAAATAATTACGAGACTTCCTCCCGTTGTAGTAGAAGGTAGTCAGGATCGATCCACGAGGAAGCGTGTCAGCGCCCTACTTTTCAGTTCCAAAACTCAACAGATCGCGACCAGAAGCGTACTCGACTTTGAGTAAGGTACTCGACTTCGAATAGGTTGTCGACCAAAACAGAAATAGAAACAAAACAGCAAACGAAAACCAACAGATAGTACTCGACCTCGACTGATCCTACTCGATGTCGACCAAGTCGTACTCGACGTCGACCAAGCTTTGTCGATTTCGAGTGAAAACAGAAACGAAAACCGGAACTTTAAATTGCATAAATCTGAAAGTAAACACGAAATTTGTAATAAAAAATCAATAAACTAAAGCACTTTAAGATCAGGGTTTCAACACCACAATGATAACCATGCGAAGTAACACATAAAGGCATAAAAGATTATGCTTTTCATCAAATAACTTTCGTTATTAACAAATAGGAATATAGAGGCTTTCGCATAAACCCTAATTGTTACTAACCCTTTTTGCATAATTAACCCAAGTTACATTAAGATCACTTTCGCTTCAATAACACAAACAAGGATCACCTTCAACTTCCGCAAAAAAATCATGCTCATAGGGATAGAAGACGAATTGCATCAAAAGATTGTACATTTACTGCATCACCTTACATGCCCACCGTCGGGCTCACCCCGACCCTAGAAGTTAGGTGACTATTCGCTCTTCATTATCAAGAAACTCATCAAATAACAAAAGAAACTAAATTGCATTGAATTAAATAAAAGAAAGCTTACAACCGAACATGCCAAATTTGCTCTCTCCTTTCCACCTTGCTCTTGCCACAAGCTCTCTCTCTCTCTCTCTCTCCTACTTACTTGTTCTCCCTAGAATTGAATTGGAATAAGATACCTAAAACTCAGTCCCTAAGGCTTTATGTATAGGCTTCCAGTCCTTGCTAATCAAGGTAGGAAACTATATCTATATCTAAACATTCTATCTAATAACATAAAGATAAAACTTTATGATAAAGGAAATAATATCTAAAGGGAAATAAAGCTAATGTCGATAAATCCCTTCCATCTTGATATATCTTCTCTTGATTAGATAAAATATCTTGTTCCTTTCCTTGCAAGCAATCTATCTTCTCCATACTCCACTCGATATCGGACTCGGATTCGGCCACTGGATTGTACTCGACTTCGACTATAGTTAGTCGACGTCGACTAGAACTTTTCCTCCTGGGTTGCACTCGAGCTCGGACACCTTCTGGACTCGACATGTGTACTCGACTTCGAGTAGGTGTACTCGACGTCGAGTAGCTCTGGGCTCGTCGAGTGTCTCTGCTCAACTCCGGGTGAATTTCTAGCTCCTGGTGTACTCGACTTCGACTAGACGTGGTCGATGTCGAGTACAGCTGTCAGCTTTCAACATTCTGCTCTGTTCTTGATATGCACTTTCCCGAGTCCTCGTTCATCGGATTGACGCATATGACCATGCGTTGGAAAGCTCTTTTTGAGGGATACAACTCTCATGAAGACATTAAAGCTTGATTCAGAATGAGGAATACCAAAAAATGGCTTTTTCTCCAGCTGCTTAGCTTCGTCATGGGTTTCCTTTAAGCTCCAAAGTGCGTCCGATTTTTGCGAAATATAACAAAAACTTGTGTAGACCTCCATATATTGCAAATAAACATAAACTACATAAATTATGTATTATTCTAGCCCAAATGCATGAAATGCATGCATAAATCGATATAAAAGTAAGTGTAAAACATGACAATTTAGGCTCACAACACACACACCATACTTAAGCTTGCTTGTCCTCAAGCAATACTTTTAATTGTCATTCAGGGGAATAAATCAAAACTCTCAACATATTAGATTCATTGCCATATGTCGCTGCAATCAATTACCATCTTCGAAAAGGTACTAGTTCCACAAATCCATGCATGTGCAATCAAAAGCAACATCTACTCATAAAATGAGGGTTATGAAAAAACAATTCATATGACAAAGCAACAATAATCAAGAGGACTTTAATTAAGCTCAATAAGGAGTAGATTGGTAAAAGCTAAAGGTGGGCAATTTTTGGCAATGTGGTGCTAATAATCCGAGGAAATGGAGTATTTCCAAACTGAATTCCACATTCCTTCTTCATAAGATTCATCACCTTTCATAATGCTTTTATCAATAATATGCTTTTACCTTTCTAACCTCAGCACTGCCTTCTCGCGAGTAGCAAACATAGGTGTCATGAATGGCCCCGGATACTTAGTGCTTCGGACTCCTCACCTGTGTGTCCCATCTCGCCAAACTATTATCTCAGCGAGCAGGGTCGATCTACCTTTATCTCCTGAGGTGACCGGATTTTCTTTCACTCATTAAATTTTCCATATATTTTTCAAACTTTCCTGCCAAACTCCAAATATGATAATAACAACACAAACACCATATAATAATCTCCATAATGTAACATCATTCTCAACATAATTTCCGGATGGGAATAAGGTAAAGAAAATGGCAATATTTGGAACATGTGGAGCAATAATTGAAATAAGGCATAATATGGCTTTTGTGATGCATAAGCATAGGTAAGGCTAGGGAATATAAACATATGAGCATTATATGGAAATATAAAGTCCTCCATCCTCTTATCATGCAACATGTCAAAAGCAATTTCAAATTTTACCTCCTTCCATGGTTTTCATAAAAATATGCACTTCATTGTGACTTCCCTTTACTAGACAATTTCATGCTATATCTCTAATGAATCTAATTTTGCATCGTCGAGTTCAATAAAGCTTCCATGACATATATCAAAAATTTAAATGGAGGGGGGGTCATTTTTGTAAACTTTGGAAAACATGTATGTAAGCACATAAATCAATAATGAATTCCAAAATAGCCATGCATAAGCAATTCACGAATAATGTCAAATATATCAAATATGCACAAACTAAGCTCTTCCCCCACCCCATACTTAAACATTATAGTGTCCTCACTGTATAAAAACAAGGGTAAAGAAAGAAACTCGCTAGATAGGTGTGCTGATCGTCGGAAATCGAGTGCAATGTTGTAGCAAAGGTGATCGACATCGAGGAAGATCTGGTCGACTTCGAGTAGGTGTGGTCGACTTCGAGTACGCTTACTCGACTTCAAGTACAGTGAAACCTCCAGGGTGATCCTCTCGACCACAGGCTCCTTTCTGCTCGAGATGTGTGGTCGACGTCGAGTACGCTTACTCGACTTCGAGTAGATCTTCAGCTTCTCTCACCTGCAAGATTCATTATATGGAAAATATCCACAATAGAAAAACTTTAAAAATAGTGTCCAAAACCAAAAACCAAAAACAGCAATGTCCAAAAATCCCAAAAAGTAAATGTCTATTTACAAGCTCTAGACTTTATAGTCGCTAGGCCGACTTTCTCCGTTAAGCTCAAGGTGGCATCTGCAAGGCCCATGTAGCTTGGGCTTCAAACATGACTCCATTCTTGTCCATCAGCTGCAATCCTCCTGAATGGATCTTGTTCACAGTGAAGGGTCCCATCTTCTTCTTGGTAAATTTGTTGGGAAACCAATGATCATTTGATTTAAAGAGATAGACCATGTCTCCTCTTTCATATTCCTATGGATTGTCATCGGAAACCCTGCACAATCGCACATACCAAGGCAAACCTCTCCCGTGTATAGATAGATCTTTAATTGAAATAGGAGAAGAGATGTCCATATCATTGCTTACCTTGGCAGAATCGGAATTCGAGACCTCGGGTTCTACTCGACGTCGAGTAGAAGTGGTTGACGTCGAGTACGTTGCTGCGTCTGGTAGACTGCTCGTCGAGGATGGAGAAGTCGAGGACCCATGTGTCTAGTCGACGTCGAGTAAGGTACTCGACGTCGAGTACGTTTTTGGCTCTGATGGGTTGCTCGTCGAGGAAGAAGGAGTCGAGGAAGAAGGGTTCTGGTCGACGTCGAGTAGGTTACTTGGTGTCGAGTACATCTCAGCCTCGGGTGGTATACTCGATGTTGATGCAGTCGGTGGAGTGCTCGGGATCTGGTCGACGTCAACTAGGGTACTCGACGTCGAGTACCTCTGGTCGACATCGACCCCATACTTTATACCTGGCAATGATTCTGAATAAAAGTTAGTCGAAATCGACTTACCTTGGTCGACGTCGGGTAGATTGACTGTCGCCTCGTTCAGAATTGCCATGATCTCCTCCACCTGGGCTTCCATAGCTCGCTTCTCTAGCTCCTCGGGGGTCATATTTCTTACCTTAGGTTCCACGCAAGTGATGTACCTGGCTGATATAGACTTGACCTCTTCCATGGGACCAGTGTGCCTTTCAGTTTTATTAAAAGAATATTCAATCACCTCATCGCTGATGTTGAACGTGAGTACTCCCTTCCTTACGCTTTTGTTGGCATCCACTGTTGCCAAGAAGGGCCTTCCTAATATAATTGGACAAGCAGGATCCTCTACCATATCAATAACTAAGAAATCAGCAGGGACGAAGAACTTACCTACTTGTACGGGCACATTGTCCACCATGCCCGTTGGGATGACCACCGTGTTGTTCGCCATAAAAAGCTTAGCATCCGCAGGCTCTAGGGCACATATTTTAATCTTGGACCATATTGATAGAGGCATTATACTCACACTGGCTTCAAGATCACATAAAGCATTAAATTTGTATTGACCAAATCAAATGGTTATAGCAAACTTACCTGGATCTGGCCTTTTCTCTAATACGTCCATCTGGCTGCATTCCTCTACGATCTCAGCCATTGACCGCTTCTTGCTCAGAATCTCCTTCAGGAACTTGACATAGGATGGCATCTCATTAAGAGCTTCTATGAAGGGAATGGTGACATTGAGTCGTTGAAGCATCTTAATGAAGCGCTGGAATTTCTTCTCTGCTAGATCCTTTGGAGATTTTGTCGGGAAAGGCAGCTTCTTCTTCGTCGGAGGTGCTGAGGAGTGGTTGACAAGGGCAGAAAACTGGTCGACGTCGAGTACGGGCTGGTCGACGTCGAGTACAGGCTGGTCGACATCAACTACTGTAGTCGACTTTGGGTTGGGCGCGGAATTCTGGTCGACGTTGAGTTGGTGCTGGTCGATGTCGAGTAGATTGTGGTCGACGTCGAGTGGCTTGGTCGACGTCGAGGAGTCTTCTGCAGCTTCTCCTTCTGTGTTGGGCTCGGGCGTTTGCATCTGTCGCCCACTCCATAGGTTCATTGCAGCTACATGTCCTATAGATTTACCTTTAGGATTAGGTTCAGAGGATCCAGGGAGCGTACCTGATTGTTTGGGGACGGCTGTCGCCAGCTGGCTAATCTGTATGTCAATCGATTTCCGCCATATATCGATTTCCCCAAGCCTAGAGTTCACACCATGCATCTGAGTGTAGATGGAATTGAAGGACTGCTTGGTGTCTGAATGGGTCCTCCGCATCTCCTCAAGGATGGTTTGTTGATCCGATCCTTATTAGGCGCATCCAGATAGTTGAAGATGATCTCCTGGATGACGTAGGGCGGTTGGCCATGAGTAGGACAGGATTTCAGAAGCCTCTTGTAGCGCTCCCAGACTTGTGCTAGTGGTTCCCTTGGATTTTGTCTGAAAGCCGTGATTTGTTGTCTGAGAGCAACTGTCTTTGCAGGAGAAAAGAACTTGTTCCTCAACAGGTCATGTAGCTCATTCCAAGTGCGAATTGATCGTGCAGGCAATCCTTTCAGCCATTGTTGGGATATTCCTGCAAGGGACCAACGAAAAGCCTTTAGTGTTAAGTATTCAAGATTAGCACCATCAGCTATAGCTTCGCATAAGTCTATAAAAGTGGTGACATGCTCTAAAGGACATTCATTTATTCTTCCCCTAAATTGACTCCTTCTAATTTCAGTAATAAAAGAAGGACGAATTTCATAGTTAATAGCGGGAAAAATGATCGCTGATTCTGGAACTTCCAGACTAGGATGCAGATATTCTTTTTTCTTGGCTAATATATGCCCCATCCGCTCCTCAACTTCCCTTCTCGGGTTGACCTCGCGATCTACCCTTGCTTCCCACCGCTGCTGGTTCTGTCCATATTCCGCCTCTCGTCGGGCGTGTTCAGCTTCTCTGGTGGTGAATGCCTCAATTTGTCGACGGAGATGCTCAAGCTCCTGTGCAGGTGTGAGCTGGCCCACGTTCTCGTCAGATGTTGACATGAGTCTCCTTCTAAGCCTTTGCTGAAGATGGAAAAACCGCTCAGGCTCGAGAATTGGGTCTATAGGTGTGCGATCAGTTCTTCGCATGCACCTGAAAAGCAAAAAAGAAAAAGCAAGTAAAAAGGAATTAGAAATAAAAACAAATATAAAGAAAAGAAATAGAACTAAAAAGGGTGCGATTGATGGCTTCCCCGGCAACGGCGCCAATTTGTTGTTGCAGGAGGATGGTCAAGTATGAAAATAAATATAGAATCAGACTGACTTACCGGTCTCAGCAAATAATTACAAGACTTCCTCCCGTTGTAGTAGAAGGTAGTCAGGATCGATCCATGAGGAAGCGTGTCAGCGCCCGCCTTTTCAGTTCCGAAACTCAACAGATCTCGACCAGAAGCGTACTCGACTTCGAGTAAGGTACTCGACTTCGACTAGGCTGTCGACCAAAACAGAAATAGAAACAAAACAGCAAATGAAAACCAACAGACAATACTCAACCTCGACTGATCCTACTCGACGTCGACCAAGTCGTACTCGACGTCGACCAAGCTTTGTCGATTTCGAGTGAAAACATAAATGAAAACTGAAACTTTAAATTGCATAAATCTGAAAGTAAACACGAAATTTGTAATAAAAAATCAATAAACTAAAGCACTTCTAATATCAGGGTTTCAACATCACAGCGATAACCATGCAAAGTAACACATAAAGGCATAAAAGATTATGCTTTTCATCAAATAATTTTCGTTATTAACAAATAGTAATATAGAGGCTTTCGCATAAACTCCAATTATTAATAACCCTTTTTGCATAATTAACCCAAGTTACATTAAGATCACTTTCGCTTCAATAACACAAATAAGGATCACCTTCAACTTTCGCAAAAGAATCATGCTCATAGGGATAGAAGACGAATTGCATCAAAAGATTGTACCTTTACCGCATCACCTTACATGGCCACCGTCGGGCTCACCCCGACCCTAGAAATTAGGTGACTATTCGCTCTTCATTATCAAGAAACTCATCAAATAAAAAAAAAAAAAATTTCATTGAATTAAATAAAAGAAAGCTTACAACCAAACAAGTCAAATCCGCTCTCGCCTTTCCACCTTGCTCTCGCCACAAGCTCTTTCTCTCCTACTTACTTGTTCTCCCTAGAATTGAATTGGAATAAGATACCTAAAACTCAGCCCCTAAGGCTATATTTATAGACTTCCAGTCCTTGCTAATCAAGGTAGGAAACTATATCTATATCTAAACTTTCTATCTAATAACATAAAGATAAAACATTATGATAAAGGAAATAATATCTAAAAGGAAATAAAACTAATGTGGATAAATCTCTTCCATCTTGATATATCTTCTCTTGATTAGATAAAATATCTTGTTCGTTTCCTTGCAAGTAATCTATCTTCTCCATACTCCACTCAATCTCGGACTCGGATTCGGCCACTGGATTGTACTCGACTTCGACTAGAGTTAGTCGACGTCAACTGGAACTTTTCCTCCTGGGTTGCACTCGAGCTCGGACACCTTCTGGACTCGACATGTGTACTCGACTTCGAGTAGGTGTACTCGGCGTCGAGTAGCTCTGGGCTCCTCGAGTGTCTCTTCTTGACTCCAGGTGAATTTCTAGCTCCTGGTGTACTCGACTTCGACTAGACGTGGCCGACGTCGAGTAGAGCTGTCAGCTTTTAGCATTCTGCTCTGTTCTTGAAACGCACTTTCCCGAGTCCTCGTTCGTCGGATTGACGCATATCACCATGCGTTGGAAAGCTCTTTTCGAGGGCTATAACTCTCATGAAGACATCAAAGCTTGATTTAGAATGATGAATACCGAAAAATGGTCTTTTCTCCTGATGCACCATCCTTAGCTTCTTCATGGGTTTCCTTTAAGCTCCAAAGTGCGTTCGATTTCTGCGAAATATAACAAAAACTTGTGTAGACCTCCATATATTGCAAATAAACATAAACTACTCAAATTATGTATTATTCTAGCCCAAATGTATGAAATGCATGCATAAATCTTTATAAAAGTAAGTGTAAAACATGACAATTTAGGCTCACAACAGAGCATTTTCTAAAGGTGAAACTAATTAAAATAACCCAACCTTTAAGAGGGTGTTAAACATATATCCCCACCTTTCAAAAGTAAGATAAATATCCCGACCTTTATAAGTGATGGTAATATAATATCCCATAATTTTCTCCCCCACAAAAATGATTAGTTTCGCCCCTAAACATTCAATTTAATACGTATTTAATTTAATTTATTCAATTTAATACGTATTTATTGATTATAATTAAATTTAATCAAAACAAAAATAAAACAAGTAAATATTTAAAATATAATTTTCAATATCTTGATTGTGTAAAATATCATTCAAGTTTATTAGATTAAATTAGATTGGTTTTTAAGTTTATCTTAATTTTTATTTATTTTGGATTTAAGAAAAAATAAACAATTTACATTCTTTTATATTTTTTAATAATAATAATTTACTTCTCATATATATATATGAACACCATTGAATAATCTAATGAATTAATTTTTCATTTCAATTTTGTAGTAACATAAAGTTTATAATTGACAAAATATTCTTCATGTTTTAATAAGTTAAATCACTAGCTAATCATTTACTAATTGAAAATATGTTATTTTGCTTTACATTTTTTTTTTTTATTTGGCTTGTTATAGATATTATTGATTTAAAAAAAGATATAAAAAGTTAGGTACAAATTAAATCTAAAACTACAAAAGTTTATTTAATAAACTTTTAAACTCATTTATTTTAATTTTATTTGAATTGAAAATACATGAGTAATACAATACAAAAAATAAGAATTTTATTGAAGAGAAATCATTAGAATATTATATTACCATCACTTATAAAAGTCGGGATATTTATCTTACATTTGAAAGGTGGAGATATATTTTTAACACCCTCTCAAAGGTTGGGTTATTTTAATTAGTTTCGCCTTTTCTAAAAAGCCATCCTTAGTTCTAACTCTCTCAGGAGTTTTTTTAAATAACACCCGAGAGATGGCGAGGTTTTTTAAAGAATAGGGGGGCTTTCTACCGGTATTTTTTAAAAAAAAATACCAGGTAGAAAGCCCCCCATTTTTTACATTCTTCATGTACTAATATATAATCAATACATTCATACTTGTCTAAAATACAAATCGTAATCTACCAGCAAACACAAGGGACATTACAATATATACCAAGATAATGGAATTAGAGGAAAATTGTGTCAATTATAAATAAAACTAAAGACTGATACAATACCATCTCCAAAATATGACAAATAGCTCACTGCAGGAAGAAAATTATACCTTGTGAGGAAATCATCAAGGCACTAGCAGAGGGAAAAAAACCACAAGTTGCCAAATGGATACTTGTGTAAGATCTCTCTGTCTAAAACAGCTGAGTGAGCGGGTGAAGGAACATCTTCAATTGACCTCCGGAAAACGAGGTCTTCATTATACATATAGATGACTGAACGACCAAACAACAAAAGTGTTGTGCTGATAAACAAAAAAAGGGGGACTTTTTCATGCAATGGGATGAAAATTGTCTTTAGACGGGGAAGAAGCTGCAGGACATAGTTTTTCAAATTCCATCGATGGCTTTGGGTTAGCATTGCTCCTAGTTGGAGTCTTACCTACAAGTTCATAAACATTCATCAAGGAAAAGAGAAAATCAGAAATACAGTCACTAGGCCAAAAAAGCCATTTTACATCGGGTGAAAATGGCCATTTACACCGGTTTTGAACCGGTGTACGGATCGGTGTAGTAACAAGTATTTTTGGGCAGAACCGATGTATAAAGTATTTATACACCGGTTATCACCCGGTGTATAAAGTTGATTAAAACCGGTGTATAAGACTTTAGTAGTCACGTGCGGGATTTTATACATTGGTCGGTACCCGGTGTATAAAAGCCATATTAACCCATGTAATATGGGATGGCGGGAACATCAAAGTTTAATGTATCGGTTTGTGCTCGGTGTATTAAATATACAAACCGATGTAGAAACTTGAGACGTGCAAATGAAAACCGGTGTATGAAGTGTCTTCATCATAGACACCAATAGTTGAGAACCTATGTAAAAGCTTCGCTTTTCTTTTCCGAATCAGCTAGCAAATTCACAATTCTGAATATAAATTCCCTGTACCATACCTTCAGTCCACCACAAAATAGGATATTCACAATGCTCATATCTCATTCATTAACAAAAACACATCAATCTGTGATCAATTGTTCTGTATATAAGTAGGATCAATTAATGTACCAACAATAAAACTTTCCATCTCTTCCTTTGTTCATCAAATGACATAATTCTAAAACAAAAATCAAAATAAAATATAGAACTAGTAGCACAGTAGTGTGGCAAGGTAAATTCCCAGGAAGTATTGTGGCAAGGTAATTTATTAGTTCCTGCTTATATGAATCAAACTTCTCAATATACTTTGCCTCCACCCTTGCCTCAATTTCTTTCACAGCTTTATTAAAGGCAGCTTCCTTGGTGAGCGTTGATGTACTTTGCGAGGCCTGGCCATTATATTGAGTCATTGTGACATCTCCCCCAACTCTTATAACACGTCCTGGGTGATCTCCCTTCTCCAATGACATTGCTAATATATCTTGTAGTTGAGAGACAATGACATCTCCAACCAATTCTTTTTCCTCTATAACATTCTAATTGAAATACATAATTTAGATATGTAGGCAGAATTCAGCTGGAATTTTTATGATAAGAATACGAAGCCTAATGTTGTTTTGCTCTACTTACCATTTTGTCTATCACCTCTTGCACATCTGAGTCAAACGTACCATTCTTTTTTACACGAGCTCTCTTCCATATTTGATGCCGAGGTGGTAGATCAGGCCTGTTTTGCTCTACTTTCTGAAAATGCATTCAGAGCATACTTGTTATTATATTTAAATAAGTATCGAACATGAATGCAACAGGTAAGATGATTTCATTACATCTTTTCACCTATATTAGCCAAACTAGTACGAGACCCTCTATATTTACAGTCATTCCTCTTAGATAATTGTCGATGTGCTTCACTTGATGCCTATTTACAAGATTATAAAGTTCAGCATGCTTACTATTTTAAATTAGGCAAAGGTTATAAATTATTAGATGACTTAAACTGATTAAATCTCACCTTAAACCCATCAAATTGTCTAACCGTAATGAACTCAGTCCATTGATCTTGAGTAATGTATTGCTCATACATCTGCAACAAAATATGGCAGTAGATCACTCGGAAGACCTACAACAACCACCTCAAAACCTATGACAGTATATCACTCGGAAGAGCTGAACAAAACCAGACAGCTGCACAAAATAAAATAAATCCATGACAATAAACAGATTTATGACAGCAGCCCAAGACCTACAATACAACTCATCTCACCTTCCATTTCTATTCAATAATGAAGTAAGAGAGCTAGAGTTCCCAAATTCCAGAAATCATGTCGAGGGAAATTAGAAATCTTCAAACAATTTGGTGAGACCAGGCAACAAAGATTCATCCTAAACCATCCTTAAAATAAGCCAGACCTACCAAAAGAAGGAAAAAAGAAGGAAAGTTAAGGGACTAATAAATAAGCCAGACTTACCAAAACTTCATCCCAAACCACCTTCAACCCTTGTGGAACCTCATGCCAATCAAAATATGTGATAGGAACATAAAATACTTGCTTTACCTGGGCTGCCAAATGGCTCATTTATATGACCGACTTTATTCAGATCCACAGAATCCCATGTCATCAACTTGAACGCCATTATTAGACACAAGCAAATCTGATACAAGCAAATATGATCATCAAAAATTGGTTTTACAGTGCTTCTGGTCATAACACAAAAGCACCTACAAGTTTAGACAGAAGTCATAAAACCCATTTATATGCTCCAGAAACAAAGAAAAAAATTCAAAGGGTTTCAGGAGAGCAAAATTAGCAGATAAATCTCCATCCCACCAACTAAAATAACCTGCAAGCAGCCCGGATTTAGTTTAAGGAGAGCAAAATTTACATCATGCAAGCAGCCCCAACCCCTTGTAATCATAGCCCCTAACCACAAAATTCACACTTTTATGACATGAAACAACACAACAACATCAACATTCCAAAATCAGAAAACCGAGAATCAACAACCTAACGCAAACAGATGCATACATTCATTTCACAAGGCTCAAAATCTAGGAATTTGCTTGAATAAGACACAATTCTAGGAGGAGTGACAATTAGAGAGAGCAAAGTACCTCAAGTATCAAGACGAATAAGGACTCTGATAGCTTGTGGCTTGACCTAATCGAAGAAATTGACACAAGAACTATTAAAAATCAGATGAGACCAACAAAGAACAGTAAAGCTTGAGAAAAAGTTACAACCTTTGTAGGCTCCGGCTAGGCGGGGTCAAATAGCGCCAGGCGGTGTCCGGGTCGCGTGAATCCGGTGCCTCCAGGTCTGAGTGGGTCAGTCCTCATCTTCGTTCACGAAGGTGGATGCAAGGGGAGAGGAGGGCCGCCTTCATTGGAGCCTGGAGAGAAGGCGCCGACATCGGTGTCATTCGTGGCAAGGGTCCGTTGCGGCGAGAGAAAGAGGATGGTGAATGAGGATGGAGGAAGCCATTGAAGGGCGAGTTTGAGAGCTCGGTGTGAGAAGAAGAGGAAGGAGAAGGCGGCCACGGTGTCGAAGGGACAGAGGTGGCGGGAATCGAAGGAGGAGCAGGTGAGGAGGAAGTGGTAAGCAGGGACGGCGAAAATCAACAACTGGAGGTGCTAGGGTTTCGGGGTTGAAGAGGGAAGGAGAAAAGGGACGTCGGGTTGGGCTGGGAACACAAATTAGGTTTTATACTTGTTTATACATCAGTTACACATCTTGTGGTGTATATAAGACACCATCAATATACACAAAAACTTTATACACTACTCATCTTAAATCGGTTTATTTAACATCCAATGTATATACTTTACACATCGCTTATAAATATTTTACGAACACATATTACACCGGTTATAATAAGTAACCGATGTATAAAAGCGAAACGTGTTTTCATACATCAAATTGACATAGAACCGATGTCTATTTAGTGATGTAAAATGGTATTTTTGGCCTAGTGAGTATTATGGTTTACACAATTTCAAGCAGAACAGAGAATGAAATCTTTACACAATTTAAAGCGAAACAGAGAATGAAATCTTTACACAATTTGAAGCAGAACAGAGATTGAAATCTTTACACAATTTGAAGCAGAAGAGAGAATGAAATTCAACAATCTCCTAATTTCATCAATCAGTCACATAAAAAATTAAAAAGGAGAATATGATCAATATCTTGATGGAAGTTTACCAGTAAGATACTCCTGCAGATTATCTGCAGTGAAGAGCTTCAAGTGGCCATAAAAGGACTGAAAAGGAGGACCAGGGACCCGACTCCCTCTGAATAATGATTATAAAGACTACCAACCAGACAAAATTATTTATAAAGAAAAGTAGAATGTACAAAAAGCACTTTAGAAAATTTCAATCCATATTCCAGCGCTGAAATGAAGTGATCAATCTAGGTGTGTAGACTGATATTGATGAGTCGTTTCCCGTTCCAAAATGAAGTGATGCTTATTCCCTAAAGTTAAGTGGTGCAGTAATTAACAAGAAACGAATAGAAAAAAAAGACGCAAACATGAAGAAAATGTTCAACCACTTTATATTCATGAATACTTTTAATATGTATGAATTTACCTGCTAACCTATGGCATGATGCTATGGCTACGAATGGAGCTAGGGAGGCAGAGCTGTTGCACTTACACATCTTCACACAACGATGAAGGAGCCAGTAGGCTGTCGCACAATATCGAATTTAGCATTAGTGTAGTTTAGGAACATGTCAAGTGGCAAATAAACCAAACAAATCTTATGACCATAACATGATTGGGCTAGATATTTTTCTCTTCCAGTGAAAATTGGCTAGAGAAAGGTAGTAGCATCAACAACATTGAACATCTTTTCTTCTGCTAAAGAAAGTAAATAAAAACAAAACATAAATATCTAATGCAGATTCTCCAAGTATAAAGAGTTATTCCAGAGTTGAGAAGGTAAGCAAACTTAAAACTAACAATCTTTATTTGCATTCACTTGAACTACACCATCCTCCATTTGGCGAAATTGCTGCAATTTTTTTAATATAATATTATTGGAATAAAAAGCAGCAAGCTATAGAAACCAATAACATTGTAACTAAAAGGGAGATCTCATGTCACTTTTCTCCTAGAGAGAGGAATGAAATGTATTTAGATTAGGCTTTGTCGTGTTTGCAACAATTCCAATAAGATGCACATACAAGCCATAGCAAATATTATTAATAAACCTAACATTTGAAGTATAGACAGTAAAATAATATTTATTACCTACACAATATCATGCATTCTTCGACTTCACAACATATTTGAAGCATTAGTTTTTTAACAATGAACTTAGAACCGTTATACAAGCTAAAGAAAGGCTTAGTCAAGCATCGCAAAGTTTCATAAAGTTTCAATCAAACAAGCCCAAACATTGTAAACGAATAACTCAACCCATATAATATTAATGCCAATGATTTCCTTAATTCTTATATGAATGTGCAAAAGAAATTACCATATGGATTGATTTTAAGTCTAAAAGCTATAGGGTCAGGCTTTGTTCCTGGTCACCATTTCCTCTTATCACAAAACTTTGATCTCTCTCTTCGCCGCTCACCTTCATCATCATCCGAATTGGTATCCTTGAATTCATTCCCTGATTATCCTCGATGTTATTCTCCATCCTGAATCGCTCTACTCCTGATCTTCATCCATATATGCTTCCCGCTGGGGAAAAAACATTTGAAAAAGAAAAGCTGAAGATATCTCAAAACGCAACCACTGTATCAATGAAATAGCAAATTCAAGGCACAAACCCTAGCAATATCAATCCAATTGCAAACCTCTGGAACTTGTGAGCTTGAGGCTCCTGCCTACAAGTCAACAATCAGTAATTTAATTGCAAATTTCAACAAATTCTAAAACCCTAAGCACAGCAAAAACGGAATTCAACATGACAATAAATGTGTGGGATGAATGAACAATAGCAAAAAACACAATCTGAACTCCACAACCAACCTTAAACCACCGGAAAGAGAGAAAATAGTAAAAAGGAGCGAATAACCTATTGACAACGAAGTGAGAGGTCGAAGCAAGAAGGGGCGAACGAACAGTTAGAGGGCGAAGAGAGAGAAGGGTTAATTTTACCGGCATACTCTGCAAATAGGTGGAAGTTTTTTCCAGATCTCCTCGGTAAATCGGAGGAAGTTTTCGCAGGCTCTCCTCTACAATTGCAAACGATTGTTCAATCGAGAGGGATAAAAGGCCGGATCGGAGTATTCCAGGAGCCAGGAGGGTTAGGTTTATCCTTTTTTTCGGGTGTTTTAACTAAAAACTCCTGACAGAAATTTGTGGTTTATATTCCCCTTTTATTTTTAAAAATCAAGATTATCTAATAGGAGGTTTTAAAAAAACACACGACCGAGTTTCCTTTTTTCAGGAGTTTTAAGAGACTCCTGAGAAGTTACAGCCGTAACATTGCTTTTCTGTACTAGTGAGGTAACCCTCATCAGTAAACGTACCCAACTGATTGCAGACATGACTCCATTCTCTGGACATTGTGGTTGTGGTTGTGCAGTGCGGATGGGGAGAGCGGGAAGACGGCCTACGGCACGACGTCTACGAAGGAGTTCTTCACCGGACTAAAAACGCCCACAGTTTGGCTAAACTCTGAGGTACAAAAGCCGCCTAACTGATTACCTTTGTTTAGTGAATGACACAGTATTTAGTGTAATAGGTACTATAATAGTATTGGATTTTCACTAGGTTTGTAATCGATGCAGCACATGGAACAAGCATGCTATCTTCTCCGTAAAGGGGTAATGGAGAGGGGCGGTGACGTTGGCCATCGAGTTGTGGTTGTGGACACATATTTCGGCCGCTATGTGCAAACTGAGTGGGACAAATACAACAACGATGCGGATAGCTACGTAGCGGACCAGAAGCTGCTTGGCTAATTCGACGGGCGGTCCCCGGCGACGATAGGTCGTTCGTGGGAAGGGGCAGAACTCATCCTCCTACCGTTGAACGTGGACATTATTCATTGGATCGTCGTAGCGATTGATCTGATCGGGTGGTAGGTAAGGGTTTATGATTCGGACGTTTACATCGTGAGGGACCGCCATCTGCCGGCACACTTATGCTGCATCATCCACCTTTATTGATGAATGCCCACCCCGCGTTGAAGGCCACCTACGTAGACAAGTTGCCAAAGTCGTTCGCCCTTAGTCACGAGAAAAGGATGTCGCAAAACAAGCAGAGGTAATTTATATGGAACCCTTAAATAGCTCTTCGTCTCATAATGGTATCCGGTTGTTATGAATCTTACTTAAGCCTTCCTATTGCAGTGGAGACTGCGGACCATACACGATGAGGTTCATGCAACTCCTCACGAAGGACGCCCCAACCTTCGACGATCTTGACGACACATTCATCGGGGCGTACAGGCACATGCTTGTTGTTGGCATATTCCATGGTAGACAGTTATGATCGTCGTTATGATCAGCATTGCCCAGTGTTATGAACTTTGATTTTATGGTAGAAGGTTGTTATGAACGTCATTGTTATTGTCTTCGATTGTTATGAACATGGTTGTTGCTCAAAACATTTAGTTGTCGAGGTAATTCAGTAGGTTGGTATTGTAGTACGTTGCTATGAACTTTGTTGCTTTCTTTATCTTTCGTCGGTAGTTGTAAGTTGTAGAATGTTATGATATTTGTTAGGCAGTGGTTGACTATGTTGTCATGCTCGAAACTTTGGTTATAAGTTGTAAGGATATCACCCTTGTCACCTTATTGGAATCCCGTGTCAACTTAAATAATTATCGTGTCTGCCCCTTATTTTAATAAGGTGACAAGGGTGATTTCCTTACACGACTAGCACAAACACTCAGCAATGTAAACATCAGTTGAAACAAGTGCCAATGCAAGGGTGATTTCCTTATCAAAGTGCCAACCACCGAAATGTCAAACATCAAATTCAAATCAGTGACTTGATATATCTTTCACCTGACACGGTAATACAAAAGGGTGACAGGGGTTATTTTCTAAAGCCATTCCTAAAAGTACTACGAAATTCTTTACCACTTACCTGTAGTATGTAGCCTGTTCGCAAAAGTAAAGCGAAGTTCTTAACCACTTACCTATAATTTTTCATATGTGCATGCAACCTAACTAGACTACCAAGTACTTAACCCGTTCACAAAATAACCTAGACGGAGAATGGTCCAACCACTGACCCCAAACTGCAAATGCAAAAGAAGATCCATCTGCTGAGGTAAGGCGTTGGACCACCAATGGAGGAACACATCTACGAATGACGACGCTTGACACGGTGAAATTCTCCCCGAGATGGGTATCGACAAGTCTTAGGGCGACCAGGTTTCCGCTTCACGTCCGGGGGAGGCATACCGCGCTGGACATGGCTGGGGGGATTCGCCAATCTGCTCTTGGAGGAAGCGGATATAGCACATTCTCGTAACACGCGTTCCATGTGGTGACTTTGTAGAAGTCATTCACGAGAGAGAAGAAATTGGTACCTCGATACTTGGCAGCGGCCATGGCGTGCGGGCACGGAAACAGGTCAATGTCGAACCGTTCACATGTGCATGTACGGGCACTCAGGTTCACAACCCAGGAGGAGGACCCTCGGCGGACAGTGTACTCGTGTGAGCTGAGCGGTCTGACATCCATGCATATTGCCAACGTAAGGTTCGTTTTCAGCTCACCTTCAACGTAATCGCTCACCGACTTACCCGATTCGGTGCTTTTTTCCCGTCGCTCGTAAAACCACCTGGCTATAGTTTCGATGATAGCATCAATCAGGGCAGTGATGGGTAGGTCGTGGGGCTCCTTGAACATGGAGTTCAGACACTCAGAGTTGTTCATCGTTAATATGTTGTACCGCATCCCCAAGAAGTATGCCCGGGCCCAGTTCTGGAAACCAGCCTCTTTCAGGTATTGGCCCGCAGGGGCTGACTGTGCGCAGAAATCAGCAAAAAGCTTCTCGAACTCTGCCCTCACCACCTTCAAGAACAAGGTCTGCAGGCCCGTGACACCCTTGTGCTTGCACCTCGCATTCTGAAATAGATGTCATTAGCAGGCCCCTTGCTTGGCAAACACATTGTTGTCCCTCAAACCTTTGGCGATACTAACATGCCGATCAGAGACAAACATTACATCCGGTGCATCCTCGATGACATATAGCATGTTCTTGAATAAAAAGCCCCATGACCCGTGATTCTCACCATCGACAATAGGAAACACGATCAGGTATACTTTGTGGTCTGCAACTTGGGTTGTGGCAAAGAGAAGCGTGCCCCTAAACTTTCCTTTGAGGAAACTTCCATCCACTGAAATCACCTGTACACGAATATCGATACGAGGTGGTTTAGTGACATGGTCTTTTATATTATGTGACATGCAATATCATAGTACCGACATGGAGTTTTACCTTTCGAATGTAGGGGATCGCCTTGCGCCATACCCCGAAGCAAACAAAGGCGTACTTGAATCTTTGGGATGAGTCCAGCTCTAACCTAGTATATGTCCCGGGGTTAGTCTTCTCCAACATGTGCAAGTATGGAATAATATCTCGATAGTTGTCTTCGTCGGTCCCATACTGAACCTCCCTCGCCCTTCGTGCCTTCCACTAGCTACACGTGACGCCATACTGGGACTTCGTCATTTTCTGCACTTGCTCGGGAACGAGGTTCTTTCGAGTCCCGATGAACCTACATATAATTGTGACAGGTTGAGTTACATCATGTGACATGTGAAATATTGTTTTGTGACATAAATAAGTGTTCGCAACTAAAGTAACACTTACGTGGTCACGAGGTTCCGTCCAATCATATTCGACGTAGCATGTCGACTATGGTTGTGCTTCATGTTCATGTCACATGTATGCTCATGGATATACTGTCGAATGGACCACATAGTGGTGCGCCGGTAAGTCGACGCCCTTAACATCCACGTGCACTTTCTGTCCACACACCCAACGATATACGTCGATGTCGTCGAACTCTTCACAATAAACTCGAAGCACTTCTCCATTGTATTCCACTTAAGGCGACTCTGCACATCAGCCTTCGAGGCGAATAATTGTCCCTCCGAAAGTTCTGTCAGGTTGCGTCGTGGATCCTGGGTGCGAGGCATTGCTCTGTCCACTATAGCTTCAACGTTCTCCATCGTAGGTGGGGATATGCTGGACCTCGGAACCCAATATTCAAGTTCCCTCATGACCTCATCCTCAACATCGTCCCCCTCCATCGACACCCTCATACCCAGGTCGTCCTCGGCACCCTGCTAGTCAAAATCGTCCTTGACACCCTACAAGTCAAAACCATCCCAGACCTCTTCTCGCTTCACTCCGACGTCGAAGTCCTCATCGTCCTCCTGACTGCTTATGGATATGACCTCCGACCCCTGATACATGTCACCTTGGCATTTGACCATGTCATATGAGGAGTCGTCCGTGTCACCCAATTGGATCACATCCAGACCCTCACCCTTGTCACCTTCATAAATGTGCTTGTCACCAGTTCCAAACCCTTTGTCAGTATTGTTTACCGCATCCAGCTCCTTGCTCTTCCCTATGGCCTCCTTCACCTCACCCAAGTGGATCAACTCCGGACCTTTACCCCTGTCACCTTCACACATATGCTTGTCACCAGTTCCAAACCCCCTATCAGTAGTGTGCTCTTGGCTCTTCCCTATCACCTCACCCAAGTGGATCACCTCCGGACCCTTACCCTTGTCACCTGAACATATATCCTTGTCACCCCTTTGAAACCCCGTGTCAACCATGTCTTTTACCCATATATCCTTGCTTTTCCCTATTGATTCGCTAACCCCTCCTCCCTCATATAACCGAACATCTACAAACACAGGGTTTGGTTGTGCCTTACCTTCTGCCTCCAGGTCGTCCACTTTTTGGGAGGTACGTGGCCCACTCAAGCATTCTTCCCCGACGCCGGGTTGCGGTACTTCAACGCTCTCCTTCACCACTGGACCAACATATATCTCCATGGGCCATGGATGTTCCCCACACTTCGAGTTCATAAACTTAAAAGCCTCAAGGTTGTCATCATCACCTATCATTATCGGATGACCCGCTTCTTCCGTCTTTGGCATGTAAGACAATCGTCAATCTTCATATGAAGAATCATGGCCGACCTTGAGCCTCATCAGTTTATTCAAAGAGGTGAAGTCGATGCCCTCTTCAATCACATTCTTGCTCGGTCTCACCAGAAAACATCCATCCGACACCCTCCAACAACCAACGACGAGAGTGACGCATACTTTGGCGTTTTTCCCTGCAAATGAAAAGTGGGATCAGCACCATTGTTAATGGGTATCTACTTTTCGCAAAACATGAGGAGAAACAGGAGATACGCCTACCCATTGCAACTGAAAATTAGGGTTTCTCTGAAACCACGGTGACACGGAAATGAAAGAACACTGACACGAACAAAGAATGAGCCCGACAAGTGCTCTGATCCTAGACCTTGATGTCGATGGATTTTCTTCAATGATGGCCTTCTTCTCCAGCCCTTTTGTCCATAGGAGGAAGAAACTGAGTGTCCTCTCCCATCCTCTCTTTTTATACTTTGCAAAATGGAGGAAAAGCCCCTATCCCATCACCTTTTCCCATGTAATCATTAGAGTCATCCCTCTCCTAGTTTTGGAGCCATTTTTTCCCATCAAAATATCTTCTCTCTCCTGATCATTCCTCCCTCTCCTTTCGGATGACCTGTAACCGGCTTTTCCCTTCCAAATTTTTATTTGCACCAAATAGCATATATGCTAGTTGATACGTTTGGAATCCCCGATCCTTCGCCTGTGGGTTCAGGATCAAGAATACCAAACTGTTGATGGCCCGATCTTGCAATATTCTATATATCCTTGATTTTTACAATTAATTACAATAAAGACTTGGAACTATTGTGAAATAAAAGAAAAACAAGTAAATAAAACTAAGTAAAGGACAACAAAGAAAATAGCGACGGAATCTGGAAGTGTGCAGCGATGACCACAGTGGCGGCGACGGATGCTGCGCCCGCAGCGGCTAGTGCAGCGGCCGCCACAGCGACGGTTGCTGGTTCTGCAGTAGCGTCGGATTCCCTGTTTCTGCGACGAATTATGGGAATTCCAGCGACAGGAAATCTGGGTTTGTGTTGTGTTTGTAATTGCCGGTTGAATGATTTGGTGTGTGGGGTGAGTGCCGATTGTAACAAGATCAAAAGAGGTTGAAAACTTTTGGATTGGAGGAATTGTAGAAACCTTAAAATCATGTTAAGGTTCCACAATATAATTTTCCAATCTAATTAAATCAATGCAAATACAAGAGTTTAAATAGGGAATTATACAAATTTTATCTTTAGAAAAGATAGAGTTTTGGCTTAGATAAATAAATATTAAATCCTAATAATAATCCTAGATAAATCTACTTAGTGGACAAGGAAAATATCTAGAAGAGATAAACTTTCCTTTTCCCTTTTATTCACCTAACTAAGTATTACTAAAATTAAGACATTCCATAAATAGCTCCAACTAACATAGGAGTAACTAAATATGGAAAGAATATAAAAACTAATAATAATAATAATAATTAAATAAATAAAATATCTTTTCTTCAATCAATGGTGGCGTCTTCTTCTTCCTCTTGAAGAAGACACTCTTTGCTATCAATGGCCCTCGAATCGGTCTTGAGAGCTCGCCTGGATCAAGATCATTGTTTGACCCACAAAAGGCCATCTTGATCCGCATCACTAGTTTTGCAAATCCCACAAAAAAGTGACATTTTTGCAAAGTCACAAAAAAACATGCTAGTTTTGCAAATAGCCCAGTAATTAATAAGATACGGAGTAATTTTTTTAGACATAATAATTATAAGTAAAAACTAGTGGAATACTCGCGCCATGGTGCGGTTGCAATGGAAAAAATAAATAAAAGAGAATATAAAATATTTATTATAAGGAATGACCAAATAAAATATAAACAAATGTTTGGAAAGTTTAAAACAACAATATTGTTACTGAATGACATAGGTGTTCAGAAAAGGCACAGAGTTGGTGATATAGGCTTCTCCATGCAAATCCCGAAGAAAAAAAATATTGATTAATATAAAGGGATGAATTTGTATGATGGATAACATTTATAAGGTTAATAATAAATGATATACAAAGTAAACTGGAAATATAAAAAGTTGAACAATTAACCAAAATGTGTAACTTACATAAGGAAGAGGCATTGGAGGGTGACCTCTAAGAGAACTACCGTTACGCTGCAAGGATTTCTCAATTTCTGCAAGATCATAGTTTCTTAGTTGTTCTTCACTTAACTGCAAATCTAAAGAGATAAAGAGTTAAGGACATAAATTAGTATGCAATACATGCGGGAAATGGACATAGACAATAAATAATGTACAAATACATGAAAGTGAACAGACAATAAATATGTTAACAATCTGAAAATATTAAAAACTTGCATCTTCTAAAAATGAAGAAATAAAGTTCATCTCTCTTGATAAATCTGGTGATGACCCGTGATATGCGAGTCCTAAACCAACAGAAACAAAGTTGAGATCTCCTGGTAAACTGATGATGAGCCTGGATATGTGAGTCATATACCAACAGAAACCCTTGGTTTATGCAGCAATAAATATCCAAATATAAATGTTCAACCATCACCTAGCTCCTCCAAGAAATCAAAGGTATTTGGGACTAAGTCAACCTAATTCTTAAGGCTCAACATTTGTAGAATTCAAATACTTCTGGACTTCAATCTTAACAAAAGAACAACATTTAAAATGTATCATGATTTAGTTTGTCTTGTTGCCTAATCCTTGATTTGAAGAAATGGTACGCCATATGTATGGTATTTGGTGATATTTGAATGTTCAACCATTTATGTGTGTCTCTAAGAAAGTTTATTTTTTGTTTGTTTTAAAATATTCTAGAATGTGTCAAAGGGAAAGAACAATATTCTTGGCCTGATCCATCATGTATGCATCATGCTTCATAGTTTCAAAAAAATATACAGGTGATGACTCTTAAACTACATGGAAAATATCCATTTTTCTCAACTCAAAGTTAAACTCACTTTTTTTTTTATTAAATTAGATGTTAACTTTTTTTATTATTAAATTAGACACTACCTTATTGTTAATTCCATCTTATTGTCAAAGATACTTCTGACAGTGACGATTATGTATTTATTTATTGCACTTATATTATGGATCTCTGGAAGAGCAGTTTAGTATATTATTTGGCTCTTAAAAATAGAAGATTTGATGCGGTTTAAAGCTTTAAATAATTTTAGGCCAAGGAAAGTTGCGGAGTATTAAGGTTGGCTCAACCTTCTTACCATAGGGATCGAAGGAAAGCTAAAGACAATGAAAAGAAAAAAGTAATAGGGCTGCCATAATGTTCTGGTAGGAAGATTGTCTGTACTCTTTTACTTTGTGGTCTCTGATAAATTGGTGCGCCTCCTTAACTTGGTCATGCTTAGAAATACCGCATCAGTGAGGACAACAAGATTAGCCCAAAGGATTTGAATGAGTTGCATCAATAACAGTTTAATTCAATTTAAACTTCAATGTTTAATGATCCAAATTAAAAAATTCAACCAGGACTGACCATAAAAGTTAACACTATATTGATTCTAAATTTTTAGCCCAGTGATGGAGATAGGCAGGATCCAACCAATACAAAAACTGAAATAAGCCAAAAAAAATTGACTTAAAAACCTTAAATAATCCTAACTGGATAATCCTAGAAGACCAGATACAATTTATCTACACCTGATCGACTGGTCTAGGGACCTGTCCAACACATCAAGCTATGGAACTGCAATGCTACCAATATGTCTGGTATGTTTTCTTAAGCAAATATGAATGTAAGTTTCTACATTGGCACAACTACAGATTTATTTGATGCATTGTCGACGGTTTCTACATTGGCACAACAACAATTGTTTCAGGATTATAAAAGATAAGATATAATCAAAGAGTTATTGCAGAAGCACTTTACATTTAATTAGTTTGATATGCAAATTCCAAAGCAAGTTAGGTTACCCGAGCATGGATGAAAGTCTATGACACTAAAAAGCAACTGCTAAAAGCCCAAATAGGAGGAGACGATTCCAAATAGGATCATGTGCTTGATCTGATACAGAACTTTCATTCCTTAAAGGAGCATCTCCAGCGTTGTCTCTATTTAATCATTATGGATATTAGTAAGCTAATATGGTCCATTAATAAAAATAACAGGCTTACGAAAGAACTGATCATTCAATAGTGCAAAATACAATTGTCGTAGAGAGTTTAAAAATAAATAAGGCATGACCTGATCATATCAAAATTTTCTTTTGGTGTTTTGACCTTCTTATGTTTTTGAGGATAAGGACAATTGTGTTCCACAAAGAACTCAAATATAAGATGTGGAGGACAACAATAAAGATAAAAACTTTGATGGGAGGCTTTCTTTGACGCAATAAAGATAAAAACCTTAATGTGGAGGACAATCATCAACAACCATGCAGTTAAGCTCAAACCCGGTGGAAATGCAATCAAGAAAGCTATAAAGTTGCTTTTCGATAAATGATTCCACAAAAAGCTCACCCTTTAAAACCTATAAAAGAGAATATCATCAGCACGACTAAGAATAAGAATAGAAAGTCCATAAATAATCCACATAACAAAATCATGGCAAGAACCTT
Source organism: Persicaria tinctoria (assembly GCA_037127255.1). Lineage (NCBI taxonomy): Eukaryota > Viridiplantae > Streptophyta > Magnoliopsida > Caryophyllales > Polygonaceae > Persicaria > Persicaria tinctoria. Next base: position 40,976,509 of record JBANSL010000001.1, on the reverse strand, counting down.
TTCATGACCCCTAAGCGGTTCCAAATTAGCATTAGACAACGGTCCAAACAACGTAAGAATATTAGCGAAGAACGGTAAATGATCCGAAGAAACACAACATAGGAATTCTTACCCAATGAGTTCATGATTCCTGCTGCTATTGAAATCAAAACACCCGATAATAAATGGTTTTTCCTGCAGGAAACTCATGAATGATTAGAAGTATGGTTCGGAGTATGGTTCTCCTTCTCAAACATACTTCTAATTTAAAGGATATTCAATTAGAAATATACAATGTGAAGGGATTCAGAAGGAGAAACAAACAACAATAGAGTTCATTAATAAATACATAAATTAAAAGGAAAAATTCAACACCGTGATAACAAGGAAATCTGGAAAGAAAAAAGTGAGGAGAAAAAAAAAACAATTCTTAATGGATACTTAAAACACAAACATCAATTAAAAGTGAAAATTCAACAAGTGAACAATCAACATTAAAACTGCCTGAAACATCAATATCCTCATTATCTATAGATCTAAACATCAACACTAAAACAATCTCCAAGTTGAAATACAAAAATATGGAGGTTCACATGGAAGGTAGTTCCTCCCATTCGCAGTCTCACGCAGCTCGATCACCGGAGGAAAAACAAATAAAATTCAAAATTAATGCCAACTAAAATGTGTTAGTGATGAACAAAAGTGAACCTCCGAATGCATAGAAAATAAAAGAGAAATAGTACAAAGCCAAATAACCTTGACGCTAAATTGAAGAGCAGTAGAACCAAATTCAAGGAACCTTTAAATGCGGATATGGCAGAGGAACAATTAGGTAAACAATAGTCCTAGGAAGTGAGCAAGTAAACGTACATAATGGCCTCGTCACCCATTTCGCTAACCTGACATGCACCCTTCACATTCACATCTTTGGTTTAACACTCTATCTGTTTGCTAGCTTCATACCTAGAGATTTGTCAGCCTCCAACATACAAAGTGTTAGAACATGAGCAAAATTTGGGATACTGCACAATCTTGACAAAAGTAGTTCAATCACTCACTTGTGACCAGTAGGAAATCCAGATGGAGCAAATCTTTGGGGTCACACGAGGATCAGATAGAGCATCAATCCATCTGCATATGAATCTCTCTTGCCTGCAAATACAAAAAGTATCGGCTAGTGAATTGTGGAAAGAACTAACTATACAATAAAAAAAAGTACTATAATGCACTTGCCTAACCGGATCAAAAGATTTGTGTCTCTCTCCAGGTTGTTTGAAGTTGTTCTCCTTGGTAATGATGGTCCGCAACATGGATAAACTCCTTGTTTAAATCCAGTTTATTAAAAGGACATGGGTTCATATCAAGAAACACATGCTATACAACTCCGTTATCAGACTTTCCACTCACAATGTGGCTAGAAGAAACAAAAAACCCACAGTATACAGTATACATGAGAAGGGGTTCAAGTACTATAGTACTTTACCCAAAGACACCATAAGTAATTAACTGAACAAACCTGAAGCTAACACAAACACTTGAAGTAAAATAAAGCCTTCACCAAACACATCATGCTACCTCCAAAATAAAACAAAAAACATTAAATACTTGAACCAAAAAACAGTAACCTTTTCACGCCTGACATTGAAAGTAATTTGTGGAATTGGGTGTTTCTCAGCATGACGAGTAGGATCAAACCTTGATGGGAAGTAATTAACCTGCGAAGTACTCGAGAGGCGTGTGCAAAGAAATCGCAGAGTGGCGCAGTTAAACCCTGCAAATCGAGAGGAATTGGACGAAGAGTCAACATTGTGAGATAGAGAAGACAGATAAGAGATACAATAGGTACCTAATCGGAGATCGAACAGATAAGTGGTGGTCTTGGGGAGAGGGAAAGGGAAAAACACCATCCCGATTCAGGCGACTGCTACTTCGAATTGATAAGAGAGAAAGGTAGAATGCCAATCGAAATTAAAAATCAGATTAAAAAGAAGAGAGAAGGCATAGAAGCAACCTCAAGCAACCGGTGACAAAATTAGAATGGACCACAGCCGGCGACGGAATAGAGGAGCGAGGCATACGAATCGGGATTCAGGGAGGAAGGGGTGGGCGAGAGGAGGAAGCGGAGGAGGGACATTCCCATGAGCGGCCGTCGGAGGAGGAAGACGGGATTGGAAACAATATGCGAATGAACCCTAGCGGTCTCGAGGCCAAAGGGTGAAGACTGAAAAGGCAGAAAAAAACAAAAAATGAAAAAAAAAGATGAAAAAAAGCGTATTGGGCAGAAAGGAGAAATGTGCGGGTTGATCGCCACGTCAACATAAGGTATACGAAATTAAGTAGGTATATATAGATAGATATAGGGTTCGTATGGGAAAGGGTTAAAAAACTGACTAAAATTATAAACAGGGTAAAAATTTATAAACTGTTGGTAAAAGTAGTTAAAAATTTATGAAAAAATATAAACTCCGTATGGGGCGAAAAACAGTTTATTTGTAAAAAGTGAAGTTTATTTGGTTGTTATGAGAGGTATTGTGGTACTTTCAAACCAAATAAGATAAAAGAGTAGAGGTAAAATAATAATTATAGAATATAAACCTCAAAATAAGCTTCAATCTGCAGCTTATTTATAAACCATTTTTTTAACTGACTAAAGCTTATTTGTTGTTCCCATACACCATTTAAACCCGTTTATTTTTTTAACAGTTAAAAATTTTACACTTTTAACTTGCTTATATTGTAACCATACACACCCATAGTCGTATAGATAGATAAAAAGATAATAGTGCATGGTGAATTGGTGATCAATCCTAAAACGACCTAATCAATCAAGTTAAAATTCGATCCTCGAAAGAAAGATTGACCGGTATAGAAACCACGGAGGAACTCCCTCTCCCTCTCCCTCTCTCTCTCTCTCCCCCTCCGCGGCCTTCAAACGAGGAATCCCAGATCGGTCCTTCTCATTCAAACTCGTTTCTTTTCTTGGCGATTTCAATCCTCATTCCCCCAACTGTAAATTCTGATTCCAGATAATCTAACGAATTTCAATTTCTGGGGGAGCGGACCAATCAAAGATATGGATGGTATTTTCAACAAGATTCGGAATCTCGATGCATATCCTAAGATCAATGAAGATTTCTACAGTCGCACTCTCTCCGGCGGCGTCATCACTCTCGTTTCCTCCTTTATCATGCTTCTCCTCTTCTTCTCCGAGCTTCGTACGCCCTTCTCTCTCTCTCTGATTTATTTTGATCTTGTAATCGCGGGTTGAATTGTTTTGTCTTGTTGCCAAACTGCTAGGGCATGTAGTAGTTAGGGTTGATTTCGGCTTTCATGTTTATCCAAATTTGTTTTGTTGTTCCTTCTGGGAATAAGGTCTGTCCAACTCCCTCGAGTGTTTGTAGGTTTATGGTTTATCTGATGTTGTTATTGAAACCTTGCTGTGCTGAATTTTTCATAGACGAATGTGTTTACTTCTAATGAAACACAATTTTAGTGGCGGGTGGAGTGTTGCAATGAACTATTGCTCGTCTTTTCAAGTGGCAGCTAATCTCAGGAGTGATATGATCCTTGAATTATTTGATGATTTGCTTGTTGCTTACCTAAGGATTTAATTGATCTGCTGACTCCTGAGAGAGGATGACTTTGGCAATATGATTTTTGGCTATGCTTTTGTCAGTATATTATACTTGAAGAAATAGAATATTGTTTTGGTGAAAAAAGCTTTAGTGGTTGCATCTTTAGCAGCCATCAAAGGTCTCGTTTAGCTCATTGGAAGACAGTCTGTATCAGAAGTCTGGTAGGTTTGTGGATAGCAATTAGGTTTTCATCACATGCATATGCTTTATTTTTCACATACACAAATCATTCCATACTTTCCAGTTTCCATTGGATTTTAGCTTCCCAATTATGGACTGGGTAATTAAACATCATCCTATTGAAAATTTAAGGGAAAATGATCTTTGTTTTTAGCTAGGAAAATTAATCATTGGTTGTGCCACTTGAATGTAAAATGTGAAATGTTAAACGCTTGATGTTTTAGAAGTATTATTGTTCTTGATATGCTTTACACAAGGATATTGGGGAATTCTGATAGAAGATCACGCTGAAGTAACTGAAATCTTTTTGTTTATTCTTGTAGATGGTACCTAATACCAATTTATTGCGTTGGCTTTCTACTTATGTGGTTATCCATGTTTGCAGGGCTTTACCTATATGCTGCAACTGAAACACAGCTCTTAGTAGATACTTCAAGAGGAGGGATTCTACGGATTAATGTAAGCTTTCTCAATGATGATTGATCCTTTTAATATGCTCTTGAAAAATTGCTTTGTTTACTTGATTCTATTTATCCTATCTCAAATTATCTCCAGTTCAACACAGTTGTGTTATGCTGATATTTGGAAATATATATTTCACTACCTTGGGAGTATCTCTTGTCAATTAATGGCAATTTATTTTTCAAGAAGCTCATATATTATCAGGTGTCCATGTAACTCAACTAGTTGACTGATATACGTTTTGGTGCAAACTAATTGAGTGATATTGGGCCTTGTGGAACCATGCAGTTTGATGTCAGTTTTCCAGCCCTTCCATGTTCATTACTCAGCGTTGATGCCATGGATATCAGTGGGGAGCAACATCTCGACGTTGTAAGTTTTTCCATTTCATAGTTGGCAATCCTTGTGTAGCTAAACATTGATTTACTCTGCAATTGTGCTCCTAAGATTTCTTACACAGGAATAAAGTATCCTTAGATTTGCTTACCTTTAATACTAAATTTAAAGGTTTGTTCAAAATCCTGCCTCACCTTCTGCTTTACCTGATCTGTACTCCTCAATGTTGATTGTTGACAACCTGAGCTTTACCCCTAGACTGGAATCCAGCCTGATATTAGAAGGTTAATGCTGTAATGGCCGGGAAAAAAAATATCTAGCATACAAAATTCAAAATTTATCCAATATCTAGCTCCGGAAAGAAATAAAATGTTTACAACTTGCAAGTGATAAATTCTGTCTAAAATGACCAAATGTAGTGTCTTGCCATAAATCTCAAACTTTTATATATAAAAAAATCCCTGCCATGAGTGTTTGTTATTTAGATTTTGTGCGCTGTCTGCAATGCAAAACTCAAATTTTGATGCAGAACATAGCGGATAGATTATATCAAGACCTCAAAGGTTGTTGACCTTTAATTTAGGTCAGACTTTGAGTTTGATCTTGTTAGGCAGAAATTGAAATCCCATACCAAACATAAAACCCGGTGGACCAATTTTCATGAAAATTTTGTACATAAAACCCGGTGGACCAATTTTCATGAAAATTTTGTTTTGTCTGCTATAGCTGAAAACCTGAAACCTAAAGTCGAAACCCAAAGTTCTTCCAACAGACTTTCTGAGAGTGCAAGAAACTTCTTTTTCTGTACATCTCTGTCCATTTAGTGGAAGTGAAACAAAATTGGCGAGTTTGAACCCATGATATCAAAAAGAAAATTTGCATAGCTCCGAAGAATGGTCATTATAATTATACTAAACAATGAGGTGTACTGAATCCCTGATGTTGGATAAATTGGTTTTACTTTTATGTCACAAGTTAGTGGGTTGTTGCATTTAATGTGTTGCTTTAGTTTTAACTTTCTAGCCGTAGGTTTATATTTCCTAAGCTGTTTTTTCTAGAGTTATTAGGTCTTTTGTAGCTTTACTTTTCAGACTTTGTAGCTTCTCTTGTAAGCTTCAAAGGTCATCTCTTGTCTTTAAATAGTTGTTTTCTCCTTGAATAATATGATAAGACAATATGAAGAAGATCTTAAACTTCTCTTTGTTCTTCCTCAAGGTCCTCCCAATATTTGTTGTTTCCGCTTCTATGATTTCAGTTTAGAAATCTAACATGGTATCAGAGCTCATGGTCCTGATCCTGAGCTGTTGTTTAAAAGGGAAAGAAAAAACTTCTCTTTCAGCCTTCACTGCTAAAAATCCCATTCAACATATTTGTTTCTGCATGTTGTTCTTTTTCTCATCCTTCATTGCTGAGAACTTTATGGCCTTTACTTCACTACAAAGTCCTTGTGATTTCACAGCCTTCATTACTTCGAATTTGTTTGTTCCAGCCTCCATTGCTGGAAACTTCTCCTGTTTTTCGGCCTTCATTGCTGAAATGTCTTTCTGATTTCTCAAGCCTTCATTGCTTGAGAACCTTTTCCTGTTTTCTCAGCCTTCATTGCTGGAAAAATTTGTTTATGGTTCCAGCCTTCATAGCTGAAACGACTTTCTGATTTCTCAAGCCTTCATTGCTGGGAATGTTTTCCGTTTCTTCAGCCTTCATTGCTAAAGAATGTTCAAGGTTTAAAGCCTCCATGCTGAATCTTCGTCCGGTGTGTGACATCATGTCAGATTTTCCTACAGAAGAGATTAGTGCTGCCAAAGGCTGATATCCAGATCTTGGTTGCTGGATTTTGTTGTTCGTTTCCGCTGAGGCTTGTCTCATTCAGACTTGTTCCTGGTGGGTCAATCAGTCTGGCTTGGAGCTCATGCTAGAACTGGTGTTGCTATTCTCTTGGGCTCTTGCTTTTTTATCTTGGTGTTTGCTGATGAACTTCTGGTGTTGCAACAACATTCTCCAAGCAGTGTCAGCCACGTTCATCCACGTTCAGCCAATTTGAAGAGCTATTTTCAAGCCGAGTTTGAAGGGGAGTGTTGGATTTCGAGCTTTACAAACTCAGCTTGAGGGGGAGTGTTGGATAAATTGGTTTTACTTTTATGTCACAAGTTAGTGGGTTGTTGCATTTAATGTGTTGCTTTAGTTTTAACTTTCTAGCCGTAGGTTTATATTTCCTAAGCTGTTTTTTCTAGAGTTATTAGGTCTTTTGTAGCTTTACTTTTCAGACTTTGTAGCTTCTCTTGTAAGCTTCAAAGGTCATCTCTTGTCTTTAAATAGTTGTTTTCTCCTTGAATAATATGATAAGACAATATGAAGAAGATCTTAAACTTCTCTTTGTTCTTCCTCAAGGTCCTCCCAATATTTGTTGTTTCCGCTTCTATGATTTCAGTTTAGAAATCTAACACCTGATTTTGGAGATCTTGAAGTACCTACTTACATTTCTTAATATATATATATATATATTCCCTAGTGCATTCAGATTTGTGTTTGCGCGCGCGTGCGAATTGTGTCTATCAATAATGAATGGAATAATCTTATGTTTCTCATCTTATGTTACTTGCAGAAACATGACATAATTAAGAAAAGATTAGATAGTCATGGAAATGTGATAGACTCAAGACCAGATGGAATTGGTGCTCCCAAGGTTAGTATCAAAGTCTATCTCTTTGCAGTGATAAGTTTTGCAATTTCTGAAAATGCTCTTATTTAATGTATTTTGGCAAAACTAATTTTTTGAAAAATGTAAGTTGCCATTCCTGCAGCAATAACATCATGAGGGCAGTGCTTGATCATGCTTCCTATGGGGATTTATTTTTGTCCAAAAGTGTTGGAAAATATCTCATGCCTATATTTTATTTATTTATTCCAAGTTTATTCACTCGGATTTTATGAATGTATTCCCGCTTCTTGCTTGAAAGGGTAAATATATAGATATGGTGATTACCGGATTACAAAAATATGAGACCAAGCCGAGGTTCCCATGTAAAAGAGGAATCAGAACAAAAGGATTCCTCGACCCAAGCTATACTCGCAAAAACCTATCCCCATCCTTCCTATGCACAACCATCTCTACATCTCCACTACTCTACTACCCAAAATAAAAACCCATCCGACTAATTCTGGTTCTCCCAATTTAGTTTTCGTTCCAATCTTGCCACTAATGGTTCGCATTTCCACTTAGCGGAAAAATGGACAAAGCGTTCTCCATTTCAATTATGTTGTGGATACTGAATGAGTTATGTTTTGTCCTAATATTTCCAGGACAAGTATTTGATGAGTTAAGAGGTAGTTGGCAGAGCATAGACTTGTAGCATCAATTTCATTGCCATATAACATTTTCTGAAAAGTTTTGCATCAACATAGGTTGATGATTGGTTGTGCCTAGCTCAGGATACCATTAACAATGTTTGGAAAGGTTTGGTAACTGAACATCTTTCTGGCATTAGCCATAGAAATAGGATCAAGAAAATTGTGTGCAACCACTATCTATTGGTAGAGTTAGGAGTTTTCTCTTAACTTCTCCCCTTATTTAATTCTGTAAATGCAATAATTCCTATAAGAGTATGCACATACCCCTCTGGCTCTTTGTCCCTCATATCTTCTCCCATTTGCATTACCTCACTTATCATTTCAAAAAAATGGAAATAATGCTTTCACATATTCATTACCCTGACACAAGTTTAACTGCATCAAATTCTTTTAAAACACGAACTGAGGTTCCTAATGTCATTTGCAAGTAATGATTCCTAGCCCAGTGCCTCTGTCTCCATTATAGTTACACGTGCCTCTGTCTCCATTATAGTTACATCTCTATCTTAACCCATTGATCTTAAGGTGGCCTCCGGGTCCTACCGTTGTACACATTTTCTCCCCTCCCTACATTGCATGTGCTCTCAGAAATTCCTCCAGTAATGCCTTAACACTTTAAGTCCTACTTATTCTAAAGCATCCTGAAGACACCCACCCATTCCTTGAACATCCAGAATCCAAATTGCCCATAAAATCCCCAGGAAAAGAGCCCACTCGGCTTGCAATTTGTCGGACATAATGTGCAGCCAGTCAGTTTAATTCATATGTTTTAACCGATGTCCAACTCCATTACTGAGCACAATCCCTCCTTAGTACATGAATGTTAATTTCATCCTCCTTTTCACATGATTTTCCTGGATATCCACCAGTTACACAAAACAGCTTCATTACAAAGTGACCGTGAAAACACTATAGTTTTGGTGTAAATTTTGCTCTCCAGATTACCCCCCATATGTGCCTCTCGGGCAAAACTTGTGTTGGGATAATCCTCATTATCCTTCTCCTATCTTAGAACACATATCTCAGAAGTCAGAACCTACTAAACTATGCACTATTAGAGATCTGTACCTGTTCCCCATTACCTCTCGTTGCACTTTTGCACTTATTGCACTTATTGCACAACCTTTGTTGTTTTGGTTACAGGGTTAGGTAGACGGTAGGTAAGTTGGCCTTTTATAGGATGATTATTATTGAAATTTGAGGGCTTAAGGAACATGTTTTTGGCTTTAACTTTGATGCTAGAGTAGGCTATTGATGGGTTTGGTTGGGACTTGGGAGGGTGGGGGCTTCCATGACTATTTTTATTTTGAGAGTGGTTTCAATGGATTTTTCACATGATTTGGCCGGCTGATAGACTGCCACATTAGTAGGTTGTCTTTGGAGTTTACATTATTTATTATGATATTGTTTAGTGTATATATAACAATCTCATGTGTATGGTGCTACAAGCATTACAGTAGTGATTCGTTGCAAGCTCGTGATGTTGGTTGAGTTATGTCCTGCACTCACAAAATAACCTTGTTGTGTTACTTCAGCTTATTTGATTATTTTCATGCAGTTTTCTAAAAATCGCGCCTAGACGCTAGGCGGGAGGGCACCTAGGAATTTTTAAGCCTAGGTTGGCATCTAGGCGGTAATTCGCCTAAGAACCGCCTAGACGCCGCCTAGCCCGACGATTATTCAATTTTAGCTTTTAGGCATGTGATTAGTCAACTTAAAGTTTTTTTATCCCCCAAGTCAGGACATATTTTCTTTTGAGTCGAACCTATGGTTTTGGATTTAGGAGGTTTAGGGTCGTTAGTCGGATGCGTACTTTTGCGTTTATATACTTTAATACTCCCTCCGTTCGGCAAAACTTGTCGTTTACTATTCATGCACGCTTTTTTAGAACGATAAAAACTATATTAAATATTTATTTTTTTATAATTTTTTTTTAACAAGTTTGTACTTATTAATAATAACTACGAAGTTGTTAAAAAAATTATTAAAAAAACTAGATATTTTATATAGTTTTTATCTCCTAAAAAAACGTGCATGAATAGTAAAGTGTCAAGTTTTTCCGAACGGAGGTAGTATTAGTTAAGCACCGCAAATTTGGGTTTATGAGTGATATGATGGATTATTATTACATTATATGAAAGGTTGACATGTGTTATGCCTTCAAATATAAGGAAATAATCAAGCGGCCACTCACCGCCAAGCAGCCGCCTATTGCCCTTTAGAACATTGTTTTCATGTATACCTTTTTTGACCAGCCATGCATTTGGTAACATAGGATTGTATTATACTATTTTCTGGTTTTGTAGCTGGCATAATCTTTGTGATGTTCCTTTTTGTTTTGTTTTCACTAACATTTTCTGTTGTGCTTGACACAGATTGAAAAGCCTCTACAAAAACATGGTGGCAGGCTTGAGCACAATGAGACATATTGTGGGTCATGTTATGGGGCTGAAGGGGTATATCTCCTTGCCTTTTTGGTTGTTTATACTTATGCAGTCTTCTCAAATGCTTGTTCTGTGCTGAAAAGTTACCATCCTTATCATTAATGGGGGGTAGAGATGGCATGACATCATGCTTTGTAAAAAATAAAAGTGGGTAGGTTCATAAAGAAACATTTCTTCCCAACTGAGTGGACCCTTGCCATTTTTTTTCATGCAGACTAACGATCACTGTTGCAACTCTTGTGAAGATGTCCGTGAAGCTTATAGAAAGAAGGGTTGGGCGCTTACAAATCCAGATTTAATTGACCAGGTATGATGGTTTCTGTTAGATGTTATAAGTTCCTTCTCAAATATGGATTTGTGAATTTGCACATTTGGCCACAGGTATGTTTTTTTTTTTTTTTTTTCCTGTGAGTGGTGTGTTTGTCCTTGCATACTTGTTTTCTGCCTGTGCTTGTTGATGTGTATGCACAACTATGCCATCTTGCTGAACTTTACAATCTGAACGAATAGTCAACTGAATGTTCTTTTGTCCTTTAGGAGGAAGCTCTTTAATAATGTAGTCGGGAGCTAAAGAAACAAACCACTTCAATCTGGATTCCCGCAATTTTTCAACGATACTCGCAACTCCAACCTTACTCCTAATGTCAATATTTCTGATTCTGTCTAGTCTCCTATGCTCACTCATCCATCTCAGCATTCTCATCTTAGCCACAACCAACTTATGTTCTTGAACTTTAGTAATAGGCCAGCACTCTGAGCTATATAATAAGGTCGGTCTAACAACCACCTTATAGAACTTCCATTTCAGCTTGGCCGGAACTTTTCTGTCACAAAGCACCCCTGACGCTCTCCTCCGTCTCATCCACCCCGCTTGGACTCTATGCTCGATATCCTTGTCGACACCTCCATCGCTTTGAACGTACGAGCCAAGGTACCCGAAATACTCTTTCACTGGGACAAGATCACCCCCCAATTGAACTGATGCCTCTGGGTCCAACCAAGTGAACTGGAAGAAATGTTTAATACTTCAGATTGACTACTTAATTTATAGCACTCGTGAATCAGCAAGTTGGTGTTTTCAGATTATAATTTGTTATCTGCTTCAATATCCATGCTTTTTAGTGCAAACGAGAAGGTTTCTTGGACAGAATTAAAGAGGAGGAAGGTGAAGGTTGCAATATCTATGGATTCTTGGAAGTGAACAAGGTGGCTGGGAATTTTCATTTTGCCCCTGGTAAAAGTTTTCAACAATCAGGAGTTCATGTCCATGACTTACTGACATTTCAGAAAGATAGTTTCAATGTAAACCTACTGTTTCTATCTTCAAGTGATTTGTATTTTATGGCCTTTCCTTTTTCTGACAACTGTGCTATTTATTAATGTTAGCAAATGCTATTTCTTTTATTCCACAGATAACTCATAAAATAAATAGATTATCTTTTGGTGATTACATCCCCGGCGTTTTGAATCCTCTAGATGGGTATGTTTCTCTGCTTTTTGCCTCTTCCTTGTTGCTTCTTTGCTCATTGAAGTACTCTATCTTATTCCTATACTTGAAGAATTATAATTCCTGTATTGCCTGAATTTCAGTGTTGAGTGGACTCATGGATCCCCAAATGGAATGTATCAGTATTTTATAAAGGTAGTATCTTGAAAGATCCATGCTAGATGCACCGTAATGTTATTTATATGATTGCAGTTTTTTCCCCTCTGATATTGTATAGTCATACCCCTTAAAAGAGGGCATTGGCATATTTGGCTGAGCTAATTTACAGTACAATGAGATTAAACTTCCCTTGTGTGAAATCAAAACGACTATAGAAGCTTGTTTTGCACAATTGAAATGGCTATGTTTAGAAGGATGCATTTCTGGCATTGATGTATGAAGACTTGGTTGTGCCTTGTGGCATTCTGGCTTCTGGTCAAATTTGCTAGATAAATAAACAAATAAAATAGATCTCCATTTTATTTGTAAAAAGAAGTTTAACCTTTTTGATTTTGTAGGTAGTACCAACCTTATACACAGGTGTAAATGGACATCGCATCCACTCAAATCAGGTGCAGTCACAATGTAAATGTGTCTGATAGTTATTCCAGTTTCAGTGTGTTGATTTTGTGCTAAATTCATTACTTGTTTGTGTCCAGTTTTCTGTGACTGAACATTTCAAGAGTTCAGCGGCAGGTGTCTTCCAGACTCTCCCAGGAGTTTTCTTCTTCTACGATCTCTCTCCAATCAAGGTGAGCTCCCGATCTGGTAAATTAGGAATCTGGATAATTGGATTGCATGAAGTTCAGTTCTTAGCAAGTTGACACCTGCCCACCTGGTGCAGGGTATAGTTATTGTTCTAACTTCTATCATTACATACACAACTCACAATGCAGTAAAACCTTTAATATTTTGGTTTATCATATTGGATGTTGTCAGACAACACTGATACAATGCTATGTATAAGGGTGCATCATGCATATTTGAATGACCTATTTAGAAGGATCTGTTGGAAACGCTATTTGTTCTTGTTTCAGGTTACTTTCACAGAGGAGCATGTTTCATTTCTTCACTTCTTGACGAATGTTTGTGCAATAATTGGAGGTAAGACTCTTGGACATTTTTGGATGGTTTTCATAAACCCTTTTTTTTTGTTTCCCCAGATGACATATTGAGTGAATGTGTTTACTCATTCTTCACCCCTCAGGTGTTTTCACGGTGTCTGGAATCATAGATTCATTTGTATACCATGGACAAAAGGTGATTAAGAAGAAAATGGAAATCGGTAAATTTAGTTGATGAGCCGTGAGCGAACACATTTGATATCGACTGAGGCTGAGTCTGTCATCTGCCATGTGGTTGAGAGGTTGCCTATCACGAGGGCATATGCCTTTCCTGGAAGGGGACTCGGATGGAATTGGATTGTATGCAAGAAGCATATATCCATACTGTTTTGCGGGATAATATGGTTTTGCCAAAGCTGTTCCGCAGATCATTGGAATATAGATTTGTCCTTCAGTCTTGTGAACATATTTTTTTTTAAATCTATACATATAAGCCAGTTTCAGATTACTGTGTTAAGTTTGTGTTTAGGGGAGGGGAATAATAATTGATTTGATAGTTTGTGTTGGTAATGTCAAACTGCAACACGTTGTACAATGACAACTCTGCAAATGCTTAGCAAATACTTTGTAGATGCTAATTGTATTTGGAATCAATACCAATAGATCATTTTTACAGGGAAAATTCCACCAAATATCACACATTTCCATAGTTGTGCGCTCGCTATTTGTGTGTGCTAGTTTTTTTTTTTAAAACCCTTCAGGGTAAGTTGTGAATAAAATTTCCAATCTAGTATAATATGACACATAAGAAACTAATGTTTTCTCTCATCTAAGGGCGTGTTTGCAAGGGGATTATTTTTTAGCAGGAGGGAATGAAGATATTTTTTGAAGATGGAGGGAATGAAGATATTTTTTTGGGTGGAGGGGATGAAGATTATTTGTATGGTTGAGTGGGGATGGATGATGTATGTCTCTTGAGGTAAATGTTTGAAATTTCCCTCATTGTCAATTAGAAAAGACTAAAATGCCCCTGCGATTCCCCTTTGTTCACCAGATCTCGCTTCTTCCCCTACCAGAGCCTCACCTCTCTACGACTATCAGTACAATTTCGAGAGCTTTTCCATATGAGGACAAACCTTTTCAATTCAGACGAATTCGGGTCTGAGAGGAAGAAGAAGTTTATGTCTGCTGTGTTCGGTGACTCGTTGTACAGGTCACAAACCGGCGGCGGACAGGTGGAGGAGGAGGAGCTTGCCTTTGTACAGCGGTGGCACCACGACGGGCAGAAAGGGTCGGCGTGAGTCGGCGGTTGCATTTGGCTTCTCTGAATTGTCCGAGTCGAAGATTGATGTTTGATTTTTAGATAACTAGTTGATTGGGTGGAGAATATAATTGATTGGGGTAGTCGGAGGTTCACCGGATCTGTTCATTTTCGAGGAGGTTATGGGCTTCTTCCTCGACATCGGAGGCTGTCTCTAAGTCGGAGTCGGAGGAGTAGCCGTCGGAGCCTGCCTTTGTCTATTAAGAGGGAAGAAGAAGTCGGAGGAGTAGCCGTCGGGGTAGTTGGAATAGTAACCGGTGGTCTTCTTCGTTGGCTTGAACTGATAACTATAGAGAGCAGGGGCATAAGGCCAAAGTCGGGGGGGGGGGGGGGGGGGAAACGTCAGATTGGGGTGGAAAAATTTCCCCACCCCCTCCCACCCCATTTTAAAGATAGTAGAATCGGATGTTTTTCCATCCCCACCACCCCATTCACCCCTACCTCCACCACCTCCAGCCAAACATCCCGATACGAATCCCGAAAAAAAATCACCCACCCGTCCCACCCTACCACCCCCTTCAAACACGCCCTAAATTAATTGAAACATTAGACTCTATTGAAACAAAGCAAAGATAGAAGTTAGATATGGAAATGGGCCAGGTGATAGATGGGTGGTGTTATATTTTCACCCGATCCATCACTCACTCAAACCAATGGGCAAGCCGAAGTGTCAAATAGAGAGATCAAGATAATCTTGGAGAAGACGGTTGCCCCTGCTCTTTGGGCCTATCACACGGCCTACAAAACCCCAATAGGTATGTCTCCTTACCGTTTAGTTTATGGAAAATCATGTCATCTTCCGGTAACTCCAACACAAGGCCTATTGGGCGGTGAAAGAATGCAACATGAGAGTAGATGAGGTTGGCGAGTTTTGTAAGCTCCAAATTCAAGAATTAGAAGAGATTCGTTGGGATGCGTATGACAATACCATCACTTACAAAGAAAAGACCAAAGTGTGGCATGACAAGCACATCTTGAGGAAGGATTTTAAGGTAGGTGCAAGGTACTTCTCTATCAATCTCTCCTTAATCTTTTTCTAGGAAAGCTACGCTCAAGATGGAGAGGCTCCTACATCATCATGCACATATATCCACATGGAGCGGTAGAAATCAAAGATGAGAAGAATGCACACGTGTTCAAGGTAAATGGCCACCGGCTAAAGCGCTACTATGATGGCTTCTCTAACAAGATTATGGAGGAGATGAACCTCCAAGAGCCTACCAATGAGACCCATTGAAGGGTCATACCGTCGAGTCTACGACGTAAAACAAGGGCACTTCTCGGAAGGCAACCCGAGGTAGGTTTTTCGTCTTGCAAATTTTAATTCATAATTAGTTAATTAGTTTTATTTATTTATTTAGGATAGAAATTTCAATATCATACTAGATAGATGTTTTCATAATATTTGTGGAGCTAATCTCACAGGCACAAGAGGCAAAGTCGGAAAAAGGAAGCACTGGGCGGGATTCGCTGGCAGCGAACCCAACTCGTTACCAGCGAGACCAGCCAACCAGCAACCCAGGAGGAGCCGAGCACAACAGTATGACTCTCTGCCAGCGAACCCAACTCGCTGGCAGCAGGCCCTGATTCCTCCGAAGCCAACCCGTGGGCCCCACCAGGATCGAAAAAAAAAGAAAAAGAAAAAAAATGGTGGAGATTCCCTTTACCCCTTTTTACCCATTATTCATATTTCATCATCCCCCTCTTCCACTTTTTACCTTCTTCTCTCTCCTTCCAAAAACTCCATTGAAGCATCTCCAAGCTTCACACCTCCATAATCACACCACCATCTTCACCACCCCGAAACCCAATTCCGGCACCGGATTCCGACTCCTGACGAGCCGATCTACGCACCCACGCCACATTCCGACCACCCATCATCCACCTTATCACCACAAAATCACCCAAATCCCTTTCTTTCTTCCACCATTGCGTAGATCGGGTTGAGTTTGGAAACATTCGTGAAGAAATTTTGGAATTCCGATGTCCGGACAACGATGCCGGAGTTTCAAAAGCTCCGACTCGCTTCCGCAGAACAATTGCCGCCACAACCGTTGCCACCAGCCCATTGTTGCTGCCAACGAGTGTTTTCGCCACCAGCGACCCTGCAATCCAGTGAGCCCAGCAGGTGATTCGTCTCGCTGTCAGCAGGTAACTATCGTTGCCGGCGAGTCTCACCCGGTACGCAGCAACCTAGGAGTGATTCCATTCGCTGTCAGTGAACACCTCTCGCTGCCAGGGAGTCTAGCCGGCACCTCATCTCTACCTCAACACCCTCGGCCTGACTTGAGTCGCTGCCAGCAAACTCCACTCGCTGCCAGCGAAATTCATGCAGTACGTCACCTTCTTTGTGAGTCCTCACTCTTCATCTTTTGATTATAATTGTTATGGCTTCTCCTCCAATGGTTAGACCTAAGGGATTGAATAGAGCTCAAAGACTAAGTGGGACAATCTTGGGACTAATCAGTATATTTCGACAAAATTTTTTGATATCCCCACATTTAGAATGTTAAGGCTTAAACATTGATGGACTTATATTTATTTGGATAGTTGATTTAAAATTAATATTGGGCCCATTCGTGGCTATTTAGTATTTCCATGGATCGTCAAAATTCTGATACTTAATAGCCACGTCTGCAACTACAGATGATGTATTGTGGCCATACTAGCGTCGAATACAACCATGAATATCTCATTCGTAGCTAATCGTGGCTTCCACCTATCGAGCCACGAAATCAGCTACGGACATTAGGTTCATTACTACTAGCCACGAATTTGATGATGTGACATTCCAAGATGAGTAACATCCATGAATATAGCCACGGTCAGGAACAATCGTGGCCAATGTCATCGTTAGTTGCCACGAATACATGAACGGCTATAATCCGTGTCTAAAAATCTGTAGCTATTTCCTGTGTTTTTTAGTAGTGAAAAAAGCTTCTCCTAATTAATAGTGCACGTTACGGAGCATAATTTATGCGTAAATGTGAGCAGAAAACTTATAATTTATCGATCATGTGATCTTTTGCTATATCCCTACGCACACAGTTTAATCTTAAAAACTCAACAACCTTCTTTGTCAAAACTCATTAAAGACTTTTGGTATAAAAACTTATGTATGTGCTTAAAGTAATGCACTACGTACGCCAGATTTATATCCAGGCGACAAACCAATTTTCCTCCGTCGCCAAGATGTTTTCCAAGCACCAGACTTAGATATGTTCATCACTCCACTAACCCCCACATCCATCTAATTCCTTTGAAGCAACAAGTTTGTCAACACTGACATAGTGAAGTTTGGCGTCTGATTTGAAAGCACAAATTGACCATTAAAGACTATAGTTGGGGCGACGACATAAACATTATGTTCGTCGCCTAGGTCTGATTCAGGAGACAAACATATCTAAGACCGTGGCCGGAGGTAAAAGTGGAAATGGACCACCTTTAGGTCCATCGCCTTAGTGTTCTACAGGAGATGAAAATTGGTATAGTTGTCGATCTCTAGAGGGAAAAGTGGAAGTGGATCATGTTTAGGCCCGTTGCCTGAGATTTATTTAAGAGACGATTATCTAGATATGACTGAAGTTAATTGATGTCCGGGTTTTTTACCATGTTTTATGCTTATTTTCACTCCAAATTCTGTCTCTTATTTATGTTTTGGGTTGGGAATGATAGGAATTTTGTGTAGAATTTTATGATTGGTAAGATATGAAGGTCGATAAGAATTTCGTTTGATTTGCGGAATTTAGAGCTAATATGGAGCAATTCCAAGAAAGAGTCCTCGAAAAGACACTGCTCGATGTCGACATGGAGTAGTCGACGTTGACCTGGGAATTTGAACAACGGACAAAGGAAAGCTACTATAATCGAGAGAAGAGTGGTCGAAATTCATAAGATTTGTCGACCACATATATGGGAGAGCTCTACATCGACTGATCTACCCGATGTTGACCAAGGATGATTTACACTCAGGAGCTAAGGAAGAGAAGATTTGTGTTGATCACTGCCTGACGTCGACTAAAGCTAAGTCTTCGATATCGACCACTCTGGTCGATATCGACTGGAAGTTCACGCGCTGCAAATGCGTTTGGATCAATTCGAATCTTTGGAGGATTACTATGCCACGATTTTATTCTATCTTTCCATCATTAGATAGACTTATATAGTTAGATTAGAAGAGATTAAGTTAGTTTTATTATTATAAATTAAGCCGCTAGGGCTATGCTTTAATCATCCATCAACACAATTTTATAGAGAATGGTAGGGTTTTTGTTAGAAGCTTTCAGTTTTTCGGTGTTCATATGAGAGTTTGAGCATGAAGATTATTGTGCAGACTTCAGGTTTTATTTTGGTTTTAATGCAATTGGTTTATTTCCATAATATGATTTTTCTTTCTTCTACCATGAGAGAGTAGTCGCTTTTATTCTAAGGTCGGGTGAGCCCAACAATAGTCATGTTTGTGTCATTGATGAATCATGGGTATGCTACTGTTTTTATCTTATTCTACCTTGTGCTTAATCCTTGAATGCAAATTTGAGGTACTCATGTGTGTGAACTTGAGTAGTAATTAGGATTTTTTATTCGAAAGTTTATAAACTCTATTTATGAAAATGGTGGAAATCAATTAGGTTAATTTGCCATGAGATTAATTGATCTACTTGCCGGAATTGGTGAAAATCTCTTCCTTGATTGATAAAGCATGCTTCTTTGATGATTTGTTGATTTCACTTACATGGTTGTTGTCGTGGTAAACCCTGGCTTTGGAAGATCTTTTTATCATATATTGGAAACCCCAAAATTTGAGCCTTTCATTGTATTTTGTGAAACCCAACAACCCTTTGAGATTTCTTGATCATCACGTCCTTAACCATCCTTATATTCTGTCGGCCTCTCTTGTAGACTTTAATGTCTGTCTACGTGTTTGCTCGATATCGATCACTCTAGTAGATAACAACTGCCGCTTGCCATTGCTTTTATTTCGATCAACGGGTTTCTAGGTTGACTTGCTTATGCGCTAACTCGATATCGACCACTTCTATTCAATATCGAATGCTTGTTTGTGTTTTGCAGGTTAGACATCGACTGTCCCCATGGATCGACTACTTGTAGTCGACATCGAGTGACTTATGGTCGATACAGGAACATTGTGCAACTACTAGGAAGCACTAACATCCTTCCTCATGGATCAAACTTCATTCCTCTATACTTAACATGGGGTCTTGTATTTATTTGCTTGATCGAGTTGGTTTGCTTGTGTGTGCTTATTCTATATTTGTTGGATAGTAAAACTCCCTCAATAAATTTTGGCGACGTTGCTGGGGATAGAACCAATCGCGCCCAAGTAGTTGCTGTTTAGGGTTGGGACTAACCCATCCCCATCTAGTTATCTTACGCTCTTTTCTAGTGTTTGTTTTATAGGTGTATGTGATGCGCTAATCGCACGCAAGAGTTTGAGCCACTAGACGAACCAGAACGTTACTTGCGTCTAAGAGAGAAGCTAAAGAAAGCGATGGCCAATCAAGAAACCGTCCAACTGAATCTAGAGAGGCTCCCGAAGAAGATTGAAGACCGTAATTCTAGAGAGGCCGAAATCATTCGAGCTCAACAGCAGGCGGAAGCAAGGGCTGATCGGGAAGCCCAAGCAAGGAGGCAAGCCCAGCACCAGCTGAAATAGATTCACCAGGTTGCTAAATAGTACCTGCACCCTACGCTAATGGTGCCAGAATCTCAAATATTTATTCATGAGGTTAGTTTTGAGATCAAGACAAACTTCATTAATGAGATTCAGAGACAAGCTTTTGAGGGGAAATCCACTGAATGCCCTATGGCACATATTTCTACTTATCTTGATTTATGTGCAACTGTTGCTGACGGAGCTAACTTAGAATATGTGTGTCTTAAGGCTTTTTAGGTGGTCGCTTACAAGAAAGGCGTTGCAATGGTCGGAGATGTAACGACCCAGAATTATAATTTCTGGGTTACGTTTCAAGGGATAAAACCCCTTGTTCGTATCTTGCAATCCAGGTACGGGTCGAGGTTTCAACTCATTTTAAGATTTGTAGAAAGAGAGATTTCAAACCCTAAAACCTCGAAGGGCCGTTGGGTACCCTTAACCTGTCCTAAGACTATGTCGCGGAAACCATTTCAAACGGAAGTAAAGCGGAAGTGAAGTACAGATACAAGTGCCACGGCGGGGCCGAGTCAAAACGGAGTCAAAAGTATAAATCCAAAACAATATGATCAGAGTCTGGTGAAGTCTATAACTCCAGCGCGCACTCTCCGCCGACATAATGACCCGCACAATAAGCAAACAGCACCGATAGGATGAACATAAATAATTCCTAAAAAAATTGATTTGGGGCGGGATCAGATCGATGCCCACTTAACTCTGCATCCCAACCATAAGCACACATATACGCTATACCTAATAAAGATGCTCTAATGCAGTACGAAATTCAAACACACTAGCATGCTCCTAGTTCATAATAATGTGCAGAATACTGTAAAGGGCCCAAGACAATGCCAAGTAGCATATCCCTCTCCTACCTCCACCCCTTCCGACAGGCGGAGACTGGCCAGCTCGTGAATGCATTCATTCATAATAGGGCGGCACGCATGCCTAACCCGCTCCACAATAAAGCCCGCAGGCATATCATAATATAAGGAAGTACTCGATTGACTCAGGGTACCCGATGAGGCTGGGCTACCCTATGGCCCTAGCAAAGACTTCTAGGACTATCACAGATAACGGCCGTTCTGTTTACATATGCACAAAGAAATAGAATGCTCAACGATCGATGCAACCTAGCATGGTACTACATGGCATGCTGATCATGAATGCAAGCACCTAGTATATCATGCACTTAAAGCAGGGAATAGCTCTATTCAATCTGAGTAAGCTCCGAAGAGACTTACCTGAAGATGCAGAACAACAAGATAATACAAGCAAGGGCCCAAATGCAAGTCCAAAGCAATCCAAGAGCAAACACACCTATCATCAAGCCATTTTCATAAGCTACCAATCTATCATTCATACACACGGTCTCCACATTCTCAACATGCTCAAAACCAACCGATGGTAAAACCGTTTTTCAAAACCTTTTCGATATG
This sequence comes from Persicaria tinctoria, assembly GCA_037127255.1. Taxonomy (NCBI): domain Eukaryota; kingdom Viridiplantae; phylum Streptophyta; class Magnoliopsida; order Caryophyllales; family Polygonaceae; genus Persicaria; species Persicaria tinctoria. Next base: position 40,955,144 of record JBANSL010000001.1, on the reverse strand, counting down.
ATTAACATCGACCAAAATCATTTCATTTCCACTCAACCCATTGATAAATCTTACCAACAATATTTTACAAGCTCTTAAATCCCAAATTAAGTCAACTCATATTCTAGATAATTTCAAATCACACTTGTCCAAATCAAGAGGAAGTAGCAATTTTTCTAAGTCAACCCCCAAATCTTGTTTTATCAAAATATTCCGGCATTTTGGTTTCAACACATCAAATCCTTTAAGAATCATTTTCGGACGACTTAAAACCTTTTCTAAATAATTTAGCAACAATATTTATCTAAAATAAACATTAAAGTAACTCCATCTTTATAATCCCCATTTATGAACAACATTTAACAACATACTCCAAATAATATTTAAAATATAAGAATCACCAAAATTATATTTTAACATCATATAACAACCTTTTCCCAAATAATAATATTTATAAAAATAACTCAAAATATATACTAATTTCCCAAGAGTATATTTATCTCCTAAAATCTCATAATATAAAAATAATCATAATAACTCAACAAAATAAATTACAATATATTACATGATTAAATAAATACTAGTAACACAACATAATTTCTAGATAACATAAGAAGTAACCATTTAACCATTAAAACAAAAACCCAAACCCAATCTAAATTTTCGGATCCATAGCCCAACCCATTTCTCTTTTAAAGGTGAACCGGTTTTCTTTTATTTAAACCCTTGAACCGGACCAACCAAAACAAAACCAAATAAAAGAAAAGGGAGTGAACCCGGTTCACTGTTCATCGTCATCAAAACCAGCCACTGCTCGAAAATCAGAGGAAAGAAGGGAGAGAGGAAGGAGCTGCCGGTGGTGGCGGTTCTCCAACGACTCAAGCCCGACATCAAGGACAAGGATCTAGCAAGAAAGGGAAGAAGAAGGAGGTGCTCACCCAAGGTATTTGATCCGCCGATGAAAAGTCGGAGAGCTCGATTGGACTCGCCGGGAACCTCGTCGGTGCGCGATTGGGCTCGTCGGAGTCTTGGGGCTGCGATTCCCGGCCTAGAATGAATGGAGAGGTCAGAAAAGGGAAACCTTTGCGAGTTTTTCGTTCGAGAGGGGAGGGAGGAGCCTTACCCGGGGGTTTGATCGGAAAAACAGGGAAGGGTGAGGGTTCGGCGGCTGGGTTCGGTTCTCCGGGGACGTCCGGGCTGCTAGTTCCGGCTGCTTCTGAGTCGCTCGGGGGAGAGGGTTCTCTGGCGGACGACAAGGAGGAACGAGGAAGAGGAGGTGAAGTGGAGTTGTGGTGGCTCGGCCCGTCTCGCAGAAGCAGGGCTGTCGGTGTCAGGTTCTACAGTGGCGGCGGTGGAGGCATTGCGGTTCCTGGCGGCTCCGACGGTGAAGAAAAGGAGGAAGGTAGAGGGCTGGCGTGAGCTTGAGCGGAGGTCAAGAATGAAGGTGAAGTCGTGGTTCAACTTGCTCTACACTTGGAGATCTCGGGACAGAGGTGCGGTGGACTGGCGGTGGTGCAAGGGAGCCAAAGGAAGGGCTGTTTGTTTGATTTTGTGAAATTAAAATGGGATGGGTAGTTCCTGATTTTTGAAGGGGAGAAAGTGATAGGTCATAGGTGTTGAACTGATCTTGGTCTTCGGCAAACAGAGAGGCAGGTGTGCTGGCTACTACTGTTTGTTCTCTAAAAGAGGTGAAAGGAAGATGACAAGGTAAGGTGGTCCTACAATTGAAATTCAATACCCGATAAATAAATCTTGAAACCCGCTTTCTCGATCTTATCCCGACTCGTTCACAAACAAATTTTAAAATTTTCAATCCGAATTTAATAATGGAATTCCTGAAAAGCAGAATAAAATCTATTTGTATAAATTGAAACTTTAGGCCGGAATTCACTCTAAGAATTTCAATTTCGATTTAGTAGATTAATGACGAGTTTTCCTTTAAACATCCAAATTAAATCCATTTTATTTTATTTATTTTTAAATTATTATATTAAAAATCCAGGCCTTTACAGGAGAGTTTACCCCCATAATCCATCTGCAAGTGGGTTGAGCTCAGGGACTTCTTTATAAACATGTTCTTTCCTTCTTCGAAGACATCGCAAATCAGAAAAAAGATTATGTCTTTCAAGCAGAAGCCTAATGCGACTCTCGCACAAGTGTGGGAGAGATAGAAGGACTTGCTCAGATCGTGCCCTACTCATGAGCAACTATCATACGTGATTCAGGAGGTCATCTACAATGCTTTAGATGTGGCCACCAAGGAAAGGATCAACACATATACTTCTTATAGGTATCTTGATCTCACACCACAACAAGCTTGGGATAATATTGAGAGGTTGGTAGAGTTTGACAACACATATACTTCTAATGTGAGGCCTGCCTCATTTATGCCACTATATGAGCCATCCCACGAGGTTGATCCAGATGTTAAGAGCTAGTTCATGAAAGATTAAATGCGGATGTTGCAAAATTAAGTGAAGTTCCTATCCGACAATCAACCTTTTATTAAGTGTGGGTCACAAAAACACATCACCACCTCTTGAACATACACAGAGCAAATGCAAATCGCAGAGACCCATGAAGAAGCGAGCTTTGTGAGGTGTCCCAACTGTGGAGGATATCAAGAAAATTGGGGTAATCATCAGTCCTAACATAAACCTAGGGATCCCCACTCTATAGAGCTCCTGAACATCCAAAGAGAGATCAGCGGAAGGACGATCTGCAACTTATCCTTAATGAGACGAGGAGGAACCAAGCAATCCAATTATGCCATCCATAATCAGGTGCATGGACTTAATGCTAGGTATGGAGAGATGGATATTTGTAGGAAGAATGTGGAGACCCATTTGGGTCAACTAGCGGCATAAATTCCAAAGCAATATAGAACGCTCCTAGGGCAAACAAAGACAAATCCTAAGGGGAAACAGTCTGGTCATATAGCCGCTATCCATTTGAGGAGTGGACATGACTTACTGGAGCCTAAGCACCGGACAGAAGAAGGGGAACAGGGTGACAAAACTAGAAAGGCAGACGATGTCGACTGATAACACATATTTCATATAGGCATTATAGTTATTTCTTATGTCATTTAGATAGGAGTTTTGCATATGTTTTAGTGTAGTTTCATATCTTGCTTGTGAAGTATTTGATGTCATCATAGTGTATTTTGATGTCATCATAGTTTGCATTATTTAGGACACGCATTTAGCGTAGGTTTGTGTCTTTTGTCATGTGGTTTATGTGTTTTTAGAGGTTTTTCGTTTAGTTTCTAGGATAGAGTTCTACTGTCTATATGGTGGTGTTTTCAGGAGTTTTCGGGAGCTAAGTGGAGATTGCTAGAGGAAATGTGAGATTAGTACAGAAGCTAAGAAGAGCCAAGCGGAAATCATATAGGAGGAACGAGGATAAAAAGCGAAGAAGCTAGAGCATAAGGAGCCAGGCGGTCGTGCATCATAGGCTTCACGACAAAACAGAAGTGCACGGGCGTGCACCATATCCGCACGGGCGTGCAGAAGCTCGGCCAGAGAAAAAAGGCATCAGACGATGGGTGCGCGGGCGTGCACCATGGGCGCGCGGGCGTGCACCAGAGGCGCGCGGGCGTGCACTGTACAGGTCGGCCAGATTCGGCTTATTTCGACCCGGTTTCTTTTGACAGTAGTTTATTATTATTTTATGGGTTTAATAATATTATATTAGGGGTTTGTCTCGGACTATTTAAGGGGCGGAAACATTTCTTTAGAGGTCTCTCGAAACCCTCGTTGAAACGTTCCTTTTCAGACCCTTTTGTGAAGTTAGATTTGGGAGAACTTTGAACAGATTTGCTTGGAGATTGCATTGTTTCAATTCAAGATTGGTATTTCCCCTTTATTCTTTGCTTTTCTATCTATTTCCATGTTTCAATTTAGTTATTTGATGATGAATTCTTCCATGCTTGGATAAATTCTCCGTTCTAGGGTTAGGGTGAACCCGACAATGTCGCAATTTGTTTGATTTCGATGGTTGCTTGAACTTTATCTGAATTCTATGAATTGTTTTGATCCTAGTTGCTTTACCTAATTGATGTCAATCGATTAGAATCCTTTTTAGATTCAAGATGCTACCGCTGAGAATTGAAATTGGATATTTGGATGGATTTCATGAACCCGAAAGGGGAATTGTGTCTATTGGAACCCTAGGATTGAACTTGAGGAATGGACAATTGTTATTGTGACATTTAAACGATTGTTGATGACTCTTGAGGATTATTAAATTATCGTAGATTCTTAGGTTTGAATCGGTTAGGCGGAGCGCGACAACGAATGTTTAATTGATTTTCTCCTAAGATCTATAAAGAACTTAAAGGGTCTAGATTTTGTTAATTTAGACACAATCACTACAACATGCGACATCTGAGTAGTGATGACTTTAGATAATTTACCTTCAATTTGACTTATTAAGAAGATGAAGTTCGAGTGAACATCGGGTTGAATTATTTGTGGCATTGTCATCGGAATCCTTAACCCTGGAATCATTTCTCATACATATTTTATTCATAATCTTTGCCTGTTTTTCTAGGTTTAGTTGAAAATCAAATCTCTCTTTATTGGCTTAGCTTATTAGTTATAGATAACAATTGATACATATATAATCCCCGTGATCGATATCCGTATACTGCAATTGATCTCGTATTCTTGCGAGGTTGGTTCAGACTACACTATTCTTGTGTTGGTTTAGACCACATCAAGTTTTGGCGCCGTTTCCGGGGATTGTTGATAGTATTGATTGTTTCTACGGACTAGTTCTGCTAGGCCTTTTTATTTGTTTTGATTTGTTTCTTGCTTGTTGGTGATTTCAGGTGACTCTTGAAGCCTATGCGAAGAGGATTACGTTCTAGCAAACTCAACGATTACGATCCCGTGCATGAATGTACTTTTCATAGGAGACTAAGAGAAAATCTTGTGATTGCTAGACAAGAAATGGCGGAAGATAACGATGATGTTGCTCAGCTGCGCCAACAGTTGAATGATCTTACTGCCCAACTCCAACGTGAACGTGATAATCAAGGGCAAGGTGTGCCGGCACTTGAGTATGCTCCCCAAACTTTAGGGGACTATATGATGCCGCCATGCACTGGTCCACTTTCTGGTGTGGTCCTCCCTGAGTTGCAAGCTCGTAACTTCGAGGTAAAGTTTGGACTGCTGAATTTGATCCAGTCTAATCAGTTTGGTGGATCGCCATCAGAAGATCCTCACCAACACATGGAGACGTTCCTTGATCTAATGAGCACGGTGCATATGGAGAACGTTTCTCAGGAGGCCATCCGTCTATATTCCTTCCATTTCTCTCTTCACGGGAAGGCTAAAGCTTGGTATAGATCCTTACCCGAGAACTCCATTACAACATGGAACCAACTATATGAGGTATTCATGAGCAAATACTTTCCACCCAAGAAGATATCTGAGATGAGGGCGAAGATCAATGCCTTCGCTATGCAACATGGAGAGACCTATCATGAAGCTTGGGAGAGGTTCAAGGATTTGTTGATTTAGTGCCCACATCATGGGAAAACCAAGTATGTTCTCCTTCAAATATTCTATCAAGGAGTTGATGATGCTACAAGACTGCTTATAGACACCTCTTCTAATGGAGGATTTATGGAGATGAGTTTAGATGATGCTTGGGCTTTGATTGAGAAGACTGCTCTTCATGCTGTGAGGTACTCTAATCCTCGCTCTTCTATTTCTGCTACTAAGAGGTCTGCAGGTCTCTATGAGGTTGATGCTGAAACTCACAAGTCAGCCCAGATGGAAGCTCTACAGCGTGACATTGCGTTATTAAAGAAGGAGTTTCTTGCTAAGCCGCTCTCATCTAGTGCGGCAGGGGTGCCTGCCCCTGTTGTTGAATGTCAATATTGTGGTATGCTGAACCACACATTATCTAGTTGCCCTGCTTTTCTAGAAACACAACCGAGCACGGCTCATGGGGAGGTAAACTTCACTAGAGACAACTACAGAAACCCCAGGAATGACCCATTCTCCCCTACTTACAATCCTGGTTAGGAATCACCCGAACTTCAGGTATGGGAACAATTCTAACGTGTAGAATCCACAGTCATTCCAGAACCAAGCATCATATGGAAATGGAGTCCCCCCTGGATTTCAGAATGCACCAAATCAGGGATACCACAATAGGGCGAATCAGCCTCCGCCCGTGGCTCATAAGAAATCACCTAAACTTATTGCTGTTGAGAATCTGGTTTCTGAATTCAAGGATATGGGTACCAAGATACAAATGATTGATCAAGAACAAAAGATTCAAGCTAATCAGTTGGCTCAACAGGCTGTCAATGCTCCTAGACCGTCAAGTCAACTTCCAAGCAAACCGGATGAGAATCCAAAAGGACAAATTTCTGTTGTGTCTTTGAGGAATGGTAAACAGTTAGAGGAGGTAAAGAAGCATGAACCTCCTAAAGCTAAAGGGCAAGCTGCTCCACCAGAGGTTGAGACTGAGGCAACAGATGAGCCTGAGAAGGACACGGTATATGTTCCCCCACCGCCATATCAGCCTCCTCTTCCTTTCCCACAAAAGAAGAATCAGGCTATGTTGGATAAGAAGTTTGGGAATTTTGTAGAGATCTTGAAGAAGCTGCACATAAACATCCCATTCACCGAAGCTCTCAAGGAGATGCCGGCATATGTCAAGTTCTTGAAGGAAATCCTCTCCAGCAAGAGGAAGCTTGATGAATGCCAGACAATAGTTCTTAGTAATGAGTGCAGCGCTTTGATCCAAAACAAGCTACCACGTAAGCTCGAGGATCCAGGTAGTTTCTGTATCCCTATTAACTTTGGCAATCAACATGATTATAATGCCCTTTGTGATTTGGGAGCTAGTGTAAGCTTGCTTCCACTCTCAATTTGCAATAAGCTTGATTTAGGAGAGCTTAGGCCAGTGAGGATGCAACTATTCATGGCTAACATGTCTATTGCCCACCCAGCTGGTATTTTAGAGGATATCCCTTTTAGGGTGGGAAATTTTTTTGTGCCAGTAGACTTTGTAGTGTTAGATATGGATGCGAATATGTCTGTCCCTATTATTCTTGGAAGGCCTTTCTTGGCCACTGCAGGTACCGTGATTGATGTAAGAAAGGGGACTCTCTCCTTCGACATTGGAGATGAGAAAATAGAATTTAACCTTCCTAAAGCTAAGAAAACCCCTTCTTTTGAGAATGATTATTTCAGGGAAGATGTGATGGAAAGGGCAACCCAGGAGCAAATGATGTCTATTGTCATTAGGGACCCCTTGGAGCTTTGCTTGACTACTAGTGTGATGACGACGGGAGAAAGTCCACCACTTGCTGAAGTTGTTGCTGATTTGGAGTTGTCGCCAGAAGCTCCTACCTTCCCTAACTCCAGGGTCGAACTTCTAACCACGGATGATGTTCCTGAAGCGCCTAAGCTAGAGATGAAGCCACTCCCATCTTCTTTGAGGTATGAATTCCTTGGACCCAACTCTACATGGCCTGTGATTGTGAATGCTAATTTGAGTGACGATCAAGTTGAGAAGCTTTTAATTGTCATTCGAAATCATAAAAAGGCCATAGGGTATTCAATAGATGATTTGAAAGGGATTTCACCTTCTTTGTGCATGCATCGTATTTTCATGGAAGATGACCACAAACCCACCATAGAACACCAAAGGAGACTTAACCCAAACATGAAAAAGTTAGTGAAAAAAGAAGTCCTGAAATTGTTAGATGCGGGGATTATTTTTCCTATTTCCGATAGTAAGTGGGTAAGTCCGGTTCACGTTGTGCCTAAGAAGGGTGGGTTAATGGTTGTAAGAAATGAAAATAATGAATTAATTCCCACTAGGACCGTCACCGGGTGAAGAATGTGCATAGACTATAGAAAGTTGAACACCGCTACTAGGAAAGACCACTTCCCTCTTCCATTTATTGATCAAGTGCTAGAAAGGTTGGCTAAGCATTCATACTTTTGCTATCTAGATGGGTATAGTGGATTTTGGCAAATTCCTATTCACCCCGATGACCAGGAAAAGACTACATTCACTTGCCCTTATGGCACCTTTGCATATAGAAGGATGCCTTTTGGCTTATGTAATGCTCCTGCAACTTTTCAACGATGCATGATGGCTATATTTTTTGATATGATTGAGGAGATTGTGGAGGTGTTCATGGACGATTTCTCCGTCTATGGCACTACTTTTGATGATTGTTTGTCTAATCTTGAAAGAGTTTTAATGAGATGTGGAGAGACTAATCTTGTGTTGAATTGGGAAAATGTCATTTCATGGTTAATGAATGTATTGTACTAGGACATCTAGTCTCTAATAGAGGAATTGAGGTGGATAAAGCTAAAATTGAGATAATTGAGAAGATGCCACCTCCTACCACTATAAAAGAGATTAGAATTTTTCTAGGACATGCCGGTTTTTATAGAAGATTCATCAAGGATTTTTCTAAAATCACCAAGCCCTTGACTAACCTGTTGCTGAAGGATGTAGCCTTTGATTTTTCCACAGATTGTCTTGAGTCTTTTTGCAGGCTAAAACAAGCATTAGTGTCAGCCCCCATAATGCAATCACCGGATTGGGATCTCCCTTTCGAAATTATGTGTGATGCAATTGATTTTGCCGTGGGTGCTGTACTTGGGCAAAGAAGGGACAAGAAGCTTCATGCTATTTACTATGCTAGCAAGACACTTGATGAGGATCAGATGAACTACACCACAACGGAAAAAGAGTTGCTTGCATTGGTGTTTGCCTTTGAGAAGTTTCGGTCATACCTTGTGGGTTCTAAAGTAATTGTCTTTACTGACCATGCTGCTGTGCGATACTTGATGCAGAAAAAGGATGCGAAACCACGCCTCATCCGCTGGATTCTGTTGCTACAAGAGTTTGACTTGGAAATTAGGGACAAGAAAGGGGATGAGAATGTTGTTGCTGATCACCTTTCTAGGCTTCCTCCCGAGCAGATTGAGAAGGGACAAGAAGGATTGCCTGTTGACAATTCTTTCCCAGATGACCACTTGTTCCAAGCCACAACCTCTGCCATCTCTCATTTCACCGAAGAGCTCATAAACTTCTCCATTGAGGGGCTTCCTTGGTATGCTGATTTTGTGAACTACTTGGCTTGCAAAGAGTTGCCACCTGGATTGTCATTCCACCAGAGGAAGAAATTCCTTCATGATGTTCAACAATATTATTGGGATGAACCGCTGCTCTTCAAGCTAGGCAATGATGGGATTTATAGACGGTGTGTCTCGGATGATGAGATTGAAGGTGTGATTAAGCATTGTCATAAATTGCCTGCTGGAGGACATGCTAAAGCTTTCAAGACTACCGCCAAGATCTTACAATCCAGCTTCTTTTGGCCCACCATGTTTAAGGATGTGCAGAGGTATGTAACTTCTTGTGATGAATGTCAACGTTCAGGGAACATATCTTGGAGAAATGAAATGCCACTCACCAAATTCCAAGAGGTGGAACTTTTTGATATGTGGGGAATTGATTTCATGGGTCCTTTCCCGAGTTCTGGAGTCTACAAGTACATCTTGGTTGCTGTAGATTATGTGTCGAAGTGGGTGGAAGCAATCGCCACACCTACTAATGACTCTAAAGTGGTAGCAAAGTTCTTGAAGTCTACCATCTTTCCAAGGTTTGGGGTTCCACGAGTGCTTATTAGTGATGGAGGATCACACTTTATTGAGTGGAAGTTTGAAGCACTTTTGAAGAAGTATGGGGTAAACCACCGCATTGCTACTCTATATCACCCCCAAACAAGTGGTCAGGTCGAGGTCTCCAATAGAGAAATCAAGAGTATTTTGGAGAAAACGGTTTCTCGAACAAGGAAAGATTGGGCACAAAAGCTTGATGATGCTTTGTGGGTATACAGAACGGCGTACAAGACCCCCTTGGGCACTACACCGTACCGGCTTGTATATGGGAAATCTTGTCATTTACCGGTTGAGTTGGAGCATAAGGCATTTTGGGCTATCAAGGCGCTGAACTACGACTTCAAAGAAGCCGGTGAGAAGAGAATGCTACAACTTCATGAGCTTGAGGAGTTGAGACTTGAGGCATATGAGAATGCCCGGATTTACAAGGAGAGAACAAAGCGATGGCATGACAAGAGAATTGTCCCTAAAGACTTTTTTGAAGGTGATTTGGTTTTGCTCTATAATTCTCGCCTAAAGCTATTTCCGGGTAAGTTGAAATCTCGATGGAGTGGTCCTTTTGAAGTCCAAAAAGTTCACCCCCATGGTGCAATAACAATTTGGAACGAAAAGTGGGGTGAATTCAAGGTGAATGGACATCGTTTGAAGAGGTACTATAGTGGAAACCCGATTGAGAAGGTGAGTCCTACTCACCTCAAGGATCCAAGTGTTTAGGAAGAAATGGAAGTCCGATTCAAGACTCTAAAGAAGCACTTCTCGGGAGGCAACCCGAGGTAAGTTTTCTTTTCATGCTTAATAGAATAGACTTGTAAATATTTTTGTTAAATTTCCCCTTTTAAAAAAAAAAAAACACACCTAACCTGCTCATTCTCAGGGGCAATGTGAGCGGGCGTGTGCATAAGGCGCGCGGCCGCGCAAATCCATTCCTGTCAAAAAAAAAAACGAAAGCCTTTAGTTAGTCTCCTCTCCTCCAGCCTGTTTCTTTCTTCTTCTCCCCGTCATTCACGATTTCACACGCACACATTCACAAGCCCTTCACAGCTCTTCTCCCTCACGCCGCCCCTCTCTCACGCTGAGCCCACCACTGGCGCACCACCACCGGCCGGCCGCTGCACCACCACACGCCGCCGAGCCCGCCGTCGGAACACCCTCCAGGAGCACCACCTCCCTCTCAGCCGAGCCCTGCCTCCTTCTCCTCACTTCTCTAGTTTTCCGTCCCTAGTCTCATTCCTCATTCTCCCTCTTGAACTTGAAGAAAATTGGTATGTTTTATCACTTCTTATCTCTTTTACTTGAAGTTTCTTTATCAATTGATGATTTTGTTGGTTGATTTAGAGATTTTGGAATTCTAGGGTTTAAGTTGATGAACTTGATTTGGGGAAATCTTGAGTTGTATAAATTGGGGGTGCCCTTGCATCACATTGTGTCAAGTTGATGATTATTGATGCTCATGAAATGTAGTTGATGGTTTGGTTGTGATTTATGAAGTGAAATTGATTTTTTGGGAATTTTTGTATATGTTCTTAAGGGAGATATGCATAATTCCTAAATAATTTGTTCTATTTGGTTGATTTCTTGGCTTTGTGGTGGTGATAGCTCCTTGAAATTTTTGCAAGTGAAGCTTGAAACTTTGATATTTATAACTTGTTTCAAATTTCAAGTATGGGGTTATTTGGGGTTGAATTGAGCATATTGCCTTTGTTTGTGTGATGAGATGAGTTGATTTTATATGCCATGTCTATGAGTTTTGCATATTGGTGATATTTTGATAAACTTGTGGACTTGATGAATTTCTATGTAAGGGGTGGTTGTGTTGGAGGTTTGTGTTTGGAGATTTCTTACCTGATATGTGTGTTGTTTGGATTTTAAGGTTCTTGGAATTCACAATTAACTCTTGTGCTTGCTTGTCTTCGTTTTTTGTTCTTTTGTGGATTTGTGGTTCCATTGTGCAAGGTAGAGCTACTATGGCTAAAGGTAGTGCGTCCCGAAAGCGTCGGATACCTCAAAGTATGGACAAGGTAGTATGTGAAGGAGGTCAGCAGGATCTTTTTATAAATTTCATGGCTCGGGCGCATCTTAGTACTCGATGGCCTAGTGGTGTTTCTCTATGCCGCTTGGATTTAGAAGATGAGATCATGAAACTGTGCTCGAGGATTGGTGCTACATCTTTGTTCCATTTTAAGTGGCATTCTTATCCGGCCATCACTTCTGAGTTTCTGAGCTCTTATAAATTTGAGAGAGGTGCTGATGAAGGCTCAGGGACGCTAACATCCCGGATAGGAAACCAAGCTCAGAAAATGACCATAGCGGAACTCAATGAGGCCTTTGGCTTCCCGGCTGATAAAGGGAGAGTAACGCTCTCCAGTGATATCCATAATGCCTTCTGGTACAAGCTCACGGGTTATTGGCCTTATAGATCGCAAAATGCAACCGCTACCTCTATAGTTCATCCTTGTTTCTGAATCTTCCATCGCATCATGGCAAATACTGTCTTTGCTTGGGATGAACCTTCTAAGGTGAACAAGGGAGAGCTTGAGATGCTCTATGCCATAGCCTATGATCGTCCTTTGCTATTATCTCTCTCAGATCTCCGCCACTCGCCCGCTCTCTAATTCACCGTATATAAGCACAGATGTGGAAGCCAACTGGTATGAGGCTTGGATTGGCGCTCCTCGTCCACCACTCCCCACTGCTGAGAATGTGGAAGAGGATGAGACTCTTCCCGATGCATCGCCTACCCATAACTATGAACAGAGGGACTCTTCTGGCGGAGCTTATTCTACTGATGACAGAGCTTACTTTCAGAGCCAGTTTGACAGTTTGTCATCTCAATTATCCACCCTCTCCATTCGACAAGATGCGATGCAGACTCAAATTGCGGAGCATATTTCTAGCGTGTCTCAACGCTTCTCATCTTAGCAAACTCATCAACAACAAGATCGTCTACAGCTCCAGCAGATTATGGTGATGTCCCAACGCAACTATTATCATCTCCATGGACATCATTTCGATCCTTACGCCCCGTATCCTCCCCCACCACCTCCACAGTAGTAGTGTCTTTGTGAGTACCTTCTCATCTTTTATTTATTTTCTACATTGGTGACAATGTAGGGGTTAAGTATGGGGTGGGATGTTATTCTTGTATGTCTGCATTTGTCATTAGTGTCTTGAGTCTTTCTTTTGGTTTTTTGATGTATTTTGGTAGTCTAGGTTGATGACAGGTGTCCCCTGAACATGTTATGTAGGCTACAATGATGGGATAATTGTCTGAGATGATAATATTCGCCCTAATCTGTATGTGTCATGTCTTGAGACAAATTGCCTAGCATGAAGTTCTTGAATGAGTTTGCATGATTAAGTCCCTAGACAATTACCTTGTGAGATTCTGAGCCTTATGGAAAAATCTTGATGAATACTTTCATTTCCTATATTGTGTGACACTCACTTTGTGCTTGATCTCTAGAACTTTCTTTAGACTCTTTATTAAGGCCGTATTACTTGATCTGTGCACATAGCTTAAAGATGATTGAGGCAACACTTTTTGTTAACCATGTCTCTCAATGCCTATCCTTGTATATGATCCTATGCTTGAAGCTAATACGAGATTTATTAGCCTATTGATTTGATAAACCGGGTGCATTCATCACAAATGTTTGTATTCGAGCAAAACGGTGTTGAAGCTAGAAAAAAAAAGAGAAAAAAAAAGGGAAGATCGAATGTGGTCGACAAAAGTTGAGAATGAAAACATTATTGTGATGGAGTTGTATGATGGTTCGGTATGAGTTTCTGTGAAGTGGTTGTTTTTCTGGTTGGTTCCTAACCCTTTTTCCCGGATTTTAGCACCACAAGCTCAAAATTTTTCATACCTTGTCTTTTTCCCACCTTGGCCCCATCACAACTTTATAGAAGGCCCTCATGATTTCTTTTGTGTGCATGATCCTCAACGGTGGAGATTTAGAACGCTATTGCAAGCCTATGGTAGATTAAGTGAAATGGTTGAGACCGAGCGTAATGATATACCTTAAACACATTTGAGTGAGTGTGTCACTAAGAAAAAAATCCTTGTGAGGTTTAGGGGCTTTTGATTGCTGTGTATTAATGATAATGAGAAAACATGTGATGATGACAATTGTCTTAAGATTCTGATGACAAAATATCATTTAAAAAGGGGCTTGAATAAGTTAAGACAATGATACTATCTTGCACTTGTGGCTTTATTACTTAGTGAGTCTTGCTTGGGGACAAGCAAGGTTCAAGTATGGGGTATTTTGATGTCATCATAGTTTGCATTATTTATGACATCCATTTAGCGTAGGTTTGTGTCTTTTGTCATGTGGTTTATGTGTTTTTAGAGTTTTTTCGTTTAGTTTCTAGGATAGAGATCTACTGTCTATATGCTGGTGTTTTCAGGAGTTTTTAGAAGCTAAGCGGAGATTGCTAGAGGAAATGTGAGATGAGTACAGAAGCTAAGAAGAGCCGAGCGGAAATCATATAGGAGGAACGAGGATAAAAAGCGAAGAAGCAAGAGCATAAGGAGCCAGGCGGTCGTGCATCATAGGCTTCACGGCAAAACAGAAGTGCACGGGCGTGCACCATATCCGCACGGGCGTGCAGAAGCTTGGCCAGAGAAAAAAGGCATTAGACGATGGGTGTGCGGGCGTGCACCATGGGCGCGCGGGAGTGCACTGTACAGGTCGGCCAGATTCGGCCTATTTCGACTCGGTTTCTTTTGACATTAGTTTATTATTATTTTATGGGTTTAATAATATTATATTATGGGTTTGTCTCGGACTATTTAAGGGGCGGAAACATTTCTTTAGAGGTCTCTCGAAACCCTCGTTGAAACGTTCCTTTTCAGACCCTTTTGTGACGTTAGATTTGGGAGAACTTTGAACAGATTTGCTTGGAGATTGCATTGTTTCAATTCAGGATTGGTATTTCCCGTTTAGTCTTTGCTTTTCTATCTATTTCCATGTTTCAATTTAGTTATTTGATAATGAATTCTTCCATGCTTGGCTAAATTCTCCGTTCTAGGGTTAGGGTGAACCCGACAATGTCGCAATTTGTTTGATTTCGATGGTTGCTTGAACTTTATCTGAATTCTATGAATTGTTTTGATCCTAGTTGCTTTACCTAATTGATGTCAATCGATTAGAATTCTTTTTAGATTCAAGATGCTACCCCTGAGAATTGAAATTGGATATTTGGATGGATTTCATGAACCCGAAAGGGGAATTGTGTCTATTGGAACCCTAGGATTGAACTTGAGGAATGGACAATTGTTATTGTGACATTTAAACGATTGTTGATAACTCTTGAGGATTATTAAATTATCGTAGATTCTTAGGTTTGAATCGGTTAGGCGGAGCGCGACAACAAATGTTTAATTGATTTTCTCCTAAGATCTATAAAGAACTTAAAGGGTCTAGATTTTGTTAATTTAGACACAATCACTACAACATGCGACAACTGAGTAGTGATGACTTTAGATAATTTACCTTCAATTTGACTTATTAAGAAGATGAAGTTCGAGTGAACATCGGGTTGAATTATTTGTGGCATTGTCGTCGGAATCCTTAACCCTGGAATCATTTCTAATACATATTTTAGTCATAATCTTTGCCTGTTTTTCTAGGTTTAGTTGAAAATCAAATATCTCTTTATTGGCTTAGCTTATTAGTTCTAGATAACAATTGATACATATATAATCCCCATGATCGATATCCGTATACTGCAATTGATCTCGTATTCTTGCGAGGTTGGTTCAGACTACACTATTCTTGTGTTGGTTCAGACTACACTATTCTTGTGTTTGGTTAACTCTGGAATCATTTCTCATACACTATTCTGTTTTTAGTGTTTACTATGAAGAGTTACATTCCGCCCTTGGATGGGATTTTGGAAAAGCTTAAGAGGTTTGTTTTGGAGCATATGAAGGCTAAAGAGGAGGCTATAGATGAGAAAGGTGTTGTGGGATGAAATCGAGTTTAAAATATAAAATATAGATGAAACCAGATTCTGCCTACGCAAATAATTACAAGACCTCCTCCTGATGTAGCAGCGGGAAGCCAGGATCGATCCACGAGGAAGTGTGTCAGCGGATCCTAGGCAGCGGAGAAATCTCACAAAAGTCGACAACAGGGGTCCTAGATCTCGAGTACAGCAACTCGACAGAAGATCGGACAGTCGAAAAGCGCAGCAGCTCTCGGCAATTCTAGTCGATCTCGACAAAGGTTTACTCGAGATCGAGTTGGGTCTTCGTCGACATCGGGTTGGTTTGGTCGATTGCCTGCACACAGAAGCTACAACAACCCTGGTCGAAGATCAGTAACTCGAGATCGAGTAGTGCTAGTCGATCTGGAGAAAGACAGAGAATAAAAACGAGATAAAGTAAATGCAAAGGCTTTAGGGATTCGAGCTAAACTGAATGTAAAAGACTTTCAAGATTGGGGTTTGCAACAACAATAACCAAGCATGCATAAGGCAGAACTAACAGATAATCATGTGAATTGCATCAAGGACCAAGCTTTAGGCTTTTCCAACAATTAGACAACTCTTTCAAGAAACCCTAATTGTATCTACTGATTTTATGTTTACAATCCAAGTTGTTAGCATGGACCTCCATTAGATGGGTAATAAACACATGACAAGTAGTAGATGCTCAAAACATGATAAAAGTCGAATCTTTACCTTAAACGCGCAGGGATATCGTCGGGCTCGCACCAACCCTAGAAGTGGGTGGACTACTCGCGCTTCATCGCAATTGCAGACATTGATTGATGAAAAGAAACTAATTGCATTAAACCAAACTGTAGAAAGTACAAACCGAACAAAGCCAACTTACTCTCGCTCCTTTGCTCCACTCGGCCTCCCTTTCTCTCTCTACTACTACTTCTCCTACTGAAATTGAATGACTAGAAATCAGCCCCATGGGCTTTATTTATAGGCTTCTAAACCTTGCTACTCAAGGATAGAAACATCTATCTATATCTAAATCTATATCTAAAACATTAAAGATAAATAAATTTCATAACATAATTAAATCTAAATAAGGGAATTATATCTAAAGTCTTTAAGTGGATAAATCTTCTCCTTCATGATGTAACTTGATAGAATCGGATAGAACTCAGCAATCTTCGGCTCCAAGGAATCCCAATCCGAGTAGGACAACTCACAACACGTTACGCGGTTTCTGGAAAGTTCCTCGATCTCGAGTAAGTCTCCTCGATCTCGAGTAGAACTGACGTCGACTTGGCTGGCTCAGCGTCTCGGGTTGCTAGTCCTCGACAGGGCTCGGAGATGGCTCCTAGGCTTGGTCGATCTTGAGGACCTTACTCGATCTCGAGTAAAGGTGGCTCATCGACTAGTGTGCTCGGCAGTGTCGGGTAGATCTTCTCGACATGCTCGGACATGGGGTTGGCTTTGTCGACATCGAGGAAGGCTTGGACATCTGAGTTTGATAGCTGTGACGTGTCCGGTCTTCCCCTTAGGATTTGGTTCTGTTTACCCAGGGAGCTCTCCGGATGGTCGTGTGATCTGTGCAGCGTTTTGACCCATCTGGGTCTCTATTCCCCTTTTTCAGATGTTCTGGAACTAGTTGTTGATGGTGCCCTGATTGCGACGCATCTTCTCAAGGATGAGCTGCAGATCATCCTTCTTTTGATCCCTTTCTGGATGTCCCGGAGCTCTGTAGGGTGGGGGGTTCCTAGGGGAACTTGGTTCCACTATGGTTGATAGAACCTTTGATCTCCCATGTAGCGATTGGGACCCCCAGCGTAGGCTACCTCCTCGTGTGTCTCCGCCATCCTGACTTGCTCAGTGTGTGAGCACTCAGTAGTGGTGTGCCGCTGTGATTCGCATTCTATGCAAGGCTGGTTGACAGATAGGTATTTGACTTGCTTGAGGAGCTTGCGATTCTGCTCTCTGTAGAACTGCTCCCTGACATCTAGGTCAATCTCCTTTGCTGGCTCATAGATGGTGCTGGCTTGGCATAGGAGTTCTCCTCATAGTTTGCAGTAGACCCATATTTGTTGTCATAATTGGTGAGCTTGTCTAGCACACCCTAGGCGTCGATTGGTGGCATCGTCAGATACTCATAGCGAGTATACTGGTTGATTATGTCCTTAGTGACTTGATCAAGAGAGTTGAAAAAGATCTCCTGAATGACGTAGGGTGGCTGTCCATGAGTAGGGCAAGATCGCAGCAGTTTCTTGTAGCGTTCCAATGCCTTTGCCAGCGGTTCCCCAGGCTTCTGTTTGAAGGCTGTGATTTTCCGGCGGAGGAGTGCTGTCTTGGTGGGTGTTGTAAGAGGAAATCGAGAATGCAAAACAGTAAGTAAACAAAGTAAAGCAAACCGATCGGATCCCAGCAAATGATGTTCAAGACTCCCTCCAAGTGTAGTAAGAGCAAGTCAGGTTCGAATCCTCGAGGAAGCTGGTCAGCGAATCCTAAGCAGCGGTGGAATCTCACGGACAGAAGTCGACCACAGTGGTACTCGACCTCGACTAAGGGCTAGTCGACAGGGGTCAGGCACAGTCGAACACAGCAGCAACTCGGCGATGTCTACTCGACCTCGACTTCGGCTTGTCTTGTCGAGTCCCTGCACAGTCGAGTAGGACCTTCGTCGACTTCGGCTTGTCTTGTCGAGTCCCTGCACAATTGAGCTACGACGATCTGGGATCGGAGGTTAGTGGTCGAGGTCGACCAGAACTGGTCGAGATCGACAAGGGGGGGGGGGGGGGAAACGTAAAAACAAATGCAGAATACGGTTTTGTGACTTTATGAATGTGGGGAACTTCCAAGATTAGGGTTTGCGACAACGATCACCATGCAAGCGGAATATAAATCACAAAAGGCGGTAACTTTATCGATAAAGGAAAAGGCTTTCACCTAATCCGACAAGTAGGAATATAAATCTCGCGATAAATAATCCTAATTGCATCTATTCCTTTTCATAATTAGCATTTATAATCTTTCGAATAGAAATCCTAATTACTACCCAAGTTTCACAACATGAGTTCTTTAATTTCTCAATCAAAGATGAAGCACATAGGGAATAGATTAAGATAACGACAAAATACCTCCTTCCGCAATAGCTAATCCGCCGACATGGCTCTCGTTGGGCTCACCCCAACCCCAGAAGTGGGTGGACTGCTCGCTCTTCATTGCCATTGCAGACATCATTGATTGAAAGAAAATCACTGGCATTAACTAAATTCAAAGCTTTTACAATTCCGGCAATCAACCGTCGTAAATTGCCAAAACCTTAAAAACCTTAAACTCCTAAATCGTCTCTGTGGAACTACTTGTCTCTGACTGAAATTGAATGAATAAAACTGAGCCCCATGGGCTTTATTTATAGGCTTCTACTCCTTGCAAATCAAGGATAGAATATCTATATCTATATCTAAAACTTTAAAAGATGAATAAAAGACATAAAGGAATTAAATCTAAAATTAGGGAAATTATCTAAATTGTCTCAAGTGGATAAAACTCTCTTCTCCATGATAGATGTGGATAAATCGGATAGATCTTGCTTCTCCTCGGCTCCAAGGACTCTATCTCGAGTAGGACTGCACTCAGCGCGTCGCGCGGTTTCGGAAGATCTCGTTGATCTCGACAAGCGGTGGTCGACCTCGAGTAGGAAAAGTCATCGACTGGGCCGCCTTCGTCGTCTCGGCTAGTTGGTACTCGACAAGCTCGGACATGGTCCCTGGCGCTGGTCGATCTCGACGAGAGTTCCTCGATCTCGACGAAGGTTGTGTTCTCGACTTGGTCTTCCGAGGTTGTCGAGTCGGTTGTGGGCTTTCAGACTTGTCGACCTAGAGGAAGCTTCCTCGATCTCGACGAGTGGATCATCGGCCTGGTCGTCTCGGGTAGCCCTTGTCGACATGCTCGGACACTGTCTCCTGGGCGTGGTTGACCTCGACAAGCGGTTTGTCGAGCTCGAGTAGGTTTTTGCCTGGTGTTCTCGAGCAGTGCCTCTTCGACTTGGCTCGGGGAGTGGGGTCTGGCTCTTGTCGACCTCGAGTAGAGCTACTCGATGTCGAGTAGGGTGTTGCCCTGCTTCGCGTTGTCTGGTCAGATCTCTACTCGACTCCAGTGTGTCCGGGCTTGGCTTTGTCGACATAGACAAGAGTCTAGTCGATATAGAGTAGACTTGCTGCTTCCGTCTTTGTTTCTTGGTTTTCTCCCGAAATGTTTCCATATTCTGCAATATTAAACAGAAACTTATGTATATCACCATTTCTTAACAAATAAACATATACTACATAAATTCGACATATTCCCAACCCGAAATATGCAAAATGTAAAGAATATGGAACTGAAATATGCATAAAAACATGGCTACTTTGGAGACATCAAATCACCCCATACTTAGACTTGCTTGTCCTCAAGCAATAACCGAACAATAACCAAGACCTACAACACATCCTTCAAGTCTTCGCCTTTGTCAAAAGCAACATCTTAAATAGTAGCAATGCAAGATAAGTGAATTTAACGTCATCACACATATATGAGTGATCCATAGGCATAGGCAATATAAATCCAACCTCACAGGAATAATGTGTTTGCACTCTACTCTCAATGTGTTCAGGCTATGTGTTTCAACTCTCAACTCAATTCCATATACAGTCTCATAAACATTGCAATTTAAATATGAATCCACTTCGCAACCAATTATGAAAATGCAACAAGAATTATCAGGAGGACTTCGCTCAATAGAAGTCTTCAAAGAAGATTCCATTCGGCGGGGTTGTAATGGGGCTTGGTAAGAAATAATAAGGTATGGAATTATTTGGTCATGTGGTGCTAAATATAATTCGGAAATCAAGACTCCTAAATCTTCCAACACTACCAAACCATAACTCCTCAATCATATGTATAACCCAAATTCTCCAATTTGTTTCAATGGAGTATATAACCTTTCAAACTCTCTAGTTCTCTTAAAAATATGTATCTTGCAAATAATGAAAGAAAATAAGGTAAATTTGGCTCATGCACTTATTCACTAACATATGTACTTCTTTATTTATTTATTTTTCTTCTCTCTGTCTTTTTTTTTCGATTTTTTTTTTGAACGAAAATATAAAATAATAATACTAGTGCATTTATAATGTGAGCCAAAAAATCCTTTTACATAATATGCTTAGCAAGATAAAAATGTATACCCAACCCATATCTCAATAATTTCCACGATCCTCCTTGAAATGCAACATAAGCTCATTCTTTCCACAAACCATCATTCCAACCAACTCTAAGTCTTAATTCCCAAATGGGGGTCAGGCTCAATTTGGCTAAGGATAATTTTGTGGAGTTTACAATAAAAGTCTCAGGCTAATGTTCTGGCTTCAAGCAGGGATAATGCAGGGTAGGTAAAGAGAGGATAAAATTGGCTTAAAAGGTGCCTCCATCATTTAATTCTCATCAACATAAACATATAAATGCATTGGTCTTGAATAACTATCACAACATTTAGATATGCATAGGAAGAGTAAATACACTCAAGAAAGCAGAGAGATTTTTAATGTTCTCCCTATAAGGCTAAAATTCTCACTGGGACAATTTCTGTTAGATTTTAACCTTTAGCTTAGGATCATATGTGCTCAATTTCATCACAAGTTCACAATCCACATAAAAAACCATTTTTGGGGACTTAGGCTAAACCTTCCAAACACGCCATAGGATTTACATGATCAAGTCAGTCATTATGTATCATCATAGGACATCTAAGTTAGGGTATATAACAAATAATGCAAAAATTTAAACATACATATTTTTTTATTTTTTCGACATTTTCTATTTTCTATTTTATATTTTTTTTTTAGAACTAAAGTATGGATAAAATTCTAAAGAAATAAATAAAGTGCAACTAAATAACTTAACTACCAAAGTTAGGCCATGTCTAAGAGATCTATTACAACCCATTAAACAAAGCTTTTAGAAAATACACATAAATTCGCAGCATGTAATCAAATAAAAATCCCCTGTACAGTCCTTTCCTCCCACCCCATACTTAAAACATACAGTGTCCTCACTGTTAAAGAGAATCAGAAGGGAAGGGAAAAGGAGACTCACAGAGCAGCTCACTGATGTGGTGGTGGTGGATCATAGGGGGGAAACGGAGGGTCAGCCTGATAGTCAGAAGCTCCTCCATGGGAAGAGCTACCAGGCTGATAGTTGGGCCCTCGCTGGAAGTATTGGTGCAGTCCCTGAAAGCCTTCTTGCATCTCCGTCCTCATTGCGTCATGGCCTAGTTGGAGGTTGGCCATCTGGTCTCGGAGGAATGCCAACTCAGCTAGCACTGTATCTGATGGTCCGCCGTAATGATGCTGCGGCTGGGAATGGTGGGAGTGCTGAGAGTGGTGGGAGTGCTGAGAGTGGTGGACACTGTCTGCCTCATCGTTGTCATCATCCTCCTCCATGTCTGCTGTGTACAGAGGCTCATCCCTCAGTGTCGGGTCGGCGGTAGGGTCAATGGTGAGATGATATGCTGCCCCTGTCCAGGTAGTATACCAGTTGCGGACTCTGTAGGGGTTCATCCGCTCCTGCTGAATGACAGTGTGGTGGGTGAACTGGACCCATATGTTGTCGCGGCGGGCTATGATATGGCCCCTCTGTAGGGACCCAGTGTCGATCCTCATGAGTCGCCGTGAAGAGTATGCAGCGACTGGGACCCTCAGGTGGCGAGCCAGAATAGCCACCATGCATCCATCATAAATTGCTCCTGCGAGATCTCTCTGGCGGGTCAGGCAGTGACGGAGCCAAGCATGGGTAAGTGGTAGTGGGTCGGACATGAATAGCATCCGTCGGAGGCATTCTATCTCTGGATGGATGGGTTGGCTCAGCTCTGGCCGGGCCCATATCGTGCTACCCAGAATCCTAAGGATGGTAGCGAAGAGGGGGTTGGCAATGGAGGAGGAGCGGGTGGTTGGTTGTAGACTCCCAGTCAAGTAACGCCACATCTCTGTTGGGTCTCGGAGGATGAAAGGCTCGGTGGTGTGGTTAAAGTTAAATGCGTCGCCAATCTGTTCCAGACTCATTGTGCGGCGGGCGTTGCCCAGCTGAAAGTGGACATTCTGTTCTGAAGCCGGCGAGTCAGGTACCCGGCGGAGAGTAGCCAAAAACTCCCCAGTATGGATCGGGTAATGCAAATCTAGCGGCTGTAATAATCGTCCCGCATCAAGCAACCCAAAAGCTTGCTCCAGCCAGTAATGCATCCCCAGCTGGTCCAAGGTATGCTGGTCATACCAACGGGCGTTTTCAGCCCGTTCTGCAATATGCCAGGCGAGAGCGAACTTGACCTCGTCGTCAATTTGTAGGTCGTCCATTCCTGCAATAGATAAATAACCTTATAAGATAACTACTTTCAAATAAAATAACCCCATACTTAGTTCATGAACTACCCTAAAAATGTAACAAATAGATATATGGAAGCATATATTATCAAAGCATGAAATAATTCATATAAGGAATCAAAAAAATATGACTTATATATGAATTTAAATAAAGACCACAAAATTTATGAACTTTCCATATATGGCATGATATTGGTCAATAATATTCATAAATTCCCTTTGATAATATAAATGAACTAAGTATGGAATCATATATAAAAATCAGCCCACCAAAAATAAATATTACCAAAAATAGCAACCCTAATCATAATTAACAATTGTCCACACAAATTTCAAACCCTAAACATTCAACACATAACTCAAGATCCAATCTCTACCTAGGTTCTCAAGAATATATGAATCTGAATTTTAGAGAGAAAAGAGGGAGAAGTCATACCTTGGATCCTATAAGAGGACAGAAACTGTAATTAGAGAAAATTAGGGGCTGTTTTTAGGAATACTGCAAAAGAGGGCTTGGTGGTGGTGCGGTTTCCAGATCCGGGCTCGGCGGTGGACAAGGAGGTGGATTCGGCTCAGATCTCGGCTCGGGTGGGTGCGGGTGAAGGAGATCCGGGGTGGATCTGGTCTCGGCGAAGGCAGATCTGGGCTAATCCGGGTGGGTGGTGAGCGACTGGTGGTTCTGGGTGCGAGATCCGGGAAGGGGAGGGCGAAATCCGGTTTCGGCGAGAGTAGATCTGGGCGGGGGTGGCCGGAATTGGCTCTGGTGATGTGTAATCTGGCTCGGAAAGGGTCTCTGTGGGCCGAAAAAGGAGAGGGGTGGCCGGATCTGTGCTTGGGAGGCCGGAAAATCAGTAAGGTGGCCGGATCTTTGGTCGTCGACGGTGGACCTGGGCAGGAGCGGAGGTCGAGGACGAGAGGCTGTACGTCTGGATACTCGGGCTTGGCGAGGGTATGGTGGACTCGAGGAGATCTGGGCAGCGAGAGAACGAGGAAGAGTGGGAGCAAGAGGTCGAGGAAGAAGGTGAGTGCTAGGAGGCGGCTCTGGGTTCTTGTCGAGGTCGGGGAAGGCAGAGGGAAGAAGGAGATAGGGTTAGGTAAGGGTTTTTATTTCTCTTCTCTTATTATTTTATATATAAAAATATATTCCGAACAAATAAAAAATATAAATATAATTTCTGAAAATAAAAATTAAATTCTAAAAAAATCTAGAAAAATTACCTATATTATTTATTATTTTTATTTAGAAAGAAAGAAAACTTACCTGAAACCTCCAGCTTACCTGCATGGCTTATTTGATCTAGACGAACCTGACTGATATAGATTCCTCTTGAATGCCTGAATGGAACCATGAAGAGATTATGCACGAGTGCTAAGAAAATAAAAAATAGGAAAAGAAAATAAAGAAAAATAGGAAAGAGTAAGAAAAGCGGGTTGCCTCCCGAAAGCGCTAAGGTTTAAGTCGTTAGCTCGGCCTACTTCCCTGTTCTAGACTTTGACTAACGCCAGGGTGGCGCGAATCTCCTCTTCTGGGTCTTCTTTGTCATAGTATTTCTTGACCTTGTGCCCATTTACTTTAAAGGTGGTGCCGTCAGTGCCAATTAGCTCTACTGCTCCATGGGGGTATATGTGGTGAACCAAGAAAGGTCCACTCCATCTTGTCCTTAGCTTTCCTGGAAATAGGCGCAGTCTAGAATTATATAAAAGCACTTTGTCACCTACCTCATATGTTTTTGGCACCAGTTTCTTATCATGCCATCTCTTGGTGCGCTCCTTGTAGATCTCAGCATTCTCATAGGCTTTCAATCTCAATTCCTCCAACTCCTGTAAATCAATAAAGCGTTTATTACCTGCCTCATCGAGATCCATGTTGAGCTCCTTGAGAGCCCACATTGCCTTATGCTCCAGCTCGACAGGTAAATGGCAAGACTTGCCATAAACCAAGTTGTAAGGAGTTGTTCTCAGCGGTGTTTTGTAAGCCGTCCTATAAGCCCATAGCGCATTATCAAGCTTAGATGACCAATCCTTCCTAGAGCAAGAGACTGTTTTCTCCAAGATGGCCTTGATTTGACGATTAGAGACTTCCACCTGACCACTGGTTTGGGGATGATAAGTTGTCGCCACCATGTGTGTCACCCCATACTTAGCCAAAAGAGCCTCAAATCCTCTCTCGATGAAATGTGAGCCACCATCTGAAATAAGAACTCTAGGAACACCAAAGCGAGGGAATATGTTAGTTTTAACAAACTTTGAAATTACCTTCGCGTCGTTGGTCCTAGTTGCAACAGCCTCCACCCATTTAGAGACATAGTCAACCGCCACCAGGATGTATTTGTAAGGTCCTGAAGCAGAGAATGGTCCCATGAAGTCAATTCCCCATACATCAAATAGCTCGACCTCCAAAATTCCTGTGAGTGGTGTCTCATTCCTCCAAGTAATGTTGCCTGATCTTTGGCATTCGTCGCATGAAGTGACATAAGCCTGCACATCCCTGAAAAGATTAGGCCAGTAAAAACCACATTGAAGTACCTTAGATGCAGTTTTGAAGCCTTTGTCATGTCCGCCTGTAGGAAGAGTATGGCAATGGCGAATGACACTTTCCACCTCCTCCTCCGGAATACAACGTCTGAAGATATGGTCCTTCCCTTGTTTGAATAGGTAAGGATCATCCCAATAGTATTGTTTGACGTCGTGGAGGAATTTCTTCTTTCCCTGTGAAGATAGGCCTGACGGAATCTCATTTCCTACAAGGTAGTTAGCAAAATCCGCATACCAGGGTACCTTTGGTCCTTTGATAGCATATATATCATGAATAGGACTAGTAGGAGGTGTAAAGAAGAAATCGTCACCGGAATCTAATCGAAGAACCTCACCCGAAATCTCACCTGGAGCTAGTCGATATCGAGTAAAGCTACTCGACATAGAGGAGGCTGCAGCATCGACTGGTGAAGAGCACGGATCCTGGTGGTCAACTGTACTCGATCTCGAGTTGGGCTCTTCGATCTCGAGTACAGCTGCGGTGTCTGGCTGCATCGTCCTTGACTCCTAGTGCTCATCGACAAGGGTCCTTGTCGAGGTCGATGACGGGTACTCGACTTCGAGTAAGACTGTGGTGTCTGCCTGCGCCGTCCTCGACTTCTGGTGCCCATCGACAATGGTCTTTGTCGAGGTCGACGACGGGTACTCGACTTCGAGTACGGCTGTGCTGCTTGTCTGTGCTGTGATCGGTTCCTGGTGCTCCTCGACAGTTTCCCTTGTCGATCTCGATGAAGTGGTACTCGAGATCGAGTAGCCCTTGTCTATGTCGAGGAAGACAGTGTCGGTCTGCATTAGGTGCTCGTCTGGGCGAGAGTCGTCGATTGGTATAGCGTCCTGGGCCTCCTCGAGCATGTCTTTGGGAAGCCTGGATAAGTGATCAACGACTGAATTCTCTATGCCCTTCTTGTCCCTTAGCTCAACGTCGAATTCTTGAAGTAAGAGCACCCATCTTAGCAACCTTGGTTTTGCATCCACAGCCAAAAATTCCTTCTCTGTTGTGGTGTACTTAACCTGAACCACATCCAGAGTCTTGCTTGCATAGTATATGGCATGCAGTTTCTTGTCCTTCCGTTGTCCTAGAACTGCTCCTACGGCATAATCGCTGGCATCACACATGATCTCAAATGGTAGTGACCAATCCGGCGACTGAATGATCGGAGCTGAGATGAGAGCTTCTTTTAACCTGTTGAAGGCTTCGAGACATTCGCTAGAAAATACAAACTTAACATCCTTCATAAGTAGGTTAGTCAATGGTTTGGCAATTTTAGAAAAATCTTGAATGAATCTTCTATAAAAACCAGCATGACCAAGAAAACTCCTTATCTCTTTAATGGAAGAAGGTGGGGGCAATTTCTCCACTAGCTCTATTTTTGCTCTGTCCACCTCAATCCCTTTGTTGGACACCTTGTGGCCTAGCACGATCCTCTCTTGTACCATAAAGTGGCATTTTTCCCAGTTAAGAACCAAATTTGTCTCTTCACAGCGCTTAAGTACCCTGCGTAGGTTAGAGAGACAAATATCGAAAGTAGTGCCATAAACTGAGAAATCATCCATGAATACCTCCACTATGTCCTCAATCATGTCGGAGAAGATGGCCATCATGCACCTCTGAAAAGTAGCAGGGGCATTGCAAAGACCAAAGGGCATCCTCCTATATGCGAAAGTTCCATAGGGGCAAGTGAAGGTGGTCTTTTCCTGATCATCAGGATGAATGGGAACCTGCCAAAAGCCAGAATATTCATCCAGGTAACAAAAGTAGTCATGTTCAGCTAACCTTTCGAGTACCTGGTCAATGAAGGGGAGTGGAAAATGATCCTTCCTGGTGGCGGTGTTGAGTTTTCTGTAGTCTATACACATCCGCCAGCTGGTAGTGATCCTTTTAGGAACAAGGTCTCCCTTATCATTCTCCTCGACGGTCATTCCACCCTTCTTAGGCACAACATGAACAGGGCTAACCCACTTGCTGTCGGAGATTGGATAAATGATTCATGCATCCAGCATGCGATGGATCTCCTTTTTGACAACTTCCTTCATGTTGGGGTTAAGCTTCCTTTGATGCTCAATTGTTGCACTGTGATCATCTTCCAACAAAATTCTATGCATACAAGTAATGGGTGAAATACCTTTTATGTCCTCTAGGGAATAACCTATGGCCTTCCTATGAGTGCGGAGGACATCTACTAGCTTGTCTACCTCCTATGGGTTCAATGAAGCATTTATAATTACAGGAAAAGTAGAGTTAGGACCAAGAAATTCATACCTAAGGGTGTCGGGTAAGGGTTTCAGCACGGGAGAAGGGCCCTGTGGAATCAAGATAGGCTCAACTTCCTCCATCTTCATGATCTCCCCTAGGTAATCCGTCTCAATCCTCATAGAAGAAGCATCCAAATCAGCTACAGGAGTTGGCGTCGACCAGGCATACATCGATGACAACGCTGAATTGGACATAGGACTGTACTGCAGGAAGCTACTCGAGAATGGGTTAGAAAGATCAAAATCGACCAAAAAATCAGAACTTACCTCGAATACAGGACTGGTCGATCTCGAGTTGGGCTCCTCGATCTCGAGGAGGATCGTCGAGTCAGCTTCGTCGATTTCTGGTGTGCCTGCAGGGGACAAGGTAGTCGACCTCGACGATGACTGGTCGAGATCGAGTAGGCTCAGAGGACTTACAGTGTCTGGAGGGCTCGTGCTTGTCGACCTCGAGTTGGTCTCGTCGAGATCGAGGAGAGCCGTAGAGGACGACTGGATCTGCTCGGCGTCGGGTGAGTCGTTCAGCTCCGCCGATAATGCGTCATCGAAGATTTCCTCCTCGCTTAATTCTGCTATGGCCAGCTCCTCCTCTGCTAGCACAGATTCTGCCTTTCCTTCTTCTTGGATCAAGTGTTGTTCTGCAGGTTCATTAGAGGAGATAAAATTAAATTTTGAATATATAGCTTTAATTTCCATTACCTCTTCTGTGTCTGGGTTGAAGAAGTATTCAATGATCTCATCTCCGATGCTGAATGTAAGGATTCCCCTTTTGACTCCAATGTTAGCATCAGCAGTTGCCAGGAAAGGTCGCCCTAGGATGATGGGGCAAGCTGGTTCCTCTGCCATCTCTACTACAAGAAAATCTGTAGGGACAAATAATCTACCAACTTTAACAGGAACATTATCGACAATACCTGTAGGGATTACCACGGTGTTGTTGGCCATGTAGAGTTTGGCATCAATTGGTTCCAGGGCACCTATTTTCACCTTTGACCAGATGGATAGGGGCATGATGCTAACACTTGCTCCTAAGTCACACAGTGCTTTAAATCTATGACGACCAAGTCCAACAGTGATAGCAAACTTACCTGGGTCAGGTCGCTTCTCAGGGAAATCCATCTTTTTGCACTCCTTAGCAATCTCAGTCATCAATCGCTTGTTGCTGAGAATCTCCTTGAGGAACTTGACATAGGCAGGCATCTCGTGCAGTGCTTCTGTAAAAGGAATAGTAACATTCAGACTCTGAAGCAATTTCACAAAACGTTGAAACTTACCGTCTGTTGGATCTCTTTGGTTTTTGGAAAGGAATGGGAGCGTCTTTTTGGTGTTCTGAGCCAGAAAAGCTTCCGGAGGTGGTGAGGGCTCAACGACCTCGGCATGGTCCTTCTCGACCTCGACAACAGGCTCGTCGAGATCGACCAGGGCCTCGTCGATCTCGAGTTGGCTAGTCGACTTTGGCTCGTCTTGCTGTGCAGCTGCGTCAGAGCTTCTCTCTTCCTCTGTGTCGAGTAGAGCTTTGTCGATGTCGACTAGGCCTCTGTCGATGTCGATGACAGCCTCGCCCTTGTTTTCTAGCTCGTGCAGTTTGTGACCGCTCCGCAACTTTACAGCAGCTACATGTCCGTGCTGCCCCTTGGGATTTGGTTCTGTATGGCCTGGGAGCTTCCCGGATGGTTGTGGAATCTGCGCCGCGAACTGACCCATCTGAGTCTCGATGTTCCTTTTCCAGGTGTCTAGCTCTCCAAATTTTGCATGGACATTCTGGAACTGATTGTTGATGGTGCCTTGATTCCGGCGCATCTCTTCAAGAATGAGCTATAAATCATCCTTCTTTTGATCCCTTTCTGGATGTCCAGGAGCTCTGTAGGGCGGGGGGTTCCTAGGAGGACCTTGGTTCCGTTGAGGTTGATAGAACCTTTGGTCCCCCATATAGCGATTGGGACCCCCTGCGTAAGCCACCTCTTCATGAATTTCTGCCATCCTGACTTGTTCCGTATGCGGGCACTCAGTAGTAGTATGCCGTTGTGAACCACATTCGATGCAGGGTTGGTTGACAGAGAGATATTTGACTTGCTTGAGGAGCTTGCGATTCTGATCTCTGTAGTACTGCTCCTTAACATCAGGGTCTATCTCCTTTGATGGCTCATAGAGAGGCATAGATGGGGCTGGTCTGGCATGGGCATTCTCATCATAGTTAGTAGGAGCCCCATACTTGTTGTCGTAGGTAGTGAGCTTCTCTAGCACACCCCATACGTCACTTGGCGGCATCGTCAAATACTCGTAGCGAGTATAATTGTTGATTCTGTCCTTAGTGATTTGATCAAGAGAGTTGAAGAAGATCTCCTGAATGATGTAGGGTGGCTTTCCATGAGTAGGGCAAGATCGCAGCAGCTCTTTGTAGCGTTCCCATGCTTTTGCTAGCGGTTCCCCAGGCTTTTGCTTGAAAGCAGTGATCTTTTGGCGGAGGAATGCTGTCTTGGCAGGAGGGAAGAATTTGTTGAGAAATTCCTGCTCTACTTGTGCCGATGTGGTGAGAGATTTTGGCTTCAGCCCTTCAAGCCACTTCAGTGTCGGTCCAGCCAGCGACCAGCGGAAAGCCTTCATCTTGACATATTCCAGAGTTGTACCTTCTGCAAGAGTACGACACATATCATAAAAATTAGTAATATGTTCAAGAGGACACTCATTAAATTTGCCGCAAAAGGCATTATTTTTAAGCTCTATAAGAAACTGAGTGCGAATTTCAAAAGAGTTTTCAGGGATTAGAATCGCCGATTCAGGCACGATGAGAGTCGGATGCATATAATCCTCAGTAGTGGTTGGATATTGGGCAAGCTCAGCTTCTGCTTGCCTTGCGCGCTCAGCTGCTTGTTCCCTTGCTGTCCTTTCATTGGCGATAGTGGCATCCTTAGCGGCGAGTTCCCTAGTAAGTCTGGCAATCAGCTGCTCCTGTGTTTCAGCGGCCGACATAGCTCTTTGTAGTTTAGCCCTGATGTGAAAAAGGCGTTCTGGTTCGTCTAAGGCGTCAAACTCAGGTGTCTGACCAGAACGACGCATACACCTGCAAACTAACTCAAAAGAAACGTGAGAACTGACTACCTAAGGCGCGAATGATAGCTTCCCCGGCAACGGCGCCAATTTGTTGTAAGAGGAAATCGAGAATGCAAAACAGTAAGTAAACAAAGTAAAGCAAACCGATCGGATCCCAGCAAATGATGTTCAAGACTCCCTCCAAGTGTAGTAAGAGCAAGTCAGGTTCGAATCCTCGAGGAAGCTGGTCAGCGAATCCTAAGCAGCGGTGGAATCTCACGGACAGAAGTCGACCACAGTGGTACTCGACCTCGACTAAGGGCTAGTCGACAAGGGTCAGGCACAGTCGAACACAGCAGCAACTCGGCGAAGTCTACTCGACCTCGACTTCGGCTTGTCTTGTCGAGTCCCTGCACAGTCGAGTAGGACCTTCGTCGACTTCGGCTTGTCTTGTCGAGTCCCTGCACAATTGAGCTACGACGATCTGGGATCGGAGGTCAGTGGTCGAGGTCGACCAGAACTGGCCGAGATCGACAAGGGGGGGGGGGGGGGGGGGAACGTAAAAACAAATGCAGAATTCGGTTTTGTGACTTTATGAATGTGGGGAACTTCCAAGATTAGGGTTTGCGACAACGATCACCATGCAAGCGGAATATAAATCACAAAAGGCGGTAACTTTATCGATAAAGGAAAAGGCTTTCACCTAATCCGACAAGTAGGAATATAAATCTCGCGATAAATAATCCTAATTGCATCTATTCCTTTTCATAATTAGCATTTATAATCTTTCGAATAGAAATCCTAATTACTACCCAAGTTTCACAATATGAGTTCTTTAATTTCTCAATCAAAGATGAAGCACATAGGGAATAGATTAAGATAACGACAAAATACCTCCTTCCGCAATAGCTAATCCGCCGACATGGCTCTCGTTGGGCTCACCCCAACCCCATAAGTGGGTGGAATACTTGCTCTTCATTGCAATTGCAGACATCATTGATTGAATGAAAATCACTTGCATTAACTAAATTCAAAGCTTTTACAATTCCGGCAATCAACCGTCGTAAATTGCCAAAACCATAAAAACCTTAAACTCCTAAATCGTCTCTGTGGAACTACTTGTCTCTGACTGAAATTGAATGAATAAAACTGAGCCCCATGGGCTTTATTTATAGGCTTCTACTCCTTGCAAATCAAGGATAGAATATCTATATCTATATCTAAAACTTTAAAAGATGAATAAAAGACATAAAGGAATTAAATCTAAAATTAGGGAAATTATCTAAATTGTCTCAAGTGGATAAAACTCTCTTCTCCATGATAGATGTGGATAAATCGGATAGATCTTGCTTCTCCTCGGCTCCAAGGACTCTATCTCGAGTAGGACTGCACTCAGTGCGTCGCGCGGTTTCGGAAGATCTCGTCGATCTCGACAAGCGGTGGTCGACCTCGAGTAGGAAAAGTCGTCGACTGGGCCGCCTTCGTCGTCTCGGCTAGTTGGTACTCGACAAGCTCGGACATGGTCCCTGGTGCTGGTCGATCTCGACGAGAGTTCCTCGATCTCGACGAAGGTTGTGTTCTCGACTTGGTCTTCCGAGGTTGTCGAGTCGGTTGTGGGCTTTCAGACTTGTCGACCTAGAGGAAGCTTCCTCGATCTCGACGAGTGGATCATCGGCCTGGTCGTCTCGGGTAGCCCTTGTCGACATGCTCGGACACTGTTTCCTGGGCGTGGTCGACCTCGACAAGCGGTTTGTCGAGCTCGAGTAGGTTTTTGCCTGGTGTTCTCGAGCAGTGCCTCTTCGACTTGGCTCGGGGAGTGGGGTCTGGCTCTTGTCGACCTCGAGTAGAGCTACTCGATGTCGAGTAGGTTGTTGCCCTGCTCCGCGTTGTCTGGTCAGATCTCTACTCGACTCCAGTGTGTCCGGGCTTGGCTTTGTCGACATAGACAAGAGTCTAGTCGATATAGAGTAGACTTGCTGCTTCCGTCTTTGTTTCTTGGTTTTCTCCCGAAATGTTTCCATATTCTACAATATTAAACAGAAACTTATGTAGATCACCATTTCTTAACAAATAAACATATACTACATAAATTCGACATATTCCCAACCCGAAATATGCAAAATGTAAAGAATATGGAACTGAAATATGCATAAAAACATGGCTACTTTGGAGACATCAGTGGGTGGGAAGAATTTATTCAGAAATTCTTGCTCTACTTGGGCCTATGTTGTAAGTGATCTTGGTTTCAGCCCTTCAAGCCACTTCAGTGCAGGCCCAGCGAAAAGCTTTCATCTTGACATATTCCAGCGTAATACCTTCAACAAGAGTACGACACATGTCAGAAAAATTGGTAATATGTTCAAGAGGACACTAATTAAATTTGCCATAAAAAGCATTATTTTTAAGCTCTATAAGAAATTGAGTGCGAATTTCAAAAGAATTTTCAGGGATTAGAATCGCCGATTCAAGCACGACGAGAGTTGGATGCATATAATCCCCAGCAGTGGTTGAATATTGGGCAAGCTCAGCTTCTGCTTGTTCCCTTGCTGCTTTCTCAGCGGCGATAACAGACTTTTTAGTGGCCAGTTCCCTTGTAAGCCTTGTAATCAGTTGTTCTTGCGTCTCAGCAGCCGCCATGGCTCTTTGTAGTTTAGCTCTGATGTGTAGAAGGCGTTCTGGTTCGTCTAAGCCGTCAAACTCATGTAGTTGACCATAACGGCGCATACACCTGTAAAGTAACTCAAAGAAAACGTGAGATCTTAACTACCTAAGGCGCGAATGATTGCTTCCCCGACAACGGCGCCAATTTGTTGTTTTAGGCAATCGAGTTTAAAATATAAAATATAGATCAAACCAGATTCTGCCTATGCAAATAATTACAAGACCTCCTCCTGATGTAGCAGCGGTAAGTCAGGATCGATCCACGAGGAAGCGTGTCAGCGGATCCTAGGCAGCGGAGAAATCTCACAGAAGTCGACAACAGGGGTCCTATATCTCGAGTACAACAACTCGATAGAAGATCGGACAGTCGAACAGCGCAGCAGCTCTCGGCAATTCTGGTCGATTTCGACAAAGGTCTACTCGAGATCGAGTTGGGTCTTCGTCGACGTTGGGTTGGTTTGGTCGATTGCCTGCATACAGAAGCTACAGCAACCCTGGTCGAAGATCAGTAACTCGAGATCGAGTAGTGCTAGTCGATCTCGAGAAAGACAGAGAATAAAAACGAGATAATGTAAATGCAAAGGCTTTGGGGATTCGAACTAAACTGTATGTAAAAGACTTCAAAAGATTGGGGTTTGCAACAACAATAACCAAGCATGCATAAGGCAGAACTAACAGATAATCATGTGAATTGCATCAAGGACCAAGCTTTCGCCTTTTCCAACAATTAGACAACTCTTTCAAGAAACCCTAATTGTATCTACTGATTTTATGTTTACAATCCAAGTTGTTAGCATGGACCTCCATTAGATGGGTAATAAACACATAACAAGTAGTAGATGCTCAAAACATGATAAAAATCGAATCTTTACCTCAAACGCGCAGGGCTATCGTCGGGCTCGCCCTAACCCTAGAAGTGGGTGGACTACTCGTGCTTCATCGCAATTGCAGACATTGATTGATGACAAGAAACTAATTGCATTAAACCAAACTGTAGAAAGTAAAAACTGAACAAAGCCAACTTGCTCTCGCTCCTTTGCTCCACTCGGCCTCCCTTTCTCTCTCTATTACTACTTTTCCTACTGAAATTGAATGACTAGAAATCAGCCTCATGGGCTTTATTTATAGGCTTCTAAACCTTGCTACTCAAGGATAGAAACATCTACCTATATCTAAATCTATATCTAAAACATTAAAGATAAATAAATTTCATAACATAATTAAATCTAAATAAGGTAATTATATCTAAAGTCTTTAAGTGGATAAATCTTCTCCTTCATGATGTAACTTGATAGAATCGGATAGAACTCGGCAATCTTCGGCTCCAAGGAATCCCAATCCGAGTAGGACAACTCACAACGCGTTACGCGGTTTCTAGAAAGTTCCTCGATCTCGAGTCAGTCTCCTCGATCTCGAGTAGAACTGGCGTCGACTTGGCTGGCTCGGCATCTCAGGTTGCTAGTCCTTGACAGGGCTCGGAGATGGCTCCTAGGCTTGGTCGATCTCGAGGACCTTACTCGATCTCGAGTAAAGGTGGCTCGTCGACTAGTGTGCTCGGCAATGTCGGGTAGATCTTCTCGACATGCTCGGACATGGGGTTGGCTTTGTCGATATCGAGGAAGGTTCTCGACATCGAGTTGTGGTGTCCGCTTGCTAGGTCGGGTAGTCTCTCCTCGGCATCCTTGGACATGCTCTCCTGGACTCCGGGCATGGTCTTCGTGGCTTTGTCGACATCGAGTAGGAAACTCAATCTCGAGTAAAGGCTTGGAGTCGAGTTCTTCGTCTTCAGCTTCTCGACATGGGCTCCTCGATCAGTGCAGGTGTCTAGGCATGATTTGTCGAGATCGACTAGGTTTAGTCGACATCGAGTAGACTTGGGCCTCCGTCATTGCTTCTTGGTTTTCTCCCGAAATGACTCCATATTCTGCAATATTAAACAGAAACTTATGTAGATCTCCATTTCTGACAAATAAGCATATACTACATAAATTCGACATATTCCCAACCCGAAATATGCAAAATGTAAAGAATATGGAACTAAAATATGCATAAAGACATTGCTACTTTGGAGACATCAAAAGGAAGCACAACATTGGAGAAAAAAGGAAAACCGTCACTACGTAGGGATGCACCTGCCGTTCCTTAGGCGGTGCCCGCCGTGGTGTCGTGTTCAGCGATTGTGATTTGGATCTGAAGATTCTATTTCCTATTATATTATTATTATATTTGTAGGGTTTGCACGACTCTTTATTAGTTTTTACTGGTTTGTTCCAGCCGTGTATGGCATAGTATTGTGAGACAATGAACACAATTAGAGAGAGATAGGTTTTAGGCCTATGAGTTGCTAAACTCATAGTTTCGCATGTGATTCGAATACATGGTTGAATAGATTGTGAGGGTTTGATTCTATTTAGTTATTCATAATTATATTTATCATCTTGTGCGTATTGATTATGTTTGTATTCCTTTCTATGATTGATCACCATATTAGGAATTGCATCTTAGCTATGAATTCGTTGTTGTGTTCCTGACAGAAAACGAAGCTATTAAAGTAGTGACATTTCCTTGTTTTTGTAGTAGATGATTTTGATTGATCTATATTGTTAGATATTTATTAGGGCTGATTGTGGCTTGCGCCTATTTGTCTCTAATTGCATTGAATCGATATGCCAATTGATATAATTACTTGAGTTCTTAATGCTATTCTCTAGTGATATTGAATAAGGTGATTGTATCCCTGCAGATCCTTCAACTTTAGTCAAGTAGACATATGTGATAGATTACATAGGTCTCATATTGTATAGTGGGCTAAAAGCCCATTAAGGCTCAATATCTTTGTAACCTATATATATGTTATATCAATGAATGAAAACCCTCAAGGAGGACATTACAATCAATCTCATGATCTCAAATGGTATCACAGCCTAAGATCCAAAGACCCTAAATTTCTTTTTCTCTAACCCTAGCCCTAGCCGCCACCTCTCTCTCTCCTCGCCGCCACCTAGCCGCCGCCTCTCTCACTCACCTCGGCCACCTCTCTCTCTCTCCTCGCCGCCATCCCCCCCTTTGCCGTCGGACACCACCTTGCCGTCGACCTCCCCCTCCCCTTGCCGCCTCCCCATCACTCCTTTCTCTCTCCATCCCTCTCGTCACAATGACCACCGAACCTACCGCCACTAAATCACCCTTCCATTCCGCCCTAACCATCTCCAATATCAAAAATTGCATCCCTATCATTCTTGATCATGAATCCAATACCTACACCATGTGGTCGCACCTCTTCACGACCCATGTTAAGGCTCATAAAGTCCTCCACCACATTGACTCCTCCGCCAAACGCCCTGAAAGCGAAGACG
Organism: Persicaria tinctoria; assembly: GCA_037127255.1. Classification (NCBI taxonomy): domain Eukaryota; kingdom Viridiplantae; phylum Streptophyta; class Magnoliopsida; order Caryophyllales; family Polygonaceae; genus Persicaria; species Persicaria tinctoria. The sequence goes on along the minus strand of JBANSL010000001.1, from coordinate 40,918,298 downwards.
ACGATCTCTTCGCTCAACTTGACACCATTGTCCTTCAATGGATCTTCAACACCTTCTCAAAAGATCTATTGACCACCATACTCGACCCCAAAGACTCCGCCTTGAATGCTTGGAAGAAACTTCAGGATATCTTTCAAGACAACAAGTCCACCCGTGATGTCTATCTCGAGCACGAATTCTCAAGTTGCAAGCTTTCTTCTTTCCCGTCGATATCTGCCTACTGTCAGCACATCAAGACCCTGGCTGATCAGCTCGACGCCGTCGACTCCAAACCCAGCGCCGCCCGTCTCGTCCTCCAGGTACTCTGGGCCTCCCTTCCGAATACAATGATGCTGCTACTCATATACAGCAGACGGAACCTCTCCCTACGTTTGAGAAGACCCGATCTCAACTGATCCTGGAGAAGACTCTCCTTCAACGTCAGACAACCGACGCCGCCAAAGACAAGACGGCGTTGGTCTCATCCAGTGACATCATCGAGTAGCTTGCCCTCCAGCCTGGCCGCAGCAACGACCAGCAACGACCAGCCTGGCTGCACCTCAACAACGTCCTTGTTGCCCCCAAACTTGTCAAAAATCTTATCTCTGTCCGTCGGTTCACCACTGACAATAATGTTTCTCTTGTGTTTGATCCGTTTGGTTTCTCTATGAAGGATCTTACTACGAGGGTTACTCTCCTGAGATGTAATAGCACCGGGTAGCTCTATCCTGTGTCGTCGCCGTCACCATCCAGCTCGTCAAGTCCAGTCGCCCTCTCGGTATCATCATCCAGTCTTTGGCATGCACGCCTTGGTCATCCCAGTCCCGCAATTTTAGATTTACTTCATTCTAAGAGTCTTGTCCAATGTAATAAAGAGCATCACTCTAGTTTATGTTCGTCTTGTTAGTTAGGCAAACATGCCAGACTTCCTTTTCAGCGATCTTTAAATACTACATTTGCACCTTTTGATATTATTCATAGTGATATTTGGACATCTCTTGTGCCTAGCAAGGAGGGTCATAAGTATTACCTCTTGTTTCTGGATGATTATACACATTTCTTATGGGTTTTTCCTCTGCACTTTAAATCTCAAGTGTTCCCTATCTTTTCCAAATTCTACGCTTACATCAAAACACAGTTTCACACTTCTGTCAAGTGTTTTCAATGCGACAATGGCCGCGAATTTGACAACAAAGATTTTCACACTTTCTTTAATACCAATGGGATCTCCTATCGCTTGTCCTGCCCCTACACCTCTCAACAAAATGGCAAGGCCAAACGAATCATCCGAACCATTACCAATATGATACACACTCTCCTCTTCCACGCATCCATTCCCCTCCTTTATTGGCCTTACGCCTTGGCCCATCAGATCATCTCCATGACCACCGACCATCACCTCGCTATCCACCTCCCATCACCGCGCCTAACAACCTCGCCTCACCTACGTGCGGCGCCCGCCGTAGGTCATGCAGCGCCCACTGCATGAACAAATGCTGCGCCCGCAGCCTTAAACCCTTCCCTGGCGGCGCCCGCCGCAGGTCATGCGGCGCCGACCGCATGTACAAATGTTGTGCCCGCCGCATTAAACCCCTCCCTGGCGGCGGCCACCGCAAGTCATGCAGCGCCCCGCCGCAACCCTCACCGCCTTTGATCTGTCCGCTGCCTCTTCCACTTGCTTAGCCCCTCTTGCCCCCATCCTTCCTGACTCCCATTCACCCTCTTTCGACACCCAGACCTCCCTCTCCACCGTTCCCACCTCCCACAAAACAGCCCTCCTCGACCCGAATTGGCAGGCGGCTATTCTCGACGAATATAGGGCCCTTACGAAGAATGGTACTTGGGTTCTTGTTCCTCGCCCTCTTGAGGCGAACGTCATTCGCTGTTTGTGGCTCTTTCGTCACAAGTTCCGCTCTGATGGGACATTGGAGCACTACAAGGCCCGTCTTGTGGTGAACGGTAGATCTGAGGAGGCCGGTATTGATTGTGATGAGACCTTCAGCCCTGTGGTCAAGCCTGCCACTATCCGAGTGGTCCTGAGTCTGGCTCTGTCGCGCAACTGGGCCATCCATCAGTTAGATGTCAAGAACGCCTTTCTGCATGGTCATCTGAACGAGACAATTTACATGTTTCAGCCGCCGGGGTTTACTGATGCTGAGCGTCCAAAGCATGTATGTCTCCTCAAGTGCTCTCTATATGGTCTGAAACAGGCTCCGCGGGCGTGGTTCTAGCGTTTTGCCTTTCATCTGCTCCGTTTGGGTTTCACTAGCAGCCGTTCGGATACGTCTCTGTTTACCTATCGCAGAGGCTCAAAATTGGCATTCCTGCTGCTTTATGTCGACGACATCATTCTCACCACCTCTTCTGATGCTCTTCGGACGTCTATAATCTCGCAGTTGAGTGCGGAATTCGTCATGTCTGATATGGGTCAGCTGTCTTACTTCTTGGGAGTTGCTGTTCAGCGGCATGCATCTGGTCTGTTTCTCTCACAAAGTAAGTATGCTGCTGAGATCGTTGCTTGGGCTAAGATGGTCAACTGTAATCCCGTCGCGATCCCAGTTGATACATCCAACAAGCTCAGTGCTCATTCTGGTCCTTTGGTTGACGATCCCACACTGTACAGGAGCCTCACTGGTGCTCTTCAGTATCTCACTTTCACCAGGCCTGATATCAGTTATGCCGTTCAGCAGATCTGCTTGTTCATGCATGCCCCTATGGAACCTCACTTTCAGGCTTTGAAGGGGATCATTCGGTACATCAGCGGCACCCTCGAGCTCGGCACCACCATCACTCCTTCCTCTAAGCTTGATCTTGTGGCTTACACTGATGCGGATTGGGGTGGTTGTCCAGACACACGTCGCTCCACGTCTGGTTACTGTGTCTTCCTCAATGACACTCTTGTATCTTGGTCAGCCAAGCGTTAGTCTGTCGTGTCTCGCCCCAGCGTTGAAGCCGAATACAGGGGTGTTGCCAACGTTGTCTCCGAGTGCTCTTGGCTCCGTAATCTCCTGCTTGAGCTACGATGCCCCTTGCAGAAGGCCACTCTGGTCTACACTGACAACGTCTCCGCCGTCTACCTGACTAGCAACCCAGTCCAGCATCAACGCACGAAGCACATTGAGCTTGATCTCCACTTCGTCAGGGACAAGGTTGCCATTGGACATTTTCGGGTTCTACATGTCCCGTCCTCTTATGAGTACGCTGATATATTCACCAAGGGTTTACCTAGACAGTTGTTCATTGATTTTCGTTCCAGTCTTACTGTACGGACCCCTCCCGTTTCGACTGCGGGGGTTTGATAGATTACATAGGTCTCATATTGTATAGTGGGCTAAAAGCCCATTAAGGCCCAATACCTTTGTAACCTATATATATGTTATATCAATGAATGAAAACCCTCAAGGAGGACATTACAATCAATCTCATGATCTCACAATATGTTTATGAATAATTAATGAATCAATCTTAGGACCATGAATCTCAACCATTGTCAGAGAATTACAGGTGAAATATCTTCTCTACTTTATTATCAATTACTTTGCAATCATAAAGTTGGTTACTTTACTTTCTTATCAATTTGTCACAAGTCATTTCTTTTGTCATAAGAGTCTTTTTTAGGGATATTAATAGTGAATCGCTTCTCCCTGTGGGTTCGACTCCAGACTTCATCGCTATACTAGTAGTTGTTTGGTTTATCAATTCATTGGTTTACTAATCCCGATTTTGAAATTTGAGTTAGGATTTTATTAATATTTGGCTAAGGGCGAAAATGCCAACGATATTCGTCCTGCACCAAATTCTTTACGTCGTTGCCGGGGAGAAGAAAGGAGTTTGATTTTCTTTATTTCTATCATTGATTCTCTTTTATTTTTGTTTTTGTTTTTCTTTGAGTCTTTTCTGTCCTTGTATGGTTCAAACTAGATCTTCTAATTCATTGCCTTTTTCTTTTGATATGTACATAGGGATTCAAGATGAAGCCGAACCACCTTAGTCCCAGGATTGCCGATTTGGCTAAGTTTGGAACACCTTATGTTTATTTCCTATTTTAGCAACTTTCTTTACTTAAGTTATTTTAGGAAACTTTAGGGATATTTTATTAAATTCTTTAAGTAGTTCTTTTATCACTTTTAATCTAGAATCGGCCCAAACTCAACCTTGCAAGGCTATGTAGAACATTCACGTATTATTCAATAGAGAAATCTCATATTTGTGTGAAACACATCGAGTGAAACTCGACCGATTAGAAGCGGAGCTCATCGATTGCAAATTGGTTTGATCTCAGCTTGGTTTGCTTTGCGTACATCAACCTCGCGAGAGCTTGGTGATCCTGGTATTCACAAGTCCCCTCCTTGTGCCTCCAAGTTGTCCGCTTGGTTGTGTAAGGTTATAGAGGCGGGCTTTATAGTCGTTGGTATTTGGTTCCTACCCTCTAAGGAGGCCTGGGGTCTTTATCTCGTTCTATTTTAGTTCGAATCACCCAATCTATCAGTCTTTATTGCTTTTCTTTAATCGATTCTTGTTTCTTTTGTTTAGTCGATTTTGAGTCTTCCAATTCTTGTCGAGTCTTGCTGAGTTCTTTGAGTTCTTGTTCGATCTTGAACCTTTCTTGGTCGATTCTTGCTTTTCTTGTTGAGTTTTTACTGTTTCTTGCTTCCGTTCTTTAGTTTCTTGTTTGATTGTCAGAGATCGGGCCATTCTACGGCTAACCCCGTATCAAATTGGCATCAGAGCTTTAGTTTCCGACATCAAGTTGTGTCTTTCATTTTCATACACACAAAACCCCCAAAAAAAATAGTGTTTTCTTTATTTGGTCTTTTACTTCTTGTTCTTGAATTGATTATTGCACTAACCTTGTTTGTTTGTGATTGTTGTGGTTGCTTAGCCCAAACACAAAGCCTAGCCGAGACCCTTGGAGTCGACCAGTCGTGTGCACAACCCTTGTGCATCACCCTAGCCGACGATAATTCGTTGTCCCCATAAGTCGCGCTTGGCCGAGTCCATTCACATACAAAGAAACCTAGTTTGTCTATCTTGTTCTATCTTTGGATCTTTTGTTTTATCTATTTTCTTGCCTTATTAAAAATCTGATTTTTTTTTTGTGGTAGATTTAATCCAATTATATCTATCATATATTATCAAGGCTTAGATAGATCCACTTACCAAAGATAACAAACCCTCATCTATATCTATTACATTAGGGCGAAATTTTTATTTCATTCACCTTGTCACTTTCTTGCATTAGGTATAAAAAAAACAGTCCGAAAAATTCAAAAAAAAAGGACACACACACACACACACACACACACACACACACACACACACACACACACACCACATTACAACCCAAATTGGTGACCATTCTCAGCGGCATCAACCAGACGTTGGCTACATTAGGAGCAAAGGTGGCGACATTGGAGTCCATACCGAGTGGGTCTAACAACATGGGTGGTCAAGGTGATCGAAGGCGTAACAAAGCGCCTCGCGATGAAAGGGAAGTCATTAATCCTAACCTTAATCCTAATCCTGATTTAAATAACCCTTTATTTGATGAGAATGACTCTCCACAAAGGGAGAGATATGGTAGGAATAATGGGTTTGCTAATGCGCAATGACAAGGAATAGGGAGAGACTGAGGCTTCCAAGAGGAATTATACCAGACGGAGGACGATGATGGTTTCCAAAAAGAGAAGTATTGGGAGCAGCATCCTAGGCGGAACGATAGAGGAGGTCGATTCCAATACAGAGCACCTCGAGAGCCTGAACAGGACGACATAGGTAAGATTAAGGTAAAGATCCCTCCTTTTGATGGTAAGACTGATCCAGATGCATACATTGATTGGGAAACTAAAATGGATAAGATTTGGAATTTTCATCACTTCTCCGATGCTAAGATAGTGCAACTAGCTTCATTAGAATTTCAAGGCTTTGCTTTAATTTGGTGGGATAACCTAGTTAAAGAAAGAAGAAGAGCCCTTGATGCGCCTATCACTTCATGGACTCAAATGAAAGCACTTATGAGAAGTAGATTTGTTCCCCAACACTATGCTAGAGAACTTAGACAAAGATTAGAAAATCTTAAACAAGGTAGCAAAATTGTTGATGAAGCATTTAATGCAATGCAAGAAACCATGGCTAGAGCTAATGTAGTTGAGAACTATGAAGATACAAATTTTAGGTTTCTTCGAATATTGCATCCTGCCTTAGCTCATGAAATCGATTACTTTCCTTATTCTACGCCTACTGAATTGTTATATTTAGCTATGAAAGTAGAGAGGGGAGCACGATACAAGAGTCAAGGAGGTTGAATGTCGAGTAGCCAACCCCAATCATGGCGCCAAGGCCGAGTGCAGCAGCCCCAGGGCCGGACTGATGGTGACTTTAGGGAGAGGACGAGCCAACCTCAGGGAAGAATGGAAGGCTGAGCACCTCAGCAGCCTCTCGACAAGGGTAAAACACCCATGTTCGGACGTGATTCATCTGGGGTATCTACTGGCCTCAAATGGAGTAATCCTAACCCTTCTACTACTAGATCTAGGGACATTGTATGATTTAAATGCCAAGGTAGAGGTCATTATATGAAGGATTTCCCTAATAAGAAAATTCTCATGATTAATCACTTAGGAGAATACGAATCTGAAAATTCTTGTGATGAACATGAAGAGCATGCTAATAATGAAAATGATCAAAACCTTAACCTTCTTGCTTATGATGATGAAGACGACATTGATTGTGAGCATGGTGAATCCTTGATTGTTAGGAGAGTTTTAAGTATTGTACCTGCACCCTGTGATGACAATCAATGTGAAAATTTGTTTCATACTAGATGCTTAGTAAAGGGAAAGGTTGTTAATGTGATCATTGATGGAGGAAGTTGTTGTAATTAGCTAGCCAGGAGATGATTGATAAATTACAACTTCCTAGAATTTAGCATCCTAGGCCTTATAGATTGCATTGGATGAATGACTGTGGCAATTTGAAAGTAAACATGCAAGTTAAAGTTCATATCAAATTAGGACATTATGAAGATGATGTGTTATGTGATATTGTGTCTATGCAAGCCTGTCATATATTACTAGGTCGTCCTTGGCAGTTTGATCGTAAGGTCTTGCATGATGGATTTACTAACCATTACTCCTTTACTTTTCAAGGGAAGAATGTTGTTCTCAAGCCTATGACGCCTACACAAGTGGCTGATAAGATTGAGAAGCGCAAGGTAAGTGAAGGTGTGTTAGATAGGGAGGCTCAGTCGAGCAAAATGGCTTCCCATTCTCGACCTAAGGATGTACTTTTGGCTTCCAAGCGGCTCAGACGAGTTTGTGGATAGGGAAACAAACCTCATGCTCCTATGCAAAGGTTTGAACATGTTGAGTGAGGAGCTTCGAGCCACCCTTCCTCTTCACATCTTATCTCTTCGTGAAGAGTATAAGGATGTATTTCCCGATGACATACTGTTGGAAGGTAAAATTTCATTAATTAATTGAATTCATGATAAAACCAATAATATTGTCACACCTTCTATAAAAAAATTTGTGTGATAATTTTTCATAAAAAAATTGATTACAAAGGTTATAAATACAAAGACGGGCCTAAGAAACAATGGGGAGCTATGATATCAGTTTCTCATGAAACATTCAGAGACTGAAATCCAAGTTGGTCAATTAACATGTTCGAATTAACATCAAGTTGAGTCGGACATATATCAAAACTCAAATCGGCTTATGCTGAAGACAAATCAAGACCCAAAATCAGTAGGTTCATCAAATCAGTCACAGATTGCATTAAGCAAACAAACCCTAAGAAACTGAGGGGACTAATGCAGTCAGAAGAATGAAATGGTGAACTGAACTTACCCGCTAGAGGAGTCGCAGTTGCAACTGCGCTTTGGCAGGCGGCGGCGAGGTCTTCGGGTGACCGACAGGGAGACTAAAAATTGGGAATACATTATGAAATCCCTAAACAAAATCATCCATTTGGGTTGAATGTTCAAAGGTTGAGTACTTACTCGGAAACCCTTGAAATATGAATTCCTCTGGCCTTGATTTTTGTAGATGTCCAGAGCCCTAGCTCCTGCTGCTCTCCCTGATGGTTTCCCCTAATCGAAAGCTCTCAACTACTGCAGTTAATTTTCAGAGCCCAAATTATAAAAGATCAAATTAAATTAAGGGCGAATTGCAGGAGAAAGGAGGAGAACAAACATATTTTCTTCTTCACTTGGTAGAAGCTCTCGGAATCTTCGACCGGTAGCAATTCGGTTCAGATCCCCTCGATCCTCTTGCTCTCGATGTCCTTGGAACGTTCAAGCATCCATGGCTATAGAGCTTCGTCTGGTGATAAACGCAGAAAGAGGAAAGAAAGAAAAAAAAACTAAAGGTTGGGTGTTGTTGCTGGCTGCAATCGGCAAAAGGCCAAGTGGGGCTCAACTGGAAAGTAAATGAAATGGGCTTTCTTAAATCAGAAGTGGGTTTAACCTCACTAAGCAAAATTTGGTGCCTTTATTTGGATATTAAAAACATATCCACAAATCCATATATATACGTGATGTATATGCCTTGGCATATCTAGCATAAATGTGTTTAATCTCAAACCGACCCACTAAAATATAAGAATTATAATTGGCATAAATTGGAAATTGAGTTTAATAAAATCATAAAATTAAACTCATAAAAATTTCGTTGCCAGTTTATTTCAGTGAGTCAATATCAAGTCGGCTCCTAAACAAAAAACGGAGTCAAAACCTCATATCGAGTTTCACCAAATATAAACTTGATTCATGCAGAACTACGTAAAGACTTGACACCGTAAAATCGGTTACGTAGGTAACCCAATATTAAATCCTAAAAATATATCGGGTACATTCGTCCGCCTCTAAATTCTCTTTAAATGAATATGAGGTCAAAACAAAATAAATTAAATTGGTTCGTTTGAGAACTACGCAAGATTTGATCCCGTCCAAACGGGTACGTAGGTAGCTCGGCATAAAGCAAAAAGCTCGTCGGGTTCAATCGTCAAATAAAAATTAAATCGGTTCATTCAGAACTACGTATAGACTTGATACTCTTTTACGAGTTACGTAGGAAATTCGATATTAAAATTCAATATATATCGAATTCAGTCGTCTGCCTCTAAATTCGCTTATAAATGAATATGAGGTCAAAACCAATCAAAGCCAATTCAAACGGTTCGTTTAGAACTACGTAAAGACTTGACGCCTTCTATCGGCTACCTAGGCAACCCGATATTAAATTCTAAAAATATATCGGGCACAGTCGCCGACCTCTAAATTCCCTTTAAATGAATATGAGGTCAAAATCAAACAAATTCAAATTGTCCATGTCGACTCGATATAAAGGTTCTGCTCGTCGAGTTCGATCACCACTCTCAAATGATCTCATGATCAAATCCAAATACAAAAGTCATTTTTTTTCCCGAACTACGGTGACTTGATTCCACCAAACAAATGGATACGTAGGAAACTCGGTGTAAATTAAATTCTCACCGAGTTCAGTCACACCCACATCCAAACCTTCAAACAAATCTTTCCAAATTCATTTGTCGACTCTAGTCGTCCCAGATGTTAAATCTTCCATCAAAATCAAAGTGCCCACTCTAACTCGATACAAAGCTTCCGCTCGTCGAGTTTGGTCACGACCAACATTCAAAATCAAATTCCACCGTCCCCAAATTGACCTTTAAGTCAAACCTCTAAGTCAAATGAAACACCACATCAAATCGTTTTCTGTGCAAATGATAGGGGGGTTACTTGAGTTACCCTTCCGAGAAGGTGGGCTCAGGTTATTCGGGTGGAATGTTGTTCGAGCTATCCTTCCTAGAAGGTGGGCTTGAGCTTCATCCTATGATGCATATAAGAAAACGAAACCAAATCCAAAACACGTTGAACTACATAAGGCTTGATTCTCTTCCAAGAGATACGTAGGCAACCCGTTAAAATTCGGGTGCAGCCCAAATCACCAAAACCATTCAAATCTTGGTATCGATACGACTTCGAATCAAGAGGATAACCAAAATGGGTCGAACTCAAATATAAAAAATCAAATAAAATGTGTTGTACGATTATTCGCTCATTTTTGTCCAACATGTTTTTGGCACGCCCAGTGGGACCCTTTTTGCCTTTTCAGCTCTTAGTTTTATTCGATACTAATGTTTGCCTATTTATTTTGGTTGCAAGGGAAAATGCCACCGAAAGTGATTGTCAATTTCAACGAGCTTCCAGCTACCTTCATCATCAAAGAGGGTCGTTGGATCAAGAAACGATCATTTGAAGCTCACCTTGACATCACTCGAGACTCGTTATTTGCAAAGGTCCCGATCAACAATGTCTTTGGGGCTCTTCAAGCTCCGGAGAATCAGACCATTGCCAAGTGGGTGTCCAGTTCTCCAGCAACGCTTTCAGGGGAAAGGAGCATGAAGCCTACAACCCTTCCAAGCCATAGGGGCATGAAGCTCAAGATCACCCGACTCGGCGATAGCAAACTCAACGTCCATCCTAACTGCCAAAAGATCAAAATGCAGGAGGGTGGTTACAACGGCACAAAGCCAACTATTGAGGTCACTCAAAGGCCCATCATTCATGTCACCAAAAAGAATGAGGGGTTGATCGCAAATTCCGCACCACCCGTCTCTATTGCCGAGAAGGCAAACAAATTCATGAAGAGGAGGGGACGCAGGTGCGGATCTCAACGCGACAAGACAGGACCTCTTCTTGTGCTAGCTCGTTCATCAACTTTACAACGAGCGAGTGCAACCTTTGCAAAAGATCTTCCTAGACCGCAGGGGGCAAATGAAACTCTAGTGGCTTCTCCAAGAGAGATCCTCATCGGATCTATACCTGTCTATCCGAAAGAGGTTGTACAAGTCAACATGACCTCATACTCGAAAGAGACGGGACCCATAGCCACGAAGGTTAAACCTTCAAGATCCAAGAAGGGCAAGAAGGTGCAAGAAACATGTCAAGTCTCTAAAGGTGGTGCAAGAGATAAAGACCGATTAAAGTTAATAAGTTCAAGTACTTCAATGGTTGAATCTCAAGCAAAAACCTCACAAGGCAGACCAAATGTGATGCCGGTATTGACTACTAGCACACAAAATATCGAAGAGCAGCTTCAAGAGTTGCAAAGAAAGCTTGATGAGAAAGATGCCCAAATTGTATCACTCCTCGCTCAAATCAATATTCAAGCTCAAGCAAATAGACAAGAGCAATCAAGGTCAAATGGGGAAGATTCAAGCGGTAGCACATCGATCTCTCCAAGAGAAATCAAAGAGATGATCACTCAAGGGATAAAAGAAGCCTATGCGTCACAAAATCTACTAGTGTTCGGGTATAGAAAGCCATATCCAGCACACTATGATTCGATGCCATTTCCCTCAGGCTACCAAAGACCGAGCTTTGAGAAGTTCAATGGCCTTCACGGTTCACCCCACGAGCACCTAGCTCATTTTTATTCTGCTTGTGGTGAAACTGCCTTAAACGATGCCTTATTAATTAGGCAATTCGTTCAATCTTTAAAGGGATCGGCATTCACTTGGTACACTCAACTTCAACCAGGGTCGATTCAAACATGGGACGATCTATAAAGAGAGTTCCTAGCTCAGTTTGTGAGCTCGAAAGCAAGAGTTTCCATTCTGGATCTCGCAAACACCTATCAAAGGTCTAATGAGCTCGCAAACGACTTCATCGCCAGGTGGAGGAGCATAAGACTCCAATGCCATGAAAAATTAAGTGAACAAGCTTGCGTTCAGTTGTGCACGAACAACTTAATGCCGGAATTAGCGGTACATGTTGGAAGTGCCGAACCTCGCTCATTTAATGAGTTGGTGTCTAAAGCGTGCAATGTTGAAAAACAACTAGCACGAGGATCTAACTGGCCTCAAGACAACGAGGCTGACAAAAATGATGGTGATGAGCTACAAACCGAAGAAGAGTCTATGGCGACTTTCACCAAACATGATCGAGAGTTCGGTAACGGAAATGGTTCTAAAGCTCAAAGAAAAGAGAAAGTCAAGGAGCCATCCAATAGACTCATCCTTCATGAAAGAATGCAAAAGAAATATCCTTTTGACGAAGATGATGTGCAAGGGATATTTGATGAATTGTTTAGTGCTAAACTTATAACACTCCCGGAGCCAAAAAGGCCAAAAGAAGTTGGCAAGACGAGTGATCCAAAATATTGCTCGTACCACCAGCTCATTAGTCATCCAATCAAGGATTGCTATGTCTTCAAAGACATTGTAGAGGACATGATTAAAAAAGGAGAAATTGAAATCGAGGGGGCAACGTCCTCAACTCAAGCAGATTCATCAAATACCATTTCAGTGGTAGACGTTGCAGAGTCCACTCCCTTACTCCAAGTGTCTTCTCAAACGGAAAGAACATCTGCTACGGCTATTGAAGTTGGGGGCAGCCCCACGGTTTCATTGCCTCGTAAAGCATTGGTGAAAGATGACAATGCAAAAGAAGGGTCCTTGAATGAAAAAGACATGGCTCAATGTTGTATGGTCTCATGGACCAATGACATGGACGAAGATGAAGCAGGAGTGAAAAAGATTACTCTTCACTCCAAGAAGCCAATTCTCTCCTCAAAATCAAGAGAGAAATCAAAGGGAAAGAAATCAAGCTTCGGTGAAGCTTCAAAAATGCACACGAAGCATAAAGTTCAAGTGCAGAAGCTGAAACCCTGTTTCAAGGGTAAAACGCCACAAAAACTCATCGAGGAGGCTTGTGTCAAAAATTTCCAAATCTCATACGAAGAGGGTGTTCTAACCGCAAGTGTGATAGAGACTAGAGTGTCTGCATTTGAAAGGCTCAAGATGGCTTCAAGTGGAACTCCTAACTCTTCGGTGTTTAAAAGGCTTGGTCTAGCCTCTACATGTGAAGCACCGAAATCTTCCGTATTTGAAGGACTCGAGCTAGCCTCAACAAATGAAGCATCCAAATCTTCAGTGTTTCAAAGGCTTGATATGGCTTTAGCAAGTGAAGAATCCAAACCTTCGGTGTTTCAAAGGCTTAATATAGCCTCGACAAGTGGAGAATCTAAAGCTCCGATATTTGAAAGGCTCGGAAAAGTTGATGAGTCTAAAAGCAAGAAGGTCCAAATGAAAAGGACTAAAAGCAAGAGCTCCGAAAGAGACAGTCAAAAGTTCTCATCTATAAGCTCAACCAAATCAAGGACACCTAAACACGAGTAAGGGTGTCAAAATGATCAAGTAGTTTCCAAGGCGGAAAAATAAATAGTTCTGCCTAGAACTACGTTAAGACTTGATCCCCAACAAGGGGTACGTAGGAAATTTGACATAAAAAATATATGGGTCAAATTCAGTCGCACAAAAAAAAAAAAAAAAAAAATTCCGGGTTCGCATATGATAGTCGGATTATTCGGGAAACCCTTCCTAGAAGGTGGGCTCGAGTGATCTGAATGATGCGGTAAAAAAAAAAAGAAAAAATACCGGTATGCAAATGATAGTCGAGTTTTGGGAAACCCTTCCTAGAAGGCGTGCTCAAGTAACTCGAGTGATGCATATAAAAAAAGGTGGACTTGAAATTAGTCCGAAAATCAAACAACCCGGAAGCATATGAAAAATGGGTTCACAAAGAACTATGAGCGGCTTTATCCCTCACAAAGGGGGTACGTAGGCAGTCTAGCCAGTCAAAATGCTAGGTGCAGCCACACAAAAAAACAAACAAATCATCTTCTTTTCTCAGCAAAGAAGAAAAAGAAGTCAAATCCTCTATTTTGTAGTCAAATGAGCATTGTCTCAACTACAAGGAGAAAAATCAATTATGGTCTAAAGACTTGCACACTTTGTGCCTATATTGAAAATGAGGCAAAGGGAAAAGCGAGGGAGAAAATTTTTGTCTTTCAAAGACATTCTCACAAAGAGAAACAAACAAAAGGCTCCTGCCTAAAATTTTCGACTTTGATCATCACGTCCAAATGTGGTAGTCAATTCAATTCTCTCAAATCAAATCTTCCTTCCAAGGAACCCCAAACCAAGTTGCTTCAAAACTTGACTAATCAAATTGTCAATGTCTTCTTTTCTCTCAAAGCCAAAAAGGCCTAAGCCTCCCAAAACCCTTCAAACCCTCCCAAACAAAAAATTGGCCTACATCATCTATATATGTATGGTCATTCAAAGCCCCAAAACTCATAACTCAAAACTCAAAGGTAAAAGCCACCAAATATCTTGGCTTCAAATGGTATGAGTATAAATTTCAAAATCATCTCATATGAGATTTTGATCGCGAAGCTTCAACCACAAAGGTTACAAAAGCTAAGCTCACGACACCAAGTCGTCAAAACCAAATTAGTCAAAGACCGAAAATCAAACTAAGATCGGTCAAAAGACAAAAGTTCAAGCCTACGACACCAAGTCGTCAAAACCAAATTCTTGTCCCTCACAAGAAAACCTTCAAATCCAAATTCCAGCTTAAATCAAAAATCTCCGATCAGAAGCCAAAAACCAAATTAGCCAAAAAGCCAAATCGGCAAAAAGTCAAAACAAAATTGACTTAAGCCAAAAGTTCAATCGCTTTGAAAGCTCAAAAGCCAAACCGGTTGAAAAGCTAGAAAAGCATACATCAAATTCTGAGAAGGAAAGTATTTCCGACTCTCACATACCCATACCAGATTATATCACATTGGTTATAAGCAGGTTCTAAGTGAGATTGCTTTCTTTTGTGATCAATGTCCATGGGAACAACAATAAAAGTTCCAGTTTTATTCGGACTACAAATCAAACCAAAAGCTTCCTTAAGCAAAAGTCCGTTCGAAACATAAATGGTGCATAAATAGCACATTGTTTGAACTTTGAACGCGTTCGATATCTCACACGCACAAAGTTCGGGGGCAACTGTTGGAGGGTAAAATTTCATGAATTAATTGAATTCATGATAAAACCAATCATATTGTCACACCTTCTATAAAAAAATTTGTGTGATAATTTTTCATAAAAAAATTGATTACAAAGGTTATAAATACAAAGACGGGCCTAAGAAATTCCATTTACAGGCCCACTCCAAATATGCCCCATTTGTGTTGAAACTGTATTCGACAGTTACATGCGTAAGTGTAACTGCTCTTCATTTGCAGTTGAAAACAAAGGAAAAAAAATAATACACAAAAGGATGAAAAAAGTGGAATTGCAGTACGTGGGGAGGAGGTTAGCTTATCCAAGTAACCACGTCAATTCCCCCTATAAAAGTTTCTGCTACAGCCAAGGCCTGGGGCCCTTTGGGGGGGCTATTCAACTGCAAAATATAAGAGCAGTTGTTCATTCCGGCTGGTTTCTTCCTCCTCCTTCAACTGCAAGATAAAAGAAAGCATTTCTCTTGCCTCTCCATCGGCACTTGCACCTACAAAAACAAAGAAAACAGTCCACCAGACAAACAAGCTTCGCTCTTCTGCTGAGCTCCCAGACGTGTACCTGCAGCCACCAAAACAAAAGAAGAAGAAGGTAGTAGCAAGAAAACAAACACACACAAGGGAAAATACAACAGCAAGCAAGAAGGAGAAGCAACCGAACAAAGAAAAAGGAGCAGGAGAAAACAAAATACAGGGCAGACAATCCACCGTTGCTGCTCAAACTCCTAACAGAGGGTAGAACTCTACCTCTACTCTCACTCTTTTCTTTGTTTGCAGGTAAAAAAAAATGGAAGAAGGATGAGGACAGCCCAAACACATATACTCTCGCCTGAAAGGTTTAACTTTCTTACCTGGAGTGTACCGCATAGTAGGTCGAGAGTATACCCGTAGTTGGCTTGAAAGTGAGTACTTTCGCCGCTACATTCGATCCCGGCGTGGATCGGTTCATAGGGACGGGGTGCTGCTGGATTGCCTACTCAAACTGCAAACAGCCCCACCTAGCAGGATAAGAAAATCCCTATGACAAAAATTTATGTCTTGCCTTGAACTAAACTGGGAAGAACCCTTTTGCCGAGAGACCAATGTCTCTGCTGTTTCAACCAACACTCAAACTCAAAACAATTCCCAAAAATCTTCCCTAACTTGCTACCAAATTGCAACTAAATGGGAACCCCTAAATGCCACAGATTCAGCCCTGGACAAAATAATGGGGAGCTGTGATATCAGTTTCTCATGAAACATTCAGAGACTGAAATCCAAGTTGGTCAATTAACATGTTCGAATTAACATCAAGTTGAGTCGGACATATATCAAAACTCAAATCGGCTTATGCTGAAGACAAATCAAGACCCAAAATCAGTAGGTTCATCAAATCAGTCACAGATTGCATTAAGCAAACAAACCCTAAGAAACTGAGGGGACTAATGCAGTCAGAAGAATGAAATGGTGAACTGAACTTACCCGCTAGAGGAGTCGCAGTTGCAGCGGCGCTTTGGCAGGCGGCGGCGAGGTCTTCGGGTGACCGACAGGGAGACTAAAAATTGGGAATACATTATGAAATCCCTAAAGAAAATCATCCATTTGGGTTGAATGTTCAAAGGTTGAGTACTTACTCGGAAACCCTTGAAATATGAATTCCTCTGGCCTTGATTTTTGTAGATCTCCAGAGCCCTAGCTCCTGCTGCTCTCCCTGATGGTTTCCCCTAACCGAAAGCTCTCAACTACTGCAGTTAATTTTCAGAGCCCAAATTATAAAAGATCAAATTAAATTAAGGGCGAATTGCAGGAGAAAGGAGGAGAACAAACATATTTTCTTCTTCACTTGGTAGAAGCTCTCGGAATCTTCGACCGGTAGCAATTCGGTTCAGATCCCCTCGATCCTCTTGCTCTCGATGTCCTTGGAACGTTCAAGCATCCATGGCTATAGAGCTTCGTCTGGTGATAAACGCAGAAAGAGGAAAGAAAGAAAAAAAACCTAAAGGTTGGGTGTTGTTGCTGGCTGCAATCGGCAAAAGGCCAAGTGGGGCTCAACTGGAAAGTAAATGAAATGGGCTTTCTTAAATCAGAAGTGGGTTTAACCTCACTAAGCAAAATTTGGTGCCTTTATTTGGATATTAAAAACATATCCACAAATCCATATATATACGTGATGTATATGCCTTGGCATATCTAGTATAAATGTGTTTAATCTCAAACCGACCCACTAAAATATAAGAATTATAATTGGCATAAATTGGAAATTGAGTTTAATAAAATCATAAAATTAAACTCATAAAAATTTCGTTGCCAGTTTATTTCAGTGAGTCAATATCAAGTCGGCTCCTAAACAAAAAACGGAGTCAAAACCTCAAATCGAGTTTCACCAAATATAAACTTGATTCAGGCAGAACTACGTAAAGACTTGACACCGTAAAATCGGTTACGTAGGTAACCCAATATTAAATCCAAAAAATATATCGGGTACAGTCGTCCACCTCTAAATTCTCTTTAAATGAATATGAGGTCAACACAAAATAAATTAAATTGGTTCGTTTGAGGACTACGCAAGATTTGATCCCGTCCAAACGGGTACGTAGGTAGCTCGGCATAAAGCAAAAAGCTCGTCAGGTTCAATCGTCAAATAAAAATTAAATCGGTTCATTCAGAACTACGTATAGACTTGATACTCTTTTACGAGTTACGTAGGAAATTCGATATTAAAATTCAATATATATCGAATTCAGTCGTCTGCCTCTAAATTCTCTTATAAATGAATATGAGGTCAAAACCAATCAAAGCCAATTCAAACGGTTCGTTTAGAACTACGTAAAGACTTGACGCCTTCTATCGGCTACCTAGGCAACCCGATATTAAATTCTAAAAATATATCGGGCACAGTCGCCGACCTCTAAATTCCCTTTAAATGAATATGAGGTCAAAATCAAACAAATTCAAATTGTCCATGTCGACTCGATATAAAGCTTCTGCTCGTCGAGTTCGATCACCACTCTCAAATGATCTCATGATCAAATCCAAATACAAAAGTCATTTTTTTTCCCGAACTACGGTGACTTGATTCCACCAAACAAATGGATATGTAGGAAACTCGGTGTAAATTAAATTCTCACCGAGTTCAGTCACACCCACATCCAAACCTTCAAACAAATCTTTCCAAATTCATTTGTCGACTCTAGTCGTCCCAGATGTTAAATCTTCCATCAAAATCAAAGTGCCCACTCTAACTCGATACAAAGCTTCCGCTCGTCGAGTTTGGTCACGACCAACATTCAAAATCAAATTCCACCGTCCCCAAATTGACCTTTAAGTCAAACCTCTAAGTCAAATGAAACACCACATCAAATCGTTTTCTGTGCAAATGATAGGGGGGTTACTTGAGTTACCCTTCCGAGAAGGTGGGCTCAGGTTATTCGGGTGGAATGTTGTTCGAGCTACCCTTCCTAGAAGGTGGGCTTGAGCTTCATCCTATGATGCATATAAGAAAACGAAACCAAATCCAAAACACGTTGAACTACGTAAGGCTTGATTCTCTTCCAAGAGATACGTAGGCAACCCGTTAAAATTCGGGTGCAGCCCAAATCACCAAAACCATTCAAATCTTGGTATCGATACGACTTCGAATCAAGAGGATAACCAAAAGGGGTCGAACTCAAATATAAAAAATCAAATAAAATGTGTTGTACGATTATTCGCTCATTTTTGTCCAACACATACCACTAGGTCTACCCCCTATTCGTGGCATTGAGCATCAAATTGATCTCATTCCAGGGGCTTCTTTGCCTAATAGGCCTGCATACTGTATAAATCCCACTGAGACCCAAGAGGTCCAATCCCAAGTCCAGGAACTGTTGGATAAGGGATATATTCGTGAAAGCTTAAGTCCTTGTGCTGTGCCTGTGCTATTAGTCCCTAAGAAAGATGGATCATGGAGAATGTGTGTAGATTGTAAGGCTATTAACAACATAACTGTAAAACATCGCCATCCTATTCCATGATTAGACGATATGCTTGATGAATTGCATGGATCCTCCATTTTTTCGAAAATAGATTTAAAAAGCGGATACCATCAAATTAGAATGAAGGAAGGCGATAAATGGAAAATAACATTTAAGACTAAGTTTGGCTTATATGAGTGGTTGGTTATGCCTTTTGGTTTAACTAATGCTCCAAGTACTTTTATGTGCTTAATGAATCATTTGCTTAGAAATTTTATTGGGAAATTTGTTGTTGTGTATTTCGATAACATACTTATTTATAGCAAATCTCCTAAAGAACCTGAAGCACACCTTAGGGAAGTATTTAATACTTTAAGATTAGAACACTTGTATGCTAATTTAAAGAAATGTGAATTATGTAATGATCAAGTGTCTTTTCTTGGATTTGTAGTGAGCTCAAATGAACTGCGTGTCAATGAGGCAAAGATCAAAGCCATACAAGAATGGCCGACCCCCACCGATATCTGCCATGTGCGCAGCTTCCAAGGATTGGCGAGCTTCTATAGGCGGTTCGTTCGCAACTTCAGCACCATCTCAGCCCCTCTCACGGAGCTCACAAAGAAGCGATGCAAGTTCAAGTGTGGAGCAGCTCAGGAGGAGGTGTTCTGCAAGCTCAAGGAGAAGCTCACACACGCGCCACTGCTTTCCCTACCCGACTTCGCTCGGCCATTCGAGGTCGAGTATGATGCTAGCGGAGTTGGAATTGGTGGAGTCCTTATGCAGGAAGGTAAGCCTATTGCTTTCTTTTCTGAGAAGCTGAAAGGTGCTTCTCTTAATTACTCTACCTATGACAAAGAGTTGTATGCATTGTATAGAGTTCTTAAGACTTGGTCTCATTACCTATGGCCTAGAGAGTTTATTCTTAGGACTGATCATGAATCATTGAAATAGTTTAAAAGCCAAGATAAATTTGATAGGAGGCATAGTAGATGGATGGAATTTATTGAAACTTTTCCTTATGTTATAAAGTATAAGAAAGGCAAAGACAATGTCGTTGCTGATGCATTATCTAGAAGACATGTTCTTTTAACCATTTAGATTCTAGAGTCTTAGGCTTTGTTTACATAAAGGAATTGTATGAACAAGATGCTGATTTTGGGGATAACTTTCGAAAATGTAAGGAAAAAGGCCCAACCGATTTTTTTTATATCTTTGATACCTTTTTATTTCGAAAAGATCAAGTGTGTATTCCTAGATGTTCTCTTCGATTATTACTTGTTAATGAAGCCCATAGTGGAGGTTTAATGGGACATTTTGGAAGAGATAAAACAGATCATACATTAAAAACACACTTTTATTGGCCACGTATGCTTAGGGATGTTGAACATTGCCTTAAAAGATACACGGAGTAATTGTGTGTTTGGCATTCCAGAAGCGATGAGAAAACCCTACCAAGCGCCGCCCCCAAAAACCTTGCCAAAAGCCTGTTGTAAGGAGGAAATCGAGTATGAAATATAACAAAATAAATCAAACTAGATTCTGCCCACGCAAATAATTACAAGACCTCCTCCTGATGTAGCAGCGGGAAGTCAGGATCGATCCACGAGGAAGCGTGTCAGCGGATCCTAGGCAGCGGTGGAATCTCACGGACAGAAGTCGACAACAGGGTCCTCGATCTCGACTAGGGTAGTCGACAGAAGATCGGACAGTCGAACACAACAGCAACAACTCGGCAAGGGTGGTCGATCTCGACAAGGCTCTACTTGAGATCGAGTAGCCTTCGTCTTGGTCGAGTAGGTCTGGTCGAGTATAGAATAAATATAAAATATAGATCAGATTGACTTCCCTGTCTCAGCAAATAAATACAAGACTTCCTCCCGTTGTAGTAAGAGAAAATCAGGATCGAATCCACGAGGAAGCACGTCAGCAGTTCTCAGGTAGCAACAGATCTCACAGGCAACAGAAAGACAGAAACACAAAAAGGAAAGAAACAAATAAACCCGGCAAGGGCAACTAAAATAAAAGCAAAGAACAGGAAATAAAAGCAAAGCAATGCAAAAACGAAAAGTAAAGCAAAAGCAAAGGCTACTCGACCTCGACAAGAGGTACTCGATCTCGACAAAGAAAAGTAAAGACAGAAACTTTAAATTGCAGAATTCGAACCAAAACTCAGATTTTGACAGAAATTAACTTCAATATATTAAAAGACTTCCAAAGCCAGGGTATCAACACCACAACAATAACCATGCAAAACAACACATAAAGGCATAAAAGATCATGCTTTCCATCAAATAACTTTCGTCATTAACAAATAGGCATATAGAGGCTTTCGCATAAACCCTAATTGTTAGTAACCCTTTTTCACATAATTAACCCAAGTTGCATTAAGATCACTTTCGCTTCAATAACACAAACAAGGATCACCTTTAACTCTCGCAAAAGAATCATGCTCATAGGGATAGAAGATGAATCGCACAAAAAGATCTGACCTTTATCGCATCGCCTCACATGGCCACCGTCGGGCTCACCCCAGCCCCAGAAGTGGGTGGACTACTCACGCCTCATTGCAATCGCAGACATTGATGTAAAAGAAGAAACTTGCATAAAAACTATATTCAAAGCCTTTTACAATCCTGACAATCAACTTTCGCAGAAAGCCAAAACCCTAAAAACCTTAGAACCCCTAAACTTCTCTGTGGAACTAACTAACTGTCTCTTGAATTGAATAAAACTGAGCCCCCTAAGGCTTTATTTATAGCCTTCATTCCCTAGCTATTCTAGGAAAGAAGATATCTATCTTTATCTAAAACTATATCTAAAAGAATAAAAGATAAATAAATGTTTTAAGGAATTAAATCAACTAGGAAAAGATAAAACTAATTAAGGTAGGTCTTCATGTCTTGATAGATCTTGTCTCCTTGGATAGAACTTGATGTATTCGGATAGATCTTCGACGGATTTGGATAGAATCTTCCGCCTTCGCGCCCAAGGAATCCCAAGTCTGGTCGGACAAGGCTCGTCGAGAAGCTTCTGGACACTGGTCTAGTCGACCTCGAGTAAGGCTCGTCGACCTCGAGTAGCAGGGTTCGTCGACTGGACTTCCTCGGGTTGGTGTGCTCGACATGGCTCGGACTTGAGTTCCTGGTGCTCGTCGATCTCGACCAACTCTTGTCGATCTCGAGTAGGATGGCTCCTCTGGTTTGCTGCTCGACGAAGCCGGCTCTGGTGGGGTCTCCTTGGTCTGGTCGAGATCGACTAGGGTTCTACTCGAGGTCGAGGAGCCCTGGTCGATCTTGACCCCATACTTAGCTCCTGTCAAGGCATCCGAGAAATAATTAATCCACAACGACTTACCTTGCTCTGTGTCGATCGGATTTTCCGTGTTCTCCTTGAGGATTGCCATGATCTCCTCCACCTGGGCCTCCATGTCCCTCTTTTCTATCTCTTCAGGGGTCATATTTCTGACCTTGGGTTCCCCGCAGGTGATGTAGCCAGCTGAGATAGATTTGACCTCTTCCATTGGACCAGTATGCCTTTCAGTTTTGTTAAAGGAATACTCAATGAACTCATCGCTGATGTTGAAGGTGAGCACTCCTTTCCTTACGATTATGTTGGCATCCACAGTCGCCAAGAATGGTCTTCCTAAAATAATTGGACAAGCAGGATCTTCTTGCATATCAACTATTAAGAAATCAGCAGGAACGAAGAATTTACCTACTTGTACTGGGACATTTTCCACCATGCCTGTTGGAACGACCACCGTGTTGTTGGCCATGTATAGTCTAGCATCCACAGGCTCTAAGGCACCTATCTTAATCTTGGACCAAATCGTTAAAGGCATAATACTAACACTAGCTCCAAGATCACATAGGGCATTAATTTTGTATGGACCAAATCCAATAGTTATAGCAAACTTACCTGGATCCCGCCTCTTCTCCAATATGTCCAGATGGCTGCACTCCTCTGTGATTTCTGCCATCGATCGCTTTTTGCTCAGGATCTCCTTCAAGAACTTGACATAAGATGGCATTTCATTGAGAGCTTCTGTGAAGGGGATGGTGACGTTGAGCTTCTGAAGCATCTTGATGAAGCGCTGAAACTTTTTCTCCGCCGGGTCCTTTAGAGATTTTGTGGGGAAAGGCAGCTTCTTTTTCTGCGTCGGAGCCAGAACAGATGTCGGAATTGCTGCAGGCTGCTCTTTGTCGACCAGAGGCTCCTCGATGTCGACGAGGCCCTTGTCGACATCGACTAGATTGGGCCCAATCGAGTTGCTGTGTGGTGCAGACGATGATTCCTGCTGGTTCTCCTCGAGGTCGACGAAGGTCTTGTCGAGATCGACCACGGCCTTGTCGAGATCGACTTGCTGTTCCTCTTCGTTCTGCTGCTTTCCGACCTCTGGCTCTTGCAGTTGATGGCCTCTTCTGAGTTTTATAGCAGCGATGTGTCCAGTCTTTCCCTTAGGATTTGGTTATGAAGATCCTGGAAGTGTCCCTGACTGTCTAGGGATTCCGGCTGCTAGCCGACCAATCTGTGTCTCAACTGTTTTTCGCCAGATATCAATTTCCCCAAGCCTAGAGTTGACACCTTCCATCTGAGTATAGACGGAGTTGAAAGATTGCCTAGTTTCTGAGTGGTTTCTCCGTATCTCTTCCAGGACTGTCTGTATATCATCCTTCTATTGATCCCTTTCTGGATGTCATGGAGCTCTGTAGGGCGGGGGGTTCCTAGGGACACCTTGGTTCCATTGTGGTTGCTGAAACCTTTGGTCCCCCATGTAGCGATTGGGTCCCCCTGCGTAAGCTACATCCTCATGATGCTCTGCCAGCCTGACTTTCTCTATGTGTGGGCACTCAGTAGTGGTGTGCCTTTGCGATCCGCATTCAATACAAGGCTGGTTGACAGAGAGATACTTGACTTGCTTGATGAGATTCTTATTCTGATCTTTGTAGTATTGCTCCCTAACATCAGGATCAATTTCCTTTGCTGGCTCATAGAGAGGCATAGATGGTGCTGGCCTGGCGTATGGGTTCTCTTCATAGGTTGCAGTAGACCAATACTTGTTGTCGTAGGTAGTGAGCTTCTCTAGTACACCCCAGGCATCACTTGGTGGCATCGTCAGATACTCGTAGCGAGTATAATTGTTGATTCTGTCCTTACTGACTTGATCAAGAGAGTTGAAGAAGATCTCCTGAATGATGTAGGGTGGCTGTCCATGAGTAGGGCAAGATCGTAGCAGTTCCTTGTAGCGTTCCCATGCCCTTGCCAGCGGTTCCCCTTTCTGCTGTTTGAAGACGGTGATTTTCTGGCGGAGATGTGCTGTTTTGGCCGGTGGGAAGAATTTGTTCAGAAACTCTTGCTCTACTTGAGCCCAGGTTGTAAGTGATTTTGCTTTCAGCCCTTCCAGCGATTTCAGTGCAGGCCCAGCGAGCGACCAGCGAAAAGCTTTCATCTTGACATATTCCAAAGTTGTACCTTCTGCAAGAGTACGACACATATCATGAAAATTAGTAATATGTTCAAGAGGACACTCATTAAATCTGCCATAAAAGGCATTATTTTTAAGCTCTATAAGAAATTGAGTGCGAATTTCAAAAGAGTTCTCAGGGATTAGAATCGCCGATTCAGGCACGATGAGAGTGGGATGCATATAATCTTCAGCAGTGGTTGGATATTGGGCAAGCTCAGCTTCTGCTTGCCTTGCGCGCTCAGCTGCTTGCTCCCTCGCTGTCCTCTCAGCAGTGATAGCAGCATCTTTAGCGCCGAGTTCCCTGGTAAGCCTAGCGATCAGCTGTTCCTGTGTCTCTGCAGCTGTCATGGCTCTTTGTAGTTTAGCTCTGATGTGAAAAAGGCGTTCCGGTTCGTCTAAGGCGTCAAACTCAGGTGTTTGACCAGAACGACGCATACACCTGCAAACTAACTCAAAGAAACAGTGAGAACTGACTATCTAAGGCGCGATTGATTGCTTCCCCGGCAACGGCGCCAATTTGTTATTGCAGGAGTAAATCGAGTATAGAATAAATATAAAATATAGATCAGATTGACTTCCTTGTCTCAGTATACAAGACTTCCTCCCGTTGTAGTAAGAGAAAATCAGGATCGAATCCACGAGGAAGCACGTCAGCAGTTCTCAGGTAGCAACAGATCTCACAGGCAACAGAAAGACAGAAACACAGAAAGGAAAGAAACAAATAAACCCAGCAAGGGCAACTAAAATAAAAGCAAAGAACAGGAAATAAAAGTAAAGCAAACCAAAAACGAAAAGTAAAGCAAAAGCAAAGGCTACTCGACCTCGACAAGAGGTACTCGATCTCGACAAAGAAAAGTAAAGACAGAAACTTTAAATTGCAGAATTCGAACCAAAACTCAGATTTTGATAGAAATTAACTTCAATATATTAAAAGATTTCCAAAGCCAGGGTATCAACACCACAACAATAACCATGCAAAACAACACATAAAGGCATAAAAGATCATACTTTCCATCAAATAACTTTCGTCATTAACAAATAGGCATATAGAGGCTTTCGCATAAACCCTAATTGTTACTAACCCTTTTTCACATAATTAACCCAAGTTGCATTAAGATCACTTTCGCTTCAATAACACAAACAAGGATCACCTTCAACTCTCGCAAAAGAATCATGCTCATAAGGATAGAAGATGAATCGCACAAAAAGATCTGACCTTTATCGCATCGCCTCACATGGCCACCGTCGGGCTCACCCCAGCCCCAGAAGTGGGTGGACTACTCACGCCTCATTGCAATCGCAGACATTGATGTAAAAGAAGAAACTCGCATAAAAACTATATTCAAAGCCTTTTACAATCCTGACAATCAACTTTCGCAGAAAGCCAAAACCCTAAAAACCTTAGAACCCCTAAACTTCTCTGTGGAACTAACTAACTGTCTCTTGAATTGAATAAAACTGAGCCCCCTAGGGCTTTATTTATAGCCTTCGTTCCCTAGCTATTCTAGGAAAGAAGATATCTATCTTTATCTAAAACTATATCTAAAAGAATAAAAGATAAATAAATGTTTTAAGGAATTAAATCAACTAGGAAAAGATAA
This sequence comes from Persicaria tinctoria, assembly GCA_037127255.1. NCBI lineage: Eukaryota > Viridiplantae > Streptophyta > Magnoliopsida > Caryophyllales > Polygonaceae > Persicaria > Persicaria tinctoria. The sequence continues at coordinate 40,892,443 of JBANSL010000001.1, read as the reverse complement.
AACTAATTAAGGTAGGTCTTCATGTCTTGATAGATCTTGTCTCCTTGGATAGAACTTGATGTATTCGGATAGATCTTCGACGGATTTGGATAGAATCTTCCGCCTTCGCGCCCAAGGAATCCCAAGTCTAGTCGGACAAGGCTCGTCGAGAAGCTTCTAGACACTGGTCTAGTCGACCTCGAGTAAGGCTCGTCGACCTCGAGTAGCAGGGTTCGTCGACTGGACTTCCTCGGGTTGGTGTGCTCGACATGGCTCGGACTTGAGTTCCTGGTGCTCGTCGATCTCGACCAACTCTTGTCGATCTCGAGTAGGATGGCTCCTCTGGTTTGCTGCTCGACGAAGCCGGCTCTGGTGGGGTCTCCTTGGTCTGGTCGAGATCGACCAGGGTTCTACTCGAGGTCGAGGAGCCCTGGTCGATCTTGACCCCATACTTAGCTCCTGTCAAGGCATCCGAGAAATAATTAATCCACAACGACTTACCTTGCTCTGTGTCGATCGGATTTTCCGTGTTCTCCTTGAGGATTGCGATGATCTCCTCCACCTGGGCCTCCATGTCCCTCTTTTCTATCTCTTCAGGGGTCATATTTCTGACCTTGGGTTCCCTGCAGGTGATGTAGAGATAGATTTGACCTCTTCCATTGGACCAGTATGCCTTTCAGTTTTGTTAAAGGAATACTCAATGACCTCATCGCTGATGTTGAAGGTGAACACTCCTTTCCTTACACTTATGTTGGCATCCACAGTCGCCCAGAATGGTCTTCCTAAAATAATTGGACAAGCAGGATCTTCTTGCATATCAACTATTAAGAAATCAGCAGGAACGAAGAATTTACCTACTTGTACTGGGACATTTTCCACCATGCCTGTTGGAATGACCACCGTGTTGTTGGCCATGTATAGTCTAGCATCCAGAGGCTCTAAGGCACCTATCTTAATCTTGGACCAAATCGTTAAAGGCATAATACTAACACTAGCTCCAAGATCACATAGGGCATTAATTTTGTATGGACCAAATCCAATAGTTATAGCAAACTTACCTGGATCCGGCCTCTTCTCCAATATGTCCAGATGGCTGCACTCCTCTGTGATTTCTGCCATCGATCGCTTTTTGCTCAGGATCTCCTTTAGGAACTTGACATAAGATGGCATTTCATTGAGAGCTTCTGTGAAGGGGATGGTGACGTTGAGCTTCTGAAGCATCTTGATGAAGCGCTGAAACTTTTTCTCCGCCGGGTCCTTTAGAGATTTTGTGGGGAAAGGCAGCTTCTTTTTCTGCGTCGGAGCCAGAACAGATGTCGGAATTGCTGCAGGCTGCTCTTTGTCGACCAGAGGCTCCTCGATGTCGACCAGGCCCTTGTCGACATCGACTAGATTGGGCCCAGTCGAGTTGCTGTGTGGTGCAGACGATGATTCCTGTTGGTTCTCCTCGAGGTCGACGAAGGTCTTGTCGAGATCGACCACGGCCTTGTCGAGATCGACTTGCTGTTCCTCTTCGTTCTGCTGCTTTCCGACCTCTGGCTCTTGCAGTTGATGGCCGCTTCTGAGTTTTATAGCAGCGATGTGTCCAGTCTTTCCCTTAGGATTTGGTTATGAAGATCCTGGAAGTGTCCCTGACTGTCTAGGGATTCCGGGTGCTAGCTGACCAATCTGTGTATCAACTGTTTTTCGCCAGATATCAATTTCCCCAAGCCTAGAGTTGACACCTTCCATCTGAGTATAGACGGAGTTGAAAGATTGCCTAGTTTCTGAGTGGTTTCTCCGTATCTCTTCCAGGACTGTCTGTATATCATCCTTCTATTGATCCCTTTCTGGATGTCATGGAGCTCTGTAGGGCGGGGGGTTCCTAGGGACACCTTGGTTCCATTGTGGTTGCTGAAACCTTTGGTCCCCCATGTAGCGATTGGGTCCCCCTGCGTAAGCTACATCCTCATGATGCTCTGCCAGCCTGACTTTCTCTGTGTGTGGGCACTCAGTAGTGGTGTGCCTTTGCGATCCGCATTCAATACAAGGCTGGTTGACAGAGAGATACTTGACTTGCTTGATGAGATTCTTATTCTGATCTCTGTAGTATTGCTCCCTAACATCAGGATCAATTTCCTTTGCTGGCTCATAGAGAGGCATAGATGGTGCTGGCCTGGCGTATGGGTTCTCTTCATAGGTTGCAGTAGACCAATACTTGTTGTCGTAGGTAGTGAGCTTCTCTAGTACACCCCAGGCGTCACTTGGTGGCATCGTCAGATACTCGTAGCGAGTATAATTGTTGATTCTGTCCTTACTGACTTGATCAAGAGAGTTGAAGAAGATCTCCTGAATGATGTAGGGTGGCTGTCCATGAGTAGGGCAAGATCGTAGCAGTTCCTTGTAGCGTTCCTATGCCCTTGCCAGCGGTTCCCCTTTCTGCTGTTTGAAGGCGGTGATTTTCTGGCGGAGATGTGCTGTTTTGGCCGGTGGGAAGAATTTGTTCAGAAACTCTTGCTCTACTTGAGCCCAGGTTGTAAGTGATTTTGCTTTCAGCCCTTCCAGCCATTTCAGTGCAGGCCCAGCGAGCGACCAGCGAAAAGCTTTCATCTTGACATATTCCAAAGTTGTACCTTCTGCAAGAGTACGACACATATCATGAAAATTAGTAATATGTTCAAGAGGACACTCATTAAATCTGCCATAAAAGGCATTATTTTTAAGCTCTATAAGAAATTGAGTGCGAATTTCAAAAGAGTTCTCAGGGATTAGAATCGCCGATTCAGGCACGATGAGAGTGGGATGCATATAATCTTCAGCAGTGGTTGGATATTGGGCAAGCTCAGCTTCTGCTTGCCTTGCGCGCTCAGCTGCTTGCTCCCTCGCTGTCCTCTCAGCAGTGATAGCAGCATCTTTAGCGGCGAGTTACCTGGTAAGCCTAGCGATCAGCTGTTCCTGTGTCTCCGCAGCTTTCATGGCTCTTTGTAGTTTAGCTCTGATGTGAAAAAGGCGTTCCGGTTCGTCTAAGGCGTCAAACTCAGGTGTTTCACCAGAACGACGCATACACCTGCAAACTAACTCAAAGAAACAGTGAGAACTGACTATCTAAGGCGCGATTGATTGCTTCCCCAGCAACGGCGCCAATTTGTTATTGCAGGAGTAAATCGAGTATAGAATAAATATAAAATATAGATCAGATTGACTTCCCTGTCTCAGCAAATAAATACAAGACTTCCTCCCGTTGTAGTAAGAGAAAATCAGGATCGAATCCACGAGGAAGCACGTCAGCAGTTCTCAGGTAGCAACAGATCTCACAGGCAACAGAAAGACAGAAACACATAAAGGAAAGAAACAAATAAACCCAGCAAGGGCAACTAAAATAAAAGCAAAGAACAGGAAATAAAAGCAAAGCAAAGCAAAAACGAAAAGTAAAGCAAAAGCAAAGGCTACTCGACCTCGACAAGAGGTACTCGATCTCGACAAAGAAAAGTAAAGACAGAAACTTTAAATTGCAGAATTCGAACCAAAACTCGGATTTTGACAGAAATTAACTTCAATATATTAAAAGACTTCCAAAGCCAGGGTATCAACACCACAACAATAACCATGCAAAACAACACATAAAGGCATAAAAGATCATGCTTTCCATCAAATAACTTTCGTCATTAACAAATAGGCATATAGAGGCTTTCGCATAAACCCTAATTGTTACTAACCCTTTTTCACATAATTAACCCAAGTTGCATTAAGATCACTTTCGCTTCAATAACACAAACAAGGATCACCTTCAACTCTCGCAAAAGAATCATGCTCATAGGGATAGAAGATGAATCGCACAAAAAGATCTGACCTTTATCGCATCGTCTCACATGGCCACCGTCGGGCTCACCCCAGCCCCAGAAGTGGGTGGACTACTCACGCCTCATTGCAATCGCAGACATTGATGTAAAAGAAGAAACTTGCATAAAAACTATATTCAAAGCCTTTTACAATCCTGACAATCAACTTTCGCAGAAAGCCAAAACTCTAAAAACCTTAGAACCCCTAAACTTCTCTGTGGAACTAACTAACTGTCTCTTGAATTGAATAAAACTGAGCCCCCTAGGGCTTTATTTATAGCCTTCATTCCCTAGCTATTCTAGGAAAGAAGATATCTATCTTTATCTAAAACTATATCTAAAAGCATAAAAGATAAATAAATGTTTTAAGGAATTAAATCAACTAGGAAAAGATAAAACTAATTAAGGTCGGTCTTCATGTCTTGATAGATCTTGTCTCCTTGGATAGAACTTGATGTATTCGGATAGATCTTCGACGGATTTGGATAGAATCTTCCGCCTTCGCGCCCAAGGAATCCCAAGTCTAGTCGGACAAGGCTCGTCGAGAAGCTTCTGGACACTGGTCTAGTCGACCTCGAGTAAGGCTCGTCGACCACGAGTAGCAGGGTTCGTCGACTGGACTTCCTCGGGTTGGTGTGCTCAACATGGCTCGGACTTGAGTTCCTGGTGCTCGTCGATCTCGACCAACTCTTGTCGATCTCGAGTAGGATGGCTTGGTCGAGCAGGCTTCCTTGGGTTGGTCTGCTCGGCAAGGCTCGGACAAGGACTCAGACGCTCGTCGACCTCGACAAAGGATCCTCGAGGTCGAGTTGGGTTCTCCCTTTCAGCTTCCGCTCCCGCGAGTTGCTTCATCCGCTGGCAGCGAGTGGCCTCTTCCGCGGCAGCCAGTGGTCCGCTGCAGCGAGTGGAGTCGCTGGCAGCGAGTCTCTCCTGGTCGTCCTCGGCTACTCTCCTTGTCGACTCCGGGCATGGCGCTGAGGCTTCGTCGATCTCGACTAGTGGTCCTCGAGATCGAGTAGGGCCCGGAGCTCGGGTTGGTCTGGCTCTCGATCAGGCCCTGCTCGACCAAGCTGTGCTCGGACAGGCTCGTCTATGTCGAGTAAGCCTACTCGAGATCAAGTAGCCTTGATCTTCAACTTGATTCCGCTGCTTTGACCTTGGACATCTGTAGTGGTTTTCCGAGCTTTTCCGACCTTCTATAGAATTGCTGTAAAATGCCTCGATTTCTGCGAATTAAACAGAAACTGGTGTAGATTCCATAATTTGGCAAATAAACATAAACTACATAGATTCTGTACTATCTAAACCCAAATGAATGCAATGTATACAGAAATCGATATAAAAGTTACTGTAAAACATGGCAGATTCAGCTCACAACAAAGCTACGGCGACTCTGGGTCGAGAATCAGTGTTCGAGGTCGACCAGGCTTGGTCGAGATCGACGAGAGCAGGGAGTAAAAACGAAATAAAAGAAAGTAAAAACAAATGCTTTGGGGTTTCGACTTAAACTTAATGTAAAAGACTTCCAAGATTGGGGTTTGCATCAACGATAACCAAACATGCATAAGGCAGAACCAAACAGATAATCATGTGAATCGCATTAAAGGACTAAGCTTTCGCCTTTTCCAACAATTAGACAACTCTTTCAAGAAACCCTAATTGTCTCTACCGATTTTATGTTTATAATCCAAGTTGTTAGCATGGATCTCCATTAGATGGGCAATAAACACATCGACAAGTAGGAAAATGCTCAAAACATGATAAAGGTCGGATCTTTTACCTCAATTATGCATGGCTATCGTCGGGCTCGTCCCAACCCTAGAAGTGGGTGGACTACTCTCGCTTCATCGCAAACTCAGACATCATTGATTGAAAAGAAACAACTTGCATAAATATAAACCAAAGTTTACAACCGCTTGAAGCCAACTCCACTCTCGCTTCACAACTCCAATCGGCCGCTCACTCTCTCTTTCTCTCTCTACTACTACTTTCTCCTACTGAAAATTGAATGAATAGAACTGAGCCCCATGGGCTTTATTTATAGGCTTCATTCCCTAGCTATTCCAGGAAAGAAGATATCTATCTATATCTAAAACTTTATCTAAAACTTAAAAAGATAAATAAAAGCCATAACATAATTAAATCCTAAAATAGGAAAATATATCTAAAAGGTCTTCAATGGATAGAACTCCTTCTCTTCATGATAGATGTGGATAAATCGGATAGACTTTGGCAAACTTCGGCTCCAAGGACTCCCAATCCGAGTAGAGTTGATCAAACCACGTCGCACAGCTTCGGGAATCCTCGTCGACCTCGACAAGAGCCTTGTCGACCTCGAGTAGGAAAGTGATCGACTGGCTTGGCTTGTCGTCTCGGCTAGCTAGTCCTCGACAGGCTCGGAAATGGATCTTGGTGCTCGTCGACCTCGAGTAGTTCTTGTCGACATCGAGTAGAGTGGCCTTGCCGACTACGTCTTCTCGGGTTGCTCTCCTCGACAGGCCTGGATCTGGTCTCCGGCCTTCGTCGATCTCGACTAAGAGTCCTCGAGATCGACTAGGATTGGTCGAGGATGACTCTCTGTGATGGTGTCGAGGACTCTTCCTCGGATTGGCTCGGGGTGGCTTGTCGATCTCGACCAGGTCTAGTCGAGATCGAGTTGGGATGTGCTCGGTTTCTCGTCCTTGGCTTCTCGGGCACCTCTTCTCTTTGTCGACTCCGGATGTGGCACTGGGCTTTGTCGATCTCGACCAGGTCTTATCGAGATCGAGTTGGGTCCGGAAGTCGGGTGGTCTGGCTCTCGACGCTGCTCCTGGTCGACAAGCTATGCCCGGACATACTTTGTCGAGATCGAGTAAGGGCTACTCGAGGTCGAGTAGTCTGGTTTCTCGGCTCGATTCGACTGGTTCTGTTGCTACTTTGACCTTGGACTTCTGTAGCTGTTTTCCGAGCTTTTCCAGCCTTCCTTAGAATTGCTGTAAAACGCCTTGAATTCTGCGATTTAAACAGAAACTGGTGTAGATTCCATAATTTGGCAAATAAACATAAACTACATAGGTTTTGTACTATCTTAGCCTAAATGTATGCAGAAATCGATATAAAAGTTACAGTAAAACATGGCAAATTAGGCTCACAACAAACACCCCATACTTAAACTTGCTTGTCCTCAAGCAATACTTTTAATTGTCATTCAGGGGAAGAAATCAAAACTCTCAACATCTTAGATTCATTTATATATATATCCCTGCAGTCAATTACCATCCTCGAAAAGGTACTAGTGTCACAGATCCATGCATGTGCAATTATATAAAAGCAACATCTACTCACAAAAGGAGGGTTATGCAAAATATTCATTCGTGACAAAGCATTAATAATCAAGAAGACTTTAATTTAAGCTCAATAAGGAGTAGATTGGTAAAAGGCTAAAGGTGGGCAATTTTTGGCAATGTGGTGCTTTTGATCCGGGGAAATGGAGTACTTCCAAACTGAATTTCCACATTCCTTCTCCATAACATTCATCACCTTTCATAATGCTTTTATCAATAATAATGCTTTTACCTCTCTGACCTCAGCACTACCTTCTCGCGAGTCGCAAACATGGGTGTCATGAATGGCCCCGGATACTTAGTGCTTTGAACTCCTCACAATGTGTCCCATCTCCCCAAACTATTATCTCAGAGAGCAGGGTCAATCTACCTTTATCTCCTGAGGTGATTGGATTTTCTTTCACTCATTAAATTTTCCATATAATTCAAACAATTTCCTTCCAAACTCCAATAGCGATAATAATCACAACACAAACACCATATAATAATCTCCATAATGTAACATCATTCTCAACATAATCCCCGGATAAGGTAAAGAATGGCAATATTTTAGAACATGTGGAGCAATATATGAAATAAGGCATATTATGGCTTTGTGTAATGCATAAGCATGGGTAAGGCTAGGAATTTAACAATGAGCATTATATGGAAATATAATGTCCTCCATCATCTTATCATGTAACATGTCAAAAGCAACTTCAAATTTTACCTCCTTTCATGGTTTTCAAGAAAATAATGCACTTTATTGTGACTTCCCTTTACTAGGCAATTTCATGCTATATCTCTAATGAATCCAATTTTGCATCGTCGAGTTCAATATAAGCTTCCATGACATTAACCAAAATTTTCAATGGGGGTCATTTTTCTCAAATTTTGGAAAACATGCATATAGGCACATAAAGCAATAATGCATTCCAAAATAGCCATGTAGCAATTCAAAGAAACAATGCACAAATAATGTCAAATATGGCAAATAAAATCAAATATGCATAAAGTAAGACAATAAGCCCTTCCCCCATCCCATACTTAAATATTACAGTGTCCTCACTGTATAAAATAAAAACAAGAGTAAAGGAAGGAACTCACAAGATAACACATCGAGGAAGGCGAAACTGGGCATGTCGAGTAGGTGGCTAGTCGACATCGAGTACGGTTTACTCGATCTCGAGTAGGCTCGTCTGCGTCTAGTGGATTCTGAAGTCGAGGAGTTTCTGGGCTTTGTCGAGGTCGAGTACGTCTACTCGAGGTCGAGTAACTTCTGGCTTCTCCTCCTCGTCGTCGTCGACTTGGCCTTCGTCGATTCTGACTGGTTTTCAGGGACTTCTTATTCCACTTTTCGCGATCCTTATATACTTGCCGATCCAAAAAGTATTAGATTCCACAAAAATAAGACTATCCATATGAATTATTTTAAAAACATAAAATCAAAAACAAAAAACAAAAATTAAGAAAATTCAAAAAAGAATTCAATAAAGTTTATATACACGCTCTAGATTTTATAGTCGCTAGGCCGACTTTACCGTTTGCGCTCAAGGACCATTGTTGTGGGGCCTGCTCATGCTTGGCCCTTCTCCTGGATCATCTAGATCCCGATGGTAGTATGCAAGCTCAGCTGACAGGTGGTTGCTTGCATCATCTCCCTTCTCTTTCTTCTTCTTCTTTGTAGCCCTCAGTTTCTGCAGGTTCTCTCGCCACGTTGTTTTATTTCCTCTTAAATCATTAAAAAATTTTGGGCTTGGGTCTACTCGATGTCGAATACTGCTGGTCGAGATCGAGTACAGGGACCCCATACTTAGGCTCCTGGCAAGTTTTTGGCTCAGCAGTGGTGTTCGAGGTCGACAAAGGCTTGTCGAGCTCGAGGAGAGCGCTTGTCGAGATCGAGGAGAGCTTGTCGATCTCGAGTATAGAGTTGTCTCCTTCCTCTGCTGTTTGTTTGGTCCCGTGGTTGCTGATGCTTTTCACCTCCAGCCATGAAATTTCCTCCTTTGTAGGGCCAAAAGAGAAATCCAAAACTTCATCGCTTATGGTGAAGGTGAGCGAGCGATTCTTGACACTAATTATGGCATCTGCAGTAGCTAAGAATGGTCTACCAAGAATAATAGGGCTAGTAGGATCTTCAGCACAATCAATAATAAGGAAATCTGCTGGAACAAAGAATTTACCAACTTGGACAGGGACGTTCTCAACTATACCTGTATTATTCGCCATGTATAGTTTGGCATCCACAGGTTCTATGCATCCTATTTTTACTTTCCGCCAGATTGATAAAGGCATGATGCTCACACTTGCTCCTAGATCACATAGAGAATTATATTTATATTGTCCAAAACCCACAGTAACAGAAAACTTACCAGGGTCAGGCCTCCTTTCAGGGAAGTGGAGTACTTTGCATTCGCCTGCGATCTCTCAGATGGATCGCTTCTTGCTCATGATTTCCTTCAGAAACTTGACATATCCAGGCATCTCTTGCAGGGCTTCTGTAAAAGGAATAGAAACATTCAGTTCTTGCAGCATATTAACAAATCTGGTAAACCTACATGCAGTGGGATCTTTCTGTGCTTTTGAAGGGAAAGGCAGTGGCTTTTTCTGCGTCGGAGCCAGACCAGCTGTCGGAGATGCTACAGAGGCGTCGACCTCGGTTTTCTGCTCCTCGACATCGACTAGGGACTTGTCGACATCGACTAGAGGCTTGTCGACCTCGACCTGAGTGGTCGACTTCGGGTTGCTGGTCTGCGCAGCGGAGTCCGAGCTCAGCTTCTGGTCTTGGTCGAGTAGAGGCTTGTCGACATCGAGTACGGGCTCGTCGAGATCGAGTTGGCTCTGCTCTGTCTCGAGTTGCTGCTCTGCGTTGCTTTGCTGTTTTCCGACCTCTGGATCGTGTAGTTGATGTCCACTCCTGAGTTTGATAGCCGCAACATGTCCGGTTTTCCCTTTAGGATTTGGTTCTGTTTGCCCAGGGAGCTTGCCGGACGGTCGTGGGATCTGCGCAGCAATTTGACCCATCTGGGTCTCTATTCCCCTTTTCCAGATGTCCAGTTCCCCAAATTTGGTGGTGATGTTCTGGAACTGGTTGTTGATGGTGCCCTGATTCCGACGCATCTCCTCAAGGATCAGCTGCAGATCATCTTTCTTTTGATCCCTTTCTGGATGTCCTGGAGCTCTGTAGGGCAGGGGATTCCTAGGAGGACCATGGTTCCACTGTGGTTGATAGAACCTTTGATCTCCCATATATCGATTTGGACCCCCTGCGTAAGCTGCCTCCTCATCTGTCTCTGCCATTTTGACTTGCTCTGTGTGTGGGCACTCAGTAGTGGTGTGCCTCTGTGATCCGCATTCGATGTAAGGCTGATTGACAGATAGATATTTGACTTGCTTGAGGAGCTTGCGATTCTGGTCTCTGTAGAACTGCTCCCTGACATCTGGGTCGATCTCCTTTGCTGGCTCATAGAGTGGCATAGATGGTGCTGGCCTTGCGTAGGAGTTCTCCTCATAGTTTGTAGGAGCCCCATATTTGTTGTCGTAGTTAGTGAGCTTTTCTAGCACACCCAATGCGTCACTTGGTGGCATCGTCAGATACTCATAGCTAGTATAGTGGTTAATTCTGTCCTTAGTGACTTGATCAAGAGAGTTGAAGAAGATCTCTTGAATGACGTAGGGTGGATGTCCATGAGTAGGGCAAGATCGCAGCAGCTCCTTGTAGCGTTCCCATGCCTTTGCCATCGGTTCCCCTAGCTTCTGTTTGAAGGCGGTGATTTTCTGGCGGAGAAGTGCTGTTTTGCCGGGTGGGAAGTATTTGTTCAGAAACTCTTGCTCTACTTGGGCCCATGTGGTGAGAGATCTTGGCTTCAGCCCTTCAAGCAACTTCAGTGCAGGTCCAGCCAGCGACCAGCGGAAAGCTTTCATCTTGACATATTCCAGAGTTGTACCTTCAGCAAGAGTACGGCACATGTCATGAAAATTGGTAATATGTTCAAGAGGACACTCATTAAATTTGCCATAAAAAGCATTATTTTTAAGCTCTATAAGAAATTGAGTGCGAATTTCAAAAGAGTTTTCAGGGATTAGAATCGCCGATTCAGGCACGACGAGAGTGGGATGCATATAATCCTCTGCAGTGGTTGGATATTGGGCAAGCTCAGCTTCTGCTTGCTCTCTTGCTGCTTTCTCAGCGGCGATAGCACCATCTTTAGTGGCTATAGCAGTATCCTTTGCGGCTAGCTCTGCGGTAAGCCTTGTGATCAGCTGTTCCTGTGTTTCAGCGGCCGCCATGGCTCTTTGTAGTTTAGCCCTGATGTGAAAAAGGCGTTCTGGTTCATCTAAGGCGTCAAACTCAGGTGTTTGACCAGAACGACGCATACACCTGCAAAGTAACTCAAGGAGAACGTGAGAAATGACTACCTAAGGCGCGAATGATAGCTTCCCCGGCAACGGTGCCAATTTGTTGTAAGGAGGAAATCGAGTATGAAATATAACAAAATAAATCAAACCAGATTCTGCCCACGCAAATAATTACAAGACCTCCTCCTGATGTAGCAGCGGGAAGTCAGGATCGATCCACGAGGAAGCGTGTCAGCGGATCCTAGGCAGCGGTGGAATCTCACGGACAGAAGTCGACAACAGGGTCCTCGATCTCGACTAGGGTAGTCGATAGAAGATCGGACAGTCGAACACAACAATAGCAGCTCGGCAAGGGTGGTCGATCTCGACAAGGCTCTACTCGAGATCGAGTAGCCTTCGTCTTGGTCGAGTAGGTCTGGTCGAGTTCCTGCACAGGTAAGCTACGGCGACTCTGGGTCGAGAATCAGTGGTCGAGGTCGACCAGGCTTGGTCGAGATCGACGAGGGCAGAGAGTAAAAACGAAATAAAAGAAAGTAAAAACAAATGCTTTGGGGTTTCGACTTAAACTTAATGTAAAAGACTTCCAAGATTGGGGTTTGCAACAACGATAACCAAACATGCATAAGGCAGAACCAAACAGATAATCATGTGAATCGCATTAAAGGACTAAGCTTTCGCCTTTTCCAACAATTAGACAACTCTTTCAAGAAACCCTAATTGTCTCTACCAATTTTATGTTTATAATCCAAGTTGTTAGCATGGATCTCCATTAGATGGGCAATAAACACATCGACAAGTAGGAAAATGCTCAAAACATGATAAAGGTCGGATCTTTTACCTCAATTATGCATGGCTATCGTCGGGCTCGTCCCAACCCTAGAAGTGGGTGGACTACTCGCGCTTCATCGCAAACTCAAACATCATTGATTGAAAAGAAACAACTTGCATAAATATAAACCAAAGTTTACAACCGCTTGAAGCCAACTCCGCTCTCGCTTCACAACTCCAATCGGCCGCTCACTCTCTCTTTCTCTCTCTACTACTACTTTTTCCTACTGAAAATTGAATGAATAGAACTGAGCCCCATGGGCTTTATTTATAGGCTTCATTCCCTAGCTATTCTAGGAAAGAAGATATCTATCTATATCTAAAACTTTATCTAAAACTTAAAAAGATAAATAAAAGCCATAACATAATTAAATCCTAAAATAGGAAAATATATCTAAAAGATCTTCAATGGATAGAACTCATTCTCTTCATGATAGATGTGGATAAATCGGATAGACTTTGGCAAACTTCGGCTCTAAGGACTCCCAATCCGAGTAAAGTTGATCAAACCGCGTCGCACAGCTTCGGGAATCCTCGTCGACCTCGACAAGAGCCTTGTCGACCTCGAGTAGGAAAGTGATCGACTGGCTTGGCTTGTCATCTCGGCTAGCTAGTCCTCGACAGGCTCGGACATGGATCCTGGTGCTCGTCGACCTCGAGTAGTTCTTGTCGACATCGAGTAGAGTGGCCTTGCCGACTAGGTCTTCTCGGGTGGCTCTCCTCGACAGGCCTGGATCTGGTCTCCGGCCTTCGTCGATCTCGACTAAGAGTCCTCGAGATCGACTAGGATTGGTCGAGGATGACTCTATGTGATGGTGTCGAGGACTCTTCCACGGATTGGCTCGGGGTGGCTTGTCGATCTCGACCAGGTCTAGTCGAGATCGAGTTGGGATGTGCTCGGCTTCTCGTCCTCGGCTTCTCGGGCACTTCTTCTCTTTGTCGACTCCGGATGTGGCACTAGGCTTTGTCGATCTCGACCAGGTCTTGTCGAGATCGAGTTGGGTCAGGAAGTCGGGTGGTCTGGCTCTCGACGTTGCTCCTGGTCGACAAGCTATGCCCGGACATACTTTGTCGAGATCGAGTAAGGGCTACTCGAGGTCGAGTAGTCTGGTTTCTCGGCTCGATTCGACTGGTTCTGTTGCTGCTTTGACCTTGGACTTCTGTAGCTGTTTTCCGAGCTTTTCCGACCTTCCTTAGAATTGCTGTAAAACGCCTTGAATTCTGCGATTTAAACAGAAACTGGTGTAGATTCCATAATTTGGCAAATAAACATAAACTACATAGGTTCTGTACTATCTTAGCCCAAATGTATGCAATGTATGCAGAAATCGATATAAAAGTTACTGCAAAACATGGCAAATTAGGCTCACAACAAAGCCCTGAAAATAGAGAGTCCCAACAATCAGAAAAAAAAAAGAAACTTGATCAACCTGCAATCCCATGGCTCAAATCAAAGTAAATGGAGTAAATTTGGGAAACATCGGAAGCAATTTCGAAGCTGTTCACAAAAAAGGAAGAAAAAAAAAGATGTTCTGCTCAGATCGACAGAAAAAAAGTGGATCTTGGTGAAGCAAAGTGGAAAAAGAAAGAGACTAAGGAAAAGGGATTGGAGGAATCGAGACTCTCTGTAAGTAAAGGAAGGGGTGGCAGGCAAAGAGAGAGAGAGAGAGACGAGATGGGAAACGGGAAATACAATCTGGCAATTGAGGGAATCATAGACGAGGTTTCACTATATTGGGAAAGTTGGTCCTCGATGGTGCCGAAAACGATGGTTGAGAACAGGCTCCAGGGGCTACAGACGGGGATTCATGCCGGCCTCAAGTCAAACACAGAAGGGGATTCATCCAAATCTCTGGAATCCACATGCGATTGCTGCCGTCGCTGAAGGAAAGCTGAAAAGGAACAGAGAAAGGATGAAAGGAAGGAGCAGATGGAGCATAGGGAAACAAAGAAGCTGCACAATCAGAAGACATGCCTAACCCAGGTACAAATCTGAAACACTAAACATATTATAAACCCTTAACAATTGGAATATAACAGAGAAAAAAAAATGGGAAAAGAAATATTGGAAACTGAGTATGAATTGGCTGACCGCGTATAAAAGGAACAGACCCCAAACCAAAAGAACCACAGATCTCTCTATTCCCCTCCCTCTCTTGCTCATGCTAACAAATCCCACACAAATGGAAAAACGAAAAACCTTCAAAGAAGCCCTCTGCAAAGAGAACTCAGCCTCTTCCCAGGAGGAGGAACAGAAGGGAAAATCCAAGCCACAAGATGAACTGAAGCAGGGGGATGCAACCTCTAAGCAGAAGACATCCTAAGCCGAACAGAAAACCACTGGTCCTCCTTTCCACTCTGGGAATGTTGTCCCAAAGAAAAACATTGATCTAAAGGCCTTCCTCGTAAAGATACCCAAGGTAAAAGCCACCATCGAGCAAGTGAAGAAAATCATACTGTTTGGATTCCTAAAAGGTGACCAACTGGACATGGAGAAGCTCAACACCAAATTGCACAAAGACTGGAGTTTTCTATCAGGCAGCTTTGAACTCTTGGAAAGAGCCAACAAGTGGTTTGAGATCAGGTTTGCAAACCCGGAGGATCGAAGGCGCATCTAGAGAGGAAGGTGTTGTTGCAGGAGTAAGTCAAGTATATAATAGAATATTGTTTAGAACGACTCCCCTGTCTCAGCAAATAATACAAGACTTCCTCCCGTTGTAGTAAGAGAAAAGTCAGGATCGAATCCACGAGGAAGCACGTCAGCAATTCTCAGGTAGCTATCAGATTCTCACAGCAGCAGCAGAAAAGCACAGAAACAAAGAAAGGAAAGAAACAAATAAACCCGGCAAGGGCAACTAAAATAAAAGCAAAGACAGAAGCAAACAAGCAAGAGCAAGCAAGGCAGAGGTACTCGATAAAGCACGTCGACAACAGCAGACAAGTCGACAGAACAGTAAGTAACTCGACAGAAGTACTCGACCGAGTCTTGTCGACACAGAAGTCCTCGATATCGAGAAGTACTCGACACAGAAGGCTTATCGACAAGATGTCCTCGACAAGACACAGATCGACAAAACAGAAAACTTCGACTTCATCAAAAAGTTCTCGACGTCGACAAGTGAACTCGATGTCGACAAGATTCCTTGAAATCGATAAGAACAGAAACGTAAATTGCAAATGCTTTTCGGACAGAAACGAATTTCGATGAAATAAATCAATAAACTAAAGACTTCCAAGGCTAGGGTTTCAACACCGCAACGATAACCATGCAAAGTAACACATAAAGGCATAAAAGATCATGCTTTCCATCTAAATAACTTTCGTTATTAACAAATAGGAATATAGAGGCTTTCGCATAAACCTTAATTGTTACTAACCCTTTTCACATAATTAATCCAAGTTGTATTAAGATCACTTTCGCTTCAATAACACAAACAAGGATCACCTTCAACTCTCGCAAAAGAATCATGCTCATAGGGATAGAAGATGAATCGCACAAAAGATCTGACCTTTATCGCATCGCCTCACATGGCCACCGTCGGGCTCACCCCAGCCCCAGAAGTGGGTGGACTACTCGCTCTTCATTGCAATAAAAGACATCTTCGATTGAAAGGAAATAAATTGCATTAAACTAAATTCAAAGCTTTTACAATTCCGGCAACCAACTTTCGCAAATCGCCAAAACCCTAAAAACCTCAAACTCCTAACTACCTCTGAATGGAACTAACTAATTGTGTGTAACTTGGAATCAATGAAAAGTCAGCCCCTAGGGCCTTATTTATATGCTTCTAATCCTTGCTAATCAAGGAAAGAAGATATCTATCTTTATCTAAAACTATATCTAAAACTTAATGATAAATAAATAACATAGTGTAATTAAATAGAATAGATAGACTAGGATTATATCTAATGTGTGGACATCTTCTTTGGTCTTGATAGAATAGGATAGAATTGGACGAATCTTAGCTTGCAAGTATCCAATCCCGCTCGGACTTCTCCTCGATCTCGGATTCCGGAGCTGCTCGACAAATCTTCTCGACATGTCTCCTCGATATCGACAAAAGTTGTCGATGTCTAGAAGTTTCTTCGTCTGGTGCTCGTGCTCGACGTCTAGAACACATGTCGAGTTGATAACTCCTCGATGTCGACAAATCTTGTCGATATCGATAACTTTCCTCAGCTCCCAGCTCTGTTCGTAAAACGCACTTTCCCACTGCCTCGGTTGTCGGATTGACGCATATGACCAGGCGTTGGAAAGCTCTTTCCGAGGGCTACAACTCTCATGAAGACATCACGGCCTGATTCAGAACGATGTAAACCGGAAATTGGCCTTCTCTCCAGCTGCACCATTCTTGGCTTCTCCATGACTTTCCATTAAGCTCCAAAATGCGTCCGATTTCTGCGAAATATGACAAAAACTTGTGTAGACCTCCATATATAACAACTAAGCATAAACTACACATATTCTGTATCATTCTAACCCAAAATGCATGAAATACATGCAGAAATCGAAATAAAAGATTATGTAAAACATGGCTAATTAGGCTCACAACAGAAGGCCCTTTCGCATATATCGAAAATTGGTAATCTTGAAAAGATGGTCAGCCACCTTCAATCCAATCACTGAGTCCACCTCTCATGTGGACATGTGGATCAGAATTCTACAGCTCCCTGCTGAGTACATCAGCTTTGATGCACTCAAGACCATCATTGAGATCAACAACCTGGGATCGCTTGTGAAGCTCGACCCTTATACGGAGAGAGGCGAAAAGGTCAGATACCCACGAATGTGCATCAACATCGATGAAAACAAGATCGAAGATGATATGATTGTAGTGCCAGACGAATTTGCTCAACCACATTACTTTAGGGTGTGGTTTGAGGAATACCCAAAGGGTTGTGGCAACTGTGGCAGTCTTGAGCACCTCTTCAAAGACTGCCCACTGCGAAGCCACCTGATAAAGAGCACCGAAGCAATGCCTAGCAAGCAAAGAGTGTTCAAGAAGCATGACTTCACAGAAAAAGTTGCAAAACAGAGGGAGGAGGACGGCTGGCAGCAAGTCCAAAGGAGAATATGTAGTGGAGTGGAGGAAAGAAATGAAGGAAGCCGAGGAAATGAATATAGAAGAGGAAAAGGTGTGGCAATCACGTTTGTGACAGACTCATCCTTAGCTGGGGAGTCTCGGAAATCAAAAGAAGCAAGCTCAATTGGGGTTGAAGGAAAAAAGGAGAAAAAGATAGAACATGAAAGGAGACCGGAAAAGACAAATGCAAGTAAGGATGAAAAGAATGGGCATATCCAACAGAATATGGAGCAAACATCCAAAGTCAACAGCAACAAGGAAGGCAACCCAACAAAAGATCAGAACATGGAGGTGGAAGGCAAAATGGAAACCCAAAATGATCAAAGTATGGAGATGGAAATCAATGTGAGCAACCCTAAGGAAGAGACAAAGGAAAACGGAAAGGAGCGGGCTGCTGATAACGTCCCTGACCAGAGAAACAAAGAAGCGAGAAGGTATGCAACTATGATAGAGGAGTATCTCATGAAGAATGATGCGGCTGAAGATGAAACCATCACCAAAGAGCAAGCTGAAATGATTGTAGGATTGACAGATCCTCCTGATCAACAAAAGGCAGACAATACTTCAGAGATGAGCTTCCACTCCATGACATCGGATAATTCCATGGTGGTTAAGATGAGCAAAATTGAAACGAAGAATCCGGTTTCATCTTCCAATGATTCTGGAAAAAGAAAGGAGGCAGCTGCGGCCTTGGACACTGCCACTTCTGCCAAGAAGGGATCTAAAGAAAAAAAAACGAAGACTTAGATGATTAGCAAACTCATCAAGATCGTGAACCTTCCACTTAGAACTGAAAACCAGACTAAGTACCAAAAAACCAACTCAGAATATTATGTAGTGATGAACTCACCACCTCTCGAACTTCATGTGAATGTTTTTGAGAAAATAGAGAATAGAGGTAGGACTAGATGGCTTTATTATGTTAGTAGACTGACTTCTAGTGACTATTTCATGACTAGGATATGCACTTTTGTAAGTTTGATCTTGATGAGGAATGAAAGTTGGAAGGGATTATGTTATTATTACTATTACTATTATTATTATTATTATTATTATTATTATTATTATTATTATTATTATTATGTTGCCACCCAAATAATATATGCGAGTACAATCAGAAAGAGGAGGTTAATACATCATCTTTATGTTTATCGTTTGACAGGATCCACACTGACAATTAGTTGGGGGATTGAAAAGCACAATGACTTATTCTTGACCTTCGATCTTATGACAAAGAATAAGCAAACTAATGAAAACAAGAATGAGTTTACTTTGCAACTCATGATATATGGTTGCAGGCACAAAGGAAAACAAGGAGGAGATACGAACAACAAAGAGAACACACATATGAAAACAGGTAGCAGAGAAGAAAGCCTACCAAACAGACAAGATTGGAACCTAGCAAAAGATCAGGCAAGTTTAACTATCTCTAATAGATGTAAATGCAGATCGTCCTATAACCCATGTGCTTGGAATGTATAAATAATCCTAGCTACTAGACATAAACAGATCCTATTTAACTGTATGTTGCTGCCTTTTTGTTCATCTAAGCTTCTGATTTGGGGATTCTTAACCCCCGAACTATATTTATCCTAGAAATGATGAACATGCTACCGATGATAAATGAAAAGGTAAATGAAACTAGGAATGAAACACCAATCAATGAACCTTGAGATAAAAGACCAACTAACAATCCAAAAGCAACAACCGAGACAGCTGATACCCGACAAATAATTTCCAGGTATCACCTTTCCTTATCTCTGATCGTGATACTTACTGTGACTGGAATTCCCCGAGATTTAGAACTGAACACATTCGAGTGAAGGTCATTTGATCTGGACAAATTGAAACCCATTAGCCCTAAGAGGAGCACTATATGCTTGAAAACTTATAAATGGGAAATACAGGTTGCTATCGATTTGAGTCTACTTAACCTTCTTATTTTGTTCAGTATGGCTCACGCTTTCTATGAACTGAACGGGTTGTATGCGGCATATGAGTTATTGGATTCCCCTCTCCTGCCTGAACTGACATTTGAAGGAAAGAAAAAAAGAAATAAGACAGCTAACTCTTCCTTTATGTTTGACATGAACAAGGAAGAGAATGCTACTCATCAAATGGGAAAGAAAAGCAACAGGACAAGAACCGACACCGGAAAGAAGGAAGACCATAAAAGGAGCATAGAAGGAATACTCAACCAGAAGAACCAAGAAAAGATCAATACCCTCAGGAATATAATCTTTGAAACTGCGTTTCCCAGAAATATGTATGAAATTTTAGGTGGTATAAAACAATTAAATAAGGAAGATAGAGTAGACAAATACACATATCATAAGCATTTAGGCATGAAAAACTGTATTCCCCTCATCGACTTACGGCTGCTAAAAAACCCGAAGAAATTACATAATCGAAGCCTTAGTAATTATTCTATGTTGTCTACGTATAAAATTGTACGGCGACAGATAACGAAGTAGAATGTGAAATCGACGTGTAGACCAGATGATGCACAAAAGAAAGGAGTGAGCCACAACAAAGAAAAGAGAAATGTCACTAGGGAAGCACAACGAAATGTATGGAAAAAGAAATGCACCTTCTCTGTATCCTTTCGGAAACAAAGCTCCCAAAATCATGAGAGAAACCAATGTGACAAGAATTACAGGACCCTTGAAACTTGGAATCCAAGTCGGAATTTGGAAAAAAAGGACATAATAAACAATATCATTTATAAAGTAAATCTAAGGAAGGTAGTAGTCAACTGCCATTGGTTTGATATAAATTTCGCAAGCCGAATCGACATTTGTAAGTCCTATTACATCAAGCGGGTCGATCGTCATATCCTCTTTTATAGCATAACTTCTAGGGCAAGGCATTTTACCCGCAAAGCAAACACATATTTTAACCCAAGAAAAGATCATGGAACAGAAACCCCCAAATCAAATAGTTTAATATGAGATTATGCTCATGGAACATATGCGGGATAGGCCGCAAAAACCAATGGACGGAAATAGACTCATTCTGTAAAATTGAGAAAATTCAATTAATTGCATTGCTAGAAATAAAAACTGAACATCAACCAAAAGAGCTAATTTGGAAAAATGCGGGATTTGATCATATGATTTGGGCCCCAGCAACAGGAAAAGCCGGAGGCTTATGTGTTTTATGGAAAAGTCAAAATCTTCGGAACGAATCTCTGGAAAGGGTCCATACGGATCAAAGATTCATAGTGATCAGATATGAAAATAAACATAGAAACATCATCTTCAATATCATATTTGTAAACGGACCACCTCATGAGAACGAAAAAATCACACTTCTGGACTAGACTACAACGTTACGTCCAATCTTTGGACTGCCCAATCTTGATAATAGGGGATCTAAATGAAATTCAAAACAACTCAGAAAAAGAAGGAGGGGTGGAGCCACATCTGAACAGATATTTAATATTAACAGAATTCAGGGATAGATGCTTCCTACTAAAAGTGCCTACGATTGGAAACTCCTTTACATGGAGAAAAAATAGAACCAGTGACAATAACATCATGGAAAAACTTGATAGAACCTTAATCCAAGGCCAAATACTCACTTGGTTTCCTGATATTAGCACGAAAAATCATGCATTTACATCATCAGATCACTGCCCTATTATAACAGAACTAACCTTTTAAATTCGAAAAAATGTGGACTACACGGAAAGACTACATGCACGTGGTCCAATAGGCTTGGAGATCAAACGTCGCAGGATCTCATATGTATAACCTAGTGAAAAAAACTCAAAAACTTAAGGAATTAACTAAAGACTGGAATAAGAAAACATTTGGAAACATATTCCGTCAATTAAAAGATCACTCATCGAAATAAAAAATAGAAACGGAACCACCCAGAATGGAAACGATAGCCAAAAACAAAACAGACTAATAAATAAACGAGAAAAAATATTGTCTTACCATAAGATGTATTGGAGCCAACGAGCAAAAACAAAACACCTTAAACTAACTGACACAAATTCGGGGTATTTTCACCGAATAGCAACTAGAAGGAGAAATAGAAAATCAATAAAGGAAATTCAAACTACAGAAGGTACACTAACCACATGAGAAGAAAATATTACAAGAGAAATAAAAAATGATTTCGAAAAAAAGATTCATAAAGGAACCCATAAACCATAACCTCATAGATGATTACCTCTCCCTCATCAACACTGAAATTACGGGAGATGACAATGCGAAGCTAACTGAAAAGATATCAAATCAGGAAATAAAAAATGTGTTCTTCTCCATTGGAAAGGATAAATCCCCAGGACCGGATGGTATGATAGCAGAATTTTACCAGGAATACTGGGATATTGTAGGCACATCAGTCATAAAGGCAATCAAAGGATTCTTACACTCTGGACGAATCCTAAAACAAATTAATCACACCTTTATCACACTGATCCCAAAATGCGACAACCCGACAACTACAAACCACTTTAGACCAATAAGCCTATGCTCAACAATTTACAAAGCTATAGCCAAGATCATTGCCGAAAGGATGAAGCCATTCCTAAAGAAAATTATTCTTCCCCTACAAGGGGCATTTGTATCTGAAAGAGCTATTTAAGACAATGTCTTAATAGCCCATGAAATCTTCCACTCATTTAAAAGTAGACGCGGAAAAGAAGGATGGATATCCGTCAAACTAGATATGGAGAAGGCATATGACATAGTAGAATGGGATTTCCTGTTCAAAGTGCTAGAAAAATTCGGCTTCTGCCAAAAATTTTGGACATGGATGGGGCAATGTGTGCAGACTGTTTCATTGTCAGTCTTGGTTAATGACAGCCCCACAGAATCCTTCACACCGGGGAGGGGGATCAGACAAGGAGACCCACTCTCACCCTATCTATTCATCATAGGAGCAGAAATCCTTGCAAGGAAGCTTCAAGAATATCTAGATCATGACCGAAAATCCCGTTCCTATCCTTCACAGACGATATGATGATCTTTGCCAAAGCAAACCAAGACTCATGTCGAGTTGTAAAGAGCATTATAGATGACTATAGTGCCATATCAGGACAAAAGGTCAATTTTCACAAATCTGCCTTTCAAACCACTCCTAAAGTCCCGACTAGTACAAAACAATTGATCCAAAATACAATCCATATAACAAACCAGAAACGATTGGGAGGCACCAGAATACATAGAACAAAAGATATGAACCAAACACTCCAAATGAAATTGCTTTGGAAAATCCTCGCAGAACAATGTAACCTGTGGGTCCAAGTGATCAGAGGAAAATATTTAAAAGAAACCCCCATCCTTGAATACCAGCGAAAAGGAAGTTCATCTTGGCAATGGGCCAAGCTAATGGAACTAAAAGAAGAATTTTGCAAAGGACTAGTATGGCAAATAGGAAATGAAAAAAAAATCAACTTCTGGAAGGACATCTGGCTAGATGAAAAACCACTACAAGGTCGACAACATCCCAACATCACAATCAATGAAAATGACAAGGCAGAAAAATACATCAGCAACAACAAGAAATGGAACATTGAGGAGCTAGCCAACATACTCTCGATGAAGGTGGTCAACAAGACTAACAACATCTACATACCAGCGCATGAAATAGAAGATAGGCTATACTGGAAACCAAGTAAAAATGGTTGGTTCAGCACGGTGAGTGCCCTAGCACATATCACAAGGCAAAACCAAGAAGAAGCTAGTGACACATAATGGATATGAAACCTAGACATATTTCCGAAAGTCAAGAACCTGGAAACTTGCACTAGACGGAATCCCAACAAAAACCAGACTAGCAAACAAAGGCATTCATGCCCCACTTAGTTGCACTCTGTGCGATCGAACGGATGAAAGCCCTATCCATCTCTTTACTGAATGTCACTACACCCTACAACTGATCCAGAAAATTGAACCAAACATTGAAAAAATGATTCGAGAATTTGACACGAGTAACAAATCGATCAAAAACATTGTGTGTGGAATATTTGCGAAACTTACTCCCCAATAAAAAGGAAGGTTGGCGACGACATGGTGGTGCCTATGGACAAGTAGGAACCGAAAAATATTTGAAAACCTTGATACAACATCCATCCATGCCATGGAGAATTATACCAGACAACAAATACAGAACTGGGCTGCCGCGAAACTAACCTTTGATGAGGAACCCCCACACCACAACCAGAAGACTCGAATAAGTCAACCACGGAGAAGGAGAAATCTGAGATGGAGCAAACCAGACGAGGGATCCATCAAAATATATTTTGACGGCTCCAAATTACCCTCAGGAGAAGCTTCTGCAGGATTCATTATTAGGGACCACAATGGGGAGGTCATCGAGTGTGGTGGCCTCAAATGTGGACACATCTCAGCTCTATTCGTGGAAGCTATGGCAATCAAAGGGGGCATAGCCAAGGCGAAGGAGCTTGGGATACCCAACATCAAGATTGAAGACGACAACCTTACCGTCATCAAGAGTTTGCAAGGTCAGTGGTGCTGCCCGTGGGAGATCGAGATGCTGATGTCGGACATCCTACTCCAACTCCAACAATTTCAAAGGGTGCAATTCGGCCATGTTTTCCGGGAGGTTAACTCGACAACCGATAGGATTGCGCATCTCATCCACACAACGGCCACGCATGAACTCCTCACTGACTCTTCTCTAAACGTTCTCATCCGCAAGGATGCCCTTGGATGGTGGTCCAGCAGGGCCTGACCCCATCAAAATCTTTACCTTATAAAAAAAAATTGCCTTAAAAGATGCATTGATTGTTTAAAGGTCAAATCTAAGCTTATGCCCCATGGTTTGTATACACCACTACCCACACCCTTAGCCCCTTGGGAAGATATTTCTATGGACTTTATTGTTGGGTTGCCTAGAAGTAAGAAGGGAAGGGATTCTATATTTGTAGTGGTAGATAGATTCTCTAAAATGGCTCACTTTATTGCATGTCATAAAACTGATGATGCTACCAGTGTTGCAAATCTATTCTTTAGAGAAGTAGTTAGGTTGCATGGTGTGCCTAAAACAATTGTATGTAATAGGGATGTTAAATTCTTAAGTCATTTTTCGCGAACATTATGAAGTAAATTGGGAACTAGATTGCTATTCTCTACTTCTAGCCACCCCCAAACTGATGGCCAAACTGAGGTGACCAATAGAACTTTGACAACCATCCTTAGAGTCATAATAAGAAAGAATTTAAAACTTCGGGATGAAGCTTTACCTCATGTGGAGTTTGCTTATAATAGGACTATGCATTCCTCAACAAAAATCACTCCATTTGAATGTGTCTATGGTGTTAATCCACTAACCCTTTTTTTATCTTACTCCATGTCCTATGAGAGAGAAATAACCATTTGAAGCAGGTAAGCATGTCGAGTTCGTTAAGGAGATTCATGAACGGACGCGTCAGAAGCTTGTGCAAAAGGCTGAATACAACGCCAACAAAGCAAATAAGGGGCGGCGTTTGTTGACATTTCAGCCTGGGGACCTCATGTGGGTGCACCTTAGGAAGAAGAGGTTTCCAGATGCACGGAAAAGCAAGCTAGCACCACGAGGAGATGAACCTTTCAAGGTTCTGCAATGAGTTGGTGAGAATGCCTACAAGCTGGAGCTTCCTGGAGACTATGGTGTGAGCGCAACATTTAGCGTTGCCGATCTAATCCATTACTTCGATGTGGACTAGGACTTGAATTCGTGGTCGAATTCTTTCCAAGAAGGGGAGGTTGATGCGGGACCATCTTCTACAACAACTCTAGGCACGCCAATCATACTTGGAGAAGGACGTATGACTCGATCTCGAGCTAAGAAGCTTCAGAGAGACTCATTCATGTTTGTGAGTCACGCATTGTTCACGAGCACGGTTCAACTCTCGGAGCCTACATTGAAGACCTATATGTGCATAGAGATTCAAAATGAAGCCGAACCACCTTAGTCCTAGGATTGCCGATTTGGCTAAGTGTGGATGTCGAGTTTATTTCCTATTTTAACAACTTTCTTTACTTAAGTTATTTTAGGAAACTTTAGGGATATTTTATTAAATTCTTTAAGTAGTTATTTTATCACTTTTAATCTAGAATCGGCCCAAACTCAGCCTTGCAAGGCTATATAAGCCGAGTTCTCTCATGTAGAACATTCACATATTATTCAATAGAGAAATCTCATATTTGTGTGAAACACATCGAGTGAAAGTCGATCGATTAGAAGCAGAGCTCATCGATTGCAAATTGGTTTGATCTCAGCTTGGTTTGCTTTGCATTCATCAACCTCGCGAGAGCTTGGTGATCCTGGTATTCACAAGTCACCTCCTTTTGCCTCCAAGTTGTCCGCTTGGTTGTGTAAGTTTGTAGAGGGGGGCTTTATAATCGTTGGTATTTGGTTCCTACCCTCTAAGGAGGCCTGACGTCTTTATCTCGTTATGTTTTAGTTCGAATCACCCAATCTATCGGTCTTTATTGCTTTTCTTTAATCGAGTCTTGTTTCTTTTGTTTAATCGATTTCGAGTCTTCTAATTCTTGTCGAGTCTTGCTGAGTTCTTTGAGTTCTTGTTCGATCTTGAACCTTTCTTGGTCGATTCTTGTTGAGTCTTTATTGTTTCTTGCTTCCGTTCTTTAGTTTCTTGTTTGGTTGTCGAAGATCGGGCCATCCTATGGCTAACCCCGTATCAGAATTGATTGGTGCAATTGATGGATACATTGGAGAAATTCCTAAGGTTCCCCCTCGTCTCAAGAAAAGGACAATTGTGAAGGATCTTGATGGCATAACTTGATCAAGAAATGCATCACGTCGAGCCAAAGATGTGAAACAAAGGCGCTTCTTGGGAGGCAACCTAAGGTATATTAAGTAATATTGTTTCAATTTCGCATTTAGTTTTTCAATTCAATAAAGTAGGACACATTTTTTTGCTGAACATTGGAGTAGTGTAGTGTTAGAACCTTTTGGTAGATAAATTTTGCTTGATTCAATGACGGAATGACGTCCTGGACAACACGGCGCCCGCCGCCCCATCCACGGCGCCCACCGCCTAGCACTATTCACAGACGCGTCTGAATTTTTTGTAACATTGGAAGGGAGTAATTTCTATCCTATTTTATCTTTTTTATTTCTGGTTATTTTATGATAAGATGTGATTTTCTATGTTTTTAGGATTAATTTTTCTTCCATCTTTTTATTTTTTGGAGTAGATTTATTTTATATATCTTTAGGATCAGATTCTTTTCTATCTTAGGTTAGATTTATTTTATCTATCTTTTATCTATTTCATCTATCTTAGGATTAGATTGTTCTATCTAGGATTAGTTTCCATTTATCTTAGGAGTAGATTTTAACTTTTATCTATTTTATTTTCTTTTATTATTTCTATCTATTTCTAATTTATATTCTTTTCTTTTTGATAGATGGAAATCCCTTCCAACTCAGCATAAATTCCCATTCCCTACGTTGGATCAATCAAAGCTTTGTCTCCAAGGAATCTCATAAATCCCAAAGCGATCCTACTTGAATCCATTAAAAAAACCTAAAGCCTTGTGTTTGAATTGAGTTTCGTACCCATCAAATACTTTCCATCACTACCCTTCATCCATCAAGTTCAATCTTTTTTCATACCATTGCCATACCTACCACCAAAGAAGGCTTTTGAAACCAAGTTGGTCATCAAATTCTGAGTTTGGAGGAGTTTGGACGTTAGTTCATGGCACCCGCCGCCCCACACATGGCGCCCGTCGTCCCCTGCAAAGAGGTCATTTTTGGTCATTTTGTGGTGTTCTTTCACGGTTTTCTTAAGTTCTTGGATCATGTTATTGGTTCCTGCTATGGAGATGCCTAGGTTTATGACTTGGGAGCAGGAGGAGTGTTGGCGTAAGCTTGAGAAGAGAGATTATCGATCCACATTGTTCTTCCATCCCCTGACGTTGCGACGTTTGAGATTATTTGAGGATGTCTCTCGTCTTCTTGAGAAAGAAGTTTTGGCAGAATTCATAGATCTTAGTGAGTTTACCTATTCGGCGCTGGTTATAGAGTTTTTTGCCACCTTGGATTATCGTTCTGATTTGGAGAGTCGTTTCTAATTGAGGAGTAGGAAGTTCGTGGTGACTAAGGATCTAATTGCACAAGCTCTTGGTGTTACCAAGATGCCTGCTGATGCTTATGGGTATGAAATGGCTGCTCCATATCCTCATGACACATGGAAGCAGGCTATAGGTCGATCATGTGAGATGGGTGGCCGCCACTATGACATCATGATTACCCATCCCGCTTTGAGATTGTGCTATTTGGTGTTGTGTAGTTCTTTCTTGGGGGTGGAGGACTAGAGCTACTCATCTGAGGCTTGATCGCATTATTGCTTTTGAAGGTTTGGTGTCGCTGATTGCTCGACGATTGGGAGTTGGTCTTGATAATTTACGCTCTTTTGATTGTGAGACGGTCTACAATATTGCCAACCTGAATTGGTGGGGCATTACCTTTACCTGCCTGCGGATTTGCCTTATTGCTATAGGATGGCAGATTTTAATACCAGTCACAACAGATTTCCTTTGCAGCCGATTGATGATGTTTTTGTGGGCCAATGGCCTGAAGTATGTGATCGAGCGAGAAGGGATGAGCTAGATGAGAATGAAGAGGAGGAAATAGTCGAGAAAGAAGAAGTTTTTGTGGATGACGTTGGTTCGGTTTATGCTACTTTGGATTATCTTGAGCGTCGATTTGCTGAGTTCGAGGCAAGCACTTCAGACAAGCTCGCTGGCATTTCTGATAAGCTCTCTGGTCTTTAGGCTGCCATTTTGATTGCCCTAAAGGGTATGAACCAGCGGTTTGGATCCCAGACCCCACCTTCACAGTAATTGGTCAGTTCATTTGCTTCCTTCAACCCTTTATTTTATTTTTCATTGTTCCTTTTTGTGTATGTTTATGCATTGAGGACAATGCAATATTTAAGTGTGTGTGTGTGTAGAGGAGGGGGGAGAAGTGAAGTAAATTAGTTAGTTAGATTAGTTCATGTTTAATTTTTTGTTTCATGTTTCAATTTATAGTTATTTTTATTTGATTTTCGAAATTTATGTATTTCATGCATCGTGTTTATGTTATTTGTTTTCTAAAATGTCAAAAATGAAAAAAAATTGAGAAAAATGTCAAAAATTCCAAAAAAATGTTTAGACTCATGCATGGCATATTTGTGTTACCAAATATACTCATCTAATTTGAGTTTGTCCTAATGACTTTATACAGTCATGATCTAATAAATCCCATGGAATTCTGATATGATTTGACTTTGTCCTTAAAATTATTTTTTAAGTGAAATATGATTAGCATAGGTAATTGAGCATGTATGATCTAAGTTTGTGAGCATGCTTGATATTCATCAAAAATTTGTCCTTGTGAGATATTTTCGGCCTTATAAGGGATACATCTATATTCCTTTTTCTTTTTTTTTTTAGTGATTTACTCTTTATATGCATTTATCTTTGAGTATTAACATGGTTATCAATTTCCAAGGCCAATTATATACATGATCATTGCTTGATAAGTTCAAATAATAGAGGCAACTTTTTAGCCACATTTTATCCATGTCTACCTTATGTTATATCTTACTTTGAAGCCAATTTGAGCCTTTAGTCTATTTTATTTGTATCTCCACAAAATTATATTATTCCTAGCTTATGATGAGCCTTACCATTTTTCTGGGGAAATTGAGATTTTGAGTGGGTTATGGAATCTATTTTGGAGTTGATGAGGAAAGAAGCTAAAGTGTGAGTTTTATGGTTTATGGTTTTGAGAAGATGTAATGTTATGTGCTTATTAGTTCCCTCATTTTTATGCATTTTATCCTTTATGTATTTCGGCTCAAGTAAAAAAAAAAGTTAAAAAAAAAAAAAAAAAAAAGAAGAAAAAAAAAAGAAAAAACAGAAAAAAAGTGAATAAGAACCTAGTTTATTTATTTTTGCATAATGAGGAAGAATTGGAATTATGTGGGTTGAAAGTTAGATTGGTTGGGTGTTGTAGATGCAGCAGTATGAGATGATGAGATGATTATGAGATTGACCATTTTTGAGAGTTATGAGTTTATTGACATATTTTCAGAGTTGTGATTTATGAGGATTTTAGAGTTTATTGTCACATCTTGAGATGTTGTGTTTATGAGAGCTTGAGGTACTATTGAGTTGGTTTGTGTTATCTTGGGAGTTGTTGGAATCTTATTTTCCCGGAAGTTATAGCACCACATGACCAAATACAATTTCTTGCCCTTATGTTTCTTACCATGCCCCATTACAACCTCGTCGAATGGAATCTAGCTTCTATGAAGGTTTCCATTGAGCGAAAGTCCTCTTGATGTTGTTATTTTTTCTTTGATGTATCCGGTGGAAATTTTGTGATATGAATTGAGGTGAGTGAATGCTTAAAGCCTAAACACATGAGAGTGAGAGATACACATTATCCTTGGTGAGGTTGGATTTTTGATCATGCAAGCAACTTGATCCCATATATACAAGTCATATCGTTTATATGCCTTGATTATATTTGCACTATTGATGATGTTGCTTTTGATGAGTAAAATTGTGAAAGGATCTCATGTGGGATGCATAGATGATGTTTTTGCCTTATGTTTGCTTGAGGACAAGGAAGAGTTAAGTGTGGGGGGATTTGATAACGCATATTTCATATATGCATTATATGTATTTCTTATTGCATTTAGATAGGAGATTTCCATATGCTTTAGTCTAGTTTCATATCTTGGTTGTGAAGTATTCGAGTTCGAAATCTACGCCTTTTTAGTGTTTACTCTGCAGAGTTACATTCCGACCTTGGATGAGATCTTGGAAGAGCTTAAGAGACATGTATTGAAGCATATGAAGGCTATGGAAGAGGATATTTGTGGTGCCGTGTTCAGCGATTACGATTTGGATCCGAAGATTCTATTTCCTATTATATTATTATTATATTTCTATAGTTTTAACGACTCTTTATTAGGTTTTATTGGTTTGTTCCAGCCGTGTGTGGCATAGTATTGTGAGACAATGAACACAATTAGATAGAGGTTTTTGGCCTACGATTTGCTAAACTCATAATTTCGCCTGTGATTCGAAGAAATGGTTGAATAGATTGTGAGGATTTGATTCTATTTAGTTATTCATAATTATATTTATCATCTTGTGCCTATTGATTATATTTGTGTTCCTTTCTATGATTGATCACCATGTTAGGAATTGCATCTTAGCTATGAATTCGTTGTTGTGTTCTTGATAGCAAATGAAGATATTGAAGTAGTGATATTTCTTTGTCTTTGTAGTGGATGATTGCAATTGATCTATATTGTTAGATGTTTATTAGGGCTGGTTGTGGCTTGCACTTATTTGTCTCTAATTGCATTGAATCGATATGTCAATTGGTCTAATTACTTGAGTCCTTAATGCTATTCTCTAGTAATATTGAATAAGGTGATTGTATCCCTCTGGATCCTTCAACTTTAGTCAAGTAGACATATGTTTATGAATAATTAATGAATCAATCCTAGGACCATGAATCTCAACCATTATTAGAGAATTAAATGTGAAATATCTTCTCTACTTTATTATCAATTACTTTGCAATCATAAAGTTGGTTACTTTACTTTCTTATCAATTTGTCATAAGTCATTGCTTTTGTCATAAGACTCTTTGTTAGGGATACTAATAGTGAATCGCTTCTCCCTGTGAGTTCGACCCCGTACTTCATCGCTATACTAGTAGTTGTTTGGTTTATCAATTCATTGGTTTACTAATCTATTGGTTTTGACGTTTGAGTTAGGATTTTATTACTATTTGACTAAGGGTGAAAGTGCCAACGACGTTCGTCCCGCACCATCGACCACACCTAGGTCGATGTCGACCACAACTTTGTCGATGTCGACCACACTCAGGTCAATGACGACCACACTCAGAGCCCTCAGAACCAGTCGTCCTAGAAGCCTAACTTCCAGGTCAATGTTGACGAGTCTTCTTAGGAAACTCTACCTTCTAAGATTGTTTTGGCATCAAAATCAAAGAAGAAACTCCTTTTTCCCTTCATGGCATTAAATGATCCAACTGAAGGGAAGTTTAGGCGTTTTGTGAAGATTCTTCGGGGCTTGAATGTCCCCATTCCATTTATAGAAGATCTTCATGACATACCAGCATATTTGAGATGCCTTAAGGATATTCTAAGCAACAAGTGATCAATGGCTGAGATCGTTGAGGAATGTAGTAAGATGGACTTCCCAAAAAAGAAGAGTGACCCTGGAAAGTTTATTTTACTGTGGGGCTTGGCTAGCATCGCTACAAGGCTTTGTGTGACCTAGGGGCAAGCGTGAGTCTTATGCCTCTATCAATATTGTTGAAGGTAAACATTGGATCTTTGGAGCCAGTATATATGAAGCTATACATGGCTGACAATTCATGGGTGAGACCCACATGCATAATTGATGATGTCTTAGTACAGGTAGGAAAGTTCTTTGTGATATGGCTTTCAATTTCTTTGTAGCATAGGGGGTATTGGATTGAGTGGGCTTAAATTGATAAACCTGAAATGCATGAAATTTAAGGTTGGATTAAATTGCCTTGGATCGCTCATTTACATGCTAGGACATTTGTTCTCTTGTTCTTGGCTCCTATTGCTTTATGTTGTTTTTGTAAAATTATAGCATGAAGATCTTATTTGTGGGATGACCAATTCTATATTTGTTTTTCATTGCTTGAGGACAAGCAAAGGCTTAAGTGTGGGGGAGTTAGAGCTATGAAAATTTGTTTGATTCTTTCATGTTTTACTTGCCATATATGATGTTATAATTTTTTTTAAGCCCTGAAAAAGTCCCTATCTCTATCCTCTACTCTATGTTCGGTAGATGACTAGCGAAGGTTAAGTGTGGGGGAGTTTGATAATGCATATTTTGTATGGGAATTATAGGTGGTCTTAGGTGCATTAGAGTGTCCATATTGCATGTGTAATAAGCTAATTTGCATTCTTGATTATTTGGTATTCATATTTCGGAATCTAATGTTTTCAATGCTTATTTGTAGATTACAAGATCCGAGCTCGAAAGGTGAAGAAATAATTGATAAAATTGAGATAAGAAGAACTAAGGGACACACTATTAAAGAGAATGGAACAAGCCAAGGAAGGGTTAGAAGTTGAATTGGGATGCTAAGGAGCACGAAAACAAGAGCGGGAACGAAAGAAGTAGAGAAACCTCGTCTTTTGGATGTCAAAAACTTTGAATCAGATTTTGAGGTCTTCATGAGAGTTGTAGTCCTTGAAAAGATATTTATAACTCATATTCATATGCGCCAATCGGACGAACGACGCCTCTAGAAAGTGCATTACAAGTTCAGTATATTGAA
Organism: Persicaria tinctoria; assembly: GCA_037127255.1. Classification (NCBI taxonomy): domain Eukaryota; kingdom Viridiplantae; phylum Streptophyta; class Magnoliopsida; order Caryophyllales; family Polygonaceae; genus Persicaria; species Persicaria tinctoria. The sequence goes on along the minus strand of JBANSL010000001.1, from coordinate 40,859,729 downwards.
GTTGTTGCTACTGCAAAAATGGCGCCCGCCGGTTTTCTAGCGGTGCCCTCTGGTTTTCTAGCGGCGCCCGCCGATTTCGCTGTTTTTTGGATCTGTGTTATGTGGCCCAATTCTATCTTTTGGAAACTTTATCTATCTTTTCTAGGGTTTTTTGGCCGATGCCTTTAGCCTTATATGAGACATATTCTCAAGTGCTTTGAAGGCATCCATTAATTAGCTTTTATTCATATTCACTAATTACAATTGAAAGAGATGTTTAGAGGATTGATGTTGAGAAATCCAAGGTACGTCATAAATGCTTAGGATTGTCGTGCTTTTGTCTTCAATACAAGACTTGGTTGGTTGAATTTTGTGACTTGATTTCTATATTATTCCTATGTTTATTTCATTATCCTTGTGCTTATTTCTTTGTTAATTCTCTCTTGATTAATTACCTTGTTTGAATTGTATCGCGCTAGGATTTCAATTGATTTGCGAGAATGGTCAGAACTTTTTGTAGCAAGCATAATTAGGTGATTCTATGAGGATGATCTTAACTGTGTAGGGTAATGATAGTTTAGGCGACCATTCTGCCTGTACTTTGGCACTTTTTGCTGTTTTTATGTTAAATCCTGCATGGTTAGGGTTTCATAAATATGTAAGAGATTGTTATCTCCGCGAGGAATGTCAATCCATATAAACCAAAGTCGGAATAACAAATTGAGATTGAATAATTAGAAATTGAGTCAAGGATTGAGTAAAACCAACCAATGTTGCAAATTGTAGATGAAACCACACTCTTCTCTTCTATCTTTTATTCGCTCTTATTTACATTCCTCATAGTTTATCTACATTCTTTATCTCCTATTTACATTCATATCTTCTCTTTATTTGCATAATTAATAAATACACATTGCAATAAAAGTACTTTATTCCCTGTGGGTTCGACCCCTTACTTACTTACTATACTAGTTTGTTTTGTTTCATCCCACCATCCCACTGACTCATTGTGCTAGACATGGCGGAGGATCCTGTGGTGCCTATCATTCTTGGTAGGCCATTTCTGGCTATTGTGGATGCCAACATCAACGCCAGCTGTCAGGAGGGGACTTCTTTACACATCATTTTAATTTTTTTTAGGTTTCGAGGTAAGTCATGAATGGCTAATCTCTTTTTTTATTTTTTCTTGCATTTTCAAGACGTGGTTGATGGAATGTGAGGGCTGATATAAGGTTAATTCTATTACGTTATTTCAATTCTCTTTGTTCCAATAATTCTTATGTTGACAATTATGTCTTAATTGGCCACTAAGATAGAGTCACATTGCTCCAGGGTTATAAGTACATCCTTTTCAGGGCCTTAATCCAAAACTAGCCAGCACATCTTGCAGGAATGGTTCGGGAATCTTGATGGTGTAGGATGATGGACATATATGGATTATATCTTTTAGTGGAAGCGATAGTTAGGCTGACAACCAGGTGAGAAGATCGATGATATATGAGAGATGATGTCTTTGTGCTAGGTGTTTGGGACCTATTGCTACTCACCCCCATGCTAGAGTAAGGTACCTTAGTGGTGATCAAATAGGCGTCTATTAAAGTGTGTACATAAACAAAACCCTAGAGTAATTAATAGATAACCAACTTGACTAAAGTAAAGCCCAGGGATCGGGAAATCTACTATTGTTGCGAAGTGTGAGTAAAACTACAATTTTTTTCTCTTATTTTCTCTCTTTCATATTGTAGACAAGAATATTCATAAAGTCGCATGCACCCTCTGTGGGATCGACCTCTACTCTACCGCTATACTAGTTATTGAGCTTGAGATTATCTTTGGGAGAATTGGTTGACGTTGAATGTCGTAGTTTAAATTCCCAAATAATAATACCCAAGCTTATTACCTAACTAACTCGAGTATAGTGAACAACGGTCGATGTCATATCACGTATGACTTCTAAATGTGTTTGCAGGAAAAGTAGCAAATTAGTAAAGCAATGGTATAAAAAGCAATGAAGAACAAAACTAGCAATGGTTGGTCGATTTATAGAGACCAATAAGGATTAATATATAGTTTCACTCACATTTGCAACAATGGTAATTCCATTATCATTGGGTTGTTATGCAAACTACTTTATGATCTATTTGAGCGCAGAGTAGATAGCCCGAACTTGCTGATAGCACCATATAAATCCCTAAATGATCATGGGGACCAGTAGCAATATGTCCCTAACACCTAGCAAATAAACATCATTTCTCCCGTTTTCATCAACTTCAAACTTGGATGTTAACCCAAGCATCGCTTCCACTAAATGAGATAACCTTTACCTGTCAGTTCTCCTACAACATCAACTGTCCTTACCCGTTTTATGCCAGATATGCTAAGAGTGTTGGCTACATAAGGATTAAGGCCCGCAAAAGTGAAATGAAGCTTTAATCCTAGCATGATGCGAATCTATCCTAGTGGCCAAGTAAGATAAATCAACACCACATAAGCCATATCGAAACAAAGAGAAAATGAAATAATCATAATGCATAACTCATGAAAACATAAACGATGGTATAAATCGCCCTAACATATCCGTAACCATGTCTTGAAATGCAAGAAATAACTATAAAAGAGGTTAGTCGAACATGGCTTACCTTGGAAAGCTAACAAAAGATGAAAACTATACTATTGAATTCTCTTTCTTCGAACGTGTAGAAAAGCCCAAAATGAGTGGGTATTTATAGGCCTCAAACCAGCTGCAAAACCCAAGAAGTGTCGTGCTTAAAGGCCAAGCAAAGATCTCCAACGGATACAAATATTTGTCGATTAAGCATTGGAAAATCCGAGTTAATCTGCATCGGCAGGCGCTCCTCCAACATCAGCGGGCTCGGTCTCAGCGGGCACCCAGATTTCTTACATGAGTGCCAGGATCCATGGCCGCCACTTTCTCTTCCGCGGGCGCCGCCTCTGCATTGTTCATGTTTTCTTCATTTCTTATCTTGGATTCCTCTTTAGATCCTTCTTGGGTCTTCTTCTCTTCATCTTCAAGCCATCTTAAGTATTTCCAGTAGCTTTGGGACTCTAGGATTGCCCTCTTGCACCATCTCTCGAGTCCGGATTCATAAATCTTTATAATTGACATAGAAAAGCATAGATTTCGAATATAAAATGATAAAGAGATGAAATAGATATAAAACCATATGCAATGCAACCTAAAACTACCAAAAATGCATATAAAAAATATGCATTGTCAACCCCCCCCCCCCCCAAAACACCCATAACCTTTGCTAGTCCTCTAGCAAAATAAACCATTTCCATACATCATTCATCCCACAAACATTATCCTTCATGCAGTGACCTTATCAAAAGCGAACGCCCCAAAATGTACTTGAATGATCAAGTTATAGGTAAACATTCATCCAACCTTACGGGGGGAAATGTGTTTGTCTCGCTCTCATGTGTTTAGGCTTTAAAGAACAACTCTATTTATAAAAAGCTACATAAGCATTGACATTTATATCACAAAATCTCCACCGGATATGTCGAAGCAAACAAGATTTGTCAAGAAGTGCTTTAAAATTCGGGAACTAAGATTCCTAAAATTCCAATATCAACCAAAACTCTCAAAAATATACATCAAGCTTCCAAGCAATTCAGCACAAAACTTTCTTAAGCATTATATTTCATCCAACTGTCACACATAAAAGATAACTATGGCTCTTTATTGGCAAGAAAGGTTAACTTATTTTGGTTGTGCTCCTTGTTAAATATATAAATGCATAATATTTCTTTTATTTTTCATAATATTATTTTTTTCTTTTTCTCTTTCGATTTCTTTTTTTTTTCTTTAGAGCCACCTAATTGAAGTACAATGTGAGGAAATAAAAACAAATTACATAACATCCCTTCTCGTAGAGCTTTCAACAATATGCACTTACCATAGCTTCTCTTCTCAACTAAAAATGAGTCACCATCCACCAACTCTAATCCTAATTTCCGAATGGGTCAAGCTTATCATCGGCTAGGGATAATTTTTTTTTTATCTTCAAGGAAAAGGCTAAGGCTAAAAAATTGGATTCAATTAAGCAAAATATAGTACGTATGGTAGATATTGATAGAAATGTGGCTAAAAAAATAATTTCATCTATCACATGAAACTAATAACCAATTAACATGTATATAACCGACCTAAAAATCCCTCCGCCAGTTGAATCAATATCTACCATACGTACTATCTTTTGCTTAATTGAATCCAATTTTTTAGCCTTAGCCTTTTTTTTAGTTGAATCCAAAATCCCTCCGCCATTCGGATCCTTACAGGAGTTTTTTATGATCTTTCTGGGATTGATGGTTCTCTTCATGAGCCTTTTTTTTAGTTCTATTGACATATTCTTGCAGAGATCTTCCAACTCCTACAGTTTCTTCTTTATGCAGTCCAGACGGACAAAAATAAGCTCATCTCCTTCAGACTTCTTATTTGGTGTGGTACACTCCTCCTTTTCCTGGTTGAGCATTGACTCTAGCACTGGTGGTAGATAGAAATCCGCAAACTTTTGGCCCTTTGGTATGTGCATAGGCAGATAAAGATGGTGGCCTTCCTCGGCTTTCCAAGTAAAAGATGCATTAGGGCCCTCTAGATGGATTGAACTCTTAAAGTATGACATGCCCATTAGAAAACCTCCATTCTATGCACGGATGAGGTTATCACATTCAACTTGTAATCAATCGTCCACCAGGGTGATTATGCCTTCAAAGCCAACAATCTGAGCTCCATCTTCAAACACGGCCTCCGTACAAGCATCAAAGAACATTTCTAGCCAATATGGAACTATAGTTGCATATGGGGTTAAGCATTAGAGGTGGCTCCAGGTTGTGATGGAGAACCTGGTGGTGTCAGCACACCGGAAGAAAGTGTTACTGAACACCTTGAGGTAATGTCCCAGCGGCGGGTAAGTGATGTTGTAGTCGCAATTCCTGAATCTGATGTTCCCATCCCTCTTTGTTGCTAGCTTCCATGTCTTGTAAGGATCCGAACTCCCAAAATCCCTCCGCCAGTTGGCAGAAAGGTCAGTAGTGATACCAAAAGCCTTCCGAATATCCTCCTTTTAAGTTAAAAGCGTTCTTCTTGAAGCATAAAGCAAACATCTGACCTACCATGGACCTCCAATATAACAAAAAATTCCCGAGTGAGATCGAGGTAAGTGGGAGCAGCCTTGTGGATAAACAATCATAGTCCTCCTTTCTGTAGTAATTCTTGTACACTCTCGAACAAATATGAAGAGTCTATAAGGCGATAAAATAATACTCTAGAAAGGAGAGAGGGGGGGGGGGGGGTGAATAGAGTATGCTCAATTTTTGCAAAACAAAACATTTTGAAAATTTTCAAAACAACTTGTCAAGACCTTTGTTGCTAGCTTCCATGTCTTGTAAGGATCCGAACTCCCAAAATCCCTCCGCCAGTTGGCAGAAAGGTCAGTAGTGATACCAAAAGCCTTCCGAATATCCTCCTTTTAAGTTAAAAGCGTTCTTCTTGAAGCATAAAGCAAACATCTGACCTACCATGGACCTCCAATATAACAAAAAATTCCCGAGTGAGATCGAGGTAAGTGGGAGCAGCCTTGTGGATAAACAATCATAGTCCTCCTTTCTGTAGTAATTCCTGTACACTCTCGAACAAATATGAAGAGTCTATAAGGCGATAAAATAATACTCTAGAAAGGAGAGAGGGGGGGGGGGGGGGTGAATAGAGTATGGTCAATTTTTGCAAAACAAAACATTTTGAAAATTTTCAAAACAACTTGTCAAGACCTTGATATGACTATCAAATCTTGACCAATCAAAAACCAAATAAGATAAATAAACGTGGAATAAGTAAATAGAGATCACACGAATCGTTAACGAGGTTCGGCACGAACTTGGCCTACCTCCTTGCATAGGGTTATTCAACCCATAAGATTCAAAACACTTCTTATTTCACTTCCTTCGAGTCCTAGAACTTTCTAGAAGAACTCCCCTTCTTCTATACAAAGCCTCACCGCTTCTATTCTTGCACTCAACGTTCCAAGTGAAATAAAAGCTCTCACCACATACCGGAGTGTGTTTTGATCGAGTGTGAGATACTCTCTGAGTAAGATAAATGACTTGTACAATAAGCTCTTATGTTTCCATCAACTCTAAAAAATGAAACAAGCTAATCTTTATGAGAACTAAGAGAGAAACTTTGAATGATGAATGCTAAGAAGACTTGATCGCTTTGAATGAATGCTTGCGGAATTATTGTTGATCATCTTCTTGCCCTCCTATATATATAGTCATTCTCCTTCTCAAGGATGGGAGGGAAGCCGTTTGAATTTTGAACCTCTCAAATCTTTTATTTCCAAAAACGAGGTACGCAATCTTCTCTATGCTCACACACACGCTCCTAGAAGATAGCATATATATTTGAATATAACCAATCCAATGGAGGATCCTTATGACCCAATACAAAGGCCCATGAAAATGAATAATCATGGCCCAAACATTTGGCCTTGTATTGCTTCATGCACTTAGAAAAATCATTACATAAACGATATAAGGTATAAGACCAAACATTTTAGTCATGATTTCAAGACCTTGATAGTATCCCTGCACTTCTTCTGCCACCTTTCCGTAGCCTTCTTGCTGATCTTGTCCCTTGTTATCTTGGCAAGTTGCATTTGGCATTAGACGTCCCTATATTTCTTTACCAGCCCATATTCCTCAACAGTGAGGATGGTGGGTTCCTTGTGCGTTGGACAAAAGTGGTTCGCTTCTTCACTTGATTCTCACAATTCAGTATCAGGTTTCCTGTCTTCTTTCGACACGATCAAACACTTCTTGTTCCAGGGACATTATGGATCCTGTAGCAGTGTATGTGAGAGCGCTCAAGAGCATCCTCTAGTCCATCTTGTAGTCCATGACAGATAGCATCTCGTGCGTGTTGTCCTGTCGGCAAACAATGTTTGACCACATCCTACTCATGTCATACCTAAGATATTTAATGTCAATCTCTAGAGCCACCAGTCTTTCCTCATCAAAGCTTGGTGCAGCAACAACTTCATTTCCTTTCGAATCTCTTTTTAGCACCCATTGCCTACGCAAATTCTTAGCAATCCCCAATCTCTCTAAGTAGGTTTCATCAATGATGCCGCTATAGGTTTGTTTCTCTTCAGATGATGTGTCGACATCAAAGAATTCGAAAATTTTGGGAGGAGGTTATCTTAGGGTAAGGGCATTGGCCGAGAGGAGGTGGAGGCTTAGAGCATGTAGTTTAGGATGAGCTCGGGAAGGTTGGGCTCGTATCCACTCTTGACCAGATAGAAAATCTCAAGCAAGCTTTCGATTATGAGTTCTTTGGAATTGATTCGAGGAAAGATGCATCGAGCAAGAATGGTGAAGATCAATTTCGCCTGGAGGTTCAACACGGTGTGGGTAGGGTTACAGGAGGATGGAGACTCAAAATTTGGAGGTTTGAGGAAAAATTCCTCCCGAGCACGATTGATGCAATCAATCCTGTCAGAGAACTCTTTAGTAGAGATACCACTAGGGAGTTCAAGGATGAAAGCGAGATTGTCGGGATTGAGTCGAACACTGGTATTTTTTTACTTTGGAGATGAGGGTTGGGGTCTATTGACACGGTGAACTGAGATGTTAGCATAGAACAGACGAGTAAAGTGTGGGTAGGCAAAGTTGTCAGGGTTGAGATTTGACCAGACGTAGGTCGATTTGAGGAGGCAGATGCAAGGCAAGGGCATAGATTGAGGGAAGGATATGTCGACAGCATCGCAGAAACAAAGCCTACGGTTGCCTAAGCCCCGTTTCCAGGACTCGACCACCTCTATAGCAGAGAACTAGGAGTTATGGATGCCAATGTTTACATGGGTGGGGCGAGCCGGAGCTGATTTAGCCTGTGAGTGTTTCTTGGATTTTCTGACCAATGGAGTTGGAGACGGAGAGTGATCACTTGAATCGTCTGAGTAGATCTCCGGTTCCCCTATCACTTGTTTTCCCTTGTTAGGAGCCATGTTCAATCTTTTAGCAGGAGGAGAAAGAGAGGCAGAGTTTGGGTGCTTGGGAGCCATGGAAAGGGTTTGAAGAGAGAGATATTGAAGAGGTTTTGAAATCGGAAGAAGAGGAACAACAGTAGAGAGGGAGAGAGAGTGAAAAAAGTGAAGTGATTTGACAAGGGGGAGATGGGTTAATAAAGAGGAATTTTGGAAACCGAATCGTTTCTCCCCGATTCTAAAAAATCATCTGTTCTTTTAATCCAACCCCAAAAACAGATTAAATTAAATGAATGCGGGTTTTTTTTTCAATAAATAGAAAGAAATAATACCATTCAAGTTTTGGAAAAAAATAAAAAATCAAGATTGGTAAAAAGGGCATAGTAAAAAGATAATTTCCATAACTGATTTTTGAAAAGATTTAGAAATATTCTATCACATATATAAAAAGATAGTAATAGAATTTTTGATACAATATAATATCATTCGGTTTTGATCGTTTCAAGACCATAACATTTCAAGGTCTTGAAAAGTCAATCGAATTTACACTTCATAAGGGATTGATTACTCTCCCTACGAAAGTGCTTGTTGAGCATACCAAGTTCCAATCTTATGAATCTAAAATGATCTTCAGGTACAGGTTTAGTGAAAATATCAGCTAATTGTAGCTCAATAGATTTGAAAGAAATTGATACATCACCTTTTTCCACATGATCTCGAATGAAGTGATGTCTCACATCAATGTGCTTGGTTCTCGCGTGATACACAGGATTCTTAGCAATTGAAATTGCACTAGTATTATCACACTTGATGGAATACCTTTGAGATCAATGACAAGGTCTCGGAATTACTGAGCTATCCACATTATTTGTGAGAAACAAGCACCTGCTGTTGTGTATTTGGCTTTAGTAGAGGATAAAGCAACTAGTTTTTCTTCTTTGAATGCCAACTGATCAAGGATGATCTTAGGAGTTGGCAACACCCTGAAGTGCTTTTTCGATCTACCTTGTAAATTGTAAAGTCTGCATCTAAATAGATCGTGAGATGAAAATTACTTTTCTTAGGATACCATAGATGAAGGTAGGGGTGATATACGAGCCGAACGATCCGAGCCTGACATGTTCAAGCTTGGCTCAAACAGTAAACGAGACGAGCCGAGCTCGAGCCTAAAATCTATTCGAGCTTTTTTTTTTTTTGCTCAAAATCGGCTCGCGAGCCCAGGGGAAAGCTCGAGCTCGGCTTGTTGAGGCTCGATTAAGCAGAACGAACGAGCTTAGGCTTGTTTGAGCTTGTTGTCTGGGCTCTTTCAAGCTCGATTCTGAGCTGAGCTAAAATGAAATTCCAGCTATTTATACAGTAGTTGTGCAAGCAAAAAAGGTTACATAATACAAGTTTAATGGATATCAAACCATTAGAAACAAAACAACTCGGAATACAACATAAGTTCAATAGTTCAATGACCAAATACTTAATACAAACCTAAGTTCAATGACTCAAGGTCCACAACAACTTCGAAATAAACACTCACAAGTACACTACAAACAGAAAAATAAAAGTAGAAGCTTGTCATAGTTGAATTGCTTCTTTCCTTGCTTCCTCCATTACCTAAATAGAAATATAAAATGAGTTCAAATGAGGTTGTGGTATAAAATGTATACAAACAATGAAGATAGTATGTTAATGGGTAAACTGTAGAAAACCACCCCTTAAATAGGGCCAATTGCCCAAAACCACCCCTTATATGCTTAATTGCAGGAAACCACCCCTTATAAGCATTCCGTTAGCAAAAAACCACCCCTTGTAGGGTTCCGTTAGAATCTCAGTTAAATATGTTAAATTACAAATTTGCCCCTTTCTCCTTTAATTTAAAATAATGTAACAATAGAGGGTAGAAATTAAAAAAAAAGTAAAATTTAGGAAATTAAAAAATGTAATTTTTCCCTACATTTATCCACTGAAAAGAAGCAGAGTTAACAAAAAAAAAAATATCTTTTAGAAGCAAACAGAAGAAAACCAAAAATTTTCCTCTTCTTTTGGATTCGAAGGTGAAAGACGACGACGATGATCGACAGCTGACATCACTTCACGGGATCTATCCCGGTCCCTAGTTTGATTGATTTCTCCACCATAAATTGAGGCCTCTAGCTGACAGCCAAGCTTCAATTGAAATGGGGGGATACAATGGAGCAGACTATCTTTGCCTTGATGATGTGGTAACTTCACCTAGGTCTGGCGATAAGCTAATCGGGGCCATTTCCATCGGCAATGAGGTCTTCATCGACCCCGTTAACACCACCAAGTATCTCCTGCCCGCCATGGAGAACCTCCACGCCACCCTAGTCAAAGCGAGCCTTGATCCTCCTACCCTCCCTCCTCCGGCCACTCCGGCGATTAAGCCCTTTCCCTTTAGCTTTAATCTTCGATGTCTCCTTCGATTCTATACAAAATCGAAGAAATCGCCTCAAATCGAAGAAATTGATGAACGGTGTTCTAATAGGAGGATGAAGAAAGGGAAAAGCCTTTCCCTTTTCTAATTTTCCTTTTTTATTGTTTTATTTTATTTTTAATCAACCCATTTATATTAAAATACATAAAAAAAATAAAAAATAAATGTAATTTCTTATATTTAACAGAAAAAGTGACGGAACCCTACAAGGGGTGGATTTTTGCTACCGGAATGCTTATAAGTGGTGGTTTCCTGCAATTAAACATATAAGGGGTGGTTTTGGGAAATTGGCCCTATTTAAGGGGTGGTTTTCTACAGTTTACCCTATATTAATATACTTACATCAATCAATGATCAAATCTTTGACCAAATCTTTGTACTCAACTAGGAACCAATTTGATGCACAAAGAAGTCCTTCAACCGTGTCATCCCCCAATGAACAACGATCATCCCCAATAACTCTACGGCCGGCACTGAACGTTGACTCAGAAGGTACAGTGGTTATCGGAATAGAAAGAATACCTCAAGCCATCCTACATAAGATAGGGAACCTCAAAATGTTTAACCTCCACCATCCCAAGACATCAAAGTCGTCGGCTTCCCCGATCAACACAACTTCATCAAGATAAACTTCAAGCTCCTTTCTACTTGGCTTTTCTGAATCGCTTACTTTTACCCAAGATTCGAAGCCCAACCTCCAGTCATTGGAACGTTTTTCACTCCCTCCACCCGAGCTAGTCTGCATATTGTAACTAAAAGAAAAACTATCCTCCTTGGATGTGTAGTTGTCATACAAAATTTGCATTTCATCCTTAATGTCAAATATCCTATTTTCAACTTCCTCCGGTGGATATAGGGTTCTAAAAATGTACCTAATTGCCTGAATCTTGCTTCGAGGATCTAACACACATGCAACTATCATCAAAAGAGAGGACTCCTTCCAATACTTGTCAAACTTTAGTTTCATGCTTTGAACCATAACTTTCATGAATTGCCTTGGGTCATTGGCCATCTCATCCAAGACCTTCCTAATCTCACAAACCTCAAGGAAATAAAGATTGGCAGTTGTGTAATCTCGACCAGAGAAGACATTAGTTACCTTATCAAAAGTCTTCAAAAGCTTGCACACATCACGAGCTCTTTCCCACTGTTCTTCGGATGGAACGGTTTTGTAAGAAGGCTCTCTACTTGCCTACCTAAAAAAAATCAGTAGATATATTATTTAAGCATGAATTTAGACATGTAAAAAATCAGTAGCTATATTATGAAAAAAACCTGTAGTTATATTGCACACAATATGTAAAAAAAATCAGTAGGTATAAGCCCTAAACAATATGTGTATTTAAGCATGAATTTAGACATGTATATATATAAGCCCTAAAAAATCAGTAGCTATAAGCCCTAAAAAATCAGTAGCTACAAAAAATCAGTAGCTAAATGCTTGCACAAGAATTCCTAGGAACATCAAGAATTCATATACATAAAAAAATCAGTAGCTCTTTCTAACATATGAAAAAATGTAAAAATCAGTAGGTGTATTTATATATAAAAAATCAGTAGGTATATTATGTATACCTAGGAAAAGCATCCTTGAATATTAGAGCTCTTTCCAACGCATGATAGGTTGAGTTCCACTGAGTAGAAACATCAAGAATTAACTTGTTGTTTGTGGTCAATCCTATACTGTTGACAAGCTCATTCCACTTGTGAAGGCGTGAGGGACTCAAAAGTATGAACTTCACACTCTCACGGACATTTTGAATAATGCTCTTCAAGGGAATCAATCCATCTTGGACCAATAAATTCAAGATATGCGCACAACACATAACACGGAAGATCTTCCTTCCAAAGATCAATGCATCTCTTGCCTCAAATTGTTCTTGCAAAGATGTGGTGGCGGCATCATTTGAAGTAGCGTTGTCTAATGTGATGGTAGAGATCTTTTTTTCTAATCCCCCTTAAGACAAACACTCAAACATCTTGTCCGCAATAGCAATGCCCGTGTGCGGTGGAGGCAACAAACAAAAATTCAAAATGCGATTTTGCAACTTCCAATCTGAATCTACAAAATGGCCAGTGATGCACATGTATCCTTTCGTTTGGTTAGATATCCACAAGTCCGATGTTAAGCTAACCCTTCCAACTTTTGTAAACATCACCTTCATTGTTGCCTTCTCTTCCATATAAAACTTCATTGCACAATCTCTAATAGCAAGGCGACCAATCGGCTCAAACTTCGGGTTAAGCATTTGACTATAAGCCCTAAACAACTTATGCTCAACCATCATGAACAGGTATTCATGCACCATAATCATCTTCACCATCATGTTCAAAATTGCCTCCTTATCATACTTGTAAGAAACAAGTGAACCACTTCCACTAGAATCAAAACTTAGGAGTTGTTGCATTCCACCGACACCTTTTCCTTTTCCCGAAAGCTTACTTTTCCGAATCATAAAAAGGGCAATGTGCCTTTTGTAGGTAGTTGTTGGCCCTCCCTTGGTTTTTGCCATTTTCACATCACAATGGTTGCATTTCACATAAGCTACACCATCTTCCTCAACTTCGGTAACATCATTCCAAACAGTAGAAACTTTCCTTTTTTCTTTTTCTCACCCTCAATGTCAACCGTACCCGTAGTTTGCTCTTCACTAGCAGAAGGAGCTACTGTTTTAGCCGTTTGCTCTTCACCAGTCGGTTGTGTAGCCTGAGTGGCGGAAGCTCCTAAGTTGTTGACGGAGTCACTCGGTTGTGCATGCGACATAGTCTAATAAATAAGAGAGATCAATCAAAGTTAAACAATGAACAAATTAACACAACAAGAGAGTAACATACAGATTAAGAAAGTAACATACAGATTAAGGAACATTGTGTGTGCAGGAAAGGAATGTTTTAATTTAACAAGAGTCACTGAAATTAACTATTAAGATTAAGAGAGTTCACTTGAATTTGTTAAATTCATTAGATTTTGACAATCTGTTAAATGTTAACAGTGTAATGGTACTAATCTGTTGTAGACTTAACATTGTTAAGTGTTAATAATCTGTTAGATTAAATGTTAATGTGTTAATAATCTACTGTTAACAATCTGTTAAACCGACATGGTGTATAAGTGTAATGAACTCTAGTTGCTCTATTAGTATTACACATACAACATGAACAAAGTATGGTGAAATCACAATCAGTGAACGAACGTACATCGAAAATGGAAGAAGGAAGTTACACATAATGAACCAGAAAAGAACGAACGTACAACGAAGAGGGAAGACGGAAGTTACCTTGAACAGTGAACACAAACAGATAAGAACGCCTGAATAGTGAACACAAACAGAGAAGAACGAACAGCGAAGAAGAGGGCTGAGGATGCGACAGAAGGAGGGCCTGCCGACGACCGCTGAACAGAACGCCGAGGTGGGAAGGAGGGCCGATCACCGGATGCCTTAGGCTTCTCCGCTTTAGGAGAATCCTAGGAAAAGAGAAGAGGAGAAGTGGAGAAGAGAACCAAGCCGTCTGGATCCGAGGAAGAGCGAAGAGGAGAATTGTCGAGCCTTCACATGAGAATTCCTAAATCCCTCGATCTAATAACCTAGGGCATTTTAGTAATTTACTGTATCGAGCTTCCGAGCTCGGCTCGGGCTCGGTTCGAGCCTAAAACCCTGTTCAAGCTCGACTTGTTTACCGTCTACGAACGAGCTCGAGCCAAGCTTTTTCGAGCTGAGCCCGAGCCGACCCCAGCTGTTCGGCTCATGTAACAGCCCTAGATCAAGGTCTTGAGTCCTATTCAAGTATCTAAAGATCATGTTTACAGCAACAAGATGAGACTCTTTAGGATCAACTTGGAACCAAGCACACATACACACACTAAACATGATGTCAGGTCTACTAGCAGTGAGATAGGAGAGTAAATCAATCATACCTCAATATTCTTTTTGGTTTACATTCATACCATTCTTGTCTTGATCAAGGGAGAGTGTAGAGCTCATAGGGGTTTTTACTATCTTAGATTGATCCATCTTATATTTCTTGAGCAACTCCCTAGTGTACTTCCCTTGATTAAGAAAAATAACTTTCTTTGTTTGATGAACGTGTAGAACAAGGAAGAAGTTTAGTTCTCCCATGAGGCTCATTTCGAATTCCCTGCACATGATACCCGAAAACTCCTTCCAAAGGGAGTTGTTAGTAGCACCGAATAATATATCATCAACATAGATTTGAACAACCAAAAGATCATTTCCACAGATCTTTATGAAAAGAGTTTTGTCAATCAACCCTCTTTGAAAACCATTTTCAAGAATATACTTGGACAATATCTCATAACAAGCTCTAAGAGCTTGTTAGAGACCCTAAAGAGCCTTGTCCAATTTATAAATATGATTTGGAAATTCTTCAATTTCAAAACAAGCAGGTTGAGCGACATAAACTTCTTTTTCCAAGAACCTGTTTAGAAAAGAACATTTAACATCCATTTGAAATAACTTGATGTCCATGTAAGAAGCAAAAGAAAGTAATATATGAATAGCTAGCTTCTAACCTTGCTACGGGAGGAAAAGTCTCCTCGTAGTCTATACCTTCTTCTTGGTAATAGCTTTGAGCCACAAGTCTTGCCTTGTTTAGAATAATCTTGCCAGCTTCATCCAATTTGTTTCTAAACACCCACCTAGTGCCAATGACTGATTGGTACTTAGGCTTTGGTTGGAGAGTCCAAACCTTGTTTCTTTCAAATTCATTCAGCTCGCTTTGCATAGGAGTGATCTGATCCGAGTCCTTGAGTGCTTCGGTCGGTGTCATTGGTTCTATAAGAGAAACAAATGCATAGAAAGCACAAAGATTCTTTAATCTAGACCGAGTTTGAATATCGGACGATGGATTTGGGATGATATCCTGAGCTGAATGGGATGAAGCATGCTTGAATTTTCATTGCTTAGGACCTTCATCATTCACAATAGCACATGGACTCTCCTCAAGGTCTTGAGAGACGGTGTTGGAACTGGGTTCCTTATTGCTTGTGTTGCTCGAATCCAGACTCTGTAGTTGCTTCTCAAGGTCTTGAAACATCTCGTTTGTATCTTGGATTTGCTCTTGCATGTTTCATTCTTGGTCCTTCTTGGGTTCAAATTTATCTTCTTCTTCTCCATCAGAATCATGGTGATCTAGATTGAGATCTACAAAACTTTAACTTAACACACCATTATTGCTTTCGTCGAATACCACATGGATACCCTCCTCAACGATTTTGGTGCGCTTGTTATAAATTCTATAAGCTTTGCTATTAGAAGAATAACCAAGAAATATACCTTTGTCGCTGCGAGCATCAAATTTCCCAAGGTTAAACTCGAATAAAGCCTCATATTTTTCACTAAGAGAAGAAATCCATGTAGAATGAGAGAAATCATCAATAATAACTAGGATATACTATTTACCCTTTGTAGATTTGACGCGGAGAGGACCATGCACATAAATCCATATGTAATACCTCAAGGGGACGACAAGAACTTACAACCTTTTTGGGCTTAAAAGAGCCACGAGTTTGTTTACCTTTTGTACATGCATTGCACAGCTCCTCCCTCTTGAAGTTTAGGTCAGGTAATCCTCTTACAAGCTCTCTTGTCTTCAGTTTGTTAAGGGTATGCATGCTCACATCACCTAGCCTTCTGTGCCAAAGACTTGAGTCATCAGTCAAGGCCTTGAGACACTTGAGATGAGTTCCTGCAATTTGGTTAGCGTTTACAGCATATGAATTGTTTTGCCTATGAGCAGTGAGAATCAGATCTCTTGTCTCTTCATTTTGGACTTCATACTTATGCATGTCAAAGGCAACCTTGTTTCCCATATCACACAACTGAGAGACACTTGGAAGATTATATTTTATCGCGTTAACGAGATATACATCTTTAATGCAACTATTAGAATTATTACCAATGTTACCTATACCAACAATATTACACTTCCCTTTATCACCAAGAGTAATTGTTCCAGTGGTTTTCTCTTTTAGATCATGAAATACAGATTTCTTCCTACTCATATGCCGAGAGCATCCATTGTCCATAATCCATTTAGGCTCCTTGGTCTTGGTGATATCTTGCAAATCAATCATCAACCCTTTCAGCTAGACCAATAAACAGAATTGGATTCATAATGGGGATAACCCATGTTGGGCAGCCTGGTCCCTTTAGGAACCCAAACTTGTCTGATCTATTCATTTAAGCATACTACAAAGGTGTTTCTAATGATTTGAGGATCCCTTCGTCTATAAGGACATGTTTCCTTCACATGCCCCGTTTTACAACAGTAAAAACAAGTAGGTGAATGCCATTTCTATTAGGTTTTTTGGGAAAATTCTTGTTGTAGCCAATACCATTTCTATTAACCCATAGTTGTTGTTCACCCAACATCTTGTTAAGATTGGCCTTAGATTTTGTGAAATGTATTAGAGATGTCTGCTGGTCTTTTCACTTTTCTGTCAGCTTAACCTTCTATTTCTCAAAATCATTATTGCGAAGCTTTGAAGAAGAGATGTTTTGCTTAACTTTAGTCAAGAGCAGACTGAGAAGCTTTAAGATTTTTCATTTCCAGTGACATTTCACTTATGCACTTCTGTTGATCTTTCAACTTCTCTTTTGAGATGTTCATTTCACAGTTATAAATCTCTTCATTAGAAATCAGATTCTTTAGAAATTCATATAGAATATCAAGAGGGTTGGACATTAAGCTTCTTACCAATTCTTCAAGGTCTTGACTCTTAGTTTCCTCATGCTCACCCATTAAGCAAAGATTTGTCTGACCTTCTTCCGTGTTTGAGTCACTTGAGGCATCTGAGTCGCTCCAAGTGGTTAGCATAGCTTTCTTTCTTTGCTCATTTCTTTTGAACTTGTTTCTTTTCTTCAAATGACATTCCTTCACAAGGTGATCTGTTTCACCACATTCAAAGCAAGTTAGTACTTTCGGCTTTTTTGATGGGTTAGAGGACTTACCTTTGAACATGGGTGATCTAGCATTGTCTCGATTGGAGAACTGCCTTTTTCATCTTTAAGATTCGTGCTAGTCCTCGAGTGATGAGGGCAAAAGGATCATCTTCATCATCACTTTCATCATCATCAGTTTCTACTTCTTCCTTCTTTACTTTGAGGGCAAGATTCTTGGTTGATGAGGGAACTTTTCCATCCATTTAGAATCATCTCATGTGTGATGAGATGATTCTAAATGAAGTAACCTTGAGACCCCACTTGATTTTCGGGAGGCTCCTAAGAACCTTCCTTGTTACCTTCTCAGTATTGGAGAAGGTCTTTCCAAGTGAGTCCAGGTTATTCAAAATTTGAGTGAATCTCGTAAACATTTCCTTCACTTATTCATCAGAATTCATCTTGAAGAGCGCATATTGCCGAAGAAAGATGTTGATCTTACTCTCCTTGACTTGGCTAGTTCCTTCATAAGTGACCACCAGTTTGTTCCAAATCTACTTGGCGCTCTTGCAAGAAGAAGCACGGTTAAATTTATTAGCATCAAGTCCACAATATAACAAATGCATAGCTTTGAAATTCTTTGCGATATTCTCCAAATCTGTTTGAGTATATTCGTCTTCTACTTTGTCAACTTCTTTTTCAATCTCGTCAGTCTTCTTTGGAATGCATGGACCTTTCTTTACCAGATCTCATAGCTCAAGATCCTGATCAATGATAAATATTTGCATCAAAGATCTCCAATGAATAAAGTTATTGCCACAAAACAATGGAGGTCGGTTGGTAAATCTCCCTTGGGCAAATCCTCCATCGTCTATGGTAGACATATCTCCCTTGGGCAAATCCTCCATCGTCTATGGTAGACATGATAAACTCACAAGATTGTTAGATCGCACAGTGAGTCAAGCTCTGATACCAATTGAAGAGTCTATAAGGCAATGAATACTACTCTAGAAGGGGGAGGGATGAATAAAATATTCTCGATTTTTGCAAAACAAAACATTTTGACAACTTTCAAAACAACTTGTCAAGACCTTGATATGACTATCAAATCTTGACCAAGCAAAAACAAAATAAGATAAATAAATGCGGAATAAGTAAATATAGAACATACGAATTGTTAACGAGGTTCCACACGAATTGTTAATGAGGTTCGACATGAACTTCTTATTTCACTTCCTTAGAGTTCTAGAACTTCCTAGAAGAACTTCCGTTCTTCTATACAAAGTCTCACCGCTTCTATTCTAGCACTCAACCTTACAAGTGAAAAAAAAGCTGTCACAACACACCAGAGTGTGTTTTGATCGAGTATGAGATACTCTTTAAGTAAGATAAGTGACTTGTACAATAAGCTCACGTGTTTCCCTCAACTCTCAAAAATGAAACAAGCTAATCTTTATGAGAACTAAGAGAGAAACTTCGAAGGATAAATGCTAAGAAGACTTTATCGCTTTAAATGAATGCTTGCGGAGTTGTTGTTGATCATCTTCTTGCACACCTCTATATATAGCAGTTCTCCTTCTCAAGGATGGGAGGGAAGCCTTTTGAATTTTGAACCTCTCAAATCTTTTCTTTCCAAAGCTGAGGTACGTGTCGAGAGGGTTTCTCGACCAAATAAATTTGTAGTCAAGACCCCGCTATAGGATAGTGGAGTCAGGTTCGTCCCCAGGAGAGAAGTCAGCGGTTCTAGGTTTAGTGTGTTTTGGGGTTCAGGAATAGCGGGAAGAGGTGGGGAGGTTGTTGTCGATGTCGACTAAGACTTGGTCGATGTCGAGGGAATGATAGAAGAAGAGGTGGTCGGTTTCGGGTAACTTTGCAGGATAAAAATAATGAAATAAAATAAATAAAGATGCAAATTTCCAAGGTTAGGGATCACCACAACAATAAACATATGCGCAGATCATAAATCACATAAAGATGCATGCTTTATATCAAAGAATCAACTTTCGCAAATTCCAACAATTTAGGTGATAGAGGCTCTCGCATAAAAACCTAATTTGTTTCTACCTTTTCTTAATTAGGATCAACCAACTTTCGCAAGAAAACCCTAATTACTATCCAATTCATAATAAGATCACTTTCGCTTCAATATCATGAATAAGGAATTTCCTCAACTTTCGCAAAGGATTAAGCACATAGGTAGATGATAATAAAGACATATAAATTCATGGATTTAAATCAAACACACATATCTATGTTGGGATCACCCCAACCGAAGAATAAAATTAAAAACAAAACATAATAAAAGAAATTAACTTTAACATAAAATAAACTAAAACTTACAAAACCTTCCAAACGTTCCTCCTCTCTCTCTCTCGCCTCCTCCCTCTCCTTGCGCCCGAAGACGGCTTTGCTTGAATGAATGAAAATCCAGCCCCCAGGGCTTTATTTATAGCCTTCTATTCCTTGTTATTCAAGGATAGAATCTTCTATCTATATCTAAAAAGCTTAATGATAAATAAAAGCAATAAAGGAAATAAATCTAAAAGGAAAAGATAAATCTAAACTAGGTAATATGTCTTCATGTTGATAGATCTTCCTTCCATAGATAGAACTTGATAGATGTAAGATAGATCTCGGCCATCTTGATCTCCTTCGGCTCCAAGGACTCCCAACTCGACACGGATTGCTCAAAGCGCGTAACGCGGCTTCGGACGCGGCTCGTCGATCTCGACCAGGGCTACTCGAGATCGAGTAGGATTCGTCGTCTGACTGGCTTGGTCGGATGGTGATGTCATCCTAAAGCGGAAGAAGAAGGCTCCACCTTGGGAGTCGTTAAAGAAACGGCGTTAATTATTTTATTATTTTTTATATATTAGGATTTTAGATTAAAGTTTTATCTTCTAGGTTTATTTATCTTTAGGATTAAAATTATATCTTTATCAACCTAAATTCTATCTTGCACGGTAGAATTGGTTCTTAGGTTTACTATTTAAACATTGTAGTTCTGTTGAATTAAATCAGATTGAATAGAATTGAGAAACTCCTTTATCGATTAAAGGGTTCTCGATTATCAATCCCAAAAGCTATCCGGTTCATGTGTCTAGTAACCTTCGGCAACCATCTTCATCACCGTCACTTTGATATCCTTGATCAAAACCAAATCCTCAACCGATCACAACCTCGTTGGCGCCTCCAGGACACCGGCTACATCGCTTGTGGACACCGACACCAAGCTCCGCAGGCCTCGGCGCCCGGGCTCCTCGGCGCCCCCTGGTCTCGCTCTCGCACACGCTCGCTCGAGCCTCGACCGCTCTCTTCCAGCGATCTCACCCGCGGTATATCCGGCGCTCGCTCTCGTGCGCGCTCCGCTTCACAGGCCCCTGGTCGCTCCCAGCGAACACCACGGCGACCCTCGGCTCCGCTCCCAGCGTTTGGCCTTGCTCCCGGCGAGCACGTCCCCCGAGACGTCCTTTGCTTCAGCGCAGTCCGGGGCTTCCTGGCGCGCACCAGTCCATTGTTTCCCTTTGCGTTGCTGATTCTTAGTTTACATTAGTTAAATAGTTTCCATTAAATTAGCTTTTCCAAGTTATCAATGTTTCCTTTTAATTAGTAATTCCTTAGTTTAGATTGAATTAGTTTAGTTGCCCTAACTATTAGTTTGTTAGAATTTCTTTAAGTTAAGAATGGTTGCGTTTGTTTAGTTTATTAATTAGTTTAGTTAATTTTAGTCAATTCAAGAGAAATCAAGGAGCATAAGCAAGATCGACGCTTTTAGTTTAGCAATTGGCCGGCCTAGCCGATTGCTATACATCAGGTGGCCCTGCTCGACATGGCTCGGATTTGGTGGTTCTGGCTCCTCGATCTCGACCAAGGGTACTCGAGATCGAGTAGAGTGCGGTCGAGGATTACTCAGACTGATGTTGTCGAGCACTCCTCCTCGGCATGGGCTCGGACTGGCGCAGGGTGGCTCCTCGATCTCGATAAGGCCTCCTCGAGATCGAGTAGGGTTGGCTCGGCGTCTCCGTCTTCGGCTTCTCGACTTGGCACAACTCGTCGACTCCGGACATGGCTCCTCGATCTAGACAAGGCCTCCTCGACATCGAGTAGGGAGGGTTTCTCGACCAAATAAATTTGTAGTCAAGACCCCGCTATAGGATAGTGGAGTCAGGTTTGTCCTCAGGAGAGAAGTCAGCGGTTCTAGGTTTAGTGTGTTTTGGGGTCCAGGAATAGCGGGAAGAGGTGGGGAGGTTGTTGTCGATGTCGACTAAGACTTGGTCGATGTCGAGGGAATGATAGAAGAAGAGGTGGTCGGTGTCGGGTAACTTTGCAGGATAAAAATAATGAAATAAAATAAATAAAGATGCAAATTTCCAAGGTTAGGGATCACCACAACAATAAACATATGCGCAGATCATAAATCACATAAAGATGCATGCTTTATATCAAAGAATCAACTTTCGCAAATTCCAACAATTAGGTGATAGAGGCTCTCGCATAAAAACCTAATTTGTTTCTACCTTTTCTTAATTAGGATCAACCAACTTTCGCAAGAAAACCCTAATTACTATCCAATTCATAATAAGATCACTTTCGCTTCAATATCATGAATAAGGAATTTCCTCAACTTTCGCAAAGGATTAAGCACATAGGTAGATGATGATAAAGACATATAAATTCATGGATTTAAATCAAACACACATATCTATGTTGGGATCACCCCAACCCTAGAAGAAGAAAATTATAAACAAAACATAATAAAAGAAATTAACTTTAACATAAAATAAACTAAAACTTACAAAACCTTCCAAACGTTCCTCCTCTCTCTCTCTCGCCTCCTCCCTCTCCTTGCGCCCGAATACGGCTTTGCTTGAATGAATGAAAATCCAGCCCCCAGGGCTTTATTTATAGCCTTCTATTCCTTGTTATTCAAGGATAGAATCTTCTATCTATATCTAAAAAGCTTAATGATAAATAAAAGCAATAAAGGAAATAAATCTAAAAGGAAAAGATAAATCTAAACTAGGTAATATGTCTTCATGTTGATAGATCTTCCTTCCATAGATAGAACTTGATAGATGTAAGATAGATCTCGGCCATCTCGATCTCCTTCGGCTCCAAGGACTCCCAACTCGACACGGATTGCTCAAAGCGCGTAACGCGGCTTCGGACGCGGCTCGTCGATCTCGACCAGGGCTACTCGAGATCGAGTAGGATTCGTCGTCTGGCTGGCTTGGTCGGTTGGCCCTGCTCGACATGGCTCCTCGATCTCGACCAAGGGTACTCGAGATCGAGTAGAGTGCGGTCGAGGATGACTCAGACTGAGGTTGTCGAGGACTCCTCCTCGGCATGGGCTCGGACTGGCGCAGGGTGGCTCCTCAATCTCGACAAGGCCTCCTCGAGATCGAGTAGGGTTGGCTCGGCGTCTCCGTCTTCGGCTTCTTGACTTGGCACAGCTCGTCGACTCCGGACATGGCTCCTCGATCTCGACAAGGCCTCCTCGACATCGAGTAGGATTCTGGGAGTCGGGTTGTCTCTGACTCAGTGTCCTCGATCAGCTCTGCTCGACCAGGTCTGCTCGAGAAAGTTGGTCGATATCGAGTGAGGTGTACTCGATATCGAGTACACTTGGCTTCAACTTTCTGATCTGTTCTTGAAATGCACTTTCCCGCGTCCTCGTTTGTCGGATTGACGCATATGAGCATGCGTTGGAAAGATCTTTCCGAGGGCGACAACTCTCATGAAGACATCAAAGCTTGATTCAGAATGAAGAATGATGAAAAATGGCCTTTTCTCCAGCTGCACCATTCTTAGCTTCTCCATGAGTTTCCTTTAAGCTCCAAAGTGCGTCCGATTTCTGCGAAATATAACCAAAACTTGTGTAGACCTCCATATATTGCAAATAAGTGTAAACTATATAGATTCTGTATTATTCTAACCCAAATGCATGCAATGTATGCAGAAATCGATATAAAAGTAAGTGTAAAACATGGCGAATTAGGCTCACATCAAACACCCCATACTTAAGCTTGCTTGTCCTCAAGCTATACTTTTATTTGTCATTCAGGGGAAGAAATCAAAACTCTCAACATATTAGATTCATTGCCATATAACCCTGCAATCAATTACCATCCTCAAAAATGTAATTATGTCACAGATCCATGCATTTGCAATTATACAAAAGCAACATCTACTCACAATAGGAGGGTTATGTAAAACAATTCATGTGACAAAGCATTAATAATCAAGAGGACTTTAATTAAGCTCAATAAGGAGTAGATTGGTAAAAGGCTAACGGTGGTCAATTTTTGGCAATGTAGTGCTTTTGATCCGGGGAAATGGAGTACTTTCCAAACTTTCATACCACATTCTTTCTCATTAGATTCATCACCTTTCATAATGCTTTTATCAATAATATTGCTTTTACCTCTCTAACCTCAGCACTGCCTTCTCGCGAGTCGCAAACATGGGTGTCATGAATGGCCCCGGATACTTAGTGCTTTGGACTCCTCACAATGTGTCCCGTCTCTCCAAACTATTATCTCAGAGAGCAGGGTCAATCTACCTTTATCTCCTGAGGTGATTGGATTTTCTTTCACTCATTAAATTTTCCATATATTTCAAACAATTTCGAGCCAAACTCCATATAAGATAATAATCACAAACACTACATGATAACCTCCATAATGTAACATCATTCTCAACATAATCCCCGGATAGGGTAAAGAATGACAAATATTTAGGTCATGTGGAGCAATAATTGAAATAAGGCATAATATGACTTTTGTGATGCGTAATCATAGGTAAGGCTAGGATTATAAACAATGAGCATTATATGGAAATATAAAGTCCTCCATCATCTTATCATGCAACATGTCAAAAGCAATTTCAAATTTTACCTCCTTTCATGGTTTTCAAGAAATAATGCACTTCATTGTGACTTCTCTTTACTAGGCAATTTCATGCTATATCTCTAATGAATCTAATTTTGCATCGTCGAGTTCAATATAAGCTTCCATGACATTATTCAAAATTTTCAATGGGGGTCATTTTTCTAAATTTTGGAAATCATGCATGTAAGCACATAAATTAATAATGAATTCCAAAATAGCCATGTATAAGCAATTCAAGAAATAAACTCTAAATATGCACACATAATATCAAATATGGAAAATATGCATAAAGTAAGCCCTTCCCCCACCCCATACTTAAACATTACAGTGTCCTCACTGTATAAAAACAAGGGTAAAGAAAGAAACTCACTAGACATGGGTGCAGGGCCTCTCAATTTCGAATGAAAGAACTGCCTGGGCCGAGTCTGAATATAGTTTATCTATGGACATAAAAAGTGCAGAAGACATATACCCACAATAGAAAAACTAAAAATGTTCAAAACCAAAAACAAACAAAAGCAACAATGTCCAAAAGTCCCAAAAATAAATGTCTATTTACAAGCTCTAGATTTTATAGTCGCTAGGCCGACTTCTTCATTAAGCATTAGTCTGGCTCATCTTTGTCCGGAGGTATAGGTGGATCTGGTGGTTCCTCCGGTGGTGGGAAGCGTGGGATGTCATCCGGAGGCATCATGTGAAGAAGCTTAAACCTCCCCGAGTGAACGCTCCATGGCTTCACCCATTCATCTTCCCGGGCTCCAGTTGGCATGCATAAAGGAAGATATAAAGAAAATATACATACTTTATCATCATACCTCTTCCGCTTCATAGGTTGACTTGGTTGCGCGTCTCCACCACAGCAAAACGGTGGATTGGGAAGAGATATTTCCACCTCATCATGTGGAGCTTCATGCCACTTTGCTTGGACCCCATACTTGAATATGAACATCGGTTGCTCAATATCATCGGGGATAGCCTTCACCTTGTAAGGTAAAAGCGATCTTGGAATCCCCTGGTCAACAATGTCCAACTTCTTCTCTTCTAGTGCTATTTCGCCTTGGGATCCTTCATATGATTCATCAACAATAGGTAGCAAAGTAGGAATGAAA
Organism: Persicaria tinctoria; assembly: GCA_037127255.1. Classification (NCBI taxonomy): domain Eukaryota; kingdom Viridiplantae; phylum Streptophyta; class Magnoliopsida; order Caryophyllales; family Polygonaceae; genus Persicaria; species Persicaria tinctoria. The sequence continues at coordinate 40,834,400 of JBANSL010000001.1, read as the reverse complement.
TTCGAGGAAGGACATACCTGATTGTCGACATTGAGTGGGTCAATTGGCTCGTCGAGAGGAGGGCATGGTCCTTTAGACTTAATGGAAGCCTCAAGCCTTCGGATTTCGTCTTCCAACCGAGCTATTTCCCTTAATCGTGACTCCTCCATTGCGATCCTATTTCTCCGTCTCAAATCTTGATACCATTCTTCCAATGCAGGATTCCCTTCGACAAAGTCTTCCATCTTTGTACCTAAGCTTTGAAATCACAATCAAGAACACAAATTAGTGGTAAAAGCTTGGCACCCAGTTGGTACCGGTGAGGTAGGTGGTGGTAGGGTATGTGAAGGGTAAGAAAAAGGGATGGGCTTTTCTGAACCTTAAACACAATTAAACTAGGCGCGATTGATATCTCCCCGGCAACGGCGCCAATTTGACGAGAGGGTTTCTCGACCAAATAAATTTCTAGTCAAGACCCCGCTATAGGATAGTGGAGTCAGGTTCGTCCTCAGGAGAGAAGTCATCGGTTCTAGATTTAGTGTGTTTTGGGGTTCAGGAATAGCGGGAAGAGGTGGGGAGGTTGTTGTCGATGTCGACTAAGACTTGGTCCATGTCGAGGGAATGATAGAAGAAGAGGTGGTCGGTGTCGGGTAACTTTGCAGGATAAAAATAATGAAATAAAATAAATAAAGATGCAAATTTCCAAGGTTAGGGATCACCACAACAATAAACATATGCGCAGATCATAAATCACATAAAGATGCATGCTTTATATCAAAGAATCAACTTTCGCAAATTCCAACAATTTAGGTGATAGAGGCTCTCGCATAAAAACCTAATTTGTTTCTACCTTTTCTTAATTAGGATCAACCAACTTCCGCAAGAAAACCCTAATTACTATCCAATTCATAATAAGATCACTTTCGCTTCAATATCATGAATAAGGAATTTCCTCAACTTTCGCAAAGGATTAAGCACATAGGTAGATGATGATAAAGACATATAAATTCATGGATTTAAATCAAACACACATATTTATGTTGGGATCACCCCAACCCTAGAAGAAGAAAATTAGAAACAAAACATAATAAAAGAAATTAACTTTAACATAAAATAAACTAAAACTTACAAAACCTTCCAAACGTTCCTCCTCTCTCTCTCTCGCCTCCTCCCTCTCCTTGCGCCCGAAGACGGCTTTGCTTGAATGAATGAAAATCCAGCCCCCAGGGCTTTATTTATAGCCTTCTATTCCTTGTTATTCAAGGATAGAATCTTCTATCTATATCTAAAAAGCTTAATGATAAATAAAAGCAATAAAGGAAATAAATCTAAAAGGAAAAGATAAATCTAAACTAGGTAATATGTCTTCATGTTGATAGATCTTCCTTCCATAGATAGAACTTGATAGATGTAATATAGATCTCGGCCATCTCGATCTCCTTCGGCTCCAAGGACTCCCAACTCGACACGGATTGCTCAAAGCGCGTAACGCGGCTTCGGACGCGGCTCGTCGATCTCGACCAGGGCTACTCGAGATCGAGTAGGATTCGTCGTCTGGCTGGCTTGGTCGGGTGGCCCTGCTCGACATGGCTCGGATTTGGTGGTTCTGGCTCCTCGATCTCGACCAAGGGTACTCGAGATCGAGTAGAGTGCGGTCGAGGATGACTCGGACTGATGTTGTCGAGGACTCCTCCTCGGCATGGGCTCGGACTGGCGCAGGGTGGCTCCTCGATCTCGACAAGGCCTCCTCGAGATCGAGTAGGGTTGGCTCGGGGTCTCCGTCTTCGGCTTCTCGACTTGGCACAGCTCGTCGACTCCGGACATGGCTCCTCGATCTCGACAAGGCCTCCTCGACATCGAGTAGGATTGCGGGAGTCGGGTTGTCTCTGACTCAGTGTCCTCGATCAGCTCTGCTCGACCAGGTCTGTTCGACAAAGTTGGTCGATATCGAGTAAGGTGTACTCGATATCGAGTACACTTGGCTTCAGCTTTCTGCTCTGTTCTTGAAACGCACTTTCCCGAGTCCTCGTTTGTCGGATTGACGCATATGACCATGCGTTGGAAAGCGCTTTCCTAGGGCTACAACTCTCATGAAGACATCAAAGCTTGATTTAGAACGAAGAATGATGAAAATGGCCTTTTCTCCAGCTGCAACATTCTTAGCTTCTCCATGAGCTTCCTTTAAGCTCCAAAGTGCGTCCGATTTCTGCGAAATATAACCAAAACTTGTGTAGACCTCTATATATTGCAAATAAGTGTAAACTACATAGATTCTGTATTATTCTAACCCAAATGCATGCAATGTATGCAGAAATCGATATAAAAGTAAGTGTAAAACATGTCGAATTAGGCTAACATCAGTACACAATCTTCTCTATGATCACACGCACGCTCCTAGAAGATATGATGGAGCCAATCCTCTAATGAAATACATCTCAAATACATCTCAAATATTCTACAATACAATATAGGTTAGGAGATAGCATATGTATTTGAATATAACCGACCCAAAGGAGGATCCTTATGGCCCTATAAAAAGGCCCATGAGAATGAATAATCATGGCCCAAATATTTGGCCTTGTATTGTTTCATGCACTTAAACAAATCATTACATAAACGATCTAAGGTATAAGACCAAACATCTTAGTCCTGATTTCAAGACCTTGAAATCAAGACTCTTATTTTTTCTTTCATCATCCTCAAAATCAACCTGCACACTAGTATCTCAAGGTCTTACAATGAAGGTAGAGTTCTCAAAATATAAAGTGCATAAAGCATGAGGATCGAAAAATTTAGTTGTAGAGTAATTGCAAGTTTCCAAAAAAATCCACCTTGCTTCCTCATCATGTGTCAAATTAGTTGGCATATCCATATTCAAAACTTTATACATGATTCAAAGAGAAAGAAAAGTGAAGATTGGAACAAACTCACAAATTTTCAACTAAAAATTCATCGGAAGCTCTTCGACTGTTGCAGTGGCGGGCACCGGTATGGGTGTGGTAGGAGACGATGGTGATGTTCTTTGTTTCTACCTTCGATTGAATGATGAAACCTTGAATGCAATTAACTTCAAGGACAGAAAATGTAAGCACAGAAAGGTTATGATATTGTTGTGGATTCTGAAAAATTAGGGTTAGAAAACTTATGCATAAGAATTTGTGTGGATGGGAGTATATATAATTGATGAATGATGGGATTTAAATGAAAAAATCCAAAATTAGATACAAATATGTAGGTTCACAAAATGAAGATAGATTATACTTACCAAAGATAAGATTTATGCACAAACTGACTTACCAGATCCAAAATCAACTCAAATTCGGATTGACGCATGGGCCCTACTAGATCCATCATCTTATACATTGATTTTCATAGAATTCGGGTTAGCGGCGGGCGCCGAGTTGCCTACGGCGGGTGCCGGGGTTCAGGGGCCAGGGCCGCTTCTGCCAACGTCTTTGTTTTTCATCGTTTTCCTCTTTTTCTCATAGCATATGACCTGTAGATGATCAACACAACACATAAAACACAATTCTTCCAGAAAAACTAGAGTATTATTCATGACGACTAATCCTAAATGCAAAACGAAAATAAACATGATAGTGAGAGCTTAATGCAATGAATTGAAAACCAACAAACTTCGAGTTGCCTCCTGAGAGGCACCTTTGGTTAAATGTCATTGGCTCGATGTATTCACCTCTCATTAGGTCTCTTTTGTAGCTTTCTCTTTCGGATTAACCACCACCTAAGATGGTAGCTTCCCTACATTTTGTGCCTCGAGCTCTCCTATCTTTTGAGCTATTTGCCCAATCACCTTCTTCGTGCCTGCGAACTTGTCTAGAATGAGGCGAATAACCTCATCTTGTTGTCATTGATTGTCTTGAATTGGAATCCTAGGACGAGCATCAAAATTTGCAAAACCCTCATAAAAATTAGGATTGAAGTTAGGATTGTAAGAATTGTTTCCAAATCGTCGGGGGCCACCAACGTCATTGACTTCTATAACTCCTTCCTGGACTTGAGGGCATAGATCATTGGGATGCCCTGTATCTCCGCATACCCCGCAAGGTATAGCTTGTAGTTAAGCAGCCTGAGTGGATAGGCCCTTCACCATTTCTGTGAGCCTTCCCATTGCATCCTGACGGTAGGGACCTGTGCTTACAATATTGACATGATGCACTCTTCGCACTCTTGTGTCCGTTTGTACTGTTGAGAAGCATTAGAGAGCCCCTTAATTATTTTCATAGCCTCCTCAGGTGTCGTATCTAAAACATCTTCTCCACTTGTAGCATTGATGATGTTCCACTCTTGGTCTAGCAAACCCTCGTAGAGATAGAATACTAGATCATCCTTGTGATGCCATGTCGTGGGCAACTATTCTTGAGTTTCTGGAAGTATTCAACGTACTCATAGAGAGATTCAATTGGAGATTAATTGCTCGATGCTTGAGATCTTCTTCTTGACTTAGCTGCGACGGGTGGCAGGAAAATACTTGTTGAGAAATGCTTTCTCCATCTCCATCCATGCCTTAATGCTCTCTGTTGGTACGTAGTATAGCCAGTCATTTGCAGCGTCCGTAAGGGTGAAAGGAAACACCCTTAGCATCATTTTTAGTCGATCGCAACCGATCACATATTGTTGTGAATTCTGTCAGATGCTTGTTTGGATCTTCTATGCTTCTTCCATGGAAACTAGGCAAAAGAGATGCCAAATTTGATTTGATCAAACTCGAACATTGAACCTTCTGGGAGATCTAGGGGCTTGATTGCTAATGGTTACGAACTAAGATCGGGCTCCTAAAGATCTCGCAATGTCCTTCTTACCTCTCCTTTGACCCACATCTTTCTTGAATGTTGATTTCTTAAACTAGAGAGAGTCTTTTTGATTTCTAGATCACAAGGCACTTTGAAAAGATTAGGATAATGAGTGTGAACCATTACAATATGGCCCAAACAATTGCCTTACAAATGAAGATTTTATGGAAATTAACCACTGAACCATCTAGCATCTGGGTTAGATGGTTATGGTTGGAATTATTCTCCCTACCAATCCTTTTGTCGACCAACATCAATTACGATCACAATTAAATCATATATTGCCTACCACATATATCAACCATATCATCAATATTATTCTCTGTATCAATCATTTTGCCGACCGCAAGTATTGGGGACTCAGTTAGGATAATTGGTTCTCTAATAGCTCTGTTGCATCCCTTATACCTAATGGTTCTATGCTAGGAATGTGTTCTTTGTCTGTGGCTGGATTTGGAATCTTAACGTCCCTCATAAGGTTCGCCATTTCCTTTGGGCATTTTCCCGGGACGATCTACCTACAAAAGACAAATTACAGAGATCCCACATTTCAGTTCCTTCTGGCTGCGTGTTTTAAGGTAATACAAATGAGTCCGTTGCTCATCTCGTTCTTGATTCTACTTTAGCAATGCAACTTTGGAAGGACTTCAAATTTTGAGATTCGAAACTAACATTCGAGAACTAATTTTGAGATTCGAAATTCGCGTATTTGAGATTTATTTTCGGGTATTTGTTACCTATTTGCACACTCAATTTTCACCCACTCCCTCACCTCACCATACCCTTCAAATTCAACCCACCCCTTACCCCATCACCCTCACGATCAGTCATCACCATCACTCATCGTCACCATCACCTCCTCACAATCACCATCCCCATCACCGTCTCAGCTTCAAGCCATCCCGCACCATCACCACCATCGCTCCTTCGTACCATCTCAACCACCGAGCTCCATCCCCACCCGTCCTCCTTCTTCCTTGAGAGCGCAGCAACCACGACAACACCTTCGACACCTCCTCGGAGCCACCAGCAACAGCTGCAGCATACCTCGGAGCCACCAGCAGTAGCGGATCCACCACCGGAGCTGCCACGAGAGCTACCACAACTTCATTCCCTTCTATCCCCTATTTGAGCGCGAGCCGCGTTCCGGTAAGCGTTTCTCTTTCGTCTTCGATCGAAACCACCCTTGAACTCTGACGACGCCCGGGACTCCGATCGAGAGCTCCAAAGTCGCGAAATCCATCGGTGAGTTCCGCCTTTTCTTTCCTCTGTTTCAAATAGATTTCTGACGGGGTTGGGCTGTGGGCGAGTGCGAGTGTATGTGAGCTGAGTGCGGGGAGTCGGGAGATCTCGAGAGCTCCGGCGAGCTCGAGGTGCTGCGAGGAGAGCGAGAGCGAGTGAGCGTGTACGAGTAGGCGAACGTGAGTGAGCCGAGGCGAGGGCAACTGAGCGTGGGAGGCTGAGTGCTCGAGGAGTCGGGTGCGGAGTCGAGCAGCGGCAAGCGCAAGCATGAGAGGTGGGGCGGCGGGAGCTGTCGGGTGAAGCCATGGCGCGTGACTTCACTGGTTGAATCTGAAGGAAGAAGGCCAGCGTGGGTGTGGGGCCCCTCTTGTTATGTTACATATATATAATTATTACTTATTTACCTGTTTGGGATTATTAACCGGTTTGGGATTAATTAGTGGGTTTGGTTCGGTTTATCCGTTATTATTTAACTAATTAGGGGAATTAAAAGTATTATATATATATATATATATATATATATATATATATATATATATATATATATATATATATATATACAATATTATTGGAGGTTTTAAGAGATAAAATATTATTTTGGAAAAATTGTAAGGGTTGGTTTATTAAATAAAAATGGTTTGGATTTAGGGGATGTGGAAATATTTTATAAAAGGGTTTAATAAATGGTATTTAAAATATCATATAATATTATTTGGACTTGAAGATTTGAAAAGGAATTTGGAAAAGAATTTCAAAGTTGGAAAGCTGTTTAAGATAATAAATTGAAAAGGGAACTTAGCGAGTGTTTTCAAGGGTCGGGACTCTAACTCGGATTTGAAACAGATTTGGATCTAAACTTGAGAGTCTGACTTGTTCTGTGACTGACTAGTATGGTGTTCTGATATGTGTGACTAATATCATGACTTTCGGTGATTTATTATAAGAGATTAAATGTTGGATATTTATGACGAGGTAGTAGGATTTTATATCACACAAATTATAACTTATGATATTGATGAACTGTTGGAGTATATGCGGATATGATGAGTATGAACATGCTGAATTGGTTAGATGTTTATGGAGAACGATGTGACCTTATGGAACGTATGGTACAATGGGATTTACGATGTGTTACTTGTCCTATTCATTGATATGTGCTTGTGTGTTTAATTGTTAGATGTACACTTATGTATATCCCACTTTGTAATTAGGTGATACTCTCTGATCGTGACTACTGTGTGCTGGATTCTTCTTTTGTTGATCTGCTAGCCAGGTAAGTACCTCCGGGGCTTACTCAGTAACCAGTACCTCCTGCCAGATGTGTCATATAGTATGTCGGTGTTGCATATGCATAAAAGCATGCCATGTAGTACCATGCTTAGGACTTGCACTTATGAATGAGCATTCTTATTCTGTATGCATTTGAATACAGAACGATCGTTACATGTGAGTCGTAAAGTATTTGCTAGGGTCATAGGACAACCCATGATCATCGGGTTTTCCTGTTAGAGTCTGATTGATTTATATATTTATGGTGCGACACGACCGAGCGTCCTACCTTGGTTGTTGTATGGGCATGAATGGTTGATTGTGCCTGGTTCGGCATGATCGTGCGTCCTACCTCAATTGTGGTACGAACATGTATGATGCAGTTAGAGATTTGGGATATGCCACTTGGCATTATATGTGGATCCATTTAATCGTTTTCTGCATATATATAAACTGTCAGCATGCTTGTGTGAGTTCAATTCTAGCATTGCATTAGAGCATCCTTTATTCTAGGTATAGGCGTGTTATATGTCCTCAGCGCGGTCAGAGGACCTGCGGGTGGACTCTTGGCCTGACTTGGTGGTATAGTTTCAGGTACCCGTTTCACTACTTGATTTCGTGCTGTTATTAGGGGGTCTATTCATATGGCGGAGAGTGAGTGTTGAACCCTAACTTCACCAAATTTATACTTTTGAGATTTCTCCCTACTTATACTCTGATTTGACCCGGATCTGCCATGGAGCCCGTTGTATCGTTTTCAGAAATTATCCCCTTTGCATGATAAAGGATTTTCCGCGTTGTAGACTTTGGGTAGGTACAAGGGTTTACCCCGAGGTCTCCAAAGGACCTTCCGGATTTGGGTGCGAAATCGCACTTTAAGCTACACAACTTCGATTTCAAACCTTCAACCTGTACTCGGGGCGCAAGATCCCAACGAGGGGTTTCATCCCTCGAAACGTCACTCGGGAATCATAATCTCGGGCCGTTATAAAGGTGGTATCAGAGCTGATGTTTTGCAATCCGAGTACAATAGGTTGAAGAGGTTTTGAAAATTGCCCAATGTTTTCAAATGGTTTCGGAAAATAATTTTAAAAGGGCAAAATGAATTTAATTGGAATTAAACATAAATGAATAAAGGGAAACAATATCGGGGGAAGAGACCAAAGCGATAGACATCCCTTATGGATGTAGAACTCGGGGAACGGTAGGCAAAATACGAGATTTTATTTACAGATGGGCCTAGAAGACTCCAAGGAACACCAAGGAGGTTGGAGTGTTGAGTTAGGAGGCCGTGAGGTTTTTTCCCCTTCGGTCAGCCGTCCCTCGAAGGGCGACATAGATCATCTCTATTCTTACGTTATATATATATATATATATATATATATATATATATATATATATATATATATATATATATATATATATATATATATATATATATATATATATATATATATATATATATATATATATATATTTTAACGACCCAGAATTATGATTTCCGGGTTACGTTTCAAGGGATAAAACCCCTTGTTCGGATCTTGCAATCCAGGTACGGGTCGAGGTTGCAAACTCATTTTTTAGGTCAGAAATAAAGAGGGATTTCGAACCCTAAAAGTATTGTAGGGTCGTTGGGTACCCTTAACCTGTCCTAGGGACTATGTCAAAAAAATCAATTCAAACGGAAGTAAGGCGGAAACAAAATTAAGATACAAGGTGCCACGGCAAAGCCGGGTCAAAACCAAATCATAAGTGGGTGTTTACCATTTATAACGAGTTAGAGAATTAGCCAGGTTCTTCGATTCGCAAAAAGAGAACCCCGTCATATAGACATCGAGGACTCAAAATATGCAGAAAATACATTTAAAAGAAGAACGGGGAAAGGAGTCAGATGGAGCCACTCATGCGGGACCGGCAGTCCTCGCTGAGGCCACATAGTATGTGCTATACCTAATAAAGATGCTCTAATGCAGTACGAAAGTCAAACACACTAGCATGCTTCTAATTATAATAATGTGTAAAAATACTGTAAAGGGGCTAAGACAATGCCAAGTGGCATATCCCTCTCCCACCTCTGCACCCCTTCCCGTTAGTGCAGAGACTGGTCAGTTCGATGCTATAGCATAGCAATTTCCTCGTGGTGGTGCACAAACCACGGCATCAGCATATCATATCATCTCATCACTTGCCCGATGGTGCTGGGCTATCATATCATGCTCATATAGACTCGATTAACTCAGGGTACCCGATGAGGCTGGGCTACCCTATGACCCTAGCTAAGACTCTAGGACTATCACAGATAACGGTCGTTCTCTTTTAAACACACAAAGTAACCACATGGTCAGTTTAATGCAATCCTAGCATGATACTACATGGCATGCTTTTATGCATATGCAACACCTAACATAAAATGCAACAACATGCATGAATGTCCAACCTGAGTAAGCCCCCTAGGGAACTTACCTGAAGATGCAGAACAGCAGAATAACACAAGCAAGGGTCCAAATGCAAATCCAAAGCAATCCAAAAGCAATACACACCTATCATCAAACCATTTTCATAAGCTACCGGTCCATCATTCATACACACGAACTTCAAGTTCTCAACATACTCAAAACCAATCGATAGTAAAACCATTTTATCAAAACCTTTCCGATATGATCAACAACAACCAAAATCATTCTTCCAATTTCCTTCTCAAAACCAACATCATCAAGCCAATACAAAATCCCAACATTTAAAATGACACTTTTCACATAACTTCAAGCTCAAGATCAATCAGTTCAAGTTCCGTCAAATCCCTCCTTTAATATTGAATATTAAAATAATATTTCAAACTCGTTTCCCAAAGTTTTCCAAAATCTTACATCTCAAGTTAAGTCAACTCATTTTTAAAACAATTTCTCAAATCAATTTATTTTGTTAAAACAATTTCGACAAGGTTATAATACTTCCAAAATTCCTCTTTTTAAAGTCCGTGCCCGATAGTACTATCTTTTTTTTTATTAATCTTAATAATATAATATAATATATCATATCCATTTATTTAATATTTATACAAATCTTTAAAACCCAATTGAAATCTCAACGTTAATATTATGTCCAAAGAGAAAAGCCCAACTTTAAAATCGGATCCAAAATAAATCCAACCCAGTCTCTCAAATAGGTGAACCGGTTTTATATAAAAGAAAACAGTGAATCGGACCCTTTTAAAAACAGAAAACCGACCCCTGGCTCCTTCTCCCAAATCCCCAAATCGCCGCTCAACAGTGGAGGAAGGAATGAGGAGGGAGGCTCTCGCCGGAAATCTTTCTCTCGCCCTGCTCTCTCTCAAATTCACTCCCCGGACTAACCTAACAAATGGGGAAATGAGACAAATCTGCATAAGAAGAGGAAGGGTGTCCGATTTCTCACCGAGGGCATCGAAGGTGGCTTCAGGGTGATCAAGGGCTGCCAAGGGCTCGTCGGGGAAGAGGGTGAGCTCCGGGGAACCTAGATCGAGTGCGAAGGATCATAAAAGAGGACCTTTATGGGGTTTTCGAGCAAAAGAATGGGAGAAAGGAGTTTACCGACTTGTTTGAGCGATAGCAGGGAGGCGAGGAAGAAGATGACGGCTAGGTTGCTCGGGGACGTCAGAGGGGAAGGTGTTGTATCCCTGGGTTGCTGCTCATGGAAACGAGAAGGAGGAACGAAGCCTGGAGCCCGGATATGGTTGCTCGAGAAAACAGGGCCGTTCTCGGCTTGAGCCATCGGGAAGCAGAGGAAAGTGCTCGGAAGGGGCTTGGAAGACGCTTAGGAGGTGATTAGGAAGACGGTGGTGTGGTGGTGTCGGAGGCGGGGTGCTGGTGGTTCTCTGTCGGTGCGGCTTAAGCAAGGAAAGGGGCTAGGAGGCTCGGTTTTGAAAGAGAAAAGAGAGTGAAGAGACGAGGAGGAGAGTGTTTCTTTGTAATTGAAATGAAAGGAGGGGTGACTGTATGTGTGAATGGGAATAGCTTTAATTGATTCAAACAATAGGAAGGGGGTCCAAGGTCTATAATTTCCCTCGGTGGGGTGATTGCAGTGCAGAAGGCGTGGGATGTGACGTTGCCCAATTCGGAGGAATCCATGTTGTGGGTAAAGAGTAGTAGAAAGGGGTGTTTAACTCAATTTGGGAAAGAGAGAAAGAAAGAGCTGGAGGGAGTTGCATCTTGTTGCTGGGGTCAAAAGGAAGAGGACAAGAGGAGCTGCAGGTGGTGCTCTGAACGAAATGGGGAGGAAGCTAGCTGCCTTCACCGAAATCAGAAGAAAGGGGAACAAGACAAGTGACCCCAAAAAGATATTTCAAGATACCCGGAAAAACAAATCCCAAAACCCGCTCTCTCGATCTTATCCGATCCAACTCAAAACGATCATCAAAACGATTTTCAAATTTCCAAATCCGAGTTTAATAATGAACTCCAAATATTATCTACAGTTTTCGCATATGAGAGCGTGATAAAACATAATTTAAATTTTTAACTAAATAATGTCGTAACTCGTTTTGAAATATTTAGAATAAAACCAATAGCTTAAGGACGGAAATTTTAAACCACTCAAATCTTTGAGAGCGGGATGATTATAAATCAATATTTTAATAATTTAATATTATAAAATTTCCCGGTCTTTATATCATCCACCTCTAAAAACAAGTCTCGTCCCCAAGGCTAAAATCATTCTAAAACAAGGGGATGAAGTTTGAAATTGGTGAGTCCAAGGATCATGTCATTGGCTCCGTAAGCACCTCATAAGGGCCCGTATGAGGTTCTCACAGTACCCATGTCGTGATCATAATATTCCCAATTAGTCATAGCAAGTATGCGATATGGGCCCCTACCACACCCTTACCTTGACCTTTCGGTTATATCATAACTCGAAAGCAACTATAGTGCCCTTACTAGGTTTTAGCAAGCACTCTATATGCGCCCCTATAAAATGCCTGTATCCACTTCGTGAGACGTTATAATATAAGCCCGGGTTGAAAAGTTTCAAAAGGGATTCCATAATTGAAAAAGATTAGCCTCAAAATCGTTGAAATTCTCGGTAACATTTATTTCTTATAAATCTAAGTTAATCATTTTCAAAATCGGTCAAATCTTCAAATCCAACGTTTAATCAAGCAACTTTACACCAAAACAAGTCAAATCCTTTCAAATCAAGATTTCGTCAAAATCCTCCAAAACCAAATCAGTTTCTCGCTTAACAATCAATCAAATTCAGAAGCTCGGAGGTGGAATCATCCACCTCTAAGGGCTAATCCCATATTCTCTTCCTAGTTTTCAGATTATGCAACATCATTCACAACTCAACAAGTACCATAACCAAAAGTCTCATTAACTCTTATATAAACATAATACCATAAGCTATCTCACACATGGAAAGTCCCACATCATATCATAGTCACATACCATCATATAACCGTCTAACATAAACATAAACATGTCAACAAGTCTCAAGTACCAAAGGAACAAAAAGCCTCAACATACTACGAATCATAAGGTATATCTATATTAAATGCATCATAAGCACACATGTCCAGAAAGGGTTTGGTGTTATGGAGTTAGTACGTCAGTACACATCAAATCTCACAATTAAATATCGATATCGCAACACAAGTAGAACATATTCATCACGTTAACATATCAACACAACAAGGTCATGCGAATAAGAATCAGAAAAAGGAAGATCAAGGAGTATATAAATAATCAAAATGTCAATATGTCATAAAAGAGATCTCCTTAACTTGTCGCAAAACCATATAACCACCATTTAAAAATCGTGCACCATTATCTCATATATATACAAATCATGTCAATACTTCAACTCATATTCATCATTTACATAATCAATAATCATGCTAGTCAACCGTATGCTACAACATCATGCTTACTACCACATAATAAACATCATGCTTCCATATAGTAACACATTATTATCTCATAGTTCATACTCATCATTATTTCATACATCATATCACAATACGTCCTAACATGCTTCTAAAACAACATAACAGGATAGCGATGCATCAACATATCATGATAACATTGGTTACTTTCAACTAGATTTCAATATTGTGTATCAACATATAACATCTTTCCATATCAGATTTGTCATGGTTGCTATCTAACATTATACCAGCACATATTAAGAAATCACATAAGTAAGAAAATCGTGACAATTAAAACGTAATCCCCACTCGCTTGCTTCCAATTCCCAAGCCAAGACCAATCTTCTTCTAGACTCACCAACATCAATGCTGACAAAATTCCCTAAAGAAATCCCAATTCATTTCGATACTCCAATCTCGCCCCTCATTCCACCAAGCACTACCTCACACCATCCACCTCTAAGAATTCAACTCCTACCTCTAACTCCATGATGTCAATAAAATAACCATGTTTTTATGCACATTTTAGCTCCATATTCTATATATTTTGCATATTTCGGGCTGGGAATATGTTGAATTTATGTAATATATGCTTATTTGCAAGAAATGAAGGTCTACATAAGTTTTGGTTTAAAATTACAGAATTTGGAGCTATTTCGGGACGAAGCCAAGAAGCAAAGATGGGAGCCAAGTTTTACTCGATGTCGAGAAGAACTCCTAGATATCGACAAGAATGCGAAGCCACACCTAGACTCGAGGAAGGAAATCTAATCGAGAAGCTGAAGAGCAAGACACATCAAGCAACATTTACTCGATATCGACAAAATTACTCGATGTCGAGTAAACCAGAAACACATGTCCGAGTCCAGATACGAGAAGAAGTTACTCGAGAAGCCGAAGTCGACGACATTTCTCCTTGATATCGAGGAAATTCCTCGATGTCGAGCAAAAAGTTCCTGGGTCACGTGACGTTGTTGGGTTGTCCGAGTCGAGTTGGGAGCGAAGGAGTCCGAGTCTATCAAAGATCTATCAAGTTATATCAAGGATTTATCCATGGAGATAAGATTATTCATTTAAGACAAGAGATATTTTAGATATTTAATTATTTCCCTTTAGATTTAATATTTTATCTTTATTTAAGTTTTATCTTTAGATATAGATATAGATTGCTTTCCTTGATTAGCAAGGATTAATCCCTATAAATAAAGCTCTTGGGGCTGAGTTTTATTCATTCATTCAATTCAGAAGCTAGAGAAGTAGTTCCACAGTGAAGTTTAGGAGTTCAATGGTTTTAGGGTTTTGGCGATCAACGAAAGTTGGAGTGCCGGGATTATAAAGACTTTGAATTTAGTTAATGCAAGTTATTTCTTTTCAATCAATAATGTTTGCGATTGCGATGAGGCGCGAGTAGTCCACCTACTTCTAGGGTTGGGGCGAGCCCGACGATAGCCATGCGTGTTTGAGGTAAAGATTTGATCTTTGTCGTGTTTTGACCATCTACTACCTATTATGTGTTTATTACCCATTAAATGGAGATCCGTGCTAACAACTTGGATTGTAAACCTAAAATCGGTAGATACAATTAGGGTTTCTTGAAAGAGTTGTCTAATTGTTGGAAAAGGCAAAAGCTTGATCTTTCGATGCGATTTGCATGATTATCGTTATTTATCTTGCCTTTTCCATGTTTGGTTATCGTTGTTGCAAATCCCAAATCTTGGAAGTTTTCTTTCATACATATGTTATTCCGAATCCGGAAAGCCTTGTTCTTTATTTCGTTTTAAGTTTCTGTTTCCTCGATTTCGACCAAAACTGGTCGATATCGAATACTGATTTTCGATCACCTAGATCGCTGTAGCTTCTGGTTTCTACAGGTACCCGACGTCGACCAAAGTTTTCCTCGACATCGAGTAAAACCTGTGACTGTTGCTTGCTCTGTTTGGACTTGTCCGATCTTCTATCAAGTAACCTTACTCGAGATCGGGTAATCTGTTGTCGATTTCCGCTGTGAGATTCCTTCGCTACCTAGGATCCGCTGACCAGCTTCCTCGAGGATCGAACCTGACTTTCTCTTGCTACATCAGGAGGGAGTCTTGAACATTATTGGCTGGAATCCAATCGGTTTGTTTTACTTTATTAATATTTTAATTGCAAGTCTCGATTTCCTCCTACAACAAATTGGCGTCGTTGTCGGGGAGGCTGTCATTCACGTCTTAGGTAGTTAAGATCTCACATTTCTTTTGAGTTACTTCGCAGGTGTATGCGCCGTTCTTGTCAACCACCTGAGTTTGACCACTTAGACGATCCGGAACACCTTATACATGTCCACGCTAAATTAAAAAGAGCCATGGCTGCCGCAGAAACACAAGAACAGCTGATACAGAGGCTTCAGAGGGAACTAGCCGCCAAAGATACTGCCATCACCACTGAGAGAGAAGGCAGGGAACAGGAAGCTGAGCAAAGGAGGCAAGCAGAAGCTGAGCTTGCCCAATACCCTACCACTTCAGAGGATTACATGCACCCAACTCTCGTCGTGGCTGAATCGGCCTTTCTAATCCCTCAAAATAATTTTGAAATTCGCACTCACTTCCTTATTGAACTTAAAAATAATTATTTTCATGGAAGATTTAATGAATGCCCTCTTGAACATATTACCAATTTTTCTGCCATGTGTCGTACTCTTGCTGAAGGTACTACTCTGGAATATGTCAAGATGAAAGCCTTTCGTTGGTCTCTCGCCGGTCCTGCATTGAAGTGGCTTGAAGGACTGAAACCACGATCCCTCACAACATGGGCTCAAGTAGAGCAGGAATTTCTCAACAAATTCCTTCCTCCTGCAAAGACAGCACTTTTCCGCCAGAAGATTACAGCTTTCAAACAGAAGCCTAGGGAGCCGCTGGCAAAAGCAAGGGAACGATATAAGGAACTACTGTGATTTTGCCCTACTCATGGACAGCCACCCTATGTCATTCAGAAGATCTTCTTCAATTCTATTGGCCAGCCCACTAATGATAGGATAAATCAGTATACTCGATATGAGTATCTGACGATGCCACCAGCTGACGCATGGGGTGTACTCGACAAGCTCACCAACTACGATAATAAGTATGGGGATCCTACAAACTATGATGAGAATGCCTATGACAGGCAAGCCCTATCCATGCCTCTCTATGAGCCTTTTAAGGAGATTGAACCAGATGTCAAGGAGCAATACTACAGAGATCAGAATCGCAAGCTCCTCAAGCAAGTCAAGTATCTCTCTCTCAACCAGCCCTGCATCGAATGCGGTTCACAGCGGCACACCACCACTGAGTGCCCACACACAGAGCAGGTCAGGATGGCAGAAACTCACGAGGAGGTAGCTTACGCAGGGGGTCCCAATCGCTATATGGGGGATCAAAGGTTCTATCAACCACAATGGAACCAAGGTCCTCCTAGGAACCCCCTGCCATACAGAGCTCCAGGACACCCGGAAAGGGACCAAAGGAAGGACTGTCTGCAGCTCATCCTCCACGAGATGAGGAGAAATCAAGCACAACAGCAGCAGTCTACAAGCGCCATCAATAATCAGCTCTAGAACATGAATACAAGATTTGGAGAGCTGGATATTTAGAAGAGGAACATTGAGACCTAAATGGGTCAATTCGCGGCGCATATTCCACGACCAACCGGGCAGCTCCCTGGGCATACAGAACCAAATCCTAAGGGGCAGCACGGACATGCCGCTGCTGTAAAGCAACGGAGCGGTCACAAATTGCACGAGCCAGAGAACGGAGAAGAAAAGGACAAAATTGTCCTCAACAACGAGCAGCAGCAACTCGATGTCGACCAAGGTTTGGTCGATATCGACAAAAAACAACTCGACATGGAGGAGAAGCCAACCTCGGACTCGTCTGCACAACTCGGCAACCCGAAGTCGACAACTTTAGTCAATGTCGAGCAAAGCCTTGTTGATGTCGAGGAAAAAGTAGCGGATGTCGAGGAGTCTTCATCACCTCCGAAAGCTGTTCTGGCTCAGAAAACTAAGAAGACGCTCCCATTCCCTTCTAAGAACCAGAGAGATCCAACTGATGGTAAATTTCAGCGTTTATTGAAATTGCTTCAGAGTCTAAATGTTACTATTCCTTTTACAGAAGCACTTCACGAGATGCCTACCTACGTCAAGTTCCTCAAGGAGATTCTTAGCAATAAGCGATCAATGACTGAGATTGCCATGGAATGCAAGAAGATGGATTTCCCAGACAAGCGAACTGACCTAGGTAAGTTTGCTATCACTATTGGACTTGGTCGTCATAGATTTAAGGCACTGTGTGAGTTAGAAGCATCATGCCCTTATCTATCTCGTAAAAAGTAAAGATAGGCGCTCTGGAACCTATTGATGTGAAGCTCTACATGGCAAACAACACAGTGGTAATCCCTACAAGTATTGTTGGTAATGTTCCTGTTAAAGTTGGTAGATTTTTCGCCCCTACAGATTTTCTTATAGTAGAAATGGCAGAGGATCCAGCTTGCCCCATCATCCTAGGGTGACCATTCCTAGCAACAGCAGATGCCAACATAGGAGTAAAGAGGGGAATTCTCACCTTCACCATTAGAGATGAGATTATTGAATACTTTTCAATCTTGAAACAAAAGAGGTAATGGAAATTAAAGTTATTTATTCAAAATTTAATGTTATCTCTTGCAATGAACCTGCAGGAAAACTTTTGGAACAAGAAGGGGCTAAGGCAGAATCCACGCTAGAGGAGGAACTAGTTGCTGCAGAATCAAGCGAGGAAGAGTTCTTCGATGATGCATTGTCAGCAGAGCTGAACGACTCACTCGGAGTCAAGCAGATTTCCTCGACGTCGACCAATCCCCTCGATGTCGAGGAAACTTTCCCGAAATCGACGACGACTACTCCTGCAAAACAGGTAAGCCTCCTAAATTTCCTCGATGTCGATCAGTTATCCTCGAAATCGACTACCTTCTTCCCTGCAGGCAGACCAAAAGTCGAGAAAGCCAACTCGATAGCTGCACTTTTCCTTGATATCGAGGAAAACTCCTCGACATCGACCAACCCTGCTTCCAAAGTAACTTCTGTTTTTTTGGTCAAATCTGGTTTTTCTAACTCGATGTCGAGTAGTTTCTTGCAGCAATATAACCCTATGTCCAATTCAGCGTTGTCTTCAATGTATGCTTGGTCGACGCCAACTCCTGTAGCTGATTTGGATGCTTCTTTCATGAGGATTGAGATGGATTACCTAGGGGAGATCATGAAGATGGAGGAAGTAGAGCCCTTCTTGATTCCACAGGGCCCTTCTCTGGTGCTGAAACCCTTACCTGACACCCTTAGGTATGAATTTCTTGGTCCTGACTCTACTTTTCCTGTAATTATCAGTGCTTCATTAAACACAAAGGAAGTAGACAAGCTAGTAGAAGTCCTCCGCACTCACAGGAAAGCCATTGGCTATTCTCTAGAGGACATAAAAGGTATTTCACCCATTACTTGTATGCATAGAATTCTTTTAGAAGATGATCACAGGGCACCAATTGAGCATCAAAGAAAGCTTAACCCCAACATGAAGGAGGTAGTCAAGAAAGAGATCATGCGCATGCTAGACGCAGGAATCATCTATCCAATCTCCGACATCAAGTGGGTAAGTCCAATTCATGTTGTCCCTAAGCAGGGTGGAATGACCGTTGAGGAGATTGAGAAGGAGAGCTTGTTCCTAAAAGAATTACTACCAGCTTGCGGATGTGCATCGATTACAGAAAGCTCAACACTGCCACTAGGAAGGATCATTTCCCGGTCCCCTTCATTGACCAGGTACTCGAAAGGTTAGCTGAACATGATTACTTTTGTTAGCTGGATGGATATTCTGGTTTTTGGCAGGTTCCTATTCATCCTGAAGATCAAGAAAAGACAATCTTTACTTGCCCCTATGGAACTTTTGCATATAGGAAGATGCCCTTTGGCCTTTGCAATGCCCCTACTACTTTTCAAAGGTGTATGATGGCCATCTTCTCCGACATGATAGAGGATATAATGGAGGTATTTATGGATGATTTCTCAGTTTATGGTACTACTTTCGATATTTGTCTCTCTAACCTGCGCAGGGTACTCAAGCGTTGTGAAGAGACAAATTTGGTTCTCAACTGGGAAAAGTGCCACTTTATGGTAAGGGAAGGAATCGTGCTAGGCCACAAGGTGTCCAAAAAAGGTATTGAGGTGGATATGACCAAAATAGAGCTAGTGGAGAAATTGCCCCCACCATCATCCATTAAAGAGATAAAGAGTTTTCTTGGTTATGCTGGTTTTTATACAAGGTTTATTCAAGATTTTTCTAAAATTGCCAAACCATTAACTAACCTTCTCATGAAAGATGTTAAGTTTGTGTTTTCTAGCGAATGTCTGGAAGCCTTCAACAAGTTGAAGGAAGCCCTTATCTCCGCTCCAATCATTCAATCGCCGGATTGGTCATTACCTTTTGAAATCATGTGTGATGCCAGCGTTTATGCCGTGGGAGCAGTTCTAGGAGAGTGGAAGGACAAGAAACTACATGCCATCTACTATGCAAGCAAGACTCTTGATTTGGTTCAGGCTAAGTACACCACAACAGAGAAGGAATTTTTTGCTGTGGTTTTTGCTTTTGAAAATTTCGTTATTATCTTGTTGGATCTAAAGTTATTGTCCATACTGACCATGCTGCTCTTAGATATTTGATGACAAAGAAGGATGCTAAACCATGGTTGTTACGATGGGTGCTCCTACTCCAAGAATTTGATGTTGAGCTAAAGCACAAAAAGGGCATAGAGAATTCAGTCGTCGATCACCTATCCAGGCTCCCCAAAGACATGATAGAGGAAGCCCAGAACACCACACCAATTGACGACTCTCGCCCAGACGAGCACCTGATGCGGACTGACACAGTTTTCCTTGACATCGAGCAACTTTCCTCGACGTCGAGTAAACCAGGTGAGTATTCTTCTTTGCATGGATTTGAGCTACAAAGTTACTCGACATCGAGCAAAATTTCCTCGATGTCGACCAAATCCAACTCGATGAACCACCTGGAGTCAAGCTCAGCACCAGTAGACAGTACAGTTTTACTCGATATCGGGCAATATTCCTCGACATCGAGTAAGGCTGACCACTAGAGGACGAGCACTTCACCAGCAACCCCTGCATCTTCCTCGACATCGAATAACTTTACTCGAGATCGACCAAATCCTGGTGAGTCTTCAGGTGAGATTTTTTGTACGGATTCCGGTGAGGATTTCTTCTTTACCCCTCCTACTAGTCCTATACATGATATATATGCTATAAAAGGATCAAAGGTACCCTGGTATGCGGATTTCGCTAACTATCTTGCAGGAAATGAGATTCCGTCAGGACTATCCTCATAGGCAAAGAAGAAGTTCCTCCATGACGTCAAGCAATACTATTGTGATGATCCTTACTTGTTCAAACAAGGAAAGGACCATATCTTCAGACGTTGTATTCCGGAGGAGGAAGTAGAAAGTGTCATTCGTCATTTCCATACTCTCCCTACAAGCGGACATGCCAAAGGCTTCAAAACTGCATCTAAGGTACTTCAATGTGGTTTTTATTGGCCTAATCTTTTCAGGGATGCGCAGGCTTATGTCACTTCATGCGAAGAGTGCCAAAGGGCGGGCAACATTACTTGGAGGAATAAGACACCACTCACAGGGATTTTGGAGGTTGAGCTATTTGATGTGTGGGAAATTGAATTTATGGACCATTCCCTGCTTCAAGACCTTACAAATACATCCTTGTGGTAGTCGACTATGTCTCTGAAAATTGAAGGGAAGGGAGGATCCGGATGAGGAAACGGATCGGCCCACGACCCGGAAAAATTAGGCCCAACAGAGTCTCCTTCCCAACACGATTGAACAGAACCTGCAGATCTCAACGGAAAGACGACGAGGGGAAGAAGAAGAAAATCCAGGGAATCTCCGGCTGCCGGAATCCTCACCCACTCCGACCACACTCACTCTCGCTTTCCCGACAACCAATTAACAAGAAAAGAAATTGAACCCAACTCGAAGGATAGGGGAGAAAGCTCACCGGAGGTCTCGAAATCTCGCCGGAGGTCTCGTCGGAGGCGCGATTTGGCATAGTCGGAGTCGAAATCGAGCCAGCTTGGCCTAGGACGGAAGGAAATGGATTAAAGGTGGAGCTTTAAGGGTTAACGATCGGAAAACGAAGGAGAACTATGACCGACCTTCGAACGGAATGCAGGGGGCGAAACGCGGCTCCGGCGGGTCCTGGCGGTCCTTCCGGATACTGAAGGTGGACGGAGGTCTGATGCTGCTGCTGCTCGGCTGCTCTCCTCGGGGGTTTCCTCCAGAAAAAAGAGGCGGGGAAGGTTCCAATGAATGTAGTCTCAGTGATGGTGGTGCTCGGCTCCGCCGAAGGGCGAATAGGGGAGCTCGGAAATTCCAAGGAGGATGGAGTTGTCTCGTGGGTTTCTGGGTAGCTATTGCTGCTCACGGCAGGGGGGTGAAAGGAGGAACAGAAGAGAATGGGGCTTGTGGGTTTGCTTGGGATCCAATCTCCAAGGGAACTTTTAAAGACATGAAGGGTGGGTTGCAGGCAAACAGACAAAGGTCAAAGGTGGGGAGCTGTAATGGTGTGGGTGTTGTCTGAAACATTCACCAAAATAGATAGGAAAGTGTGGGAGAGAGGCAGAAGATGGTGATATGGGTTGAGCCATAATTAGAATGCACTGGGAAAGGAGGTGTCTCATTTGTAAAGGGAAGAAGAGCAATAGGACAAGGAAGGGTTGTCTTCTACTGCTGGAGTGGTGGGCAATCCGATGGGTAAGAAGAGTTCCTAAACAAGTGGTCCCAAATAGATAATTCAAATACCCGGAATATAAACCTTAAACCCGCTTACTCGACCTTATCTCGATTCGTTTCGAATATAATTTAAATTTTCCAATTCGAATTTAATAATGAAATCCGGACATCATTTCAAATTCTCGGCATGTAAAAGCGAAATAAAATATATTTTGCATAATTTTAAAATTTGGCCGGATAAATGACGAGTTTTCCTTTAAATGACGAGTTTTCCTTTAAACATCCAAATTAAATCCATTTTATTTTATTTATTTTTAAATTATTATTTTAAAAATCCGGGCCTTTACATCATCCACCTCTAAAAACAAGTCTCGTCCCCGAGACTAAAACCAAAATAAAGTAGGAGATGAAGTTTGAAATTGATGAGTCCGAGGACCATGGCCAAGGATCTTGTAATCATCTCGGTTGCGTCTTCCAGGATTCTCACAACATCCTAGTCACGATCGTGATATCCCCAATTGGTCTTGACAAGTATGCAATAAGCGCCCCTATCACATACTCGCTTCGACTTTTTGGAAGTACCACAACTCTAAAAGTTCTACAATGTCATCACTAGGTCTTAGCAAGCACCCTACAAGCGCCCTCATAAAATGCTTGTATCCACTTCGTGAAGTATCATAGAGTTGCCCGGGTTTGACAATTGAAAAAGATTGGCCTCAAAATTGTTGAAACTCTCGGTAATTTTATTCCTTACAAATCAAATCTAATCCTTTTCAAAATCGTTTAAATCTTCAATCCAACTTTAATCGAGCAACCTTACACCAAAACAAGTCAAATCCTCTCAAATCAAGATTTCGTCAAAATCCTCCAAAACCAAATCAGTTTTCCACATAACAATCAATCAAATTTAGAAGCTCGGAGGTGGAATCATCCACCTCTAAGGGCTAATCCCATATTCTCTTCCTAGTTTCCAGAATCAAAACAAGCTATCAGTCTCAATTCAAGCAAGCTTCACAAGCTATAAGAAA
The DNA here is from genome assembly GCA_037127255.1 of Persicaria tinctoria. Classification (NCBI taxonomy): domain Eukaryota; kingdom Viridiplantae; phylum Streptophyta; class Magnoliopsida; order Caryophyllales; family Polygonaceae; genus Persicaria; species Persicaria tinctoria. The sequence continues at coordinate 40,811,367 of JBANSL010000001.1, read as the reverse complement.
TGCATAACCAAATAATCAACCAATCTCCAATCAGTACATCATATGACAAGTCGCAAACATATGCCAACACAGTGCCACAAGGTCACATCAACATCTCTACATCCTACTACGGGTCATAATACATATCTCAACCACATAACAAAATCATAATAAATGTCTCGACATCACACCAAAAGTCATAAAAGTGTCACCTCATCATAGAGTCAACGAAACAAAACTCATTGTCAACACATCAACACAACAAAATCATGCCATTAAGATTCAGCAAAAGGGGAGATCAAGCAGCATATCCATAAGCACGCTTGCTAACATGTAATACAACATCGTGTTTACTACCACATAATATAACATCATGCTCTCACCCCATAACATACAATCACACTTTCACATAATAACACATCATTATCTCGTATATCATATCACGACACATCCTAACATGCTCCTAAAACAACATAGCAGAGCACCAATATATCATGATAACACCAATCACTGCCAATTAGATTTTAATACTGCATATCAACATGTAATTCCATATCAGGTTTTATCATGGTCGCTATCTAACGTCATGCCATAGGATATGAATAAATCACATAAGCAAGAAAATCATACCAGTCAAAATAAAACACAATCCCAACTCTCCCATCTCCTCTTTCAAGCCAAGACTAATTCTCTTCCAGACTCGCCAACATCAACTCAGACAAAAACTCCCCAAGGAAATCCCAATTCATCTCAATGCTCAAATCTCGCCCCTCATTCCACTAAACACTCTTAATAATCATCCACCTTTAAGAACCCAACTCCTATCTCTGACCTCACACTCAAGTACCCTCTCATACTATGTCCTCAATACTCTCAAAAGCCATTCCCACATTTCCCATACATCTCAACACATCCCAAGCATTATACCTTACCAACCACATCCCCTCTAGAAAATTCTTCGATCACCGCCTAGCCGACCTATCCCTGACCATACTCTCACCCAATATTCACCTAGAAGCTCAACGGAACCCACCAAGTATTGCCTCTTACAATCCCAAAACTCACGCGGTCTTACCTAAGCCAACATCCCTTTCTCGCAACTCACCTCCTAATACCATCGATCATCCCAACCTGCCCAAAATTCTTTCACCATTCTCCAACCACGCTACCAAATGACCTCACTCACAGGGTTGAGGAATAAGCAATCATGAAAATCATCAAACATAAGGTCCACATCATATCCACTAGCATTTATGAACACAACATCATGGATTCAACAAGTCTCAGTTTACCATCATGCTCTATCATTATTACAATCATCATATATGCACATAATCAAGTCAAGCTAGCAAGTTTCATCATAACCTTATCTAATAGACAGTTCAGGTTTCTCATCATTTGCAGTTCACATTTTATAGGTAACGAATTTAGATCATGCTTAGCAACTCAAGCATCAACGCATCAAGACATCATGTACATTAGAACTGTAAGGCACCGACTCATATCATCGTAAACAGCAGACAATAAGACAACAATTATTACCCAGTCAGCACATCAACACATAAACGTCACCGTCAAAGCATTGCAACATGGTTATCAACATATTTAGAAAAGTTAGCAATTCAAACGGAGGACACTCCCGCCCGCAAGTCATATCATACTCGATAGCCGCAATCCTCAGGACATACTTGTCCCACCAACGCCGTCGATCATGAGGCTTGTGGGTTATGGTCCCACGCTTTCACCACACAGCTCTATCGTTATGCAACTTCCTTTCTCTTTCATGTGCGGTCGCTCGTTCAATGTATCGCGTAGGAGTTCAAGTTAGCGGAGATAGGGGAGTGACAAGATAAGACAACCCAATTTCCTTTCGGGGACAAACACGTACCACAACTAAAGACGACAATACTAGAGGCAAGACTCTGACCCGAGAATAGCAACAACGCCCTTATGGAGGTCCACTAGGTTGCAATTGTGACAATGAGATACAATTTCATCATGGGGCATATCAATCATATTAATCCACACTAACATGTACCTACCTCAAAGAGAACGACATGCATATTCATTTCAAAAGGCACAGTCAAGTCCTACACTGATGCACGTGAGACAAGCTAGTAGTCTATGATTTCATGGAACCAGATATGTCTAGCAACTTCAAGCAGGATATGTGGAACCAGTAATTATCATACAAGATTCGAAGTCATGCGGGATTTAATGAAGATAACATGCATCATGAGTATGAACAAACGTATAATAATGGTACATGCAGGACAAGATGAGGTCAAATATAGCATGGCGATGTACATCATAACGATCAAACTAAGCACCATACGAAAATACATAAGGCGGCATAGTAATCATCACAACTAATAACAAGAATCATATTGTAGGTTCAGAATGGCATGTAGTCATACAATGAGATACACTTAGGAAGCATAGATCCTATACGATGCTAGCGATACATGACAAGGCATGAGCATAGACAAGAGTGATTAAATGAGTTCAGTATGATGCACATGAAAGCAAAAGGATCACCACAGAGTAAACAAGATAACATCACGGCGATAGGTTATAATCGTGCCAAGAACGAACCATCATAGAGCACGTATATGGTACAATAGTCATCACATCATAGAACAAGTACAACACGTGATCATCTAGCGAGTCATATTGGGAATCATAATCCCTACAGGACACTACTGGCACATATCGGACATGAATGCAATCAAGATAATGCAATTAGATTCATCTTAACATTCAGGTGTCATGTGTGTGCAAAATCATAATCTAACATGGTGTGTGATCATGCGAGGTGTCAAGTCATACGCTCATGCAAATACGAGAAGATGTCATATAGTAATAGAGGAATACCACCGAGTGAGATCATGTAAGAATGCTAGGGCCTACCATTGTAAAAAGCAAGTCGGTCATCGAATTTAACATCATCTAGCCAGGATAAGTAAGACATGTTATGGTAATAGGAAGAGGGAAGAACCACACTATCAGGAACCTAGCTCGAGAGAGAATCAGCAATAATGCAAGCAATATATAATTCACATGAGTCACAACCAATGATCCTACATGGTACTAAAGGCTCTACTTGGCATACGATACATGCATTCAACTAATCATGGCGACACGTAAGAAATCAATTCAATCACATTCCAACAACATAGAAACATGAGGAAAGTCTTACAATGTATAACACGAGTTTAAGTAATGGCAATATGACTAGAATACGGGGACATGGGCTCAACCAACACATACTAAGATAAAACACGCATTTCTCAAGACTCAATTATACCACATATTCTCCATCCAACGCAAGTAATCACACAACAACGCAAATTGCAAAACAATCAACGTTAATTAATCTGCCTAATACAGAACAGATGGGAATACTATAGATTGGTGTTACCAAAGGACAATAAGCATTGACACGTCATCATCCAACATGCTAAGACGATCATCTATCAGCATTCATACAAAGATGAGCCGATCACACTATCATGTACCTAACCCAGGCAAAACAACACGCATATAGGTTCATATCATGTGGTTCATGCTTTCAATTGATCATTAGCGCAATTAATACAATAGGTCAAGTAGGCATGCTATAAACAACGTATAATCATGATAGAAGACAATACATAACACAATACTTAAGCAACGTAACTAGTCACACATGTAAATATAACACAACAACCGGGTACCAATGGTTATTCATAAGGCACGTGTTAGAGATTACAAAATCATGTCATGCAATTTAGAGAGAGTCACCATTACAACCGGACAGAGATTCCTAGGGGCAACCATTGACTTTTCCCGACTGACTTCTCACCCCTCTTTCCCGTGGGACTCTGGTACGACTCTTCATGGCAAGAAGACACTGGTTGATCATCATAAGAATCAAGAAAGACAACCCCATGACACTTACCACCCTGATTCCCCGTGGAAGACATTGATGTCCGGGAGAAGGACTCGATAGTACCATCAAGGGGTTAACAAACATAGTGGAGGGCTGTTTCACACAAGCTGGGTTTAACAATGTAGAAATAAAGGCACTCCCGCTATCCCGTTTGCACAGGTAAGTCAGTACACATTTAATTGTTAGGCATACCAATCAGACTTTAGCATATTAAGCACTCAGCATAGAATCAGTCAATAACACTCATAATGATCTCCTTAGAGTCTCCCAACACATCTGTAAAGAACAAGCTGGTATTTGCCTACCCATTCCAACCTACATCTAATAGGGATGGTCTAACGCCTTTCTACCCACTCGATCCCTCTTTAGTCGGTTTTCCTCTTTTATTACAAGTCGAGTTCATTACTTAGTCCAATTTAGGTTAGGCATCTTAAGTTCATTTTGCCCCTTTAAAACACTTCCAAATCCTTTGAAATTCATGGGCGGTTTTCCAAAACATACACTCGACCCTTTTGTACCCGAATTGCACAACCTCAGCTCTGATACCATCTTTGTAACGGCCCAGAATTATAATTTCTGGGTTACGTTTCAAGGGATAAAACCCCTTGTTCGGATCTTGCAATCCAGGTACGGGTCGAGGTTTCAAACTCATTTTTAAGATTAGTATAAGGAGGGATTTCAAACCCTAAAAACTTTGAAGGGCCGTTGGGTACCCTTAACCTGTTCTAAGACTATGTCGCGGAAACCATTTCAAACGGAAGTAAAGCGGAAGTAAAGTACAGATACAAGTGCCACGGCGGAGCCGGGTCAAAACAGAGTCAAAAGTATAAATCCAAAATAATATAATCAGAGTCTGGTGAAGTCTATAACTCCAGCGCTCACTCTCCGCCGACAAAATGACCCGCGCAATAAGCAAACAGCACCGATAGGATGAACATAAATAATTCCTAAAAAAATTGATTTGGGGCGGGATCAGATCGATGCCCACTTAACTCTGCATCCCAACCATAAGCACACATATACGCTATACCTAATAAAGATGCTCTAATGCAGTACGAAATTCAAACACACTAGCATGCTCCTAGTTCATAATAATCTGCAGAAATACTGTAAAGGGCCCAAGACAATGCCAAGTGGCATATCCCTCTCCTACCTCCACCCCTTCCGACAGGCGGAGACTGGCCAGCTCGTGAATGCATTCATTCATAATAGGGCGGCACGCATGCCTAACCCGCTCCACAATAAAGCCCGCAGGCATATCATAATATAAGGAAGTACTCGATTGACTCAGGGTACCCGATGAGGCTGGGCTACCCTATGACCCTAGCAAAGACTGTAGGACTATCACAGATAACGGCCGTTCTGTTTACATATGCACAAAGAAATAGAATGTTCAACGATCAATGCAACCTAGCATGTTACTACATGGCATGCTGATTATGAATGCAAGCACCTAGTATATCATGCACATAAGGCAGGGAATAGCTCTATTCAATCTGAGTAAGCTCCGAAGAGACTTACCTGAAGATGCAGAACAGCAAGATAACACAAGCAAGGGCCCAAATGCAAGTCCAGAACAATCCAAAAGCAATACACACCTATCATCAAGTCATTTCCATAAGCTACCGGTCCATCATTCATACACAAGAAACTGAAGTTCTCACATCCTCAAAATCAATTGATGGTAAAACCATTTTCCAAAACCTTTTCGATAAAATCACTTCAACCAAAACCATTTACTTCCAATCAAACCAATTGATAAAATCGTACTAACCATATCTTCCAAACTCTTAATTCCCAATTGAGTCAACTCATATTCAAAATAATTTCTCAACTCATACTTGGCCAAATCCCGACATTTATCATTTAAATCCTTAAGAAATTTCCAAAATCATATTATTAACACAATCCCGGCATGGTTATTTTCAAGATCATTACATAAAGAAATTCCGATATTAAACCCTAAAACCAATATCTCAAAATGATATTATAAAATAATTCCGGCATTTTATTTCAAAATCGTTATCTAAATAGATTCTGGCCATTAGGACTTTTGTAAATCACCCGACAACATATACTAAATACGACATCAAATAAATCTATTCTCAAAACCCCTATTTAAATCCAAAATCAACAAGTCATTTCAAAATTTCCAATTTACATATTTAAATCATTACAAAAATACATATCCCATGTAATAACACTTTTAAACGTAATTTATAATATATGATGAAATCTCAGAAAATATATTTTCATTATAAAACTCAGAATCACATAATAATAATAACCATTAATAATAGTATATAAGCTTTTCATATAAATAACATAACATAAGCAACATAATATATAAACAATAACAACAACCCAATCCCACAAGTCTAGAAGTCCAAAACAAAAGGCCCAACCCCAAGCCCGGAATGGAAGAATCCGACCCAGGAGCCCAACCCGAAACTCTCACAGCATAACCCGGACCCAAGAAGAAAAGAAGGAAGAGGCCCGACCCGCCCTGATTCGCACCTGAAAATTGAAGGGAAGGGAGGATTCGGATGAGGAAACGGATCGGCCCACGACCCGGAAAAATTAGGCCCAACAGAGTCTCCTTCCCAACACGATTGAACAGAACCTGCAGATCTCAACGGAAAAACGACGAGGGGAAGAAGAAGAAAATCCAGGGAATCTCCGGCTGCCGGAATCCTCACCCACTCCGACCACACTCACTCTCGCTTTCCCGACAACCAATTAACAAGAAAATAAATTGAACCCAACTCGAAGGATAGGGGAGAAAGCTCACCGGAGGTCTCGAAATCTCGCCGGAGGTCTCGTCGGAGGCGCGATTTGGCATAGTCGAAGTCGAAATCGAGCCAGCTTGGCCTAGGACGGAAGGAAATGGATTAAAGGTGGAGCTTTAAGGGGTAACGATCGGAAAACGAAGGAGAACTATGACCGACCTTCGAACGGAATGCAGGGGGCGAAACGCGGCTCCGGCGGGTCCTGGCGGTCCTTCCGGATACTGAAGGTGGACGGAGGTCTGATGCTGCTGCTGCTCGGCTGCTCTCCTTGGGGGTTTCCTCCAGAAAAAAGAGGCGGGGAAGGTTCCAATGAATGTAGTCTTAGTGATGGTGGTGCTCGGCTCCGCCGAAGGGCGAATAGGGGAGCTCGGAAATTCCAAGGAGGATGGAGTTGTCTCGTGGGTTTCTGGGTAGCTATTGCTGCTCACGGCAGGGGGGTGAAAGGAGGAACAGAAGAGAATGGGGCTGTGGGTTTGCTTGGGATCCAATCTCCAAGGGAACTTTTAAAGACATGAAGGGTGGGTTGCAGGCAAACAGACAAAGGTCAAAGGTGGGGAGCTGTAATGGTGTGGGTGTTGTCTGAAACATTCACCAAAATAGATAGGAAAGTGTGGGAGAGAGGCAGAAGATGGTGATATGGGTTGAGCCATAATTAGAATGCACTGGGAAAGGAGGTGTCTCATTTGTAAAGGGAAGAAGAGCAATAGGACAAGGAAGGGTTGTCTTCTACTGCTGGAGTGGTGGGCAATCCGATGGGTAAGAAGAGTTCCTAAACAAGTGGTCCCAAATAGATAATTCAAATACCCGGAATATAAACCTTAAACCCGCTTACTCGACCTTATCTCGATTCGTTTCGAATATAATTTAAATTTTCCAATTCGAATTTAATAATGAAATCCGGACATCATTTCAAATTCTCGGCATGTAAAAGCGAAATAAAATATATTTTGCATAATTTTAAAATTTGGCCGGAATCCGCTTTAAGAGTTTCGAGTTCGATTTAGTAGATAAATGACGAGTTTTCCTTTAAACATCCAAATTAAATCCATTTTATTTTATTTATTTTTAAATTATTATTTTAAAAATCCGGGCCTTTACACCGGCTGGGGGTGGAGATGGATGCCGGAGGTTCTGCTGGTGACTTGTGCGCCACAGACGGAGGCCCTTCTTTACATTCTTCTCCTTACGACAACATGGGAGTGACGCGCTCCTTCTCGGCGACGTTGACAATGGTGATGGCGGCTGCTTCTGGTGGCTGGTGATGAACGAAAAGTGGTGGAGGAAGGGAGATCTGGTGGCTGCGAGATTGTGAGGGAGAGGAGCTGCAATGGCGGTGGTGAATCGGCGATGGTGGTGCTGAATCGGTGGTGGGAGAGAGAATGGGAGGTTTGAATGTGGGTTTCTCTGGCGATTTTCTGCAGAATGGAAAAGGAGAGGAGTGCTTCCTCATATGGGTTTTTGGTGAAATGGATGAAGGGGATGTGAGGGCAAACTGCAAAGAGTGGTCATATGTGTGGATGGCACAAAACAACAAAGTTGCTAGCTGTACAATGTTTCAAGGCAGTAGCAATCCCTTCCCACAATTTCTGAAATGGGGGGGAGAGAGAGATGGTTGGCGTGGGAGGTGCACTGGCCTTTTGCCAGAAAAGGGGCAGCAGTGGTGTGAGGGAAAGATGAAGGAAAAGGTGATGTTGCACCCCAAATTGGCTAGGACAGGCTGCAATAGGCTCTCACGGGTGGAAGAGGACAAAATGAAAGTGGAGAGATGAGGTGGTCCCAAAACTCCAAATTTCAAATTCGCCGAATATAAATCTGAAACCCGCTAACTTGATCTTATCCTGCCGCGTTTAAAATACTTCTCAATTTTCTAAATCCGAATTTAATAAATGAAATCCGAACATTATTTTCCAATTTTCGGTATATAAAAGCAGAGTATAACATGTTTTAAATTTCCAATTAATTAATGTTGGAACTTGTTTCGAAAGATTTAGAATAAATCCAATAGCTCGAGGACAGAAATTTCAAATCTCCTGAATCTTAGGAATCGGTATGATTATAAATTATTATTATTATTATGTATATATATATATATATATATATATATATATATATATATTAATTAGAATTTAAAAATCCGAGCCTTTACATGATGTAGCTGAAATGACTTAAGAGTCGTGTGACTCTATGTTGCACATGGTCTAATTCCCAATAATTCTCGAATGCAGGATCAAAAATTACCTACCTTTGACCATAGGGGCCCTACATACAACATAAATTTTTTTAAAACAATATAAAATTAGTTGAGCTCTCCAACTTCCAAAAACTCCATTGCAGTCCTCTCCTACAACTCCCCGAATTTTCACAAACTAGAGACTACAATTTGAAAATAAAATAAAACACTAAACGATGTTGTCTGAAGATAAGATAGCGTCCTAATCAATCTCATGAGACGGGCATTTCTACAACGAAAAGAAACTCTCCCGTTCCTCCCCGTCCCCAAACGTCAAATCCGACAACAACGACGACCCTCCGGAGCCCTCGCTCTCCGTGGATTTCTCCGCCTCCGGTGAAACGGCGGCCACAGTGGCGACGGAGGATTTCTCAGTTTCTCCGGACTTCCGTTTCTTCTTCCTCTTGTCAGCGACTTGATCAAGAGCCATGCACTCACAAATAGCTTCGAGCTTGGCGTCGACGGAGGAGTGTAGCAGTTTGTACTCCCCGAACTCTCCCCCGATGTGGGACTCCTCGTGCCAGAGGTTGGGGAGGTTGAGGCGGGCGGAATCCCCCCTCAGCCTGTGCGCCGCCTTGTCGTAGGTCAAGGCGGCCTCGTCAGCGGTCTCGAAGGTCCCGAGTCAGAGCGTGGTGCAGTTCCGCGGGAGGCGGATCTCCGCCACCCACTTCCCCCAGTGCCGCTGCCGCACCCCGCAGTACAGCTTAGTCACCTTCGGATGCGACGATCCGTACTGTTTCATGGCGACTGGCTTTGAGGAGAGGTAGCTCAGGCTGCAATTAGGGTTGTAGACTGGAGGCAGCGGTTCTTGATAATACGAATTAGGGTTTTGTTGGATGAATTGAGTCGAGAATTGATCAAGTTCGCCATTGGAGTAGATGAAGGCGGGATCTGAGAATGGAGGAAGAGGAGGAGGAAGGAATACGGTGGTGGTGGTCGCGGTGGATGTGGGGGAGTGCTTCATAAATGGCTGAAGCGCTACCATGAGCTCATTCCCGAAGGGATCCGAGTTATTTGAACTACTATTATACATATCCATAGAAATAAAATTTTGATTTTTTAATTTTTACAGTAGGCAAGAAGTAGATCGACTAAGCGATCTTTAAATTTTCTTAAACCTAAAATTACCATAAGATAACTTTAAATTTAAAAAACATCAAAATTATATTGATCACTAGTTGCATGTAGATCGAGGAAATGTTGACGCTGGTATAGTTGGAAGTGGTGATGGTTGCTGATCTGATTCCGGGTACATTTCCCAGCAAAGCACAAGGGCGGTGACTTTGTTCATCAATTAGGTTGCATGCCTGTAGTGCCTCGGAGCCTAAAACTTGAGATCTTGAGACTTGAAAGAATCTTTTATAAATAGGTTTCGAATGAAATTTTAGGTTAAGGGTAGGAAAACAGGGAGGTGTTTAGATTTAACAGATTTGAGATTTGATCAGGGGGTTGATTTAGTTTTCAATTTGGGGTTTTCGATCGTTGCATGCAGGGAGGGATAAGCATTTTTTTCTTTTTTCTTTTTTCTTTTTTAGATTTTGAGATTTGAGAGGGACTTGGAGAGGCCTACAGAAGCCATCGAGGGCGCCGAAGAGGCTGCGACCCCGGAGGGCGAGGGCGGGACGGAGGCGATGGCGGAGAAGGAGTCGACGAGGGAGGAGAGGAGGTGTACGCCGGATGGTGAGGGAGGTCGAGCGGGAAGGGAAGCGAGAAGGTCGATCCGCTGAAGCCACACGAGCCCACCAAGGCCGGATCTGTGAGAGGTGTCCGGTAAGGGAGACCTCGTTGAGGGACTAGGTCAGTGCGGCTAGGAGCCAAGCGGCAGGGCCACCGGAAGTTTGTTGTAGGCGAAGGAGGAGACGACCGGCGGAGGAATACTGGTGGCCAAGAGGTCGGGGGTGGGAGACAACCCGCCGCCACTAGAACCCACCACCACCAAGACCCGAAGGGAGTGGCCAGAGCAGGACCGGCCGCTGAAGGTGTGGGTCGAAGCCGCCAAAGAGCCTATCGGGGAAGGCCATCGAGAACAAAGACCTGGTTCTTATGAAAAATAAAGAACGTAAAGGCTGAGATATTGTTTTTATGAAAAATCAAGAAAGAAGTGCAGTAGGAGAGAGGTTTCAAAAATCCAGAGAGGGACCAAAAATCACCCTCGATGGATTATTTGAAAATAGAAATTGAAGTGAAAAAAAGGGGTGTCTTTTTAAAAGGAAATCCAAGCACAAAAAAACTGGATGGATCTCTTTTTCTGGAAAACTCCAAACCTTTCTAACCTCGATTTTGGAAGATTAAATAGATGATTAACAGAAAGGGAATCCAAGAAGAGAGGGGTGTTACAGAGATCGGGGGAGGAAGAAGATAAAGAAATCAAATCAGAAATCAAATTGGAAAATCAGAAAAGAAATTAAACGCTCTTCCTCACTTTGATGTGGATGTGTTTAAAATTTGGTCCCACCTGGGGGAAGTAGTAACGCCAGTTTTTCAGTTTTTGACGCTTCAACGTGACTGCTCCGAGTTGTACAGTAATTGTGAGTCCATTATTTAAGTAATTTTGGTACGCCACCCCTAAAAGGAAATTATATTAAATTAAGTTAGAAATAAACTACGAAATTTGATATTTATGATTTTAATTTAAAAGTGTATAGTTTGTTTTTATTTATAATTACAGTGATAGATTAAATAATGTTAGTTAATAATTCTCCTGTATCCAAATAATTGACTCTTTGACCAATTTAATACTTTTTGGCCATATTAAAGATGGATAGAAGAATAACTAAAAGTTTAGCAAATAAATAATGTGGAGAAAATGGACCAATGAAAAAAAAATATGGGAAGTTGGAGTATTAATTAAGTATCTTGGAAATCAAATACAATTAATGAGATAAATTAATAAAATTATGAATTTTTATCATTAGTGTTCAAAGGAACAAATATTTTGTTCAATAAAAAAGTGGTCATAAGGCCAATTATACAGATGCGGAGGTAATAAAAATTATATCAATACTAAATTAATGGAAAATAAAAATAAAAATGATATATTTATAAGGGATTATTTGAAATAAAATCAACAATCTAAAGAGATGTCTTTATAGGGCCTCAGTCGGGGTGGCTCACTGGTGGGGAGCAAGGGGGGATGTGGGGAGGTCTCGGGTTCGATCCCTGCCTCCGCCCCTTTCCTTGGATTAAAATCCAAGGTTTGCCTTGCTCCTTACTGTAAAGCTCATCTCTTAGCTTGTGTTTTAATTCTAAGTGTTGGTATAAATGTGTGCAAGCCCATGGGCTTTAAGCCCACTCGGTTGCACATGTTCCAGGCTTTCCATTAGCTGGCAATGAAGCTCAGCTGAGGACTATGATATTTAAGGGTTTCTAAAACCCTAAATTCATCGAGAGAGCTGTTAGGGTTACTGTTGCTCCGTTCTTGTCTCCTATGGCTATTTCTAGGGTTTCTTCATCCTAGCTACTTAGTGAGCGTTGAACGAGCTCCCTTCCATCCAAACACACTGAAAGAAACACTTGAGCTGAGAGATTGGTAGCTTCGTTGCCCTTCTGGTCCTAGCCTTGGTGACTGGTGTCCTAGTTGAGGCTAACTGGTCATCGTTTTACTTTCTTCATTTGTCTTTTGATTTGGTTGTAAAACGCTTTCTCGGTTCAATCCATTGCTCTCTTCGTTGTTTCTTTGTGTTTGTGTTTGTAAACCCACTACAAAGTGGTATCAGAGCACTGGTTTCGGGTTTGGATCTAGGATCTGTTGAAGCTTTTGGTGAAATCTATCTTCCCTTTAGCTCCAGATCTGAGATTCGTAAGATTTTCGAAACCCTAGTTTGGTGTTTTTCGAAATCTTAGTCTCGTTGTTGTAAGCTGTTTAGATCTGGACTTTAAGTCATCAGATCTGAACGGATCCGACGAGAACCTTTGAGATCTGAAGTGTTTTTTGAGGTTTTATCGACTTTGAAATCACTTTAGACTCACCCGGCTGTTGCTTCTTGCCTTGCTTCCGCATTTCTCGAGATTCAAATCCTTAGCTGAAGGCTGTAGGATTTGAGTGCTCACTCTTCTCAGATTACTATTGATTTCACTACCTTTTCTTGCAGGAACACTAAGACCTCATGTCTGATAACTCGTACCGTATCAAACCCTTTGATGGGACAACAGACTTTGCCATGTGGAAAGTCAAAATGAAGGCGATTCTTATAAAAGAGAAGTGCTGGAATGCTGACAATGACACTTTCGCAGCCGACGCCACTGATGCTACTAAGAAAGAGCTTGATCTAATCGCACACAGTGAGATAATGATTAGGATCTCTGATGAAGTTGCTAGACAGGTAGTACACTGTGAGACCTCCATATTATTATGGAAGGCCTTACAAGACTTATATCAGGTTAAAACTCTTTCTAGTAGAATAACATTGTTGTGTCACATTTTTAATTTTAAAATGGATGTGTCTATGTCTCTTGATGATAATCTAGATAGATTTCTCCGTATGACACAAGAACTTGAACGCTGTGATGATAAGATTAGTGATACTCACCAAGCTGTTATTCTCATGAATGCTTTGCCTTCCCAATTTGATACGTTTAAGGATGTTATTCAGTTCAGTAATGAGACTTTAACTAAGAAAAGAATTGTTGAGGCCATTATTCAAAAGAATGAGGTTATTAAAGTGTTTAAAATGAAAGGTGACAAATCTGCTAAATCTGATCCTAAACCTGATGTGCTTTTTACCAAAGGAACCTCTAAGAATAGAAAGAAGAACAAGAAAAAAGATAAGGAGAAAGATAAACCATCTTCTTCTGATCCTCCTAAGAAGCATTGTACATACTGCAAAAGAAATAACCACTACATCTCTGACTGTTACAAGAAAAGAGATGATGAGGAAAAGAAATTGCAGAATGGAACAACTGCTGTACTTGATTCTCCTTTCTATTCTCATGAGCTGCTTATGATTGATTCTAATGATTCCTCTGATGTCTGGCTGCTTGATTCTGGTTGCACTTTACATGTTACTCCTCATAAGCATGTGTTTGATTTCCTTGATGAATCTGCTGGGGGGAGGTTAGACTTGGTGATATGTCTTCTCTTTATATCAGACGCATTGGTAATGTTCCTTTTAAAATGCATGATGGGGAAATTAGAATTCTTCAAAAGGTCAGGTGGGTGCCTGATCTTAAGAGGAATTTATTGTCAGAATCTGTGTTTAATGACCTTGGCCTGGATATTAATATTTCTAAGGGGATTAGAACTGTTTCCAGAAATGGTAAAATCCTCATTAAAAGTATTAATAGAAATGGCTTATATCACATTGTTGGAAATCCTGTTCTCTGTGCATCATCTCTGTCTGCTGAATGTCATACTGCTATGAATGTTCATGATACTATGTTGTGGCATGCTAGACTAGGTCATATTGGTAACAAAGGCCTCCATCATTTGTTCAAGCAAGGTTTAGTTGAAAGCAAACCCTCTGATTTACAAAAACTGTGAAAATTGTGTTTTTGGAAAACAAACCAAATCTTCTTTTAAGAAATCAGAGTTTATTGCTCAAAAGCCTTTGGAGTATGTTCATGTAGACCTATGGGGACCTGCCCAGGTTGATACAATTGGTGGGAGAAAGTATTTTCTCTCACTAATTGATCACCATTCCAGGAAGGTTTGGGTGAGCATCCTAAAAGCTAAGAGTGATACCTTTGATGCTTTTAAGATTTGGAAAACCAAAACTGAGGGTCAAACTGCTTTTAAACTGAGATGTCTTAGAACAGATAATGGGCTTGAGTTTTGCAACAAAGAATTTGATGATTTCTGCTTAAAAAATGGTGTGAAAAGGAATCTCACAGCACCAGGTAACCCCCAACAGAATGGAACAGCCGAGAGAATGAATAGGACCTTGCTTGAAAAGGCAAGATGCCTACTCATTAGCTCTGGCATGAAGCCATCTTTGTGGGGGGAAGCAGTCACCACTACTGCTTACCTGATCAACAGAACTCCTTCTGCTGCAATTGGGTTTAAAACCCCCTATGAATTGTGGCATGGAACAAAGCCAAACTTGTCTCATTTGAGACCTTTTGGATGCACTGTCTATGCTCATCAGAGCATAGGTAAGTTGCAACCAAGGTCACTCAAATGTGTCATGATAGGCTATCCTGAAGGGGTCAAAGGCTATAAATTACTTGTTATCCAACCAGGAGGGTACAAAGTAATTCTTAGCAGAGATGTCAAGTTCATAGAAACTGAATTTCATTTCAAACAATTATCTGACAAGATTGTTGAGAATCTAGGTACCTCTGGTCAGTTCTATGATCCAGAAACTCACCAAGAACACCTTGATGATGAGTTTGATATTGGCATCCCTATTGGCAGCACCATTGCTGAGCATTAAAATGCTCCTGCAAGTACTGAAGACAGCCCTCACCAATCAGGTGGGGGGGTAAGCAACTCTTCTCTCTCATCTTCTTCTTCTGAAAACATGGTGACATGCATAACTCTCTGTCTAACTCTTCATCTGATTATGATTCTATGTCTGAACATGAATCTGCTGAGTTCATTGATGCTTTGTCTGATGTTTCTGATTCTGAATCTGTGCATGAAAATGAACCTTTTGATGAAGCTCCTAACTTGACCAATTATCAGTTAACAAGAGACAGATCACCTAGAGTCAGAATACCTAATAGGAAATATTTTGACAATGAAATTGAGTTTGCTTTCATGATTGCTGAGGTTGTTGATGCATATACCCCTGAGTTGTTTGAACATGCTGTGAATTGTACTCATGCTGATAAATGGATGCTTGTTATGAAAGAAGAGATAAACTCCATGACAACCAATAAGACATGGGAACTTGTTCCTAAGCCCAAAGGGGCCAGACTTATTGGTTGTAAATGGGTTTATAAACTCAAAAATGGTGTGCACCCTGGTGGCCAACCAAGCTATAAAGCTAGGTTGGTAGCTAAGGGTTTCACCCAAAAGGAAGGGGTTGATTATAATGACATCTTTGCTCCTTTTGTTAAATACAAGACGTTGAGATTATTGCTTGCTCTTGCTGCTGTTTATGATTATGAGATTGATCAAATGGATGTGAAAACTGCCTTTTTGCATGGTGACCTTGATGAGATTATTTATATGAGACAACCTAAGGGTTTTGAGGATAAATCTAAACCTGATCATGTGTGCTTGCTTAAAAAAATCGCTTTATGGTCTGAAGCAATCTCCTAGGCAGTGGAATAAAAAATTTGACACCTGCATGCTTAAACTTGGCTTTAAAATGAGCAGCTATGATCCTTGCTTGTATTTCCTGCATTTGAAGTCTGAATCCCCCTTATATATCTTGCTGTATGTGGATGATATCCTAATTATCTGCAAGTCTAGAGCAAAAGTATCTAATGTTAAGGATTCACTTAAGAGATTTTTTGACATGAAGGATCTGGGCCCTGCTCAGAAAATTCTTGGAATTAAAATCTCTAGAGATAGATCTAAACATCAGATCCTTTTGTCTCAGAAGGACTATCTGCTAAAGGTCCTTGATAGGTTCAAGGTCTCCAATGTCAAGCCTGCTCCTACACCTCTAGGTGGACATCTTGACCTCACAAAGGTCAAGGAACCCCTGAGTAAGGAAGAGGAAGACTATATGAGATCTGTTCCTTATGATGTAGTTGTTGGTTCTATTATGTATGCTATGATCTGTACAAGACCTGACCTTGCTTTTGCTGTGAGTGTTTTGAGCAGGCACATGTCAAACCCAGCTAAGAAACATTGGGTGGCCATGAAGTTTCTTTTGAGATATATTGCTGGAACACTTGATATTGGTTTGGTTTATGGTTTGCATACTTTACCTACTGAGCTGTATGGTTATGTGGATTCTGACTATGCTGGCAATAAGGATAATAGGAAATCTACTACCTCCTTCTTTTATACTTGGTGTGGCAATTGCATTTCTTGGAAGGCACAGTTGCAGCCAATTGTAGCTCTGTCCTCTACAGAGGCTGAGTACATTGCTGCAACTGAAGCTTCTAAGGAAGCAATTTGGCTCCAAAGTATTTTGAATGAGGTAAATAGAAAGAACTATAAGTCTGTGTTGCATATGGATAGTCAGAGTGCACTTTACTTGTGCAAATATCCTGTCTATCATGAGAGGACTAAGCACATTGATGTTCGTTACCCCTTCATACGTGTGTTGGTATCCAAAAATCTTCTCATTGTTAAGAACATTGATGGAAAACTTAATCCTGCAGACTTTGGTACTAAGATCGTGACCACTGATAAGTTTCTCTTTTGTAGGGAGTTCCTACACGTGATCAAGACCAACTGATGCTGAGAAGGGTATGAAATAGCCGATGATAGATAAAGGAGTAAACCCAGTTCACACTTCAACAAGGATGTTTTACGATATGTGTAAACTTAGAATTAGGAGGGAAATTGTAAAGCTCATCTCTTAGCTTGTGTTTTAATTCTAAGTGTCGGTATAAATGTGTGCATAAGTTTCTGATTGTATTATAGATTTGGGCCTTGACCCAATCTGTGATCTCAGAAGCCCATGGGCTTTGAGCCCACTCGGTTGCACATGTTCCAGGCTTTCCATTAGCTGGCAATGAAGCTCAGCTGAGGACTATGATATTTAAGGGTTTCTAAAACCCTAAATTCATCGAGAGAGCTGTTAGGGTTACTGTTGCTCCGTTCTTGTCTCCTATGGCGATTTCTAGGGTTTCTTCATCCTAGCTGCTTAGTGAGCGTTGAACGAGCTCCCTTCCATCCAAACACACTGAAAGAAACACTTGAGCTGAGAGATTGGTAGCTTCGTTGCCCTTCTGGTCCTAGCCTTGGTGACTGGTGTCCTAGTTGAGGCTAACTGATCGTCGTTTTACTTTCTTCATTTGTCTTTTGATTTGGTTGTAAAACGCTTTCTCGGTTCAATCCATTGCTCTCTTCGTTGTTTCTTTGTGTTTGTGTCTGTAAACCCACTACACTTACTAGTGGGTCGAGGTTTGCCACCAAAGGTGGGTTCCTCGTCATTGAAAAAAAATATAAAAAGATGATGGAAAAAGAATATGAATATACTTTTAGTATAAGAATGTTTAAAAAATTGAATCACATCGTGAATTACCACTGTATGAAAAATAATTTTAAAAGATGTGAAATATATTCATATAAAATTGTCATATTTGAACGGGATGTCAATAAATGGTTTGAAGCTAGACACAATTGAGATATTGGCCCATCAAACTGCAAATTTATCACAAGGAGATAAAGTCAAACTTTTGGAAAGATAATAGCTAAAATTTAGTTTTTGAATATGTATGAATGTGTATCAAAATAAATATTACAACATATAGCATATTAATAAATACAAAAACTCAAGGATCGTGCATTACAAAAAACATTTCCCTGGGTGTTCGAACACGTATGCCTTCAACTATTTGAGGGTGACCACCTCCAAGATTAGTTGCACTTCTTTGATTTGCACCCAACGCCTACATCTTCCATTATAGATCGTTAGAGAGCTGTGTATCCAATAATCGAGGTCCTACAAAAGAATGATAAATGACACTACTACTCATAATATTACAATCTTTACACCTTCATTAAGGGTTTGGTGTGAGATAAAAGAGAGATTTAATGATGAATGGGCCATATACTCATATAATAATAATCATGAAATGGTTGGATATACGCATTCAACTTGAGCGGCCATAGCACAAAGACGTCAGCAAAATTTTAAAAAAAATATCTATAGAGCTTGATGTACATAGTATCATAAATCATTTACATTGCATCCTTGAAAGGGACGTAAGCTGGGCCACCTGGACTTGGATCGTTCCAACAGAGAAATGAATTAATTACAAAACAAAGGCAATGAATTAGAAGATCTGGTTTGAATCATACAAGGACACAAAAGACTTAAAGAAAAAATGAAAACAAAAACAAAAAGAAAGAATTAATGAAAGAGATAAAGAAAAGCAAACTCCTTTCTCCTCCCTAGCAATGGCGCCAAGAATTTTGTGCGGGACGAACGTCGTTGGCACTTTCGCCCTTTGCCAAATAGTAATAAAATCCAAACTTAAACAAAAAACCAATAGATTAGCAAATCAATCACTTGATAAACCAAATAACTACTAGTATAGCAATTAAGTCCAGAGTCGAACCCACATGGAGAAGCGATTTACTATCCAATAACTCTTAACAAGAACTCTTATGACCAAACAATGATTTATGACAAATAACCAAGATTTAAAGTAACTAACATTATGATTGCACAGTAAATTGATAATAAGATAGAGAAGATATTTCACCTGTAATTCTCTAACAATGGTTGAGATTCATGGTCCTAGGATTGATCCATCAATTACTCATAAACATATGTCTACTTGACTAAAGTTGAGAGATCTGTAGGGATATAATCACCTTATTTAATATCACTAAAGAATAGCATTAAGGATTCAAGTAATTAGACAAATTGGCATATTGATTCAATGCAATTAAGACAAACCGGAACAACCCTAAATCAACCATAATCGACACATCCTTAACATAGATCAACTGAAATCATCCACTACAAAGATAAAGAAATATCACTACTTCAATCCCTTCGTTTGCTATCAAGAATACAACAACGAATTCATAGTGTGATGCATAAAACCTGCATCATAGTGGTTGAAGGAGATCGATCTTGACCATCGACCTCACCCGAACCGTAGCCTGCAAAACAAGAACAAACGAGGTCAGGGCGGGGCATGTCTCCCCCGGAGGAGACTCCGACGCTCAAGTCAGACATTGCCCATCCAATATGAATCTATCTCATCTTATTTATACTAGTCGAGTATTAAATAAAAGAAACCGTTACGATATTAAATAAAGAAACTGTTATCGTATTTAATTCGGTCAACGCTCTTAATGCACGAAACCGCTATTGTAATCAATAGGCGAAACGGCTACATCAATGTCGTATTGAATACTCAAATTTATTGGTAACCAGAACGCCCTTGTGCTATGATGACGGGATTTTCCATATCTCAATTGCCCCTCGGGTTTCTTCTTCATGTCTCGATGATGAAGGAAGCCGAAAAAAGTAAATGGCGAAGTTTATCGAGTGAACGATGATTTTTTCGTAACGTTAGTCACTTGATCCGTAGTTGGCTATTGGCCGTAAGTGGCGATTCGGTGTGGTCGTAAGTGGCGATTCGGACTGGTCGTAAGTGGCGATTTCGTTGGCCTTAAGTGGCGATTCAGATTGGCCGTAAGTGGCGATTTCGTTGCACTTAATTGGCGATTCGGACTGGCCGTAAGTGGCGATTCCGTTGGCCTTAAGTGGCGATTCGGATTGGCCGTAAGTGGCGATTTCGTTGGCCTTAAGTGGCGATTCGGATTGGCCGTAAGTGGCGATTTCATTGGCCTTAAGTGGCGATTTGGATTGGCCGTAAGTGGCGATTCGGATTGGCCGTAAGTGGCGATTTCATTGTCCTTAAGTGGCGATTCGAATTGGCCATAAGTGGCGATTTCGTTGGCCTTAAGTGGCGATTCGAATTGGCCGTAAGTGGCGATTTCGTTGGCCTTAAGTGGTGATTCGGATTGGCCGTAAGTGGCGATTTTGTTGGCGTTAAGTGGCGATTCGGATTGGCCGTAAGTGGCGATTTCGTTGGCCTTAATTGGCGATTCGGACTGGCCGTAAGTGGCGATTCCGTTGGCCTTAAGTGGCGATCCGGATTGGCCGTAAGTGGCGATTTCGTTGGCCTTAAGTGGCGATTCGGATTGGCCGTAAGTGGCGATTTCATTGGCCTTAAGTGGCGATTTGGATTGGCCGTAAGTGGCGATTCGGATTGGCCGTAAGTGGCGATTTCATTGGCCTTAAGTGGCGATTCGAATTGGCCATAAGTGGCGATTTCATTGGCCTTAAGTGGCGATTCGGATTGGCCGTAAGTGGCGATTTTGTTGGCGTTAAGTGGCGATTCGGATTGGCCATAAGTGGCGATTTCGTTGGCCTTAAGTGGTGAATCGGATTGGCCGTAAGTGGCGATTTCGTTGGCCTTAAGTGGCGATTCTTCTGCCTTTACTGGCATTTGCTTGGCCATAAGTGGCGATCTTCACTTTCTTGAGTTGTTGTATGCCCTTACACATAATCTGTATATTTTTGTGGAGAAGTAGTAGGCTAAAAATCTAGCTTAGAACTACACATTCATCTTTCAATAAACATTTTTTAGAAGAATGTTAATAACCAATTAAGAAATTCTTCACAAGTAAGGGGAATAGAAAACTTAGCTCACGAATTCCTTGCTTGAGTAATAGGATTCTTGGTGGCCTTAATTATTCCCGATTTCGCTGTAGTGTCATTCTTGACCTGGCTAGGAGCTGACTTTGGGCAAAATATCAAACCTCCAACTTGCCTGTTGCTTTTTTATAGCTCTCAATGCCTCGAATCATTTTAGTTGCCCCAGTGTACTATGCAATATTGACTCTTGCCCCGACATCAGTTGTGAGATTAGAATCCATGCTTTCCTCGGGGAGTACACTCAACAATTGTTGCTCATACTTCCTTTGTAAACACCTATTCAGGAGTACAGCGCAAGCAGAGAAAACGAAAACAAAGCAAAAAGCACACCCCACAATCAAAACAACGAGAGTAATGATCAACTCAATTCAAACTCATTCATGCTTTGCAAGGTAAAAGTATATATAGAGGATTAAATGACACTATAGAAGGATAAATTAGCATGTGAGATGAAAGCAAGGCAGATACACAATATTCGTGCACTCAACTCTTGAAACTAAGCAACACTAATAATCAGTATAAAAGTTGATGGTCACACATATCAGATATTGAGCATAAAATATGAGTCCAATTCGGCTTCTAGCTCAACTAATCATTAGAGGGTGGAAAGAGTACGTGATAACATGTAATCCAGCAAGTATAAACTCCAAAAAGGCAAAAACTTGTCTTAGCAGCAAGTCTCACTTTTGACTAATATGTTCTCAAGAATCTACTACAAATATTATCCTCTTAATTAATTACGCAAGCCAAAAGAGTTCATAATCAAATTACATCACATAGGTAACTTCATCAAGCTCTTCAAGACAAACGGAGCTACAGTTCACATTGATCAATTTGGCCACTAGGCAGATTTAGAATTACAATTAATCAAGTCTTTACAAATTAATCATAGACTTCAAAGGACATGAAGAAAGTTGAATATGCATAGGGCTCAGAAGAATCGTTGTTGATAATGATCAGTGAGGCAACACATAAATCCATAGGGCTCAAAAGATTGTGCCGATGAGCCTCGGATGCGGCCTGGCAATAGAGAATGCCGGTGGGTGCAGCGGCTCTCGAGAGATCAAGGAGGGCCATCCGATAAGCAATAAATTCGGTGTGCCCCTCGACGACGGATATGAGGTGTGTCCCTATTGAGATGAGTAGATGAGCGACCAGGCGCATCAAGATCAAACATATATGATTGTTTTCGGTGGGTGACGATCGTCCCAACACCGAGTCATCACGATGGGGCTGCGTCGGATCGAAACAAAGATGACAAAGCGGCAATTAAGCATAGTCGCCGATGCAGCTAGGGTTGTGAAACCATCGGGGAATAATCGGATTAGGCGATGCAGCCAATTGCGTATCTTCTCAAGCACCATTGGCAAGGCGCCGGTTCATATCCGTACCAAGGGAGAGATCCAAGCGGGGGGTCGTACGCTGGTTCCAGCCATGACCATCAATGGAGGAGGAAGATCTGGGATTCAGATCTGAGCGTAACGTCGGGATAAGAGCACATGGAGGTCCAATCAACCGTGATGATCACGGATCAGAAGGCGTTGACGGAGAAGGACTCCGACGATATATAACTCCAACGGCTTCCCTTCCAATGTCGTACGTGCTTAATCAGATCCCATGATTCATCTTCACCAGGAACTTCGATCGCATAGCTTTTTGATCGAATCCCCACGGACGGCGCTAATTGTGATGCATAAAACCTGCATCATAGTGGTTGAAGGAGATCGATCTTAACCATCGACCCCACCCGAACCGTAGCCTGCAAAACAAGAACAAACGAGGTCGGATGGGGCTTGTATCCTCCGGAGGAGACTCCGACGCTCAAGTCAGTCATTGCCCATCCAATATGAATCTATCTCTTCTTATTTATACTAGTCGAGTATTAAATAGAAGAAACTGTTACGATATTAAATAAAAAAAACTGTTGCCGTATTTAATTCGGTCAACGCTCTTAATGCACAACACCGCTATTGTAATCAATATGCGAAACGACTGCATCAATGTGGTATTGAATACTCGAATTTATTGGTAAAAGACCAGAACGCCCTTGTGCTATGATGACGGGATTTTCCATATCTCACATAGCTAAGATGCAATTCCTAGCATGGTGATCAATCATAGAAAGGAACACAAATATAATCAATAAGCACAAGATGATAAATATGAATATCAATAACTAAATAGAATCAAATCCTTACAATCTAAACAAACATGTCTTTGAATCACAGACCCTAGGAATATAATAGTATAATAATAGGAAATAGAATCTTCCTCTCTCTCTCTCTCTCTCTCTCTCTAATTGTGTTCATAGTCTCACAATTCCTCTTCCTCTCTCGGAAAATAATGGAAATAACCTAATAAAGACTCATAAGAAGTCGGCAAAACCCTAGGAATATAATAGTATAATAATAGGAAATAGAATCTTCGGATCCGAAATCGCAACTGCTGGAAATCGGCCCACGGCGGGTGCCACCTTAAGCACAGCGGGCGCCGCTATCTCAGTGACAGAATTTCCTCTTTTCCTTGGTTGTCTTCAATGTTGTGCTTCCTTGCTCCTCTCTAGCCTATTCCTCAGCCTCCATATGCTCCAAAACATGTCTCTTAAGCTCTTCCAAGATCCCATCCAAGGTCGGAATGTAACTCTGCAGAATAAACACTAGAAAGGCGTAGATTCCGAACTCGAATACTTCACAAGAGATATATGAAAATAGACTCAAACATATGCAAAACTCCTATCTAAATGCAATAAGAAATACCTATAATGCCTATATGAAATATACATTATTAGTAGCGATCTGAGCGTGTATTACCAACGGGTCCAAGTGTGGCATTCGAACCTCATTGGCATCTCTCCCGGAGAACACTACTTCGGTATGGGGCAGTTGTGCTAATCTTTGACTTGCCGTGGAAGAAGGTTGTTTTTCTTCTGGCTCATAGCTTTTTCTTTCTTGGTTACTAGACCCTGAAATGGATGGTCCTCTTGCCAGAGTGTTGATGAAGCCTTCTGGCTCCGAAATTTGATTTGCCCTACATCTTTTAGGCTTGGCTTGGTCCCTAGGTGCTTGATTTACTGACCCCTCCATTGGTGGGAACCTATTTTGGGGACCTCCGCGCCATCTCCGGCCACTGCCCCTTTCTCGGATCTGTTGAGGGTATTCTGGTCGGTTCCCTGGTTGCTCTTGATCTCTGTTCTGATACCGCGGCCGATCATCTCTTTGATGCTAATAATCCATATGGCCTGGGATTGCCATTTTCTATGATGGTCATCCCATCGCGGCTGATATACCCGGCGACGACGATCATGCTCATGGTAATCATCTCTATGGGGTGGGTAATCTTGATTGTGGTCTTCCCTCCGCCCCGGTGATCTTCCCTTTGGCGTGACCCTTGTCCTCTTTCAGTGTTCAGGTGCATTTCATCTTGCCGCGAATGGAGCGCTTCTCTTGCAAACTGTGGCTTCTGTTGCCTACCTCCCTCTCCGTCCCTCCGAGACTATCCAACAGTCTTCCCAAAGAAACCTGGGTGCCTGCTGTTTGCTCCCGAGCTGGAGGCAATGGCTTCTTCCACGTCAATCTGCAACAACACTAAATCTCTTAGCTGGTCATAATTCTCAGGCTTCTTCCGAAATAAGTAAGTCTTGAAATCACCTTCTGCCAGAATTATGACCATCAAAGAGATTCATGATTGAAATTTGATATTTGTAACACCACACTTGTGAAGCAGGCAAAGAAATGACCCAGGGTCTCATCCGCACCTTGCTTGATTGAGTTTAGGTCTAACATGGTCTTCTTTCTTTAGCGAGCACTTCCGAAATGTGGCTTGAAGACATGAGTTAATCGTGTGAAGTTGGCAACTGAATTCCTGGGAAAATTCGTGAACCAGGTGAGGGCTATCTTTGTCAGCGTGGAGGGAAAGGTCTGACACATCATCACCTCTTTATACTCATTAATCCTCATGGCTGTCACGAACTGGCAAAAATGATCTTCTGGGTCAGTTGTCCTGTCATACATCATCAGGTTCACATCTCTCCACCACATTGACATAGGTGCTCTGCATATGTATTTGGAAAATATGGAAGGGAGTGATTCTTGGTCATCGGTCTTCATCTGAGCTGAGTTAGATTTGGTGGAGGTGGAAATGTCAAACGACTGTTCCCCTCAGTGATGTTTTTTCGCGGGTCGTTCCCTCTTTAGTGACTGTTATTGGTGTGGAGGGGGAATTCCATGACCGTGATAGTTGTAGTATGGATGTCCATAAGCGTCGTGAGGATGATCGTACGCGTTATTGGGATAGCCGTACGCGTCATGAGAAAAACCCTGATACGCAGCCCCTTCCTGATGAAATTGAGGGCCGCCATAATCGTAGTAGTAAAGATGCTCTTAGCTGGGTTGATAGTAGCGGGGTCCCTCGTATAGAGCTCCATGGTGGGCGTACACGGGCAGTACATAGCCTTCATAGAGTGGAACATAGTCTTCATGTACTAGTGGTACATGAGGGGGATTCCACGTACCTTGAGGAGTTTCTGGGGGGGGTGAAAGAGGCGTCATGCATGCTTGACGCGTCATGCTCAAAGGCAACGCTTTGACTCATCTCATCAGAGGCATCACTTTGAAAATGGCTCATTGTACCTGCAATGCGGACGATCGGTCTTAAGAATATTACGGCCACAAAGGTTGCTTGGTTCTTCTCGCGCTTTGTTAAGTCGAGAAGTAACTGTCTTGGATTTCGTATCGAGATCCGCTTAGCGTGAGAGGTTCCCACAGACAGCGCCAGTGAGGAAACCTCGCATAAAAAGATCCCATTTTTGTGGGACCCAGGGGAAACGCAAGAGACTGGACGCGCAATTCATGGGCTTACATGACCCGCGCATGTAATAATTATGTGGACCGACCCTGTTCCGTGACGACGCATATGGACAATAGCCATCCACGTCCCTCCCTATGAGGTTTTCCCAAGATTTTCGGGTTAGGAATCACTTACCTGCAACGTGGACGATCATTTTGATTTAGAATCATCGCGATCACTGGTTTACCTTCCCGGCTGGTGCTCTTCGAAAACCAGTAGCCTTTGGATTCGAGCAATCTTAGTCTCCCCCGGAGCTTCTGAAAGTCGTTGTCAACTTTCTAATCCGTTGGGCTCGCGGTCTTCGAACATTGCTTTATTTCTCGGATTGTCTTTCTTCTTTTACCTAGTACAAATATAGGGGGTGGAGCACGGTAAGTTGGGTACGGTTTTTGATAAGCGTGCTTATTTTTTTTATTTTAAGCACGGTTTTATATTAAAAGTGTGTTCCCAACCCCAAATTCAACTAAAAGCAACACGCTTTTCCATAAAACTGTTCTCGTTTATTTCTAAAAAAAATATTTAGACCGCTTTTCGTGTAAAGCGTGCTTAAAAAAACATAAAAAGAACACAGTTTAATTTTCAAAGTGTGTTCCCAAAGATTTGACTAAAATAAACACGCTTTCCTATAAAACCGTTCTCGTGTGAAGCGTGCTTAAAAAATTACAACGAATACGGTTTAATTCTCAAAGTGTGTTCCCAAAACCAAATTTAACTAAAACAAAAATGTTTTTTTATAAAACTGTTCTCATTTATTTCTAAAAACTATTAAACCCGGTTTTCGTGTGAAGCGTGCTTAAAAATAAATTAAAATGAACATGGTTTCATTTTACAAGTGTGTTCCCAAAACCAAAACTAAAATCAACACACTTTTCTATAGAACCGTTCTCGTTTGTTTCTAAAGAAATAATTAGCTCGGTTTTCATGTAAAGCGTGCTTAAAAAAAATTAAAACGAACACAGTTTTATAAGAAAAGTGTCTTCCCAAAACCAAATTTAACTAGAGGGAACACATTTTTCTTTTAAACCGTTCTCGAAAAAATATTCTTTTTATATTTAGAGTTTTTTTTTTTGGTAATTAGATTAAGTAAATGCACAAAGTTACAACAAAATTCCGTAGCTCAGGTGGCAGGCGTGTGAACCGGATGAATTCAGTATGAGGGTGCAAGAGGTCTTGGGTTCGATTCTTGGTTCGACAGGTAAGGTATTGCATTGGACCAGTGTTGAGATGGATATCCGTTTGAGAGATATATGAAAGAGCATATTTTTTTATTTAAAGTGTGTTTATTATTAAGCACGGTTTGAAAAAAAGTGTGCTAAAACTTTTTTTTATAGGACGCTTCAATTGAAGCGTTCTTATAATTCGAGTAGAACAGATATTGGCCGTATGACAATTTTAAGAATGCTTCAACACAAAACCGTGTTTAAAATATGGGATCACGGATAAATAATAAGCGTGCTTGTTTGGGAGCGCATCCACTATAAGCACAGTACGAGAAGTGTGCTCCCATGTATAAAAAAAAGCGTGCTCTGGTCCCCCCTTTCTCTCTCTTCTCTCAGCCTTCTCTAGTTTTCCAAAAAGTCCCCTATCTCCTCTCTTTTCGTCCTTTTATAGTGATTGGTGATG
Source organism: Persicaria tinctoria (assembly GCA_037127255.1). Classification (NCBI taxonomy): domain Eukaryota; kingdom Viridiplantae; phylum Streptophyta; class Magnoliopsida; order Caryophyllales; family Polygonaceae; genus Persicaria; species Persicaria tinctoria. The sequence goes on along the minus strand of JBANSL010000001.1, from coordinate 40,783,722 downwards.
TGTTTTGGATCTTGACACTTGTTAATTTGATGTGGACACGTGTTGCTATCGTGGGTTGTGGGCATGTGTGACAGGTGTCCCTTTTATCTGTCCGCGGACTATGTTAGGTTTTTAGTTATCCTCGGTTATAATCTAAGGAGAGTTTGTGCTTCTTTCCGCAGATATTTTCGTGTTGTTTGGACATTTCCTTCCGGTTTCATCAAATTTATTAGTTAATATAAGGTTTTATTAAACATTTATTCGTTTCTTATATGAGTTTTCCTCAAAACATACTCTTATAGTATTATAATAAAAATTTATTACTACCTCTGTTAATTAAAACTTGTCATTTTAGAAATCTACACACTTTTTAAGAAAACAAACAAAAATACACTTATACTCATAATTATTACTCTACTTTTTTACATTCTCAAAAACTACAACTAACAACTATTTAATCATGATAAGGGCAATTTCGTAAAGTAGATGAAAAAATACATAAAATGACAAGTTTTTTCTTAACAAAATTTACTTCTTAAAACGACAAGTTTTAATTAAAGAAGAGAGTAGTTAATATAAGGTTTTATTAAACATTTATTCGTTCCTTATATGAGTTTTACTCAAATCATACTCTTATAGTATTCTATTATTAAGAATTTATTAGTTAATTTAAGGTTTTATTAGTTGCTTAGATGAGTTTTCCTCAAAACATACCCTTATAGTATTTTAAGACGAATTTATTAGTCAATATAAGGTTTTATTAAACATTTATTCGTTACTTATATGAGATTTTCTCAAAACATACTTTTATAGTATTCTAATAAGAATGTATTAGTTAATATAAGGTTTTATTAAACATTTATTCGTTCCTTACATGAGTTCTCCCCAAAACATACTCTTATAGTATTCTCAAATCCTGGTGGGATTTGAGGGGGGAAAAGTCAATCCCGTCCTGGTCTTGTCCCGCAAAAATTATGCGGGATGGAATGCGGGAGAGACTATGGGATCCCGCAAATCCCGTTCCCGTCCCGCATATATATTTTTAGTTATACAAATCCTCTCACAGCAGCTTGTAATAAATATATTTTTTTGCATATATATTTTCAGTTATTGTATTTATATACTGTAAGATTAGGATTTAGTTATTGTATTTACATTTTAAATTTTAAATACTCACATTTATGTTTAGCTAATGTAAGATTAGGATTTAGTTTGTTTTCAACACTTACATTTACCTACACTATAAGATTAGGATTTACGGAGAACTTTTTTTTTTTCAACACTTACATTTACATACACTATAAGATTAGGATTAGTTAATATTGTGCCGACAATGTGTTTTTTAAATTAAATTGTGATGGCAGGACATGCATTATATAATATAACTACGGAAATATATTTTATTTGTTTAGTTTTTTTAATAATATTTTATTATTTTTATTTAAGAGACAAGGTCCGTGTGGGATTCAAAAAAAAAAAAGGGGGTGAATCCCGTTCCGATCCCGTCCCGAAAAAATTAAGCAGGACGGGCCCCGTCCTGGTCCCGTCCCGTCTAATCCCGTCCCACACCAACCCCTAAAATTTACACATGAAGTTTGGACTTACTTTGATAAGTTTTCTTTACATGTGAGTATTTATTTACATATAAGCACATATATCACATTAAAGGGCCCATCAGTGGAATGCATAGTCATATATAACCCCATCTATATAAATAGAGGTCTGAAACGGGTTTTGGTGCGATTCGCATACATGTCATATTCTGGATTAAAATGGTATTATTTTTTCATACATGTCATATTCTGGATTAAAATGGTGTTATCTTTTTTATTATATGATCAACCTTATATCTATCCAATAATGATTCCACATCTTTAGCCACATCCTTTCACTTATCGCTATTAACCATCACAATTTATTTAAATAACAAAATCTTATCATATCTTGATTAGATAATATTTTTTACTTATTTAAATAAATCGAATAAATTTTGATAAACTAAACATCTTATAAATATATCATAGAAAAACACTAAATTTTTTTTATAAAAAACTTTCGCACTAACTACTAAAAAATTAAACTTCCGCACTAACTATTACGAGTAAAAAATTGGAATTGGGAAAAGTAGAATTTTTGTATAGGTTTTAATATAGACCAAAAAGGATTTTTTTTTGTTGATTTAAAAAAATCACTAAATTAAATTTATATATTAACATTACTATCTAAATTATTTTTATTTAATATTTTTTTAAAGATCTTTAACCAGATTTATTATTAAAAAATTGAGATAATAATGTTACCACTAACACAAAACCCAAAACAATGTGGCCGTTTATTTTTATTTATGATACATATATAGTACTCCCTTTGTTCTAAAATACGGAGTATAAGACTTTTTACTATTTAGAATGTACTTTGAGGAGTTAAAACATTATATAAAATATTAACTTCTGATTATTTTTTAAAAATAAAATTCATATTTGTTAATAATGATTATTGATTTTTTAAAAATATTAATATTTTATATAATTTAAAGTTAACATGAAAATCCTATGTGGTGGACTCTGATCGAATTCCCTCATGTGTTATATAATTTTTATCTCCTTAAAATAAGTGAAACAAAGTCAAATATCTTACATTTGTGATAGGAGGGAGTAATAAGATTTTAGGGAAAAGAATACAAATTATAATAATCTTGTGCATCTCAACATTTTAATCCACTATGTATGTTTAATGTATAATGTTTGTTTTTTTGTGTAAAGTTTATGAATTTTTTATAAACTTTTGTAAGCATTTAACATATTTAAAAGAAATTAAATTCTTCATTTAAATTTCCCCCTATATAAATCAATGTTTTATGGTGAAATACAATTTATTAAAAAAAAAACGTGAAAACGCGGTTAATAAGACTAGTTATAATTAAATTAAAGCACAATAGAATTTCAAACGCATTAATTGAGAACAATCATAATAGCCACATATTTAGCAACGGATATAGTCGTTGCTACTTGTTGACGGGCTCATTAATTCGGTTACATTTTCTTTTAGGCTTTATATATTTCAGTTGGGCTTTAACTTCTATTGGACTTAAATATATGACGTTCTCATTTACAAATGGATATTCGATTTATAAATTAATCTTGGGCTTTAAATAAGCGTACGAATTAGATTGATTCATCGAATTTTCGATACTGAATAGCCACGAATTCAGCTACAGATAGTGTGTTGTGGTCAGATCAGCTTCGAATACAACCATGAATATCCCATTCGTAGCTGCTTTTGTGGCTATTCACCAGCACAACTTTCGAGCCACGAAATCAACTACGGACATCCGGCTCTTTGCTATTAGTCATGAATTTGATGACGTGACATTCGAGGATGAGTAACAGTCACGAATATAGCAATAGATGATAACAGTCATCGCCAATTAAAATACATAGAAATAAATTATTTTTGATTTATTTTTATAGTTTTATAATATAGTTTTATAATATAATTTGATATATTATAATTGAGAATATATAGTATTTATGATTTGTTATATGTTTATAGTATATAGTTTGATAGAAAATAATATAGTTTTAATTTCATAGAATATAATAGATAATATATAGTTTGTATGTTTTGATAGTATATAGTTTTCATGGTTTATAATATAATTTGATAGATTTAATTATAGTTTGTACTTGTACATAAAGTACAAGTACAAACTACATAGAAATTAAAATACATAGAAATAAATTAAAATTGGTACGACAATAAAAAAAACATTAAAAGCGATTAATATATATTAAAAGACATTAAAACATATTAAAATACATCAAAATACATTAGAATAAATTAAAAAAATATTAAAAAATATTAAAATTCATATAAATAAATTAAAATTGAAAGACAATAAAAAAACATTAAAAGCGATTAATATATTAAAATATATTAACACATATTAAAATATATTAAAAGACATTAAAAGATATTAAAATACATTAACATATATTAAAAGATATTAAAATATATTAAAAGATATTAAAAGATATTAACAGATATTAAAATACATTAAAATATATTAAAAGAGTGATGCTTGTGTCTTACAGGTGTAAAGGCCGGGAAATTTTAGAATATTAAATTATTAAAATAGTGATTTATAATCATTCCGATTTCTAAGATTCAGGAGAATTGAAATTTCTGTCAGTGAGCTATTGGGTTATTTTAAATCTTTCGAAACAAATTCCGGCATTAATTAATTGAAAATTAAAATATGTTATACTCTGCTTTTATATACCGAAAATTTGAAAATAATGTTCGGATTCCATTTATTAAATTCGGATTTGAAAAATTGAGAAGTATTTTAAACGCGTCGGGATAAAGTCGAGAGAGCGGGTGTAGGGATTTAATTCATGGGTATCTTGAGAATTCATTTTGGGATATTCACCACTCCTTACCTTTGTATTCTTCTCGGAGCACGCCTCTACTGTAACGTCCGCTCCTCCAGTTCATTTCTTGTCTTCTTGTCAAAACTAGCACACAGCTACCATGTTCCTCCACTCCTCACAACCTCTTTCCCCAAATTTGGCAAGTGCCAAGCGGACCCTTGTTTGAAATTGCAGGAACAGCACTCCCTCCCTCTCTCTTATTGTCCGGATGCAGCCCAGGACCCCTCTTTGTCCTCTTTTAATTGGAACCCAGCACACCTTTGTCTTCATCCTCACCACAGCTCACACCTTCACCCAATTACCTATGAAATCTGAGTTTTCCTAACCCTAAACCTTACCCACAATCAGCCTCATTCTCCCCTTGCTCCCTCCTCATTTTCTTCCCAGCAAAACGCCAGTAAACCCCCACTGTTGGCCCTGTTTTGCCGAACAACACCACCCGCCATCCCTCCTCCTTACTTCCTCCTTCTCGTCCCTGTCGGCCAAATCGGCCAGCCACCAGCTCCTCCTTCCTCCGAAATCCGCAGCAGAAGTAGAAGACACCCCGGAGCGCCGCCAGGAGCACCACTGCAGGCACCCGCGCCTCTGATTTCCGATTTGGCCTCGTAATCTTTTGATCTCCTTATTCCGACTTAAAACCATGTAAAAGCGCACCTTTGAGCCTCCTATATCTTTCCTAGGCCAATACGACTAGTATCCGACGCCGGAGAAGTCTAATCGAGCTGAATCGAACCACCGTCCCCTTTTTCCGACGAAACTCGGTGAGATTCCTCCTCCTTTCTCCTTGCTTCGCTTCGTTATTTCTGTGTGTAGTGGGGTCGGGGAGAGGTTTCGATCGGAGTGGGGGTGGTCCGAGTCGAGAACGGAGCTCCGGCGGTGGCCAATCTCTCCTCCCTTCTCTTCTGATTTGGGGAAGAAGATGGGTTCAGTGAATTTGTTTTATTTTTGGTCCGGTTCAGCCATAATAATTATTAATACGGTTCGGTTCATTAGTGGGAAAGGGATGGGTTGAGAGTTGGGCCTATTCCTTCCTTTCTTCAGATTTCATTGGGCTCGGATTTGGAATAAGAGAGTTGGGCCTTGGGGTTTGGGTTTTAAGAGTTGTTGTTGTTAGTATGTATGTTATGTTAGTTTATTGGGTTATTATTACTATATGTTATTCTAAGTTTTGTGATAATATATATATTCTCTGAAAATATTTTATATATTATATTATTATGAGGTGTTTTATTATGAGACCTTAGAAATGGTTTTAAAAGTGATATTATTGGAATATGTATTTTATGAGGATTAGAAATGAGATTTTAGGAATTTTGAAGTGATTGTCGATCTTGGTCTAAGTAGGGGGATTTTAAGGATGGATTTAATTGAGGTTATTTTTGATAAATATTGTTCGAATTATTTAAAAGAGATTTTTCATGTTTTCAGAAATGTCTTTTAAGGACTTATGTTTGGAAAACCATCATGCCGGGATTATTTTAATAAGTATAAACTTGCAAGTTGATTAAGAATTTAATGTTTAATGTCGGAATATTTGCCTTGGCTTGATGATGTTGGTTTTGGGATGGAAATTGGAAGAATGATTTTGGTCGATGTTGATCGTATCGGAAAGGTTTTGAAAAATGGTTTTACTATCGATTGGTTTTAAGAATATTGGGAACTAGGGTTCTGTGTATATGAATGTTAGCCGATAGCTTATGGAAATGGCTTGATGATAGGTGTGTATTGCTTTTGGATTGCTTCGGACTTGCATCTGGGCCCTTGCTTATGTTATCTTGTTGTTCTGCATTTTCAGGTAAGTTTCCTAGAGGGCTTACTCAGGTTGGACATTCATGCCTGTTGTTGCATTTTATGTTAGGTGTTGCATATGCATAAAAGCATGTCATGTAGTATCCTGTTTATGTTGCACTAATTGAATGAGCATCTGCTTACTTAATGCGTTTGAAACAGAACGGCCGTTATCTGTGATAGTCCTAGAGTCTTTGCTAGGGTCATAGGGTAGCCGAGCCTCATCGGGTACCCTGAGTCAATCGAGTCATGAACTTCCTTATATTATGAGATGCATGCGGGCTTTATTGTGGAGCGGGTTAGGCATGCGTGCCGCCCGATTATGATGGAATGCATTCACGAGCTGGCCAGTCTCCGCCCTATCGGAAGGGGGTGGAGGTAGGAGAGGGATATGCCATTTGGCATTGTCTTGAGCCCTTTACAGTATTTCTGCACATTATTATGAACTAGGAGTATGCTAGTGTGTTTGACTTTCGTACTGCATTAGAGCATCTTTATTAGGTATAGCACATACTATGTGGCCTCAGCAAGGACTGCCGGTCCCGCATGAGTGGCTCGATCTGACTCCTTTCCCCGTTCTTCTTTTAAAGGTATTTCTGCAGATCTGAGTGCTCGATGTCTATATGACGGGGTTCCCTTTTGGCGAATCGAAGAATCTGGCTAATATCCTAATTTAGTAAAATGGTAATTACACACTCATGATTTGGTTTTGACCGGTTCTGCCGTGACACTTGTATCCTTACTTTGCTTTCGCCTTACTTCCGTTGAATTGAATTTCGCGACATAGTCTTAAGATAGGTTAAGGGTACCCAACGACCCTTCGTGGCTTTTAGGGTTTGAAATCCCTATTTCTACTAATCTTAAAATGAGTTGAAACCTCGACCCGTACCTGAATTGCAAGATCCGAACAAGGGGTTTTATCCCTTGAAACATAACCCAGAAATCATAATTCTGGGCCGTTACAAAGATGGTATCAGAGCTGAGGTTGTGCAATTCGGGTACGCAAGGGTCGAGTGTATCTTTTGGAAAATCGCCCATGAATTTCAAAGGATTTAAAAGGATTTTTAAGAAGGGCAAAATGAACTTAAGATGTCTAACCGGAATTGGACTAAGTAATAAACTTGACTTGTAATAAAAGAGGAAAACCGACCAAACGGGTACGCGAGTGGGTAGTAAGGGCGCTAGTTCACCCCTATTGGGTGTAGTTGGGAACGGTAGGCAAAATATCACCTTGTTCGTCACAGATGGGTTGGGATCTGATTTGGTATGCCTAAAAATTAGTTGTGTATTGACTGATCTGTATAAACGGGATAGCGGGAGTACCCTTATTTACCTATGGTCAAGCCCAGCTTGTGTGAAACAGCCCCTTCCACTATGTTGTTAACCCCTGACTGGTCTATCGAGCCTTTCTCCCGAATGTCAGTGTCTTCCACGGGGAATTGGGTTGGTAAACACATTGTGTCGGGAATCATGTATGGATGTGAAGGTTGTCTGAGCGAGTATTGGAAGATGGTTTCTTATGTCCCTTTAAGTCAAAAGTAAGGTGTTTCTGGGCTGTATTTCTTGATTCTTGTGACGATCAACCCGTGTCTTCTTACCACAAAGAGTCATACTAGAGTCCCACAGGAAAGAGGGGTGAGAAGTCAGTCGGGAAAAGTCAATGGTTGCCCTTAGGGATCTCTGTCCGGTTGTAATGGTGACTCTCTCTGAATTGCATGACATGATTTTGTAGTCTCTAACACGTGCCTTATGAATAACCATTGGTACCCAGTTGTTGTATTATATTTACATGTGTGACTAGTTACATTGCTCAAGTATTGTGTTATGTATTGTCTTCTATCATGATTATATGTTGTTTAGAGCATGCCTGCTTGACATATTGTATTAATTGCGCTAATGATCAATTGAAAGTATGAACCACATGATATGAACCTATATGCTTGTTGTTTTGCCTGGGTTAGGTGCATGATAGTGTGATCAACTCCTCTTTGTATGAATGCTGATAGATGATCGTCTTAGCATGTTGGATGATGACGTGTCAATGCTTATTATCCTTTGGTAACAAGAATCTATAGTATTCTCATCTGTTCTGTATTCGTCAGATTAATTAACGTTGATTATTTTGCAATTTGTGTTGTTGTGTGATTACTTGCGTTGGATGGAGAATATGTGGTATAATTGAGTCTTGAGAAATGCCTGTTTTATCTTAGTATGTATTGGTTTGAGCTCATGTTCCCGTATTCTAGTCATACTGCCATTACTTAAACTCGTGTTATACATTGTAAAACCTTCCTCATGTTTCTATGTTGTTGGAATGTGATTGAATTGATTTCTTACGTGTCGCCATGATTAGTTGAATGCATGTATCGTATGCCAAGTGGAGCATTTAGTATCATGTAGGATCCTTGGTTGTGACTCGTGTGAATTATATCTTGCTTGCATTATTGCTGATTCTCTCTCGAGCTAGGTTCCTGATAGTGTGGTTCTTCCCTCTTCCTATTACCATAACGTGTCTTACTTCACTACAAAAAAAAAAATGGTATTAGAAACGGCTAAAAACCGTCGCAAAAAGTAGGATTGCCGTCGCAAAAAAGTATTTGTGACGGCTATGCGACGGGAAATCAGGGGTAGCTAGCTCTAGGGTAGCAAATAGTGAATGCGACGGCTATGCGACGGTACATATAACCCCTAAGTTTGTGGCTACATTTTGCAACCCCCCACCTACCGTCGCAAATTATTCCCACCCATTTTCCGCCATTTTTAATCCAGAACCAAATATCCTTTTGCGACGGCATTTTTACCGTCGCCATTGTTGAAATTTGCCGATTATATGCACCTGTATGTTTTCTCTTGCCAGATCGGGGTATAAACATTCAAACACCTTTCTAACTGAATACCAAGTTGAATCACATGTCATTACATTACGATATACAAAAGTGCACAATCCGAAATGCACTCAACTCATTAACATCATAAGATTGAATAATCCTCGAGTTCATTGAGAACATAAGAGTATGTAACATATATGTGATGATTTGGATTACCAAAAACATGTATTTACATGCTAATTTTAAGCTCTTAGCTAGTCCAGATGTCTTCCTCGTCCGATAGTAAGAATACTCCATCTCCAATTGACTCTCTTTGCGATAAACACTTGACGTAGCTTGCACAATGTGTTGCACACACCTAATATATAAAGAAAGCGAGAGCAAGAGTTGAGAATTATGTAAAATGCATGTATAAAAAGTGATTGTAATCTGGACAGAGAAATCAAATAATATAAAATGTCCCCATGATCAGCATTCACATTTAGTAAACAAGTGTATAAGAAGGAGACCTTGCCAAATTTATCACCGGTTCAAGATTTAGAACTTTCCGTTGGAAGATAGAGTGTTGGCTGGAACTAGGAATAGCTAGAACTTCCACTCTCTCACCCCTGCCAAGATCCTTGAAGCTGTAATATTTGTAATCACTGACATCAAAAGTAACCTGCAAGAGAATAAAAAAAGGTCTTTGGTCTCAAATAAGACGCTAAAAAAAGGTGAGAAAACTAGCTAGTCGACACATCTTTTTATAGATAAGGTGACTGTCTAATGCTTTCTACTATCTCAATGATTTTTGATAGCTTCCTTTAAAAAAGGTGAGAAAACATATTCTTTGATTTGTCTCTACAATTGAGAAAATTTCCAGTTGGTTAGTTATTCTTCCTTAGCAGTAAACATGCAACATAGACTGTAAAATTGAGATGAAAATCCAAAGTACTGGCCTCTACTAAAAGCTGAACAGATGCCAGATTGAGCAAGAGCAAATACAATATCATGTGCTCCTACTATCTCAGTGATTTTTGATACCTTCCTTAAAAATGGAAGAACAGTGGATTAGTGCAGGTGCAACTACAAGGTTAGTTTGATGGATTTTTGCTTATAATTTGATGTATATATATTGATTTTGAAGGAAAAAGTAACAGACCTTTTCAAGATGATACTTGACCATGTGCAAGCGTCCATATGTACAATGTTGCACCACATAATCAGGAAAAATTCATGCATCAGACCTTTTGATATTAGGGAAGATAAATCAGAAATCAGATTTTCTTCTAACGTTTAACTTTATATCTTCATAGAATCACAACAAAGTAGAAACAAATGGATGATCATATGACTCTCCATAATTTTGAGATCCTTCAGATTATCATGTACATCTAAAAGGAAAGGATAAAGTCAACACGCATATTAGACAGATGACAATGGAAAATATTAACTAATAGGTGATGATTCAAAGGATTTAGAAAAGTAGAAGAATGAACATAAAGTAAAAGAAAAAAAAAAGAGAAAATAAAATCTCCAAAGAATTGCATTATAGAAACATCAGATCTCTCAACTAAAAGCAATTGAAAAGGATGCAACATTGACAACTGATCAACTGAAAAAGATCTCTCAACTAAAAGCATCTCCTACCAACCGTGGGACACTAATTTATACATTACAAACTAATAGAAAGATTATCAACTTCCACAAGTATTTCTTTATTATAAATGTCAAGCCTTGCAATAATGGTCAGCCAAAAATAACATGACAATGAGCATCAGATATGAGCACCTTTCCGATTAAAAAGTCAGCTAGGATACCATTTCCTCCAAGGAGTTCCCTTCCAAGAGCAACCGTCTCTCTAGCCCTGGAACTTATCCATGCCTAAAATACAATAAAAAGAACAATATCATGGAAAAGATAAGTATAAGCTAGATTTTAAGCATCCCTAACATGTTTTCTCACCTTTTCTAGGCTAGCATGACCAGCAGTCATTTTCCCTCCTTCGTACAACTTGCAAAGGCGCCAACCCATTAGAACCATCGCTTGAACATTACCAAGCATCTCAGCAAGTTTCTGTTGATTTATTGGAAAGGCAGCTAATGGTGCACCAAATTGCTTCCTTTCTTGTAAATACCTTCCAGACAATCAATGAGAAAAAGTCATACGACAAGAACATCTCATCATAGTTAACTCAATGGAAATGTGTATCAACAGTTTAGTACCGGTGACACATATCATAGACTCCCATTGATATGCCAATAGGCTGCCAAGCAACCATCACACGTGAAACAGCCAACACCTGTTTCAATACTGCTATATTAAGGAAATAATAAAGGTGTAGAATAACTGAAACTACAGAAACCATGATAATTAAGATGGAAAGCCAGCATCATACTAGAAGAGACTGAATAACGTTACGCAACGGACTGCTTTCTCATTTATCCACAAGACATATAGAGGCTACCCATGCACATTATAGAAAAAATGAAAGGGACCAAAATAAGTGGTTTGTCTAAGACTCTTAAGTAGTCACCTTTGGGCACTACTTTCTAATGCACATTAAATGTGCCTTATAGCACTCACCATGTGTTTGCAACACATCTGCAGAGTGCAGACAAAAGGGAACTCTTTATACCACAACCAAATCAATTAGTACTCCTTATAGCACTCACCATATATGCATAGTAATGTCCAGAATCTAGTGACAATCCTGAAAGTATAATTGTACCAAAACCTGCACACATCCAAAAAAGCGATTGAAAAAGAGGAATAAAACCTTAACACAACCAAATCAAATGTGCACAATGAAGCTAATCTCATTTCAATTCCTGAATCATTATGTATCACACAAGCTCAGCGGATGGGTTTATTATCAAAGGATGTGGTCTAGAACGCGATCACACGGATAATTTAAGTCCTTATTAAGAATAGAATTCAATTCAAAATAATAACATAAAATTGTAAACTTTTCATTCACCTTTACCGAGAAGCAATGGTGGCACTAGTACGATGTGGGCAATCGTCCTCTCCATACTGCAGATCTGAGAAGCAACAAATATTAATTCATATTAGTACTCCTTTCACATTCCAAATGGTTTCCTCTTCTTCATCTTTTTTTTTTTATAAAAAAAATCAGTGATTTTGAGCTATGTGAGGCCTTTAATATCACCTCATAGCTAACCTTTGAGCCCCATAGTTGACAATTTCCTAACAAGCAGTAGAATCAATAGGAAAAATTGGATGTTAGAGACACTCAAAGGGTAAAACAAGAGTGAAATGAACAAAGGGAAGAGGTTATATATGTGAAGCCATGAAAGGAGCTACCAAGGAACTTCCTACTGTCAAACACTAATCAAGGGAAGGACCTCTTGTAAATCAGCCACTGAATTCAATTTATCCATCAATTAGGCACAAGTCATTAATGATAGATTGCAAATAAATAAAATTTAAATACATAATTTTATCTTTCTTTTTCAGTGTATACCATAACATAACCTAAAGTAGTGGTATTGATGAATATCATGTTTTTCATTCAGGCATTTTTGCAAACATCTAATGGGCACGTTTTCGACAATCAATGCAGCAGCCACGAAAGGTGCTTTAATGGACAAAGATATAAGAGAGGGAGAAAGAGATAACCTTCTTGACAGTCTGGGGTGCAGTCGCAAGAGATCTCGAGGTCACCGTTGAGGAAAACCCTAAACCTGCGAAGAACATCCCCATAACTGCAGCTAGTACTCCCGCATATCAACTCGACGCAATCTTTTTCCTTCTTCAAATCGCTCATATCTCTCACCTCCTCCTCACTTAACATCACCATCTCTCCCTCTCCTGCAAATCTATTCTCTCAATTTCCACAACAAGCCCATTCACCGTCCTCAATCCCTTCCTCTTTGCCCTAGTAAAGTCGGCCAGACCCCTCTAAAACAACAAATTCAGGCCATAAATCAAAGAAAGGAAGTAAATTGAATGACGAGAGGGAGCAAATCAATCCAGATCTGAGAGGGGTTTGATTTGGAGGGAGTGTGGAAATCTGAAAAGGGGAGGAACATTTGACGGGGATTGCGAAACGGAGATGTAAACAGCGGCGAAGGAGGAGGGCAAAGAGGAGAGAGCAATGCCCCAAATCTGAGATTTGAGATCTGAGAGTGGGAGATGAAAAATGAGTTTGGGGGATTTTGGCAAATGGGAGGCGGAGAGTGAGAGATGAAAATATTAGGGTAGGTTTTATTTTATTTTATTATTCCTTTTTATTTTTCTAAAGGAGTCTTAATTATGACCGGCAATAATGCATACTCGACTTTGCAAAGTTTGCAACGGATAGGTCACTGCCGTGGCAAAAAAAACCACATTTGTGACGGCAAAATCATGTCGTTGCTAAGTAGGGTAGCTAATACTTTTTTTTTGGGTAGCCGTAGCAAAGCAGTCGCAAAAATCTACCATTTGCCACGGCAAACCTTTGCCGTTTCTAATCTAGTGTAGCTAAAGGAATTTTTTTTTTCTAGTGCTTATCCTGGCTAGATGATGTTAAATTCGATGACCGACTTGCTTTCTGCAATGGTAGGCCCTAGCATTCTTACATGATCTCACTCGATGGTATTCCTCTATTACTATATGACATCTTCTCGTATTTGCATGATCGTATGACTTGACACCTCGCATGATCACACACCATGTTAGATTATGATTTTGCACACACATGACAACTGAATGTTAGGATGAATCTAACCGCGTTATCTTGATTGCATTCATGTTCGATATGTGCCAGTAGTGTCCTCTAGGGATTATGATTCCCAATATGACTCGCTAGACGATCACGTGTTGTACTTGTTCTATGATGTGATGACTATTGTACCATATACATGCTCTATGATGGTTCGTTCTTGGCACGATTATAACCTATCGCTCGTGATGTTATCTTGTTTACTCTGTGGTGATCCTTTTGCTTTCACGTACATCATATTGAACTCATTTAATCACTCTTGTCTATGCTCATGCCTTGTCATGTATAGCTAGCATCGTATAGGACCTATGCTTCCTAAGTGTATCTCACTGTATAATTACATGCCATTCTGAACCTACAATATGATTCTTGTTATTAGTTGTGATGATTACTATGCCGCCTTATGTAATTTCGTATGGTGCTTAGTTTGATCGTTATGATGTACATCGCCATGCTATATTTGACCTCATCTTGTGCTGCATGTACCATTCTTGTACATTGTTCATACTCATGATGCCTGTTATCTTCACTAAATCCCGCATGACTTCGAATCTTGTATGATAATTACTGGTTCCACATATCCTGCTTGAAGTTGCTATGCATATCTGGTTCCATGAAATAATAGACTGCTAGCTTGTCTCACATGCATCAGTGTAGGACTTGATTGTGCCTTTTGGAATGAATATGCATGTCGTTCTCTTTGAGATAGGTACATGTTAGTGTGGATTAATATGATTGATATGCCCCATGATGAATTTGTGTCTGATTGTCACAATTGCAACCTAATAGACTTTCATAAGGGCGTCGTTGCTATTCTCGGGTCGGAGTTTTGTCTCTAGTTGTCGTCTTAGCATTGGTCTGTGGTTGGTTCCGAGAGGAACTTTGGGTTGTCTTCTCTTGTCACTCCCCTATCTCCGCTAACTTGGACCCTATGCGATACATTCGACGAGCGACCGCATAGAAGAGGGAGCGAAAAGTTAGATAGCGATAGAGCAGTGTAGCAGAAGCGTGGGCCCATAACCCATGGGCCTCAGGATCAACGATTTCGGAAAGACAAGCACATTTCGAGAATGGCGGTTACTGATTACGATATGACTTGCAAGCGAGAGTGTTCTCTGTTCGAATTGCTAACCCTTTTGAATTTATTGACGATGATATTGCGCTACTCTAGCAATGAGATTTACGTGTTGATGTGTTAACTTGATGATGGTTGTTTCCTGATTGCCCGTGTCTATGATGATATGATTTGATGACTTACAGATCTCATATACCATGATGTCTTGACTTGTTGCTACGCTGAGTTGCTAAGCATGATTTGAATTCCTTTACCCGTAAAATGTGAACTACATATGCTAAGAAGCCTGAATTGTATCTTATAGGGTTATAATGCAACATGCTATCTTGACTTGATTATGTTCATATATGATGGTTGCGATGGTTATTGAACATGATGTTAACTGAGACTGGTTGAATCCATGATGTTATGTTATGAATGCTAGTTGATATGATGTAGATCTTATGTTTGATGATTTTCATGATTGCTTCTTCCTTCAACATGTGGGGGAGGCCATTTGGTAGCGTGGTTGGAGAGTAGTGAAAGAATTTTGGGCGGTTGGGATGATCGATGGTACTAGAAGGTGAGTTGCGAGAGAGGGATGCTGGCTTAAGTAAGACTGAGTGAGCTTTGGGATTTTTGGGAAGCAATGTTGGTCTAATGAGCTTCTAGGTGATGTTGGTGATGCTTCGGGTAGTACGAGAAGTGTAAGGAAGGGCTCGTGAGTATTGAGGACATGGTATTAGAGGTACTTGGGTGTGACATTAGAGATGGGAGTTGGATTCTTAGAGGTGGATGGTGTGGTAGTACTTAGCGGAAGGAGAGGCGAGATTTGATCATCGAGATGGATTGGGATTCTCTGAGGAATTTTGTCTGGGTTGACGTTGGCGAGTTTATAAGAGGATTAATCTTGGCTTGAGAGTGGAGATGGGCGAGTGGGGATTGCGTTTCATTTTGACTGGTATGATGTGAGGATTTTCTTGATTGTGTGAGTTAATTATATTTGCTGGCATGATGTTAGATAACGACCATGATGAACCTGATATGGAATTAATTAGATGTTGATATGCAATATTAAAATCTAGTTGGTAGTGACAAGTGTTACCATGATATATTAATACTTTGATATCTTGTTATATTGGTTTAGAAGCATGTTAGGATGTGATGTGATATGATATATGAAGTAATGATGAGTATGAACTATGGGATAATGATGTGCTATTATGTGGAAGCATGATGTTTTATTATGTGGTAGTAAGCATGATGTGTACTATATGGTTGACAAGCAAGATTATTGGTTATGTAAACGATAAATATGACTTTAAGTATGATCATGATTAGTATATATGAGATAATGGTGCATGATTTCTAACTGATTGTCATTCGATATTGTGATGAGTTAAGGTGATGTCTTTCAGAGCATGCTGACATTTTGCTGATTTATATACTGTTTGATCTTCCTTTTTTTTTCTGAATCTTAATAGCATGACTTTGTTGTGTTGATATGTTAATGTGATGAATCTGTTCTACTTGTGTTGCAATACCGATATGCGATAGTGAGATTTGATGTGTACTGACGTACTAACCTCATAACATCTAACCCGTTGATTTTTGGACATGTGTGCTTACGTGATGAGCATTCGATTATGCACTTGTGATGCCTTCAGTATGATGTAGATATACCTTATGATTTGTAGTATGTTGAGGTTTGTTGTTCCCTTGTTACTTGAGACTTGTTGGCATGTTTATCTTTATGTTAAACGGTTATGTGATGGATGTGACTATGATATGATGTGGGACTTGCCATGTGTGCGTTGGCGTATGGTATTATGCTTATATAAGAGTTGATGAAACTTTTGGTTATGGTACTTGTTGAGTTGTGAATGATGTTGCATGATTTGGAAATTAGGAAGAGAATATGGGATTAGCCCTTAGAGGTGGATGATTCCACCTCCTGATTCTGAATTTGATTGATTGATATGCGGGAAACTGATTTGCTTTTGGGAGATTTTGACGAAATCTTGAGTTGAAGGGATTTGACTTGTTTGGTGCAAGGTTCTTGGTTAAACGTCGGATTTGAAGATTTTGAACGATATGGAAAGAAAATAACTGGTTTTTAAAGAATAAACGCTATCGAGGGTTTCAACGATTTCGAGGCTAATCTTTTTCAATTGCGGAATTCCTTTTGAAACTTTTCAAACCCGGTTTTATATTATAACGACTCACGAAGTGGATACAAGCATTTTATAGGGGCGCATATAGAATGCTTGCTAAGACCTAGTAGACACGTTATGATTGCTTTTCGAGTTATGATATAACCGAAAAGTCGGAGTAAGAATGTGATAAGGGCCCATATCGCATACTTGCTACGACCAATTGGGAATATTATGATCACGTCAAGGGTACTGTAGGGATCTCATACGGGCCCTATGAGATGCTTACAGAATCAATGGCATGATCCATGGACTCGCCAATTTAAAACTTCATCCCCATGTTTTAGAGTGATTTTAGTCTCGGGGACGAGACTTGTTTTTAGAGGTGGATGATGTAAAGGCCGGGAAATTTTAGAATATTAAATTATTAAAATAGTGATTTATAATCATTCCGATTTCTAAGATTCAGGAGAATTGAAATTTCTGTCAGTGAGCTATTGGGTTATTTTAAATCTTTCGAAACAAATTCCGGCATTAATTAATTGAAAATTAAAATATGTTATACTCTGCTTTTATATACCGAAAATTTGAAAATAATGTTCGGATTCCATTTATTAAATTTGGATTTGAAAATTTGAGAAGTATTTTAAACGCGTCGGGATAAAGTCGAGAGAGCGGGTGTAGGGATTTAATTCATGGGTATCTTGAGAATTCATTTTGGGATATTCACCACTCCTTACCTTTGTATTCTTCTCGGAGCACGCCTCTACTGTAACGTCCGCTCCTCCAGTTCATTTCTTGTCTTCTTGCCAAAACTAGCACACAACTACCATGTTCCTCCACTCCTCACAACCTCTTTCCCCAAATTTGGCAAGTGCTAAGCGGACCCTTGTTTGAAATTGCAGCAACAACACTCCCTTCCTCTCTCTTATTGCCCGGATGCAGCCCAGGACCCCTCTTTGTCCTCTTTTAATTGGAACCCAGCACACCTTTGTCTTCTTCCTCCCCACATCTCACACCTTCACCCTATTTCATTCACCCAATTACCTATGAAATCTGAGTTTTCCTAACCCTAAACCTTACCCACAATCAGCCTCACTCTCCCCTTGCTCCCTCCTCATTTTCTTCCCAGCAAAACGCCAGTAAACCCCCACTGTTAGCCCTGTTTTGCCGAACAGCACCACCCGCCATCCCTCCTCCTTACTTCCTTCTTCTCGTCTCTGTCGGCCAAATCGGCCACCCACCAGCTCCTCCTTCCTCCGAAATCCGCATCAGAAGTAGAAGACACCCCGGAGCGCCGCCAGGAGCACCACCGCAGGCACCCGCTCCTTTGATTTCCGATTTGGCCTCGTAAGCTTTCGATCTCCTTATTCCGACTTAAAACCATGTAAAAGCGCACCTTTGAGCCTCCTATATCTTTCCTAGGCCAATACGACTGGTATCCGACGCCGGAGAAGTCTAATCGAGCTGAATCGAACCACCGTCCCCTTTTTCCGGCGAAACTCGGTGAGATTCCTCCTCCTTTCTCCTTGCTTCGCTTCGTTATTTCTGTGTGTAGTGGGGTCGGGGAGAGATTTCGATCGGAGTGGGGGTTGTCCGAGTCGAGAACGGAGCTCCGGCGGTGGCCAATCTCTCCTCCCTTCTCTTCCGTTTTCCGTTGACGTTGTCCAGTGTTTCTTCCTCCTGTTCTGATTTGGGGAAGAAGATGGGTTCAGTGAATTTGTTTTATTTTTGGTCCAGTTCAGCCATAATAATTATTAATCCGGTTCGGTTCATTAGTGGGAAAGGGATGGATTGAGAGTTGGGCCTATTCCTTCCTTTCTTCAGATTTCATTGGGCTCGGATTTGGAATAAGAGAGTTGGGCCTTGGGGTTTGGGTTTTAAGAGTTGTTGTTGTTAGTATGTATGTTATGTTAGTTTATTGGGTTATTATTACTATATGTTATTCTAAGTTTTGTGATAATATATATATTCTCTGAAAATATTTTATATATTATATTATTATGAGGTGTTTTATTATGAGACCTTAGAAATGGTTTTAAAAGTGATATTATTGGAATATGTATTTTATGAGGATTAGAAATGAGATTTTAGGAATTTTGAAGTGATTGTCGATCTTGGTCTAAGTAGGGGGATTTTAAGGATGGATTTAATTGAGGTTAATTTTGATAAATATTGTTCGAATTATTTAAAAGAGATTTTTCATGTTTTCAGAAATGTCTTTTAAGGACTTGTGTTTGGAAAGCCATCATGCCGGGATTATTTTAATAAGTATAAACTTGCAAGTTGATTAAGAATTTAATGTTTAATGTCGGAATATTTGCCTTGGCTTGATGATGTTGGTTTTGGGATGGAAATTGGAAGAATGATTTTGGTCGATGTTGATCGTATCGGAAAGGTTTCGAAAAATGGTTTTACTATCGATTGGTTTTGAGAATATTGGGAACTAGGGTTCTGTGTATATGAATGCTAGCCGATAGCTTATGGAAATGGCTTGATGATAGGTGTGTATTGCTTTTGGATTGCTTCGGACTTGCATCCGGGCCCTTGCTTATGTTATCTTGTTGTTCTGCATCTTCAGGTAAGTTCCCTAGGGGGCTTACTCAGGTTGGACATTCATGCCTGTTGTTGCATTTTATGTTAGGTGTTGCATATGCATAAAAGCATGTCATGTAGTATCCTGTTTATGTTGCACTAATTGAATGAGCATCTGCTTACTTAATGCGTTTGAAACAGAACGGTCGTTATCTGTGATAGTCCTAGAGTCTTTGCTAGGGTCATAGGGTAGCCCAACCTCATCGGGTACCCTGAGTCAATCGAGTCATGAACTTCCTTATATTATGAGATGCCTGCGGGCTTTATTGTGGAGCGGGTTAGGCATGCGTGCCGCCCGATTATGATGGAATGCATTCACGAGCTGGCCAGTCTCCGCCCTATCGGAAGGGGGTGGAGGTAGGAGAGGGATATGCCATTTGGCATTGTCTTGGGCCCTTTACAGTATTTCTGCACATTATTATGAACTAGGAGTATGCTAGTGTGTTTGACTTTCGTACTGCATTAGAGCATCTTTATTAGATATAGCACATACTATGTGGCCTCAGCAAGGACTGCCGGTCCCGCATGAGTGGCTCGATCTGACTCCTTTCCCCGTTCTTCTTTTAAAGGTATTTTCTGCAGATCTGAGTGCTCGATGTCTATATGACGGGGTTCCCTTTTGGCGAATCGAAGAATCTGGCAAATATCCTAATTTAGTAAAATGGTAATTACACACTCATGATTTGGTTTTGACCGGTTCTGCCGTGACACTTGTATCCTTACTTTGCTTTCGCCTTACTTCCGTTGAATTGAATTTCGCAACATAGTCTTAAGATAGGTTAAGGGTACCCAACGACCCTTCGTGGCTTTTAGGGTTTGAAATCCCTATTTCTACTAATCTTAAAATGAGTTGAAACCTCGACCCGTACCTGAATTGCAAGATCCGAACAAGGGGTTTTATCCCTTGAAACGTAACCCAGAAATCATAATTCTGGGCCGTTACAACAGGCATCACCGGGCATACCGGGTGCGGAGTGAGCCTATTGTGGATCTGCCGCTTTTGATGTTCCACCACCGGGCGACTCACCTGTTGCCGTTCGACCGCTATATTTTTTAGGGCCCGGGGACTTGGATGCAGGATCTTATTCCGACGGGCATCCCGCAGCTGAGATCCTTACATTGGGAGTGTGTGGACGAGTTCACTTGCACCGCCTTACTGGAGCATTGGCACCCAGAGACAAGCTCCTTCCACTTTCCATGGGGTGAGATGACCATCACGCTCCACGACGTTGCGTGCCTCATATGACTTCGGATGGAGGGTCTGCCGTGTATGTCCCATCTAGTGGCGGGCGCGTTGATCCCCACCGTCGCACAATACTACCAGCTCACTCCACTGGCCCTGAGATCATACAGACATGCTGGCGGCCCTCCAGTTACTTGGTTGAATGACCCGTGGATCGCGAGACACGGGCCGCTCATCGACCCCGCCCCTGTTGATGACCTAGAGGCCGCGGCTGATCCAGAGCAGATACGGCTGCGCACGCATACGGGAGGGGGGCAGCCCCAGGATGACCCTGCACAACGTCGGTTTCTCCACATAGGGTACCTGGCCATCGCTGTCACCACGACTCTGTTTGTGGACAAGTCGCAGAGCCGGGTCCCATGGAAGATCTTCGGCCTTATTTGGGACATCTCGCGGACGTGCACCCTTGCATGGGCTGCAGGTGCCCTCGCATGTCTATATAGGGGCCTAGGAAAGGCTACCCGAGCAGGTGCGAAGGGTATAGATAGCTGCACGCCGATTCTACAGGTACGAGACCGCTGAATTAGAGTTATAGTTTATAAATATTTATATTATATGCTAACGAAATTCTTTTTTTTTTTTTGTCAAGGCTTGGATATGGGCGTACTTCCCTCGCTTCCGAGGTGATTTCTCCAGCAATCCGGCTAGGCAGGCGGACTCTCGCCTCTACGCGAAGTTCATCGGTCCGAAGGCGCCACAACGCATGAAGGACGGGGCGAAGCGGAAGAAGGTGCAGAAGATGCGGGACGAGGTGGACCGTCTTACCGTCGCCGATGTATGTATTCGAGAATCTAACTATATGACATATATTTCTTAACTGTGAATTACGCCTGATTTTTTTAATTATAGGTGGAGTGGATGCCCTTTGGGCGTGATCTGGACTTCGACGGCCAGTACCGTCAGTCCACCTATCGGGGCACCATCACATTCTGTGGGGAGGAGGAGCCCTATATGCCCGATAGGTGCCTCCGGCAGTTTGGACGATTCCAAGCGATCCCACTCCCCGTCATCGAGCCGGCTCAGGTCACCCGCGATGCCAGCTTGAAGACAAAGTACATGCCAGCTTGCATGACGAGGGTCGCTTCTACAGGCTGGCCGAGCACAGACACACCAGCGAGGATTGTCAGGCCGGTGTCACTGCAGATTACCTGGCTTGGTACGCGTCGTAGAGCCGGTTGTACGTGCTGCCCACTACGCCACCCCATCCGGACCCTCCGGCGCCCGTCCACCCGATCGGCTTCGATCCATGGGTGGACCTGCCTCATCCCCCTATTATCCCTTCGGCGGTAGCGGCCCGCTTGCATGAGCTAGAGGGCTATTGGAGGGCTCTGGCTACCGACCCTCGCATTGATCAGCTGTTAGACGAGGTGATGGGGATTTTGGATGAGGCTGTACGCCATCCACCTAGACATTGATGTACATTTATACTTTTGCAGTATCTATCTTTATATTATACTTTTATGTTACGGATTTTGTATCTATCTCTATATTTCTATCTCGAGTAGACTTTCCTCTCATTTCTTCTGAGTCATATTCAACGTAAAACGTTAAGAACAAAAATGAAAACGTCAAGAACGAAGACGTGGAAAGAACGAAATTGAAAACGTAAAGAACGAAAACGAAAACGTTAAGAACGAAAACGTTAGGGAATGGTACTTAGGTTAGGGTTTAGTGTTTAGGGTTGTTAGGGTTTAGGGTTAGGGTTAGGTCAGGGTTTAGGGTTAGGGAATGCACTTGGTCAAAGACGTGCATGCACGTCGTTGACCACGTGAATGCACGTCGTTGACCACGTGCTTGCACGTCGTTGACCACGTGCACCTCCGCGTACATTTAACGCAAAACTGCATATTTGAAGTGAAGAGGGATAGCTTCATTCCGCACTCCAAAACAAAGTTCGACTTCGTTCGATATATTCTTTCACCGTTAGAATCGTTACGGCCGAGTCGCAAAGCAATCGTCGTCTCCAAGTTTTCCAGGTACGGATACGTTTCGTATAGTGAATATATTTCGTATGCCTTCCGTTTTGTTCATATTTCCACTAATGTTATTACAGTTTCGAGACTTCACCTCTGAGTATATTTCGTATGCCATCCAAATTTCCGTTGCATCGATCTCCCTCCTCGGATCCCCTTCCTCGGATCTCCCTCACCATCCACCGGGAAGCGGTGGATCTGATTTTCGACCGGGGAGAAGCGGATTCGGATCCAGGAGGCGGAGATCAACGCCATTCACCAGGAGGATGAGGCAACGGCGATGATACGGGGTAAGCCGTAGGATGGCCCAATCTTCGACAATCAAACAAGAAACTCAAGAACGGAAGCAAGAAACGAACAAGACTCAACAAGAAAGAAAAGAACGCAGCAAGAAACACTAAAGAAGACGCAAGAACTCAACAATAACAACTCGAGATATGCAAGACACTACTCGACTTCGACAAGAACAAAGGGACTCGACAAGAACAATAAGAAAGACTCGAAATTGATAAAAACACGACCGATAAGGACTGAGTCGATCTATGTAGTACGAGATGAAGACCCCAGGCCTCCGTAGAGGGTAGGAACCAAGCACTAACGACTACACAACCCGTCTCTACAACCTTACACAACCAAACGGACAACACGGACAACTTAGAGGCACAAGGAGGGGGCTCGTGGATATCGGGATCACCAAGCTCTCACGAGGTTGATGAACTCAAGGCAAACCAAGCTAAAATCAATACCAATAGTTGCAATCGATGAGACTTGTTTCGAATCGATTGACTTTATTCTCAATTGTGTGGAACACAAACTGATTTTTCATTCATGAAAGAGGCGTCTCATGTTTTACAATGGAGATCAGCCGCTTAAATAATAACCCTAGGCTGATTTAGATGGAAAATAACAATTAAAAGTAATTAAAATAAATTCCCTAAAAATTACCTAAAATAACATAAGTAAATAAGGTCTCTAAAAATAGTAACAAAAGAAGGTTCCAACCCTTAGTTTATTCCCGTCTAAATAGTGACAACTTGCAAAGATGGGGATTTTTGCTCTAGGTCGAATCTGAAAAAACCTTCAACCACAAAGATGTAGCTCTCTTTGTCCTCGTTCCAACAAGGTGTGGCACGACCCAATCCAATAAATACGGACTCCGAACGACCTATCTTACTGAGACGTAGAAAAGTTGTCAAACTGCTGAACGAATCTAAAAACAAACGACCCAACAAGCTTGCACCTTTGGGCCTTCTCTCATGGTGGAGCCTTCTTCTTCCTCTTGAGGGTGACATCATTCTCACGAGCTCGAATCATAGGTTCATCCCCAAGTATAGATGTGCCCGAAGGTGTCTTGGATGGTCCCGCATCAGGCGAGAGCGAGAGAAATTGCCTCAAATCGGATCTCGAACCAGGAGATCTGAGCGAGCGGAGGTGAACGACCGTCTTCTTCTTGGATACCAGAGGGGGGCAGCAGCAACAAGTGGATGGCGGGTGTGAGGCAGAGGAGGATTGAAACGGGAGCAGTTTGAGAGAGGGAGGAGAGCGATGGAGACGGCGAGAGAGGGGGAAGTTAGAGCGAGAGATCTGATCCACTTAATTGAATTAGGGTTACATAATTGACAATTTTCCAATTTGTCCGAAAACTTGGACATTTCGTCCATTGGTTAAAAAAAAAAGTGTCTTTCCCACAAATTATTTCTTTCAGCAATTCCATCCGACGCAAAAGACTACCACCTTTTCTTTTCAACGACACTTACGATACATAAATACCCTGTTTGTTTGACACATCAACACGCGTATTACAAAACCATAAACCAAATGGCTTGCCCATTACAGAGGCATGAATTATAGTCTCTGATACGAATACAACGCAAAAAGGCAAAACCCAAAAAAAGAGAGAGAGAGAGAGAGAGAGAGAGAGAGAACACCACCTTCTCATTTTAGTGTGCTACAAAAAGCATGTTTTGGCACATAACACCACTACCATCACAAAGTGACAAGACCCACATAGCAGACCACATCATTTACACCTATGATTGCCAGCTTTCTATGATAAATTTGCCTTCGTTTTTCCTTGCACTTGGGATTTCAATTTCAATTTAAATTTTATAACCCTGCTTTCATAGTACAAACAAAGCAAAAACGAGATATTCAGCCAAACAGAAAGTGAACAAGGACGGAATGGACAATTTGTTTAGTAGTTTTAGGTGATGAGGACTTACTGGCTGCTCGAATCTAACATTGCAAATTCTCCTCCAGCTGTTCCCTGTATGCAGCCAAACTCTATACCAAAAACAAGCAAGCTACGATAAGTATCTTACCAAATGCCTCAAGACATTCATATATTGCTACACCTTCTCAGTTCTACGCTACGCAACGCAACGATCAAGCTAAAAATATTGGGTGCTTGTGTAAATTTCATAAATATAAACGGCATGAAAGCATAAGAATGTTGAAAAAGAGAAACATACCCTACTATATGCGTAAACCCCAGCTTCAGTAGGTGCTGCAGGACTCCCTCTCCTTATAAACCTTCCCTCTTTGAAGAGGTAAAGCAACGGTATCCCTGTTGACAACTCCAGGCTAATCACCTGCTCGGCAGAAAGTTACTTCTCATGAGCAAACGGAAATGATGATAGAAAGAAGAAATATAATCATAAAATAGAAACATATTCACCTCTTGAGATGTAAGCTTATCGAGATACATTATTATCGACCTCAATGAATTTCCATGAGCAGCAATCATCACATTTTTCCCAGCAGATAGTTGTGGCTCTATCTGCAAGATTAAATTTCAATGTCAATCAAATAGCTGAAACAAAGAAAATCATTTTTAGCAATAACAAGAAGTCCAAGATATGGTTACATGTTCTCGGAAATAGGCAACTGCTCGTTCAGCACACATTTCCAAACTCTCTCCATTTGGAGGAGGTATGTCATAACTACGCCGCCATTCGTGCACCTTCTCCTGTCCAAACCTATCTGCAGTTTCTTGCTTATTGAGTCCCTGGAGTTCCCCATACCTAAGGCAGGCCAGTGTAGGTCAGATAACTGCATACAGTAAACAATCTTCAGGATAAAATTGCAGAATTATTAATTAGAGTAAAAGCAGTTACATTCTTTCATTCAGTTGCCAGGCTGCTACAACTGGAATCGATTGATTTACAGTGTCATCACTGTGTATCTGACTCCACATCTTGGCCCGTTCACTCTCATTATGAAGTACAATCGGTACCTGATAGCAATAAAAATAATAGAGATGAGCAAATGGCCACAGAGAGCAGGATTAAACTGTAAGTAATTTGACGTTTGCAGTGAGATACTAATTATTCACAGCCATTGTGAAGAAACTGTCAAGATATGGTGCCAACTTGCATAAATGCATAGAATGCTATATCTATCTGCATCCCTTAGAAGAATCTATCCTAAGAAAGAACTGAGATGTTTACTACATCAGTGTTATGGCATCATTTTATGACAAAAGACTCCATACAGTGCAATATGATCCCAACCCAACCATAGTGGTCATTACCTTCCTTTGTCGATGCTGTGTCATTGCAAGCATTGCTGTCATCTGTGCACGGATAAGTGAAGATGTAAAGATCATGTCTACAGGTATATTGCTGATCCTCTTGCCAGCCTCAATAGCCTCCTCAACTCCTTTCTTTGTCAATGGTACATCAACACAGCCCGTAAAGAGGTTTTTCTCATTCCATAGAGACTCGCCGTGACGTACAAGGATGAGGGCTGCTTCATCTGAAAAGGAACAAATACAAGAACTGCACATAAGAAATACAACTGCCGAGTGCCAAGTGTTTGGGCTTGTGTCCAGTAGTTAACCCAATGTAATGCAAAAGATTTTCTTGTTTCCTTCCATTGAATATATTTGCCATTGCCACATCAGCTTGGATGAGTACAAGATGAAAGCTTTTTATGATTTGGAACTTGTTTTTGTTTTCTGGGGTTGTTATGGGCTTCTGGGTCGTGTATAAACCTCAATAAGTTCATTCAGTGATAAGAGCAAATTATTTTTAGCTCTCTCGCTCTCACTTCAATCTTCCCTCTTTTCTACCTTCACTCTCTCGGTTTCCTCCATGGATGTTTCTTCAAAGCTTGAACGGCTCTTTACTTTATAATTCATATAAATCATATTCCCTACTTATCATTCATTACAAGTAATGGTTACCACAGTCACACACCATCAAAGTTACGGCATATGAGGATCACTTAATGGCAAGATCAAGCAACCAGAGTTCTTAAATGGAGGTCCAGTATTTATGAACAGCTAAAACTAAACAGGCAATCATCTGCTAACAACATACATGTGGATGGTGGAAATTTCTAGACATGGAATGGGTGCCAAATTTAATGTATGGGCTTTCAGAAAAAATTGCCAGTGAGTCATCATGTTCAACTTCTGAATCAGATGTGAAAATATGGTACCCTATTTGATTCTCAACCTATTGAATCAGATCTTTCTGAAGCCTCTCTCTATGCACCATCCGGAAAGGAAAAGAGTCACCAATTCACAAGGTGACAAGCTACAGCCCCATCCATGTCTACTACAGAAAATTGGGGGAAAATGGGATCACCAACAGTTTATTAAGAGTATTGTGCAACTGCGAAGCACTAAATATCATTGTATAACTGAACCAGCAGAACAAGCTTGTTCAGTTGTTGATGGAAATAAATGATGGCTACGCGGAAGTATAGTTAAAAATTAGTTGATGAATGATGGATGCACTGCCTGCGCTTGGACATTCTAACTGTTGAGAAACAAATACTAGTGTCAAGCAGTCTAAAACCTGAAATGGATATGTTCAATGTGGCCGGAAACAATACCAAAAGAATTCAAGGAGAGATTACGAGGGAACATTTCCAAATTCTGTGGTCCATGCAACATAGCCATTTTCAGAAGGCACTAGTAGAGAGTATTTTTCAGATTACTGGATGGATATCAGGAGCAGTGCAAAGGAAGGGTGGAATTCAGAGAAGCTACTAGCCTACTACAAATGCTCTTTACCAGGAAACTTCTGGTATGCACCATACTACAAAAGGACATGCTGATCATAAGGCTATACTGGTGCTGTTATGCAGGAGCTGAGGAAGAGCAAGAGAGAAAATAAAATAAACAAGCAACTAAAAGACAGCCTTATGAAGAGATTATGACTTCTACTGATTTCACAGGTCTGCATCATCTTTTTCAGCTTCCCAGAGTATCTTGTTATGCCCAAACTCAATTGATAACACGTGATTGGATAACTGCAACAAGGGCTTCTGAAATCTGAACACATAATCTATAACCAGAATCCGTCTATCCACAAAAGCCTCCAAAATGTTCCCTTCTTATTCACTACGTCTACGATCCCAAAGTCATGTTACTGCTGTAGTTGATGTGGATGATTTGCAAATCACTGAACTTGCTGTTCATGGCATGATAAATATCAGCTCAAGGAACCCTCTTAAACCATATGAAATACATTCTAGATATTCTCAAAGAAACTAGAACCTGGAGTAAGTGCAGGAGATTATGAAGGAGTTCTGTCACCCCCTAGAAAATTAAGAGTTTTGCCACAAAAGATGCTCCTCTCCCTGCGCGAACATTGCAGGAGATTAACAAGGAGACTGCTATACTTCACTCTAACTCCCCTGCCATCTTCTCCTCAGTCCAAAACTGAAGTCTGAACAGGTAAATATATTAATGGCACCTAGAGCTAGTTGCACAAAAGGTAACAAGACCAAACTAGGGGTCATGTTGTAAACTACAAAAGGCCTATCTATCGAGAAATCACACCAGCCAATATCATTATGGTCTAAAACTTAAGCCAGCTTCTTCAAATGTCCAAGAATTTCACACATGAAAGGCACTCTTCATTCCTGGAATACCGCAAAGCAATTCCCAGAAAGGGCTTATTCTATCCTAAAGCATCACATCTAATGCCACAATGCCACACCTAGTGATTTTATTATATATTTCTATCCCAGAGAACCAGATTTGAGTATTTGACCAATGATGCTTTATATCATTCTGATTGGAGAACTTGCTAAGGGTGTGTTTGGCAGGCCCTGCTGAATAAGGAGCTAAAAAGTTTTAAAACATAGGCAAAGCATGTTCTTTAATTGACTATACATAAGCTACTTATTCGTTCTAGTAACGAGCTTATAACATATAAGGAGCTCTCACCAACGAATGCTAAATTACTCTGAGATCCGTATCTGGATCAGTGGACTTTGCACTTATGGCCAAAATTTGAATTTATGGTAAACAATGAAACAAGAATAGTTGCTAGATCATCTGTTAAGGCTGAATACAAAGGAAGGCAGCCCCCACAGGAGAAGTGGTCTGGTTGAGCTATATACCACACGACTCATAAGCTCCCTTACAAGTTAAACCTTTCTGTTTGATAGTAATATTTTATTTTCTGTTTGTTAGGGTTGTTATAGGTGGCTAGATTCTGGTGTATAAAGTTCAATAAGCTTGTTGAAAGAAGGTAAACCAAAGCAAAACGTTTTCAACACTTAACTCCTCCCTTTCTTTTTCCACCTTTCTTTTCCCTATGTTTCGTCCAAGTATGTTTCTTCATATCTTGATCCACTCTTCAAACCTTTTCTTTCTCCTTATTGTCGGAATTAAAAAAAAGTACAGGGTGGCATAAACAAAACATGAAAATGTATCACTAAGCTTATTGTTTGGGTTCAAAATCAAACTAGATGGGAATCTTACTTGATTTCCTTCTGCTGTTACTGGGGCTATCTTTTATTGGTGTTGAAACTGGACCAGGAACTGATAATTGAGAAGTCGAGGCTTGAATTGCACTGGAACTCCTCTTGCTAAGGCTGAAGTACTCTGTTCTCAATGAGCCAAAGCCCGTATTGCATCCTTTTGGAAAACATTTAAGAACCACATTTCCATACACACGGTGAGAGCCAGGACTAGTGTCATAGCCAGCAGATTGAAGGGGCTGAACAGCCTGGTGGTATACAGAAGCAGCCATTCTGACACAACACAATGCTGAATAGTTATTGACAAACATACAACAAAATGCAGGAGTCTTATTAAAATGCAAGAGTCTTATTTCTTTCAAGCTCCAAATAATAGAATGGACAAAAAGGACACATCAACAACTCTTTAGAAAATGAAATGATATGCAATGGTAAGAAAATGGGAACACAATCAGTTTAATTTCAGGTAGTTGTATTACTGTGTAGGGTCACATGCAAAAATAGGCCAAATTAAAAGGTTGCTTGCACAAACAGGCCAAATGCACATGTCATTGTCAGCCTTTACAAAATGGCATGTCGTAGTTCGACAAAAATCGTGTCAAGAAGCAAGTAATCCCAGAGGCTCGGTAATTGTAAGCCAAAAATAATCAGTTCAGTGGTCTAATTTAGTTTATTGGCTACACAAGCCAGAAAACAAAGATTCCACTCAGGTTTAGCTCACTGACGATCTCAAGATGGTTCTTCAATGCTATTGAAAACAAAGCACAAAAATTGAGAGAAGAAGAATCTAATTGGCGCTACGGATGTTGAATCAAGAATTGCGGGTGTGCGCGCTTCAACATAAACACAAAAAAGGAGGGAAAACCATCATCAGAGGCGAGAAATTACGTAGATTGCAAAGAAGTAGCGAAGGTTGACCAAATAAATAAACGATAAATGAGGATTGAGAAATCGAATTGACGAACAACAACGAAATGGAAGACAGAGAATCACAAAAATTGAAAAAGGAAGAAAGATCTTACCAAATTAATGAAGGAATTGGGGTAGATGAAGGAATTGGGGTAGATGAAGGCAAATGCAGTAATGTACCAAACTTGAAAGAGAGGGAGAGTTGACGAAGGCGGAAGCTTCAACAAGCGTATTTGTTTTTATAGCGAGGGAGAGGGAGGGAACGGAAGAGAATTTTTTTTTTTTTAACCACACAGGGCATCCTTCCGGATGAGAGCGCGCAGAGCAGAATCAGCGAAAAGGTCCTGCGTGTGAGTTGTGTGGATGAGTCGCGCCATACTGTCGGCGGTCGAGTTGACCTCCCATAAAACATGGCCGAATTGCACCCTTGCAAAATGTTGGAGTAGGAGCTGGGTGTCGGAAATCAACATCTCGATCTCCCACGGGCAGCAGCATAAACCTCGCAAACAATTGATGATGGTCAGGCTGTCGCCTTCAATCACGATGCTGGAAAGCCGAAGCTCTTTCGCCTTGGTGATGCCTCCGCAGTCGATGACTGCCCCGCTATGGTCCCTGATAATGAAACCTGCAGAAGCTTTACCCGAAAACAGTTTGGATCCGTTTAAATTAATTTTGAAAGATCCCTCATCTGGTTTGCTCCATCTCAAATTTCTTCTTCTCCACGGCTCAATTGTTCGAGTTTTCTGGTGCTGGTATGTAGGCTCCTCTTCAAAGGTCATTAGAGGCAGCCCAGTTCTGTATTTGTCGTTTGGTGTAATTCTCCATAGTATGAATGGATGTTGTATTAAGGTTTTGAAATACTTTCCGATTT
This sequence comes from Persicaria tinctoria, assembly GCA_037127255.1. Taxonomy (NCBI): domain Eukaryota; kingdom Viridiplantae; phylum Streptophyta; class Magnoliopsida; order Caryophyllales; family Polygonaceae; genus Persicaria; species Persicaria tinctoria. Next base: position 40,752,468 of record JBANSL010000001.1, on the reverse strand, counting down.
CTGCTTGTCCATAAGCGCGCTCCACCATGTCGTCGCAAGTCTTCCTTTTTGCTCGAGGTTGAGTTTAGTAAAAATTTCACATACAATGTTTTTTATCGATGTGTTTCTAGTCTTGATGTATCGAATAACTTTTTCAATGTTTGGGTCAATTGTGTGAATCAGTTGAAGAGTGTGGTTGCATTCGATAAAGAGATGGATTGGGTTTTCATCCGTCCGATCACACAAAGCGCAAGAAAATGGAGCATGAATGCCTTTTTTTGCTAGCCTAGTTTTCGTCGGAATTCCATCTAATACAAGTTTCCAGATGAACTTTTTAACTTTCGGAAATGTGTCTAGGGTCCATACCCATGCTGTGCCATTGGTTTCTTCTGTTTTTTGCCTTGTGATGTGTGCTAGGACACTTGCTGTATGTTGTGAGCTGAATCTGTCATATTTTACAGTAACTTTTATATCGTTTTCTGCATACATTTCATGCATTTGGGCTAGGATAATACAGAATCTATGTAGTTTATGTTTATTTGCCAAATTATGGAATCTACACCAGTTTCTGTTTAATTTCGCAGAATTCGAGGCAAATTACAGCAGTTTTGAGAAAGGTCGAAAAAACTCGGAAATCAACTACAGAAGTCCAAGGCCAAGAAGCAACGGAACTAGTCGAATCAAGCTAGGAGCCCAGCATTACTCGATCTAGAGTACTTTTACTCGATCTCGACGAAGGTGTCCGAGCACAGGCCTTGTCGACTAAGCACTGATCGAGAAACTGAGTCAGAGACAACCCGACTCCCGGAAGCCAACTCGATCTCGAGTAAACTTTGTCGAGATCGACAACACTGTGATGCCATGTCCGGAGTCGAGGAGATGTGCCAAGTCGAGAAGCCAAGGACGGAAGACGCTGAGCACCCAGTTACTCAATCTCGAGTTCTTTACTTGATCTCGACAAACCAGAAGCGTCAGTCCGAGTCCGTGCCGAGGAGGATCTACTCGACAACACCAGGCCACACAGAAGTCGACATGTCTACTCGATCTCGAGGAATCTCCTCGATCTCGAGGACCCAGCACTGCACCTGTCCGAGCATGTCGAGGAAGAGCAACCCGAGACGTCCAGCGAAGCGAAGTCGACGACCAATTCTACTCGATCTCGAGGAAGGTTGTCGAGATCGAGGAAAACCGCGTCCCGGACCGCGTTACGCGGTTTTGCTGTCCTACTCGGATTGGAAGTCCTTGGATCCAATTTTGGTCGAGATCTACCAACAACTATCAAGTTCTATCTATGGAGAAGACCTATCAACACATGGAAGATATTTTACCTATTATAGATTTATTTCCCTTATAGATTTAATTCCTTAAATTGCATTTATTTATCTTAAAGCCTTTAGATATAGATAGATATATTCTATCCTTGAATAGCAAGGAATAGAAGACTATAAATAAAGCCTTAGGGGCTGGTTTTTCATCATTCAATTTCAGAGAGAACAAGTAAGTAGTAGTAGAGAAAGAGAGAGTTTGTGGCGGGCAAGGTGGAAAGGCGAAAGCGGATTTGTCTTGTTTGGTTGTAAGCTTTCTTTATTTAATTCAATGCAAGTTAGTTTCTTTTGTTATTTAATGTCTTTCTTGATGATGGAGAGTGAGTAGTTCACCCACTTCTGGGGCTGGGGTGAGCCCGACGGTGGCCATGTAAGGTGATGCGGTAAAGGTACAATCTTTTGATGCAATTCGTCTTCTATCCCTATGAGCATGATTCTTTTGCGAAAGTTGAAGGTGATCCTTGTTTGTGTTATTGAAACGAAAGTAATCTTAATGCAACTTGGATTAATTATGTGAAAAGGGTTAGTAACAATTAGGGTTATGCGAAAGCCTCTATATTCCTATTTGTCAATAACGAAAGTTATTTTGATGGAACGCATGATCTTTTATGCTTTTATGTGTTACTTTGCATGGTTATCGTTGTGGCGTTGATACCCTGGCTTTGGAAGTTCTTTATATATTGAGTTTATTTCGTTTGAAATATGAGTTCCGTGTTCGAAATCTGCAATTTACAGTTTCTGTGTTTAGTCGATCTAGAGCAGTTTTGGTCGAGATCGAGTAGGCTGTTGTCGATCTCGAGTAGGGCTAGTCTGGATCGAGTTGTGTGTCTGAGTTTCTGCTTCTGTCGTCGATTCTGAAGTTTCTGTTTCTGCTGAGTTTTGTCGATCTCGAGTAGCTGTCGTCGAGATCGAGTAGCTTCTGTCTTTACTTTTATTTCTTGCTTTCGTGTGTTATTTCTGTCTTTCTTTCTTTGTTTCTGTCTTCTGTTTGCTTTTCTGTGAGATTTACAGCTGCCTAGGATCCGCTGACATGCTTCCTCGTGGATTCGATCCTGACTTTCTCTTACTACATTGGAGGGAGTCTTGTAATTATTTGCTGGGGCATGAATCTGGTTTGAATTATTTCATTATATTTTGAACTTGATTTCCTCCCTCTTACAACACTGTACTGAACCAACCATTTTTGCTTGGTTTCGAGTATAGTCTGTCTTCTATTTAGTGTTCTGGTATATAGATGTTCTCAATCTTGTTGACCACACATCCATTGGGAGGATGTTGGATAGCTCATCAATATTCCATTTCTTATTGATGTCGATGTACTTTTCCGCCTTGTCATTTACGTTGATTGTGATGTTGGGAAGTTGTCGACCTTGTAGTGGTTTTTCGTCTAGCCAGATATCCTTCTAGATTGATCGTCTTTCCATTTCCTACTTGCCATATTAGTCCTTTGCAGAATTCTTCTTTTAGTTCCATTAGTTTGACTCGTTGCCAAGGTGAATTACCTTTTCACTAGTATTCAAAGAGGGGGGTTTCTTTCAAATATTTTTCTTTGATCATTTGGATCCATGGGTTACATGGCTCTGCTAAGATTTTCCAAAGCAATTTCATTTGTAGTGCTTGGTTAATATCTTTTGTTTTATGTATTCCTACACCTCACAATCGTTTCTGCTTACAAACCTTGTCCCAACCAATAAGAGGAGAGAAGGATTGATCTTTGTTTCAGAAGAAGCATTTGTTTATTTGGTCAAGTTCTTTATGGATAGTTGTGGGGAGCATAAAATTTTGCATAATATAATTTGGCTTAGTTGCTAGATTTGATCTTATTAGGGTCACCCCTCCTTCTTGTGAGAGGGAGTTGGCTTGTAGTGGTTTGTCGTCTAGCCAGATATCTTTTATTTATTAGCCTATTCTGTTTTTTGTTGTCATTTCCATTCTGGGATATTTCGTTTCTGTTCTGTAAAGTGATGAGAGAGTCATCAATTTCCTTTAATTGGCGAAATATATTCCTAAATGTTTTCTTATTCCATTCTTTACTTAGTCGCTTAAGTATTTGAGTTTTTTTTCATCAGATTATACATATGCGAACCCGCAACTTGAGATCTCCAAGCTTGTTGAACCACATGCCGGTAGTCTTTTCGTGTAGTCCACATTTTTTCAAATTTAAATGGTTGGGATTTAAATTGTTCTTGGTTATAATTCTGTTACAATAGGACAGTGATCTAATGATGTAAATGCATGATTTTTCGTTGGAATGTTGGGGAACCATGTGAGTATTAGTTCTTGTATTAAGGAAGGGAAGAGAAACTGAAAAGGGAGGGGGGTCGTTCTACCATACAAAGCCTTTTTTATTGGGGCAATTTGCGAAATAGGCACGAAATAGGGCCTAATTTGCGAAATGTCCACGTTTTGTGACAATTTTGATTCATTTTTTAAGCATCAAATGATTAATGTTATGGAGTCACACATATAGTTATGGAGTCACACATATAGTAGAATCAAATGATTAATGTTATGAAATGCGTCAAAATTTGCGCCTTGGCGCAACTTTTGATTGATTTTTGAAGCATGAATTACTGATTATGATCATTTTTTGCTATATATGTGTAATTTTCATGTTTCCAATCGAATATGTGTATGTTTATGCTTATTTAGGCTTGTTAGTATTTTACATTGCTCAAGTCATCATTATGATTGCTTACACTGTGATTGCGCTATGATTGTTCAAGTAATCACTACACTTGAATCATAGAAATTTTGCACCGGAAGTGCAAGTTTTATAGAATTTTTTTCATAACAGGTGTATTGTATTCATCTAGTTGATTTAAAGATATAGATTCCACACTGTTGCATCCAATATTGTGTTCATGTCATCCAATATTGTGTTCATGGCATCACTACAATTGAATCTGGGCAATATAATGAAATATCCATTCCTTATTAGACTTTGATTGCTCATGTCATCACTACACTTCCTTATTGCACTTTGATTGCACCATGTCAACACTGCACTTGACTCATAGAAAATTTACACCGGAGGTGCAAATTTTGTTGAATTGTGTTTATAACTGTTGTATTTTGTCATTGTTGAATCAAATATTGCATTTGACAATATAATGAAGTGCTCATTCCTTATTACACTTGGATTGGTCATGTCATCACTAAAGTTGAATAATAGAAAATTTGCACCGGATGTGCAAATTTTGAAGGATTGTGTGCATAACTGGTGTATTGTATTCATCTAGTTGAGTTAATGATATGCATTCCTCACTGTTGCATCCATTATTGCATTTAACAATATAATGAACAACACGTTTTTTATTAACATTGTAGGATTTTTTTCATAACAGGTGTATTCTATTCATTTAGCTGATTTAATGATATAATTAAATTCCTCACTGATGAATCCATTATTGCATTTGACAATATAATGATGTATCCATTCCTTATTACACTTTGAATGTTTCATGTCAGCACTGCATTTGAATCATAGAAAATTTACACCGTAGGTGCAAATTTTGTAGGATTTTGTTCATAACAGGTGTATTCTATTCATCTAGTTGATTTAATGATATAAATTCCTCATTGTTGCATCCATTATTGCATTTGAAAATATAATAAAGTATCTATTACTTATTATACTTTGATTGCTCACGTCATCACTACATTTCAATGATAGAAAATTTGCACCAGAGGTGCAAATTTTTTAGGATTGTGTTCATAACTGCTGTATTATATTCATATAATTGATTAGATGATATAAATTCCTCAATGTTGCATCCAATATTGTATTTGACAACATATTGAAATTCCCCATTCCTTATTGTACTTTGATTGCTCATGTCATCATTACACTTTGATTGATCATGTCATCGTTTCAATCAGATTGTGTTTGTTACTACTGCAATGTATTTATCCTCTTAAATTCATACTCTACAGATTACAATGGCAACCCACGTTATTACAGTTGTATATGGTGGGAAATGGTTATTTGATGATTCGGGTCCAACCTTTGTTGGAGACACTACTTCAAAGGTGTTTATGCTTGATGACTCAATAACACTACAGGGTTTAACTGAAAAAGTGCACAACAGATTCAATGTAGACAGTGCATTTGAATTAGAATTCAATCATTTACACCCTTTTAAATTCTTGAAAGCACCCCTTAATGTTGAATGTGATGTTGATTTGAAAGAGTTTTTAAAGTTGTCCGAACTACAGGATGTTAAATTTGCTGTTGAGTTGTGTGTCAGCATTAAAACAGATAGTGAACAAGAAGATCAATAGGCATTCTTAGCTAACAATTTACAGTTGGTGACATGCAATCCAACTACAACCGACATTGTCTTAGGGGAAAATAGCATGACATTGATCGGTGACACCAGGATGAAGGGTGTATTGTTAGAAGATACTAAAGATGACATGTATTCTGTAAATAGTGATACTGCAAGTGATGAAGATTCTGCAGTTAAAATATGGAGAACATTCTATTCTACAACACACATGAGGGAAACTACACTAGAAGATTGGGATGCTGATAGCTCTATTGTGCCTAGTCTGAATTTGAATTCACAAAACATGATGTGCATTGGCAAAAGCTTTGAATCAAGGAAAACAGTTAAGAATGCTTTGGGAATCTTGTCAATAACCGAGATATTTAGTTTTCGTGTGGCAAAATCAGATACAAACTATTATAGGGTGCATTGTGTAGATCTTAACTACAAATGGAAAGTGCATGTCAAAACTTTTGCTCCAACTTGGCATGAGGTTATAGTATATGTTGACATGCACACCTGCACGTGGGATTTTAGAACAAAACACTGCAAACAACCTTCATCCTCTGTGGTTGCAAGCATCATTGAATCAAGGTGAGAAAATTTTGTAAGAAATAGTATTTATATTTAATCTTGCTTTTTAATATATTATTTATTCTAATTTGAATATAATTACACAGTGTTGATGCTGGATACAAACCAGCACAAATAATGGATAAGATGAGAACAGAAAAAAAAAGATGCCAATTACCCACTGGAGAGCATGGAAATCATCAAAAATTGCACACGAAATTGTTAAGGGGACACCAGAATCAAATTATGCAGATTTGCCATCATTTTGCCATATGCTCATGGAGAGAAACAATGAGACTATAACATTAATTTCAACAGACAAAGAAGACAGGTTTCAGTACTTGTTCCTCTCCTTTGGACAGTGCATCAGAGCATTCCCCCTCTTAAAGAAGGTATGTCTTAATGAGTGTAAGCATAAATTCTGTTCTCACTGATTTTCATAAATTCAACATGATCAGTAATTTCATCTCTTTATCTACCAGGTTGTTGTTATTGATGGCACATTCTTAACTGGACAATATAGAGGCACGTTGCTTGGAGCAGTTGCACAAGATGCAAACAAACATATTTTTCCGCTTGCCTTTGGTATTGTTGACTCTGACAACAACAGCTCTTGGGAATGGTTTCTGTATCGGCTGATGAAGGTTGTGCCTCCCTCAAATGACTTAGTGTTTGTCTCTCATAGACATGCTAGCATTTCAAGGGCTATATCTTTAGTATACCCAACAGCTACACACTACATATGTATGTGACACTTGAAACAAAACATCAAAGCGACATTCAAGAAAAAGGAACTAGGGAAAATGTTCAAAAAAGTAGTAGAGAGTTACACTATCCAAGAGTTCAACAACTACCTTGCACAAATAGAAGCAACCTGTCCAAAACTATCAGAATATCTGGTGTCAGCAGGTTTTGATAAATGGGCCAGAGCACATGCAATGTGTAATAGATACAACATGATGACATCCAACAATGCTGAAAGCTTGAACTCCGTTTTCAAAAGGAAAAAGGGTTATCCCATTGTGGCACTTATGGAGTTTGCTTATGGATGGCAATGGGTCGGGTGGTGGGTGGATGGACCCCCATTTCACCTGACCCACCATGGGTGACCCATTTCTCCACCCATCACCCCACCCATATCCACTTCACCATATCCATCGGGTGATCGGGTGAAATGGGTGAAATATGGGTGAAATGTGGGTGATTTTCCCTAAATGCATGTAATTGAATTCCAATCAATTTGGTACAAAAAAACAGTGTATAAAATATGATAATCTTACACATTTAAGTCTTAAATAAGTCTTAAAAACATACAATAAGTCTTAAACACATATCATAAGTCTAAAACATAAGGAAAATAAGTAGTCCGACTTGAATGCGAATCGCCTTGGATGAACATCAACCACTAGACCACTATAGGTAAGCTTAGGGGTGGGCACAAATTCCGTAAATCCCGGGCCCATCCCGATCCCGGTGGGATTTGAAAAAATAAATAATGAATCCCGTCCCGGTCCCGTCACGCAAAAATTATGTGAGACGGAACGCGGGACGAATATTTCTTATCCCGCAAATCCCGTCCCGTCCCACATATATATAATATAATATAATATATATTATATTATATAATTTACACTTTTTGTAAGTATTATATATTTATCTATACATATATTATACTTTGTAAAAGATATTTTATAGTATACTTTCTTTCTTTTTTGTCGGTGTACACACTGTATTATAGATATATACATACTGTATATTACTATGTATATTACTATGTAAACTATGTAAACTAATACAATGTATTACTATGTAAACTAATACAGTGTAGTATACTTTCTTTCTTTTTTGTCGGTGTACACACTGTATTATATATGTAATAGTGTTTATATGTATAGTATATAATATTGTGTATAATTATATTTATACACAATATATATATATATTTTTTATATAAATATATATATAAAAATATATTTTATATAAAATATTTTTTTTTTATATAGATCGGGTCGGATGGTGGGTGATGGGTCGGGTGGTGGATCGGGTGCGGGTGGAGAAAAACTTCACCCCACCCGACCCACCACCCATATCCACTTCACCCACATCCACTTTCCACCCGCTTTTTTTCGGGTTTTCACCCACTTTTTCGGGTCGGGTGATTCGGGTTCGGGTCGGGTGCGGGTGAAATTGCCATCCCTAAGTTTGCTAGAGAAAAGCTCACATCATGGTTCCAGGAGAGAAGAGAGAAAGCACTAGAAAACCAAGACAGAATAACTCCTGAAATCCTTAAAGTGATAAGGAAATCACAAGAGCAAGTTGGGTTATGCAGAGTAGAAATGATGAATGCATCACAATTTGAGATCATAGGTCACGGAGCTGTAGCTATAGTTGATCTATCAGCGAGGACATGTACGTGCAGGGTATTTGATGTCGAGAAAATACCGTGTGTACATGCTCAAGCAGCCATTACACACATAAAGGCAAATGTGTCTGATTTTATTGCAAAATTTTACAGCAATGATGTTTGGCGTATAGGATATGCAGAAACAATATATCCAGTGTTGGAAGAAGATGAAGGGAACATCCCTGATGTGATAAAATCTATCAAATGTTACCCCCCAGTAGTAAGAAAGAGAGCAGGAAGACCACCTTCACATAGAAAGCTTTCAATGGAAGAGTACAAGAGGAGGTTAAATCATTCGAAATAAGGTTGTCAACACAATTTCTGTCATCGGTATTATATAAAAGTAATGTTAGGAAATAATACAGCTTAGACATTGTGAATGCCATTTATGTTTCAAAATAAACATTAATTCAATATTATAGAATAAAATTTTAGATTTTATCATGTAATAATACAAGTTTGTATATTCTTTTCCATCTATGTCAGCGCAAATTTGCCATCGATGCTCATGAAATTTCAAATTTATATCATTGTTGTTCACTCAAAAAACAATACAAAGTTGACAAAGTGTTGTTGTTGTGCAAATATAAACTATTGTTGAGCAAAAATAAGATGATGTTGAGCAAGTTTTCAACAACCATACGATGTTGTGCAATTTTATTCTATTGATGAGAAAAAATAAGACCATGTTGAGCAATAATCTATAGAGAAACTATGAGAACATAAATAGAGAAAATAAGATCATGTTGCCAACAAAGTGTTGTTGTTGTGCAAATATAAGCTATTGTTGAGCAAAAATAATATGACGTTGAGCAAGTTTTCACCAATCATACGATGTTGTGCAATTTTATTCTATTGATGAGAAAAAATAAGACCATGTTGAGCAATAATCTATTGAGCAACTATGAAAACATAAATAGAGAAAATAAGATCATGTTGCCAACAAAGTGTTGTTGTGCAAATATAAACTACCGTTGAACAAAAATAAGATGATGTTGAGCAATTTTATTCTATTGATGAGCAAAAATAAGACGATGTTGAGCAATAATCTATTGAGCAACTATAAAAAACATAAATAAAGAAAGTAAGATAATGTTGCTAACAAATTCACAAGTGTCGATTGTTGTGCAAATATAAACTATTGTTGAGCAAAAATAAAACGATGTTGAGCAAATTCCCCCCCTACTGCACTTCAATGTTGTGCAATTTTATACGATTGATGAGCAAAAATATTACGATGTTGTGCAATAATCTATTGAGAAAGTATGTAAACATAAAGAGAGAAAATAAGATCATCTTACCAATAATTTCACAAGTCTCGATTATTGTGCAAATATAAACTATTGTTGAGCAAATATAATATATTTTTGAGCAAATATCTACCAATAAACCATATTGCGCAATCATATTCTATTGAAAACTAAAGAATCATATTGTGAAAAAATAAATTTAAGGTATGGAATTATAAGTTAAATAATAAGAAATAAATAAAGTACTACACAATTTCCGATTTTATACAAAAAAAGAAAAGAAAAACGGTTTTCCTAAAAAAAATATAAAAAGCAACCAATGTAAATGTCTAATACGCTTTTCTCGTTCTAAAAGTTCTCCATCACCTTCGTTTTGTTCCATCCTCCAGCTAAATCTACTCTCTCTCTTTCTCTGCGAGATTTCTTCACGCTTGATTATAGGCTTGTGGAGACGAAATCTATCATATACATCAACATGTCATCAGATCCGAAAGGTTTGATTTCGTCTATTTCGTATATTATAGTTTAAATTAGAACGAATTGTGTTTAGGGTTTAGTTTTCACGAAAATCAAGAAATGACGCTTATTCAAGAGGTTTGAATGTTTATAATCAAGCTGTTATTTAGGCTTCCAAGAGCTACCATTGCTAATTCAATTGCTTGCACATTAAAATTTGTAGTTAATGTGATGGATTTATCATTCAATTTTGAAGTTTATACGGTATAAACTGCCTTCTATTACAATGTCATTACTTCCAATATTTGTAGAAATTGATTGTAAGTGTTCATTCTATAGGTAAATGTCCACAGAGTTTAAGTGATTCACCTGTTCTACAAAGTCCAAATCGAATTTCAAAGAGATGAAAAAGATCTGGAGTTAAACCTCCAGTAGTTAATTTATCTAGAGATTCACCTCCCTTCAAAGATGAATTGTTTGATGATAATGAGCCCGGTGAAGCCTATGAAGCAAGGGACGGTTGTCGGTCGCTTGAATCCAAAGATTCTCAACCACTTGTTCGAAAAAACAGTAAGAAAGAGGTTCCCCTTGTGACTGATCTTCCTGTTGGCACTGTTGGTGTGGAAACCATTGAAATTGCAAGATTGGATAACCATTCACCTAATGAGATAGTTGTTCAACATGTAAACCCAACTGTGCATATCAACACATCCAATGAACAAACGGATCCCACCGACATACAACCTAACACAGAAAACAGGCAGATGATTGTGAGGAATGAGAGGAAGACAAGACAAAAAAATCTCCCAGGTTTGAAGGCACGTTCAAGCCCACGATTGCTGGTGTCATCATTGAAAAAAATGAATGACAAGCAGGAGAAATTCATTCAAGATATTGGGTTTGGATTTTTGTTCAAGTTGGATATTGTTACCCTAACACTGCATCTTTCATATTGGTTAGTGGATCAGTTTGGTGCTAACAAGTGTTGCCTGGTGCTGGCTAATGGAGAAGAACTTGAAATTGCAGAAATAGATGTGCATATCACAATGGGGCTCCCCATGGGAAAGATTTTAGTTGGAATAAAAACAACTAAATAGAATTTCAGTCTTGTGCAAGATCGGAGAAGCACATTTGAGGTCCAGGATAATATAACAACAGCTATGGTGATGGATAAATTGATAGCTGACACTGACTGTGGTGATCAATTCCTTATGAACTTTATTGTTATATTAGACTCTATCTTGGATGATACTCTAGGAAACGGGCATGCCAACCACAGTTTAATAAGAGTAGTTCATGAATTGGGTGACATGAAAGACCTAAATTGGTGTGGTCTCGTGTTGGAAAGTTTGGTTGACACAAAGAAAAGCTGGGAAAAGAACAAGAATGGCCATTTCAGTGGGCTTCTATTATTCTTGGTTGTAAGTTTTTTTTTTTAAACCTTTCCTCTGATGTTAACTTAATTTCTTACAATGTACGTACAATATTCTTCATGTCAGCATTCCCCCGCTCCATCATTATAATGATATATGTTTATCACCTTGGTGTTGTAGTTGTTTTATATGGATAAGGTGAAATTATTCACAAGCACCGCACTCAGAAGAATGAGTCTATGTTTCCCAGTGTTTGTTGGCATGAATTACAAAATTTTGCGCAAACGAGAAACTGATGATATTAGTACCGGAGGCTTTGGCCGTGGCTTAGTCCAGGCTCGCCAAATTCTTCCTCCCCATCAAGACATACCGTCTACATCTTGTCCGCCCACTACTGCACAAAACGATGAAGGCACCAGTCACCCTGCTGATCCAGAAAAACAACCACCCCCAGTAGAGGTTTATATGAATTCTTTAAACCAATTCAATCTAATATTGGTGCAATTTAGAATGTTTTGATATTTATTGGTTATTTTTTATTCTTGTTTTTTATGTGCTGTTATCTTCTAGAGTTGGATAATTTTTTTTGCTATAAAAACTTCTGTGCTTGCATCTGCTATATCCGATTTTGTTGAGTGGTCTACAAATGTACCGCCTGAACTACAACATGATGACAAGGCGAAAAGACTTCTACATGGGGCAAACCAGCTTCTAGGGATAGAAGATGTAACCCCTTAGCCTGCTACAGATGCTGCTGACAGGTCTTATATGGATGACTCTCCAAACACACATTTTACCGACTCCCAAGAAAATTTTTGGTCAGACCCTGCTTTATTAGATTGCATTACTCAGATTGAGATGGCGTATCAGAATAAGCAAAAATTGAAACCAAACATCAAAGTAGATGGGGAATTTTCTTTTGATATATTTCTAAATGATCCTGTTTTTTAAGAAAGATAAAGGGACATCATAGAACACAGGAGATGCAAACAACGGTAATAATGAACCAAACCAGGCTTCTCCAGACGGCTATAGTCATCCGCCAATACATCAGGATGTTCAAGCTAAAACTGCAGACACATTATGAACAACTCCAAATCCCCTACCCACTCAATTGCAAACTGATATTCCACCAGGGAACCATTTGGGAGGTAGAAGAAAATGCAAGTCCCCTGCTGCATTGCCAACACGGAGATCACCGCATGTCAACGCAGCTGAAGTGAATGCTACAGAACAACTGAATGACACAAAGAGAGAAGAAGCTGCAAGGAGAGCATATAAACCTTCTGCATCTTTGAGAAGCCCTTATTATTCACGTGTTGTTGATATTAATGATCCTATCTCTGAAATTGAGCGCACTGTTTCAGCCTATTTAGCAATGAAAATAACTCATAGCACGTAAGTTCATTTTAATCTTAATTTACTTAATGTATGTTCAATTACAGGTAAAAGATTATTTTTACTTAATCCATCTTCATAATGATTCGCTTTGCAGGGAAGTTTTATTTAAACGCAAGTCTGTTGAAATTGTTAGGACAGACATGGGTACACTTGAAGATTAAAACCACTTGTCTAGTGTCATTATTGATGCATGGACAGCTGTCCTCAACCACAAGGAACAGTATAAAAGTGCTCAATCACCAGCAAGACTATTTTTCAATATCAACAAATCTGTAATATTTTTACAAGTTCATCCTTCAATTACACTCCATTCTTTGTCATTATTACAATGGGTCTGTTTTTTTTACTAATTTCTATTCTTGATCCAGTTTAATGTGGAGAGTGTATCACCAGGAGCTTGTGATGAACAGTTTAAGAGGTTTAACCTCCACCTTGATACTATATTGTCTTTGTCACCACACATTTTTTTGAGAGATGTAGACATGGTAGTCCCTCGACATCACCTGAATAAAGTTCTCTAAATACTGAATTTAAAATCAAAGTTAACAAGCTCAATCACTAATTACTATCTGTTTTATATTATGTTGATTAGATTGTATTTGGGGTTCAATGAGAAGTGTTTTATGTCATGGTTGTCTTCAACTTTAAAAACAAAGTTGTCTATATCGTTGATATCACCCTATCTTGCACTGATGCAACTTGCAGCTTTCCATCACCCTTCGAATGGTTGGTAAGTTTTATTAATTATATCTAATATGTCATTACTTTTATTAATTTCATTCAAATATCACCTCAGTTGACAATTAAAATTACATGCTTTATAATTCAATCCATGCAGGGGGGTATGCTGATTGCTTATCTAACAGATAAGGGGCTTGGAGCAAAGGCAGAAATAGTTTCAACTGCACCAACATCAAATGTCCCCATCGCATGGGCTGGAGAAGATAAAGTTCTGCATTCTGGGGTATGCCTCATGCGTCACATGGAGACCTTCTTTGGGGCAGAGAGATGGTACAAGTGTGGATTAGAAAAGGGCAATTTCAAGAATATCTCAAAGCTACGGGTAAAGTACCTAACAGATATTCTGTGCTCAGAGCTGAATGAAGTGAACATAGAAGTTATGAAGGCAGCGAAATCCCATGCAAATATGACTTCAAAGGGGATTCAGGGCCAGAAACTAAATCTTGGTTGAACAACTAAAACGCAATTTCATGTTTTTTTTTGCAAACTTTGGAATGTATTTGGGTGTAGACAGTTGCGTACTCTGGTTCTGAAAAGTTTTCTCGTAAACATTAAGACATTTGTTTTCCTTGTGGTTTTAAGGTGGATTGTATTTGTCAAGATGCATACAACTATAACTGCTTCTGAACAGTTGTGTGTTCTTTTCTATATGTCAGCACAATTCTTTCCCCTCGGTAATCAAATATGTGATTTGTGTTGATAACTGGTCTATTTTATTCATACAGTTGATTTGATGATATCCATTCGTTTGTCATGCACATATAAACTATTGTTTAGCAAAACTAAGATGATGTTGAGCAAATTACCAATAACATAAAACCTTAGTTAAACAGTGTCAGCACTACTTTTACCAAAACAATCCACAAACTAATCAATGTGTCCGCAGTATCACAAAAGATAGACGTAAAACTTCAGTAACACTTTATAATATCAAATATGAGGTGCGAAATTACAAAATAATCATATGATTATTATGATATTAATATGTTGCATCATATCATTAGCCTGGAACACGTAGAAACTAAAAAAAATAATACATTGAACATATAAATAAGTTCCAATATTATCAATTATTAATATAGTAGAACTACAGTCCTAAGAAGTCATCAATCTTCTTCCTCCATTCCATTTCTGCATCTAAAACTTCTTTAACGCACTCCATGAGATTGTCTTTTACCTCTTACAACATCTGTCTTTGTTTGCCCAATTCTCCTTCCATCTACATGAAACATAAAATACAGGAGTCAATACAGTATGGAAAAAAAATTAAGGATAAAACTTCAAATATCACCTTTGATAGTGCTTCAACATCTTCATCTTTGGATGCAATCCAAATATGATGTTCAGTTGCTATTATTGATCTTTGTAATTCCTCATATAATGTATAACGAACCACAACGGCTTCCACCAACTCGGCCCTGCGAGCCTTTTTGTTAGTCTCACACGCCTCATCAACGAGGGTCATGTGATACCCCCGGTAAACAACACCATCAAGCTCGTCCATCATTTGATGGAATCTAGTGCAAAATTCAACAGTGTTTCCATAATTCATCTTTATGGAGGGGAATGTGTTAGTAGTGTGATTAAAAGTTCTGGTATACTGATTTATGTTAAAATCAGTTTGCAGAAACCAATGGACAACAAAGAATTATTTATGGATATATATAGGCAATAATTATACAATTTTCTTCTTTGTAAGTAGGCCAGATATACGGGCCTACGAGCTCGAGTACTAGCTATTCAAGCTCGGCTCGTTTATAAACGAGCCGAGCTCGAGCTCGAGCTCAAATTCCATTCGAGTATATATATATATGCTCAAGCTCGGCTCGCGATCTTGGTGTAGAACTCGAGTTTGGCTCGTGATGTCCACTAAAATAGCCATGTTGAAATACATAGTTTAGCTCCATATTCTATACACGTTGCATATTTCGGGTTGGGAATATGTCGAATTTATGTAATATGTGCTTATTTGCAAGAAATGGAGATCTACATAAGTTTTGGTTTAATATTGCAGAATATGGAGCTATTTCGGGACAAAACTAAGAAGCAAAGACGGAAGCTGATTGTTACTCGATGACGACTACTCTTTGTCGATATCAACTAAAGAAGTCCGGACACAGTAAGATCGAGGACATGCTAGATCGAGGAACTGAAGGCAAAACTCCCCGACTCCAGAGAGTTACATGATATCGAGTAATCTACTCGATATCGACAAGAATTGAAGACCGGCCCAGAGTCGAGGAGGAGAGCCTGATCGAGGAGCCGAGGAGAGCTGCTCGACCTAACCAGACAACCCGATGCTGAGCAACACCACTCCTCGATATCGAAGAAACTCCTCGATGTCGAGTAAACCCACGGCACATGTCCGGGCAACGTCGAGGAGAGGCTGCTCGACAACACTAGGCCAGCCATGATCGACGACACTTACTCGATATCGAGTAATCTACTCGATATCGACAAGACCTGAGAGCCAGTGTCCAAGCAGATCGAGGACCAGTTACTCGAGCAAGCCAGTGAAGCCAAGTCGACGTCCCACACGTGCTCGATATCGAGGACTTTACTCGATATCGAGGAGATCTATCCAGAGCCACGTTATGTGGTAAGCTGTCTGACGCGGTTTGGGCTTGCTTGGGGCCGAAGATGTCTGATTCTATCCAAGATCTATCAACATCTATCCATAGAGAAGAAGATTTACCCACATGAAGATATTTTAGCCTTTTATATATTTCCTTTTTAAAGATAAATGTTCCTTTTATTAATGTTATATCCTTAGATATAGATAGAGATTTCTATCCTTTAATAGCAAGAATTAGAAGCCTATAAATAAAGCTCATGAGGCTGATTTCTATGCATTCAATTTCAGTAGGAGAAGTAGTAGTAGAGAGAGAAAGAGGGGCCGAGTGGAGCAAAGGAGCGAAAGTGATCTGGCTTTGTTCGGTTTGTACTTTCTTCAGTTTGGTTTAATGCAAGTAGTTTATTTTTCATCAATGATGTCTGAGATTGCGATGAAGCGCGAGTAGTGCACCCACTTGCCTTTTGCATGCTTGGTTATCGTTGTTGCAAACCCCGATCTTGGAAGTCTTTCATAAATAATTTATTTCGAGAATCCCACAAGCTGTGTTATTTCTTTATTGCGTTTTTTTAGTTTCTGTTTCCTCGATATCGACAAATTCTGGTCGATATCGAGTACTGATCCCCGATCGCCGTAGCTTCTGTGTGCAGGAACTCGACAAAGCCTTCATCGACATCGACAAGTTTACTCGATATCGAGTAGAGCCTGCTCGATATCGACAAAAACCGCCGCCAGTTGTTGCTCTGTTCAACTTGCCCGATCTCCTGTCGACTAACCCTAGTCGAGATCGAGCACTGTGGTCGACTTCTGCCGTGAGATTCCACCGCTGCTTAGGATCCGCTGACACGTTTCCTCGTGGATCGATCCTGACTTCCCACTACTGCATCGGGAGGAAGTCTTGTAATTATTTGTAAGGGACGGAATCTGGTTTTCTTTGCTTTATTCATATTTTTATTTGCAATCTCGATTTTTCTTCTACAACAAATTGGCGCCGCTGCCGGGGAAGCTATCATTCGCGCCTTAGGTAGTTAAATCTCACGTTTGCTTTGAGTTACTTCGCAGGTGTATGCACCGTTCTGGTCAACCACCTGAGTTTGACGGCTTAGACGAACCGGAACACCTCTTACACATCCACGCTAAACTAAAAAGAGCCATGGCGGTCGCAGAGACACAGGAACATCTGATACAGAGGATTCAGAGGGAACTAGTCGCAAAAGATACTGCTCTCGCCGCTGAGAGTGCAGGAAGGGGATAAGCGGAAGCTGAGCTTGCCCAATACCCAACCACTACAGAGGATTATATGCACCCAACTCTCGTCGTGCCTGAATCGGCTATTCTAATCCCTGAAAATACTTTTGAAATTCGCACTCAATTCCTTATAGAACTTAAAAATAATGCTTTTCATGGGAGGTTTAATGAATGCCCTCTTGAACATATTACCAATTTTTCTTAAATGTGCCGTACCCTTGCTGAAGGTACAACTCTGGAATATGTCAAGATGAAGGCCTTTCGTTGGTCTCTCGCTAGACCTGCATTGAAGTGGCTAGAAGGACTGAAACCACGATCCCTCACAACCTGAGCTCAAGTAGAGCAAGAGTTTCTCAACAAATTCTTCCCTCCTGCCAAGACAGCACTCTTCCGCCAGAAGATTACAGCTTTCAAACAGAAGTCTGGGGAGCCGCTGGCAAAAGCATGGGAACGATACAAAGAACTGTTGTGATCTTGCCTTACTCATGGACAGCCACCCTACGTCATTCAAGAGATCTTCTTCAATTCTCTTGACCAAGTCACTAAAGACAGGATCAACCAGTATACTCGCTATGAGTATCTGACGATGCCACCAACTGACGCATGGGGTGTACTAGACAAGCTCACCAACTATGACAATAAGTATGGGGCTACTACAAACTATGATGATGATGCCTATGCCAGGCCAGCCCCATCTATGCCCCTCTATGTGCCTTCCAAAGAGATTGACCCAGATGTCAGGGAGCAGTACTACATATACCAGAATCGCAAGCTCCTCAAGCAAGTCAAGTATCTCTCAGTCAACCAGCCTTGCATCGAATGCGGATCACAGCGGCACACCACTACTGAGTGCCTACACACAGAGCAAATCAGGATGGCAGAGACCCAGGAAGAGGTAGCTTATGCAGGGGGTCTCAATTGCTATATGGGGGACCAAAGGTTTCAACAACCACAATGGAACCAAGGTGCCCCTAGAACCCCCCACAATACAGAGCTCCAGGACATCTAGAGAGAGATCAACGGAAAGATGATCTACAAATGATCCTTGATGAAATGCGCCGAAATCATGCACAGCAACAGCAATCTACAAGCGCCATCAATAATCAGCTCCAGAATTTCAACACAAAATTTGGAGAAGTGGATATTTGGAAGAGGGCCATAGAGACCCAGATGGGTCAAATCGCAGCACAAATCCCACGACCGACCGGACAACTCCTTGGGCAAACAGAACCAAATCCCAAGGGGAAGACCGGACACGTCGCAGCTGTAAAACTCAAGAGCGGGCACCAATTACACGAGCCAAAGATCGGAAAGCACCAAGACAAAGCAGAGCAGCAACTTGACAATGAGCAGCAACAACTCGATGTCGACCAACCCTTGGTCGATATCGACAAGCATCTCCTCGACACAGACCAGAAGCCAACCTCGGACTTCACTACACAACCCAACAACTCGAGATCAGCAACCCTTGTTGATATCGAGGAACCACTGGTCGATATCAAGGAAAAGTTGGCCGATGTCGACGACTCTCCAACACCTCCGACGTCTGTTCTGGCTCCAAAGCAGAAAAAGACACTACATTTCCCTTCCAGAGCACTAAAAGATCCCACTGCAAGTAAGTTCAAACGTTTTGTTAATATGCTGCAAGAACTGAATTTCTCTATTCCTTTTACAGAAGCTCTGCAAGAGATGTCTGCGTATGTCAAATTCCTAAAGGAAATCCTGAGCAAAAAGCGATCCATCTCGGAGATCGCCAGCGAATGCAAAGTACTCCATTTTCCTGAGAAGAGACCTGACACTGGTAAGTTTTCTGTTACTGTGGGGTTGGAACAATATAAATATGAGTCCTTATGTGATTTAGGAGCGAGTGTGAGCATCATGCCCTTATCAATCTGGCGGAAGGTCAAGATAAGATCTATAGAGCATGTGGATGCTAAGCTATACATAGCAAACAATACAGTTGATACGTTTGGGATACCCGATCCTTCGCCTGTGGGCTTCAGATCAAGAACCACGCCGTATATTTGCTTCGATCTTGCAATGCTCTTTGATATCTCCTCATTTGGAACAATTAAAACGAGTAATTAGAATTCTGAATTAACGACAGAATTTATACTTGGAAATTTCAGCAACTTGAGAACAAAGAAATAGCGACAGAAAGACAAGGGACAGCGAGAGAGAGAATCGAGGGCTGGAGCGCGCGGGGGTTCCTGACACACAGGCCTTCGGCCTCAGGGTGTGCGGTTGCGGGAGCGCGGGACAACTCTCGCTGGGAGCGAAGGTGCTGGCGAATGGGGATGCGCGGCTACGAGGGCGAGCGAGGGCAAGCGGGTGCGCGCGGGAAGTGCCGAGGACGCCTGGGCGTCTGCGTGCGCGCTGGGGATGCCTTCCGCGCTCGCTGGGAGCGGATCTGGCTGCGGATGTCGCCAAGCGCACCTTTTCTTGTTGCGACAGAATCTGTTCTTGTTGGGTTGTGTTTGGCTTAGGGTTTCCGATTGAATCAAGGTGATGGTGTGTTTTGTGATGGCCGAAAATAACATAGAACACAATAGCTTTGGGATTGACAATCGAAGAACCCTTAATCCATAAAGGGTTTCTTCAATTCTATTTGAATCTAATTAAATCAAAGTTCATAACATGAATTTATAGGAAAACTATGAGAGATCTAACCAATCCTTCCTTGCAAAGGAAAGGGGTTTGGATAGATTAATTCTATCTAAAGATAAATGAAATAACTTTAAGATAAATAAATCCTAAGAAGATAGATAATTAATAACTTGGTGGCTAAGTATTATATCTAGAAGAGATATAATTATATTCCACCTTATTTAACTAATTGCATGAAATAATAACATAGGTAATTAATTAAATCCGGCCCAAGCATAAGTGTGACTCGGCCCACTCTCTCGACAAGACCTTTGGCCCACTCGGCCGAGTGATCCCTAGGTGGTGCCGAGTTCAGGTGACTCATGGCGGGTGCAGACGAGTCTTTATGAGCTCCGTGTGTGGACGTAGGCTCACTTCTTGTGCTGGCGGTGTAACCTTGAGCCAAGTGATCCAGGGTAGCCTGAACCCTTGCTCTAAAGTTCCATGGTGACGGACAAGAAAGGCCTTAGTTGCATTTTGAATCTTCTTGGCCCTTGCACGAGTGACAGGGCCATCAAATGGAACCTTCATGTTGTCCTCAATATCACCAGGAGTCATCGATAATTGTACGGCATCATTCTCCTCCACTTGACTTCGATTTGTCCTCAAATCGTCGTCAGAGTCATCGTCGGGCACGAACAAGGATAGATCGGCGACGTTGAATGTAGAATGGACGCTGTACTTATCGGCAGGGAGATCCAACTTGTATGCATTAGGACCCATCTTCTGAACCACTCTGAATGGTCCATCTCCCCTGGGATCCAGCTTAGATTTCCGTTGTTGCGGAAACCTTTCCTTCCTGAGATGCAGCCAGACTAGATCACCAACGTTGAACTGCACATCCTTGCGATGCTTGTCCTTCGCGGCCTTGTATTGCGCAGTCTTCCTCTCCAGCTGCGCTTTGGTACGCTCATGCAAGCTTTTGATGAAGTCCACTTGCTTAGCTGCATCCACGCTCTCCTTGTCCTTATATGGCCGAGGCATCATGTCCACTGGAGTTAAGGGATTTCGGCCATATACGACTTCGAAGGGGGTCATCTTTGTTGCAGAGTGCCTAGACCTGTTATATGCAAATTCTACAAATGGTAGGCAGTCTTCCCACCTCTAGAGGTTAGTTCGCAGCATGACTCTAAGGACAGCCCCAAGAGTTCTATTTGTGACCTCAGTTTGGCCATCAGTTCGTGGGTGACAAGAAGTAGAGAATAGCAATTTTGTACCCAATTTAGACCATAGAGTTTTCCAAAAAAAGCTTAAGAATTTAGGATCACGGTCAAAAACTATAGGCAATGGCAATCCATGTAAGCGAACAACATCTTTGAAGAATAAATTAGCAACATGAATAGCATCATCAGTTTTATGACATGGGATAAAATGAGCCATTTTGGAAAATCTGTCTACAACAACAAATATGGAATCATGACCCTTAGAAGTTCTAGGCAATCCTACAATAAAATCCATAGAAACATCTTCCCAGGGTGCATTAGCAATGGGCAAAGGTTGGTATAGACCATTAGCATTGGATTTCGATTTGGCTTTAGCACATGTAACACAACTTTTGACAAATCTCAGCACATAATTAGACATTTTAGTCCAAAAGTAGTGTTCCTTTAGTCCAGCTAAGGTTTTTTCGAAACCCCCATGTCCCCTAGATTCATGAATTTCTTGGGTTAACAATTGGCGAATAGAAGAAGATGGGATACAAAGTTTGCCTATCTTAAACAAATACCCATTATCAACAAAAAATGAATCAACTTCACCTTTGGATACACATTGAGCATATATAGTTTTAAAGAAACTAACAGAAGCATACAGTTCCTTTATCAAAGCAAAACCCAAACCATGTGCATCCATATGGTTTAAGAGGACATACCTGCGTGATAACGCGTCAGCTACCACATTATCCTTTCCCTTTTTGTGGTGAACCACATAGGAAAAGGTCTCTATAAACTCCACCCATCGAGCAAGTCGCCTGCTGAGCACTACTTGACCTTTGAGATACTTTAGAGCTTCATGATCCGAATGAATCACAAACTCCTTAGGCCAGAGGTAATGTTGCCAAGTCTGTAAGCAGCAAACCAATGAAAATAGCTCCTTGTCGTAGGTAGAATAGTTGAGCTCAGCGGTGCCCAACTTTTCGCTGAAGTAGGCGATGGGACGCTTGTTCTGCAGCAGCACCCCTCCAATGCCAGTGCCAGAAGCGTCACACTCGAGCTCAAAAGGTTGAGCAAAGTCGGGTAACTGCAACACTGGGGCGTGTGTCAGGCGGTCCTTGAGGGCTTCGAAAGCCTTTTGATGTGAGTCAGACCAGCGAAATGTCACATCTTTCTTCGTCAGCTCATGTAGGGGGCGGCAATCAGGCTGAAGTCCTTGACAAAACGACGATAGAAGCCAGCAAGGCCCAAAAATGAGCGGATATGGGTGGCTGTAGTCGGCCTGGCCCACTCCTGAATAGCACGAATCTTCTCCTCGTCCACCTTCAATCCAGATGCAGTCACTACAAAACCAAGAAAAATGGTAGACTCGGATGCAAAAGAACACTTCTTTAAATTGGCATATAATTTCTCTTTCCTAAGACAATCAAAGACCAATTTTAAGTGACTTAAATGATCATGCATATCCTTACTATAGATTAAGATATCGTCAAAATAGACAACGACAAATTTTCCTAAGTGTCTTCTAAGCACATGGTTCATAAGCCTCATAAAAGTAGAAGGTGCATTTGTCAAACCAAAAGGCATTACTAACCATTCATATAAGCCATTCTTAGTTTTAAAAGCCGTTTTCCATTCATCACCCTGTTTCATCCTAATTTGATGATATCCACTTCTAAGGTCAATTTTAGAAAAAATAGCAGCACCATGAAGTTCATCAAGCATATCATCTAAACGAGGAATAGGGTGGCGATACTTAACCGTTATTTGGTTGATTGCGCGGCAATCAACACACATGCGCCAGGAGCCATCCTTCTTTGGAACCAAAATGTCAGGCACGGCACAGGGAGACAGGCTTTCACGAACAAAGCCCTTGTCCATCAATTCTGTGACTTGGCGTTGCAGCTCCTTTGTTTCCTCAGGACTAGCTCTATAAGCGGCGCGATTAGGCAAGGCTGCTCCAGGCACAAAGTCAATCTGGTGCTTAATACCTCTAATAGGAGGCAAGCCTTGGGGTAGTTCAGCTGGAAGCACATCCAAATAATCCTGCAGAAGAGCAGCAATAGGTGCAGGAATATGACTTAATTCAACATTAAGTAATACCTGTTTCATGACCAGAAGAATATGAGGTCGATGAGCATTCCAGGTGATGGTCCCTTGCTGAGGGTGAGAGACCAAAGATCGACGTTCCACAGAGCCCTTAAGTGATGCAAAAGAGAGCTTAGATGACGTCGAATGGGGAGGAGAAGGCGGCAAGGGGGCTGCAGGGGCGGCGGCGGGCGCTGCTGCTGGGGCCGCGGGCGCGGCATGCTGGGCTGCGGGTGCGGCTTGTTCAGCCGAGTTCCCTTTGAGCTTCTCCAATCTTTCAGCTTCTCTGTCGGCGTTCCTTTGTTGCTGCTTGCGAACCTGTTCCTTCAGAATAGTTTGTGGCGAAAGGGGTAGGAGAGTAACTCTCCTCCCGTCATAGGTGAAAGCATATGTATTTGCATGACCATCATGAAGGACATTACGATCATATAACCAAGGGCGCCCTAACAATATATGACTACAATCCATGCGAGCAATATCACATAATATTTTATCATGATATGTTCCAATAGAAAGGGAAACTAAACATTGTTTGGTGACCAATATATCAGAACCATCATCAGTAATGCCATTTAAACCATAGTGAGTAGCTCTAGGAGTAGTAGGTAAATGGAGGAAATTTACTACCTTTTCATTGATGAGATTGCAGCAACTCCCACCGTCGATGATAAGGCTTAAGGTAGCTTCGCGAACCAAGCATCTTGTGTGGAATATGTTCTCCCTTTGATCAGCCATGGGAGATTCCTGAATGTGTAGGATCCGTCAATTGATAATGCAAAGCACGTTGTCGTACTGTGAAGTATCGATCTCCTCAATAGGCTCAGTCGACTGGTCCTCCTCCACTTCACTTGAAATTACAAGGTCCTCAGCAGTCTCCTCCTCGTAGTAATGGTCTCCCAAATCATTGAGAAGAACCTTCCTTTTCTGGGGGCAATTGCGAGAGACATGCCCAGAACCACCACAAGTGAAGCAGCGGATATCTTTGTTACGATCTGTAGATGGTGCAGCAACTCTTCTAGTTTCAACCTGATAACCCTGTTGAGGTGAGTTGGAAACTCCCTTTTGCTGCATAGAAGGGTTAGAAGTAGAAGGTTTAGATTGACTGGAAGAGTTAAATGGAACAAACCTGCGACCTTGAGAGGTCTGGTCAACTCGGTTCCACTGTAGCCGAAGCTGCTGCTGCTGTTGCTCATACATCAGCTGTGCTTTATGAGTCAAAGTGTTAATATCTCTAATGGAATGGATAGCTAAAGGATTTTTAATAGAGATATTAAGACCAGCAAGAAATCGAGTACACAAAGCACGTTCAGTAAGATAAACATTAGCCTGATGGGAGAGTCGTTCCAGCTCATCCCTGTATTCATTAGGAGAGCGAGTCCCTTGGCGAAAGGTCGCCAATTGCATCCTCATGGACTCTGTGTATTCCTCAGGCACATGTCTCTTTTTCAGAAGATAACGAAGTTGTGGCCAAGTCTCAACAGGTTGCTTGTCCTGACGACGGCGCATCTCACGAGTGCGGAACCACCAGGTGCGAGCTTTACCTACTAAATGCAATATAACAACTTCCAACTTCTCCGTTTCCTCATAGCGTAAATGTTCAAGCAGATAGTCAGTATGATTTTCCCAAACAAGATAAGCTTCAGGATCAGTATTACCATCAAAGGTTTCTAATTTAAGCTTAACATCTCGTCTTTGTATAGCTTGAGCATTATCAAATCTAGGATGACCAAAATTAGGAGGGGGTAAATCATCAAAGTTAGGATTTACCTCATGGTAAGCATCCTCCAGATGTGGCGTCTCATATAGATCATTGTTGCTGCGGCTGTCATCCCAGTTAGCACGGGTATGAAACGGCTGCTGCTGCTGACGCTGAATGGGCCTCCCTTGCTGATGCCGTGGTGGAGTATGGTCACGGCGATCCTGGTGTCCGTTGAAGCCCGCTAGATGATCATTGTCATTCTCTCCATTGAAAGGATTAAGAGTAGCAGACTTAAGTTGGTAATGTAATTGACCAGAAGGGGGAGGGTTAACTGAACTAGAAGGGTTACCTGTAGGTGGGACATTACCCGAAGGAGGTGTAGGAGCCGTAGGTGGTGGGGGCGGCCTACCTCCAGAGGGAGGTGTAGATCCAGAAGCCTCCGTCTGCTTTGCCTCCTCCAATTGTCGCGTAACTGCCTATTTGATCAGGTTAGACCAGAATACGCGGTCCTCCTGGCGTTCAATAGCCCGACGATTTTCAGCCTCTGCCATGTCCTTACGGAAAACCAAAGTAGATTCTTGTACAGTAGAGTCAATAATGAACCGCATATTATCAGCAGAAATGCCAGCAGATGGGGTAGGGGAAGGGTTGGGGTCGCTATCGTTCGACATGTTCCTACAATATCAAAAGAGCAACAAGTAAACGAAGCAAAGACTAGAAACCAAGTAATGCAAGCTCTAGTGATTCCTAAGAGTGATTCAACTTTGAGAAATCAAAGAGCGAGAAAACAAGGCACAATATTCAAGCAATTCCCCTTGACACAGAATTTTGCAATATTGAAGACAGCAAGTAATAATCCAAATTGCAAATTAAATCAGCCACAAAGTCGGATATCAAGGATAGCAAGTATAAACAAGCGGCTGAATGTGTATAGAAAAAGAACTACAATGTGATGCTTGAATAATAAGAATGTGTAATAATCAACAATAGCAATCACAAGGGCAATCAAGTGCACACACTTCGTCAACTATTATCTGACGGTTGCAACACGGTTCAGAGAAAGAGGGGTGTGACCAAGGCTCCAGTGTCGGCACAACACAAAATCACACAAGTGGGGTTCTTTTGTAATGCTTAAAACCGATTAGATCATCTAACATGTAGCAATCAAAGAACTAACAAGGAAGAGTTACTAACTCAACAATGTAATGAAGGAATGCTCTTTTTTTTTTTTTTTTTTTTTTTGAATTTATGCTCGGATTTTCTGTTTTTTTTTTTAACTAAGGACTAGCTGCTGTAAAGAAGGGCAGCAACTGAAAATTAAGAGCACGAAAAAAAAATAAAAAAAATAATAAGCTACGATGATCTAAAAGTAAGCGAAAATAAAGAAAATAGGAAAAATAGGCTAGAAACTGGAGAAATTTGGTTTCTTTAGTGGTGCAAGTGCATATAATACTTTTAATCCAAGAATCACAGTCATAGGCATGATATGTAGCAACTAGGAATAAAAGATCACAACTTGCAGTCAAGAACTCAATATCTTCGAAATTAAAGATCCAAACAAAGAATAACAAAAATAAAGTGCCAATTTTGATGGGTGAATAATAAAGATTCAACTTTTATGCAGCGGCTATGGTGAAAAATAAGGCACGAAAAATAAATCACTCAAATAGAAATCAAGAGAGTAAAGAACTTGCATTAACCTGAAATCCGATACCACTTGATACGTTTGAGATACCCGATCATTCGCCTGTGGGCTTCAGATCAAGAACCACGCCGTATATTTTCTTCGATCATGCAATGCTCTTTGATATCTCCTCATTTGGAACAATTAAAACGAGTAATTAGAATTATGAGTTAGCGATATAATTTATACTTGGAAATTTCAGCAACTTGAGAACAAAGAAATAGCGACAGAAAGACAAGGGATAGCGAGAGAGAGAATCGAGGGCTGGAGCGCGCGCGGGTTCCTGACACACAGGCGTTCGGCCTTAGGGTGTGTGGTTGTGGGAGCGCGGGACAACTCTCGCCGGGAGCGAAAGTGCTGGCGAACGGGGATGCGCGGCTGCGAGGGCGAGCGAGGGCAAGCAGGTGCGCGCGGGAAGTGCCGAGGACGCCTGGGCGTCTACGTGCGCGCTGGGGATGCCTTCCGCGCTCGCTGGGAGCGGATCTGGCCGCAGATGTCGCCAAGCGCACCTTTCCTTGTTGCGACAAAATCTGTTCTGGTTGGGTTGTGTTTGGCTCAGGGTTTCCGATTGCATCAAGGTGATGGTGTGTTTTGTGATGGCCGAAAATAACATAGAACACAATAGCTTTGGGATTGAGAATCGAAGAACCCTTAATCCATAAAGGGTTTCTTCAATTCTATTTCAATCTAAT
Source organism: Persicaria tinctoria (assembly GCA_037127255.1). NCBI lineage: Eukaryota > Viridiplantae > Streptophyta > Magnoliopsida > Caryophyllales > Polygonaceae > Persicaria > Persicaria tinctoria. The sequence goes on along the minus strand of JBANSL010000001.1, from coordinate 40,724,915 downwards.
TAAATCAAAGTTCATAACATGAATTTATAGGAAAACTATGAGAGATCTAACCAATCCTTCCTTGCAAAGGAAAGGGGTTTGGATAGATTAATTCTATCTAAAGATAAATGAAATAACTTTAAGATAAATAAATCCTAAGAAGATAGATAATTAATAACTTGGTGGCTAAGTATTATATCTAGAAGAGATATAATTAATTTCCACCTTATTTAACTAATTGCATGAAATAATAACATAGGTAATTAATTAAATCCGGCCCAAGCATAAGTGTGACTCGGCCCACTCTCTCGACAAGACCTTTGGCCCACTCGGCCGAGTGACCCCTAGGTGGTGCCGAGTTCAGGTGACTCATGGCGGGTGCAGACGAGTCTTCATTAGCTCCGTGTGTGGACGTAGGCTCACTTCTTGTGATGGCGGTGTAACCTTGAGCCAAGTGATCCAGGGTGGCCTGAACCCTTGCTCTAAAGTTCCATGTTGACGGACAAGAAAGGCCTTAGTTGCATTTTGAATCTTCTTGGCCCTTGCACGAGTGACAGGGCCATCAAATGGAACCTTCATGTTGTCCTCAATATCACCAGGAGTCATCGATAATTGTACGGCATCAACAGTAGTCATCCCTACAGGTATGGTTGAGAATGTCCCTGTCCAGGTTGGTAAATTCTTTATTCCAGCTGATTTCCTTATTATAGACTGTGCTGAAGATCCTACTAGCCCTATTATTCTTGGTAGACCATTCTTAGCTACTGCAGATGCCAAGATTAGTGTCAAACAACGATTGCTCACCTTCGCCATAGGCGACGAGGTCTTAGATTTCTCTTTTGGCCCTGCGAAGGAGGAAATTTCCTGGCTGGAGGTGAAAAGCATCAGCGACCACGGGATCAAGCAAACAACAGAGGAAGGCACCAGAAGTCAACTCGATATCGACAAAGGCATTACTCGATGTCGACCAAGCTTCCTCGACATCGACTTCCTCTGCTGAGCACCAGGGTTGCCAAGAGCCTAAGTATGGGGTCCCTATACTCGATATCGACCAATCCTGCTCGACTTCGACTAACCCCAAGCCCGAAGATTTCTGTTTTGGGCCCGAAAAGGTAAGTTCAGGTATGAATTCTACTCCTCCTCAGTCCATTAAGAAATTTATAAATAAATTAAGGGGAGGTAAGGCCCCGTGGCAAGAGAATCTGCGGAAACTGAGAGCTGGAAAGAGAAAGAAGAAAGAAAAGGAAGATTATGCAAGCAACCACCTGTCAGCTGAGATTGCATACTACAATCAGGACCTAGATGATCCAGGAGAAGGGCCAAACACAAGCGGGCCCCACATTAATGGTCCTTGAGCACAAAAGAAGAAGTCGGCCTAGCGACTCTAAAATCTAGAGCATGTATATAAAACTTTTTGAATTTTGGGACTTTGGAACTTTTAATTTTGGTTTTTGTTTTTGGTTTTTTTAGTTTAGAATACTTCATGTGGAAAGTCTTTGTGTGTAATCTAACACTTTTAGCTCGGCAAGCATAAAAGGATCGTGAAAGGTGGAATAAGAAGTCCCTGAAGAATAGTCGAAATCGGCTAGGCCAGTCGAGAACGACCAAAGAGGAGCAACCCAGAAGTTCATCGATATCGAGTAGGCCAACTCAATATCGACTAAGTTAAGAATCTCCTCGACTTCATATTCCACTCGACGCAGACAGCCTACTCGATATCGAGTACAGTATTCGATATCGACAAGACCAGTTTACTCGACATGCCCTGAATTGCCCTCCTCGACGCGTTATTCGGTAAGTTCTTTCCTTTACTCTTGTTTTTATTTGATTTTATACAGTGGGGACACTGTATATTTTAAGTATGGGATGGGGAAGAGCTCATTATCATTATTATATGTTTTATTCTTGTTTTTGGTTTTACATGGTGAAATTTTGAGAAAATTTTAAATTTTTGTGCATAAGGCTAAAACTCAAAACTCTATAAGACATCTCCCATTGCTCGTAAATTGTTGAACAAAATAGTGTCATGGAAGCTATATTGACCTCGACGATGCAAAATTGGAATCATTAGAGATATAGCATGAAATTGCCTAGTAAAGGAAAGTCACAATGAAGTGCTTATTTTCTTGAAAACCATAAAAGGAGGTAAAATTTGAAATTGCTTTTGACATGTTGCATGATAAGAGGATGGAGGAATTTATATTTCCATATAATGCTCATGTATTGTTAAATCCTAGCCTTACCTATGCTTATGCATCACAAAAAGCCATATTATGCCTTATTTCAAATATTGCTCCACATATTCTAAAAATTGCCCATTCTTTACCTTATTTCCTATCCGGGGATTATGTTGAGAATGATGTTACATTATGGAGATGTTGTATGGTTGTTGTGTTGTGTTGTTATCATTATTGGAGTTTGGCGGAATTGTTTGAAATATATGGAAAATTTAATGAGTGAAAGAAAATCCGATCACCTCAGGAGATAAAGGTAGATCGACCCTGCTTACTGAGATAATAGTTCAGTGAGATGGGACACATTGTGAGGAGTCCAAAGCACTAAGTATCTGGGGCCATTCATGACACCCATGTTTGCGACTCGCGAGAAGGCATTGCTGAGGTTAGAGAGGTAAAAGCATTATTATTGAAAAAAAAGCATTTTGAAAGGTGATGAATGTGATGGAAAAAGGGATGTGGTATGAAAGTTTGGAAAGTACCTCATTTCCCAGGATCATTAGCACCACATTGCCAAAAATTGCCCACATTTAGACTTTTACCAATCTACTCCTTATTTGAGCTTAAATTAAAGTCCTCTTGATTATTATTAATGCTTTGTCACATAAATTTGTTTTTTGCATAACCCTCCTTTTGTGAGTAGATGTTGCTTTTTAATTGCACATGCATGGATTTGTGGCACAAGTACCTTTTCGATGATGGTAATTGATTGCAGGGTTATATAAGAATGAATCTATGATGTTGAGAGTTTAAATTCTTCCCCTGAATGACCATCCAAGTTATTGCTTGGGGACAAGCAAACTTAAGTATGGGGTGATTTGATGTCCACTAACATAGCCATGTTGAAATACACAGTTTAGCTCCATATTCTATACACGTTGCATATTTCGGGTTGAGAATATGCCGAATTTATGAAATATGTGCTTATTTGCAAGAAATGGAGATCTACATAAGTTTTGGTTTAATATTGCAGAATATGGAACCATTTCGGGACAAAACTAAGAAGCAAAGACGAAAGCTGATTGTTACTCGATGACGACTACTCTTTGTCGATATCGACTAACGAAGTCCAAACACAGCAAGATCGAGGACAGGCCAGATCGAGGAACTGAAGGCAAAACTCCACGACTCCAGAGAGTTACTCGATATCGAGTAATCTACTCGATATCGACAAGAATTGTAGACCAGCCCAGATTCGAGGAGGAGAGCCTGATCGAGTAGCCAAGGAGAGCTGCTCGACCTGACCAGACAACCCGATGTTGAGCAACACCACTCCTCGATATCGAAGAAACTCCTTGATGTCGAGTAAACCCACATCACATGTCCGGGCAACGTCGAAGAGAGGTTGCTCGACAACACCAGGCCAGCCATGATCGATGACACTTACTCGATATCGAGTAATCTACTCGATATCGACAAGACCTGAGAGCTAGTGTCCGAGCAGATCGAGGACCAATTACTCAAGCAAGCTAGTGAAGCCAAGTCGACGACCCACACGTACTCAATATCGAGGACTTTACTCGATATCGAGGAGATCTATCTGGAGCCGCGTTACACGGTGAGCTGTCCGACGCGGTTTGGGCTTGCTTGGGGCCGAAGATGTCCGATTGTATCCAAGATCTATCAACATCTATCCATGGAGAAGAAGATTTATCCACATCAAGATATTTTAGTCTTTTAGATATATTTCCTTTTTAAAGATAAATGTTCCTTTTATTAAGGTTATATCCTTAGATATAGATAGAGATTTCTATCCTTGAATAGCAAAGATTAGAAGCCTATAAATAAAGCCCATAAGGCTGATTTCTATGCATTCAATTTCAGTAGGAGAAGTATTAGTAGAGAGAGAAAGAGGGGCCGAGTGGAGCAAAGAAGCGAAAGTGATCTGGCTTTGTTCGGTTTGTACTTTCTTCAGTTTGGTTTAATGCAAGTAGTTTATTTTTCATCAATGATGTCTGAGATTGCGATGAAGCGCGAGTAGTCCACCCACTTCTAGGGTTTGGATGAGCCCGACGTTAGCCCTGTGTGTTTGCGGTAAAGATTCGACTTTTATCATGTTTTGAGCATCTACTACTTGTTATATGTTTATTACCCATCTAATGGAGGTCCATGCTAACAACTTGGATTGTAAACATAAAATCGGTAGATACAATTAGGGTTTCTTGAAAGAGTTGTCTAATTGTTGGAAAAGGCGAAAGCTTGGTCCTTCGATGCGATTTACATAATTATCTGTTTTATTCTTGCCTTTTGCATGCTTGGTTATCGTTGTTGCAAACCCCGATCTTGGAAGTCTTTCATAAATAATTTATTTCGAGAATCCCACAAGCTGTGTTCTTTCTTTATTGCGTTTTTGTAGTTTCTGTTCCCTCGATATCGACAAATTCTGGTCGATATCGAGTACTGATCCCAGATCACCGTAGCTTTTGTGTGTAGGAACTCGACAAAGCCTTCATCAACATCGACAAGTTTACTCGATATCGAGTAGAGCCTGCTCGATATCGACAAAAACCGCCGCCAGTTGCTGCTCTGTTCGACTTGCCCGATCGCCTGCCGACTAACCCTAGTCGAGATCGAGCACTGTGGTCGACTTCTGCCGTGAGATTCCACCGCTGCCTAGAATTCGCTGACACGCTTCCTCGTGGATCGATCCTGACTTCCCACTACTGCATCCGGAGGAAGTCTTGTAATTATTTGCAAGGGACGGAATCTGGTTTGCTTTGCTTTATTCATATTTTTATTTGCAATCTCGATTTTCCTCCTATCAACAGCTCGTTGAGCTCGTTTGTTCTCGAGCCCGAAACTCGAGCTCGAGCTGGATTGGGCTCGTTACGAGCTCGAACTCGGGCTCGACGAGCTCGTTATGACTCGAAACCGCAACACAACAGAAATTAAAGTTCCAACAGCAAGATTAAATTCAAGCAACACTACAGCAGAAAGTTCAACATTCAATAACAGAAAATGTCACCACATACACTTCAACATCAGACAAAATATAAGGATACTGTCACCAATACTTCCAACTACTCTAACCAACAATGTAACAAAAGACTTTGAGCCCTAGCCACCTCGTGCAACAACATACACTACAAAATAAATAAAAATACAAGGCTAGTGTCACAAGTAATTGTACCTAATATCAGTGTCAGCACTACTTTGGGACTTACCCACCTAGTGTCAACACATAAGCCTTAATAACAGAAAATGTCAACCCATACACTTCAATAACAAAAAACACGAGGGGTATTGTAGCCATTACATGTAACTAATAAGATCGTTAAACATACCTTGGGCCTTATAACCATCTAGTGTCACCACCACATAAACTTCAGAATCAAAAAATACAAGGCTACTGTCACCGCTACTTCAAACTACTCTAACCAACATTGTCAACAATACTTTGGGCCTTAACCACCTAATGTCACAAAAAATGTCCTACTTAAACATCAAAGATTACTATGATTGAATTGAAATCATAAACAAATATGATCAAGAACAAACTTCATTCATAAATATACATTAGCTTACATTCAGTACCACAAAAAGTTACAAACTACATTGATATCATACAATAGAAATCAGATACAAAAAGGTACTAAATGATAAATACTTAGATTTTGCGATATACCTACAGCTAGATTTCTGATTGACAAAGAGGACAATTGCCTTGAACTCTAAGCCAAGATCGCAAACAACTTGGATGGAAGAAATGTTCGCATGGCATTTCAAGAACGGGAATTGATGCCAACATCGGCTGCATACATATTGTACATTCGTCTTCATCAAGATCAAGGTGATATATCTCCCTTAATCCGTCAATATGCTCCGGATCGAGTTGGATGATCTAGTTGGTCAACCTCCATATGAATGTCAGGGTTTAAGTCGGATTCAGAGCTTGAATCAGACGAAGAGTCAGCAAAGAAATGTACATTGACAGTGATGTTCGGGCATAGACCATACTCAACAAAATCAGCGTCGGTCGGAAACCAACTTCTAGTATATTCCATTAAAAGTCGATTGGCTACCTGACTTCTAACCACACCAGTGACTCCTGCATCATGTAACACTTCATTGTAGCGGGCTAAACTCATTGGCATACCATTCCAAGTATAACCATGATAAAATGTTAAAGGAACGCTGTCAGAATGGATGGAAACGACGAGTTGACTCGGTCCATACCAATATGACTCAGTTGTTGATATTTCCACTTCTTACGCACCAACACTGTAGTCATAATCTACTTCAGTAAAAGTTGAAAATGCCATTTAAAGAGAGAAAACCTACATAGATAAAATACAGATTCACTCATATATTAGACAATCACTTAAAAATAAAACATTACAGGAATATTAATAGGAAATAAACATTTCAGAAACACAAAGAAAAAAAATTTCTGAAAAACTGGATCAACCCTAACTATTAACTTTTATTTACAGTAAGAAACAAACAAAACCCACAGAAATAATGCAATACGAAGTAAGCAAAACAAACAACAATATATGGGTTTAATAGACTGAAAGGTAATGGAAATATAAACGCAAATCGCAAAATACAACAATAAAAAATTTGCTGAAACAGTAAATCAAAATAACCGATCACCATTTTTTTCAGACGAAGGAAACAGAAAGGGGTACATATGCCAGAACTGGAATCGCACCTTGAGAAGAGAAAATCTTAATGGGAAAGAGAGTGGATGAAGATGAACAACTGGAGGGAGATGAAAAGACTTGCAAATAATCTGAACTACGTTCAAACAACGTATAAATAAAAGAGAAATGGGACGAGCCTCTCTAAACTAAGCCCAACAGATATGTTGAAGACAATTTCAAAAATCTTAATATTTGTGCAAAAATAATCTATTGTTAAGCAAAAATAAGATCATGTTTAGGAAATTTTCACCAATCGCCGGTGTTGTGAAATTTTAATCTAATGATGAACAAAAATAATACCATGATGGGAAAACAAAATTATTGAAAAAGTTTAAAATTATATTGATAAAAAATATAATCATGATGAGAATATTTCAAAAGGCTCGATTGTTGTGCAACTATAAACTACTATTGAGCAAAAATAAGGTGATGTTGAGCAAAATTACACCAATCCCCCCACATGTTATGCAACTTTATTCTATTAATGAGAAAAATAAGACCATGTTGTGTAATACTCTATTGGGAAACTATAAAATTATATTGAGAAACAAAATAGAATCATATTGGGCAAAATTTCACAAGTCTTGAGTGTGATGCAAAAATAACCTATTGTTGAGCAAAAATAAGACGATGTTGAGCAAGTTTCAACTAACCCCCCTATGTGCAATTTTATTATAAGAGCACAAGTTTCTCAACACTTGATTATTGTGCAAATACAATCTATTGTTGAGCAAATATAAATGTCACAACATACACTTCAAAATCAAAAATATAAGACTGGTATCACAAGTAGTTGTAACTAATATCAGTGTCAGCAATACTTTGGTCCTCAACCACATAGTGTCACCAACAATGTCAACAATACTATTGGCATTAAACACCTCTTGCCACCACATACACTTCAATATTAAAAAAAACAAGGTCAGTGTCACCACTAATTATAACTCACATCACTGTCAGCACTACTTTGGACAACAACCACCTAGTGTCACCCCATACACTGCAAAATCAAAAAATAAAAGTATGGTGTCACCATTACTTCAAACTAATCTGACCAAAAATGTCAATAATACTTTGGGCATTAAAAACCTCTTCCCACCACATACACTTCAACATCAAAAAATACTAGGCCACTGTCACCACTACTAGTAACTGATATCAGTGTCAGCACTATTTTGGGATGCACAGCCGTGTAGGATTTTGGGAAAAATAAGTTTTATATTTATTTCAAATCCACACAGGATATATGAGCAAATTCATCAAGGTTTAGATGGTCTTTTTATGTCAAATAAAACACAATATCATACTCAACCATTAGGACAAATATGATATAATAGAAATCACAAACAAATATAATAGTACACAAATTTCATTAATAATATGCATTTACATACACCAAGTACCAGAAATAGTTACAAAATACACTGGTATGATTTGAATGGAAATCAGATACAAATATTGTCAAACACAAAATTCCATTCATATCATACATTTCCTTAAATTAACTCCCCCAAAATAGTTGCAACTACAATGTCTTTTAACAACGGATATACATTAGACCTATGGCTAAAGAGCTGATCGACAAAGTGGAAAAATGGCTTGAATTGCCATCCAATCTCTGAGACAATCTGGGTGGAAGAAATAGTCACATGGTGTGCCAAGGACAGGCATCGATGGCAACATCAGATCAAGACATATTGTGCATTTATCCCCATCCTATTCCAGATGATATATCTCTTGTAAATTGTCATTGTGTTCTGCATTTGCTGGAGGAGTTGGGGGATCCACGTCAATGTGAGAGTCGGAGCTCATATCAGATTCAGAGCATGAATCAGAGCTTATCTCAGATTCTGGGTTGTCAATCAAATGTACATCCATAATGAGGTCTGGGCAAAGACCATATTCAATGAACTCAGTGTCACACGCAAACCAACTGCGAGTATATTCCATTAACATCTGGTTGGAGACTTGAGTTCGAACCACACCAGTGACCCCTGCTTCACTTAACACATGATCACACTATGCATAAGTCATTGACAACCCATTCCAATCAGAGAAATGATCCAGGAACAACAGAGGGAGGCTATCAGAATGAATAGCCACGTGCAGTTGGCTCGGTTCGTACCAAGGCGTCTCCCTTGGTGTGATAACAACTTCAAAAGAGCCTATGGTGTAATGATACCCCATTTCAGTTACAGTTGGAAGTGCCATCTAAGGATACAAAAACCTACACAAACAAAATAAACATACACTCATATAGTATCCAATGACTTAATAATCAAGGGTTATAGGAAGAGTAATGGAAATATTACTGTCAGAGAGGGTAGAAAAAAATTTGTGAAATAGTACAACAAAACTAACCGACCACGCTTTTTCCCAACAGAAAACAAACAACAATCAAAGAAAATAATCCAGTAGCAACAAACCAAACACAAACAACAATATATGTATTTAATCGACTGAAAGATAATGAAAAAGTAATCTAAAATCGGAAAAAAAAAATCATAAAACTTGCTGAAAAAGTGTAAAAACTCTAACCGATTATATAACATTTACAGAGGAACAAAAGGGAGAGAGCTACATAACAAAGCAAAGGTCACACCTTGTGAAGATAAATCATGAATGGGGAAGAGCAGTGAAGGAAGATGAAAAGACTTGGAGAGACGGTAGAGAGTGGAAAGAGTTGAAATGACGTTGGAGATATACTCAAGTACAACCCATATATAAAGTAACTGAAATGGGCCAACATCTATGATCGGAAAAATGGGCCAAGCTCTCCTATCACGAATTTTAAGCTAAAACCCGACACCAATGTTGTCCAATTTTCTTGTTGTGCAAAATTTAACCTATTGTTGAGCAAAAATAAGATAATGTTGAGTAAATTTTCACCAAACGCCCATCTTGTGCAATTTAATTCGAATGATGACAAAAAATAGGACAACATCGTGAAAAAAATATATTTAAAAACTAGAAAATTATATTGAGGAAAAATAAGATCATATTGGGCTCAAATTCACATGTCTCAAAAAATAATTCCATGTTGTGCAAATTTTCACCAATCACCCATGGTGTGCAATATTATTCGAATGATAATCAAAAAATAATTCCATGTTGTGCAAATAATCTATTAAAAAAGTATAAAATTATATTGAGAAGAAATAAAATTATGTTGTCCCCAACTTCGCAAGTCTCAATTGGTGTGCAAATATATACTCTTGTTGATGAAAAATAAGATCATGTTGAACAAATTTTCACCAAACGCTCATGTTGTGCACTTTTGTTCTAATGATGAAAAAAAAAAGACAATGTTGTGCAATAATATATTAAGAAAGTATAAAAAATATATTGAGGACAAATAAAATGATATTGAGCACAATTTCACAAGTCTCAATATTTGTGCAAAAATAATAAATTGTTGAGCAAAAAAAGGATCATGTTGAGCAAAATTTTCAAATTAATCCCCTATTTCAACAGTAATAGTCAACACACACAATTCTAGTGTCGCCAATACTTCTAACTACTATAACCACCTCATGCCACCACATACACTTCAAAATCACCAAATACAATGACAGTGACACCACTACTTGAAACTAATATCAGTGTCACCACTATTTTGGAACTTAGACACCCAGTGTCAGCACATAATGTTCACTAACATAAAACGTCACCACAGACACGTCAAAAATATAAAAAAATACAAAGATATTGTCACCACTACTTCATATCAGTGTCGCCACTACTTATCTATTTGAGCACTTAATTTGTAAGATTACATCCAAACTTCCCCATATACACAACAATAACCTATCTAAACACTGGTTTTAAAATTTAAAACTCCAGGTTTCCTTGATTAGATCTGAGCACATTAGTTCTCTGAATCGAAAGATCTTCTCGTTGTTGAAACCTTTAACATCTCCCCCAAATAACGACGCTTCAATCGCTTTTAATGTAAATACACCACATAAAGCCATGTCAACACAAAAAGAAGCAATGTAATGTCGGCACATAAATAACAAGTATCTTAAGGTAACCAACAAAGAAAACAAGATAAAAAATACATACCCGGTAGAATCATGCATTAACCCAGGAACCATGTTTAGCTGGAAAGGAGAGGAATCAAAGTTTTTATATAGCCCAGCCTTTGCCAAATGAATTGGGAGCCAAAAAGCAAACGGTTGCAATTGTTCTTCAAGAGCACAATCCCTAACAGCAGGGTCATTGCAATCGTACACGCTGATTACCCTCTCCTCAATTTTAATCTCCAACGCCACCCAGTGCTTGTTTATCACATTGAAAATTGTGTAGATTTTCTTTACAGATGACCATGGCTTCCCATAATCAGCAGGGCACGTACCGACAAAATAATCCTCAGTATTGACTTCAAGAGGTATGTCTTCCATATAACTTCAAGCATATTCAGGCAGGTACTTTAGGTAAAATATCCAATCAAGAACAAGAACATCTCGATATTTGACAGGGTCCTCAGAAATGTGCCTCCTAATGTGAATCAAACCTGCTTCTAGATGCTGCACAAAGTAGTAAAAAAGTGAATTCAACAATCAACTAATACAATAAAATCCAATCCACTCACTTATATCTAGTCCAAAAAACAAGCAGTTATTACCTGAAAAATAAGCCACAGATTCTTCACTAAAATATGCCGGAAAAACTTTTTGTCCAACCTTGAAATTGGACCAACAACAGAAAAATTCCTACCCAAAATTACACAAAATGCGTAAAAATATATATAGCATGAGATGTTGTAACTAATACAATGACAACAACATTTCATAAAAAATAGTGAACATAAAAATAAACCATACCTTTGCTTCCTTAAAAGTCCATAAATAAATTCATGATCTTCCGAGTTGATCAATGACTTGTTAGGGACATGCTTTGACATCCTCACTTTCTTCTCCCGCTCAATTGGGCCAAACAGGAATGTATTGGTTGATGGGATAAGATTGGAAGCCTTTAATTGTTCAACTTCAATTTTAGTTGAAGGATCCTTGGCGACCGAATCCCAATCAACACCTACACCCTTATCATCATCATTATCAAACAGAGTGATGTACTTTTCCAAGGATGGGTCAACTCTAACTCCAGCAACTTTACCATAAGCACCTTCGCCTCCACACGTTTTACTCAATGTCGAGGAATTTACTCGAGATCGAGGAAAACGTAGTCGATTTTCACAAGCTGGAGCCGACATCGATGAAGAACCTGAAGACGGACCAAGCCTTGGTCGATGTCGAGGAATTTAATCGATGTCGAGGAAAAGCCAAGCCGATGTGCCGTCCAGAAGCCGGAGTCGAGTTGCTAAGCAGAAGACAAATAAAGTGCTACTCGATATCGAGGAATTCTACTCGATATCGAGGAAATCCCCAGTAGCCGACGACAAGTTGTCCGAATCTTGTTAAGTTTCTATCCCAAAGCCAATGGTGATATTTTCGAGATGAAATTCTATCAAGATCTATCAACTGCTATCAAGTCAAGAGAGAAGATATTTTGCCCACATTAGATATAGTCCTAGTAGATTTAATTATTTATTTCCATGTTTTAATCTTTAGATAAAAGATGGATAGAATTAGATATAGATATAGTTTTCTTTCCTAGATTAGCTTGGAATAAATGCTATAAATAAAGCCTTAGGGGCTGATTTCCATTCATATTCAATTCTAGTTTCAATTACATCAAGTAAGTAGGAGAGAGAGAGAGAGAGAGCTTGTGGCGAGAGGAGAGAAGGTGTTGAGAGACGGTTTTTTTTTAATCTTTAATGCAATTTATTTTCCTAAAATCTTTGATGAGTTTCTTGATGATGAAGAGCGAGTAGTCCACCCACTTCTAGGGTCGGGGTGAGCCCAACAGTAGCCATGTGAGGTGATGCGGTAAAGGTTTGATCTTTTTATGCAATTCGTCTTCTATCCCTGAAAGCATGATACTTTTGCGAAAGTTGAAGGTGATCCTTGTTTGTGTTATTGAAGCGAAAGTGATCTTAATACAACTTGGATTAATTATGTGAAAAAGGTTAGTAACAATTAGGGTTTATGCGAAAGTCTCTATCTTCCTATTTGTTAATAACGAAAGTTATTTCATGAAAAGCATGATCTTTTAATGCCTTTATGTGTTATTTTACATGGTTTTCGTTGTGGTGTTGAAACGCTGATCTTGGAAGTCTTTAGTTTATTGATTTATTTCATCAAAATCCGTATTTTGCGTTGTAATTTTAAGTTTCTGTCTTTTGTCGATTTAGGGGAATTTTAGTCGACATCGAGGTATTTCCTCGATATCGAGTTGTTTTTGTCGAAGTCGAGTACTTTCTGTTGGTTTTCATTTTCTGTTTCATTTTGCTTTCTATTTTACTCGACAGGTTAGTCGATATCGAGTACTTTATCGAGGAATCTTCAGGTCGACTTTGCTGAGATCTTTCCGCTACATGAGATCCGCTGACGTGCTTCCTCGAGGATCGATCCTGACTTCCCGCTGCTACATAAGGAGGAGGTCTTGTAATCATTTGCGTGGGCACGAATCTGGTTTGATTTATATTTTATATTTTGAACTCGATTTCCTCCTACAAAAAATTGGCGTCGTTGCCGCGGAACCAATCATTCGCGCCTTAGGTAGTTAGATCTCACGTTTGCCTTGAGTTACTTTGCAGGTGTATGCTTCGTTCAGGTCAAACACCTGAGTTTGAGGCCTTAGACGATCCGGAACGCCTTATACACGTCCATGCTAAGTTGAAAAGAGCCATGGCGGCCGTAGAAACACAAGAACAGCTGATACAGAGGCTTCGAGCTGAGTTAGAAGCCAAGGATTCTGCTCTCACCACTGAGAGAGCACGCACTACACAGTAAGCTGCGCGAAGGAGGCAGGTGGAAGCTGAGCTTGCCCAATACCCTACCACTACAAAGGATTACATGCACCTGACTCTCGTTGTACCTGAATCGGCCATTCTAATCCCTGAAAACAATTTTGAAATTCGCACTCCTTTCCTGATTGAAATTAAAAATAATGCTTTCTTTGGTAGATTTAATGAATATCCTCTTCAACATATTACCAACTTTACTGATATGTGTCGTACTCTCGCTGAAGGTACCACTTTCGAATATCTCATGATGAAGGCCTTTCGATGGTCTCTGGTCGGCCCAACATTGAAGTGGCTGGAAGGTCTCCGTCCACGATCACTCACAACATGGGCTGAAGTAAGGCAGGAATTTCTCAACAAATTCTTTCCTCCTGTCAAGACAGCGCTCCTTCGCCAAAAGATTACAACTTTCAAACAGAAGCCTGGGGAGACGCTAGCAAAAGCGTGGGAACGATATAAGGATCTACTGCGATCCTGCCCTACACATGGACAGCAACCCTGCATCGTTCAGGTGGTCTTCTTCAATTCTCTTGACCTGGCTACTAAGGATAGGATCAACACAAATACTCATTATGAGTATCTTACAATGCCGTCAGCTGACGCATGGGCTACACTTGACAAGTTGACCAACTACGAAAACAAGTATGGGACCCCAATAAACTATGATGAGAATGCCTATGCCAGGCCAGCCCCATCCATGCCCCTCTATGAGCCTTCCAAGGAAATTGACCCAGATGCCAAGGAGCAATACTACAGAGATCAGAATCGCAAACTCCTCAAGCAAGTCAAGTATCATTATGTCATCCAGCCCTGCATCGAATGTGGATCACAGCGGCACACCGCTACTGAGTGCCCACACACAGAGCAAGTCAGGATGGCAGAACACCATGAAGAGGTAGCTTACGCAGGGGGCCCCAATCGCTATATTGGGGACCAAAGGTTTCAGCAACCACAATGGAACCAATGTGCCCCTAGGAACCCCCCACCATACAGAGCTCCAGGACATCCAGAAAGAGACCAGCGGAAGGTGTTGTTGCAGGAGGATGGTCAAGTATGAAACAAATATAAATTAAAGTTCAGATTGACTTCCCTGTCTCAGCAAATAAATACAAGACTTCCTCCCGTTGTAGTAAGAGAATAGTCAGGATCGAATCCACGAGGAAGCACGTCAGCAGTTCTCAGGTAGCTGTAGATTCTCACAGACAAGGCAGCAGAAAGACAGAAACACAGAAACAAGGAAAGAAACAGAAATAAATGCAGAAAAAACAAAAGTAAAGAACAAAGCAAAACAGAAAAGACAAAGCAAAGCAGAAACTAAAAGCAAAGGTAGAGGCTCGTCGATCTCGACAAGAGTCAACTCGAGATCGACCACAGCAGTCGACAACAGAAAATCGGAAATCACAGCAGACAGGCAAACCCGACAAGGGCAACTCGATCTCGACAACCCTTACTCGAGATCGACAAGAGACAAGTCGACAGAAACTTCATAAATCGACAACAGAAGACAACTCTACTCGACCTAGACAAGTCCTACTTGAGATCGAGTACAACCTTACTCGAGATCGACAAGAAGTTCCTCTGTATCAGGTTAAAATGCAGAAAACTTAAAAAGACGTAAATTGCAAATGCTCAAACCCAAACTCAGATTTTTGATGAAAATAAACTCAATATGCTAAAAGACTTCCAAAGCCAGGGTTTCAACACCACAACGATAACCATTCAAAGTAACACATAAAGGCATAAAAGATCATGCTTTCCATCAAATAACTTTCGTCATTAACAAATAGGCAAATAGAGGCTTTCGCATAAACCCTAATTGTTACTAACCCTTTTTCAGATAATTAATCCAAGTTGCATTAAGATCACTTTCGCTTCAATAATACAAACAAGGATCACCTTCAACTCTCGCAAAAGAATCATGCTCATAGGGATAGAAGATGAATCGCACAAAAAGATCTGACCTTTATCGTATCGCCTCACATGGCCACCGTCGGGCTCACCCCAGCCCCAGAAGTGGGTGGACTACTCACGCCTCATCGCAATAACAGACATTGATTGATGAAAAGAACTAACTTGCATTAAAACTAAATTCAAAAGCCTTTTACAATCCTGGCAATCAACATGAGCAGAAAGCCAAAACCCTAAAAACCTTAGAACTCCTAAACTATATGTGGAACTACTTGTTTCTCTCTGAATTTGAATGAATGAAAAACCAGCCCCAAGGGCCTTATTTATAGTGATCAAACCTTGCTAATCAAGGAAATAATCATCTATCTATATCTAAAATTATATCTAAAGCTTTAAAAGGTAAATAGAATGTTTTAAGGAAATAAATCTTAAAAGGAAAAGATAAATCTAAATAGGTAAGTCTTCATGTCTTGATAGATTGCGTCTTCCATAGATAGAACTTGATGGATTTGGATAGAATCTTCCTCCTTCGGCCCCAAGGAATCCCAACTCTACTCGGACAGGCACTCGTCGACGCGTTTCTGGGATCCAGTCTACTCGACATCGACAAGGCCTTGTCGACCTCGACAAGGATTCTTCGTCGACTGGACATCCCGGCTAGCTCTGCTCGATGTGGCTCGGTCTTGGCTCCTGGTGCTTGTCGACCTCGAGTCTGGACTCAAGGGCTCGTCGATCTCGACCAAGGTTTGTCAAGATCTCGACCAAGTTACAGTAAAACATGGCAGATTCAGCTCACAACAAACACCTCATACTTAAGCTTGCTTGTCCTCAAGCAATACTTTTAATTGTCATTCAAGGGAAGAATTCAAACTCTCAACATATTAGATTCATTCTCATATGTCCCCTGCAATCAATTACCATCCTCGAAAAGGTACTAGTGTCACGGATTCATGCATGTGCAAATATGTAAAAGCAACATCTATTCACAAAAGGAGGGTTATGCAAAACATAATTCATTCGTGACAAAGCATTGATAATCAAGAAGACTTTAATTTAAGCTCAAATAAGGAGTAGATTGGCAAAAGGTGGGTAATTTTTGGCAATGTGGTGCTTTTAATCCGGGGAAATGGAGTATTTCCAAATTTGAATTTCCACATTCCTTCTCCATAACATTTATCACCTTTCATATTGCTTTTTCAATAATAATGTTTTTACCTCTCTAACCTTAGCACTGCCTTCTCACGAGTCGCAAACATGGGTGTCATGAATGGCCCCGGATACTTAGTGCTTTGGACTCCTCACAATGTGTCCCATCTCTCCAAACTATTATCTCAAAGAGCAGGGTCAATCTACCTTTATCTACTGAGGTGATTGGATTTTCTTTCACTCATTAAATTTTCCATATATTTCAAACAATTTCCTTCCAAACTCCAATAATGATAAACACAACAACCATATAACAATCTCCATAATGTAACATCATTCTCAACATAATACCCGGATAAGGTAAAGAATGGCAATATTTAGATCATGTGGAGCAATAATTGAAATAAGGCATAATATGGCTTTTGTGTAATGCATAAGCATAGGTAAGGCTAGGATTATAACAATATGAGCATTATATGGAAATATAAAGTCTTCCATCCTCTTATCATGCAACATGTCAAAAGCAACTTCAAATTTTACCTCCTTTCATGGTTTTTAAAGAAATAATGCACTTCATTGTGACTTCCCTTTACTAGGCAATTTCATGCTATATCTCTAATGAATCCAATTTTGCATCGTTGAGTTCAATATAAGCTTCCATGACATTATTTCAAAATTTTCAATGGGGGTCATTTTTCTCAAATTTTGGAAAACATGCATATATAAGCACATAAAAAAAATGCATTCCAAAATAGCCATGTAGCAATTCTAAGCAATAATGCACAAGTAATGTCAAACATGATCAATATGCATAAAGTAAGCCCTTCCCCCACCCCATACTTAAACATTACAGTGTCCTCACTGTATAAAAACAAGGGTAAAGAAAGAAACTCACAAGACAGATGTGCAGATTTCTCTAAATATCGAATGGAGCACCTCCTGGGCCGAGTAAGACTTGGTTCTATCCATTGACCTGAAAAGTAGAAGACATATGCCCATAATAGAAACAACAAAAACCAAAGAAATGTTCAAATCCAAAAACAAAAACCAAAGTCTCAAATGTCCTAAAAAGTCTATGTACATGCTCTAGATTTTATAGTCGCTAGGCCGACTTTCCATTAATGCTCAAGGTGGAATCTGCAGGGCCCATGTAGCTTGGGCCTCAAATAAGACTCAATTCTTGTCCATCAGTTGTAATCCTCCAGAATGGATCTTGTTCACCACGAACGGTCCCATCCGCTTCTTGTTGAATTTGTTGGGAAACCAATGATCCTTTGATTTAGAGACATAGAGCTTGTCTCCAACTTCATACTCCTTAGGCTCATCATTGGAAATCCTGCACAATCGCACATACCAAGGCAGACCTCTCCCATGTATAGATAAATCTTTAATGGAAATAGGAGAAGAAAGATTCCTACCTTGGCTTACCTTCGCAGAGACGGAATCGGGGACCGCTGTATTTGGTCGATCTCGACTAGGGCTAGTCGATCTCGACAAGACTGCATGTTCTGGTGGTGGTCTGCTCGAAGATGCAGAAGTCGATGAGGAAGATGGCTCGTCGACCTCGAGTAGCCTACTCGACATCGACAAGGATTCTGCTCCTGGTGGCTTGCTCATCGAGGAAGGCGGATCTGGTAGAGCCGGGTGGTGGTCGATCTCGACAAGGCTTGTCGAGATCGACGAGGCTGGTCCGTCTGGTGGTGTCTGTGTCGAGGAAGCAGGAGTCGAGTCAGCAGAGGGCTTGTCGATCTCGACAAGGGTGGTCGATGTCGACGAGGATCCTGCCTCTGGTGTCGTCAGCGTCGAGGAAGGCGAAGTCGGGTTGGCCGAGTGGTGGTCGACCTCGACAAGGGTGGTCGAGATCGACGAGCCTGGTTTGTCTAGTTCGCTGCTCGATGATGCTGGTGCTGGTAGAGGCTCCTTGGTTTGGTCGAGATCGACTAGGGTCCGGTCGATCTTGACCCCATACTTAGCTCCTGTCAAGGCATCCGAAATATAATTAATCCACAACGACTTACCTTGGTCTGTGTCGATTGGATTCTCTGTGTTCTCCTTGAGGATTGCCATGATCTCCTCCACCTGGGCCTCCATGTCCCTCTTTTCTATCTCCTCAGGGGTCATATTTCTGACCTTGGGTTCCCCGCGGGTGATGTAGCCAACTGAGATAGATTTGACCTCTTCCATTGGACCTGTATGCCTTTCAGTTTTATTAAAGGAATACTCAATTACCTCATCGCTGATGTTGAAAGTGAGCACTCCTTTCCTTACGCTTATGTTGGCATCCACCGTCGCCAAGAATGGTCTTCCTAAGATAATTGGACAAGAAGGATCTTCTTGCATATCAACAACTAGAAAATTAGCAGGGACAAAGAATTTACCTACTTGTACTGGCACGTTGTCCACCATGCCTGTTGGGATGACCACAATGTTGTTGGCCATGTAAAGTCTAGCATCCACAGGCTCCAAGGCACCTGTCTTAATCTTGGACCAAATTGTTAGAGGCATTATACTCACACTAGCTCCAAGATCACATAAGGCATTAATTTTGTATGGACCAAAGCCAATAGTTATAGCAAACTTACCTGGATCCGGCCTCTTCTCCAATATGTCCAGATGGCTGCACTCCTCTGTAATTTCAGCCATTGACCGCTTTTTGCTCAGAATCTCCTTCAGGAACTTGACATAAGATGGCATTTCATTGAGAGCTTCTGTGAAGGGAATGGTGACGTTGAGCTTTTGAAGCATCTTGATGAAGCGCTGAAACTTTTTCTCTGTCGGGTCCTTTAGAGATTTTATGGGGAAAGGCAACTTCTTTTTCTTATTCGGAGCCAGAACAGACGTCGGAGGTGTTGCAGGCTGCTCTATGTCGACCAGAGGCTCCTCGACATCGACTACAGTCTTGTCGACATCGACCATGTTGGGCTGAGTCGAGTTGGTGTGTGGTGCAGACGAAGATTTTGGCAGGTTCTCCTGGAGGTCGAGTAGGCCCTTGTCGAGATCGACTAGATGTTCATCGACATCGACTAGCTGTTCCTCGCTGTTCTGCTGCTTTCCGACCTCTGGCTCTTGTAGTTGATGGCCGCTTCTGAGTTTTATAGCAGCGATGTGTCCAGTCTTTCCCTTAGGATTTGGTTCTGAAGATCCAGGGAGCGAGCCTGACTGTCTGGGGATTCCTGCTGCTAGCTGACCAATCTGTGTATCAACTGATTTTCGCCATATATCAATCTCCCCAAGCCTAGAGTTGACACCTTGCATTTGAGTATAGACGGAGTTGAAGGATTGCCTAGTTTCTGAGTGGTTCCTCCGTATTTCCTCCAGGACTGTCTGTATATCATCCTTTTTCTGGTCCCTTTCCGGATGTCCTGGAGCTCTGTAGGGCGGGGGGTTCCTAGGGACACCTTGGTTCCATTGTGGTTGCTGAAACCTTTGGTCCCCCATGTAGCGAATGGGACCCCCTGCGTAAGCTGCATCCTCATGGTGCTCTACCAGCTTGACTTGCTCAGTGTGTGGGCGCTGAGGAGTGGTGTGCCTTTGCGATCCGCATTCTATGCAAGGTTGGTTGACAGAGAGATACTTTACTTGCTTGATGAGCTTCCTATTCTGGTCTCTGTAGTACTGCTCCCTAACGTCATGATCAATCTCCTTAGGTGGCTCATAGAGGGGCATGGATGGTGCTGGCCTGGCGTATGGGTTCTCTTCATATGTTGCAGTAGACCCATACTTGTTGTCGTAGTTAGTGAGCTTCTCTAGCACACCCCATGCGTCACTTGGCGGCATTGTCAGATACTCATAGCGAGTATAATGGTTGATTCTGTCCTTAGTGACTTGATCAAGAGAGTTGAAGAAGATCTCCTGAATGATATAGGGTGGCTGTCCATGAGTAGGGCAAGATCGCAGAAGTTCCTTGTAGCGCTCCCATGCCTTTGCCAGCGGTTCCCCTTGCTTCTGTTTGAAGGCGGTGATTCTCTGGCGGAGATGTGCTGTTTTGGCGGGTGGGAAGAATTTGTTCAGAAACTCTTGCTCTACTTGGGCCCAAGTTGTGAGTGATCTTGCTTTCAGCCCTTCCAGCCATTTCAGTGCAGGCCCAGCGAGAGACCAGCGAAAAGTGTTCATCTTGACATATTCCAGAGTTGTACCTTCAGCAATAGTACGGAACATGTCAGAAAAGTTTGTAATACGTTCAAGAGGACACTCATTAAATCTACCATAAAAGGCATTATTTTTAAGCTCTATAAGAAACTGAGTGCGAATTTCAAAAGAGTTGTCACGGATAAGAATCGCCGATTCAGGCACGACGGGAGTTGGGTGCATGTAGTCCTCTGCCGTGGTTGGATATTGGGCAAGCTCAGCATGTGCTTGTTCCCTTGCTGCTTTCTCAGCGGCGATAGCAGCATCCTTAGCGGCCAGCTGTTCCTGTGTCTCCGCAGCTGCCATGGCTCTTTGTAGTTTAGCTCGGATGTGAAATAGGCGTTCCGGTTCGTCTAACGCGTCAAACTCAGGTGTTTGACCAGAACGGCGCATACACCTGAAAAGTAACTCAAAGAAACAGTGAGAACTGACTACCTAAGGCGCGATTGATAGCCTCCCCGGCAACGGCGCCAATTTGTTGTTGCAGGAGGATGGTCAAGTATGAAATAAATATAAATTAAAGTTCAGATTGACTTCCCTGTCTTAGAAAATAAATACAAGACTTCCTCCCATTGTAGTAAGAGAATAGTTAGGATCGAATCCACGAGGAAGCACGTCAGCAGTTCTCAGGTAGCTGTAGATTCTCATAGACAAGGCAGCAGAAAGACAGAAACACAGAAACAAGGAAAGAAACAGAAATAAATGCAGAAAATCAAAAGCAAATAACAAAGCAAAACAGAAAGGACAAAGCAAAGCAGAAAATAAAAGCAAAGGCAGAGGCTCGTCGATCTCGACAAGAGTCAACTCGAGAGCGACCACAGCAGTCGACAACAGAAAATCGGAAATCACAGCAGACAGGCAAACCCGGCAAGGGCAACTCGATCTCGACAACCCTTACTCGAGATCGACAAGAGACAAGTCGACAGAAACTTCATAAATCGACAACAGAAGATAACTCTACTCGACCTAGACAAGTCCTACTCGAGATCGAGTACAACCTTACTCGAGATCGACAAGAAGTTCCTCTGTATCGAGTTAAAAAGCAGAAAACTTAAAAAGACGTAAATTGCAAATGCTCAAACCCAAACTCAGATTTTTGATTAAAATAAACTCAATATGCTAAAAGACTTCCAAAGCTAGGGTTTCAACACCACAACGATAACCATGCAAAGTAACACATAAAGGCGATCATGCTTTCCATCAAATAACTTTCGTCATTAACAAATAGGCAAATAGAGGCTTTCGCATAAACCCTAATTGTTACTAACCCTTTTTCACATAATTAATCCAAGTTGCATTAAGATCACTTTCGCTTCAATAATACAAACAAGGATCACCTTCAACTCTCGCAAAAGAATCATGCTCATAGGGATAGAAGATGAATCGCACAAAAAGATCTGACCTTTATCGTATCGCCTCACATGGCCACCGTCGGGCTCACCCCAGCCCCAGAAGTGGGTGGACTACTCACGCCTCATCGCAATAACAGACATTGATTGATGAAAAGAACTAACTTGCATTAAAACTAAATTCAAAAGCCTTTTACAATCCTGACAATCAACTTGCGCAGAAAGCCAAAACCCTAAAAACCTTAGAACTCCTAAACTCTATGTGGAACTACTTGTTTCTCTCTGAATTTGAATGAATGAAAAACCAGCCCCAAGGGCCTTATTTATAGTGATCAAACCTTGCTAATCAAGGAAATAATCATTTATCTATATCTAAAATTATATCTAAAGCTTTAAAAGATAAATAGAATGTTTTCAGGAAATAAATTTTAAAAGGAAAAGATAAATCTAAATAGGTAAGTCTTCATGTCTTGATAGATTGCGTCTTCCATAGATAGAACTTGATGGATTTGGATAGAATCTTCCTCCTTCGGCCCCAAGGAATCCCAACTCTACTCGGACAGGCACTCGTCGACGCGTTTCTGGGATCCAGTCTACTCGACATCGACAAGGCCTTGTCGACCTCGACAAGGATTCTTCATCGACTGGACTTCCCGGCTAGCTCTGCTCGATGTGGCTCGGTCTTGGCTCCTGGTGCTTGTCGACCTCGAGTACCTCTTGTCGATGTCGAGTAGGAATAGGTCATCGACTAGGTCTCCTCGGGTGGCTCTACTCGGCAAGCTCGGATCTGGACTCAAGGGCTCGTCGATCTCGACCAAGGTTTGTCGAGATCGAGTAGAGTGGTGGACGTCTGGTCGAGCAGGCTTCTCCTCGGCATGGACTCGGATTAGCGTGGTGGCGCTTGTCGATCTCGACAAGGCTTTGTCGAGATCGAGTAGAGGTGTGCTCGGCTTCTCGTCCTCGTCTTCTCGGCCAGCTTCTCTCCTTGTCGACTCCGGGTGTGGCGCTGGGCTTCGTCGATCTCGACCAAGGTCTTGTCGAGATCGAGTTGGGTCCGGAAGTCGGGTTGGACATGCTGCTCGGACATGCTTGTCGAGATCGAGTAAAGTCTACTCGAGATCGAGTAGTCTGGTTCCTCGGCTCGATTCGACTGGTTCCGTTGCTTCTTGGACTTGGACTTCTGTAGCCGATTTCCGAGCTTTTCTCACCTTCTGTAGAATTGCTGTAAAACGCCTCGAAATCTGCGATTTAAACAGAAACTGGTGTAGATTCCATAATTTGGCAAATAAACATAAACTACATAGGTTCTGTACTATCTTAGCCCAAATGAATGAAATGCATGCAGAAATCGATATAAAAGTTACAGTAAAATATGGCTGATTCAGCTCACAACAGAAGGATGACCTACAACTTATCCTTGACGAAATGCGCCGGAATCAGGGCACCATCAATAATCAGTTCTAGAACATCAATACAAAACTTGGAGAAATCGATGTCTGAATGAAATCAATTGATACATGGATTGGCCAGCTAGTAGTAGGCGTCCCCAGACAGTCAGGTACACTCCCTTGATCTTCTGAGCCCAATCCCAAAGAGAAAACCGGACACATCGCAGCCGTAAAACTCAGGAGCGGGCACCAACTACGCGAGCCAATAGTCGGAAAGCAGTAGGACAGAGCTGAACAACAACTCGATATCGACGAGCAGTAAATCGATGTCGACCAAAACTTGGTCGATATCGAGGAAAGCCAACTCGATGTCGAGGAAAAACTTGGCCACGGTTCGTCTGCACAGCACACCAACTCGACATCGAGGAAACTGGTCAATATCGAGAAGAATCATGTCGATATCGAGGAAAAAAAAGTCGACGTCGAGAAAGCTGCAACACCTCCGACATCTATTCTCGCCCCGAACCAGAAAAAGAAGCTGCCTTTCCCAACAAAATCTCCAAAGGACCCAGCAGAGAAGAATTTCAGCGCTTCATCAAGACGCTTCAGAGGCTCAATGTCACCATACCCTTCACAGAAGCTCTTAATGAAATGCCATCATATGTCAAGTTCCTCAAAGAGATTCTAAGCAAAAAGCGGTCAATGGCTGAGATCACAAAGGAGTGCAGCCAGATGGACGTTCTTGAGAAAAGGCCAAATCCATGTAAGTTTGCTATAACTATTGGATTTGGTCAATATAAATTCAATGCTTTATGTGATCTTGGAGCCAGTGTGAGTATAATGCCTTTAACAATATGGTCTAACATTAAGATAGGTGCCCTAGAGCCTGTGGATGCTAAGCTTTATATGGCAAACAACACGATGGTCATCCCAACAGGCATGGTGGACAATGTGCCAGTGCAAGTAAGTAAGTTCTTTTTCCCTGCTGATTTTCTAGTTATTAATATGGCGGAGGACCCTGCTTGTCCAATTATTCTAGGAAGGCCCTTCTTGGCAACGGTGGATGCCAACATAAGCGTAAGAAAGGGAGTACTCACTTTCAACATCAGCGATGAGGTAATTGAGTATTCTTTTAATAAAACTGGAAGGTACACAGGTCCCATGGAAGAGGTAAAATCTATATCAGCTGGTTACATTAGTTGCGGGGAGCCTACGGTAAGAAATATGACTCTTAAGGAGCTGGAAAAGAGGGATATGGAAGCCCAGGTGGAAAAGATCATGGCCATCCTAAACGACGACACAGATGATCTGCTCGACATCGACCAAGGTAAGTCGACGTCGACTAATTATTTCGCGGACGCCTTCACATGATGCAAGTATGGGGTCACAGTCGACCAGAATTCCTCGACATCGATGAATTTGGTCGACATCGACCAAAATCGGAGCCCTCCACCAGCAGTAGCTTCGTCGAGCAATCCAGTGGAGGACAAGGACTCCTCGACGACGACCAAAATCCTTCTGCCTCGACATCGCCTTCATCGATGAGCAATACACTGGAAGCCGGGAATACCTCGATATCGACCAAATTGGTCGATATCGACCAAAATCCTTCCTCCTCGACTTCTCCATCCTCGACCAGCAGCCCACCAGACGAGCCTACTTCCTCGACATCGAGTAATTTTACTCGAAATCGACCAAAACAGGAGGTCCCTGAATCCGATTCTACGAAGGTAAGCCAATGTATGGATCTTTCTTCTCCTATTTCAATAAAAGATCTATCTATACATGGGAGAGGTTTGCCTTGGTATGTGCGCTTATGTTGGATTTCCAATGATGAGCCTAAGGAGTATGAAATTGGAGACAAGCTCTATGTTTCCAAATCAAAGGATCATTGGTTTCCCAACAAATTCAACAAGAAGAAGATGGGGCCTTTCACGGTGAACAAGATCCATTCAGGAGGACAGCAGCTGATGGACAAGAATGGAGTCCTGTTTGAAGCTCAAGCTACACGGGCCCTGAAAATGCCACCTTGAGCCTAAAGGAAAAGTCGGCCTATCGACTATAAAATCTAGAGCTTGTAAATAGACATTTATTTTTTGGGATTTCTTTTGGACATTGTTGCTTTTGTTTGTTTTTGGTTTTGAACTTTTAGTTTTTCTATTTGTGGGTATTTCTCTTCTACATTTTTCAGGTCCATGGGGATAGAAGCAAGCTAAATCAGACTCGGCGCAGAGCATATCACTCGATTCTGACAATCTGCACATCTGTCTAGTGAGTTTCTTTCTTTTCTCTTATTTTTTATATAGTGAGGACATGCATCTGTAATGTTTAAGTGAACTTTTAGTTTTTCTATTTGGAACACATGCATCTGTAATGTTTAAGTATGGGGTGGGGGAAGGGCTTACTTTGTGCATATTTGACCATATTTAACATTTTACGTGCATATTTGAAGTTTATTTCTTGAATTGCTTATACATGGTTATTTTGGAATTCATTATTGATTTATGTGCCTATATGCATGTGTTCCAAAGTTTAAAAAAAAAATGACCCCCATTGAAAATTTTGATAAAATGTCATGGAAGCTATATTGAACTCGACGATGCAAAATTGGATTCATTAGAGATATAGCATGAAATTTCCTAGTAAAGGGAAGTCATAATGAAGTGCATTATTTTCTTGAAAACCATGAATGGAGGTAAATTTTGAAGTTGCTTTTGACCTGTTGCATGATAAGAGGATGGAGGACTTTATATTTCCATATAATGCTCATATGTTTATATCCTAGCCTTACCTATGCTTATGCATTACAAAAGTCATGTTATGCCTTCTTTCAATTATTGCTCAACATGTTATAAATATTGCCATTCTTTACCTTATTTCCTATCCGGGGATTATGTTGAGAATGATGTCACATTATGGAGATAACCATATGGTGTTTGTGTTGTTATATATCATATGTGGAGTTTGGAAGGAAATTGTTTGAAATATGTGGAAAATTTAATGAGTGAAAAAAAAATCTGGTCACCTCAGGAGATAAAGGTAGATCGACCCTGCTCGCTGAGATAATAGTTCAGTGAGATAGGACACACAGGTGAGGAGTCCAAAGCACTAAGTATCCGGGGCCATTCATGACACCCATGTTTGCGACTCGCGAGAAGGGAGTGCTGAGGTTAGAGAGGTAAAAACATTATTATTGATAAAAGCATTATGAAAGGTGAAAAATCAAAAGAAGAAGGAATGTGGTACGAAAGTTTGGAAGTACTCCATTTCCCCGAATCATTAACACCACATTGCCAAAAATTGTCCACCTTTAGCCTTTTACCATTCTACTCCTTATTGAGCTTAAAATAAAGTCCTCTTGATTATTAATGCTTTGTCACTTATGAATGTTTTGCATAACCCTGCTTTTGTGAGTAGATGTTGCTTTTTAATTGAATATGCATGGATTTGTGACACTAGTACCTTTTCGAGGATGGTAATTGATTGCAGGACATATGACAATGAATCTATGATGTTGAGAGTTTTGATTTCTTCCCCTGAATGACAATTAAAAGTATTGCTTGAGGACAAGCAAGCTTAAGTATGGGGTGTTTGTTGTGAGCCTAATTTGCCATGTTTTCTACCATCTTTTATATCGATTTCTACATGCATTTCATGCATTTGGGTTATAATAATACAAAATATGTGTAGTATATGTTTATTTGCAATATATGGAGGTCTACATAAGTTTTTGTTATATTTCGCAGAAATCGGACGCACTTTGGAGTTTAAAGAAACCTCATGAAGAAGCTAAGAATGGTGCAGCTGGATAAAAAGCCATTATTCACCATTCATCGTTCTGAATCAAGTTGTGATGTCTTCATGAGAGTTGTAGCCCTTGAAAAGAGCTTTCCAACGCATGGATATATGCATCAATCCGATGAACGAGGACTCGGGAAGTGCGTTTAAAGAACAGAGCAAAATGCTGAGAGCTGAATGTTACTTGACATCGACCAAATTGGTCGAAGTCGACCAAGCCCAAGTCGAGTGAAGACCCCAGACATCGACACAAGCAAGCTGGGAGCTGAACGTTTTACTCGTGGTCGAGGAATTTACTCGAGATCAAGGAAAACGTAGTCGATTTTCACGAGCTGGAGCCGAGATCGACGAAGAACCTGAAGACGGACCAAGCCTTGGTCGATGTCGAAGAATTTAATCGATGTCGAGGAAAAGCCAAGCCGATGTGCCGTCCAGAAGCCGAAATCGAGTTGTTGAGCAGAAGACGAAGAAAGTGCTAGTCGATATCGAGAAATTCTACTCAATATCGAGGAAATCCCCAGTAGCCGACGACAAGTTGTTCGGATCTTGTTAAGTTTCTATCCCAAAACCAATGGTGATATTTTCGAGATGAAATTCTATCAAGATCTATCAAGTTCCATCAAGTCAAAAGAGAAGATATTTTATCCACATTAGATTTAGTCCTAGTAGATTTAATTATTTATTTCTATTTTTTAATCTTTAGATAAAAGATAGATAGAATTAGATATAGATATAGTTTTCTTTCCTAGATTAGCTTGGAATGAAGGCTATAAATAAAGCCTTAGGGGCTGATTTCCATTCATATTCAATTCTAGTTTCAATTACATCAAGTAAGTAGGAGAGAGAGAGAGAGAGAGAGAGAGAGCTTGTGGCGAGAGGAGAGAAGGTGTTGAGAAACGGTTTGTCTTCGATCAGTTGTAAGTTTTCTTGGTTTATTTTAATGCAATTTATTTTCTTGAAATCTTTGATGAGTTTCTTGATGATGAAGAGCGAGTAGTCCACCCACTTCTAGGGTCGGGGTGAGCCCGACGGTAGCCATGTGAGGTGATGCGGTAAAGGTTTGATCTTTTTATGCAATTCGTCTTCTATCCTTGAAAGCGTGATTCTTTCGCGAAAGTTGAAGGTGATCCTTGTTTGTGTTATTGAAGCGAAAGTGATCTTAATACAACTTGGATTAATTATTTAAAAAGGGTTAGTAATAATTCGGGTTTATGCGAAAGCCTCTATCTTCCTATTTGTTAATAACGAAAGTTATTTCATGAAAAACATGATCTTTTAATGCCTTTATGTGTTATTTTATATGGTTATCGTTGTGGTGTTGAAACCCTGATCTTGGAAGTCTTTAGTTTATTGATTTATTTCATCAAAATCCTTATTCTGCGTTGCAATTTTAAGTTTCTGTCTTTTGTCGATTTAGGGGAATTTTAGTCGACATCGAGGTATTTCCTCGATATCGAGTTGTTTTTGTCGAAGTCGAGTACTTTTTGTTGGTTTTCGTTTTCTATTTCGTTTTGCTTTCTGTTTTACTCGACATGTTAGTCGATATCGAGTACTTTACTCGATATCAAGGAATCTTCTGGTCGACTTTGCTGAGATCTTTCCGCTACCTGAGATCCGCTGACTAGCTTCCTCGAGGATCGATCCTGACTTCCCGCTGCTACATCAGGAGGAGGTCTTGTAATCATTTGCGTGGGCACGAATCTGGTTTGATTTGTATTTTATATTTTGAACTCAATTTCCTCATACAACAACCTCAGAACTTATTGATGGCAAAGACACGTGTACAACGTTAACAGAAGCAGGAGATGATTTCAACATTAACTCATCATCAAGGAAAGACTGCTGAAGATCAGACACAACATCATTCACAATTTTGTTTAGATCTTCATCATCATCCTTCACAGGTGTTCCATGGGACTTACCACCACTGACACGTTCCTCATCAACTTTCGCAGGAGTGCCCTCAGACTTACCAGGAATGTGCTTATCATCATGCTTGACAGGATTTGCCTGCAACCTCTCAACCAAAGCCTCATAATTAGCAACCCTAACCTCAAGTTCATCGTACCTCTTCGACATCGCAGACAATATATCCATAGATTTAAGGACCTCTTCAGGCTTCTCAATCCTCCTAAAAATATCCTTCACCCAATCAGGATGAGATGGGGGAGAAGAAGCCAAAGCATCAACATGTGTTTTTGGAGACAACTCACCCGTTGAATCATTGTTGGCCTCCATTTGAGGAGATACATCTTCAGTACCTTCCACTTTCTCTGCGTCGCTTGCTATTTTGCCAGCTTTAAATCTTGAAACACGAATTTCTTCATTCCCACAAGCGGCAGATGTTTGACCAAACACAGACCCCCCTTCAAAACAATCATGTGCTTCAACACTCCCCAAAGGTGACCTCTGCACAGAAGGCGTCACTACATCACCCTCTCCCACGCCGTCACCAGAAGATGTCTCAACTCATTCAACGTTATCACCACAATCAAGCACATCTGCAACATCGGCCAAAACAGAAAGCCTGACAGTATGAGGAGCATCCAATTCATCAGATTCAGAAGAATGGGTGGCAGTAATAAAATCATCAACCTTGTCATCACAAACACGGCCTTCACCACCAGATTTAGAAGAATGGGTGTCAGACTGATAGCAGTAAAATCATCAACCTTGTCATCACCAACACTGAGTTCACCACCAGATTTAGAAACTGCAACATGAATATCAACAATCTCCACTCCATGAAGACCCTGTTATCAACAACAGGGACTGAAGGAAAAACCGAAGACCTGTCAGCAGTACTATCATATAACGGCCTCCCACTACCTACACCACCTTTCTTCATCTTATACCTCCGCTGAAAGACAATATTCGGCGGGACATCATCGTCTAATAAATCACATGAATCAGTACCCGACCGACCTCTCTTGGAAGGTGAAGCAACCACATCAACCTCCTTATGCAGATCTTTGTCAGCAATAACTCTCTTCACATTCTTAGAAGGAATAACTCTACCACCTGTCCTCACTACTGAAGCCTTCTGTCTAAGCGTCTTTACTTCACTCTTGACATATTTTTTACGGTCTAAAGCAATGTTTGGATTGAATAGAACACGACTTGCAGAACGACCCCTCCTCATGGGAACCCGTTTCTCGTAGGTATCGCTGGACGCCACCTTCTGTTTCTTTTTACCACCCATCCCTCCAGTCGAAGATTTCATCTTCTTTGAGGTCTCTACAACATCTTCTTTATCCCCCTCAGGGAAAACTTCAAAAGCAGTATCAAAGGACTTCTCATCCTGTTTCTTTCTAGCAGCCTTGCCTCTCTTCACAGGTGTCTTCTTCTTTGAGGTCTCTACAACATCTACTTTACCCCCCTCAGGGAAAACTTCAAAAGCAGTATCAAAGGACTTCTCATCCTGTTTCTTTCTAGCAGCCTTGCCTCTCTTCACATGTGTCTTCTTCTTTGAGGTCTCTCCTTCAGCATGTTTTTGCAAGCCATTAGCTTCTTCATCATCAACCTGGACATCCCTGTTTGAAAACCTAGCTTCATATGCCCTTTTCCGAAGACGACGACTGTCATACAATGTATCATCAACAGGTCCAAAAACTATTTCATCAACTAAGGCATCAACTACTGCATCAGCTTTTTCATCAACAAACCCCATCTGTTCTGTGCGTGCAAACTCCCCATAAATAAGGAACAATGGAGTCTGGACAAAATGCATTTATCAAAATAAAAACATAAAGATGCATCAAATAAAAATGTTCATAAAGATGAAAAATATAAAATTATTACCAAATCGCCATGAAAGAACTTCTCAGCCTCAACGTACACATGACTATAATCACATTCCCAGTGCAATGAGTATGGATCTCTATCAGGCATCTTAAAATTATAGTCAAACTTAGCAGAGAGAGCTGGGAAAGCTTCTAATATCCAAGCCTGTTACAAAAGAAAACTTGTTATGATACTACAAAACAATATTAAAAAAATGCTCACATAAACAATAAAGTTGTGCTGACAGAGACAAAAAAGGCTGACATAAGACATGCAAACACTAAAGCACAATATCTGGAATGCAAGGCAATACCCATACATTTGCTAAGAACCCCTAACTCCATTCCGATCTGCAACAGAAGAACTCTTCAATGACTTCAACAAACGGGTGTATGACGACTCTCTACCCCAAGGATATAGTTCAAACTCCTTCTCATTGCACGCAAGAGATAAGAAGTGCGCACTTACAACTTCTGATCTCCTATAAACAATTAATCTCTCAATCAGCAATAACTTTTCCATAATCAACTTCTTCTTAGACTTCTTTTTCTTAGATATGAAACGATCAACTAACTCATCATGAGTCATTTTCTTCTGCCCAAAAAATTTAGATATTGACCCTTTCTTTGAGATGTTATAAACACGGTATTCACAAGGAAGGCCGGTAACAACATTGAACTCAGCAATTGAAAAACGTGCAAGATATCCACCAACTCTAAACCACAACTCATTCTCCTTTTGTGTTTGAACTTGACGCAGCAACATTTGATGCATAAGCTAAAAATTGGTAACCATTTTGGTCCCTTGCGTCAGCACCCATCCAACACAACTTTTTTTCAGAATATTGTAATGAGAAGGAGACAAATGCTCCTTAATCAGATCACAAACAGAAGGATATGAATATATGTTGGATCAATAATGAAATCGCTCAGAAACAGGAATGCAATATTCCAAGCCCTGATCAATCACATACAAGTACCCAAAAAACAAGCATCAGATTAATACAAAATTACAACTTGCTCATCAACAAAAGAATTCCAAATGGAAAACTAAAATAACTTACATCAGAACCAGTATAAGAGGTGGATGAATCAGAAGATTGAACTCCTACAAGAAACAAAATACAGAACAATTTAAATATACGATAACAAAATCCATGATGAAGCAAACAACCATAAACAATAACAATAAAATGTCACCAAGACATAGTAAAAGAACATAAACATCACAAAGACAACACAAAATACCAAATCTAAGTACACACATTGTTGAAACTACCATAAACTAACACAATAATATATAAAAACAGACAGTGTCAGCCACCATACACATGAACAAAACAGTAGATAACTACACTATGATAAACACAAACAATCCAAGCATGGAAAACAGATTGACCTACACGAATAACACTAAAAAAGCACATACAAAGTGCCGCATCACAAAATTGAAGAAAAGAAACAGTTGAAATCAACGCATTTACACATGCAACTTACATAAACTACCGAAAATACTAAAAATCGCACATAGTTATGCATATCAAGCATGGATTTAACCAAAGATTGTCACAATCATAAGAAAAAAACAATGAAATCAACATAAATAAACTTAATCCAAAACCCTAGCACGATATAGTTAGCAAAGAGAAGCGAAATTGATACCTGAACTGCTGGATGACGACATTGAAGCAACCGACGAAAACTCCCTACTTTAGCACAACAATGAAGAACAATCGACCGAAAACTCCCTACGTTAGCAAAGATTGAAGGAAGCAGGACGAACCAAGCGGAAAAAAGCAGACGAAGAACGAATCGCGCAAAGAGAGAGTTCCGAAGAAGAGAGAGTTCGGATTTTCGGGAAACAGAAAAAGTGTCCGTACAATGAGTAAATAAGTATATATAGTGGACATCTTGCTAATTTGTCCAAAAACGTGGACATTTTGCAAATTTGTCCAAAAAAAGTGTCTATTTTACAAAAAATTTCTTTTTTATTTCGCTTTATCATTTTATTTTTTCCCTAAATATCTAATATTATACCAAAATTAATACTGCATCACTTGAAAAAAGAATGGGATACTATCCTTAATTTATAACCATTTTTGCCTAAAAGCAACCTGTCGATTTAAAAAGCCGAGGTCGACAACTTATTTTTAGATAAAAAAAAATTACAAGTTGGTGTAGTGGTTATGGGGCTACATCCCATGCCTCGAGGTTCGAAGTTCGAATCTCCGTGGAAACATGGAGACGCTTGTGAGTGGGAGGGTCAACCCCTTAATGGACCTACAGTAACCCGATCCAGATGTAGAGTGGGCTAAGCCCACTTGAACTGGAAAGGATCTAAAAAAAAGATAAAAAAAAATTATTGACTCAGTAAATAAATAAACTATATATTGAAAATTAAAAACATTTGATTTTATATGTGTGTCAATTTATTTCATTCTGTATCTGATTGGAACGTAAATATCGGACTAGAAGTTTTTTTTTTATATAAAGTTTTTGCTTTGTTTTATTTTTGTCTTTTATCGGTTTAGTTGATTATCGATCTTTTGTATAATACATGTCAGGTATAGTGAATCATTTTCATATTATTAAAAAAATCATTAGAGTTTCAATTAGAAAAATAATAGATAATGTTCTAATGTAAAGTATAATTTCTAATTTAATATTTATAAATAGTAAATGGCATCCAATATACCAAAATTTTATGCCCTTTGCAAATCTGACCCTCCCCTGTCCAAATTTGTAAATATGTCAAAAGTGTTCAAAATTTTGCAAAAATAACAGGTAAAAAAAACTGGGAAACCGGAAGACTCTTCCGCGCGAGTTCGACCTAGCACCAACGCCATCCACCCAGATCCACAAGGAGTGGGGGTCCTCCTTCTCGCCGCCACCGGCCGGCCACGTATCCGTTAGGGGTCGCCGCCTCTACACTGGTGGCCTCCGACGGCGATGAAACCCATGGCGCCGCCTCTAGGGCTTGCGATTTGAGAAGAGGTGAACAACGCGAGGCTTCTTCTCCGGCTGGCCCTGGCCTACTACTTCTTCTCCGGTCGGCGGCCACCGTTTCCTCTCCGGCGCGGCCTGTTGCTCCCTCTCCGACTGCGCAGTGTGCGAGTGCGCTTCTTCTCCGAGACTCCGACTGTGCGACTGTGTGAGTCTCGACCTCTCCGGCCTCCCCTGATCTTCTCCGGCTTTAATCTGAGGGTTTCAATTTGCGAGTCTCAACCTCTGCTTCTTCTCTGATATAATGATATTCCGATCATCCCCCTTGCATACATTGAACAGATGTGTTTCAATTTGAGGGGTTGAATACTTGAATGGGGTTTTAATTTGAGGGTATTAGAAATCAATTAGGGAGTAGTTGAATAGGGTTTCAATTTGAGGGTATTTCAATTTAAGGGTACTCGGTTTCAATTTGAGAATGACCGAATTTTAGTATGCATACTTGAGCCTCTGTTGGCTTCAATCATTAATTAATACTCCGTAGTAGTATGGTTTCAATTTAAGTACTATCTTAAATTCTTAGTTTATCCTTTTAATTAGAGTACTCGTGTATTTTGAATTGTTAATTGTCAAAACTCAAAACTGAGTCAGTAAGCATAGATCCGGCAGGGGTTACTCCTATATTGGCTAACACATCGTTGTCCTTGGCTAGATAATAGTATTTGCTGGCTAGTAAGTATAGATCGCAAATATTCGGGCTTCGCATCCGACAGGATTGTATTGGTTAAGAACTTTAGTACTTCGTAGTGTTTGATTTAGGTCTTAATTGTTTAATCGTTTCCACCTTTTAGAGGACTTGTGTTTGATTTTATCATCTTGAGAGATCCAACAGGGGTTACTTCTACATTGGCTAAGAGATCATTGTCACTGGCTAGATAATAGTATTTACTGGCTAGTAAGCATACATCGCAATGGGTTATACTTATACATCGTTGTAAATTTCTTTCTATGTGTTGAAGTATGTTGTGATTGAAACCATTAATGTTACACTGGACGATGTCATTTGAGAGTAATGTAGGTTTGTTTCTAGGATCAGTTATGTACATTCAAAACCACCAAAACCCCAAAGTGTTAGTGAGTTAGAAGCAAACTAACAAAATACTAAATTCGACTACGCAAAAGAAGAGTTATCCCACTAGACATCGATTTCTTCACCTTACCATCACACGCTTGCTTATGTCCTCCGACGCTTTCGACATCGATTTCTTCATCTCCGGAGCAACGATTGTCGGTTCTACCCATTATGTTGTTTTGTACTTAACTTGTTATGTATTGGTTAGGAACTTTAGTACTTTGTACCTTTTGGTTTAGGTCTTAATTGTTTAATCGTTTCCACGTCGGGAGCTTTACCTTTCATCTCCGGAGCAACGATTGTCGGTTATGCCCAGGTTTTCTAGTTTTCTGGTTTATCTTGCCAGTTGTGTGAATTTCTTTACCAGCTAAATTGTTGTATTTGCCATCCAAATGGTTATCCATGTCATATTCCAAATTGAGATTGAGATGCGATATAGACCAAACTTTACTTCGAAATATTTTTTTCCATAAACATATACAAAGTGGGTGTATATAGATAGATAAAATTAAATTAAGTTCAAAAATAAATTTATTTTTTAATTTTAACAAATAAAAATGGCTGAAATTTAGTTTAAAACAATTAAATGAGTCTCTTTCTCCTCTCCCCCCCCCCCCCCCTTCCTCCCCCATCTCTCTCCCTTTACCTTCCACCGGCAGTGAAGGTGCCCAATTTAATTGCAAAAATGACATTATTTCATTCCTTTGCCAATTTTTTTGGTCTTGGTCATTTTTGCAAAGTGGGTCAATATTTGGTATATCCATGCAAAACATCCATTTATAAATGAAAATAATTTTATAAAATAGTTTATAATTCACTTTTGTTTTGAGTAAAAAATTCAAGGGGTACAGCTAGACCTGTCAAAACACAACCCAGCCCGGTGACCCGACCCGAACAACTCGAAAAAATTCCGACCTGAACCCGGAAATTTTGACCCGAATTTTTTTTTCGACCCGAACCCGAAAAACCCGAAATTTTCTGGGCAATCTGGGTTTCGACCCGATTGACCCGGTAATTTTGACCTGATTTACCCGATTGACCCGGTTGATTTATAATTATATATAATTAAATTTTTTTATATATAATTAAAATTTATCACAAAATTATCAAATCTTGATTTTTTTAATTTAAAAAAGAAAAAATTGACAAACCCGAAATCGATCCGAAATCCGGTCAAAGTCGGGTTCGAGTCAACCCGAAACCCATTTTACCCGGGATCTGTTTTACCCGAAACCCGAAGTGACCCGACCCGAACCCGACTCGAACCCGACCCGAATGATCCGTTTGACAGGTCTAGGTACAGCTGTAGGAACTTTAGTTTCACTTTTCATATTTTGGTTAGAATGGGAAAATGTAGTTGGTTCCTCTTCAAAAAAAAAATGTAGTTGGTTGACTGGTTGCAATCTCTGAACTTTGCTTTGATTAATCATGGCTAGTCATTCATTTGATGAATAATAAGTACACTTCCTACCTGGTGGGTTGGGTAATGGTATCCACTAAGAATATTTGTTACAAGAGAGAGAACATTTTAGGTTCTTGATCTTTCACAAAGATAGATGGAAAAATGATCAAAAATAATATCAATTATTAAACGTAAATAAAAAATAATACAAACTTTGAAAATTATACCTGAATAAACTAATTTTGGCACGGCTAAAATTTTAGGCCAAAATTCCAACTAAAGTGCTGATTTGGTGGACGAAAAAAAATTGGAATTATAACATAATTAACAACAATATGAGAACAAAAATGTAAAATGAAGGAAATCCCTTCTTCTTCCTTGGCAAACTCTATTGCTTGATAGTCACCCATGGCGAGAACAACGTTTCGGATATATACACTGTAAATCTGCACGTTAATTACGATGTACAAGCCTGTTAATTACAACGTGGCTGCACGTCGTAATTAACGTGCAGGTTGAAGGCTACACCCAGCATCCAGATGTGCACGTAAAAAATGACGTGCAAAAGTGCACACCTAAATTGACGTGCAAAACAACACGTCAAAACCGACGTGCACATTTGCACGTCTATTTGGACGTGCAACCACGTTTTTTAAAAAAACCAAAAATATGTGGCCCTTCATCTCCACTTCCCCCATCCCAGATCCACGAGAGAGAGAGAGAGAGAGAGAGAGAGAGAGAGAGAGAGAGAGAGAGAGAGAGAGAGAGAGAGAGAGAGAGAGAGAGAGAGAGATTCCGAGCTAGAGGGAGAGCGAGATTCGGAGACAAAGAGAGATGGAGAGAGAGCCGGATATGGATACGGAGGTGGTGGTGCCGACGGCGGAGGTGGAGGCGATGGAATTGGAAACGGAGGTAGAGACGGCAGAGGCAGTAGAGGGTGGTGGTGGTGGGGCGGTGGAGGTGCAAGAGGTGGTGGCGGAGGAGGAGCAGGCGTGGAGGAGGAGGAGCAGCCGGCGGAGGTGGCGGTCGGAGATCAACCGCATGCGGAGGTGGTGGTGTCGGATACGATGCAGACCCTATTACCGTCGCGGAAGCGACGTTGTATGGAGGTATCGCCCGTCCCGACCCCACCGGTAAGTTAGTTTATTGTTTATATGTTTAAACTTTAAAGTTTATAGTTTATAATATATGTTTATAGTTTATAATATAGTTTTTATAATATAGTTTATAGTTTATAGTTTTTATAATATAGTTGGGGAATATAGTTTCATAGTTTATACTTTATAGTTTCTATGTTATTTTATGTTCATATTTCTGATAATATAGTTTTCATTAATTGAAATATTTATTATATGTTTATAGTTTATAGTATAAAGTTTTTATAGTTTTATGTTATTTTATGTGAATGTAAAAGACATTAGAAGACATTAAATGACATTAAAAATATAGTTTTCATAATATAGTTTTTACAATATCTAAAAGACATTAGAAGACTTCGGGATCGACGCTGGTATGCGAAGTTCATCCCTCCGAAGGCTGCTATCTGCAAGGACGATGCGGGCAAGCTCGAGCGGGTGAAGATCATGCGGGACGAGGTCGACCGGTTTACCGTCGAC
This sequence comes from Persicaria tinctoria, assembly GCA_037127255.1. Taxonomy (NCBI): domain Eukaryota; kingdom Viridiplantae; phylum Streptophyta; class Magnoliopsida; order Caryophyllales; family Polygonaceae; genus Persicaria; species Persicaria tinctoria. The sequence goes on along the minus strand of JBANSL010000001.1, from coordinate 40,686,596 downwards.
GATGTATGGCACCGATACTATAAATATATTACATATATTTCATAAATGTGACTTACGTCTTATTGTTTTATTTATAGGTTTGTTGGATGCCCTTTGGGCGTGATCTTGACTTCGACGACGAGTACCGGCAGTCCACCTACCGCGGCACGATCACCTTCTACGGGGAGGAGGAGCCATATATGCCAGATCGATGCCTTCGGCAGTTTGGACGAGTGTAGGGGATCGCGCAGCCCGTCATCCCTCCGAGGCAGGTCACCCGCGACGCCAGCTTGAGGAGGAGGTACGTCGCGACGTTTGCGGCCGAGCACAACAGGTGGCATAGCCAGGACGATGTTCGCTTTTACCGGCTCGGTGAGCACCGACAGACTAGCGAGGATTGGCAGGCTGATCTCACCGCTGACTACATGGCGTGGTACACATCTCAGAGTCGGCCGTACGTGTTGTCCACCACGCCACATCATCCGGACCCTCCAGCTCCCGTCCACCCGATCACCATGGATCCATGGATGGACCTGCCCCAGCCTGCAGTTATCCCTCCTCATCGTGCGGAGCGGATTCATGAGATCCATGGACTTCTACGGTCCTTAGCATTGAGTCCTGGGTTCGACGAGCTGTGCGACGAGTTGATGGATGATAATGCATATTTCATATAGGCATTATAGATGTTTCTTATTGCTATTAGGTATTGGTTTTGTTATGTTTTGAGTCTAGTTCCGTTTATTACTTGTGAAGTATCCGAGTTCGAAATCTATGCGTTTTCAGTGTTTCTTCTACAGAATTACATTCCGACTTTGGATGGACTATGGAAAAATCTTAAGAAGCATGTTTTGGAGCATATGGGAGCTGAGGAAGAGCTAAGCAGGAGCAAGGAGGCACGACATTGGAATTCGTTGAAGGAAAAGGAGGAACGACGAGCACTGCAGAGACGACGCCCGCCGCCATTTCCACGGCGCTCGCTGTTACCCCAGATCCCGAATACGCGGTTTAAGATCCGAAGACAATTAATTTATATTATTTCCTCTAGGGTTTTTGTTGACCCTTGTGGACCTTATTTAGGATGTTTTGAGTTTATTCAGCCGTGTGTGTGGCTATTGTGTGAAACTATGAACACCATTAGAGAGAGAGAGAGAGAGAGAGAGAGAGAGAGAGAGAATTGGCCTATGAGTTGCTAAACTCGTAGTTTCGCTTGTGATTCGAAGACATGGTTGTTTGGATTGTGAGGATTTGAGTTTATTTGATTATTCATGTTCTTAGTTATCATCTTGTACTTAATTTATATTTGTCTTCCTTTCTATGCCTCATCAACATGTTAGGAATTGCATCTCCAGCTATCAATTCGTTGTTGTTTTCTTGATAGCAAACAAAGGTATTGATGATATCGATGTCTCTTTGTCTTTGTAGTGGATGATTTTAGTTGATCTATGTTGAGGATATTTGATTGAGATTGAGTTTAGTATGCGCCTATTAGTCTTGATTGAATAGAGTCAATGTGTCAATTGGTCTTGATTACTTGAGTTCTTAATGCTATTCTTTAGTGATATCGAATAAAATGAGTGAATCTCCGCGGATCTCTCAACTTTAGTCAAGTAGACCTAAGAATATAAATAATTGATAAATCAATCCGAGGACCATGAATTCCAACCATTGTCAGAGAATTATAGTTGAAATGTTCTTTCTATCTTGATATCAATTTGCTTAATTTGTGATTCGCAATCTGGTTACTTTTATATTTGCTATTTTTCTAAAGGTTATTGCTTTTGCTTTAAAGAGTCTTGTCTAGAGTTATTGAGTAGGAAATCGCTTCTCCATGTGGGTTCGAAACCGGACTTTCTTTCTATACTAGTAGTTATTTGGTTTATCAATTGATTGATTGCGTAATCTATTGGTTGTGTGTTTAAGTTTGGATTTTTATCACTAGTTTGGGAAGGGTGAAATTGCCAACGACATTCGTCCCGCATCAAACTTCTTGGCGCCGTTGCCGGGGAGAAGAAGGTGTTGATAGGAGGAAATCGAGTATGAAATATAACAAAATAAATCAAACCAGATTCTGCCCACGCAAATAATTACAAGACCTCCTCCTGATGTAGCAGCGGGAAGTCATGATCGATCCACGAGGAAGCGTGTCAGCGGATCCTAGGCAGCGGTGGAATCTCACGGTCAGAAGTCGACAACAGGGTCCTAGATCTCGAGTACAACTACTCGACAGAAGATCGGACAGTCGAACACAGCAGCAGCAACTCGGCAAAGGGTGGTCGATCTCGACAAGGCCCTACTCGAGATCGAGTAGCCTTCTGGTCGACTTCGGGTTGGCTTGTCGAGTTCCTGCACGAGTAAGCTAGGGCGACTCTGGGTCGAAGATCAGTAGTCGAGGTCGACCAGGGTTTGGTCGAGATCAACGAGGGCAGGGAGTAAAAACGAAACTTAAAGAAAGTAAAACGAATGCTTTGGGGTTTTGATTTAAACTTAATGTAAAGGACTTCCAAGATTGGGGTTTGCAACAACGATAACCAAGCATGCATAAGGTAGAACCAAACAGATAATTATGTGAATCGCATTAAAGGATTAAGCTTTCGCCTTTTCCAACAATTAGACAACTCTCTCAAGAAACCCTAATTGTCTCTACCGATTTTATGTTTATAATCCAAGTTGTTAGCATGGATCTCCATTAGATGGGCTATAAACACATCAATAAGTAGGAAAATGCTCAAAACATGATAAAGGTCGGATCTTTTACCTCAATTATGCATGGCTATCGTCGGGCTCGCCCCAACCCTAGAAGTGGGTGGACTACTCGCGCTTCATCGCAAACTCAGACATCATCGATTGAAAAGAAACAACTTGCATAAATATAAACCAAAGTTTACAACCGCTTGAAGCCAACTCCGCTCTCGCTTCACAACTCCAATCGGCCGCTCACTCTCTCTTTCTCTCTCTCCTACTACTTCTCCTACTGAAAATTCAATGAATAAAACTGAGCCCCATGGGCTTTATTTATAGCCTTCTATTCCTTGCTAATCAAGGATAGAATATCTATATCTATATCTAAAACTTTATCTAAAACTTTAACGATAAATAAAAGACATAAAGGAATTAAATCTAAAATAGGAAATATATCTAAAGTGTCTTCAATGGATAGCACTTTTCTTCTTCATGGTAGATCTTGATATTTTCGGATAGAATCAGCAATCTTCACGCCCAAGCAATCCCAAGTCGAGTAGGATTCGTTGAACCGAGTAACGCGGCTCTGGAGGTCTACTCGATCTCGACAAGGGTCTGGTCGATCTCGAGTAGGGTTGACTGGCTCGGCTTCGTCGTCTCGGCTAGCTGGCGCTCGATAGACTCGGACTTGGTTCGTGGTGCTCGTCGATGTCGACAAGGGCTCGTCGATCTCGACAAGGGCTCGTCGAGGTCGAGTAGGGTGTGGCCTTCTCTGGTCGAGCAGCTTCTCCTCGGCATGGACTCGGACTGGCGCTGTGGGACTTGTCGGTCTCGACAAGGGTTCGTCGAGGTCGAGTAGATATGTACTCGGCTTCTCGTCCAGTTCTCTCCTCGACTCCGGGTGTGGCGCTGGGTTTCGTCGATCTCGACTAAGTCTTGTCGAGATCGAGTTGGGTCCGGAAGTCGGGTTGGTCTGGCTTAGCTCTCTCGACCAGGCTTGCTCGGCTATGCTTCGTCGAGATCGAGTAGGGTTAACTTGAGATCGAGTAACCTTGGCTCTTAACTCGATTCGACTGATTCTGCTGCTTCTTTGACTTTGGACTTCTGTAGCGGTTTTCCGAGATTTTCCGACCTTCCTTAGAATTGCTGTTAAACGCCCCGAATTCTGCGAATTAAACAGAAACTGGTGTAGATTCCATAATTTGGCAAATAAACATAAACTACATAGATTATGTATTATCTTAACCCGAATGAATGAAATGCATGCAGAAATCGATATAAACGTTACAGTAAAACATGGCAGATTCAGCTCACAACAGAAAGGAGTTTGCTTTTCTTTAACTCTATCAATTACTCTTTATTTTGAGTCTATTTTGTCTTTGTGTTGTTCAAACTAGATCTTCTAATTCATCGTCTTTATCTTTTGATCCTGAGGTTGAAAGATCTTTCCGATTGAAGAAGAGGCTCGTGTTTGAGACAAACAAAGAGATGGCAGACGTTGTTGTTAATCCACCAAGCAGGACCCTGCGAAACTTAAAGGAACCTGATTTGAGTGCTCAACCACTTGCAATTAGTCTTCCTGATCTCCTTGAGGGTTCAAGATTTGAGTTCAAGTTAAATTGGTCATCTATTTTGCCTTACTTTCATGGATTGCTTGGGGAAGAGCCAAACAAGCACCTTGCTACTTTTGCAAGCGTATGTGATAGATTGAGACCCCAAGGCTTGTCTGACGACCAATTGATGCTGAGAGTGTTCCCCTTTACTTTGAAAGATGCTGCAAGCGATTGGCTTTACTACCTACCCCCATAAAGCATTACTACTTGGGTGCAATTGAAGAAAGCTTTCCTGCAAAAGGACTTTCCTGCGACTCGCCTCACCAAACTTAAGAAAGAGTTGTCCAGTATTGAGCAATCACCTACGAAGAGTCTTTATGAGTATGTTTAGTTGTTCAAGAAGCTTGTGGGTAGTTGCCCAAAACACGGTATACCCGAGGATGAGCTAGTGCTATATCTTTATGAAGGCTTGCTTGACACCGAGAGGAATTTCATCAATGCTACTAGCAGAGAAGATATTTTGGATAAAACACTCCAGGAAGCAATGCAGATTTTTGAAGGGTTGGCTAATGCATCGCAACAATATGGGAGACACCAAGGAGTTAGAGGAGTTCATAAGTTGGATAGCTCGAAAGATGGACACAAGGATGATATTGATAGGCTTATGGAGATCGTGAATAAGATGGCTATGCAAATGAATCAACCCCATCAGCCTAGGCCTTGTGGAGTTTGTGGAGATCCAACTCATCCGAATGATAAGTGTCCCTTGATTCAGGAGGGCACCGCTGAAGTGAATGCTATGGATTATGGATCTCGCCGCAACTTCGGTAACAATTACAATCAAGGCTACCATTCAAACTACCAAAGTGGATTCTACGGGAGAGGCCAGCAACAACAAGTTCCTTTTAAAAGAGGACAATATGAGAATCGTCCTAGAAACACTCAACAAGATGACAAAGATGAGACACTGAGGTTGCTATCGGACAAGATGAGTGGTCAAGAGAAGTTGCTGAGTCAAATGGCTAAGGAGATTGGTGAATTGAAAGCGAAAGATTCAGGGAAGTCTCCATCACAAGTGGTAGTGAATCCGAAGGAAAATGTAAGCGACATGATCCTTAGAGGAGGTAAGCAAGTGAATACACCCACTAGGAATGTTAAAGAGAGGCATGGAGAGGAAGTTGATTTGGGCAATAAGAACGAAGAGATGGAATTGGAGACGCATTGTGTAAACGGCGCCCGCCGCCCTTCACCACAGCGCCCGCCGCCATCTCCTTTGATGGATCCGACTTCTGACGTTTTTTAATCCCCGAAGAAAGCTTCCAAATAGTGATCTTCTGAGGTTTCAAGACCTGCAACACCCTTTCCTCATGCCTTAAGATCTTATCGTAAGTGGGAGGATGAACAAATTCTTTATGACACATTTGCTCATTGTGAGGTAAATATTCCACTTTTTAATTTAATCAAGACTGTCTGGAAAGTGCGCAAGCAAAGGATGAGAAAGAAGGAAATGTTAAGTTTAAGCGGAAAATGTTTCTGCTTTGCTTCAGAAACGATTGCCTGGAAAGTGCGGATATCCAGGTATTTTACTATACCATGTGCGATAGGCAATGCTAGCTTCACCAAAGCTATGTTAGACCTAGGTGCTTCAATTAATGTTATGTCTTATAACATATATATGTTTTTGGGTCTCAATTCATTGTCTGAAACTGGTGTTACTATACAACTCGCTGATCGCTCTAGTATTAAGCCTAGATGAGTTGTTGAAGATGTGTTGGTAAAGGAAAATGATTTGATTTTTCCAGCTGATTTCTTCATTCTAGACATGGAACAAGGTACGCATGAAACCCCAATTATCTTGGAAAGGCCATTCTTGCGAACAGCTAAAACTAAGATTGATTGTTTTGAAGATTCACTAACTATGGAATTTGAGGGTAGAAAGATTGAATTTTCTATATTTGAGCCTATTGCTTCTTCTGCCAATGATTCTGTAGATGTTCTTGACTCTAATGAAACTAATCACAAGAATGAATCAAAGACTTTGTTAGATGCTTCTGCTGAAAATGAATCGATGAATCTTGAGTTTTCTAACAAAGATGAAACTGGATTAGGGAAAGAAATTGGAAAGAAAATTGAGAATTTGTTTAAGTCGCATGAAAATGTGTCTCATTCAAATGATTCTATTGCTATTCCCTATGAAAATTCGATTCCTAATACTGTTGAGGTTTTTTCAATTGCAGGGCAACCTCCCGGAGTTACTTATGCCAAGGAGGAATCGAAGGATGTTATTGATGGCTATGTCGAAAAAGTTCCTAAAGTTCCACCCCTTGTTCTGAAAAGGACAAGTGTGGGGGATCATGGTGGAATGATTCCTAATACTTGATCAAGAGTGTATCACGTCGAGCCAAAGACGTTAAACAAATGCGCTTCTTGGAAGGCAACCCAAGGTGGTTAGGTAGTATTTCTATTTCTTTTGCATTTGTTTTTCAATTCAATAAAGTAGGATCAATCATGTCAACAGATTTTGGAAGTTACGGTAAGTGAAACCGATGTTGAGTTTAAGTGTTGATTGATTGCAAAGCCGGAGTTACATTCTGTGGACGCGGCGCCCGCCGCCCCTACCACGACTATGTGTCCGCCTAACGAATCCGAATTTTGGTAAATTTTGGAAAGGGAAGTTCTATCTTTATGTTTTAATTATTTCTCGAGTTATTTTATTTTTAGGATTATATTATTTTCTTCTATTTTTGGTTTTAGGATTAGATTATTTTCTATTTATTTTAGGTTAGATTATTTTCTATTTATCTTAGGATTAGTATTTTATCTTTTATTTAATTTCTATTTTGCTTTAGGATTAGATATTTCTTTTTAGGGTTAGTTTCTTTATTTCCTAGGATTAGATTTTTATCTATTTCTATTCTATTTTATCTAGACTAATATTTTCCTTTTCCTTTTTGATAGATTTTCTTCCTACTTACCATATAATATCTCTCCCTCTTTGTGGATCAATTAAACTTGCTCAAGAGGAATCTCAAGAATACCAGAAGCCTACTGGAATCCAATCCGACTGCCTAAAGTCTTGCATTTCAATTGATTCAATCCACCAAACCACTTTCCGCTACTACCCTACATCCACAAAAATCAATCTTTGCCATTCCATTCCCTTACCTATCACAAAAGAACCCTTTTGGAACCAAGTTGTTCGAGAAATTTGAAGTTTGGAGGAGTGGACGTCGGTTCCCCAACGTTTTCACTCGGATTCATGGTTCTGCGTAAACGGCGCCCGCCACCTCTACCACGGTGCTCGCCGCCTCTACAACGAACCAGTCTTTTGGTCGTTTTTGGTGATTTTCTTCGGTTTGTCCTCCAGTTTCATGAATCATATCTCGTGCTCCCACTATAGATGCCCCAACCTAGTTGTCTAAAATGGAGAAGGATCGGTGGTTTCAATTGAGGAATGTGAGTTATCAGTCAATGCGATTCTTTCATCTGAAAACATTGTAGAAACTTGGTCTTCATATTTCGGTATCTCGGTTGCTAGAGATGGGAGGTCTTGCAAACTTCATATCGATGAGCGCGCCAACTTATCCTGTTTTGGTGCGTGAGTTCCTGTCAACTCTAGAGGTGCGTTCTGATAAAGACATCCGCTTCATATTACGGGGTACCGAATGCTCAATTTCAGAAACGATTGTTATCTTATGCTTTGAGAATGAACGTCCATTGGTCGAGTCCATAGTGCCGGAGCTTATCAACTACTACACCCGCTGAGACTTGGGCTATTGTGTCAGGCCATGCTGAGTTGGTAGACAGCTTTCACGATTATTCAATTGCGCAACCTAGCCTCAGACTGTGCCATAGGGTGTTAACTCCTGCCTCCCATGGTTCTGATGACCCGACGGTTATCCCCAAGAGGATGTGGTTGTGGTTACAATGTTTGACACCGGGGACTGAGTATGCCCCAGATTGGATACATTTGTTTATGTCTGCTTCTGGGAACGTATTTCAAAGAAGGGATGATATGAGTGCTCATGTGGTTACTTTTGGTGGAATGATTACCTTAATAGCACGCTATTTGGGTATGGATTTGAGCTCCCTGCAACCCTTAGTAGAGCCTTACTATTTTGATATATCGGCCCTGCTGAACGCTCCTTTGGTTGAAAAAGTTACCCATTTTGAATTTGGCGAGCGTTTTCGTTGGTTATCCGGCAAAAAGGGTGAACACCACCTGTATCTTCCTGCGCATATACCTGTTGGCCCTACACTGGCTGGTTTCGTGATTCGTCATGCTCCAGCACCTATTAGGATGGTTGCGGATCCATTCTCTTCAAGCGGTTTTCTTTTGGGAGATGAGACCGATGATGATCTTGATATCCCCACTGAGAGCAGTTCTCTAAGAAGTTACCCATTTTCGTCGATTACATGAGCATCAGTTGAGTCTAGAAAAGAAGATCGACAAGATTGAAGCATGTCTTCATAAGCCATGGGCATATGTGTCCTTGGACATCAATCAGCGGTATGGAACCCAGACCCCGCCTTCACAGTAATTGGTCAGTTATTTACTTCTTTCAAACCCTTTATTTTTATATCTTCATTGTTCCTTTTTGTGTTTTATGCATTGAGGACAATGCAACATGTAAGTGTGTGTTTGGGGGGGGGGGGGGGGGGGAGGGGGGAGATTGAAGTGAATTAGTTAGGTTAGTGCATGTTTGAATTTCTGTTTGTCTTTGAGTTTTTGTTTTTGAGTCTTTTGTTATTTCCATTATGTTATTTCTTTTAGTTTATATAAAATGTCAAAAAGAAAAAAAAATTAGAAAATGTCGAAAATATGAAAAAAAAAAAAAAAAGTGTTTTTGTTTTGTTTGTTTTGCATATTGTGCTATCAAGGATATCCATCTTGATTTAAGTTTGTCCTGAGATGATCTTATAAATCCCATGGAATTCTGGAATGATTTGGTCTTATCTTGAAAATTGGTTTTGATGTGAAATGTGATTGAGCATATATAATTGAGCATGTATGATCTAAGTTTGGGAGTATGCTTGAAATTCAACAAAAATTTATCCTGCTAAGATATTTTTGGCCTTATAAGGGATACATCTTTATTCCTTTTGCTTTTCTTGTGTGATATACTCTTCCTATGCATTTGTCATTGAGTATTGTGATGGTTATCTATTTATAAGGCCGATTATATACATGTTCAATGCTTGATAATTTCAAATGATAGAGGCAAACTTTTAGCCGCATATTTATCCATATCTACCCTATGTTTTTTTTAAACGGAAAAAATTTGGCCATAGAGCTAAGCCCTATCAGTCAAGAGATCCTTACGGATGAGACTACGCAATAGAGAATCATCAGGAGTCACAGATCGATGTGAAGCAGAACAGAGACGTGATAAACGATCAGCCACTAGATTTGCTTCTCGGAAGACATGACGAATCTCAACAGAACCAAAGAAGCCCAGCAAGACTAGACTGTCCAAGACAATTATATCAGAGTCTCCAGTGGGCTTCCCCAAACCTTTTAAACTTTTAATAATTGTTAAGTTGTCTCCTTCAACGATCAATTTTCTAATGTTTAAGTTTTTTGCCGCTGATATACCACTCCAAAAACCATGGCTTTCACATCCACATACCGAATTGATAGGTGATGGTCCCCAACCGCAAGAAATAGGAGAGCCCTGGGAATCACGAATGATAAACCCAAAAGTGCCCCTATCATTCAAGGAAAGAGAACCGTCGAAATTAAGTTTGTAAGTGTCATTTGGAGGGGGTTCCCATTTGGTTCTTTTCCTTCTCGATGTCATTCTGGGTTGTGTACCTTTTTGTGCAGCAAATACATGATCTTGTGTATTTTCCTTTGATTGTGAAGTTACCCAAATAAATTTTTTATCCTTTTTGAAAGATAAAATCTTTCTTATGTCTGGGTTTATATTGTCAAAAAGCATTTTGTTTCTGGAGAACCAGACTCCCCACCAAACAAACGCTAGGTCTTCAAATTTAGTTTTCCCAATTGTGTTTCTGATATTCCATATTGTGTCATTTAAGGGATCCCCTTTATTAAAACAACCATGGACTTTCATAAATGATCCCGGGTCATTTGCCATTACAGTATCCTTAGTAATGGGGAAATCCCATAATAGAGGGTTTAAATCCTCATAGCAGGAGTCACAGTGTGGACAGTTAGTAGGAATACCAAGTCGTCGAGATGCCAATCTAACAGTAGTGGGTGCTCCATTATTGAGTATTTTCCATAGAAATGATTTTATTTTTGGATGCACATTAAGCTCCCAAACCCAGCTTATATCCGAGCTTGTATGGTTTTTGCTCCATTTCCAATATAATATGTGAACATTAATGTTTTGTGGTATTGGTATTGTGGTGATTGTTTCTATTAAATCATTAGGTAGTATTCGTTGTAGTTTCTCATGTAATTTATCCCGATCCCATGTTTTGTTTTCTTTTATGAAGTATTTTATGTTTATTGATTCATCAATCTGTTGTGTAATTGGGATTAAAGTTTTTAAGGGTGAAGAGCCCATCCATAGGTCACGCCAAAAATTTATGGCTGAACCATCCCCAATAAACCATTGGAGGCCTAGTTTAAATAAAGGTATTAATTTTATTAGCTGTGCCCATTGCCACGAGGAGCCACCTCGCTTTTGATAGTTTAGAATATTATTGTTTTTAGATATTTTTCTTTTATTAGGATAACCCACAGGCTAGTAGGATCTGCTAAAATTTTCCAGAGCAGTTTCATCTGTAATGCTTTGTTCATATCCTCCGAGCATCGGAGGCCAAGACCTCCATTTTCCTTTGTTTTACAGATTTCGAACCAACTAATAAGTGGTTTATGCTTTGGGCCTTTGTTCCAGAGGAAATTCCGATTGATTTTATCTAATTCTGTGTGAACATATTTAGGTAGCATAAAGCATTGCATTATATGTAAAGGTTTAGCTGATAGCGTTGTTTTAATTAGAGTACATCTTCCAGCTTGTGAGAGGCAATTAGCCTTCCATTTGTGCAGTTGAGATTTGGTGTTTAATAGTAGGGCCTTGAAATCATCTTTTGTCATTCTTCCCTCTACGATTGGACGCCCCAAATAGCTACCCATATTGGGGGTGTGCGCTATTTCTAATTCATTACAAATAAGGTTTTTTTGAGTGGTCGTTACGTTCTTGGATGTCTGAAATTGGGATTTGTGTCGGTTAACACGTTGTCCTGACAACGCTGTATATTCCCGTAGTGTGTGGTTAATTTGGTCACAACCTATTTTGGTAGTCGATGCAAAAATAACAATATCATCTGCAAAGGCTAAGAAAGGGATCTTTGTTCCACCGCGGGTTCGTTTGATTCCTAGATGGCTCTGTGGTCTGACCGATTCATTATGAAGGCCTCTAGCTAAGATTTCTGATATTATAAGGAATAGATATGGGGAGAGCGAGTCGCCTTGTCGTAGGCCCCTATTTGGGAAAAATACATCAGTGGGTTCGTTGTTTACTAGCACCGAGTAAGTGACCGTAGTTATACACTCCTTGATCCATTCCATGAACTTGGCACAAAAGCCAAATTTGGTCACAGTGGATAGCAGAAAATCTCAGTCCACTATATCAAAAGCTTTTTCCATGTCGAGCTTAACCGTCATCCAGCCTGTGTTCCCTTTTTTCTTAGAAAAGGAGTGAAAATTTTCATTTGCAATTAAAATGTTATCTTGTATCAATCTACCAGCAGAGAATGAACTTTGGTGTGGGTTGGTAATTTTAGGGATGATTTTTTTTAGTCTTGATGCCAATACCTTGGATATAACTTTGTAAGTTGTTGAACAGAGGCTTATGGGTCTGTAGTGAGAAGTTGTGGTAGGATTATCTATCTTCGATATTAATGCGATAAAAGTGTGGTTTGTTTGTTTTAGGATCCGTCCACTAAGGAAAAATCCCTTAACTGCCTTGATTACAGATGGTTCAACAATATGCCAATATTTTTAAAAAAAAACCCCGCAGGAAACCCATCGGGTCCCGAGGATTTATCGTTGGCTAGGCTGAAGACCGCATTTATAATTTCTGAGTTTGTGACTTGCCGTGTGAGCCAGTTATTATCTTCATTCGAGATTTCATTTCCTACATAATTGAGTAAATTGGTTGGCACCCGATGCCTCGGTGGAAGTGAATATCGTTGGCTGAAGTCTAGCTTCCTTAATTTCCTTATATCTTTTTCACTGCTGAGTGTTACACCAACCACAGTTTGAAGTTGTGTTATTATATTTCTGTTTCGTCTTCCAGTAGCGATTTTATGAAAATACTTTGTGTTAGCGTCAATTGATTTGACATGTATTCTTTTGGCTCTTTGCCCCAGTATTTTTGTTGGTAGGTTAATAATGAAGCATGCTTTGATGTTAGCATCTTGATTTTGTTGTCTAGATCTTGGTTATAAGCATTACATAGCGTGTTTTGTAGCTCTAAGAGTTGTGATTCTACTTGTTTTATTTGGCAGAATACATTCCCAAAGGTTACCTTACTCCATATCTTACTCTTTCTTTTGACTTCCTGCAATTTTTTTGTTAGTTTAAACATTTGCGAGCCTGGAGGATCTAGCCTCCAAGCGGAGCGCACAATGGTTTCATAGTCCGGTCTTGTTGTCCATGCCATTTCAAATTTAAAAGGTTGTAATTTTGGTTTTTGGTTATCCATGAGGTCCAAGGTGATTTGCGCATGATCAGATTTCAAAAATGCGTGATTTTTAGTACAAAGGTAAGGGAATTCTTTTAAGATAGAGTGGCTGATAATTGCACGGTCCAATTTTTCAAAAATATTGTTGTTGCCATGTTCACGTTTTCTCCAAGTGAAGTTATTCCCACAGGTTGGGGAATCAACTAGATTGTGAGTGCTAATTATATCTTTAAGTCTAGTAAATCTGTTTACAGATGGGGCTCGTCCACCCAGCTTGTCATTTAGTTCTAAAATTTCGTTTAGATCTCCCAAGACTATGAGAGAGTCCTTAGAGTTGCGAATGTAGTCTGATAGAGAAGCCCAGAAAGTATTTTTTTCATTTGCATAAGGCGTCGCGTATACAAATAATATTTCTATTGTAATATTGAGTTTGGTGTTGGTATAATCTGCCTGGATGATACGGTCAGTGGAGTTTCTAATAGTGAAGGTTTCATTTTGGAACTGCGATTCTTTCCAAAGGAGGCAAAGGCCACCAGACACTCCATTAGAGGGATAAAAAAACATTTTGTCGAAACCGGGTTTTCTCCAACATTTCTGGGAGGTGGGCTAGTTAATTTAGTTTTAGCTAACATTAAGACTTTGATGTGTTCCGATTTAGTAGTAGATTCAATATGAGTCCAAACATTTTTCCTACCAAGCCCTCTCACATTCTAGAAGCTAAATTTCATTATAAACTATTTGGGGAATTTGGTACCTTGAAGAGTTAGGACGATACTTATAATAGGTTTGATTATCCAGTTGGTTTGTGCTAGTTTGAATATTGGTGTTAATGTTGCTTATTGTTTTTAGATCCATTAGTATGTACAAATAAGCGAGATGCAGAGCAGAAATCGTGGATCCAAGTTGTTGTGCTTTAAATTCTAATATATAGTTTGTCATATTATGAGAATTGGTATCGAGGGGAAAGGTAGTAGCACACTCCTTAAACAAGAGAGAGGCGAAACTAAGTATTGGGGTCAAGCAGGACACGAAAAAGATGCTACATATTGGGATTAAACATTCAAGAGGTGCCCAAGCTAGTATTCTTAAGCACAATATAATACATCTGGTATATCTCTTGCTAATAACAGAAGAAATGAGTTGATTGTTTAGTGAAAATGATTTAAAACATTGAGGAGCATAATGCAGTCCATGTAATTTATAATGTCTCTGTTTAGCAAACAAATGAATTACTCTGCTGAGCAAAGATATAAAGTCCCCCCAATGGAAGTTATGTATAAAGTACATGTAGATGGTGCTTTGATTTGCACTTGGTGAATAACCATGATAACAGTAGCAACAAACCTGCCATGAGCCCCTAAGGATTAAGGTAGACAGAACTGGTGCAGTGGAATTAGGTCCTTCATATGCTTGATTCCAGGTGGAGCCCTTGATCAGTGTTGGTATTGTATGACTGAGGTCTTCATATTCCAGGTACCCTTTTGTGCCCTTGATCATTGCTATAGTCCAGTTGGTGTTGATTGTAAGTTGTATAGATTGCAAACAAACCAAATGCTCGAGAGAGGAACTCCCTCGAGCAAGCATAGTAAACAGTTTAGCAATGAGCTTATAAATGACTAGTAATTTATTTATTTGATTGATTATAGCAGAAGTGAAAATATAGTATTGAAGATATTCATTGGTAATTACAAGTTTCAATATGTTGTGGGAAGTATGAGAGAAGGTGCTGAATAACCAAATAGAAGGATTCAAGTGTGTTTTTTCATTTGTTTTATGGGAGAAAATTCCCAGACCAGACCATAAGGTAATCAGAGAAGAAACAATACAGATCATAGGTGAATATAAGTGGATTTGGTTGAAAGCAATAGTGAGTTTGTAATGGCTTTGCAAGATATCATTCAGCCAGAATCCAAACCTAGGAGCCCTGATAGAAATCAAGTAATCAAATTGGAGCCAGAAACTCAAAAGAAGTTCATAATATCTAATTTCATTAAAATGGGTGTTAGAAAAGCAGTTAGGGGGAATCAGTTGTGAAGGTTCGATAAAGTAAAACAAAGTAATATAGAAATACTCTAGAAGGGGGGGTTGAATAGAGTATGCCGGTTTTTCGCAGATAGTTTCAAGACTTTTGAAGCTCGTGCAAAACCCTTTGAGATTAGACTTAGTCTTTTCTCTGAAAACCCGAATCACAAAGTTAAACAATGGAACCAAGTGCGGAAATAAGGTAAAGAAGAAAATAAAAGACTCGATGAGTTGTTTACGAGGTTCGGCACGAACTTGGCCTACGTCCCCGCCTAGGGTTCTTCCACAGCCCTAGGATTCAACCGGCTTTTATTGATTCACAAGACTTAGGATCCTAGTAGCTCCCCGAGAAGCCTCTCTCCTATACAATTGCAATCTAGTCAATTCACGTTCTCTTGGAGTCCTAGACCAATCTAGAAGAACCCCACCTCTCTATGCTATCTAGTACAATCCTCTTACACTTAGTGAATCAATCGCCTAGTGTTCACTTCCTGAGTTACAAACACTCGAGTATAACACTATAACTGAAAATATCCTATAAGCTCACTGTGTAACTCTCAAATGCTTTGAAATGAAATAACAGACTCTTAAGGACTAGCAGAGAGCACACGAAGAAGACAGATCTCGCTTGAAGGCTTGAGTGTATGAAAGCTTGTGTTCAACAGATGTGTCGTTGTCTTCTTCTTGCTTTTCTTTATATTGAAGCAAATCGGCGCCGAATGATCTTCACCAACGGCTAGAGAGGATCATGGCTTGAGCTGGATCATCTATCTTTGGAAACTTCGAAGGCCATGATCTTCCGATTTGAATCTTCTCAAATATTCAACATAAGGAAGGGAATAATATTCGAAAATACTTCCTGAAAGGTTAGTGTATATAAAATAATATAATGGAAGCATATAATAACATAAAATAATATTCGAACATAATATCATTTAGAACAGGTTTTGTGTTTCATCAACACTGTTAAAGCTCCAAGACCTTTGACACAGACAGACTGTCAAGGCCTTTGAAACTTATTCCGATTTTCATCAAGGGGGGGAGTTATCAATCTCCCCCTTGATGAAAGACAAAACCTGTGCATCCCTGTAACTTAGTCAAGCAAATATAGTGAAAGCAAAATCGGACTAAGTACCTGCATGGGTTAGACAAATGTTGGATCATAAATTAAAAAATATGAAAGACATCCAACTGAAAACAAAACAAGGTCTTCCAAGACCTTCACAGCAGTTAAAAAGTTTCAAGTCTAAACCACAACAGATCATCTCCCCCTTTTTGTCTTTCAACAAAGGGAGGAGGCAAAACAATCACCAAAAGTTTTGAAATAGTTTCCAAAAAAAACCAGCAATGTTTCAGATTCAGGGATAGGGTAGGGTAGGGTTAGACTTCATCGTCCGGAGCATCATCAGTGAGCCTCGTCCACAGACCTTGCAACAGCTTGGTTATCCCGTTCATCTCCATCATCAACTCCTTATGCAGCTCCTTGAGATCTAGGCGAACTTCCTCCAAGCCCAACTCCAGGTTGTCCATGCGTTCATCAACGGCTGAGGCAGTGGGAAGAGCTTTTGAAGGAGAGGCAAGACTCCAAGTCCCTTGGGGGGACCGAGTGATGCCAATCTTTTCAATGCTCTTGGAGTCGAACTTACCCATACGACGCTGTTGTTCTTCATTTTTTAAATTGATTCCAGAAGCTTTGAAGAGATGGATCAAAAGGGTGGAAAAGGGGAAGGGAGTTCTTTTTCTGGCTTTTCTAGCATGAGTCATGGATCCAAGGATAGTGTTGGCCAGATCAAGGTCAAGGCCATTTAGGATTCGGTAAAGTAGGACCATGGCATTATCAGTAAGGAGCGAGCCAGAGTTAAGACGGGGTAAGAGGCAACGAACAATGATGTTGAAGATAATTTTTGCCTCTAAGGTAATGGATGAGTGGGTTAGCTGTTTTGAGGTGCTGGTGGATGCTTCGGGTAGGAGATATTTGGATCGGGCAAGGGTTAGGCACTGTTCTTTTGTGGGGTTCTCGGGAAAGGGTGGACAAGGTCTAGGTAGGCCAAGGAAATCAGCAAAATCGTTGGAGTTGAACGAGATTCTAACCCCTTTGACGATGGATTCCAAAGACCAACCGTCGACATTGTTTTTTGCTTTTAGGTTTATGTAGAACAGGCGGGTGAGTTGAGGATAATAGACAGATTCAAGGTTGAGAAGGTTACAGGCAGGGGATTGTTTGAGTAGAGAGATGCAAGGTAAGTTCAAAGCTACAAAGAACTCAAGATCTAAAAAATCAGAACAGCAGATCCTACGAGTTCGAAACTCATCTACCCACTTTCCATCCGTTTCAGCATTTTCAAACCATGAAGAGGGTAAGGATTGGTTTACCTGGATGTAGGCGGGTGGATCAGCATTCTTCCTACGAGCAATTGTTGGAGCAGCTCTCTTGGCAGGCGCCTCAAAGCCTCTGAGGGTGCCCTTCCTGGTATGCTTGGGAGAGGGAGGCTTGACAGCTGCTGGGGCTTTCCACTTCTTTGGAGACGGGGGAGGAGGAGAAGGAGAAGGAGAGGCAACGGGTTCTGGCTCCTCTTCCTCCTCGTCCTCAGACCCCGAGTCCTCAGCGGACCCCTCATTGTTGTCGCCTTCAGCATTCTCGTCATCACCAGTCTCCTCATCCTCCTCTTCTTCTTCCTCTGGTTCCTCCTCAGTGGGAACCTCGGCCTCGGCCTCTTTCCTGATTCTCTCAGCCTCCTCCTCGACAAGCTTTCTTGCCTGCTCGGCCTCTTCTTCGGCTTTCTTCTTCCTTAAATCTTCTTCTTTGGCTTCCTTGGCTACATCCCTTTCCAGAATGGCATCGAGATCCTCCTCTTCCTCTTCCTCATCCACCTCCTCAACGATGATCTTCTTTTTCCCTTTCTGCTTCGCACTGAGAGGCTTCTTAGCAGAGCGTTTTTTAGAGCCCTTGGTAACAGCAGACGTGCTCTCAGGGATGGTGCTCTGGACAACATCAGGGACGATGGCTTGAGGAGTGGGTTCAGGTGTAGGGGAGGTGGCAGTGGCCTGGCGTCCCTTGGGGGTGGCGCCAAGTCTTTTGGGTGTGGAAGCTTTCTTTGATTTAGGAGCCATGGAGGTAATCGGCTAGGGTTTCAGGAGAGTTTGAGAGGTTGAAGAAAGAGAATTTGGAAGGGTTTGGATAAGTCTGAGTTTGTGAGGGAATCGGGTACAGAATTGGGTTTAACTAGAGTGAGGTGATGGAGTTGATTGGACGGGTTTAGAGTTCCAAGGATAGTAATCATAACATTACCAATTTGAAAAATTTCCATTCAAAATTCAAATCAACCAATTAAAATAGGAGGGAAATAACCGAAATATTTTGTTCCAAAAATAAAATATCTCAACGGAATAAAATGTAACATAAATAGAATTTTAAAATCCGTTAAAAATATACTTGATCAAATATCTAAAAAGATATTAACCAAATATATGTGATCCGATATCTGTAATCTACCATTTAGTTCACAAACCTTGACATAATTCTCAAAGGTCTTGACACTGAATAGAATTTATCTTTCGTAAAGGGAAAGCTCCCCCTACGAAAGTGCATCCTTGTTAAGCATCCCAATCTCTCGTCTAATGAAGGTGAACCTATCCTCTACCAAAGGCTTAGTAAAAATGTCAGCCCATTGATAATCAGTTGAAATAAAGGAAATGGACACATCACCTTTTTCGACATGGTCTCTAATGAAATGATGCCTTACATCAATATGTTTAGTCCTTGAATGTTGAACATGATTCTTTGTAATTGAGATGGCACTTGTATTGTCACACTTAATGGGAATGCCTTTGAGGTTGATGCCAAGATCTCGCATTTGTTGAGCTATCCAAAGGATTTGGGAGCAACAAGCTCCAGCTGCTATGTATTCGGCTTCTGCAGTGGATAGAGCGACTGAGTTTTGTTTCTTTGAGTGCCAACTCATCAAGGATGCTCCTAAGAATTGGCAACATCATGATGTGCTCTTCCTATCCACCTTATAGCCTGCAAAATCTGCATCAGAATATCCGATTAATGTGAAATCCTTTTGCTTTGGGTACCAAAGTCCAAGCTTCTTAGTGTCATTGAGATATCGAAAGATCCTCTTCAAAGCCACGAGGTGAGATTCTTTAGGATCAGCTTGAAACCTAGCACACATGCAAACACTAAACATGATGTCAGGTCTACTAGCTATAAGATATAGTAAAGATCCAATCATTCCTCGATACTCTTTTTGATTGACACCCTTCCCACTCTTGTCTTGATCTAGAGATAATGTTGAGCTCATGGGTGTTTTGGCTGCTTTGGATTGATACATCTTTAACTTCATCAAGAGATCCTTAGTGTACTTGCTTTGGTTGACAAAGATCCCTTTCTTGGATTGATGAACTTGTAATCCCAAAAAGAAGTTGAGTTCACCCATCAAGCTCATCTAAAATTCACTGCACATAATGTCAGAAAATTCCTTGCACAAAGATGTGTTAGTAGCACCAAATAATATATCATCAACATAAATTTGAATAACCAAAATGTCCTTTCCTTTGGTCTTGATAAAAAGAGTTTTGTCGATCAACCCCCTTTTAAAATCATTTTCTAAAAGATATTTTGACAAGCGCTCATACCAAGCTCTTGGGGCTTGTTTCAAACCATAAAGCGCTTTGTCAAGTTTATAAACATGATTAGGAAATTCCAAACTTTCAAAACCTGGGGGTTGAGCCACATAAACTTCTTCCTCTAAGAAACCATTAAGAAAAGCACACTTGACATCCATTTGATATAACTTTATGCTCATAAAAGATGAAAATGCTAATAAAATGCGAATGGCTTCAAGCCTGGCTACGGGAGCAAAGGTCTCCTTGTAGTCAATACCTTCCTCTTGATTGTAGCCTTGAGAAACAAGCCTTGCCTTGTTCCTCACGATCTTACCATTCTCATCTAGCTTGTTTCGAAATACCCATCGTGTTCCAATGACTGATTGATGCTTTGGCCTAGGCTTCAAGGTCCGGAATTTGTTTCTTTCAAATTGGTTAAGCTCACTTTGCATAGCAATGATCCAATCTGGCTCTTGAAGGGCCTCATCTACCTTCTTTGGTTCAATAAGAGAAACAAACGCTTGAAAAGCACATAGATTTTTAAGTTTAGAACGAGTTTGAACACTAGAGGTAGGGTCAGAAATGATATCCTTTAATGAGTGTGATGAGGAGTATTTGAATTTCCTTTTGCTAGTCTCAGCTCCTTGATTCGTCACACCAGTAGGATAGATTTGTGGTACATCTGACTCCGTGGTCCTGTTAGGTTCAATTACAACAGTTTCCGACGTCTCAACACTGTTGGATTGGACATCAAGGGCTTTGGACGAATCTTCAACACCTTGGGCCAATTCTTCAGTGTTGAGAATATGCTTCTGCATGTTCCTCTTCTCTGTGTTCTTGGTAGCAGTATCATCACCTTCCTCGTTCTCTGCATGGATGTTAAGATCTATATCTGCAACAGTTTCACTCAAAGAACCGTCATTGCATTCATCAAATATAACATGTATACTTTCTTCAACTAACTGGGTCCTTTTATTGAAGATTCTATAAGCTTTGTTACTTGTGGAGTAGCCAAGAAATATACATTCATCACTACGCGCATCAAATTTTCCAAGGTTATCTTTTCCATTGTTATGAACAAAACAAGTATAGCCAAAGGGTTTAAAATAAGATATAAGTGGTTTGCGGCCTTTGAAAAGTTCATAAGGAGTTTTCTTTAAGATGGAACGAATAAGACAACAATTCAAAATATAGTTAGCTGTGTTAACAGCTTCAGCCCAATAGGTTTTAGGTAATGCATTTTCTAAAAGCATAGTCCTGGCCATATCCTCTAAGGTGCGGTTCTTTCGTTCTACAACCCCGTTTTGTTGAGGTGTCCTAGGAGCAGAAAAGTTATGGGAGATGCCATATTTAGCACAAAACAAATCAAACTGAAGTTGATCAAACTCCCTACCATGATCACTCCAAATTGACACTATGGGCTCGTTTCTTAAAGTTTGCAACTCCTTACAAAGTTTTGAAAACTCAAATAAGGCCTCTGATTTTTCTTTTAAAAATGCAACTCAAGTATATCTAGAAAAATCATCAACAACGACTAGCATGTACTTTTTACCATTGGGAGATTTGACTCGCATAGGACCACATAAATCCGTATGTAAAAGTTCAAGGGGTCTAGAAGAACTTACCACCTTTTTGGGTTTGAAAGAGCTACGTGTTTGTTTACCTCGTGTGCATGCATTGCACATATCAATACCTTTGAAGTCCATCTCAGGTAGCCCTCTTACAAGCCCTTTGGACACAAGCTTGTGTAGTGTATGTGGACTCACATGACCGAGTCTCCTGTGCCAGAGCTTTGGATCGTCCGTCAAAGCCTTTAGACAGGTTAAGCTTCCTTGTGCCACTTGATCAGCATTTACAGCGTATATATTGTTGTAACGATATGCAGTCAGTATAACTTCACCTGTATCTTTTCTGCACACTAGACATCTTTTCTTGTTAAATCTGACATTGTTGCCACTATCACATAATTGAGAAACACTAAGCAAATTATACTTTAAACCATTCACAAGATAGACATTTTTAATACTATGGTTGGAATCACTCCCAACACTACCAATACCAACGATGTCACATTTTCCTTTGTCACCAAGAGTGATTGTTCCTGTGGATTGCTCCTTTAGATCATGAAAGAGAGAACTCTTCCCACTCATATGCCTCGAGCATCCACTATCAATAATCCATTTGTGCTCCTTCACTTTAGTGATCTCCTGCAAAACAAACATCAACCTTTGTGGCTAGACCAATAAGCAAATTTGGATCCATTATTGGGATAAACCATATTCGGTAAAATAGTGCCTTTTGGGACCCAAACTTGTGTTATCCGTTCTTTTCTCAAATGAACAGGAAATGTATTGCGAATGATATATGGATCCTTTCTTCTATAGGGGCATGTCTCTTTTACATGTCCCTTTCTAACACAGTGGTGACATATAGGAGAGGTTCTGCTTCCTTTTACCTTCACAAAGGTGGTAATGTGCTGCTTCTTTAAAAATCTTGGATTGTAACCAATACCACTTTTGTTTAGAGAACTTTGTTGCTCACCCAACATCCTATCAAGAGTGCCTTTGGATTTGGTAAAACTTATGAGGGTTCTCTGTTGGTCTTGAATCTTATTATTCAGGGAGATCTTCCCTTTCTCTAAGTCATGATGTTCACTTCTTAGAGAGGAGAGATCTTGCTTGAGTTCAGATTTCTCTGAGTCAAGAGTCTTGACTTTAATGTCAAGACCTGAATAAGAAGCTTCAAGATATTTGACCCTCATAGACAGATCCTCAATAATTCTTTCCTGGTCCACAATTCTCTTGATAAGAATGTTAGTCTGGGCAATAAGTTTCTCTTCATTTGCAATCATATTAGAAAGGAATTCCGATAATACCTCTTTTGGACTTGCTATAAGTTCTCTTACAGTTACCTCAAGCTTCTCATCGTGGGATTCATCTTCTGAGGCCATAAGACAAATATTGGTCTTCTCATCATCGGAGTCAGAGTTAGAATCGCTCCAAGTTGCCACCATGGCTTTCTTTTTCCATTTCTCACCCTTCTTGGACCGGCTCTTTGTCTTTTGAGGGAAATCCTTCACAAGATGATCTGTTTCACCACATTCAAAACAAGACAAAGGTTTAGTCTTATTATCATACTTGTTGTATTGAGGCTTACCTCGAAATTTAGAAGACTCTGATCCATCCTTGTTGTTGAATTGTTTCTTCATTTTGAGGATTCGAGCAAGGCCTCTTGTGATAAGAGCAAAAGGATCATCCTCATCGTCATCCTCATATTCGGAATCAGATCCATCTTTGGGCTCATCCTTCTTAGACTTGAGTGCCAAGTTCTTAGTGCTTGCTGGAAGTTCTCTATCGTCTTCATTAAGGATCATCTCATGTGTGATCAGATTCCCAAGCAGGTCATCAAGGGGCAGAGTAGTAAGGTCTTGGGCTTCCTATATGGCTGTTACTTTAGGACCCCACTTTTCTTTTGGGAGACACCTTAATATCTTCCTTACTTTCTCAACGTTTGTAAAGCTCTTGCCGAGGGAATCAAGGTTGTTGGTGATTTCTGTGAATCGTGTGAACATGGCCTTGATTGAGTCATCAGAATTCATTTTGAAAAGCTCATACTTTCGAAGGAAGATGCTGATCTTGGTGTCCTTCACTTGGCTAGTTCCTTCATAGGTAACAACCAGCTTGTCCCAAATCTCTTTAGCTGACCTACAAGATGAAATACGGTTAAACTCATCAGTGCTAAGACCACAATATAGTAAGTTGATAGCCCTGTAGTTTTTGGAGACGAGTTCAAGATCTGTTTGGATGTATTCAGACTCCTTCTTCGCGACTTTGGATCCATTTGGTCCGTCTTTCTCTATAATCTTTGGCCCATTCTCTATAATGTTCCAAAGTTCCAGATCTTGGTCTATGATGAACATCTTCATCAATGATCTCCAGTGGACAAAGTTATTTCCTACAAAGAGTGGTGGTCTACTCGTAGACCTTCCCTGTGCAAATCCTCCGCTTGCTTCACCAGACATGATCGAAAACTCACAAGATTGTTAGATCAAAAGTAGTGAGAAAAGCTCTCATACCAATTGAAGGTTCGATAAAGTAAAACAAAGTAATATAGAAATACTCTAGAAGGGGGGGTTGAATAGAGTATGTCGGTTTTTCGCAGATAGTCTCAAGACTTTTGAAGCTCGTGCAGAACCCTTTGAGATTAGACTTAGTCTTTTCTCTGAAAACCTGAATCACACAGTTAAATAATCGAACCAAGTGCGGAAATAAGGTAAAGCAGAAAATAAAGTAAAACAAAGTAATATAGAAATACTCTAGAAGGGGGGGTTGATTAATAGAGTATGTCGGTTTTTCGCAGATAGTCTCAAAACTTTTGAAGCTCGTGCAGAACCCTTTGAGATTAGACTTAGTCTTTCTCTGAAAACCTGAATCACACAGTTAAATAATCGAACCAAGTGCGGAAATAAGGTAAAGCAGAAAATAAAGGACTCGATGAGTTGTTTACGAGGTTCGGCACAAACTTGGCCTACGTCCCCGCCTAGGGTTCTTCCACAACCCTAGGATTCAACCGACTTTTATTGATTCACAAGACTTAGGATCCTAGTAGCTCCCCGAGAAGCCTCTCTCCTATACAATTGCAATCTAGTCAACTCACGTTCCCTTGGAGTCCTAGACCAATCTAGAAGAGCCCCACCTCTCTATGCTATCTAGTACAATCCTTTTACACTTAGTGAATCAATCGCCTAGTGTTCACTTCCTGAGTTACAAACTCTCGAGTATAACACTATAACTGAATATATCCTATAAGCTCACTGTGTAACTCTCAAATGCTTTGAAATGAAATAACACACTCTTAAGGACTAGCAGAGAACACACGAAGAAGACAGATCTCGCTTGAAGGCTTGAGTGTATGAAAGCTTGTGTTCAACAGATGTGTAGTTGTCTTCTTCTTCCTTTTCTTTATATTGAAGCAAATCGGCGCCTAAGGATCTTCACCAACGGCTAGACTTGATCATGGCTTGAGCTGGATCTTCTATCTTTGGAAACTTCGAAGGCCGTGATCTTCCGAATCTTCTCCAATTTCAACATAAGAAAGGAAATAATATTCGAAAATACTTCCTGAAAGATTAGTGTATATATGATAATATAATGGAAGCATATAATAGGATAATATACGAATATAATATCATATAGAGCAGGTTTTGTGTTTCATCAACACTGTTAAAGCTCCAAGACCTTTGACAGAAACAGATTGTCAAGGCCTTTGAAACTTATTCCGATTTTCATCAAGGGAGTGGAGTTATCACAATTCAACACTGTTGTGAGCAGAATCTGCCATGTTTTACAGTAACTTTTATATCGATTTCTGTATACATTGCATGCATTTGGGTTAAGATAATACAGAATCAATGTAGTTTATGTTTATTTGCCAAATTATGGAATCTACACCAGTTTCTGTTTAATTCGCAGAAATCGAGGCATTTTGCAGCAATTCTACAGAAGGTCGGAAAAGCTCGGAAAACCATTACAGAAGTCCAAGGTCAAAGCAGCAGAACGAATCGGAGAGCAAGTCTAGTCGACATCGAGTGGGCCCTACTCGACCTAGACGAGCCATGACCGAGCGGCCATAGTCGAGCAAGCTTGCTCGAGAAACCAAGCTCCCCGAACTCCGGAACCCTACTCGACCTAGACAAGCACTAGTCTAGGTCGACGAAGCCCGGACAGACCACCCGGAGTCCTCGAGGAGAGCTGATCGACGAAACCGAGGACGACAAGGCGAGAATCGCTGCCGCAGACCAGACCAGTCGCTGCTAGCGGAGAGAGCCAACCCGAGCACCCAACTCGATCTCGACGAGTCTTACTCGAGATCGACGAAGACCCAGAAGCCATGTCCGAGTCCTTCGAGGAGATCCACTCGAGAAACCCTAGTCGCCGAGCCAGTCTACTCGACCTCGACTAGTCCAACTCGAGGTCGACGAAGGCCAGTGAGCCAAGATGAGCCACATCGAGCAGATCTAGCCGAGACGACGAGTCAAGCCGAGCCACCTTACTCGACCTCGACGAGCCCTACTCGAGGTCGACAAGAGCCCAGTTCCAGAAGCTTCTCGACTTGTCTTGTCCGAGTAGAGTTGACGTTGCTTGGTCGCGAAGGCGAGGATTCTATCCGATCTATCAAAGTCTATCTATGGAAGGAGATCTATCAAGACATGAAGACTTACCCTATTTAGTTTTATCTTTTCCTTTAAGATTTATTTCCTTAAAACAATTTATTTATCTTTAAGGCTTTTAGATATAATTTTAGATATAGATTTAGATAGAGATAGATGATTATTTCCTTGATTAGCAAGGTTTGATCACTATAAATAAGGCCCTAGGGGCTCAGTTTTAAGAATTCAATTCCAGATCACGATTCAATTTCAGAGAGAGAAGTAAGTAGTTCCATTCACAGATACAGTTAGGAGTTTGAGGTTTTTAAGGTTTTGGCGGTTTACGAAAATTGATTGCCAGGATTGTAAAGGCTTTGAATATAGTTTTATGCAAGTTTCTTTCATCAATTCAATGTCTGCGATTGCGATGAGGCGTGAGTAGTCCACCCACTTCTGGGGCTGGGGTGAGCCCGACGGTGGCCATGTGAGGCGATGTGATAAAGGTCAGATCTTTTGTGTGATTCATCTTCTATCCCTATGAGCATGATTCTTTTGCGAAAGTTGAAGGTGATCCTTGTTTGTGTTATTGAAGCGAAAGTAATCTTAATGCAACTTGGATTAATTATGTGAAAAAGGGTTAGTAACAATTAGGGTTTATGCGAGAGCCTCTATATGCCTAGTTGTTAATAACGAAAGTTATTTGATGGAAAGCATGATCTTTTATGCCTTTATGTGTTATTTTGCATGGTTATCGTTGTGGTGTTGAAACCCTAGCCTTGGAGGTCTTTTATTATATTGAGTTAATTTTCTGTCGGAAAAGCTGAGTTTGGGTTTCGAGCAATTGCAATTTAAATTTCTGTTCTTTTACTGTTTCTTGTCGAGATAGAGGAAGGCTTCGTCGAGATCGAGTACCACCTTTGTCGATCTCGAGTTGTCTTAGTCTGTGTCGAGTTAGCTTTCTTCTGTTTTCGTCGATTTCAAGTTTCTGTCTTTATTTCCTTTGTCGAAATCGAGTACCTCTTGTCGAGGTCGAGTTGCCCTTGCCGGGATTTCTTGTCTGCTGTGATTGTCGACTTGCTGTTGTCGATTGCCGTGGTCTATCTCGAGTAGGAGTTTGTCGAGATCGACGAGATTGTTGCTTTGCTTTTAGTTCCTGTTTGCGTTCGTCTTTGCTTTGTCTTTTATTTCTGTCTTTTGTTATTTACTTTAGTTGCCCTTGCCGGGATTATTTGTTTTTATTTTATTTCTGCTTCTGCTTGTGTTTCTGTGCTTTTCTGCTGCTGTGTCTGTGAGAATCTGATAGCTACCTAAGAACTGCTGACGTGCTTCCTCGTGGATTCGATCCTGACTTTTCTCTTACTACAACGGGAGGAAGTCTTGTATTTATTTGCTGAGACAGGGGAGTCTATCTGAACTATATTTTACATCTATTTCAATACTTGACCAACTCCTGCAACAACAAACACCCCAAATTTGCAATTCGACAACTAGTTATTAAGGGAATAGAATATACCTGCTCGGAGACTGAATAGGCATCGCAATTGGGACTAAAATGGAGTCGCTTAGCGATGACGGGGATCCGCAGCGGAGAGTTGAAGGTGATGGCGGATGAAGCGATGGAGGGCTGCTGCGGTGCGGGTTGCTGCTGGTGGGACGGCGATCTGGCAGGAAATCGGCACGGCGAGGCGACGTAGCGGTGGGAGGGAATGGACAAGGATAGAGAGAAGGGGCGAAAGCGGGGTCATGGGAAGCGGCGATGAGAGAGCGAGATGTGGTGCAGTGAAATCGGAGATGGTGGATACGGTTTAGGGTTCCAGCTCTAAGAACTGGATGGAAGGAAAGCGGTGGTGACGCGCCGACAATCTCAGATGGCTGGAGTGGCTTGATCTCAGGCGGCCGGAGATGGTGGCTTGGTGGCTGGCGGAAGGAGGAGATGCGAGCAGAGAAAGAGGAGGCGGTAGCCTGACCTCTCGAAAGAGGGAGAAAGGAAAGAGTGGGTTCGGGTTTTTTTTTTTTTTTTGAAACATGCAGCTTAGAAACTAAAACTAATCTACGACATAAAAAAAAACTCTAAAACTACTCACCTTGGTTCATGACTCAATCAGACATCGACAATGCTCTCTTTAACAAATCAAACTTCGGTGCACACCATTTAGGTAAGCAGCCACCACATATGAAGAGGTCGAAGTCAACAGGTGCGATGTTGAAGAAGGTCTCCAGCCAACTCCTTATATGCTAGAGGGTGACTTCCCGTTGAGGGCATATAGTACCACCAACACAGTTCCGTTGGTGGTATGTTGAAATAATGCTCCCAATGATCTACATATTCACCAATATCCACAAAAGTGTAAGAAATATCATTACCTTGCTCGGGAACCACATAAATCGGCTCCGGACTTTGTTCCTCGATGGGTGAATTAGGGATGATTTCTATGGGTGGAGTAGGCGCCAAAATACATGGTTCCTCACGCATGCACTCATGAGACTCCATGTCATGGAGCATCGGGCTCCCTTCTCCATCTTCGATTGAACCATTGTTGCTTGCGTCTTGGCTTCCCTCATGTATCTCGCCCGCCATTGGTTTGAAAGGTAAGGGTATGGATGCCAACTTGTAGTCTTCTTCCACCTTCGCCATGTCACCCATGCAAAGGAAAATATCCCACAATTACGACCAATTAAAATAGTAAAAGCCTTCCTCTTTCAAAGATTGGGCGAATTCTCGTATCTCGGGAAGCATGCCATCTTGAACGCAAAGTACTCGTTCTTTCACATCATCTTGGATACCCCGTGAAGCACGATCGTCCACTAAATCTTGCACTCTTGTGAGGTAATGGTGAAAATATTCTCCCTAGTATTGCCATAACTCCAACATCTTGAAATATTAGTAACTAGGGTGTCGTGAACCGTAAGATAGGTCTACGACGGGGTTAGATATATATACAAATATTAATAAATACACAAAACAAAGAAATAAACTTGATTCACCGGCAACGACGCCAATGTTTGACGGAGGGAAAGTCATTGATTTACCTCACCAAAAATAAATCTCAAACAAACAAACTAGTATAGTATGAAAGTAAGGGGCCGAACCCAAGAGAATCAAGTATTTCTAAATATTGTGTATGTATCAATATAAAAGATAAGATTTTTTTATGAATAAAAACAAAAACAAAAATATTGACAAAAGCAAATAAAGGATAGAAGAAAAGCGTTTTCACCTACAAGTTATCGACTTTGGTTGGTTTTACTGGTCATCGAATCCTTCTCAAGCTATTATCTTTTCCTATGAATTCCTCCCGTCTTGGTTTAAATAGATTAAAAGTCCTACGAGTCCAATTAATCCCTTACACCTCAATGCAACCTTAACACGGTCAAGATTTAACAAAGAGATAACAAATAGTCTCAAGAACTTGAGCATATAAATAACACCAATTAAACAATTAAACACGGTAAATCAATGTTTAAGATATATGTCAACTCCCTACATAATCATGCTTCAAGCACGGAATCCACAATCTTATGTGTGCTACTATGGAAATAACACAAATACGAAAGTATTAAATCCTAGCATAAAAGCAATATTATCAAGGTAGCTAACACTACAAAAAAAAACAAATTAGCCACCACATGTAGCAACGGCAAGGCTTTTCCATGGCTATTGTTTAGACTTTGCCATGGAAATGGCTATCCCGTTGCTAGATTGACTATAGGTGGCGATGTCATTAGACTATTTGCGATGGCCAGGCTTTGCCGTGGCAAAGAATTAAGTGGAGGTGTGAAATTTGTCATGGTCTCGTAGCTAAAGCTACACCCAAACAGAACTTTTTTGGTTTAAAAAAAAAGAAAATAAAAGTTAAAAACTAAACCCACCCATTTGAACCCTAGACTTCAGATCCAAAATCACATTTCAGAATTTCAGCTCTCACAAAGGCGCGAAAACCTCCATCTTTTCCCTCCATTCGACCAGTGTCACTGTAGATTGAAGCTCGCCGGAGCCAAGTCGTGACGGCTCCGGGGAGCTCAGCTTGAGTCGTGTGCGTTGTTCTTCTCCACACAGTAGCCCATTATCAATCTCCACACCTTTACTCTCTCTACGTCGGTCGTTCACCTGTACTCCGCACCAAGGTCTCCGAGTTCCATTACCAGGCAATCTCTTGAAACCCTTGTTAGGATGTTTGGTTGGGG
The DNA here is from genome assembly GCA_037127255.1 of Persicaria tinctoria. NCBI lineage: Eukaryota > Viridiplantae > Streptophyta > Magnoliopsida > Caryophyllales > Polygonaceae > Persicaria > Persicaria tinctoria. Next base: position 40,656,762 of record JBANSL010000001.1, on the reverse strand, counting down.
TTTAATTTGGGAAAGTGGGTTTGGTCGAACATGCATTTAGGGTTTGATTTGCTGAAAATAGCATTTCTAGGGTTTGCTCAAATATTGTTAAAATGAGTCTTTCGTAACTTTTGTTGGAAATCCACTTCATTCTAGCTATAGTGAAGTTAGAAATTTTAGGAACTAAGTCGAATTTTTGTTTTGGCTGTGTAATTTTGAAGTATATAAGCAGGTGATGCAAAGTGAGTTAAGTAAAAATTGAGGTCATGGATTTTTAGTTGAATGCATTATCTTGATATGTTTATACACACATGCACCCCATTGGGACTGCAAAATCCTTAGGTTTTCTTTATTTTTTTGAGAGCAGTTCCTTCCAGCACAATTTTATTCATTCTAGCTTGTGTTCTATCTGTTGGCATGAAAGAAATGTTGTATAAATTTTGCATAGCAAAACATTACTGGAGCAACTCCCTTTCTATGTTGGACTAGTTTATTTATTTTCTCAAATCTGTACATGTGTAGGCATCTACAACTGAAGTTTGCAGAGAAGAACACCAATCTCTTGCCTTGCAACTGTAAGATCTGTTTTTGTTTTTCCCTTTCAACAATGCTTTGATGGAGTCTCAAGTTTTAGTGCTTTTTTTTTTGAAAAAAAATTTGTTCATGGGCAGACATCTACAATTGAAGTTTTAGTGCTGTTTTTTTTTATAAATAAGATCCAAATAAAATGGATCCTCAAGACCCACTGCCTTGTGTTCCCATTTCCACGTTTGAACATTTGCCCACATTCGTTGACAAGCACCACAACAATGCAAAGAAACAAAACCACAAGAAAAATAACCTTACAAGTAAATGTACAATTCTCATACATACCCATCCAAAGTATTCCATATGAGCTTTATCTACAAAAATTAAAGTGTTACTTAAAATAAATTCATTACCATAGACAAACAAAAGAGGAGATCTAGAATTTGAAGCTGAAGTAGAAGCACATCTAACAAGTCATCTCATGCAAAATTGCACAAAGACCAAAATATATAAAACCTTTTCCACATTGCAGCTTGTGTATCAACACTTATGAGCCTCATTCCATCGGAGAAGGCTTCAAGATTCTTCAAGAACTATCTGGCAGGTAAAGTGATTTCTAAAGAACTTAACCTGCAAGTCGAGTACCAAGTTAATAGAATGTCATTTGCAAATATAAGAAACTTAAGCAACTATCTAAATAATAAAGCGTCTATCGAGCTCCCTCAATCCAATTGAGCAACAAACATTGAATTTTTTTAATCAAGCGTAAATAAGCAGAGAAGGGGGAGGGCAGCAGCAATAAGCAAGCGAAAATATCTATGTTATCGAATATTTCAATTGCATTGTTTACTGGGTAAGATATCTATCACTAGCATTAATGAAATGCTGAGAGCTTAAGACCCATCACTAGATTTCAGACAAGCTTTGTGACCTGACAATGAATAAAATTCTTCACCTGATTTCTTTTGATATGGTAATGACACAAATGCAACCAACTTTTTATTACCCAACTTAGAAGTTAATGTCTCAAAAGCGATAAGACAAAAGATCAACTACCTATATGTTAAGCGACTCGTGACTTAGTAGAGATTCTTGAATCTTTTTTCCCCATTGTGCCTGCGCTTGTGTTTGAGAGAGAGAGGATGCATGCAAATGTAATGATTCTCTAGCGAGTTAAATCGTTGTAACATACTACTTTGATTCCCTTTGCATCCGTTCCAAGAGAGGGCAGATGGCTTGCATGAGTATATCTCCGTGTGTGAAAATCCGAAATCTAATCTGTAAGCTTTGTCATTACTGCACCAGCATCCGTCTCTTGTTCAAGTGATTGCAAACGTCTTCTCTTTAGCACTATATGCACCAGAAAAGCCATTCACCATGTTTAAGTCATGAGCTACAAATTTTGATAGTTCTTAATTTTTTCAAGTCCTAACAATAAAAACAGGGATGCCCAAAAATAATATGAAAGCAAACTTACTCGTGATTTTCAATATCTTCTCTCTTTTTCTTCTTGTGTTGGACGATATTTGATAATCTCCTCCTACATAGATACAATAAAACATAATATTTAAATTAGACTTGAAATATAAATGTGACCAAGATAATTAAATAGTCATTTAGCTCTGCATGTCAAAAGTAACCCATGATTGAAGTTACATTCATGAGTTGTAATCTTTTAAATATTATGTGGCTTCAGTTGGCCACCCACATATCTATTCATAGCTGGCTGTACACTATATTTTACACCCGTGGTGATTCATACAAAGTACGAGTTGGAAATTGGCACACATAGTTTAAACATTCTTAATTTCTTATCATCACGACTCATACAAAGTAACTATATAAGATAACCTTAAAACTCTACAACCAATCATTTCCTTGTCACTCCCTTAAACCCCTAAATGATTCACATACAAAGTAAAAATTCTTAGAATGAATCGATCAATACACAAGTTAGATTTTACCTACTTCATCTGTTTGCCAAATCCTAAACCCCTAAATCATGTAATAGCTCTACACAAAAAATTTGACTTCTCAACCCAAAGCAAATTATATAAACAAGTACAACACAAAGAAATTATTCACATGATAAAAAAGAAAATTATCAAGAAGACAAGCACCAAAAAAAATTTCATATATGAAATCCTTTCTATTTTTCTTCTAAGCTTGTGCACCCAATTCAAGTAAATAAAAAAAAATCAAAGACAGATAGAAGGGTGGTTACCAATTTCAACTGAGTAGTCAGCATTCCAAAAAAAAGGAGATAAATGAAGTCGGTCAGTAGGCAACTGACATTAGAGGATCGAGCAATGGTGAAAGTTAAACAATGGACAGAAGGAAAGGTGGACGGTGATGGATGATTGTGACAGTCCGGGAACAGACGCAAAGGTTAATTTGTGTTGTGATAGATATTGATAAATCCAATAGCTATTTATCAAGGCACAACTCTAATTAGGTAAAATTCAAGTATGGTGCTTGAGAGACTTAAATGGATCAACTGGATGAGAAAAGATTGAGAGCAACTGGATGAGAAATCAAACAAGCCTAAAAAATAGGATCCTAAACACAAGATTAGTACACAACATGATTTAAAATCTTAAAACCTAGATTGCAAATCAGTGAACCAAGATGTGAAATAAGCAAACCCTAGATCCACAAATCGCATCCAATCAAGCTAGGAGATAAAGGGAATAGACACAAATCAATTCAAACTAACCAAAAGATCAACATTGGAGTCATCTAGAAAGGAGAAGATGTGTGATTGAGACGAGGAGTAGAAGATTCAACAACACCGATAGAGGAGGATGTGCGATGGAAACAAGAAGGCAACGAGAGCAAAGAAGATTACCTGCAACGCCAACGATCGAGAAGACCAATTTGTCGTCAGTCGATGATGGGTGAGGGTTGTGACTATGACTATGAGCATCGACTGTGGTAGAACAACGGCGGTCGGCGGAGGCCAAAAACGCCAAAACTGTGGAAATGAGATTTTCGAATGGTTCCAATTTGAGTGGATAGAAAAAGTGGATAGCCACTTAATATTTTAATCCAAAAAAAAATTAAATAAAGGAAAATAGAAAAGTATACGAATATACTCTACTTGGTAGGGGTGTGCATCGGTCTAAAACCGAGCCGAACCGGCTCGAACCGAAACCGAAAATCTTAAAATTTTAAAATCAAAAGCCGAACCGAAAGCATTAGGTTCAGTTCGTTTATTTGCCGGTTCGGTTTGTGTTCGGTTCGGTTTTAACATAGTTGAACCGAATTTCCATAAAAAGAAATTCTTTAAAAAAAATTCGATTTAACACAAACCGAACAAAAAATAAATAAATGTATTAGTGTATATATATGTGTGTATACACTGTATATATTAATATATGTGTATATATACACACTACACACACAAAAATATGTGTATTAGTGTATATATACACTCTGTAGTGTATATGTGTGTGTGTGTTTATACACTTTATATATGTGTATATATAAAGTATACAAATATATGTATATAATTTATGTAGTGTATAAAAAGTAATATATATATATATATATATATATTGGAATATTTAAAAAAAAATCGGTTTAACACAAACCGAACACAAACCTAACCGAAACCGAAAAATGAAAATTTTCGAACCGAAAGCCGAACCGAAAAACTTCGGTTCGGTTCGGTTTGGTTTGTGTTGGTTCGGCCCAAAAATTCGGTTTGGGCCGAATCATGCACACCCCTATACTTGTATCACCTAATAAAACTTCCATGACAAATCAAGACAAAGTTTGTTCCTTTAATCTTCGACTTAAGATCGGCATTGAGCATATGGCTTGGTATGGGCAGGATCACCTTTTGCCTGTCTATACCAACACAACGTGGACATGTTAATAAGATACTGGAATTGCAGAGGGATAGGAAAGACAACGTTTTGGACTAATATCCAAGCATGGCGAATATCTGATCATATACAACTAGTAGTCTTAGCGGAAACAAAAACTGAAAATCAGCCTATGGAAAATTTATGGAAAACCATTGGTTTCACCAACATCTGTTGGTCCCCGGCTTCTGGACGGGCCGGGGACTTAGCAGTACTCTGGAACGAAAACTCGCTCACGGACGAAATCTTGACAGTAATAATACATCTCCCTAGAATCATTGGAATAAGATACTATAATACAAAAGAGGGCTTCCAATGTTTACTACTTTTTGTATACGCCCCCCCGAATTACTCGGAAAAAGAAGAGTTCTGGTTAACTTTAACTCAAATAGTTACGGAAAGTGTTGATCCATGTTTAATCATGGGAGACCTAAACGAAATTAGTCAACCATCGGACAAGTGTGGAGGAGCAGAATCTCTTCTAGGCATATTCCAACGACTAGCAGACTTTAAGGACACGTGTTCTTTGATGGACATCCCTTCATTCGGTAACCCGTTTACCTGGCGAAAAAAGCAGAAAGGGCCAGACAATATCTTAGAAAAAATTGATAGGGTACTAGTCCATCATGAAATAGTCAACTCCTTCCCGGACCTTGCAACTTACAATTGATCCTTTTCCGGGTCTGACCACTGCCCGATCACAATCAACCTAACCAAGAACTCCACTTTCAAAACACCACCATTTAAATTCGAGAACGTCTGGCTACAGAGAAAAGACTTTCGAAATATTGTGAAGCAAGCATGGAGGGCACCTTGCTCGGGCTCTGCCATGTTTCAAGTTATGCATAAATTAAAAATCCTAAAACATAAGGCTAAAGAATGGAATAGGAAACACTTTGGTAACATTTTTCGATAGCTACAACAGGTTGAGGAATCCCTCCTCTAGCTACAAACAACTTATGCTACAAACCCCGAACCAAGTGCAACCATTAAAGAACAAAATCTGCTCCAGAAAAAAAGATAAACTGCTTCAATTCCATAAAACTTATTGGAGTCAAAGAGCAAAATCTAAACACTTAAAACTAGCAGACACAAATTCTTCGTATTTCCATAGAGTAGCTACGGGCAGGAGAAACCGAAAAATCATTAGATCAATTGGGACGGCAGAAGGAACCCAGATTGTAGGGGATGAAAATATCAAAAAAGAAATCCTAAAAGATTTTGAAAAAAGATTTTGTAGAGAACAAACCTACTCGACTCATCAGCTCGAGGAATATCTTTCTGTAATAAACCATGTCATCACGGATGAGAAAAATAACTATATGACCAAACAACCATCGAATAGCGAGATCAAAAAGGTCGTTTTCGCAATGGGTAGCAATAAATCCCCTGGCCCTGACGGCTTCACTGCAGAGTTCTTTAAAAAATATTGGGACATTGTAGGTATGGGACTCACAAAAGCTATCAAAGCTTTCTTCCACACTGGTAGAATTCTAAAACAGATAAACCATACTTTCATATCCCTAATTCCAAAAAATGACAACCCATCCTTAACCACACATTACCGACCCATCAGCCTTTGTACAACCATCTACAAAATTATCTCTAAGATCATTACGGAAAGATTCAAAGGGATTCTGGGAAAGTTGGTCCATCCTCTTCAAGGTGCATTTGTCTCTGACAGAGCAATTCAGGATAATATCCTCATTGCACATGAAATATTCCACTCTTTCAGTTCTAGGAAAGGCGCTAAGGGTTGGGCTGCGATCAAACTGGATATGGAAAAAGCGTATGATAGAGTAGACTCGAAATTTACACGATTAGTTCTACAAAAATTCGGATTTCATGAAAAAATTGTGAATATTATTATGGAATGTGTTACCACTGTTTCCTTCTCGGTGCTAGTCAACAATGGACCTACAGAACCATTCAAACCTTCAAGAGGACTACGCCAGGGAGACCCTCTATCCCCTTTTCTATTCCTTCTCGGTGCAGAAGTTCTGGCAAGGAAAATATCAGAGGATGCAGATTCAATCCAGAATAGTGTAGGATTCAAATTTGGACACTCGGGCCCCAAAATTCCATTTCTTGCATTCGCTGATGACATTATCATATTTGCTAAAGGAAAAAGCTCGGCTTGCCTAAAAGTAAAAGAAATTATTGAGGAATATTGTAAATTCTCGGGACAAAAGGTCAATTATCATAAATCCTCTTTCCAAACCACAAAAGGAATCACGAGAACACGAGCCCAAGAACTAGAAGGAATCCTTAACATTCCATTGGAACAAAATTTAGAAAAATACCTGGGATGCCCAATTATTAATGGAAGAGTAACAAAGGATACATTTGGAGAACTAGTCTGTAAATCGAAAGACCAACTGGCCAAATGGCGGGCCAATGCATTATCACAACAAGGAAGGGCAACCCTAATATCAACTCATCTATCATCAAAACCCCTCTATGTTATGCAAAGTTTCATGCTTCCGGCCTCAATTCACAACCAACTCGACCAAATAAATAGAAAGTTTTTCTGGAACAAGGACGCACAACATAGCCCACTGATTAGCTGGGACAAAATCTATAAATCAAAAGCAGCAGGGGGACTGGGAATACGCAAAGCAAGAAACATGAATGAAGCTCTCCAGTTAAAACTTCTCTGGAAAATTCTTGCGGAACCGCAAAACTATTGGGTCAGAATCATACAATACAAATATCTAAAAGAAAACCATATCCTCACTTATAACAACAAAGGCAACGCATCATGGCATTGGTCGAAACTCAGAGCGCTACTCCCGAATTTTAAATCGGGGATCATATGGTTAGTGGGGAATGGACACTCTATCAACTTCTGGAAAGACAACTGGGTATACACGACATCCTTGGAGGACAGGCTGGGTCTCCAACAGAACATTAACACAAATGAGTCCATAAGTGAATACATAATGGGGGGTCAATGGTGGAAAGAGAAGCTCTTAACAAGACTCCCGGAAAACGTAATAGAGGACATTATTAAAATACCACTTCCAATCACACCTATCACAGATAGATTATATTGGTGGCCGGATAAAAATGGATGGTTTACAACATCGAGTGCCTACAATCTAATCACTAATAGACAACCACACCACTCCGAGGACTACAACTGGATATGGAAACTAGACGTCCCACCCAAAGTTAAAAATTTTGTGTGGAAAATCAAACATCATGGGCTACCCACTGTTGCACGCTTAGCCGTTAAGGGTGTGGCGGTACCCACATCATGCGTTTTCTGCAATCACCATTCGGAAGATGACATCTACCTATTCCTAGAATGCCCCATAAACAATTTCCAGCAATAATTCACGACGGACATTTCTGACAAGATTAACACGATAATAACCCAAAATAGATGCATAAACCAAATACTACAAATTCTTGGGACATCTCTTTCAAGGGAAAACAAACAACACATAATATTTAGATGGTGGACCCTATGGTTTATCAGAAACCATGTAATTTTCAGAAATGCAAAAACGCCGTCAATTGAAGGTTTAAAGAAATTAATAAAGGACAATATCGATAACTGGAAAAGAGCAAGCGTTTTGGACACGACAATATTAGGTGAGGACGAGCCTCCTTCCCCTAACAAAGGGAAAAGCAAGATAAGAAATAACAACCAGAAAACCACCCAATGGAAACAAAACCCGTGGGGAAAATATAAGTTAAATTTCGACGGATCCTTTGTCTCACCCAAAATATGCTCAATAGGCTACATTATACGAGATTGGACGGGCAAACAAGTAAGTATAGGAGGAAAAAAGGTTGGTGGCCAATCTCCACTAATGGTGGAAGCTCTAACCCTTAGATTAGGAATACAAAAGGCTAGAGAATTAAATATCAACAACCTCTTCATTGAAGGAGACTCTAAGATAGTCATTGACTATCTGAGCAAACATACTGCCTGTCCATGGGGAATTGAACTTATAATGCCCGACATCCAATCCATTATTGCAGGACTAACCATTCTCGGAATCTCCCACATTCCCCGCATTGGTAATCAAGTAGCGGATAAGGTGGCACACCTTAGCTACTCTACCAGGGGAGCAAACTTTCACAACGATTCAAGTCTTCTCGACCTCATCCGCAAGGATGCTTTCGGCTAGAGCTTTCGCTCAGCTGAATCTTTACCTAATAAAAAAAAAACCTCGGTTGTATAACCTCCGATGTATAGATTTTACACATCGGTTAATAACCGGCGCAGATATCTACACCGCTAATTTTTACTATTTCCACCGCTAATCACCGCATATCTATGCGGTGAGTTTAATGACAGTCAACGCACCCACCGCATGTATATGCGGTGGGTAGACCCGTATAGAGACTCACCGCATTACGATGCGGTGGGTATGTCTGTTCCGTTCAAACCCCACCGCATGGGTATGCGGTGGGTATCGGTGTTGTTGCAGGAGTATGTCGAGTATTGAAATAAATATGAAATATAGTTCAGATTGACTTCCCTGTCTCAGCAAATAGATACAAAACTTCCTCCCGTTGTAGTAAGAGAAAAGTCAGGATCGAATCCACGAGGAAGCACGTCAGCAGTTCTCATGTAGCTATCAGATTCTCACAGACACAGCAGAAAAGCACAGAAAAGACACAAGCAAGCAAAGCAAATAAAGCAAGGCAGATAACTCGATCTTGACAACAGACTCTTCGAGATCGACAAAGATCTTGTCGACACAGCACACAAATCGACAACAGTAAGTAACTCGACCAAAGTACTCGACCGAGCTTTCCTCGATGTCGAGAAGTACTCGATATCGACAACCTCCTCGAAATCGATAAGTGACAGAAAACGTAAATTGCAAAGCTTTTCGAACACAGAAACAAACTTTAACGGAATGAACTCAATAAACTAAAGACTTCCAAGGCTAGGGTTTCAACACCACAACAGTAACCATGCAAAGTAACACATAAAGGCATAAAAGATCATCCTTTCCATCTAAATAACTTTCGTTATTAACAAATAGGGATATAGAGGCTCTCGCATAAACCCTAATTGTTACTAACCCTTTTTCACATAATTAATCCAAGTTGCATTAAGATCACTTTCGCTTCAATAATACAAACAAGGATCACCTTCAACTCTCGCAAAAGAATCATGCTCATAGGGAAAGAAGATGAATCGCATAAAAGTCTGACCTTTATTGCATCGCCTCACATGGCCACCGTCGGGCTCACCCCAGTCCCAGAAGTGGGTGGACTACTCGCTCTTCATTGCAATAAAAGACATTGATGTAAAAGAAGAAACTTGCATAAAACTAAATTCAAAGCCTTTACAATCTTGGCAATCAACTTTCGCTGTAAGCCAAAACCTTAAAAACCTTAAAACTCCTAACTGTATCTCTGAATGGAACTAACTACTCCTCTCTGAATTTGAATGATTAAAATTGAGCCCCATGGGCTTTATTTATAGTGATCTATTCCTTGTTAGCCAAGGATAGAATAACTATATCTATATCTAAAATTATATCTAATAATATAAAGATAAAACATGGAATTAAATAAACTAGATAGACTAGGATTATATCTAATGTGTTGGGTCTTCGATGGATCTTGATAGAATAGGATAGAATTCGTCGAATCTTGGCTTGCAAGCGATCTCCCGCTCGGACTTCTCCTCGAACTCGGCTTCTGGACTCCTCGACAATCTTCTCGACATGTCTCCTCGATATCGACAAAAGTTGGCGATGTCTAGAAGTTTCTTCGTCTGGTGCTCGTGCTCGACGTCTAGAACACATGTCGAGTTGATAACTCCTCGATGTCGACAAATCTTGTCGATATCGATAACTTTCCTCAGCTCCCAGCTCTGTTCGTAAAACGCACTTTCCCGATGCCTCGGTTGTCGGATTGACGCATATGACCATGCGTTGGAAAGCTCTTTCCGAGGGCTACAACTCTCATGAAGACATCACAGCCTGATTCAGAATGATGAAAGCCGGAAATTGGCCTTCTCTCCAGCTGCACCATTCTTGGCTTCTCCATGACTTTCCTTTAAGCTCCAAAATGCGTCCGATTTCTGTGAAATATAACAAAAACTTGTGTAGACCTCCATATATTGCAAACAAGTGTAAACTACACAGATTCTGTATTATTCTAACCCAAATGTATGCAATGTATGCAGAAATCGATATAAAAGTAAGTGTAAAACATGGCAAATTAGGCTTACAACAAACACCCCATACTTAAGCTTGCTTGTCCTCAAGCAATACTTTTAATTGTCATTCAGGGGAAGAAATCAAAACTCTCAACATATTAGATTCATTGTCATATAACCCTGCAATCAATTACCATCCTCGAAAAGGTACTAGTGTCACAGATTCATGCATGTGCAAATATGTAAAAGCAACATCTACTCACAAAAGGAGGGTTATGCAAAAACATTCATAAGTGACTAAGCATTGATAATCAAGAAGACTTTAATTTAAGCTCATGAAGGAGTAGATTGGTAAAAGGCTAAAAGGTGGGCAATTTTTGGCAATGTGGTGCTTTTGATCCGGGGAAATGGATTACTTTCAAACTTTGAGTTTCATATCACATTCCTTCTTCCATACAATCCATCACCTTTCATATTGCTTTTTTCAATAATAATGCTTTTACCTCTCTAACCTCAGCACTGCCTTCTCGCGAGTCGCAAACATGGGTGTCATGAATGGCCCCGGATACTTAGTGCTTTGGACTCCTCACAATGTGTCCCATCTCTCCAAACTATTATCTCAGAGAGCAGGGTCAATCTACCTTTATCTCCTGAGGTGATTGGATTTTCTTTCACTCATAAAATTTTCCATATATTTCAAACAAATTTCCTTCCAAACTCCAAATATGATAATAACAACACAAACACCATATGACATCTCCATAATGTAACATCGTTCTCAACATAATCCCCGGATAAGGTAAAGAATGGAAATATTTAGATCATGTGGAGCAATATTTGAAATAAGGCATATTATGGCTTTTGTGATGCATAAGCATAGGTAAGGCTAGGAATTTAAACATATGAGCATTTATATGGAATTTAAAGTCCTCAATCATTTTATCATGCAACATGTCAAAAGCAATTTCAAATTTTACCTCCTTTCATGGTTTTCAAGAAATAATGCACTTCATTGTGACTTCCCTTTACTAGGCAATTTCATGCTATATCTCTAATGAATCCAATTTTGCATCGTTGAGTTCAATTTAAGCTTCCATGACATTATTTCAAAAATTTCAATGGGGGTCATTTTTCTCAAATTTTTGGAAAACATGCATATAAGCACATAAATCAATAATGAATTCCAAAATAGCCATGCATAAGAAATTTCAAGAAATAAACCTTAAAAATGCACACATAATGTCAAATAAAATCAAATATGCATAAAGTAAGCCCTTTCCCCACCCCGTACTTAAACATTACAGTGTCCTCACTGTATAAAAAACAAGGGTAAAGAAAGAAACTCACAAGACAGGTGTGCGGATCGTCGGAAAATCAAGCGAAGAAGGTGCTGCAGTGCTTGTCGATCTCCTCGACATCGAGTTCTTCCTGTTGCCTCCAGGGTGATCTTCTCGACCACAGGCTTGCTCGATGTGGTTTGTCGATGTCGAGGACTTACCTCAATGTCGACAAGATTGTAGCTTCTTTTTTTTTTTTTTTCATACCTGCAAGATTCGTTAGAAAAGAAATACCCACAATAGTATAATCCTAAGAACAATGTCCAAAACCTAAAGCAAACAAAACAACAATGTCCAAAAAGTCCCAAAATAAAAAAAAACGTCTATTTACAAGCTCTAGATTTTATAGTCGCTAGGCCGACTTTCTCCGTTAAGCTCAAGGTGGCATCTTTAGAGCCCATGTAGCCTGGGCTTCAAACAAGACTCCATTTTTATCTTTCAGCTGAATCCCTCCTGAATGGATCTTGTTCACCGTGAATGGTCCCATCTTCTTCTTACAAGGCTTCCTCCCGATGCAGGAGTGGGAAGTCAGGATCAATCCACGAAGAAGCGTGTCAGCGGATCCTACGCAGCAGATGAATCTCACGAACAGAAGTCGACCACAGATGTCCTCGATCTCGACTAGGGTTAGTCGACAGAAGATCGGACAAGTCGAGCAGCGCAGCAGCAGTCGCAGGATGGTAGTCGATCTCGACTAGGGCTTACTCGAGATCGAGTAGAGTTGTTGACGTCAAGTTGGCTTGGTCGATCACCTGCACACAGAAGCTACGGCGATTCTGGAATCGAAGATCAGTAACTCGAGATCGACCACAGTTGGTCGAGATCGAGGAGAGCGAAAAGTAAAAGCGAAATAAAGTAAAAACAAGGCTTTGTAGGACTTCGAAATAAACTTTATATGAAAGACTTCCAAGATTGGGGTTTGCAACAACAATAACCAAGCATGTATAAGGCAGAAATAAAATAGATAATCATGTAATTCGCATCAAAGGACCAATCTTTCGCCTTTTCCAACAATTAGACAACTCTTTCAAGAAACCCTAAAGTCAGATCTTTACCTCAAACATGCAGGGCTATCGTCGGGCTCGCCCCAACCCCAGAAGTGGGTGGACTACTCGCGCTTCATTGCAACCTCAGACATTGATGTATGAAAAGAAACTTGCATTAAACTAAATTCAAAGCCTTTACAATCCCGGCAATCCAACTCTCGTTGAATGCCAAAACCCTAAAACCTTCGAACTCCTAAACCGTCTCTGTGAACTACTTCTCTAGCTTCTGAATTGGATGATTCCTAAAATCACCCCCATGGGCTTTATTTATAGTCTTCTACTCCTTGCTATTCAAGGATAGAATATCTCTATCTATATCTAAATCTATATCTAAAAGCTTAATGATAAATAAATGCAATAAAGGAATTAAATCTAAAAAGGAAATTACATCTAAAAGTCTTCAAGTGGATAAATCTTCTCTTCCATGATGGATCTTGATATAATCGGATAGAACTCGGCAATCTTCGGCCCCAAGGAATCCCAATCCGAGTAGGACAGCTCAAACCGCGTAACGCGCTCCCGGACAGCTTTCCTCGATCTCGAGTAGACTTACTCGATCTCGAGTAAATCGGACGTCGACTTCAGCTTGGCTCGGTGTCTCGGGTAGCTGGTCCTCGACACTGCTCGGACACTGGCTCTCAGGGTTCCTCGATCTAGAGCACCCTACTCGATCTCGAGTAACATGGCTTCATCGAGTTGTCTTTCTGGTGTTGTCGAGTAGCTCTTCCTCGGACTAGCTCGGATCTGTGATCTGGCGTTTGTCGATCTCGAGTACATACCTCGATATTGAGTAGAGTGTTGCTCCGCATCGACTTGTTTGGTCAGGTCGGGTAGCGCTCCTCGGCATCCTCGATCAGGCTCTTCTCGACTCCGGGTGTGACCTTCAGTGCTTTGTCGATCTCGAGGACTTTACTCGATCTCGAGTAAAGATTCGGAGTCGGGTTGGCTCGTCCTCAGTTTCTCGACATGGTGCTCGTCGATCATGCTATGCCCAGACATCCTTAGTCGATATCGACAAAGACTAGTCGATATCGAGTAGCTTTCAGCTTCCGTCTTCGCTTCTTGGCTTTCTCCCAAAATGGCTCCATATTCTGCAATATTAAACCAAAACTTATGTAGATCTCCATTTCTTGCAAATAAACACAAACTACATAAATTCGACATATTCCTAACCCGAAATATGTAAAGTGTATAGAATATGAAGCTAAACTGTGCATAAAAACATGGCTACTTTAGAGACATCAGAACCCGATCCGGTCCGGTCCGGTCCGGATACACCGCATGCCCATGCGGTGTATAGACACCGCATGGACATACGGTGTGTGGCCTATAAATCCTGTCGGCGACACCACTGCGGCTGTCCAGTGAACCACAAAATGGTCAACACCTTAGACACATACCGGCGAACGGTAGGTTATTTGGAGTACAAGGTTTAATTCGATGCACGGAGCCACGGTGGCCGGAGGAATGCACCTGCAGGCATCCAGCTTACCTTGCGGGAAATTCGTGCGTTATACTTCAGTGTCAATTCGACACGGACACCGACATAGCATATCCGATCGAGTTTTCTTGTGCGCATTGTTATGACGACAAAGGATTTCCGGAATCGTATTACTTAGATGCGGAGGCGCGGATCGTGAATCACATTAGGAGATATTGTCGTTACGATCTTTACATTGAAGGGGCTGAGGGCCTATGTGATCATGTCATCCGAAAGCTGAGAGCATTCAACGCAGGCGAAAGGTATTACGCGTTCAACCAAATGAATATTGTCATTTCCATTAATGAGAGGTCATCGGACGAAGGTAGTGACTAGACGTGCATTACCAAGTATGTAGTGTGTTGTGCAAGTTTTGTATTTTCATTTGTAAGCAATTAAACCTTTGAATGAAAATCTCTTTCGGATTCCGATCGGTGATTTTCATGACATATTATTTCAAATGTTGCAAGGGAAATGGTAAATATGTTGCAGTAGGAAACACATGACACAAAGAGCGTACGAACCGACTTATTATTCAAACAACATTGTCACAACTACAAAGACGACAAACAAACTACTACATGGACAACAATAACAACAACTTCATCACACTAGCACAAACGAACCACTACACATAAGTCGGATAAACGCATAAATACTAGATCTTGTTGGCATGCTTGTTGTTGATGTGCCTCTTAAGATGACCATCAAATCCACACCGAAAACACAAAATACCTAATCCCAAATCGAATCACCAACTACTCCATAAAAATCAATCCAAACTACCAACTACTACACAAAAAGTCATCTAACCGCAAAAAGAACAACCACATACATCATCCCAGATCGAACCGTCATGGCGGGGGAGGACCCCAAAATTGCTCATAGATGCGCGCCAGTTGTGCATCTGTCAACTGAACTCCCAGGGTCATGAGTCGCTGAATCTCTAACCCAGCAGCATGATGGCGCTGCTCGATAATGGTCGGCGGGGCTAGCGGCGGCGGGATGATGAGCTAGTGTCGAGGAGTGTCAGGAAGTATGTATGGATGACTATGGTGTAACCACTCCACATAGTCATCGGCCACACCATATGGGTACTCAACAGAGGTCTGTGGAAACTCCTCCATGGGGAAAAGATGATCGAACCTATGCGCCTAGTGGTTGTCGGCTGCGTGGAACGACGCCTCCTTCTTGGCCTTGGCGGACTTCGGTCTGTGCACTTTGCTAGGTCTGATTGGATCAGCGGGAATGTGCTGAACCCGACCAAACTGTCGCAGCACACGGTCCGGCATATACGGCTCCTCCCCGAACAATCACCGGATGGTGCCCCTATATCGTGACAGACGCAGATCTCCATCAAAATCCAAGTGTCTACCAAAGGGCATGAACTCGATCTACAATGGAATAGAAATTGTTTATACGACTCAAATGTTCAAAATCTAGTTTATTGTCTCACAAATGTAAGTGCAGATGTAAAATGTGTTCGTACCTCGTCGACGGTCATCTCATCCAGCCTCCGCCGCATAACATCCAGTCGCTCGATGCGAGGCCTATCATCCCGGGTCATCATAGTGGAAAATGGCGTCGCCCCCAGGACGTACCTCACCCCGTGTCGCGGATCCCGGGATAGCCTCCGATTGAGCGTCATGCCAACCTTGAACACCGGAAAATACAACCATATCCACACCTAAAAAGGAACAATACTATCAACAACATAGTCATTGTAACTTAGTTATAAAACTGGAAAAAAATAATAATCAGAGAACGAATGACTTACCTCCAACAATTTCGTACAACCGTCCATGTCTTTTGCCAACTCCCTGGTCGCCTCGCCATATCCTCGGTACAAGCACGCCAAGACCCCTGCCGCTATAGAAAGATTCGGAACCTGCGCTGCATCCATAAACCTACGGATCACCTCCGGACGTAATCTTCCGCCCGATTTGTCGATGAACAATGTCGCAGTCGCAATAATCCCCATCGCAACACCCATGATGCACTCCATATCATGCTCTAGTGGGGCGCCATCTCGAACCCGCTGTCGCATCGGTGCTATCTTCTAAAGAAGGAGCTGAATAGTAGGGCCTCCATGGTTCCATGCGCTCTCCCGCTCGTGATGAGTCAAGCCATAGAAGTCCCCAACTATGTCCCTCCCGGCGCCCACGTCATCCACATGAATACACTCCTCTCCGTCCAAACCAAGCCCAAGTATGAAGAACACATCGTGCAGTGTGATAGTGATCTCTCCCCATGCAAAGTGGAAACTGTTCGTCTCGGGGTGCCAGTGCTCAACAAACGCGCTGATCAGACTGTGATCCACATGATCCCACTCAAAATCTCTCAGCTCCCAGAACCCAGTGTCACGCACTGCGGGAAACCAGAACTCCCGTCCATCCACCTCCAACAATGCCTCTACCCGGCCCAGCGACTGCCCCTGTCTCTGCACACGCACACCCCTCCGCAAGGCTACCTCATCCCGTCTCCAAACAGCTTGTGCAATGTGGGCCTCGTAATCTGTCTATCACCACCTGCCCTACTGCTCTCGCCACGTTGTCACCGCCTCCGCTGCACTACACGGACGGGGGCATGGGCCGCCTGGTTTCCTCCCCTGTCCTGACCAACATCGCCATATGCCCCCCACATCGGATCATGTGTCGGGCCGAGAGGAATCGACGACACATGCATCGGAGGTGCAGCTGGCTCAGTAGGTGGGGCCGAATAACTCGTATGTCCTCTTACATCCCTCTTCTGACCCCCAGCAATCGGCTCAGCCTCCAAGGTCCTAGGTGTCGCCGATGGCGCCGCATGCTGACTCCCAGTAATCGGCTCAGGCTCCGAGCTCCTCGGCGTCACCGATGGCGCTGCATGCTGACTCCCAGTAATCGGCTCAGGCTCCGAGCTCCTCGGCGTCGCCGATGGCTCCGCATGCTGACTCCCAGGTGTCCTCCCTCCACCCGTAGGCCCTAACGGTGATAACGACGCAAAATCTATCTGCCCAACGACCCATGGCTCCTGGTCGCCCGCTCGAGCATGACTCGTCCCAACACCCACATCTCCGATCAGAGGTGTCGTGTCGTCATACGAGTTCAATTGGTCGCTCTCAAACGCAGTCCCAAAGTACGCCTGATAACCGTCATGCTGAGTCTGCAACTGCTCATCGACTCTCTCAGCTCCAGTCTGCTATGCTCGGTCCCCTCGTAGGTACTCCTGCATCATCTCATAACCCTCCCCTGGTCTAGACTCTTCGGTCGACTGCACCATTGGGTCATCCGTGTGGTCAGACATCAACTTCAGCTCAATATGCACAAGACTCTTAAATGTCTCTATAGACGACTGTGACGTATGCCCCAAACCGTCATTGTGGTCAACACGTGACTGAGAAGATGGCTCAACCCCAGTATCAGCTCCTACCGTCTCACTATCCTTCTCCGGAGGATCCACTACATCCTCCAACGTCTGGCTCTCCCTGACGGCAGCCCCGGTATCATCACCTACTGTGTCACTATCCATCTCCATAGAATCTGGTACATCCTCTAACGTATGTCTCTCCCTAGCGGCAGCTCTCCTAGCAGATTGCAAAACAACCCTCTCTCCTAACCCTCTCGATAACGTGGACTGTGTAAATGAAAATATATTTGTCATAATCCTATCGCTCGAATACGATACTATATCGTATGACTGACTAAATGTTGCAAGATTTTCCTAGCATTTATTAATGATTTCAACTTAATACTATCGATTCCTAAGAAAACAGAAATATACTTATTCGATTTCAATTTGCCTGCACCTAGTAATGATTTTAACATATCTTAGGCTGAGGCTGTGTCTGAGTCTGTTGCTCAGGCTGTGGCGGGACATTTGTCGTCCTCCTCCTCTGTATAGTCGGTTCGGGCTACATTATATATAACAATTAAATGTTAACACTATCTCCTTCAGCTTCAAAAATAATGCAAATTGATTTTTATATACATTCAATGTTACCTGTAACGGATGTCTCCGAAAAGGACCGATACCATCAGACGCATCTTTTCCACGATTGTCTTTCACCATCTCAACACTCGGATACAAAGTGGGGGTAGAAAGAGGGACGGGAGAATCGACGGAACCAAAAGTCGGGCTCAGAAAGAAAGGAATCGGAGAAGAGTCGGAAAGTGTGTTGGAGAAATGGGGCCCACACGCCTATTTATAATGGGCCCCCTCCGCGGTTACAAGCCACCGCATACCCATGCGGTGGCTTTTTTACCGTTGTGGTAACGGTAACAAACCCACCGCATACCCATGCGGTGGGTTGTTATAATTTTTAAAAATTGTCACAACCCACCGCATGGGTATGTGGTGGGTTTCAGATAACTTTGACCCAATCGGATTTATGTATAACGGCATCCGTTTTACCCTAACCCACCGCATATACATGCGGTGGGTTGCTATACGGTCAACGCACCCACCGCATGTATATGCGGTGGGTCGGGCTAAAATTTGATTAATCCACCGCATACCTATGCGGTGGCTTTGCGGTGTAAATAGTAAAAATTAGCGGTGAACTTATCATCGCCCGTTAATAACATTTTGGGCCAAACATTTTACACCGTTTAAAAAAAATAACCGGTGTATATAAGCAAAATACTATCTTTTACTACACACATCCAGGCGAGCTATCAAGATTGATTCAAGGGCTATTGGAGGAAGAGTATGTCCTCCTCAAAAGGAAGAAGAAGGCTCCACCATGGAAGAATGTCCAAATGTGCAAGCTTGGTCACCTTTTTCGTTCGTTGAGAATCGTTTGACAGCATTTTGACGTCTCGGTAAAATGGGTCGTTCAGAGACCATATTTATCGGATGGGGTCGTGTCATACCTTGTTGGAACAAGGATGAAAAGATCTACAACTTTGTCGTTGAAAGATTTTCCGGAATCAAATTCGAAGTTGGCCGAAATTCATCATCTTTGCAGCTATCACTGTTTGGACGAATTTCTAGATTTTTATTTAATTATTTTCGGTTTTAGCTATATTATTTAGATATAATTATTTTATGTAATTAAGAAAATAATGTGGAATGGAAAATATCTCATCTAGATAAATTCCTTAACCACCAAGAAAGTTTAATCTATCTTTATTTAGGTTTGTTTTATCTTACCTAGGATTTATCTATCTTTAAGATATTTTATCTATCTTTTATCTAGCCAAATCTCTATCCCTTGCAAGGTAGAATTGGCTAGGCTTGTCTATTTAAACACTTATTTTACATTCAAGATGATGAGATTGGAATTAATATTGAGGAACCTTGATAGGAATTAAAGGGTTCTCCAATTTCCCAATCCAAAGGCTTTCAATTCTCTTTTGTTCTTGTTCACTCGACCAAACCAAGATCCAACACCAACCATCATCATCCCACTCGGCAGAACCCCAAACACAACCCATAATTTGCCGCTGGAAAGTCCAAAGTCGTCGTAACAAGAAGGAAACCCGGGCGTGTGGGACTCGCATGCAGCGAGCGCTGCTCGCACTCGGCGCCAGGCGCTCGGACATGCCAGTGTCCTCGGCTCCGCGCGCACCCGCCAGGGCATCCGCGCACTCCTTTGCTTCTCCTTTGCTTTTCCTTAGTTTCTATCGCTATTCTATTGGGATTCAATTGCTGGAATTATTCCAAGTCTGAATCTGTCGCTATATCAGAATATTAATCACTTGTCTACATTGTTCCCACACCAGGAGATATCGAGGAGCTACGCAAGATCGCCCTTTTATTTTAGCAATTGGCCGGCCTAGCCAATTGTTATACATCAATTGGTATTCAGAGACAAGTTGTGCTACGCTCTTTGTTTCCTTGAGTTGATGTTACTAATCGTTTGATTCATAGGTTTGCGCTATTTGGAGCGATTGGGATGATGATGCCGATCCCTTGGATGAGTTCTTTGCTTTGGAATGGGCTGCACAACAACAACAACGCCGAGAGTTGCAGAGACGAGCTTTGCAACAACAACAAGTCGTAGAGCGACGACGAGAGGCTCAAAGGCGCCGCCATTGACTTCAACGACAAGCGGAAATCGAAGAGGAGAGGCATCGCCAACAACTTCAACTACAACGACGACGAGAGGAAAGGGCACAACTTAAAGCTGAACTAGATACCTTTAATGCCACATTGATGATGGAGTTCAAGGAGGGCTTGAACGAATCAAGGGTCGAGTTCAGGAAGGCGTGGAGAAGGACATCTCGAATAGTGGTCGTTATGCTCGTGATTTAGCCATCACCCATACTCCAGTGGCTATAGTTGCCTCAACCGACGACGAGGTAATTGAATAGGGCTGTGCAGAAAAATACGACACGGTTGACACGATACGAAACCGCAATGAAACGACACGAAAAAACACGAAACGATATAGATACGACACGATTTTAACACGAAACGGTAAAACACGACAATAAACGTGTCGTGTTCGGATCGGCATAATTCTCTTGTCGGGTATCCGACACGACACTTTAATATATATTTTTTTTTAATATTGGTAGTGTGTTTGATAGTACAGATGAAATATATGCCCTGGGATACCAAGAATGTCAAGTGGCCCATTTGGTTTTAGTGATGCGCGTGCATTTGGGCCTATCCGAACGTCTGGCGTTCGATTCCGCATCCCGTCCCTTTTTTTAAACTAGGCTTTACTTTTTCATTTTATTACCCTTAACATTTCTTAAGCGCCGCCCAAAGGCCAAAGCCCCCAAACAAACCCTAGCCTCTCGCCCTCTCCACTCTCTCGCGTTGCTCAGAGGCTTGCTACTCGGTCCTCTCGCTCTCTCCTCTCCTCTCCTCTACTCTCGCTCTCGCCGACTCACCCTCTCCTCTCGTTCGTAGAAAGACCCGCCCTCCCCTGAGTCTGCTCCCGCTCGCCCTCTCCTCTTGGCTTTTGGTTCTGGTATTCGAAGAAATTGAAGATGTAGCATCCGTGGACTCTAGTGTAATCGAATCTCGAGTTGCTCTGTTTTCATTTTTTGTGATGATGGCTATTTCCAATCTTATTTCTAAAGCCTTGCCTTCTTTTGATTTAATTTTGGTGATAGTAGATATTAGGGGTAGTGTGTAATTGCGAAGCTAGAAACAAGAGTGGAAATGGTTTTAATTTCTTGATTCAAACTGGGGGATGGGATTCGAATTTTTTTTTGTATCATTGTTAGTTCGTGAAACTGGGGGATGGGATCCGATTTATTGTAGTCACTATGGTTTTTGTTTCTAGAATTCTTGGCCATGTGTCTGCATTTGGCCTCAAGGAAATGGGTTTTAATTTCTTGATTGAAAATGCAGTGTTGTATTTTATTTTATTTTAAATGTGGTCTTCTCCTACCCTAAATGGTTCGTGTCGTGTTACACGGGTATCCGACACGAAACCGTTTCGTGTTTTCGTGTCGGATACCCGGTACTTATCGTGTCGTGTTCGGATCGGCACTTTTCCCCTTATCGGTTTCGTGTTTTTGTCGTGTCGTGTCGTATCGTGTCGGATACCCGGTTATGCACAGCCCTATAATTGAACCTAAGGAGACTATTGTTGAATTCGTTGCCCCGGATTCAGCACAGCGCGCCGAACTTGTTTCGCAGATTCCCGTTTACTCCGACCTCGGAATTGAATCATATCAGTCTTGTTGCAAAATTGACTCGACGAGCTTTCCAACGGTGGGCGTGACTCTTCCGGTAAAGCATCGGAAACAGCTCTACAAGTGGACTACAGTGCTGCACATGATGTTTTTGTTGCTTCTGACGACAACAATGAGGACATTGAGGACACTTCTCTCGAGTTAGATATTATACCTCTTGAGAATGTTCTTAATGTTGAGGGTTATGAAGTTTATGGGGACATTGAGCCTATTGATATTGTTCCTTTTGATTGTTCAATAACCGCTATGATAGGTGTTGTTTTTGAGGTTCCTATACCTCGAATTCTGCTTGCACCAATCCCACCCACCCCTCCATCCTCATGTATGAAGGTTGCAGCTCCTTCCCCTTTGCTCATCAATGACTCGATTCGAGGACGAATCAAAGATGTGGGAAGGAAAATATCTCATCTAGATAAATTCCTTAACCACCAAGCAAGTTTAATCTATCTTTATTTAGGTTTGTTTTATCTTACCTAGGATTTATCTATCTTTAAGATATTTTATCTATCTTTTATCTTGTCAAACCTCTATCCCTTGCAAGTTAGAATTGGCTAGGCTTGTTTATTTAAACACTTATTTTACATTCAAGTTGATGAGATTGGAATTAATATTGAGGAACCTTGATAGGAATTAAAGGTTTCCCAATACAAAGGCTTTCAATTCTTTTATGTTCTTGTTCACTCGACCAAACCAAGATCCAACACCAACCATCATCATCCCACTCGGCAAAACCCCAAACACAACCCAGCATTTGTCGCTGGAAAGTCAAGAGCCCTCGTAACAAGAAGGAAACCCAGGCTTGTGGGACTCGCAGGCAGCGAGCGCTGCTCGCACTCGGCGCCAGGCGCTCGGACACGCCAGTTTCCTCGGCTCTGCGCGCACCCGCCAGGGCATCCGCACACTCTTTTGCTTCCCCTTTGCTTTTCCTTAGTTTCTATCGCTATTCTATTGGGATTCAATTGCTGGAATTATTCCAAGTCTGAATCTGTCGCTATATCAGAATATTAATCACTTGTCTACATTGTTCCCACACCAGGAGATATCGAGGAGCTACGCAAGATCGCCCTTTTATTTTAGCAATTGGTCGGCCTAGCCAATTGCTATACATCAATTGGTATTCAGAGACAAGTTGTGCTACGCTCTTTGTTTCCTTGAGTTGATGTTACTAATTGTTTGATTCAATGGTTTGCGCTATCTGGGGCGATTGGGATAATGATCCCGATCCCTTGGATGAGTTATTTGCTTTAGAACGGGCTGCCCAACAAAAACGCCGTCGAGAGTTGCAGAGACGAGCTTTACAACAACAACAAGTCGTAGAGTGACAACGAGAGGCTCAAAGGCGCTGCCTTTGGCTTCAACGGCAACCGGAAATCAAAGAGGAGAGGCATCGCCAACAACTTCAACTACAACGACGATGAGAGGAAATGGCACAACTTAAAGCTGAACTAGATACCTTTAATGCCAAATTGATGATGGAGTTCAAGAAGGGCTTGAAGGAATAAAGGGACGAGTTCAGGAAGGGCGTGGAGAAGGCCATCTCGAATAGCGTTCGTTATGCTCGTGATTTGGCCATCACCCATACTCCAGTGGCTATAGTTGCCTCAGCTGAAGACGAGGTAATTGAACCTAAGGAGACTATTGTTGAAATCGTTGCCCCGGATTCAACACAGCGCGCCGAACTTGTTTCGCAGATTCCCGTTGACTCCGACCTCGGAATTGAGCCAACTCAGTCTTGTTGCAAAGCTGACTCGATGAGCTTTCCAACGGTGGGAAGGACTCTTCCTGTAAGGCATCCGAAACTACTATGCAAGTGGACTGCAGTGCTGCACATGATGTTTTGGTTGCTTCTGACGACAACAATGAGGGCATTGAGGACACTTCTCTCGAGTTAGCTATTATACCTCTTGAGAATGTTCTTAATTTTGATGATTCTGAAGTTTATGGGGCCATTGAGCCTATTGATATTGTTCCTTTTGATTGTTCAATAACCTCTAAGACAGGTGTTGTTTTTTAGGTTCCTATACCTCGAATTCTGCTGGCACCCATCCCACCTACCCCTCCATCCTCATGTATGATGGTTGCAGCTCCTTACCCTTTGCTCATCAACGACTCGATTCGAGGACAAATCAAAGATAAGAGGGGCAGAATGATGCAATCAAGGATGAGCTTCTGTGGGTCAAACAATGACCATGATCCAGACGAGCTATCAAGATCGATTCGAGGGCTATTGCAGGAAGAGTATGTCCTCCTATAAAGAAAGACTAAGGCATGGAAGAAGGTCCAAAGGTGCAAGCTTGGTCACCTTTTTCGTTCGTTCAGAATCGTTTGACAGCATTTCGACGTCTCACTAAAATAGGTCGTTCGATGTCCATATTTATCAGATGGGGTCGTGTCATACCTTGATAGAACGAGGATGAAAAGATCTACAACTTTTCTGTTGAAGGTTTTTCCAGAATCAAACTCGTAGTTGGCAGAAATCTATCATCTTTGCAGCTGTCACTGTTTGGACGAATTTCTATATATTTATTTAATTATTTTCGGTTTTACCTATATTATTTAGATATAATTATTTTATGTAATTAGGAAAATAATGTGGGAAGGAAAACATCTCATCTAGATAAATTCCTTAACCACCAAGCAAGTTTAATCTATCTTTAGTTATGTTTGTTTTATCTTACCTAGGATTTATCTATCTTTATGATATTTTATCTAGCCAAACCTCTATCCCTTGCAAGGTAGAATTGGCTAGGCTTGTCTATTTAAACATTTGTTTTACATTCAAGTTGATGAGATTGGAATTAATATTGAGGAACCTTTATAGGAATTAAAGATTTCCCCCAATTTCGCAATCCAAAGGCTTTCAATTCTCTTATGTTCTTGTTCACTCGACCAGACCAAGAACCAACACCAACCATCATCATCCCACTCGGAAAAACCCCAAACACAACCCAGAATTCATTGTTGGAAAGTCTAGAGCCGTCGCAACAAGAAGAAAACCCGGGCGTGTGGGACTCGCAGGCAGCGAGCGCTGCTCGCACTCGGCTCCGCGCGCACCCGCCAGCGCATCCGCGCACTCCTTTGCTTCTCTTTCGCTTTCCCTTAGTTTCTGTCGCTATTCTGTTGGGATTCAATTGCTAGAATTATTCCAAGTCTGAATATGTCGCTATATCAGAATACTAATCACTTGTCTACATTGTTCCCACATCAGGAGATATCGAAGAGCATTGCAAGATCGGGCAAATATACGACGTGGTTCTTGATTTTGAGCCCACATGTGAAGGATCGGGGATTCCAAACGTATTAAGTACTCAATGTAAATTGGGAAAATTTCATTTTTTGAATTGAATCGAAAGATTGAATTGTGAATTGGATAGTAATTAGGGTTTTAAAAAACGAGTTTTGACAATCTAATTAAGATTGATAGTAAATTAAATTAATTTGTGAAAATAAATTGATTGTTTTCCCAGGGTTGATGCAAGTTGACCTTGTTAATAGATAAAAGCATGATTTTTATGTGATTCGTGGTATTGCATGCATACTTATCGTTATGGTGATTCATATGTCCTAGATTTCTCTTATTATTGATTTTCTTCCAAAATTAATTTCAACAACTTTATAAACCCTAAAATTCTATAGTTGTCATCATCACCTCTCTCTTCCTCCTTTTTCCTCTTCTTTTCCTCCATCATTATTTGAGGTTTTCAGCAACCAAGCATCCTTCTTCCAACAACTAAACACCACCACAA
This sequence comes from Persicaria tinctoria, assembly GCA_037127255.1. Classification (NCBI taxonomy): domain Eukaryota; kingdom Viridiplantae; phylum Streptophyta; class Magnoliopsida; order Caryophyllales; family Polygonaceae; genus Persicaria; species Persicaria tinctoria. The sequence goes on along the minus strand of JBANSL010000001.1, from coordinate 40,631,004 downwards.
TAGCCCTACAACATCATCTCTTTTACCCCCCTCCTCCATTTCAAGACAAAGGAGCTTCTAGCTCCATTTCCACTTCTTGTGCTCAAGCAAAGCCAAGTCAACCCTTATTCCTCCCTCCTAGGAGTGGAGTAGCAGCACCACCACCTCCCCGACGTCCCAGTTAAAGACAACGATCAGGTGAAGGATACTATATTATTGATTGGGTTTGGAGTATCTATATACCTACTTAATTTCGTATACCTTATGTTGACGTGGCAATCAACCCGCACATTTCTCCTTTCTGTCCAATAAGCTTTTTTTTTTTTTTTTCTGCCTCTTCAGTCTTCACCCTTTGGCCTCGAGACCGCTAGGGTTTATTCGCCTATTATTTCCAATCCCGTCTTCCTCCTCTCGCGCCTCGCCCCTCCTCCTCCGATCGCTCATGGGAATGCCCCTCCTCCGCTTTCTCCTCTCGCCCACCCCTTCCTCTCTGAATCCCGATTCATATGCCTCGCTCCTCTATTCTGTCGCCAGCTATGGTCCATTCTAATTTTGTCATCGGTTGCTTGAGGTTGCTTCTGTGCCTTCTCTCTTCTTTTTAATTTCAATTGACATTCTACCTTTCTTTCTTATTAGTTCGAAGTAGCAGTCGCCTGAATCGGGATGGTGTTTTCCCCTTTCCTCTCCCCAAGACCACCACTTATCTGTTCGATCTCTGATTAGGTACCTATTATATCTCTTATCTGTCTCCTTTATCTCACAATGTTGAATCTTTGTCCAATTCCTCTCGATTTGCAGGGTTTAACTGTGCCACTCTGCGATTTCTTTGCACACGCCTCTCAAGTACTTCGCAGGTTAATTACTTCCCATCAAGGTTTGATCCTGCTCGTCATGCTGAGAAATACCCAATTCCACAAATTACTTTCAATGCCAGGCGTGAAAAGGTTACCGTTTTTTGGTTCAAGTATTTAATGTTTGTTGTTTTATTTTGGAGGTAGCATGATGTGTTTGGTACATGCTTTATTTTACTTCAAGTGTTTGTGTTAGCTTCAGGTTTGTTCAGTTAATTATTTATGGTGTCTTTGGGTAAAGTACTATAGTACTTGAACCCCTTCTCATGTATAATGTATACTGTGGGTTTTCTGTTTCTTCTACCCACATTGTGAGTGGAAAGTCTGATAACGGAGTTGTATAACATGTGTTTCGTGATATGAACCCATGTCCTTTTAATAAACTGGATTTAAACAAGGAGTTTATCCATGTTGCAGACCATCATTACCAAGGAGAACAACTTCAAACAACCCGGAGAGAGACACATATCTTTTGATCCAGCTAGGCAAGTGCATTATAGTACTCTTTTTTTTTTATTGTATAGTTAGTTCTTTCCACAATTCACTAGCTGATACTTTTTGTATTTGCAGGCAAGAGAGATTTATATGCAGATGGATTGATGCTCTATCTGATCCTCGTGTGACCCCAGAGATTCGCTCCATCTGGATTTCCTACTGGTCACAGGTGAGTGATTGAACTACTTCTGTCAAGATTGTGCAGTATCCCAAATTCTGCTGATGATCTAACACTTTGTATCTTGCAGGATGACAAATCTCTGGGTATGAAGCTAGCAAACAGATAGAGTGTTAAACCAAAGATGTGAATGTGAAGGGTGCCTGTCAGGTTAGCGAAATGGGTGACGAGGCCATTATGTACGTTTACTTGCTCACTTCCTAGGACTATTGTTTACCTAATTGTTCCTCTGCCATATCCACATTTAAAGGTTCCTTAAATTTGGTTCTGATGCTCTTCAATTTATCGTCAAGGTTATTTGGCTTTGTACTATTTCTCTTTTATTTTCTATGCATTTGGATGTTCACTTTTGTTCATCACTAACACATTTTAGTTGGCATTAATTTTGAATTTTATTTGTTTTTCCTCCAGTGATCGAGCTGCGTGAGACTGCGAATGGGATGAACTAACTTCCATGTGAACCTCCATCTTTTTGTATTTCAACTTGGAGATTGTTTTAGTGTTGATGTTTAGATTTATAGATAATGAGGATATTGATGTTTCAGGTAATTTTAATGTTGATTGTTCACCTGTTGAATTTTCACTTTTAATTGATGTTTGTGTTTTAAGTATCCATTAAGAATTGTTTTTTTTCTCCTCACCTTTTTCTTTCCAGATTTCCTTTTTATCACGGTGTTGAATTTTTCCGTTTAATTTATGTATTTATTAATGAACTCTATTGTTGTTTGTTTCTCCTTCTGAATCCCTTCACAGTGTATATTACTAATTGAGCATCCTTTAAATTAGAAGTATGTTTGCGAAGGAGAACCATACTCCGAACTATACTTCTAATCATTCATGAGTTTCCTGCAGGAAAGCCCATTTATTATCGGGTGTTTTGATTTCAATAGCAGGAGGAACATGAACTCATTGGGTAAGAATTCCTATGTTGTGTTTCTTCGGATTATTTACCATTCTTCGCTAATATTCTTACGTCGTTTGGACCGCTGTCTAATGCTAATTTGGAACCGCTTAGGGGTCATGAAAAGGTTCTTGCCATGATTTTGTTATGTGGATTATTCATGGACTGTAACGGCCCAGGATTATGATTCCCGAGTTACGTTTCGAGGGATGAAACCCCTCGTTGGGATCTTGCGCCCCGAGTACAGGTTGAAGGTTTGAAATCGAAGATGTGTAGTTTAAAGTGGGATTTCGCACCCAAATCCGGAAGGCCCGTTGGAGACCCCGGGGTAAACCCCTGCACCTATCCTAAGTCTACAACGCGGGAAATCCTTTATCATGCAAAGGGCATAAGTACTGAAAGTGATACAACCAGTGCCACGGCAGAGCCGGGTCAAAACAGAGTATAATTAGGGAGAAATCCCAAAAGCGTGAATCTGGTGAAGTCGGGTTTCAACCACTCACTCTCCGCCATATGAATAGACCCCGTAATAACAGCACAAAATCAAGCAGTGTATCGGGCACCTGAAACTATACCACTAAGTCAGGCCAAGAGTCCGCCCGCGGGTCCTCTGACCGCGCTGAGGACATATAATACACCTATACCTAGAATAAAGATGCCTTCTTGCAGTACTGGAATATTAACCACGCTATCATGTTCCTAATTCATATGTGCGGAATATTAAGTAAGGCCTTAACAAAGAATACCAAGTGGTATATCCCTCTTCTACCACCACCCCTCTTCCAGACAAGGTGGAGACTGGCCGGTTCGAGGCTATAATCATATCAAATCTCATCATCATATCATATCTCATCATCATATCATATCTCATGCCCATCTCGTATCTCGTGATATATATAAATGACTCGAGGAGGACAACACCCGATGAAGTTGGGCTGCCCTATGACCCTAACAAGGACTCTAGGACTCACAGATAACGGCCGTTCTGTATTCAAACGCATATAGAATAAGGATGCTCATTCGTAAATACAATTCCTAAGCATGATACTACATGACATGCTCTTATGCATATGAAACACCTACATACTATATGACACATCAGGCAGGAGGTACTGGTTACTGAGTAAGCCCCGGAGGTACTTACCTGGCTAGCAGATCGGAAACAGAAGAATCCAGCACACAGTAGTCACAATCATAGAGTATCACCTAGTACATAATGAAATATACATAAGTCTACATCCAACTATTAAGCACTCAAGCACACCTCAATCATTAGAACCAGTAACATATTATGAAAGTCATTTCATCGCATCATCCGTTCCTCAAGACCACATCGTTCTCCATAAATCATTCAACCAATTCCGCATATTCATATACATCATTTCCACATATACCTCAACGGTTCATCAAAATCATAAGACATAATTTGTGTGATATGAAATCCTACTAGATCGTCATAATTATCCAACATTTAATCTCATATAATAATTCACCACAGGTCATGCTATTAGTCATACATATCATATTGTTAATCAAACGATCATACTATCATGCTAGTTAGTCATCGAATAAGTGTTATTCCCAAGTTAGTTCTAAAATCGTTTCAAATCCGAATTAAATAGTTAAGAATTCCGACCCTTAAAAATACTCACTAAATTTCTTTTCCAATTTATTATTTGGATTACTTTCCAACCTTGAAATTCTTTTCCAAATTCTTTATAAATCTATACGTCCAACTAATGTATTTTAACCCTCCAATAATATTATAATTTATTTAACGGATAAACCCGAACCAAACCAAACTCATTTAAATTTAACCGAACCGAACCAAACCGAACCAAACCCATAAATATAAACCCTCAACCGGTCAAGCAAATAAATAATATATATATATAACTGAGGTGGGGCCCACGGGAGTCATCCTCTTCCTCCAAATTCAAAGAGGACTCCCGCCCCGCCATGGCGCCCATGGTTCCTCAGCGCGCCTCGGCTCGACGTTGCTCGCTCACGTCTCTCTCGCGAGCTCGCCGAAGTTCTCGAGCTAACCCAATCGTCCCGCACTCAGCCCTCGCTCACTCCCGACTAATCTAAACATCGAAAAAGACTATAAAAAAACGAATCGAAACGAGTATAATTTGGGAGCTCACCGAGATGGATTTTTCGCAACTTCGGAGCTCTCGATCGGAGTTCTGGTCTTCTTCGATGGCTCGCGATGGCTCGTCGGACCTGTACCGGACATGGGTGAGTGTGTTGGTGAAGACCGAAGGCGATTTCGATCAGAAACGAAGGAGAACGGCTTACCGGAACGAGGCTTCGCGAAACAGAGCAAGGAGGTTGTTCGGTGGCTCGTTGACGGTGCTGGTGGCTCCGGGGATGCTGGTGGCGCCTTGGCGGATGCTGGCGGCGCTGGTGGTGGTCCAGAAACGATGGAACAACGGCTAGAGGTGGTGATCGGCGGTGGTTGAACTTGATGGAGCATCGAGGAGCTAGAGGTGGCGGGTCGGTGGTGTTTGTAATGGTGATGAAGAACGTACGGGAGATGGTGATGGCGATGAGGCGTGATGAAGATTGTAAAAAAGGAGAGAGCGAAGTGAGGTGATGGTGATCATGAGGGAATGGTGAAGCCGTGAAGGTGAAGAGGAGATGGTGTGGGATCGATGGTGATCGGGATGGTGAGGGTGACAGGGTAGGGGGTGGATCTGAAAAGTATGGTGAGTGATTGGAGTGGGTAGGGATGAGTGTTGAATTGATTAATAAATACCCGAAATTAAATTTTGAATACGCGAATTTTGAATTTTAAAATTAGTTCCCGAATGTTCTCCCGCTTTCTCGATCAATTAGATTTTTAAAATCGACAAGGATATCGCCATCCGATAATTATCTTGAATTTTCGAGGTAAAAGGATGGAAATTATTCATCAAAATTTATATTCCGGTCGGAATCCGCTAAACGAGTTTTAAAACCGATTATATTTCATTTTTAATCCTCTTTTTCCGAAAAATTATGATTCGAAAATCCAAGTCTTTACATGGACTTTCTATTCTTATTCTTAGTCGTGCTGATGATATTCTCTTTTATAGGTTTTAAAGGGTGAGCTTTTTGTGGAATCATTTATCGAAAAACAACTTTATAGCTTTCTTGATTGCATTTCCACCGGGCTTGAGCTTAACTGCATGGCTGCTAATGATTGTCCTCCACATCAAGGTTTTTATCTTTATTGCGTCAAAGAAAGCCTCCCATCAAGGTTTTTATCTTTATTGCTTTCCTCCACATCATATATTTGAGTTCTTTTTGGAACACAATTGTCCTTATCCTCAAAAACATAAGAAGGTCAAAACACCAAAAGAAAATTTTGATATGATTAGGTCATGCCTTATTTATTTTTAAACTCTCCGCGACAGTTTTATTTTGCAATGTTGAATGATCAGTTCTTTTGTAAGCATGTTATTTTTATTAATGGACCATATTAGCTTACTAATATCCAGAATGATTCAATAGAGACAACGCTAGAGATGCTCCTTTAAGGAATGAAAGTTCTGTATCAGATCAAGCACATGATCCTATTTGGAATCGTCTCCTTCTATTTGGGCTTTTAGCAGTTGCTTTGTAGTGTCATAGACTTTCATCCATGCTCGGGTAACCTAACTTGCTTTGGAATTTGCATATCAAACTAATTAAATGGAAAGTGCTTCTGCAATAACTCTTTGATTATATCTTATCTTTTATAATCTTGAAACAATTGTTGTTGTGCCAATGTAGAAACCGTTGACAATGCATCAAATAAATCTGCAGTTGCGCCAATGTAGGAACTTACATTCAGATTTGCTTAAGAAAACATACCAGACAGATTGGTAGCATTGTAGTTCCATAGCTTGATGTGTTGGATAGGTCCCTAGACCGTTCAGGTGTAGATAAATTGTATCTGGTCTTCTAGGATTATCCAGTTAGGATTATTTAAGGTTTTTAAGTCAAATTTTTTTGGCTTATTTCAGTTTTTGTATTTGTTGGATCCTGCCTATCTCCATCACTGGGCTAAAAATTTAGAATCAATATAGTGTTAACTTTCATGGTCCGTCCTGGTTGAAATTTTTAATTTGGATCATTAAACATTGAAGTTTAAACTGGATTAAGCTGTTACTGATGCAACTCATTCAAATCCTTTGGGCTAAGAAATCATCTCCTTTCGTTTCCCTAAACGATCAGTGACACGAAACTTGGGTTCTACTGGAACATTTGTCCTTAATCTTGCTGCCCTCACTGATGCAGTATTTCTAAGCATGACCAAGTTAAGGAGGCGCACCAATTTATCAGAGACCACAAAGTAAAAGAGTACAGACAATCTTCCTACTGGAACATTATGGCAGCCCTATTACTTTTTTCTTTTCATTGTCTTTAGCTTTCCTTCGATCCCTATGGTAAGAAGGTTGAGCCAACCTTAATACTCCGCAACTTTCCTTGGCCAAAAATTATTTAAAGCTTTAAACCGCATCAAATCTTCTATTTTCAAGAGCCAAATAATATACTAAACTGCTCTTCCAGAATATAAGTGCAACAAATAAATACATAATCGTCACTGTCAGAAGTATCTTTGACAATAAGATGTAATTAAAAATAAGGTAGTGTCTAATTTAATAAAAAAAAAAGTTAACATCTAATTTAATAAAAAAAAAAGTGAATTTGACTTTGAGTTGAGAAAAATGGATATTTTCCATGTAGTTTAAGAGTCATCACCTGTATATTTTTTTGAAACTATGCCAAGAATATTGTTCTTTCCCTTTGACACATTCTAGAATATTTTAAAACAAAAAAAAAACTTTCTTAGAGAGACACACATAAATGGTTGAACATTCAAATATCACCAAATACCATACATATGCCATACCATTTCTTCAAATCAAGGATTAGGCAACAAGACAAACTAAATCTTTTAAATGTTGTTCTTTCGTTAAGATTTAAGTCCAAAAGTATTTGAATTCTACAAATGTTGAGCCTTATGAATTAGGTTGACTTAGTCACAAATACCTTTTATTTCTTGGAGGAGCTAGGTGATGGTTGAACATTTATATTTGGATATTTATTGTTGCATAAACCAGGGGTTTCTGTTGGTATATGACTCACATATCTAGGCTCATCGTCAGTTTACCAGGAGATCTCGACTTTGTTTCTGTTGGTTTAGGACTCGCATATCCCGGGTCATCACCAAATTTATCAAGAGAGATGAACTTTGTTTCTTCATTTTTAGAAGATACAAGTTTTTAATATTTTCATATTGTTAACCTATTTGTTGTCTGTTCACTTTCATGTATTTGTACATTATTTATTGTCTATGCATTTAATGTCTATGTCCATTTCCCGCATGTATTGCATACTAATTTATGTCCTTAACTCTTTATCTCTTTAGATTTGCAGTTAAGTGAAGAACAGCTAAGAAACTATGATCTTGCAGAAATTGAGAAATCCTTGCAGTGTAATGGTAGTTCTCTTAGAGCTCACCCTCCAATGCCTCTTCCTTATGTAAGTTACACATTTTGGTTAATTATTCAACTTTTTATATTTCCAGTTTACTTTGTATATCATTTATTATTAAACCTATAAATGTTATCCATCATACAAATTCATCCCTTTATATTAATCAATATATTTTTTTCTTCAGGATTTGCATGGAGAAGCCTATATCACCAACTTTGTGCCTTTTCTAAACACCTATGTCATTCAGTAACAATATTGGTGTTTTAAACTTTCCAAACATTTATTTATATTTTATTTGGTCATTCCTTATAATAAATATTTTATATTCTCATTTATTTATTTTTTCCATCGCAACCACGCCATGGCGCGAGTATTCCACTAGTATATATATATATATATATATATATATATATATAAGTATATTTGACTTTTTTTTTTATTTGTCTTGATTAATGGTCTTGTTTTATTTGTCTTGATTAATGTCATCTATGATTTTTTTTAAAAGGTGGGATTTTAAAAAGTAAATTAAATCCTGTCCCGATCCCGTCCCGTCCCACTAAAAATACGCAGGATGGGACGTTGGATGACCCCAATCTCATCCCATCCCATTAAAGACAAAAATTTCATCAAAACCCTACTTTGAAAAAATATGGCATCACGGTAAAAAAAATATCATCAAAAAAATTAACATAAAAAAGTGGCATCAGTAGTCAACAGTAAAAAAAAATGGCATCGATGGTCAACGTGACATCACAGTAAACAAAAAAATGTCATCAATGTTTAAAAAAGAGTGACATTAAAAAAGTGTGATCAAACCATTTCATTAGAAAAGTGGTATCAAAGCGAAAATAAAATGTAATAAAAAAAAGGACATCAAAACGGTAAAAAATGATATCACAAGAAATATCACCACTAAAAAAAATTCGAATAAGTTAGTCAACGTTGATCGATCAATAGATCGTTAACCGATAGACGATTAAACAGTTAAGCATTAACCATTACTTACTTTATTTGAATAGGTATCTAAATCACCTACATATAAAAATGCTTATACAAGCTGTGTTTTCTCATCTTTAAACTAAACGGTTAAAGTACAATATATGACTGACAGCTGTCACTTTAAATTGGAAAATACTTGGCTTACCCAAATTTTGGGTTACCCAGGGGTAGTTATGTAAAATCCACAAAAAAAATGAAATGAAGAAAAGGGAAATGAAATCTGAAAAGTAAGTAATGAGTACCCTACTTTTAGCATAGGATAATGATGATGTTTTTACTTTTATTTCTCTTAGGGAAAATTATAGAAAACCACCCTTTAAATATGGGTGTTTTCACTTAACCACCCGTTAAATTCAAAATTACAGAAAACCACCCTTTAAATGGTATTTGTTTACAACTCACCACCCATTCAACTATTTTCGTTACTTTATCATTAAATATATTATATTTTAATATTTTTAAACTCAAATTTAATTGTAAATACATTTAAATTTTGAATTTAAGGGCCCAATTATATTTTAGGGATCATTGTATTTATTTTTAAAAATAATAATCAATAAAGCCTAGAATTATTATCTTAATTTAGGTTTTAAATTGTTTAAAACATTATGTAAATTACTCTTATTTAAAATATAAATAAAACAAGAGTAATTTACATAATATTTTAAAATTTTATAAACATTTTCAACCATAAATTAAGATAATAATTCTAGGCTATATTTATTATTATTATTTTAAAATAAATAAAATAATCCCTAAAATATGATCGAGCCCTTAAATTCAAAATATGAATATATTTACAATCAAATTTGAGTTTAAAAATATTAAAATATAATATATTTAATGATAAAGTAACAAAAATAGTTGAATGGGTGGTGAGTTGTAAGCAAATACCATTTAAAGGGTGGTTTTATGTAATTTTGAATTTAACGGGTGGTTAAGTGAAAATACCCATATTTAAAGGGTGGTTTTCTGTAATTTTGCCTTTCTCTTATAAGGGGTTTGAATTACAAATTCACATTTTATTTAATCTAATTCACAAGTTACTTTTACTTTTCCTATATATATTTTTTACATTATCATATGCGTATATCTAAAATAATGTTATAAACCACGTCCTAAATCAAACTATGTAAATTCGATGTTTAACGTAAATTTTATATGGAATGTGTCAGGTTGGATATTACATCAACAATTGTAATATCGATTAGTGTTATTAAAAATAAAATTTTAATAATATAACAAATTAAAATTTTAAAAACATAGAAGAAAATATACTTTATGTCCAACTTACATGCATATAATATAAAGTTGAGAATGTATATGGGAAACAGATTTATTTACTATAGTATTAATTATATTTATTGGGAATCAATTAAATCAATAAACATTTCGTATAATTTATTTTATAAAGCATATTTTGGTAAAGTTGTTAAAATTTGAAATAAAAAAAATTAAAATACAGTTATTAAAAAAAATGAATAGTGACTATTTTTTTTTTCTGAATAGTAATTGTTTTAAATTAAAGCATAATGTTAGATTTATTAGTTTAATTTTTTTTAAAAAAAAATCTTCTAAAAACTGAGAGTTGAACCAATGACCGCAAGCCGGATAGTGTCATTGTCTTATTTTTCAGTGTTTTTTTTTTCAAATGCTATTACTATGGCTTTGGACCAATGCCCGCAGGCCGATTGGCAAGCCGCTGCCAATTATTCTATCCAATTGGGATGTACGGAGTATATATTAAAGGGAGCAGCAGGCCGCCCAACTATCTGCCAGCCTTATATTGGAATTTGAAAAATGTTTTTTTTTAAAAAAAAAAACTACAAAAATTGGTATTGGTGGAGAGTAGTCACATGGATTCCGAATGTGGACCGTTAGATCAATGTAAACGGACGATCAAGATCTTTTCACATTTAAGGATACTCCACACACATCAAATTTAGTTGGGTGAGTAACCACGGGATGCACATACCCCAATGGTCACAACATCTCCTATGCACCCCATCAACCCGATTTCGAATCCCGGTAGCGATATAAATCCGGGCGATTTTGGTAGAGGGCCTATTTTGAATATTCAATTAGCCACCTAGCCCATAAATCAATTTAATTAGTTTTGCCCTAGCCCCTTCCCAATATGGTAGGTTGGTCAATGGTCAACTGTTTGACCATTGACCGGTCAACCCATTTTGATTCCAACTTCTTTTTTTTCTTTTTTTTCTTTTTTTTTTTGATGCCAAAATTTTGCTTTATTTTATTTTCACTTTGATGCCACTTTTTTATGTCAATTTTTTTATAATATTTTTTTACCGTGATGCCATATTTTTGATGATATTTTTTCAAAGTAGTATTTTTGATGACATTTTTTTCTTTAATGTGATACAAATTTTTCAAAATGGCATCAATGGTCAACGTGACATTAGAGTAAACAAAAAATGTCATCAAAGTTTAAAAAGTGTCATCAAATAATTTAATTAGAAAAGTGGCATCAGAGTGAAAATAAAATGTAATAAAATTTTGGCATCAAAACGGTAAAATATGACATCACAAAAAATGTCATTAATGTTTTAAAAAAGTGGCATTAAAAAAAAGGCATCCAATCATTTCATTAGAAAAGTGACAATAAGGTGACAATATTTTGATTCCACGTTTTAAGCTCTTATGCCATCAATTATATAAAATTGTCACCACAAAATGTTGGCATCAAAACGGTAAAATATGGCATCACTAAAAAAAAAAAAAGTTGGCATCAAACAAAAAAAAAAAGTTGGCATCAAAAAAAAAAAAGTTGGCATCAAAATGGGTTGACCGGTCAACGTTGACCGTTGACCGGTCAACGGTCGGTCAACGTTGACCGTTGACCGGTCAAGAAGGCTAAGCAAGCTAAAAAAACAATTAATGGGCTAAGCATACTAAAAAAACAATTAATGGGCCTATCTAGCTAACCAAATATGCTAAAAGGGCTTTTTCACCAAATTTCCTCTATAAATCCCCTTTTTTTCTCTAATTTTCTTTCTTTCTTTCATTTTATTTTTTTCTACATTCTTCTATATTCATTCTTTTTGTCTTTAACTTCCAAGGAAGTTTTGGCGGTATTTTTTTTTCCACATATATAAAAGTATATATTTAAAGTAGAAAAAGGGATTGAACCAATGACTTTAATTCTTTTTGGGTCACTTGAACCAGACCCATCAAAAACAAATAAAATGTTGAACTAGGATGGGTTGGACCCGTCATCTTCTTCCTTTGCACTGTAAAATACGGTTGAACAAGTGAAAATTTCACCTCCTTAAATCTCGCTCAAATCTTAACGTTGTTGTTTCTGAAATGATACCCACGTTTTATTATATCTACATCTTCAACCAATTTGTGATTTTGAATCCAAACGAAGTTGAACGGGTTTATCCTCAATTTCAAAGTTTTATCAAAACCGGCCATTTTGGGATAGATTTTATCCAATTAAGCAACTAGATAGCTTCTCGAAATATTAGCAGTTATCGATATGGATTCGATTCAATCCAATCCGCCCACGGTTGACGTCGACTATAAATATAGGGATTCAGTGTTCGTCTAAATCCATCCATTAGAGAACAAAACCAAGCATCTAGACTATCCCATTACGTTCCAAGTACCTCCAGAAATAATCCTCTTCCCAAAAATTTCCCGAAAACATTCCGAACTCAAAACCCCCAATTTCCAATTCAACCTCGCCAGAGCCCCCCTCGTCTGCCACCATTAGTCGTGGTCGAAGCTACGATCTACCACCGGGAGATACATCTCATTGCCACGAAGTTGTAGCCACCGGTCGTGTGTCATTCCGAGTACTAACGAAGCTGTTACGCCTCGCCGAAGCATCGCCGGAATGACGTCGGAAAGTTTCTGGGCAACATACTTTATAGTTTTTATATAAAAAAAAATGACTCTTCTGATTGCTATGTAGTCACCCATCCTTTATTGTTTTTGTTAAAATCAGCACCCTAGGTATTTACTATTTGTCCATACTTTTCTTTTTATTCCAAATCAGCACCCTACACGTAATACATTTATTAGCAAAATTCGTAAACTTAAAAGGCAAAGATAATTCAAATTCATAAAATATATATGAATGAATAAAATCTAATATCATAAATCTTACTCATGTAAAAGTTAAACTCAAAAACTTTAATGGTCAAATTAATAACAAGAAGAAAAAAAAACAAGAAGGAATCAAAACTGTACAATTGGTACTTATAAACTCAAAGTAATAATTTTGATATTATATATGTATTTTTATTATATAAACTCAAATTAATAAAAAAGACAAGAAGGTAGAATTTGATTTTTGTGAAAAAAAAAGCTTTTAGTAACCTATTTGTTTAGTTAGTAACCTATTTTGTGCCTCTTAAATATTTAATTATAGTTCGCCGAAGCATCGCCGGAATGACGTCGGAAAGTTTCTGGGCAACATACTTTATAGTTTTTATATAAAAAAAAATGACTCTTCTGATTGCTATGTAGTCACCCATCCTTTATTGTTTTTGTTAAAATCAGCACCCTAGGTATTTACTATTTGTCCATACTTTTCTTTTTATTCCAAATCAGCACCCTACACGTAATACATTTATTAGCAAAATTCGTAAACTTAAAAGGCAAAGATAATTCAAATTCATAAAATATATATGAATGAATAAAATCTAATATCATAAATCTTACTCATGTAAAAGTTAAACTCAAAAACTTTAATGGTCAAATTAATAACAAGAAGAAAAAAAAAACAAGAAGGAATCAAAACTGTACAATTGGTACTTATAAACTCAAAGTAATAATTTTGATATTATATATGTATTTTTATTATATAAACTCAAATTAATAAAAAAGACAAGAAGGTAGAATTTGATTTTTGTGAAAAAAAAGCTTTTAGTAACCTATTTGTTTAGTTAGTAACCTATTTTGTGCCTCTTAAATATTTAATACACACACACACACACATTTCATTAATTGATAATAATATTTTATTATTCAAATAATATCTTTAAAATATAGAAATATGATGAATTTGACAAATGTATATAAATCTTCTATCTAATATTTCAAACAAATTAACATAATAAAATATAATTTATTAACAAACGCGCAACTGCGCGGGTATCGATACTAGTAATACTTTAAAACAGAAGACTTTTGCTGATGTGTCGTTCTCTCCTTCAATTTAGCAATTTCATCCGATTACAATTAACCAGTTTTAAAATCACTTTTTTCACTAAATTTGAAGTATCCTACCCATTTAGATTTATTACATATACACAATTTTTCTTTTATATGCATAACTAACCAATAAATTATTTAAATTTTACATGGAGTACATATTTTTAATTAGTAGAAAATATACGAATGGTTGTATATTTCTAAATTTTCATGTTTATTTTAGGCAGAGTATATATATTCCAAATTAAAAGTATGTATTCGAATTACTATAGTTTTTTTTAATCAACTATAGTTTTTTAGGCAGAGTATACACTGATTTTCTTTAGTAAGCTACATCTAACTACCTATAGTTTTTTTTTTATCAACATGGTTAATCATTGTCAACATATAGAGTACACTTATATTTATTGGTCATTTATACTTTTGATTTTGTTTTCTTATAATAACAAACTAAATTTCTATATTTATATTTATATTTATATACTACTTTAAATGAGAAGAAATTTAAATGGTATTATAATTTTCATAAATATTTCTAAGATAATTTAATAGTGTTTTTTTTACTTTATCAACTCTACCTTTTTTTTCTATACTCCCAAGTTAATTCCAACATGATGTTTTATTATTTATATACACTTTTTTAGGTGTTAAAAACTATATAACATATTAACATTTTGTATTTCATACTTATTACTATTAATTAAGTCTAAATTTATATAAAAATGTAAAACAAAAGTTGATATTTTATATAGTTTTTATAATTCTAAAAAAAGTTTGCATAAATAGTAAACATGTTTAAATCAACAGGATTACTAACTTTTGCTAAACCTTTATTTAAATTTAAATTTAATATTTATTTCTTATTTTTTTTAAAAAAAAATCAACGCGCCATGGCGCGGGAACTGTACTAGTATATATTCATACAAATATTACATTACATGAATATTAACATATGAGTATTATGTTGTGTGAATATGAATATGATATAAATATGATTATAAAGTTATAATTATAAATATATGATTGATTGTTAGCTACCACATTGAAGTCCCGATTTCGTCATGCTAGTGACCGAATTTGGAAAAGTCATAAACACCAAAGTTGTACTAGTTAATTATAATTTGGTGTAATAATCAATCTTTTTAGTAAGCTGTAATAATCAATCTCAGTGTAAGTGAAATTAATTCATTAGGCGGTACTCCCTCCGTTTCCTTTTAATTGTCTTTTTACTATTCACGCACGTTGTTTAAGGTGTAAAAAACTATATAAAATAATAATTTTTTAATTAATTTTTTTCAATAACCTCATACTTTTTGGTGATAAGTATAATGTTATTAAAAAAAATTATTAAAATATTAATATTTAATATAGTTTTTATCGTTCTAAAACTACGTACTTTACTTGAAAAAGTCATTTAAAAGGAAACGGAGGGAGTATAATTTATATTCTCACAAAAAAATAAATAGAATTGGGCGGTAAAATTGATATTGAGGATTCATCGTGAAAATTGGGCGGTAAAATCCCCGCTGGTTAATTTTGTTGGGCATTCACACTAACCCTAATCCACCGCCTCTCTTCACGCCTCTCTTCCTCTCAAACCCAGATCTCCCTCTCTCAAACCCCCCATTCCGGCCACCTCCCGAGCACCGTCTTCGATGCTTTCCTCCGAGCAGCCCCAGTCCAGCCAGCCGCTGCTCATCCTTCTCGGCCGTCCGTCTGAAGCCGCCTCTCCTCTTGAAGTCGCTGATGCCCCCGATGTTGCTCCTGCTAAGCCGTCCGTCTTCCTCCCGATCTCCCCGTCCCCGATCTCGTGCCTCCCTCCCTGTAAACTCCCTCCGCCAGGAGCTCTAGATCTTTAGCCGAAACTGCCATGGCGTTTTCTGAGCTTCACCACTCTCTCTCTCTCTCACTGCAACCACCACTCTCTCTCTCTCTCTCGACTGCCATGGCCGCCTCCCGACTTTGATACTGCCCAGACGTCGCTTCCAACAGCACTCTCCCTCTCCTCCTCCACCCGACGTCGGCGGCTATACCCAGCAGAGACGACTACTCAATCTAGCCCATGAACGCTACCAAGAGCCAACGATGGTTAGTCCTCCTCCATTGACGCTTCAAATCTGATTTAGGGTCCTTTGGTTCAGATCTAGGTTTTCAATTTTGGTAAAGAATTTTCGATCTGAAGTTTCAATTTTGGTAAAATCTGCTCTTGCACAGGTCGAAGTGGTTAGGGTTTTCGATTTCGAATTTGTTTATCGCGTTTGTGTTGTTGGTTGATGGCTTTCTAGTATTGGTTGATGGCTTTCTAGTGTTTTTGTTCTTGAAAATTTCCTGAGTAAATTTACCCGCTAGCTTTCAATTACTATAATCTTGCTTTGCATTTTAATAGCATAGAATTTGAAATAAGAGTTGAAAAGGTATGGGTAAATTTACTCTCAAGGTCTGTGCTAGTAATTGTATGAATTTGTGGCTGGATATAGGACATTAGGACCTTCCTGAAACTCTGCTGACATGCCAGAGAAACCCGAAAACCTTGCAAGTGTTGTGAGGGGAGGGGCCTTTGTTCAGTCTATTTGCAGACTTATGCATTGTATTCATTTAAGATTAGATAGTTCTCACAAATCAATTCAGGGAGGTGTTAAAAATGATATGCTATAGCCAAGATAGGCAATTTGTGAATTATTGGAATTATCTTATATCCCATTATAGCTGTCTCTCATATTTAACTCTTTAACATATTTTAAGTTTCAAAATTTGTAGTTGCTTTGTTGTATGTTCAGTCTGATTTTGAGCCACTTATTAAGATTGCTCTATCAAACTCATGAGCAGTGAGGTATTTGATTATCTTTTTTCAATTATTTTTGTGATTAGTTAAATTTGTAAGTCAGGACATACTTTGTTTCTGTGTATCTAGAGTATCCCTTCATAACTTTGATTATATATTTTTTAAATTCTCTCAGTCATGTTATATGGAATTGGAAAAAGTTAACTCACATCTTATCTTTTTATAGCTCTAGGATGGTTGGGCTTGTACAGTTTCTGTTTAAGTCCATTGCTGCAAACTCTTTGGTTGAGGATTATGCTGCCTGTCTAGAGTCAAGAGCAGAAGAGAGCCAAACAGTAGAGAATAGTAGTGATGATCCAGGGGTTCTTACTTCTTATACTGCAGGTGCAATTTAAAATCAGCATATTGTTTATATTGGTTGATCCCTTGATAAACACAATTTTTAACCATGATCTATTTTGTGCAGCCAAAAGGGATCAGCCAAATTTTAATTACAGGTACAAAAGCATTTGTACCTGTAATTAAATTTTTAACCATGATCTATTGAGCTTACAGTTCTCAGTTCTGCATCCAAAATTTAATTACAGGTACAAATGCTTTATCTTGTTTGTTCCTGCATTTTTGTCGTGAAATTTATGTAGGTTATTTGAACTTGCATTTGCTTGAAGGTTATTCTTGAAATCTTGAACAAACTTTTGAGGCCTGAAATCAATGGTTTGCTCCATGAATTTGGCTTCCAAGTTAGTACTTAGCATTGTATCCATTTTGTGTAAGAGGATTGCACAATTAGTTTTCTATCCTGAATTTTGAGTATTGAAAACATGCAGCTCATGTACGAGTTGTGTGTAGATCCACTTACCTGTGGCTCTATGTTGGACCCGTTGAGTGATAGAAAATACCACTTCTTTGTTAAGGTAAACTGTCATTCTTGCCTTCCCACATTTTTGCATTAGTCATCCCGGGCATTCACTTTGAACTAATTATGGTTATCCTCTTTTTTCAGCATTTACACACTCTTGGCGTTGCTCCACTTCCTAAAAGAAATAACACACAGGCTCTTAGTATTAGCTCTCTGCATCAGGTGGTAGAAAACAGGTGGTAACTCACTGCGTATTAGACCCATGGTCTTCGTATCAACACCCAGGCTCATTGCCTTCCACATTTTTTGTGTAGGTTGTTTAGTATATATGTGAGTTTTGTTTGTGCAATGTGACAATGTCCATGCTGTGCTTGTGACGTGTTTTATATGTGGGTTCTATTTATTATGACAAAAACAGGTGGTAGACAAAACCATTGTAATTATATGGTAACTCGATACCCATTAACGAGAGTTTAAATTATTATTTTTAGGCGAACTCGGGATTTTGCGATAATTTGATCCTATTTAAATAAAGGTCGAATAACTTACACTATGTTAAAAAAGTGAATATATGACCAACTTTTATAATATAAGGGAAATAAATAGAATTATAAAAAACGTGAATTATAAATTATGTTCATTAATTACACTGAGTTAAAAATGAAGAATTATGGAAAAAAAATGTTGAATTAACTTAGGTCTTAGCCGGAAAAAAAAAAATAAAATTGAGAGTGATTTTTTGGGTCTAAAATGTGGTTCTTTAAGATATAAATTTATAAACATATCAAAATACAGGTATAACACCTAAAAATGTTTTGTAAAATAATTTTGCATGTAAATTTAAACCCAAAATAATTATACTGCCCACACAAATTTAATATTTTGTAAGTAACTTACACTGTGTTAAAAAACATGAATATAAGACCGGCTTTTATAATATAAGTGAAATAAACAGAATTATCAAAAAATCTGAATTATAAAAAAAACGTGAATTATAAACTATGTTCATTAATTACACCGAGTTAAAAATAAAGAATTATTAAAAAAATAAAGTTGAATTATAACTTAGGTCTTAGCCGAAAGGCTCTAGAGCGTGGGTTTAGGGTTTAATGTTTGGGGTTTAGGGTTTAGGGTTTAGGGTTAAGGGTTTAGGGTTTAGGGTTTAGGGTTAAGGGTTTAGGGTTTAGGGTTTAGGGTTTAGGGTTTAGGGTATGGCATTTTAGTTTAGTTTGATCAAATATTTAAACTATAATGCAATGTTTATTAAATATATTTTTCTCGATTCATCACGAGGAAGTTTAATTTGATCAGCATAGTTTTATATTCGAGAATTGAGAGTGAGATTTGATATTTGAGATTGAGATTAAGTTTGAGATTGAGATTAAGCTTGAGATCGAGATCGCAATTTAAGAAACTTCTATTGAGATTTGAAATCAATATTACGATCAAGATCGACTTTTGATAATGATATGTTATATTTGTGAATTGAGAGTGAGAGTTGGTATTTGAGATTGAGATTAAGTATGAGATCGAGATTTGTCGTTGAAATTTGAAATCAATATTAAAATCAAGATCGAACTTTAATATTGAGATTTTATATTTTATAATTTTGAGTAAGATTTGATATTTGAAACCAATTTAATGGGGGTTGAGATCGAGATTTGAGATTGAGATAAAGACTTATAAGTTCATACTAATAAGATCTATATCGTATAAACTCATAGTTTTCGGTTGAACTAATTTATATAAGTTCCCACATATATAAAACTATACTAATATAAGTTCACATACAATTAACTACACCTATATTAATAGTAATAAGATCTATATTGTATAAACTCATAGTTTCCGGTTGAACTAATCTATACAAGTTCTTACACATATAAAACTATTCTAAATATTAGGTTTCTATTTATTAATATTTATTACTCCATGAGCTATAATAATAAATTTATAATTTATTAAATCGAATTATTATTTTTTAAATGAATTATAATAATTTATTTAAAATTTATATTGCTTTATATACACTATTTTAAATATAAAAATGATATAAATTAGAATCGATCTGTACCAACCATTTTCCCGTATCTAACGGTAGTAAAGGGTGATCCATGTGATTTTCTTATCAACCAATAAATATCTTCCATACCAGCCAGAGAACCGTTGATTAACTTTAATCTGACGGTACAAGCACAGTAGCACACAGATCTCCCTCCGCCTCCATCTCGCTGTTCATTCTTCAGATCACCTCTTTGCGCCGGAAAAGCCTACACATACACCAAGTGTATGGATACACCAATTTTTTTTCTTCCAAAATTTATATTTCTAGGGTTCATCCTTTAAAATTTAGGGTATAATTAGTGACTATTGATATTTTTAGGGTTTATTCTTTATAATATGGGTATAATAGAGTGTTAAAGGAAATTTTTAAGGATAATTTTTACAATTTTAAAAGTAGTGGATAAATTTTAAAAAAAATTACACTTGGAAAAAAGATACACCAGCATACACCAAGTGTACTGTATCATCCTCCCTTTGCGCCTCTCACTCCCTCTGTTCCTGTTCTCCCTGCCGTCTCCCTGCTCTCTCACTCTCACTCTTGTGGCCTTGAATGCGATGTAATAATCACAGATCTGCTTCTCTTCTTCACCGGCCGACGTCAAGTCGCTCGAGTTTCACCTCTCTCCCTCTTCGCTCGATCTCAAACGGCCATATCTTCCTCTCTAATTCGCATCTCGCCTTCTCCTTGCCTCATCTTCCTCCCCGATCTGAAACTTTCTCGATCTCACATATCCTTCCCAAATCCAAAGCCCTCGCCCAGTCGGCCCCTTCTTCCAAGCATACGCGCTTTACAAAAGATGAAGAAGTTCGAGGAGGCTGAGAAAATATACCGTATAGGGGTGCAAAAGTAAGTGCTTTTACTCAGATTAAGTGTTCAATTTGACTTGATGAGTGTTAAGCTGCACTAGATGATTCAGCTGTCTGATTGTTTAAATCTTTTCATTTATGCAGTATTCTTATGTAGGTTAGGGTTGTGAATTTTATATCTTACATAGGTTAGGACTCTTGGTAAGTGGTAATGCTTAAGAGGCAGTGTGCTTTGTTAATATTTCAGAAGAATCTGAGGATTGCTATGAAAAATGTCTAAACAAAATGCACACAACAAGAGCTAACTAAAAAGAAAATGATAGGATTCAATATGTTTCTTCTCTTATGTATGAGCGGGTTTTTATATCTGCTGCTCAAGTTTTGCAGACCAAGAATATAATGGTCTCTTCCTATGCGCGAACCAAGGAAGCTAGCAAAGCTAAGTATATATCTATCTTGAACATAATTCAGGGAGATGTAGATCCTACTCAGGTAAAACTATTACCACTTCTACTAGTCAATTATCTGTTCAGGTTAGCGGTCTCATGTTGGCCAGTCACACAAGCATAAGGCACCTCTTTAGCAAGTGTTTGAGTCAATATGATAAGCTGAGGTTCCCAATGTTTGTTGTAAGTTCCATGTTGGGCTTTATAGGTCATAGGCAGCCTTATGGTTTTGAAGTCTGCCTACTTGGAATTGGAAGTGCTGTTTTTTTTTTACCATGCCTAAGCCTTAATTTCATTTATGCCATTTCTTTGGTCTATGCCAGTGTATTTAGTCCCCACATCTCACAGTGAATCTGATTTCAATTCATTGCAAAATATTAATAGGACAATGATTTATCTAAATTTGATGAATCAAGAGATACAATTCAAAGCTTGGTAGAAGAATACAAGGCATGTGAGTCCCCAGATTATACCAAGTGGGGAATGGGAGGTATTTAAGTGCTACTCGAGAAATGTTTGTGAAAATTTTTGCACTCTTTAGTCTTACTGATGCGATCTTTGTTCTCAGGAAACGGAAGATGGTGATGCTTCTGGATCAATGGAACCAAAATCGGCCATATGACCACATTAAGAGTCAAGTAAGCCATATTGTATGGAAATTTTCTGTATGTTATACATCTTCTTGATTGGCTTGCTGGACAAGTAGTCAATCATCTGCTAAATTCTGTAAATTTACTATAGACTTTTTGGTCATTTAGATTTATGCAAGCAGTTTTATGCAAACAGTTTTATGGTTACTGATTTCCTTGTGCTGCATAAAGGCACTTCACTTCTCCCTATTTATTTCAGCTGGTTATCTGCAAATAAATGCTACCTTTTCTACATTATGCTCCTTATTTATTTCAGTTTCAGATTCAGCTGCTTATCTGACTAGATATGCAGATTTTCTAAATTCTCCAAAGAAGGTTGGTTATTGCTGAAAGTATATCTTCACAATTTTTGTCAAGTATTACACATCATAGAGTTTTTTATGTACTAACACGTTCTTTCATGCTGCCCTGCTTGCTTTAGCAGCTCATGCTTCTGATCCAAGTGAAGCTGGCTGGTTGAGATATCTTGCCTCCCCAGCTGGGAAGGTATTGCATTTTGAAAGCTTAAAATGTCTGCCACAACCACAAGTATGTGAGTCCATCTTATGCATCTCTATTTCCTTTGCAGGATGAGTATGCAAAGTGGATAGTTGCAAGTAAGAAGAGTCTTCTTGTACATCCATTTTGTGGGTTCTTATGGTTTGTGTAGGAAAAGTAAGTCTCGATTAATTAGCTAAAAACTATAATGAAAAAATTGCTTTTTTTGTACATCCATTGTCTGTTTATGAATCTGATTTTTATATATCCATTTTGTGGGTTCTTATTGTTTGTTCGAGTGGAAGAAGTGATTAATTAGTTAATTAGCTAAGAACTAAGTAGGATTTATCTCAAGTGGATCAAATGTGCGTGATGTTATCTTGATCTAATTTTCATTTTTGAATAATTATTTATTAGGAATGGTTGGCTCTCTTGAGTGTCACATGATGATTTTGCTACTATGTAAAAACATTCTATCTGATTTAAAGCCTATTAGCTCAAATGGTAGAGCGTTGCGTGCAAACACAAAGATGCGAGTTCAAATCCCGCATAGGCTACGATAATAAAAAAAAACCCCGCAAATATGTCATTTCACATCGGCATTACCCGATGTATTTAAAAAAAAATCGATGTCTATGTGGGTATGTAAAAAGTCAAAACTTTTTAACATCGGGTAATAGCAGATGTCTTTTTATGCTATAACATCGGTTATATTTTAGAATCGATGTTATAGGATAACAAAGACATCAGATTTAAAAATATAAACGATGTTATAACATACAAAGTGAAAATTAGACATCGATTTTATTTTAAAGACATCGGCTATTACTCGATGTTAAATAACAAATTTATAGTATATATAGATGAATAGGGGAGTCTAGGAAATATGGTAACAAAGTGAAAATTATATGCCCGCGGGCCTATCGGCAAGCCGCTGCCTGTTATTGTCGTCTAGGAAATAGAGTAACAAAGTAAAAATTATATGCCCGCGGGCCTATCGGCAAGCCGCTGCATGTTATTTTCGTATTAAAAATAAATATATAATATATATTTATTCAAAAAATAATTTCTTTTACCCGAATCTGAGAGTCGAACACATGACCTGAGAGTAGTGTGGATGAGAAGAATACTAATGTGCTGGATAATGTCATTGCTTTATTGTTCAATTTTTTATTTTCAAATCCTATTGTTATAACTTCGGAACAATGCCCGCAGGCCTATCGGCAAGCCGCTGCCAGACATATAAAAAATCTTTTAAATAGAAATACATGTTTGTTTCTTAAATGTTTTCTTATTTAAAAGAAATATATATTACGGAGTATATGCATTTGTGGAAAAACGAGATTTGTGTATATATTAATTTATTAAAAAAGATAAATAATTTTTAAAGAACATATTTTTAAAAACGATATTTTTAAAGAGTTCATTATAAACTTTATATATATACACAAACAAATGGCCACTGGCCTATCGACAAGTTGTTGCCTGTTATTTTATTTTTGTTAAATGTTTTCGTATTAAAACTAAAAATATATAATATACATTTGTGGAAAAAAGCTTTTTAGTAAGTTTAGTTATTAAAAAAAGTGGAGACCATTAACGAGAGTTTAAATTATTATTTTTAGGCGAACTCGGGATTTTACGATAATTCGATTCCGTTTAAATAAAGATCAAATAAATAATTTACACTGTGTTAAAAAAACGTGAATTATATGACCGACTTTTATAATATAAGTGAAATAAACATAATTATAAAAAACGTGAATTATAAAAGAAACGTGAATTATACTTATGTTTATTAATTAAACTAAGTTAAAAAAATAAAGAATTATAAAAAAAATAAAGTTGAATTATAACTTGGTCTTACCCGAAAAGAAAAGAATAAACAAATTAGAAGGGGGAGCCTATCCTAGAGTGTAGCCTTTTTATAAGAGTAAAAGAAAAAGCTGATCTACCTTTTTCATTTCTCTTTTTTCTTTTATCATATTTTCAAAATGACCAAAAAATACACTTAGTTAACCCAAAATTTGAGTAAGAGAATCAGCCTCCTTTAAATTCGACTAATCGCACATGCTTCCATAGACTTTTTTATTTTTAACTCCAAGCCTAAAAAAAAAAGGAAAAAGATCGTTGGAAAGAGAGAGAGAAATTCAAAAAGAAACCCAAAAGAAATTCAAAATTCAAATAGTTTGAGAGAGAGAGAGAGCCGTGGCTATAAAATCCACGCACACCTCGCCCTCCACCCCTCCAACCCCCCGAACCGTACTCCGAACCCACCAGCTAACACTCCCAGGGCTAATTTCGTCATTTCTAAGTTCCTCCCTTTTTTCTCTCTCTCCCACCCCTGTCCCCTATAGCTAGGAGAGAGAAGGAGAACCAGAGGGTTCCCAATTCCCAATCTGCAGTGTCCAACAAGTTCCGTTCAGTTCAATTTCTCCAGCCGCTGTTCGAAATTTGCGTTTCTAGGGTTTCCAACTTTCCACCAACTCCATAGGAGAGCACAAGAAGAGGAAGATGGAGCGAACTACTCCGGTGAGGAAGCCTCACACTTCCACTGCAGATCTGCTCACTTGGTCCGAGATTCCTCCTCCTGAATCCGCCGTCGGCTCCACTCCCCGTCCCGTTCGTAATGTTCAGGTCCTCTTTTCCCTTCCTTCTTCCTTGAATTTGATTTCCTCTCGAAATTCCTACTCTCTTTTTTTCTCCTGATTTTGAGGGATTTTGGAATGGCAGCCATCGGATGGGATCAGCAAGGTCGTGTTTGGTGGTCAGGTGACCGATGAAGAGGCTGAGAGCTTGTCGAAAAGGTGAGATCTCGATTTTCTACATCCCTAACTGTTTCATGGTCCCTCTTCGGATGTTGTACGGACGGGGAGGTCTATCTTGATTGATCTAGGTTTTTGGTCTACTTCTTTGATGGTTTGTGCAAATTCATTGCTGTTATGATGCGTTAATTCCTTATTCCACCGGTTAATTGTGATCTATTGTGTGAAGATCCCAGTTTTACTTGCCTTGGTGGTTGTTGATGGCTGAGATAGTTAGCAAATTTAGAGTGACGACTTGTAAACTTTGGTTTTATCCAATGCTTTTGCTATGTGATTGAAATTTGAAAGCGACTTTACATCTAATTTGTTTCTAAAAAAACACTTGTCACTTCATTTGGTGTTCAATCATCCTGATTATTATAGGATTAGGATCCTGCCGACAACTTTGGTTTAACAACCGGGGTAGAAAACAAGGGTTTGGATTTTTGAAATTATTAATGGAAAAATCTCATTTTCTTGTTTATTATAAATACTTTTTGGAGTCCAATTGTAACATAAAGTCTCAGTCTGAACAAGCCAGTTTCAAATCCAATTGATAGATTTTGGTTGGTGGGGGATACATTTGCTGAAACAATTGTTGGTGCCTCTTATAATAATAAGAATGGAAGTGAATTAGGACAACAACAAAAAAGCAAGCTGTTTATTTCCTTGTTTGATTTGTACAGTGTGTTGCACTTTTCGCAGGAAGCCTTGCTCAAGCCACAAGTTAAAGGAGATGACTGGCAGTGGCATTTTTATTGGCGAGGGCGAAGACGATCCACTAGAAGCTGACGGGGCTAGTGCTACTCCAAATAACAAATCGGGAGTACGTTTGTACCAGGTATACGATGTAGCTTAACTGATCATTCTGTTTTTACATTTGCACTTATCAAGCGCAGTTTGTTTGCTGAAGAAGTCTACAAGATTCATATCATATTGTTTGTGTTGTAACAGCAAGCTGTTGCTGGGATGAGCCAGATCTCATTTGCAGATGATGAGAGCCTCTCTCCTAGGAAGCCTGCCACACTCCCTGAGGCAGCAAAGCAGCGCGAGCTGAGCGGTAATCTGGACGGTTCATCTGATGTAAAGTTGCAGAAGCAGCTCTCGAATGCAAAGTGCAAGGAGCTCAGTGGGCATAACATATTCGCTCCCCCACCCGAAATTTTACCGCGGGAGGTGAAAAGGGACCCAGATGCCCATGTATGTTGCACACTCGCACTCGCTAATCTTTAGGATGCTAAAATCATCATGAGTTTATCTAACTAGAGCTTTTGTATGTGTTTGTAGATCATGACCTTTGGGGAGGAACCTGTGTTGAAGACGTCGAAGAAGATCTCCGACCAGAAGTTTGCTCATCTATCAGGGAATAATATCTTCAAGGAAGACAACCCACCGAGTTCTGCAGAGAAGCCGTTGAGCCATGCGAAGCTGCGGGAGATCAGCGGCAATGACATCTTTGCAGATGGGAAGGCGGACTCCCGAGACTACCTGGGTGGTGTCCGCAAACCACCCGGTGGCGAGAGCAGCATCGCCTTGGTTTAATGATCATTCCCTATGGAGTCTCTCTGACCTGTTTGATTTTTTTTTTCTCCTTTTTATTTAGCCATTGATGTGTGTGTTTATGTGATTTTCACAAGTTGGGTATAGATGGATCTTTATTTTATTAATGATTTTGATCCATGTTGGGTTTGGTTGATGAACTCTTGATTGGTCGTGGTTTGTCAACTAATGACGCAATTAAGTCTGTGGAATTCCTAATGTCTAGTCTGAATTGAATGAGCTTCCTAATGCAATTAACTCTTGATTGGCTGGTTCTGTAAATGTTAAATGGAGACTTTGCGTGGTGGTGGGTTGATTTTGATGCTTGTATTGTATGCGAAGGAAAGGTAAAGGCAAAAAAGGGATTGATGGGAGTAGGAGAGATTTTGGGGGTGATTGAAGGACAAAAAAAAAAAGAAAGCACATGAAATAAAAGTGTCATGTTTACACGTGCTTCGCTACCATATTCCACCTATGACCCCTACATTCCGGTAGGACGAATTTTTTTATGCGTTACAGTTGTATAGGTTGCAAATTGCAATGCAAGCTTCATCATTTAGGTGCATAAAATGCCACTCTGTGTCGCGTATACGACGAGTATGTAACCTGATTCAAAATGCATCATTTAGATGCATAGATGCTTAAAAAGCCATTCTCTCCTTCCTATCTTTGGATTTCCTTTCTTTCGAGACTGTTATTGGCACCGCCAATATCTCGCCAAATGCATGGCTGCGTTACCGACTCCTCATATCGGAGTTGACAAACTAGCTCCCGTCCCTTTGCCGACTCCATAACAGCACAGCTGACCAAGTGGGAGCTGCCCCCGTCTCCAGAAGCCGGTGTCAACACCCTCTCCCCATACCTTTGGCGAAAACTCGCAGTGTAACAACTAAAAAGTTTGATGATCAGTGGAAGAAGTTGCATATCCTGTGAACCGTCTAATCTCTAATTTCAACAGAGAAGTGAAAATGTTTGAATGTGCAAAGAAGCCATCTTTGGTTCACTTCATCATTTCTGGCAGTGAAATTCATAATCATATGGCACTCTTTTACCAACATCACAGCTCAGTTTCTGGGTTTGCACACCTGTTTAAGCTAGTCCTAATTATTTTATATTATACGTAGTATGTATTATAGCGAAGTACAAAACACGTACCTGTACTTGCTACTGGTCTATTATAAAGCCCATGTGTTCATGATACTTCCACTCGTTGATCACCACTTGATTAACCAACAAATAACAAGTCACTGAAAACCATTAACAAATTTACGTATACCCATCAGTAAGACATGGAACATTGAATAGCTGAACGCCAATTTGCTATTTCTTCTGCCTGATTGAGGCATCCTTTGGTATCAGCATACAATCACATCGAAAATAAAAATGCACTGTTGAGCTCCCGGTGAGGATCCTCCAGGCTCCAGGCCATGTTGCTCACTAAACTGTTCGCTATACCCACTCCCACAGTAGAGGTGGCAATCGGGCGGGTTCGGGTCATTCGGGTTTCGGGTCATTCGGGTAATGTCTAATACATTCGGTTGGGTCGGGTTCCCTTCCCTTCCTTTCCCCTCGATTGTCTCATGTTTAGGTTATTTCGGGTTTTAGTTGTCTCTGGTTTCAGTTATTTCCGGTTTGGATAAAGTTTGGGTTATTTCGGGTTTCGGTTATAACGAGTTCGGGTGTTAATGAGTTTTGGTTGAATCGGGTTTCGTTCATTCGGATTTGGGTGAGTTTCGGTTATCGGTTATTCGGATTTCGGGTCCAAAATGGATCGGGTTGGGTCGGTGTTCAGAACAATCAGTTCCGGGTCAACCGGGTCGGATTTTTGGGTTTGTGTCGGGTATTGCCAGCTTAACCCACAGACAGGGAAGTCAACAAGGATAGATTGTGTGAAGATGTTATTTGTAAGTCTGGAAAAAACTTCCATTATCTGATTTTTATACATGAGGTTAAACTTTTGATCTTTTCGCAGTCTTCAGGTTACAGGCTTACAGCAAGAAAGCTTTTAACTATAAAAACATAATACCATAAGAGATGTCCTTGAATTATTTATAGCTGGAAGAATAAAAATCAATCATCTAACGCAAAGTGGTCATCTTCTCCATCTGGCATTATCACTTTCCTCAAGAAGTTGAAAGGATTGACCTCCTGCCCACCACAAAGTAATAGTTATCAACGACAGATATGAAGTGATTTACTCGAAGGTCGGGAGTACAAGTTTAGAGGAAGGGAGAAGGAATGAAGGAGATTGATAAGTTACCTTGGTTTGTTTCTTCTTCAGTGAGTGTTCCAGCGCAGCAATTTTCTCTGCTGAGGCCCTTTCGTGCTCAGATAACATGTTTTTATCCTTCTTTTCTGAAAGAAGTGAACAATCACGTATTGGATCTTTGTGTCATAACATAGTTAAAAAAAATAGGGGGTGGGGGGAGAAATGGTACTGGTTACTCACTCATTTGCTCATATCTCTTCATCAGTTTCTCCTTGTCTTCATCAAATTTTGACATTGCATCTGCCAAATCAGAGTAAATAATCATGTCAGTGCATATAGACCAATTCTATGCAGGTTAATTTACAGCAATCTTGGCAGGAATTGAAGTCAAGTAAAAATGGTTGACATTTACCGTTTTACCTATTACACTGTACGTTCTACTTGCATCAGATAAAGTATATATTGAGTATGATGAAACACCAACTAGTACCAAGGGGATGGATCGGTCAAGAAATACCTTTTACCGCCTGCAGATGTGTTGTTTTCTCTTTATTAAATTTCTCATAGATTTCTTGGAATTTCACACTCTCATCCTTCAAGGTACTCTCACACTGCAACCATAAACACAATGACATGGAAATAGTTGCCTACTGCACTTTATATGATCGATAAATTCAATATGAAACATGATACTTCCTTCATATGCTCAGGCAGCTCAACATTCTGGATACAGAACTTTAACTCTACAAACCTCTTTGAAAGTCTTTGCCAAAGATTTCACAAAAGCTAGCCTGGAAATAAAGAACTTAAGGCGTATAAAAACTGTTAAGGTGATTTCTTAATGTCCAAATGCAGTGAACTGAGGAGGTGAGAAGTTTATCTAACCTGTCTTTTTCCATCTTTGACTTCATATCTTCTAACATGGACTGGATCTCTGAAGATACGCTATAATGCAACAGATAACGAGTCCATTTGTCAATATAAACAGAGAAGAAAGTACACACTTGATATTCTTCAAGTGTCCAACTCATCTATCTAGATAATCCAAAATCAGAAATGCGAAAAAGCTTTCCAGTGGCAATTGCCCAGTCACGGTGATCTAATTAAACACCGCATGAAATCCAGAAAGTCATTCACGAATATTTGTTTTTGCACCTGTGCCAATTCAACCTGAATATCATACTTTAACAATTGATACCTAACAGATTTCAAACGGAGAACTGCAATCTAGCGATTGACTACCAGATGAAAATAACTTTGAAAACGCATCAGATCTATACTGAAACAAACCGATCTTCAATCATCAGTCATTTGTCAGTAAATTAGAGACTGTGCATTCAACATCTAGCGACTGAACAATGTCCTTCTCCGTTATCAAAGAACATATATCGAAGAAGAGAATCTGAACCTGGAAATCATCTCCTCGTGTTTCTTCTTATCGTCCTTCTGAGCTTTCTCCTTGATCTGGTGCAAAGCGGACATGATTCCTTTGATTTCACTGAAATTCACACACCGATTCACATTTAGCTTCTTCTTTCATCAAAAAAGGGACTATCAGAATCAAAATCTAAACCAAAACGAAAAGGAAGACGAGGGTGAGAATTGAAACCGACGATGACAGTTCGGTGTCAAACAGGTCATTATCTTCTCTCGGACGCTTTTCCGGCTTCTTAGACTCCATCTCCGGCCGCTTCACGCTGCTTTTCCGCTTCGCCGCTGACATTGCAAGTCCTTCAGTTTTTCTACAGCGAGGGGAAGAGGAGAGATAAATTGTAGCTCCCACTACATAGCCCGCTCCGCGCCTATTAATAAACCGAATTCAAATTACTTTCCAGTTTCCACACCGTAGTGGGCCAGTATCACGAACTGGTCCGGCTCAACTTTCCAATGGGCCTCTCCCAGTGAAATTAGATGCATTTAATTTCCTTTTAACTTTTTTTTTTCCTATCAAACTTTAAGTTAAGAATATTAAATCATTTCGAGGTATTTTTCAAAGTAAAATTCGATGCTAATTATTCTGGAAAAATCAATATCCACCGAAAGCAATGTTTTTGTAAAATTTGCCCCACGTGTCATTCTCTGAGCAAAGTTAAGAAGCAGTTTTCACCTTTATCACCCACGTTCTCTTGGCTATCAATACCAAAAAATTGTTCATTTGAGCCACGATCTATCCCTCCTCCTTAAATATTGGCCTTCTTCCTCCTCATCCATCAGATCCCCTGTAATCACACCCTCTTTTACCGCTAAGGCATCAACTCCGAAGAGATCAGCACCGCGATCTTCGTCTCCGACCAATCCCCCTCCTTTCGCGGCAGCGCACGACTATTGAATTTATGAAGTGCCGATTCCTCGACTTATGTTAGACACACCAAGGCTTATCTCCCACGTTCTACATGATTCACCAAAAGTTATCTCCACATTCTCCTCTTTTCGGCACTTCTTCTCCACGTTTTCCATTTTTTAGAATGACCAATATTTATGCTTTTTGGCCCTATTTGCACTGTTCTCCTTGATCTCAATATTTGCCTCCTAAATAAAAAATTAGGGGTGTGCTTGATCCCTTCCCTTTTCGTATGTAAATTTCAAGGAGCAACTATGGTCTTTCATCTGTTAGATCGGTGGCTGGTTTCATTATATGTGCAATTAGGGTATTTTATTTGTGCGGTGGCTAATTTAAAGGAGCAATTAGAGGGTAGTGGACCATGAAGGGTAAGCCTGTTGTGTGCAGTGTCGAACCTGTTGTGATGGACCTGGGGCGGTTGGGGAGCGAGAATGGCGAGCGGAGTCGTTCGGGAGTCGGAGGGGAGGGTTGACCAACGCCGCCGTTAGACGAGGTCGGAGCATGGATAGGAGTTGCAGAGGTTGGGGAGTTGACAACGTTTGCAGAGGCCAAAGCATCCCTCGCTTCATTCAACTCCAGAGGAGGGGTGTTCATCGGAGGTGTGGCTTCGGCAACGTTGGAATGACAACGACTTGACTTCAGGCATATTGAGTTGTGTTTAATGTTTCTGAGCAAAATGGGATGAAGGTGGGGGATAAAAATTAGGTTTGTTGAGCTAAAATTGGGGAAATTTTGGTTTGAGGGGGATGAATGTGGGGAGATTGAGACTCTCAATCTGAGCTAAAGTAGGCGATTAGGCCGGGTCATTTTTAGGTTGTTGATTTTTATGTTTTTTTTTTAATTTGATCATCTTCCCTTGATATATATCCATCTTTTTATAAATATTTGTTGGATTGATTTGGGTATTATTGGGTAATGATTGAGATACCATCCATGGCTATGGGGGTAATTAATTAAAGTTGCAATCAAATTACTGTTAGTTAAGTTTAATTGATTTTTTTTCTTTTACATTAATTTAGGAATTTGTAATTTGTATAAGGATGAGGCTGGGCATGTTTGTTATTGTAAAAGATGGAATTCACCAAGAATACAATCAAGAGAAAGGAAAATGGTGAGTTGATACTAAAAGAGTGATAAGAAGGGATGGTTTATAAAATTGCGTAGGTTCTCTTATGTGATTGAAAAAAATGAAAGGGGGAGATGATGATAGGCCTTGCTCTACTCATCAAATTCTCGATGGAGATGGTGCATTCAATGTTAATGGAATTTGAAACCTTTATGTAAAAAGTTAGATTGGGTGAATGTGGACTATCATATGTTGTAGTCTTCATCATGGGTCCTGAAACTAGTGGTATATATCGTGGCTTTCAAAAGTTGAATCTAAATACTTTTGTGTTCCTTGATAGATGAAGGGGTGGTTTGAAAATGAGTCACATCTCATTCATTTGTGATTTTACACTTTCTAGCATCCATGTATGCATGCTCTAATTTTATCTTGGAAATTATTAAACATTGTCCGGTAATACTGGCATTTTGACAGGAAAGAGTACACTATTGAATCAATTGTTTAGAACAAACTTCAGGGAAATGGATGCATTTAGAAGAAGGAATGATTATCCTATTTTATTTTTACCGGATTTTGTTTATTTTTGATTTTCTTAACAGGATACATCAAATTAATGAGCTGATTTTGTAAAGGCTCGGAATTTCAAATTCTAAATTTTTCAGAAAAACGAAATTAAAAATGAACTTAAACTGAATTTAAAACTCATTTAGCAGATTCTTACCGAAATATAAAATTTCACGAATAATTTCCGTCGTTTTACCTCGAAAATTCAAAATAATTATTGGATGGCGATATCCTCTTCTGTTTTAAAATTCTGATTGATCGAGAAAACGAGAGTCGGGGAAACTAACATTCGAGAACTAATTTTGGGATTCAAAATTCTCGTATTCGGGATTTATTTCCGGGTATTTGTTTACCCATTTCCACACTCAATCTTCACCCACTCTCTCACCTCACCATACCCTTCAAATTCAACCCACCCCTTACCCCATCACCCTCACGATCATTCATCACCATCACTCATCGTCACCATCACCTCTTCACAATCACCATCCCCATCACCGTCTTGGCTTCAAGCCATCCCACACCATCACCGACCACCATCGCTCCTTCGTACCATCTCAACCACCGAGCTCCATCGCCACCCGTTCTCCTTCTTCATCGAGAGCGCAGCAACCACGACAACACCTTTGACACCTCCTTGGAGCCACCAGCAATGGTAGTAGCATCCCTCGTAGCCACCAGCAGCAGCGGAGCCACCACCGGAGCCGCCACGAGAGCCACCACAGCTTCATTCCCTTCTATCCCCTGTTTGAGCGCGACCCGCGTTCCGATAAGCGTTTCTCTTCCGTCTTCGATCGAAACCACCCTCGAACGTCACCATCACGCTCACACATGTCCGACGAGCAATCAAGAGCCTTCGACGACGCCCGAAACTCCGATCGAGAGCTCCGAAGTCGCAAAATCCATCAGTGAGTTCCGCCTTTTCTTTCCTCTGTTTCACATCGATTTCTGACGGGGTTGGGATGTGGGAGAGTGCGAGTGTATGTGAGCTGAGTGCAGGGAGTAGGGAGAGCTCGAGAGCTCCGGCGAGCACGAGTTCCGACGAGGAGAGCGAGAAGGAGTGAGCGTGTACGAGCAGGCGAGCGCGGGTGAGCCGAGGTGAGGGCAACTGAGCGTGGGAGTCTGAGTGCTCGAGCAGTCGGGTGCAGAGTCGAGCAGCGGAAAGCGCGAGCACGAGAGGCGGGCCGGCGGGAGCTGTCGGGTGAAGCCATGGCGCGGGACTTCACTGGTTGAACCTGGAGGAAGAAGGCCAGCGTGGGTGTGGGGCCCCTCTTGTTAAGTTACATATATATAATTGTTACTTATTTAGCGGTTTGGCGACCGTGGGTGTGGGCCAGTTCGATTCTATAGCATATAATTGAAAAAGGAATTTAGCGAGTATTTTCAAGGGTCTGAATTATGAACTATTTAATTCGGATTTGAAACGGTTTTGAAACTAACCTGAGAATAAGACTTATTCGATGACTAACGAGCATGATAATATGATTGTCTGACTAACGACATGATATGTGTGACTAATAGCATGACTTTTGGTGATTATTATAAGGGGATAAATATTGGTTACCAATGATAATAAAGATATATATATATATATATATATATATATATATATATATATATATATATATATATATATATATATATATCCTTATGAAAAGTATGAGTATGAAATAGTAATATGCGAATTTGGCTAAGTATGATATAGAGGTTATTTTAAGCTGATGAGTTGGCAAGTTGTGATGAATGGTATGGGATAAGAGATGGTTGATCGTGATGAACTGAAAGTATGGTTGATGCGAGCTTGTTAATTATCTGCATGTATGAATGTGTGATATATGTGTTCAGAGTGGCTAGAGACGTATACTCAGTATATTCTTGTTATGTGATTAGGTGATACTCTGTGATCGTGACTACTGTATGTTGGATTCTTCTTTTGCCAATCTGCTAGCCAGGTAAGTCCTCCGGGGCTTACTCAGTAACCCGTACCTCCTGCCTGATGTGTCATATAGTATGTAGGTGTTGCATATGCATAAAAGCATGACATGTAGTATCATGCTTAGGAACTGCACTTACGAATGAGCATTCTTATTCTGTATGCGTTTGAATACAGAACGGCCATTATCTGTGAGTCCTAGAGTCCTTGCTAGGGTCATAGGACAGTCCAGCTCCATCGGGTTTCGTCCTAAGTCATTCGAGTCGTTGGAACACCTTTACTATTATCAACATTATTATTTTCTTTTCGTAAGATCCACGATATGATGATGATATTCGATATGCTATAGAATCGAACTGTCCAGTCTCCACCCTATCTAGAAGAGGGGTGGTGGTAGAAGAGGGATATACCACTTGGTATTCTTTGTTAAGGCCTTATTAATATTATGCGTATATGAATTAGGAGCATGATAGTGTGGTTAATATTTCTGTACTGCATGAAGGCATCCTTTATTCT
This sequence comes from Persicaria tinctoria, assembly GCA_037127255.1. Classification (NCBI taxonomy): domain Eukaryota; kingdom Viridiplantae; phylum Streptophyta; class Magnoliopsida; order Caryophyllales; family Polygonaceae; genus Persicaria; species Persicaria tinctoria. Next base: position 40,595,891 of record JBANSL010000001.1, on the reverse strand, counting down.
AGGTATAGGCGTATTATATGTCCTCAGCGCGGTCAGAAGACCCGTGGGCGGACTCTTGGCCTGACTTTGTGGTATAGTTTCAAGTACCCGTTTCATTGCTTTATTTCGTGCTGTTATGACGGGGTCCATTGATATGGCGGAGAGTGAGTGTTGAATCCCGACTTCACCAAATTTATACTTTTGGGATTTCTCTCTACTTATACTCTGTTTTGACCCAGCTCTGTTGTGGCGCCCATTGTATCATTTTCAGAACTTATGCCCTTTGAATGATAAAGGATTTTCCGCGTTGTAGACTTAGGTTAGGTACAGGGGTTTACCCCGGGGTCTCCAATGAGCATTCCAGAATTGGGTGTGAAATCCCACTTTAAACTGCACATCTTCGATTTCAAACTTTGAACCTGTACTTGGGGTGCAAGATCCCAACGAGGGGTTTCATCCCTCGAAACGTAACTCAGGAATCATCACCCCGGGCCATTACCAAGGTGGTATCAGAGCTGAGGTTTTGCAATCCGAGTACATTAGGTTGTAGATGGTTTTGAAAATCGCCCAATGTTTTCAAATGGTTTTGAAAAATGTTTTTAAAAAAGGGAAAAATGAATTTAGTTGGAATTAAACCTAAATTGAATAAAGGGGAAACATACTCGTGGGTCGAGACCCAAGCGGTAGACATCCCTTATGGTTGTAGAATTCAGGGAATGGTAGGCAAAATACTGGCTTTCCTTTACAGATAGGTTCGAAGATTCCAAGAAGCATGAGGGTTGGAGTAGCAGGGGCTTAGAGGTCGTGTGGTATTTGCCCCTCCGGCCAGTCGTCCCTCAAAGGACAACATAGATCGTCTTTGTGATTGTATGCATTTTATCTAATTGGGCTTGAGGGCGATCTTCCTCGAAGAGGATCATATTAATCTTGTTGATTGCTTTCATGTTGAGTGCTATCATGCATAGGATAGAGAACTAATTAGTATGCCTTAACTTGATCGCGTAAATGACTGTCTGTGCAAACGCGATAGAGGAAGAAAACATTGACCTTGTGTAATCGGAATACCTATCTTGTCGGAATAGCCTTTTCATAACTCAACTCCCTTGATGATTCCGATTCCGTCATTCGTCCCACCAAAACATCTAGGCATGTTAGAAAGGGTCGAGAAGCGTCTGCTCTCCCTGTTTCGAGTCCTGTTTGGTATCCCACTATCTATGCTGCTATTGAGTCTCGTACCTGAGGTTGGTGACTTCCATGGGAAATTTGGGTTGGTCAACTAAATACCTTCAGAAATCGTGTCGGATATGAGGGTTACATGAGTATGCTAGTGGGGGTGAGGATTTAAATCGTTTCGAGATAGAAGTGAGTTGTCTTATGGAGTCAGCCCTTTCGATCCACGTAATGGCCAACCACGTCTTCTTGCCACAAGAGTCTAAACACGAGTTCTACCCTCACCACTCGGAAACGGCGTGAATGTCCTTGTGTCCAGTGAGTCCTACTAGAGTCCCACGGGGAAACGAGGTGGTGATCGAGTCGGTGGTTGTCCTTGGAGAATTCTGTCAAGTTATAATGATAGCCTCCTTGTGATTTCATGACATACTATATTGGTATAATTCAGCATGACTTGCTTGGTACCTTGCATGGTTGAACTAATAAGTGGATGTATGTGTCGTATGTATTGAATTCCCACGATTACTGTCTCCCTATGAACTAGGCCCATGATAGTGTGGCCAACTCTCGTTGCATGTTTAACACGTGAATCAGATGACTTAGCATGCCAGATTAACCTAATTGGACCTCATTGATTGTGTACATGTTTAATAAGTATTGCTAGTATCATGTAAGACATATACCTCCAAGTTATAGGCCCTCGTATGATTGTGTGACGTCCTGGTCTTACTATGCGAATATGGATGTATGCAGGGGCGAATCCTGGACCGACATTCCGGGGATACTTGAAGATAAATTTTTTATCATTCCGATAATGTTTAAAGGTAAAAAAAAAAATTCTTTTGTAATTTTTTTTCCGAGTTGGAGATGCTTAACGTAAAATATTAGAAAATTAACACTAATTTTTTTTTGCAGGGGATGCTTGAGAATCCCCATTCATACAAGAGGATCCGCCCCTGGATGTATGTGATGAGATAGTTGATATACCAACCCTGCATGAACTGACCATACCCTTAACATGATTTTTGTGGCACATCTTAGCATGCTTTTCGTAACATTATGACTTACTTAATTGTGTATCTAAATGAGTGATAAGTCGTTGATGATGCCCAAAAATAGAGAAAAAGAGGGAAGAACGGAAAAAGGCAATAAAAGGAATGGGAAAGCGGGCCTGTGAGGACGCGCTGACAAACAATGGCCACCACCCACGCGCCCTTCCTTTTAGAACACGTGGCAACCATACTTCAACAAGTGGCCTAAAGGAAGGAACATTTCCCTCGGGGGGGGGGGGGGTGTGGGTGCACACTAAAAAAAGAGAAGACACCCTAAGATAGGGGCTTTTTCGAAAAACCTAAGGGGGAGTGTTGTCTTATGCAGATCAAAGGGTGGAGTCTAGGCGTAACCTCACAAGTGCCCAATAACCATCATAATCGTCGAGTAGGTGGGCTTTCAGGTATGGGCATTAGGGGACTCCTCGACTTTGAGGTCCCGACTCCCACCCTTTCACTCTGTCTTAGGATAAGAACTCACTCTCTCCGAATAGCCTGGATGAAATCGACGCCAGAAGGGTGGAACGAGCTTCAGTTAGGACTCGGCGGCACCCGTCATTGGTCATCTACCGTCCGCGGATGACTGGACTGGGGTAAGACCGTCTCAGAGTGAGTGGTCATCCCGGCACAGGCAAAGATCCTCCCCCCTAGGATAGTAGCTTCGTGAGACCGTTCTCATGGGGAGGAACTTTAGGTAAGACCGTTGACCACTAAAATCAGGACACATGGCGCCCCCCCATGGCGACGTGGGGTGGGTCCACCTTTCAATTGCAGTTTTATCACTCGCGCCATCCGTGGGAACAGTCTCACGCTAAAAGGTTTTAAGGGAGTTCGTGCTAATGGAACTAGCATAAACTCTTTTCTAATAATGAATTATAAAATTCTTTCAGGTAGCAGCAGATAGAAGAAGATGAGCAATCACGTGGGGGATGTGTCCAACATGATGAGTCACGATGCGGATGAGACAGCAGGGTTTGCCCCGCACAATGCCTCTCCGAACCCCTTGGGAGCTCATGGCGACCCTATCCCCTCACCATACATACCCCAACACTTCGGCAAGACGGGGAGTTCAAGGAAGGTCATTTCTCCCCCCCTCCAAATCCCGAACATCTTTGGCAAGGCGGGGGGTGAACAGGGGCTACTATCTTCCCCCACCAAACCCTGAACATTTCTTCTTCTACGGACATCATGGCTTCTAAGTCCCCCGGCAGGAATATGTTCGCGATGGTTTCTACGGGAACGACTACAGTAACGCTCGGCAGGAACGTCACCAACAGGAGGGGTTCGAGCACCCGGGTCAGCATTTCCATTACGGGAATCCACATGCCAACAAGTTTTACCACGATGGACAGTCTTCAGACGTGTCCATGTCTAATAGGGTCAACCCATCCCACGCGCGGATGGATACGCAGGACCTTATACCTTAAGTCTTTTCAAGTGAAATCTGCAGGGCCCCAGTCCCCAAGCGGTGGAGGGACGTTAATCTCATGAAATATGATGGCACTACCGACCTAGACGATCACATGTTCCATTTCATGACAACTATGGGAATAAATAAGTACAACAACGCAATACTCTGCTGCACTTTCCCGTCGACTCTGACCAACATAGCCCTGCCATGGTTCACTAACCTCCCTTAGAATTCCATAACCGGTTTCGCGCAACTTTCTCAGGTATTAAAATCACACTTTGGGAGCTCCCGGTCGCACAAGAAAACCATGCTGGACCTAAATTCCATTAGGCAAGGAGCACATGAGACCTTGGGGCAATTCTTTGCACGATTAACCAGTGTAGTGGTACAGATCCCGAAGTTCAACCACAAGTCAGCGGTCATCATCCTCATGGGGAACCTGGAAGAAGGCCACTTCAAGATTCGCTTCTTCAGAAAGAAACCTAAGAGCTACGACACGCTGAGGGGCATGGTGTCCACCCAAATTGAGGCCGAAGAGGCTGCGGCCTCGAGCTCGAGGGCGAATGAAGGGCAACAGGGTTTCTTCGGGAAAATCGTTGGGAAGTTCCGGAAGGATAAGGGGGCCAGAAAGCAGAGAAGGCAATACTATGCGGATCACCAACCTACATCTCGGCAGGACGAAGTACACTTCAATAATGAAATAAGGAATCCAATCGAAGATCCGAATGAGCAAGGCCAAGGGGTACGACGTAACAAGGAGTATAGCTCCTCCCAGAGAGACGAAGGACACCGCCACTATGGGCGGCCTCATCGCGGCCCCCAGGACCCAACAGAAGAACAATACGCGGAACGCCAAAGGGGTCTTCGACAAGCTCAGAGGGAGGAATATCCACGACGTAATGGAGATCGGAATGAGAAACCGCGTTATCCCCCATACAACCATGGTAAGGGATGGGGCAGGAGATGGCGAGGTTGCCGAAGGGGCAAGGCCCAGCTAGCACAACGCTCGTTCAACCAAGCTCCTAGGAATGAAGCCCTCCATGAGAAAACTCAGACTAACCGGATCCCTGAACCCGAAGGCTTCATCGATACCTTGGCAGGGGGACTGTCACTTTCAGGGGCTAGCCGACAAGATAGGCAGAACTATGAGAGAGAGGCAAAGCAGCCCCCCTCCTCGGCAAGCCAAAGGATCGCCTCACAGAGACATACGGAGGTGATTTTTGCCGCGAGGGATGCCAAAGGTGTCCACATTTTAACAAGTCGTGCCCGAAAGACAGTTATCCCCTACCTTCAATTGATGAGCTGGTGGACATCACCGTGGGGAATGAATCCGTATGCTTTTTGGATGCCTACTCCGGGTACAACCAGATTCGCATGGATCAGATGGACAAAAAAGCGACCACTTTCATCACCAATCAAGGGATCTTCCGCTATAAAGTAATGCCTTTTGGCCTACGAAATGTTGGGGCCACCTTCCAGAGAACCGTTGACAAAATCTTCTGCGGGAAACTTGCAAAGAACGTGTCAATCTACGTGGATGACATAATGGTACGGAGCCGCAAAGCAGAAAATCATGTAGCAGATCTCCAGGAAACCTTTGACTCTTTGTGGCGAGACAGACTAAATTAAAATGCAGGAAAAATGTGTGTTCGGTGTCGACTCTGGTAAGTTTCTAGGTTTCATGGTCAGCCAACGGGGGATAGATGTGAATCCAGCAAGGATTATCGCTATTCAGGAACTGCAGCCGCCGCGTACGATCAAAGAGGTGCAGTCCTTGAATGGCGCGGTGAACTACCTGGGGAGTTTCTGCTCGTGCTTGGTTGACAAGTCGATGCCTTTCTTCGCACTGTTAAAGAAGAAGGGGCCAATACAGTGGATCCCAGAACTTCGTCACGCCTTTGAGGAACTAAAGGCTTTTTTGCACCACTTACCCGCTCTGCACCAACCATACGGAGTAGAGAGTCTGCAGCTGTACTTGGCAACAAAGGGCACTACCATCAGTGCGGTTCTCACCCGAGAAGGCCGGTACCCTGTGTACTACGTAATCAGAGTGCTACATGATGCGGAGACCAGATATGCACCAGTAAAGAAGATAATACTCTGTCTGATCTTCGCGGCTAGAAGACTCCGGCCATACTTCTAAGAACATGAAATTGAAGTACTCACGGACTTGCTGCTGAGGTAGATCCTCCATTCACCCAGCTTGTCGGGACGACTGACCAAGTGGGTCGTGGAACTCTCCGAGTTCGAGATAACCTATGCACCCCGCAAAGTGGCCCTGGCTCAGGCCCTCACCGACTTCATCTGTGAAACAAGATTTGAGGACGACGGAGAAGGTGACCAGAACAGATGGATTCCGAAGGTAGATGGAGCCGTACAATGCTGACGGAAGCGGGACAGGAATCATGCTCACTACCCCCGAGGGAGAAAAATCATGCTTCGCTCACAGACTGGATTTCCAGGTGACCAACAACGAAGCGGAGTATGAAGCTTTGATCGCGGGACGGGAAATCGCGCTAGCCCGAGGGGCGCGAACAATTACCATCTACACCGACTCGGAGGTAGTGACAAGGCAGGTGGACGGGACCTATGAGGCCAAGACAGGCCTTCTACCCAACTATCTACGCAAGGTTATGGCGCTAAAACGATCTTTCCTGCATTTCAAGCTAGAATTGGTTCCCCGAGAGATGAACGAGTCAGCAGATCTTTTGGCCCGGATTGGGGCGGCCATACCCCAAGAGCCGGGGAGAACTTCACGTTCGAGAAAAGGGAGCAACGAGGATTCATCCAGAAAGTCTACGCGGTCCTAACCGAAGGACCAGGAGATTGGCGCACCCCCATCGGAGTATTTAGGGAAAGGAGTTATTCCCTCTGAGAGAGGGGAGGCCAAGAAAATGAGCTACCAGGCCACCCGATTCATGATTCGCGAAGGCAGATTGTACAAGAAAGGTTTTAGTTTCCCCGACCTGCTGTGCGTGACCACGGATGAAGGAAAAATCATCGTTGGAGAACTACATGCAGGAGTATGTGCGCACCACCAAGGGTGGAGATCCTTAACCGCAAAGATCATGAGGTTAGGGTATTACTGGCCGACCATAAGGAAGGACGTGCAAAGTCATGTGCAGAGCTACGACCCGTGCCAAAAGCATGGGAACATCCGCGTGGCACCCGCCGAGCAGCTCCAAAGCATTTTTCGAGCGTGCCCATTTGCCCTGTGGGGAATGGACATCTTGGAGCCTTTTCCCACGACTCCAGGACAACTGAAGTACATTCTTGTTGTGGTAGACTACTTCACCAGATGGGTGGAAGCGGAAGCCATGGGGTTAATCACTGTCGAGAATGTCCGCCGGTTCTTGTGGAAGAATTTGGTATGCAAATTCGGAGTTCCGGAGGCCATCATTACAGACCATGGAACACAGTTCGACTGCGATGGAATTTGGGATTTCTGCGAGAGGCTGGGGATATCATTGAAGTTCTCGTCCGTCGCACATCTACAAACCAATGGACAAGCGGAAATCACCAACCGCCAGATCCTGGAAGGGATCAAGAACAAGCTAGGAAAGATCGCCAAAAGGCGATGGGCAGAGTTGCTCCTACTGGTACTATAGTCATAACAAACAACGGCCAAGACCCCAAAAGGAGAAACCCCTTTTGCACTAGTGTTCGGATCGGACGCAGTCATACCAATCGAAAGGATGCTCCCTTCGGCCCGAGTCCTTGCTTACGAATCCAAGGCCAACGATGAAGCCATGGAGGTGGAACTGCACCTCTGAGAGGAAAGAAGAAGGTTGGCCGCTCCGAAGGAACGAGAGTACAAGAAAAAGACAGAGAAATACCGCAACCAACGCATGGTCCCCCAACATTTCGAGAAAGGAGATCTGGTCCTCTGGTTGTCCCTAACAGGTGGCAAGCTAGATGAGAAATAGGAAGAACCCTACGTGGTGTTTGACTGCATTCACACTGGAGCTTACAAACTCCAAAAAGCAGAAGGAGTGGACCTCAACAAAACATGGAACATCGAGCACCTGAAGAAGTACTATGTGTAATCACCCCGTAAGTTGGAGAATGTTTTAAGTCACCTCCGCTGAATGTGAATAAATAAAAGCGGTTAGTGGGTGCTAAAATTCTGTACAAAACGAACAAGCAATTATCTCTGGCAATGGGTCCCAGGACGCTGGAGCTTGCTCCGCGTCGGGAATCCGGTTGGAGCTCTAGTCTCACTAATTAACAACTTCGTTAAGACCCAGGACACTAGAGCTTGATCCGCGTTGGGAATCCGGTTGGAGCTCTAGTCTCCCGGATCAACGACTTCGTTAAGTCCTAGGATGCTAGAGCTTGCTCCACGTCGGGAGTCCGGTTGGAGCTCTAGTCTCCCGGATCAAAAACTTCGTTAAGTTCCAGGACATTGAAGCTTGCTCCGCGTCGGGAATCCGGTTGGAGCTCTAGCTCCCGGTTCAATGACTTTGTTAAGTCCCAGGTCGCTGGAACTTGCTCCGCGTCGGGGATCCGGTTGGAGCTCTGATCTCCGGGATCAACAACTTCGTTAAGTCCCAGGACGCTGGAGCTTGCTCCGCGTCGGGAGTCCGGTTGGAGCTCTAGTCTCCCAGATCAACGACTTCGTTAAGTCCTAGGACGCTGGAGCTTGCTCTGCGCCGAGAGTCCGATTGGAGCTCTAGCCTCCCGGATCAACAAATTCGTTAAGCCCCAGGACGCTGGAGCTTGCTCCGCGTCGGGAATGCGGTTGGAGCTCTAGTCTCCCGGATCAACGACTTTGTTAAGTCCCAGGACGCTAAAGCTTGCTCCGCGTCGGGAATCCGGTTGGAGCTCTAGTCTCCCGGATTAACTTTTTCGTTAAGACCCAGGACGCTGGTGCTTCATCTGCGTCGGGAATCCGGTTGGAGCTCTAGTCTCCCGGATCAACGACTTCGTTAAGTCCCAGGACGCTAGAGCTTGCTCCGCCTCGGGAGTCCAGTTGGAGCTTTAGTCTCCCGGATCAACAACTTCGTTATGTCCCAGGACGCTGGAGCTTGCTCCGCGTCGGGAATCCGGTTGGAGCTCTAGTCTCCCGGATCAACGACTTCGTTAAGTCCCACGACGCTAGAGCTTGCTCCGCGTCGGGAATCCGGTTGGATCTCTCGTCTTCCGGATCAAAGACTTCGTTAAGTCCCAGGACGCTGGAGCTTGCTCCGCGTCGGGAGTCAGGATGGAGCTCTAGTCTCCCAGATTAACAACTTCGTTAAGTCCCAGGACGCTGAAGCTTGCTCCGCGTCGAGAATCCGGTTGGAGCTCTAGTCTCCCGGATCAACGACTTCGTTAAGTCCTAGGACGCTGAGCTTGCTCCGTGTCAGGAGTCAGGTTGGAGCTCTAGTCTTCCGGATTAACAACTTCGTTAAGTCCCAGGACGCTGAAGCTTGCTCAGTGTCGGGAATCCGGTTGGAGCTCTAGTCTCCCGGATCAACGACTTCGTTAAGTCCCAGGACGTTGGAGCTTGCTCCGTGTCGGGAATCCGGTTGGAGCTCTAGTCTCCCGGATCAACGACTTCGTTAAGTCCCAAGACGCTGGAGCTTGCTCCGCGTTGGGAGTCCGGTTGGAGCTCTAGTCTCCCCGATCAACGACTTCGTTAAGTCCCAGGACGTTGGAGGTTGCTCCGCGTCAGGAGTCCGGTTGGAGCTCTAGTCTCCCGAATCAACAACTTCGTTAAGTCCCAGGACGCTAGAACTTACTCCGCGTTGGGATTCCGGTTGGAGCTCTAGTCTCCCGGATCAACAACTTCGTTAAGTCTCAGGACGGTGGAGCTTGCTCCGCGTCGGGAGTCCGATTGGATCTCTAGTCTCCCGGATCAACGACATCGTTAAGTCCTAGGACGCTGGACCTTGCTATGAGTCAGGAGTCCGGTTAGAAATCTAGTCTCCCGGATCAATAACTTCGTTAAGTCCCAGGACGCTGAAGCTTGCTCCGCGTCGGGAATCCGGTTGGAGCTTTACTGGAGATCGAGTAAGGTTGTCAACGTCGGTTTGGCTCTTGTCGATCACCTGCACACAGAAGCTACAACGACCTTGATCGAGAATCAGTAACTCGATATCGAGGAGAGCTATTCGATATCGAGTAAGAAAGAAAAATAAAACGAAACGAAAGAAAGTAAAGACAAATGCTTTGGGATCTCGAAATAAACTGTATGAAAAAGACTTCCAAGACTGGGGTTGCAACAACGATAACCAAGCATGCATAAGGCAGAAATAAAACAGATAATCATGTGAATTGCATCAAAGGATCAAGCTTTCGCCTTTTCCAACAATTAGACAACTTTTTCAAGAAACCCTAATTGTCTCTACCGATTTTATGTTTACAATCAAAGTTGTTAGCATGGATCTCCATTAGATGGGTAATAAACACATAACAAGTAGTAGATGCTCAAAACACGATAAAAGTCGGATCTTTACCTCAAACGCGCAGGGCTATTGTTGGGCTCGCCCTAACCCTAGAAGTGGGTGGACTACTCGCGCTTCATCGCAACCTCAGACATCATTGATTGAAAGGAAATAACTTGCATAAACTAAATTCAAAGTCTTGACAATCCCGGCATCCAACTCTCGTTGAACGCCAAAACCCTAAAACCTTCGAACTCCTAAAACCTCTATGTGTAACTGTGTCTCTGAATTTGAATTGGATGCCTCCTTAAATGGGGCTTTATTTATAGCCTTCTACTCATTGCTATTCAAGGATAGAATATCTCTATCTTTATCTAAATCTATATTTAAAAGCTTAATGATAAATAAATGCAATAAAGGAATTAAATCTAAAAAGGAAATTATATCTTAAAGTCTTCAAGTGGATAAATCTTCTTTTCCATGATGGATCTTGATAGAATCGGATAGAACTCGGCAATCTTCGGCCCCAAGGAATCCCAATTCGAGTAGGACAGCTCATAACGCGTTACGCGGCTTCTGGAAAGTTCCTCGATCTCGAGGAAGTATACTCGATCTCGAGGAAGTATACTCGATCTCGAGTAGAATGGTTGTTGACTTCAGTGGCTTGGCATGTCGACTAGCTCCTCCTCGGACTGGCTCGGACATGGGCTCCTGGGCTTGGTCGATCTCGAGGACCTTACTCGATCTCGAGTAAAGGTGGCTCATCGACTAGTGTGCTCGGCAGTGTCGGGTAGCTCTTCTCGACATGCTCGGACATGGCTCCTGGCTTGTCGACCTCGAGGACTTTCCTCGACATCGAGGAGTGCTGCTCAGTGTCCGGCATGCTCGACAAGGTCGGGTAGTCTCTCCTCGGCATCCTCGGGTAGGCTCTCCTCGACTCCGGGTTGTCTCCGAGGCTTTGTCGATCTCGAGGTAACTACTCGATCTCGAGGAACCTCCTGGAGTCGGGTTGGCTCGTCTTCAGCTTCTCGACATGGGCTCCTCGATCAGTGCAGGTGCCTAGACATGGGTTGTCGATATCGAGTATAACTCATCGATATCGAGTAGATTTGGGCCTCCGTCCTTGCTTCTTGGTTTTCTCCCGAAATGGTTCCATATTCTGCAATATTAAACAGAAACTTATGTAGATCTCCATTTCTGACAAATAAGCACATACTACATAAATTCGACATATTCCCAACCCGAAATATGCCAAGTGTATAGAATATGAAACTAAAATATGCATAAAAACATGGCTACTCTAGAGACATCAAATCACCCCATACTTAGACTTGCTTGTCCTCAAGCAATAACCAAACAATAACCAAGACCTACAACACATCCTTCAAGTCTTCGCCTTTTGTCAAAAGCAACATCTCAAGTAGTAGCAATGTAAGACAAGTGAATTTAATGTCATCACACATATATGAGCGATCCATAAGCATAGGCAATATAAATCCAACCTCACAGGGATAATGTGTTTACACTCAACTCTCAATGTGTTTAGGCTATGTAGATCAACTCTCAACTCAATTCCATACACAATCTCATAAACATTACAATTTAAATGTAAATCCACTTCGCAACCAATTATGCAAATGTAACAATAATTATCAGGAGGACTTTGCTCAATAGAAGTCTTCAAAGAAGATTCCATTCAGCATGGTTGTAATGGGGCTTGGTAAGAAATATAAGGGTATGGAATTATTTGGCCATGTGGTGCTTAATAAAATTCGGGAATCAAGACTCCTAAATCTTCAACACAACTCAACCAAATCATAATTCTCAATCATATGCATCAACCAAACTCTCCAATTTATCTCAATGAAGTATGTAACCTTTCAAACTTCCCCAACCTCTCCAAAGTATGTATCTTGCGAAATAATGAAAGAAATAAGGTAAATTTGGCTCATGCACTTTATTCACAATTGCAAACTATTTTTTTTGAAACGAAAATAACATCAAATAACACTAGTGCATTTATAGGGTGAGCCAAAAGTCTTTTTACATAATATGCATAGCAAGATAAAAATATAAAACTCACCCCATACTTAGACTTGCTTGTCCTCAAGTAATAACCAAACAATAACCAAGACCTACAACACATCATTCAAGTCTTCGCCTTTTGTCAAAAGAAACATCTTAAGTAGTAGCAATGTAAGACAAGTGAATTTAACGTCATCACACATATATGAGCGATCCATAGGCTTAGGCAATATAAATCCAACCTCACAGGGATAATGTGTCTACACTCAACTCTCAAATGTGTTTAGGCTATGAAGATCAACACTTAACTCAATTCCATATACAATCTCATAACATTGCAATTTAAATATGAATCCACTTCATAACCAATTATGAAAATGCAACAAGAATTATCAGGAGGACTTCGCTCAATAGAAGTCTTCAAAGAAGATTCTATTCGGCGGGGTTGTAATGGGGCTTGGTAAGAAAAAATAAGGAATGGAATTATTTGGCCATGTGGTGCTTTAATAAAATTCGGGAATCAAGACTCCTAAATCTCCAACACAACCAAACCATAACTTCTCAATCATATGCATCAACCCAAACTTTCCAATTTATCTTAATGAAGTATGTAACCTTTCAAACTTCCTCAACCTCTCCAAAGTATGCATCTTGCAATGAAAGAAATAAGGTAAATTTGGCTCATGCACTTTATTCACAAACATATGTACTTTTTCTCTTTCATTTTTTTCGGATTTTTTTTAAACGAAAATATAAAATAAAACTAATGGTGCATTTATAATGTGAGCCAAAAATCCTTTTACATAATATGCATAGCAAGATAAAAATTTAAAACCAACCCCTATCTCAATAATTTCCACAATCCTTTTTACTTGAAATGCAACATAAGCTCATTTCTTCCACAAACCATTATTTCAACCATTCTAAGTCTTAATTCCCAAATGGGGGTCAGGCTCAATTTGGCTAAGGATATTTTTGTGGAGTTTACAAGAAAAGTCTCAGGCTAATGTTCTGGCTTCAAGCAGGGATAATACAGGGTAGGTAAAGAGAGGATAAAATTGGCTTAAAAGGTGCCTCCATCATTTAATTCTCATCAACATAAACATATCAATGCATTGGCTTTGAATAACTATCACAACATTTAGAGATGCATAGGAAGAGTAAATACACTCAAGAAAGCAGAGGGATTTTTAATGTTCTCCCTATAAGGCCAAAATTTTCACTGGGACAATTTTTGTTGGATTTTAACCTTTAGCTTGGGATCATATGTGCTCAATTTCATCACAAGTTCACAATCCACATAAAAACCATTTTGAGGACTTAGGCTAAACCTTCCAAACATGCCATAGGATTTATATGATCAAGTCAGTCATTATTTATCATCATAGGACATCTAAGTTAGGGTATAAAAACTTGAAACAATGCAAAAATTTAAACATGCATATTTTTTCATTTTTTGATATTTTCTATTTTTTTTTCCTTATGCAAAAATCAAGACTAAAGTATGACAAAAGATTTAAAAGGCATAAAATTTAAACATGAATGCATAACATAAAAATTAAAATTTCACCATGTAAAACCAAAAGCAAGACTAACACATATGATAATGATAATGAGCCCTTCCCCCACCCCATACTTAAAATATACAGTGTCCCTACTGTATAAAATCAAATAAAAACAAGAGTAAAGGAAGGAACTCACATGATAACAAATCGAGGAGGGCAGATTAGTGCAGATCGAGTAGACATCTTTGTCGATCTCGAGTACATGTTACTCGATCTCGAGTACATGTTACTCGATCTCGAGTAGCTTTTCTGCGTCTAATGGTTTCTGAAGTCGAGGAGCTTCTGGTGGCTTGTCGATATCGAGTTGGCCTACTCGATATCGAGTAGTGTCTGGGATGCTCCTCTTTGTCGTCGTCGACTTGGCCTTCGTCAATTCTGACTGTTTTCAGGGACTTCTTTATTCCACTTTTCGCGATCCTTATATGCTTGCCGACCTAAAAGTGTTAGATTGCACAAGAAACAAGACTATCCACATGAAATATTCTAAAAGACATAAAACCAAAACCAAAAACCAAAAAGTTCAAAAAGTCCCAAAATTCATAAAGTTTTATATACATGCTCTAGATTTTAGAGTCGCTAGGCCGACTTCTCCGTTTGCGCTTAAGGACCATTGGTGTGGGGCCCGCTCATGCTTGGCCCTTCTCCTGGATCATCTAGGTCCTGATGGTAGTATGCAAGCTCAGCTGATAGGTGGTCGCTTGCATCATCTCCTTTCTCTTTCTTCTTCTTCCTTCCAGCTCTTAGTTTTCGCAGATTCTCTCTCCACGGTGCCTTATCTCCCCTTAAATCATTGATAATTTTCTTTATGGATTGCGAGGGAGTAGAATTCATACCTGAACTTACCTTTTCGGACCCAAAACAGAAATCTTTGGGCCTGGGGCTAGTCGAGATCGAGTACTGCTGGTCGACCTCGAGTAGATGGACCCCATACTTAGGCTCTTGGCAAGTCAGTGGCTCAGCAGAGGTTGTCAATATCGACAAAGGCTTGTCGAGATCGAGTAGAAGCCTTGTCGAGATCGAGTTGGCTTGGTCGATCTCGAGTACAGTGTTGGCACCTTCCTCCATTGTTTGCTTGGTTTCGTGGTTGCTGATGCTTTTCACCTCCAGCCAGGAAATTTCGTCTTTTGCAGGGACAAAAGAAAAATCCAAAACCTCATCGCCTATGGTGAAGGTGAGCGAGCGATTCTTAACACTAATTCTGGCATCTGCAGTAGCTAAGAATGGTCTTCCAAGAATAATAGGGCTAGTAGGATCTTTAGCACAATCAATGATAAGGAAATCTGCTGGAACAAAGAATTTACCAACCTGGACTGGGACATTTTCAACTATACATGTAGGGATGACCACCGTATTGTTTGCCATGTATAGCTTGGCATCCATAGGTTCTATGCATCCTATTTTGACCTTCCGCCAGATTGATAGAGGCATGATGCTCACACTTGCTCCTAAATCACAAAGAGACTCATATTTATATTGTCCAAAACCCACAGTAACAGAAAACTTACCAGGGTCAGGTCTCTTTTCAGGGAAGTGGAGTACTTTGCATTCGTCTGCGATCTTTGAGATGGATCGCTTCTTGCTTAGGATTTCCTTTAGAAATTTGACATATCCAGGTATCTCTTGCAGGGCTTCTGTAAAAGGAATAGAAACATTCAGTTCTTACAACATATTAACAAATCTGGTAAACTTACCTGCAGTGGGATCTTTATGTGTTTTAGAAGGAAAAGGCAGTGGCTTTTTCTACTTCGGAGCCAAATCAGCTGTCGGAGGGGTTGCAGAGTCGTCGACGTCGGCCAGATTCTGCTCCTCGATCTCGACCACGGGCTCCTCGACATCGAGTTGGGTGGTCGACCTGGAGTTGCTGGTCTGCGCAGCGGAGTCCGAGCTCAGCTTCTGGTCTGTGTCGAGTAGCAGCTTGTCGAGATCGAGTACGCTCTCCTCGAGATTGAGTAGGCTTTGCTCTGTCTCGAGTTGCTGATCTGCCTTGCTTTGATGTTTCCCGACCTCTGGCTCGTGTAATTGATGCCCACTCCTGAGTTTGATAGCTGCGACGTGTCCGTTCTTCCCCTTAGGATTTGGTTCTGTTTGCCCAGGGAGCTGTCCGGATGGTCGTGGGATCTGTGCAGCGATTTGACCTATCTGGGTCTCTATTCCTCTTTTCCAGATATCCAGTTTCCCAAATTTTGTGTTGAAATTCTGGAGCTGATTGTTGATGGTGTTTGTAGCCTCCAGGTCTATGCATGATTTCGGCGCATCTTATCAAGGATCAGTTGTAGATCGTCCTTCTTTTGATCCCTTTCTGGATGCCCTGGAGCTCTGTAGGGTGGGGGATTCCTAGGAGGACCTTGGTTCCACTGTGGTTGATAGAACCTTTGATCTCCCATGTATCGATTTGGACCCCCTGCGTAAGCTGCCTCTTCATGTGTTTTTGCCATTCTGACTTGCTCAGTGTGTGGGCACTCAGTAGTGGTGTGCCTCTGTGATCCACATTCGATGCAAGGCTGATTGAAAGATAGATATTTGACTTGCTTGAGGAGCTTGCGATTCTGGTCTTTGTAGAATTTCTCTCTGACATTTGGGTCGATCTCTTTTGCTGGCTCATAGAGTGGCATAGATGGTGCTGGCCTGGCGTAGAAGTTCTCCTCATAGTTTGCAGTAGACCCATATTTGTTGTGATAATTGGTGAGCTTGTCCAGCACACCCCAGACGTCAATTGGCGACATCATCAAATACTCATAGCGAGTATAATGGTTGATTCTGTCCTTAGTGACATGATCAAGAGAGTTGAAGAAAATCTCCTGAATGACGTAGGGTGGCTGTCCATGAGTAGGGCAAGATTGCAACAGTTCTTTGTAGCGTTCCCATGCCTTTTCCAGCGGTTCCCCTTGCTTCTGTTTGAAGGTGGTGATTTTCTGGCGGAGAAGTGTTGTTTTGGCAGGTGGGAAGAATTTATTCAGAAATTCTTGCTCTACTTGGGTCCATGTTGTGAGTGATCTTGGTTTTAGCTCTTCAAGCCACTTCAGTGCAGTCCCAGCGAGAGACCAGCGAAAAGCTTTCATCTTGACATATTCCAGAGTTGTACCTTTAGCAAGAGTACGGCACATGTCAGAAAAATTGGTAATATGTTCAAGAGGGCACTCATTAAATTTGCCATAAAAAGCATTATTTTTAAGCTCTATAAGAAATTGAGTGCGAATTTCAAAAGAGTTATCAGGGATTAGAATCGCCGATTCAGGCATGACGAGAGTTGGATGCATATAATCCTCTGCAGTAGTTGGATATTGGGCAAGCTCAGCTTCTGCTTGCCTTGCGCGCTCAGCTTCTTGTTCCCTCGCTGCCCTTTCATTGGCGATAGTGGTATCCTTTGCGGCTAGCTCCCTTGTAAGCCTGGCTATCAGCTGTTCTTGTGTTTCAACGGCCGCCATGATCCTTTTGAGTTTAGAGTGGATGTGTAGGTAACGCTCCGTTTCGTCTAAGCTGTCAAACTCAGGTGGTAGACCAGAACGGCGCATACACCTGTAAAGTAACTCAAAGCAGACGTGAGATTTAACTACCTAAGGCGCGAATGATAGCTTCCCCGGCAACGGCGCCAATTTGTTGTAGGAGGAAATCGAGACTTGCAATAATAAAATAGAAATAAATCACAGCAAACCAGATTCCGTCCCTTGCAAATAATTACAAGACCTCCTCCTGATGTAGTAGCGGGAAGTCAGGATCGATCCCCGAGTAAGCGTGTCAGCGGATCCTAGGCAGCGGAGAAATCTCACAGAAGTCGACTACAGATGTCCTCGATCTCGACTAGAGTTAGTCGACAGAAGATCGGACCAGTCGAGCAGAGTAGCAGATACAGGCACTGGGTCTCGTCGATCTCGACTAGAGGCTACTCGATATCGAGTAGGGCCCTTGTCGACTTCGGCTTGGCTTGTCGAGTACCTGCACACAAAAGCTACAACGATGCTAGATCGAATATCAGTAACTCGAGGTCGACCAGACTTGGTCGAGATCGAGTAAGGGCAGAAAAACGAAACAAAGAAATAAAGTAAAGGCATATGCTTTGGGACTTCGAACTAAATTGTATGTAAAAGGACTTCCAAGATTGGGGTTTGCAACAACGATAACCAAGCATGCATAAGACAGAAATAAACAGATAATCATGTGAATTGCATCAAAGGACTAAGCTTTCGCCTTTTCCAACAATTAGACAACTCTTTCAAGAAACCCTAATTGTCTCTACTGATTTTATGTTTACAATCCAAGTTGTTAGCATGGATCTCCATTAGATGGGTAATAAACACATAAACAAGTAGTAGATGCTCAAAACATGATAAAAGTCGGATCTTTACCTCAAACACGCATGGCTATCGTCGGGCTCGCCCCAACCCTAGAAGTGGGTGGACTACTCGCGCTTCATCGCAACCTCAGACATCATTGATTGAAAGAAAACTAATTGCATTAAAATAAACCAAAGTTTACAACCGCTTGAAGCCAATTCCGCTCTCGCTTCACAACTCCAATCGGCCGCTCACTCTCTCTCTCTACTTCTCCTACTTACTTCTCTCTGAAATTGAATGACTAGAAATCAGCCCCATGGGCTTTATTTATAGGCCTCTAAACCTTGCTACTCAAGGATAGAAATCTTTATCTATATCTAAAACTATATCTAAAAAGCTTAATGATAAATAAATGGAAATAAAGGAATTAAATCTAAAATAGGGAAATATATCTAAAAGTCTTTTAATGGATAGATATTCTTTTTCCTTGATGTATCTTGATAGATCGGATAGAATTAGCAAACTTTGAGCCCAAGGAATCCCAATCCGAGTAGAACTCCCCAAAATGTGTTACGCGGTTTCTGTAGCCGTTGTCGATCTCGAGTAGAGCCTACTCGATCTCGACTAGGAGTGTCGTCGACTGGGCTTGGCTCGTCGTCTCGGCTAGCTGGTCCTCAACATGGCTCGGGCTTGGCTCTTAGCGCTTCGTCGATCTCGAGGAGCATTTCTCGATCTCGAGTAGGGGTGGATCATCGACTTCGGCCTTCTGGTGTTGTCGAGGAACCCTTCTCGACATGGTCGGACATGGTCTTCAGTTGCTTCGTCGACATCGAGTATGGTCCTCTACATCGAGTAATGTGTCTGGGCGCCAGGTCGGGTACTCTCTTCCTCAGTCTCCTCGGACAGGCTTTCCTCGACTCCGGGTTGTTTTCGAGGTCTTGTCGATCTCGAGTTGTGGCACTCGATCTCGAGGAGGGTGTGGAGTCAGGTTCTTCGTCTTCAGCTTCTCGACATAAGCTCCTCGATCCTGGCAGGTGTCTAGGCATGGCTTGTCGAGATCGACTACAGTTTGTCGATGTCGAGTAGCTTTGTGCTCCGGTTCTCGCTTCTTGATTTTCTCCCGAAATGGTTCCATATTCTGCGATATTAAACAAAAACTTATGTAGATTTCCATTTCCGACAAATAAGCATATACTACATAAATCCGACATATTCCCGACCCGAAATATGCAAAATGTAAAGAATATGGAGCTAAAATATGCATTAAGACATGGCTACTTTGGAGACATAAAAAACCAACCCATATCTCAATAAATTCCAAAAATCCTTCTTACTTGAAATGCAACACAAGCTCATTCCTTCCACCGACCATTATTTCAACCAACTCTAAGTCTTAATTCCCAAATGGGGGTCAGGCTCAATTTGGCTAAGAATAATTTTGTGGAGTTTATAATAAAAGTCTCAGGCGAATGTTCTGGCTTCAAGTAGGGATAATGCAGGGTAGGTAAAGAGAGGATAGAATTGGCTTAAAAGGTGCCTCCATCATTTAATTCTCATTCAGATAAACATATAAATGCAATGGTTTTGAATAACTATCACAACATTTAGAGATGCATAGGAAGAGTAAATACACTCAAGAAAGCAGAGGGATTTTTTTATGTTCTCCCTATAAGGCCAAAATTCTTGATGGGACAACTTTTGTTGGATTTTAACCTTTAGCTTAGGATCATATGTGCTCAATTTCATCACAAGTTCACAATCCACATAAAAAAACAATTTCGAAGACTCAAGCTAAACCTTCCAAATATACCATATGATTTATATGATCAAGTCAATCATTATTTATCATCATATGACATCTAAGTTAGGGTATAAAAACTAAGACAATGCAAAAAAAAATTAAACATGCATATTTTTTTTTTTTTTCGACATTTATTTATTTATTTATATTTATTTTTTTAAACTATAAACAAAACTAAAGTATTACAAAAGACTAAAAATGCATAAAATTTAAACATGAATGCATAACATAAAATTTAAAATTTCACCATGTAAAACCAAAAGCAAGACTAAAACATATAGTAATAATAATGAGTCCTTCCCCCACCCCATACTTAAAATATACAGTGTCCCCACTGTATAAAATCAAATAAAAACAAGAGTAAAGGAAGGAACTCACAAGATAACACATTGAGGAGGGCAGATCAGTGCAGGTCGAGGAAAGATTTTGTCGATCTCGAGTACAAAACTCGATCTCGAGGAGGCTTCTCTGCGTCCAGTGGATTTCTGAAGTCGAGGAGCTTCTGGATTTAGTCGATATCGAGTTGGCCTACTCGACATCGACGAGTTTTTGGGCTGCTCCTCCTTGTCGTTGTCGACTTGGCCTTCGTCGATTCTGACTGTTTTTCAGGGACTTCTTCTTTCCACCTTTCGATCCTTTTATGCTTGCCGACCTAAAAGTGTTAGATTGCACACAAAAACAAGACTTTCCACTTGAAGTATTCTAAACTAAAAAAACCAAAAACCAAAAACCAAAACCAAAAAGTTCAAAAGTCCCAAAATTCATAAAGTTTTATATACATGCTCTAGATTTTAGAGTCGCTAAGCCGACTTCTCCATTTGCGCTCAAGGACCATTAGTGTGGGGCCCGCTTATGCTTGACCCTTCTCCTGGATCATCTAGGTCCTGTTGGTAGTATGCAAGCTCAGCTGACAGGTGGTTGCTTGCATAATCTTCCTTCTCTTTCTTCTTCTTCCTTCCAGCTCTTAGCTTTCACAGATTCTCTCGCCACGGGGCCTTACTTCCCCTTAAATTATTGATAATTTTCTTTATAAACTGAGGGGGAGTAGAATTCATACCTGAACTTACCTTTTCGGACCCAAAACAGAAATCTTCGGGCTTGGGGTTAGTCGATGTCGAGTACGGCTGGTCGACATCGAGTACAGGGACCCCATACTTAGGCTCTTGGCAAGTTAGTGGCTCAGCAGAGGAAGTCGATGTCGACGAGTCTTGGTCGAGATCGAGTAGATGGGTAGTCGAGATCGAGGAAGCTTGGTCGATCTCGAGTACAGTGCTGGTGCTTTCCTCCGTTGATTGCTTGGTCCCGTGGTTGCTGATGCTTTTTACCTCTAGCCATGAAATTTCCTCCTTTGCAGGGCCAAAAGAGAAATCTAAAACCTCATCGCTTATGGTGAAGGTGAGCGATCGATTCTTAACACTAATTCTGGCATCTGCAGTAGCTAAGAATGGTCTACCAAGAATAATAGGGCTAGTAGGATCTTCAACATAGTCTATAATAAGGAAATCTGCTGGAACAAAGAATTTGCCAACCTGGACGGGGACATTCTCAACTATACCTGTAGGGATGACCACTGTATTGTTTGCCACGTATAGTTTGGCATCCACAGGCTCTATGCATCCTATTTTTACCTTCCGCCAGATTGATAAAGGCATGATGCTCACACTTGCTCCTAAATCACAAAGAGACTCATATTTATATTGTCCAAAACCCACAGTAACAGAAAACTTACCAGGGTCAGGTCTCTTTTCAGGGAAGTGGAGTACTTTGCATTCGCCTGCGATCTCTGAGATGGATCGCTTCTTGCTCAGGATTTCCTTCAGAAATTTGACATATCCAGGCATCTCTTGCAAAGCTTTTGTAAAAGGAATAGAGACATTCAGTTCTTGCAGCATATTAACAAATCGGTTAAACCTACCTGCAGGGGGATCTTTCTGTGCCTTGGAAGGAAAAGGCAGTGGCTTTTTCTATTTCGGAGCCAGATCAGACATCGAAGGTATTGCAGAGTCCTCGACGTCGGCCAACTTCTCCTCGATCTCGACAAGAGAGTCCTCGATCTCGACTTGGGATGTCGACCTCGAGTTGCTGGGCTGTGTAGTGGTGTCCGAGCTGGGCTTCTAGGCTTGGCCAAGGAGGTTGTTGTCGATCTCGAGTACATGCTCCTCGAGATTGAGTTGCTGCTGTTCCGTGTCGAGTTGCTGCTCTGCCTTGTCTTGATGTTTCCCGACCACTGGCTCGTGTAGTTGATGCCCACTTCTGAGTTTGATAGCTGCGACGTGTCCGGTCTTCCCCTTAGGTGTTGGTTCTGTTTGCCCAGGGAGCTGTCTAGATGGTCGTGGGATCTGTGCAACGATTTGACCCATCTTGGTCTCTATTCCCCTTTTCCAGATGTCCAGTTCTCCAAATTTTGTAGTGATGTTTTGGAACTGGTTGTTGATGGTGCCTTGATTCCGACGCATCTCCTCAAGGATCAGCCGTAGATCATCCTTCTTTTGATCCCTTTCTGGATGTCCTGGAGCTCTGTAGGGTGGGGGGTTCCTAGGAGGACCTTGGTTCCACTATGGTTGATAAAACCTTTGATCCCTCATATAGCGATTGGGACCCCCTGCGTAAGCTGCCTCCTCATGTGTCTCTACCATCCTGACTTGCTTAGTGTGTGGGCACTCAGTAGTGGTGTGCCGCTGTGATCCGCATTCTATGCAAGGCTGGTTGATAGATAGATACTTGACTTGATTGAGGAGCTTGCGATTCGGGTCTCTGTAGAACTGCTCCCTGACATTCGGGTCAATCTCCTTTGCTGGCTCAAAGAGTGGCATAGATGGTGCTGGCCTGGCATAGGATTTCTCCTCAAAGTTTGCAGTAGACCCATATTTGTTGTCATAATTGGTGAGCTTGTCCACCACACCCCAGGAGTCAATTGGTGGCATCTTCAGATACTCATAGCGAGTATACTGGTTGATTATGTCCTTAGTGACTTGATCAAGAGAGTTGAAGAAGATCTCCTGAATGACGTAGGGTGGTTGTCCATGAGTAGGGCAAGATCGCAGCAGTTCTTTGTAGCATTCCCATGCCTTTGCTAGCGGCTCCCCAGGCTTCTGTTTGAAGGCTGTGATTTTCTGGCGGAGGAGTGCTGTTTTGGCGGGAGGGAAGAATTTGTTCAGGAACTCTTGCTCTACTTGGGCCCATGTTGTGAGTGATCTTGGTTTCAGCCCTTCAAGCCACTTCAGTGCAGGTCCAGCGAGAGACCAGCGAAAAGCTTTCATCTTGACATATTCCAGAGTTGTACCTTAAGCAAGAGTACGACACATGTCAGAAAAATTGGTAATATGTTCAAGAGGACACTAATTAAATTTTCCATAACAAACATTATTTTTAAGCTCTATAAGAAATTGAGTGCGAATTT
The DNA here is from genome assembly GCA_037127255.1 of Persicaria tinctoria. Taxonomy (NCBI): domain Eukaryota; kingdom Viridiplantae; phylum Streptophyta; class Magnoliopsida; order Caryophyllales; family Polygonaceae; genus Persicaria; species Persicaria tinctoria. The sequence goes on along the minus strand of JBANSL010000001.1, from coordinate 40,572,852 downwards.
CAAAAGAGTTTTCAGAGATTAGAATCGCCGATTCAGGCACGACGAGAGTTGAATGCATATAATCCTCTGCAGTGGTTGGGATTGGGCAAGCGCAGCTTCTGCTTGCCTTGCGCGCTCAGCTTCTTGTTCCCTTCCTGCTCTCTCATCGGCGATAGTAACATCCCTTGCGGCTAGTTCCCTTGTAAGCCTTTCAATCAGATGTTCTTGTGTTTCTGCGGCCGCCATGGCTCTTTGTAGCTTAGCTCTGATGTGTAAAAGGTGTTCCGGTTCGTCTAAGCCGTCAAACTCAGGTGGTTGACCAGAATGGCGCATACACCTGTAAAGTAACTCAAAGAAAACGTGAGATTTTAACTACCTAAGGCACGAATGATTGCTTCCCCGGCAACGACGCCAATTTGTTGTAGGAGAAAATCGAGTTTAAAATATATTAAAACAATTCAAACCAGATTCTGCCCATGCAAATAATTACAAGACCTCCTCCTGATGCAGCAGCGGGAAGTCAGGATCGATCCACGAGGTAGCGTGTCAGCGGATCCTAGGCAGCGGAGAAATCTCACAGAAGTGGTCGACAACAGGTGGCCTAGATCTCGAGTACAGTTACTCGACGGAAGATCGGACAGTCCAACAGCGCAGCAGTCACATGCGATTTTTGGTCGAGATTGAGTAACCTTTACTCGAGATCGAGTAAGGTTGTCGACGTCGGTTTGGCTCTTTTCGGTCACCTGCACACAGAAGCTACAACGACCTTGATCGAGAATCAGTAACTCGATATCGAGGAGTGCTATTCAATATCGAGTAAGACAGAAAACTAAAACAAAACGAAAGAAAGTAAAGACAAATGCTTTGGGATCTCGAAATAAACTGTATGAAAAAGACTTCCAAGACTGGGGTTTGCAACAACGATAACCAAGCATGCATAAGGCAGAAATAAAACAGATAATCATGTGAATTGACTCAAAGGATCAAGCATTCACCTTTTCCAACATTTAGACAACTCTTTCAAGAAACCCTAATTGTCTCTACCGATTTTATGTTTACAATCAAAGTTGTTAGCATGGACCTCCATTAGATGGGTAATAAACACATAACAAGTAGTAGATGCTCAAAACATGATAAAAGTCAGATCTTTACCTCAAACGCGCAGGGCTATCGTTGGGCTCGCCCCAACCCTAGAAGTGGGTGGACTACTCGCGCTTCATCGCAACCTGAGACATCATTGATTGAAAGGAAATAACTTGCATAAATTAAATTCAAAGTCTTTACAATCCCGGCATCCAACTCTCGTTGACCGCCAAAACCCTAAAACCTTCGAACTCCTAAAACCTCTATGTGTAACTGTGTCTCTGAATTTGAATTGGATGCCTCCTAAAATCAGCCCCATGGGCTTTATTTATAGCCTTCTACTCCTTGCTATTCAAGGATAGAATATCTCTATCTCTATCTAAATCTATATCTAAAAGCTTAATGATAAATAAATGCAATAAAGGAATTAAATCTATAAAGGAAATTATATCTAAAAGTCTTCAAGTGGATAAATATTCTCTTCCCTGATGGATCTTGATAGAATCGGATAGAACTCGGAAATCTTCGGCCCCAAGGAATCCCAATCCGAGTAGGACAGCTCACAACGCGTTACACGACTTCTGGAAAGTTCCTCGATCTCGAGTAGAATGGTCGTCGACTTTAGTGGCTTGGCATGTCGACTAGCTCCTCCTCGAACTGGCTCGGACATGGGCTCCTAGGCTTAGTCGATCTCGAGGACCTTACTCGATCTCGAGTAAAGGTGGCTCATCGACTATTGTGCTCCGCAGTGTCGGGTAGCTCTTCTCGACATGCTCGGACATGGCTCCTGGCTTGTCGACCTCGAGGAGTTTCCTTGACATCGAGGAGTGCTGCTCAGCGTCCGGCATGCTCGACCAGGTCGCGTAGTCTCTCCTCGGCATCCTCGGGTTGGCTCTCCTCGACTTCGGGTTGTCTCCGAGGCTTTGTCGATCTCGAGGTAACTACTCGATCTCGAGGAACCTCCTGGAGTTAGGTTGGCTCGTCTTCAGCTTCTCGACATGGGCTCCTCGATCAGTGCAGGTGCCTAGACATGGGTTGTCGATATCGAGTATAACTCATCGATATCGAGTAGATTTGGGCCTCCGTCCTTGCTTCTTGGTTTTCTCCCGAAATGGTTCCATATTCTGCAATATTAAACAAAAACTTATGTAGATCTACATTTCTGACAAATAAGCACATACTACATAAATTCGACATATTCCCAACCCGAAATATGCCAAGTGTATAGAATATGTAACTAAAATATGCATAAAAACATGGCTACTCTAGAGACATCAGAGCTCTAGTCTCCCGGATCAACGACTTCGTTAAGTCCCATGACGCTGGAGCTTGCTCCGCGTCGGGAATCCGGTTGGAGCTCTAGTCTCCCGGATCAACGACTTCGTTAAGTCCTAGGACGCTGGAGGTTGCTCCGTGTCGGGAATCCGGTTGGAGCTCTAGTCTCCCGGATTAACTTTTTCGTTAAGACCCAGGACGCTGGAGCTTGCTCTGCGTTGTGAATCTGGTTGGAGCTCTAGTCTCCCGGATCAACGACTTCGTTAAGTCCCAGGACGCTGGAGCTTGTTCCGCATCGGGAGTCCGGTTGGAGCTTTAGTCTCCCGGATCAACAACTTCGTTAAGTCCCAGGACACTGGAGCTTGGTCCGCGTCGGGAATCCAGTTGGAGCTCTAGTCTCCGGATCAACGACTTTGTTAAGTCCCAGGACGCTGGAGCTTGCTCCGCGTCGGGAGTCCGGTTGGAGCTCTAGTCTCCCGGATCAACAACTTCGTTAAGTCCCAAGACGCTGGAGCTTGCTCCGCGTCGGGAATCCGGTTGGAGCTCTAGTCTCTCGGATCAACGACATCGTTAAGTCCTAGGACGCTGGAGCTTGCTCCGCGCCGGGAATCCAGTTGGAGCCTAGTCTCCCGGATAAACGACTCCGTTAAGTCCTAGGGTGCTGGAGCTTGCTCCGCGTTGGTAGTCCGGTTGGAGCTCTAGTCTCCCGGATAAACAACTTCGTTAAGTCCCAGGACGCTGGAGCTTGCTCCGCGTCGAGAATCCGTTTGGAGCTCTAGTCTCCCGGATCAACGACTTCGTTAAGTCCCAGGACGCTGGAGCTTGATCCGCGTCGGGAATCCGGTTGGAGCTCTGGTCTCCCGGATCAACGACATCGTTTAGTCCCAGGACGCTGGAGCTTGCTCCGCGTCGGGAGTCTGGTTGGAGCTCTAGGCTCCTGGATCAACGACTTCGTTAAGTCCCAGGACGCTGGAGCTTGCTCCGCGTCGGGAATCTGGTTGGAGCTCTAGTCTCCCGGATCAACAACTTCGTTAAGTCTAGGACGCTAGAGCCAGCTCTGCATTGGGAATCCGATTGGAGCTCTGGTCTCCCGGATCAACACCTTCGGTAAAGTCTCAGGACACTAGAGCTTGCTCCGCGTCGGGAATCTGGCTGGAGCTCTAGTCTCTGGGATTGACATGTTCGTAAAAAAACTCAGGGTACCGGAGCTTACTCCGCGTTGGGTCTCTCAAATCGAAGCGCTTACCAAAATTACATGGCCTGGGGAACATACGCCCCTAAGAGCCAGGGGATATTACCCGTATCAAAAAGAAGAAAGCGTATAAGAGGGTTAGGAACTTCAGAGATACTGGAACAAAAGTAACAACGGACAAGAAGAAAACACGAGGGGTTGCCAGGATTACCCCCTATAGGGCGCCTGACTGAATTTGCAAAGATTTTAAAAAACAGGAAGTTCATAAAGTCCCGAAAAGTAAGGATCCTAGCTTCGCCCAACAAACTTCATCCCGCTCTTGGCCTACCGAGGACCAGCTGGGTCCTATCTTTGCTCAAGCGAGCTCCATTAGGGAGGGGACCAACGGGGTGTGGCTCTTCCTACTCCCCGTCAACTTCATCTCCTCCAGAAGTCAGGATGCGGACTACGAATCGGGGTCCCCCTTTATGAAGGAAGGTTAGAGAGGATCCGATGTCCACGCTATGTGTGCAAACAAAGAGGTTCCACCCATGACAGAGATAAGGAATGCCGTAATCACCATGAACCACAGCCACCAGGAAATCCTTCAGAATCCGGGTTGTTAAGAGGACCCACTCGGGAAGAACCTGACCATACTCATCCTCGAAACGAAGCGGCAGCATCTGTCCGAAATAAACAGCGCAGGTGCGTGAAAGTTAGAACGAAAGAAACAAACCGAAAAGAGTATAAAGGCAAGAGATTTACCAGACGATGCGGCTGCCCCGAGAAGTCGATGGTTTGAAAGAACGCCCAGTTGGTTCATCTCGAAGTAGGCATATTTGAAAAGTGAAAAGTTTCAGATGAGGAAAAAGGAAGCGAAGATGGCTACTCTTTAAAGGGGAGCCCCGGAGCCGAAGGTCACGAGCCGCACATGAACCACCCCGGGGCAGGCCCGTCAGGACTTCGGCTAACCACCAGAATGATGTGAAAGGACGAGCGCGATCTGCACAAGATGAGGCATGAATAAAACCTGTCCAAAGGAACTCCACCTCGATTGGCGTAGTCGCAGTGTCCCAAGAATAAGAGGGCCAAAAACATCGGATATTCGAGGCTGAGCATGGAGTACACATGTCCAAATAGATCTAGCGTTACACTATATGAGCACCTTGCCTCGGAGAGACAAGCAGATGGACCTCGCACTGTATACCCAATGTTAGGAGGGGAAAGTAGATCCATGGCACAAGGAGCGTCGCCCCTCCCAGGAGCAAATGGAATCAAACACGTCTCAAACCTTGTTCTACAGAGTAATCCTCCGAAGCGATCAACTTCTACGACTCCGACTTCCCTTAACATATGGACTAGCCTTGGAAGATGCTCAGGGGAGGGTCATCCTCCAGTCCCGTTCGTTCCGAGAGCACAACATCATGGTCGGACAAGATAACAACGAGATCTATTGACTAACCGAAGGATGGGGGGAATTCGTCGCCGCAAATCGCGTGCGAGTGGGGGCCGTCCTTAAGTTCACAAAGGAAGAAACAAGAGCCGGATACGAGGTTTCCGTGGTCGACCCAGATCCTAAGAACGAAGAAGCCTCCCCATCCGCGTAAGATAATCGGGCCGTATCACAAAAACTTCTGCTCTGGAAGGCCCGATTCCTTCACAACTACGTTAAGAAGATGTAAGAGGATATTTTCCTCGCTAACTTTATTTGTTTCAAAATAAGAAAAGCTTTTTCCCAACGTTCCCGCCAGGGCTCCTCCAATAATAGGCCGGACCGGTAGAGTCATGTTGTAGGAGGAAATTGAGACTTGCAATAAAATATAAATAAATCAAAGCAAACCAGATTTCGTCCCTTGCAAATGATTACAAGACTTCCTCCCTATGCAGTAGTGGGAAGTCAGGATCGATCCACGAGGAAGCGTGTCAGCGGATCTCAGGTAGCTGTAAATGTCACAGACAGAAAAGCAGAAAGATAGAAAGAAAGGCAAAAATAACAAAGCAAAGCAGAAAATAGGGCAAAGAAAACAAAAACTTTAAATTGCAAACCTTCGAAGACAGAACTCAGATTTCCAACGAAATAAATGAATATACTAAAAGACTTCCAAAGCCAGGGTATCAACACCACAATGATAACCATGCAAAGTAACACATAAAGGCATAAAAGATCATGCTTTCCATCAAAATAACTTTCGTTATCAACAAATAGGAAGATAGAGGCTTTCGCATAAACCCTAATTGTTACTAACCATTTTCACATAATTAATCCAAGTTGCATTAAGATCACTTTAACTTCAATAACACAAATAAGGATCACCTTCAACTCTCGCAAAAGAATCATGCTCATAGGGATAGAAGACGAATTGCATAAAAAGATTGTACCTTTACCGCATCACCTCACATGGCCACCGTCGGGCTCACCCCAGCCCCAGAAGTTGGTGGACTACTCGCTCTTCATCGCAATAGCAGACATTGATGTATGAAAAGAAACTTGCATTAAACTAATTTCAAAGTCATTACAATCCCGGCACTCCAAGCTTCGTTGAACGCCAAAACCCTAAAACCTTTGAACTCCTAAACCGTCTCTGTGAACTACTTCTCTAACTTGTGAATTAAATTAAATTGGAATAAGATGCCTAATGCTCAGCCCCTAAGGCTTTATTTATAGTCTTCTACTCCTTGCTATTCAAGGATAGAATATCTCTATCTTTATCTAAATTTATATCTAAAAGCTTTAAGATAAATAAATACAATAAGGGAATTAAATCCATAAGCAAAATTCTATCTAAAATAGGTAAGTCTTCCATGTGTTGATAGGTCTTCTCTCCATAGATAGATGTTGATAGATCTCGGCCAAACTCAGATTCCTTCGACTCCAAGGACTCCCAAACCGAGTAGAACAACAAACCACGTAACGCGGCTTCGGACACGGTTTCCTCGATCTCGATTAACTCTACTCGAGATCGAGTAAGAGTGACGTCGACTTCGGCTTGGCTGGGCATCTCGGGTAGCTGGTGCTCGATCAAGCTCGGACTGGCGTTGTGGTGGTTGTCGAGATCGAGTTGTTTACTCGAGATCAAGTACAGTGGTGCTCGAAGTCTTCAGTCCTCGGCTTCTCGACTTGGCACAGCTCCTCGACTTCGGACATGGCATCAAGGTTTGTCGATCTCGACTAGTTTTCCTCGAGATTGTTGTGAGTTGAATCTTCCATGTTTTACAGTAACTTTTATATCGATTTCTGTATACATTACATTCATTTGGGTTAGAACAGTACAAAACCTATGTAGTTTATGTTTATTTTCCAAATTATGGAATCTACACCAATTTTTGTTTAATTTGCAGAAATCGAGGCATTTTACAGCAATTCTACAGAAGGTCAGAAAAGCTCGGAAAACCACTACAGAAGTCCAAGGTCAAAGCAGCGGAACCAGTCTGAGAGTCAAGGCTACTCGATCTCGAGTAGGCCTTACTCGACATAGACAAGCATGTCCGAGTAACCTTGGTCGAGCAGAGCCTGATCGAGCAAACTAGACAAACCCGGCTCCGGACCCTACTCGATCTCGAGGACCACTGGTCGAGATCGACGAAGCCTCAGTACCACGCCCGGGGTTGACGAGAAGAAGAGCTGGTCGACAAGCCGAGGACGAAGCCGAGGACGACCAGGCAGCACTCGCTGCCAGCGACTCGACTCGCTGCAGCGGACCGCTCGCTGCCGCGGAAAAACTCGCTGCCAGCGGAAGAGGCAACTCGCGGAAGCGAAGAACCCAACTCGATCTCGAGGACCCTTTGTCGAGATCGACGAGCGCCTGAGGAGCCTTGTCCGAGCCTTTTCGAGTAGAGCCACCCGAGGAGACCTAGTCGATGATCAGTCCTACTCGACATCGACAAGAGCTACTCGAGGTCGACGAGTCCTGTGAACCAAGTCCGAGCCACATCGAGCCGATCTAGCCGAGGGAGTCCAATCAACGAACCACCCTACTCGAGGTCGACGAAGCCTTGTCGAGGTCGAGTAGACCAGATTCCAGAAACTTCTCGACGAGACCTGTCCGAGTAGAATTGAGATTCCTTGGTGCCGAAGGCGGAAGATTCTATCCGATTCCATCAAGTTCTATCATCAAGGAGACAAGATCTATCAAGACATGAAGACTTACCTATTTAGTTTTATCTTTTCCTTTTAGATTTATTTCCATAAAATAATTTATTTATCCTTTCAAGTTTTAGATATAATTTTAGATAGAGATAGATATCTTCTTTCCTAGAATAGCTAGGGAATGAAGGCTATAAATAAGGCCCTAGGGGGCTCAGTTTTATTAATTCCATCACAATTCAATTTTAGACACAATTAGTTAGTTACAAAGAGAAGTTTAGGAGTTCTAAGGTTTTTAGGGTTTTGGCTTTCCGCGAAAGTTGATTGCCGGAATTGTAAAGGCTTTTGAATATAGTTAATGCAAGTTTCTTTTTATACATCAATGTGTGTTATTGCGATGAGGCGTGAGTAGTCCACCCACTTCTGGGGCTGGGGTGAGCCCGACGGTGGCCATGTGAGGCGATGCGATAAAGGTCAGATCTTTTTGTGCGATTCATCTTCTATCCCTATAAGCATGATTCTTTTGCGAGAGTTGAAGGTGATCCTTGTTTGTATTATTGAAGAGAAAGTGATCTTAATGCAACTTGGATTAATTATGTGAAAAGGGTTAGTAACAATTAGGGGTTATGCGAAAGCCTCTATTTGCCTATTTGTTAATGACGAAAGTTATTTGATGGAAAGCATGATCTTTTATGCCTTTATGTGTTACTTTGCATGGTTATCGTTGTGGTGTTAAAACCCTGGCTTTGGAAGTCTTTTACTATATTGAAGTTTATTTCTGTCAAAAATCTGCGTTTGTCTTTAATTCTGCAATTTTAAGTTTTTGCATTCTAGTCGATACAGAGGAAGGCTTGTCGAGATCGAGTACTGTTCTTGTCGATCTCGAGTAGGAACTGGTCTAGGTCGAGTTGATTTGCTTCTGTTTTCGTCGATTTTCACTTTCTGTTGTTCACTGTCTTGTCGATCTCCAGGAGCTGTTGTCGAGATCGAGTACGCCTTTGCTTTACTTTTCGTTTTTGCTTTGCTTTGCTTTATTTCTTGCTTTGTTCTTTGCTTTTGTTTAGTTGCCCTTGCCGGGTTTATTTGTTTCTTTCCTTTCTGTGTTTCTGTCCTTTCTGTTGCTTCTGTGAGAATTTACAGCTACCTGAGAACTGCTGACGTGTTTCCTTGTGGATTCGATCCTGACTTTTCTCTTACTACAACGGGAGGAAGTCTTGTATTTATTTGCTGAGACAGGGAAGTCAGTCTGAACTTTATTTCATATTTATTTCAATACTCGATTTACTCCTGCAACAACAGAGATCGAGTAAGGCTTCCGGAGTCGGGTTGCTCTGGCTCTCATCTTCTCGACCATGCTCTGCTCGACTAGGTGTGCTCGGACAACTTTTGTTCGAGCAAGGACTCCCAAACCAAGTAGAACAGCAAACCGCGTAACGCGACTTCGGACACGGTTTCCTCGATCTCGATTAACTCTACTCGAGATCGAGTAAGAGTGACGTCAACTTCGGCTTGGCTGGGCATCTCGGGTAGTTGGTGCTCGATCAAGCTCGGATTAGCGTTGTGGTGGTTGTCGAGATCGAGTTGTTTACTCAAGATCAAGTACAGTGGTGCTCGGAGTCTTCAGTCCTCGGCTTCTCGACATGGCACAACTCCTCGACTCCGGACATGGCATCAAGGTTTGTTGATCTCGACTAGTTTTCCTCGAGATCGAGTAAGGCTTCCGGAGTCGGGTTGCTCTGGCTCTCATCTTCTCGATCATGCTCTGCTCGACTAGGTGTGCTCGGACAATTTTTGTCGAGATCGAGTAGATTAACTCGAGATCGAGTAAATCTCTCAACTCTCTGCTCTGTTCTTAAAACACACTTTCCCGAGTCCTCGTTTGTTGGATTGACTTGACGCATATGACCATGCGTCGGAAAGATCTTTCCGAGGGCTACAACTTTCATGAAGACATCAAAGCTTGATTCGGAATGATGAATACCGAAAAATGGCCTTTTCTCCAGCTGCACCATTCTTAGCTTCTCCATGACTTTCGTTTAAGCTCCAAAATGCGTCCGATTTCTGTGAAATATAACAAAAACAGTGTAGACCTCCATATATTGCCAAATAAGTGTAAACTACACAAATTATGTATTATTCTAACCAAAATGCATGAAATGCATACAGAAATCGATATAAAAGTAGGTGTAAAACATGGCGAATTAGGCTCACAACAAGTCACGGAGTCGTTTAGCTCAGACGCGGGGCCAAGGCAACATCCACGTAGAACGAAGGCAGTTGGCCAAAGGCCACGGGGACAAAACATCCCCGTAGCAGTAAGTATTATAAAGGGGGAGGGGGGCAAGGATTTTTTTTAATCCCATACAGAAATCCTCACCACTCTAAAAAAATAACCATGGGGACCAAAGACCCCCCAAGGGGTTTTTATCGTTTCATCACCCGGGGGGAGCAGTTGTTGAGATTGCAGCTGCACCAATCATACGAACAGTTAGAAGAGGAGGCCCGCGAGCTCGTCCACCTATGGTCAACCTCATGCCAAGATTGCGAAGTCGATGTCGAAAAAGACGACGAAGGAATGCATTCGTACACGAGAGGGTGGACGGATTTCACCTTCATAAACCACGTGCACATCAGATCCGCCCTCCTTTTCGTCTACGAGGGCGACTCGCACTTCGAGGTATACGTTTCATATCCTGATTCCCCCTAGACCGCGGATGACGGTCCAACTCAACGAAGAGGGGTTCCTAGAGATAGGGGACTACCAAGGTAATAAAACCGACTGACGGAAAGTAAAGAAGCGCAGCCCGTGGCTAACCTTTCTCTCCCTGGTTAAGCCGCAACCGACAAAAATAAAGTCTTTCGATGTAGTCCCTGTCATTCCCAGAATAACTGTAAAGGCCCCAGTCATGAAATTGACCAAACGGGCCCCCTTTTTCAGATGTCCTCTTTGACGAGGTACTTTTCTTGGAAAGGAAAAAATAAAAAATTCGGAAACAGCCAAATGAGGCATGGCGAATCTTTGAAAAAACAGAAAGTAAATCCTCACTTAAACAAGGAGGGAAATCTTCCTATAAATATGGCTCTAAGAGAGTCTTAAACCACACAACCATGTCCCAAAAAAACAGCAAAATCCTCTCCCCTGAAGGAAACAAAATGGTTGCCGGCAACTCGCCCGAACCCCTCTTCTCGGTCACCGGTAGAGGCCCAAGAGACTTCCTTCGCTGGGTGAAGAACACTACGTTCACACAAAGGATGGTAAGTCCCTCTTTTTCGAAAACTCAACACTCGTTAAATTGTATTAAAACGTGATGGAATCTTCACAAATGCATCCACTACCAGCCAGCTTCGAGGCAGAGTTTGGGCTAACAGGTGTCGAAAGGATCTCGCTGAACAATGAGCGAAGAAGAAGGGGAACAAGCGTCCGAGTAGAAAGAGACGATGCTGGGGTACTCTGGCTCACCCAAGGGTGGAGTGCCTTTGCAAGATCAAGAGGCCTCCAGGTAGGTGGGGCTGTGACGTTCCGCTACCTCGGCAACTCGCGCTTCAAGGTTCGCGTCCTGCCTCCAGAAGACGTTGGAACTTCCGAAGGCGAAGACTCAGGATCCTCCGAAGATAAAGAATAGAAGAGGAATCCGTTCGCGTATGATATAACCGTGGTAACGCACGGTAGCATTATGTTAAGACTATTTCGCGAAAAAGCTTGTGTTTGTTAAAAACTGGAAACTCTATCCCTAAACAGGAATGCGGTAATCTATTGTACTTCAAGAAACATAGGGAACGAGGGCACAAACGCGACCACATTCGAGTTTTTTCACACGATCATGCCGCTAACGCAACAACATAAACCAAAATAGGACACAAAACAAAGTTCCGAAGTTTGTTCGCCCAAAGAATCGATGATAAAAAACCAGTATCCAGAAAAAGAGTTCACAAACCATCACCACTTATTTCCACGTTCTCGTCTGCCTTCAAATCCCAATCCTCTCTATCTTCGCTCGAAGGAAAAGGCTGAAGAGGGACGTCGGGGTTCTCCGCGGACTTCCGAACACTCTGGTGAATCCCTGCCTTCATGCCCATGTAGAAGCAGTCCCTGTACCTACCTTGAATGAAGTCTTGCCCGACGTCTTCATTCAACCACTTTGGAACAACGCTCCTCATAAAGTCCAGGTGATCGGTCTAAAACCAACACCCCGCAAGCGTACGGTGTCAATTGTAGTAATCGAGTGTCCAATCTTAGGGACTGTGTGAATACCACTTGCAAAACCGCAACCAGTTTGCTAAGCCAAATAAGAGAAGTGATTTTTGACGGAACGAGAAAATAAGAAGAAGAAAAATAACAAATTGCAAGTTTTGGTGATTATATGATGAGAAACATTCCAGAGTCAGGGTTCACCACAACAATGCATCCTCGATAGATTACATAATTTTCATGCCTGAACAAATTGAAAAGAGATATTTGAAGGTAAACTATCTAAATTCATTATCGCTCAGCCTATGCATGTTGCAATAACTATGCCCGTTTCAATTAATTACCACTCAGCTTGTGCATGTTGCAGATTAATCAATCAAATTGAACTCTTTAAGCAGTTAGACCCTAGCGAGCAAATCGATCAAACAATCGCAGGCGCGATCTTCATAACCAACTCAAACCTAGGTTGTCTACGATAGTTTGTTATCCTCAAGAGAATTAAATAGATTGCTCATAAACAATTCTCAAGTTCGATCCATGTTTTCCAATAAAATGAATAACTTTATCTATATATCCAATCTCAATTCGTAGCCGGCACATGTTGAACATCAAAAGGATTCCAATCAATCATAGAATTAACCGGATTAAACACTCATGGATCAAATTAAACAAATAATGGAATTCATTCAGGCAATCTTCACGCACATGTTTAATTCAGCATCGTTGGGATCACCCCAACCCCAGAACAAGAAAGTTGGCCAGACATGAATCCAGACACAATCAACGAATTCATGATGAAAGAATATAAACCTAGATTAAAAGAACTTATCTTGAATCCAGCAAAACAATCATTCAATAAGAAATCTCTGAAGAGGCCTAAAACTCTCAATGTCTGCAACTAGCGTTTCTGGAATGAAAAATTGAACGTTTCTAATCTAACCCTAATTCTCTATATATATATTCCCCAAAAAGAAAATGTGAAAATAATCCTAAAAATAATAAAATATACCAAAAATTTGTCCAACAATAGATAAAAGCAGATAAAAAATCCCGAAGTAGTAACGCGGAAAGGAAAGTATCGAGTTGATACTTCATAGTATCGACTCGGTACTTGTCTAATCTAAAGAATTATGGCTCTGTATGTGAAGGTATCATCTCGATATATGTGGGTATCAAGTCGATATGTCATGTGTTCTGCTATGCTCGTTCTATCGACTCGGAATGTGTGGATATCGAGTCGATACATCAGGGTTCCGGGTCAATGCTTTGACTCAGCATCAGCTTTTTGGCTCGATTTATCCATATTGTAGGCCTAATTTGCCAAAGTGCTCAACATAAAAGTTGTAGGACTTTCAATCATCTTTCCAACAAGCTATAGAACATCTCGATCCAAATTTGGTGGAGCTCAAAACACTCATTTTACTGAGATGTCACTAAAAAGAATTCGTCCGGAAAACGTCGATTCAGCAATAGGCTCTTCTTAGCTTGATTTCTAGCACTTGAGACCGCTATGCAAGACTCTTTCGGCATCCATGAACATGTCAAACTTGTCTTCATTGAATCTTCTTTCATATTGATTTCAAATTGAGATCGAGCAAGCTCTAAATCAGCTGAAAACATACGAAACACAAGTGTAGACATCTATTCTAAAAACGAAACCAAAAACTATATAAAAGACATGCAAAACATATAAAATGACTTAAAAACGACTATAAACTATTTCCTATAACATGTAGAATATGATGATATCACTAGGCCGCTCGGGCTCCTCAGCCGTCTGGTTGTGTGGAACGTCTAACCAAGACTAGACGATATCCCCATCCGTCCGGGACCGGTACCGCTCTAGCTCAATCGCACGACGGTTGGATTCCAAGACCGCCTTGCTCTGCTCCTCATTCACCTTAATCAACTAGGCTTCCAACTCGGCGGCTCGGGCCTCGGCCCTGGATTGAAAGGAAGTCAATGACTGTTAAGAAGACTCGAGCTGGGCTTGCACCATCTCCAGATCCTCGGCCAATTTGTTGCCCCTCGCTTTCTCCGCGGCCAGGACGGTTTCCCCCTCTTCCAACCGCGAACGAAGGGATTCAACCTCTTTCCGCGGCGTCTCTGCCTCCAAAAGCCTCTCTTTCATCCGCTCCAAGTTCTCCTGGAGCCTTCGGGCGTGTCGGACGAAATGGAGATGCCGCCCCCAACCGATGTGAGTAAAAACGTGTCCCTGATTACAAAGAAAATAGAAAGGTTAGGGAAATTCCCAAAGGGAAAGCACCAAGGCAAACAAGTGACGTCAGTTACAGAGCACGGCTCACATACCCATTGGCACTAGTGTTCTTGCTCCAGGGTGAATTACTCATCGGTCAGTTGGTCCAGGTATTGCAATTGCGCCTCCCCGAGCTCCGGGGGAAAGGCCAATTGATTGAGGACATCCGAGCCAAAACACGGCATCCGGTATGCCGGGCGGTTGTTGAAATCCACATGAAAGACGCGCACGTCCCAGTCAACTCCTTCCCAGGCCGGAAAAGGACGTGGCCTCTTCTTCTTTGGAGGAGCTTTCAAAGTTCCTGCCTCAGAAAGAGAGATAGGCCGAGGCTCCGCAGGACCCGTCAGTGGAAGAGGATGAACTTCGGCGACCGGAGAAGCCTCAACATCAATAACCGGTGGCTCAGACTCCACCGGGTCAACAGGAGAAGAAGAAGCGATGATCGCAGTCTTCTCATTCGTCGCTTTCTTACTCTTTGGCTTAGGGGCCGAAGTCTTGGGGCGCTTTAAGGCTCTCATCACGTCTGTAGGTATCTTCCTCTTAGCAGAAGAAGGAGGAGCGGAGGACATCTTCGCAGCATCCACCATTGTCTTCAACTCTAGAGCGTCTGGGGAACCATGAAAAGGACAACAACATCAGTACGAGACCAATAACACAAGAAAAAGAAAAAACGAAAGTGTTCCCCAAATTAACTACAGCCTATGCGCGGATGAGGGAGACTCATGCCGACCATCTCCAGCCGCAAAGGAGACACCACATCCCTCCACAGAGGTTTCGTCCCAACCGCAAACCTCCGCTCGATCTCTTTCAGATCTGTCACATCTCTTTTCTTCACACGCGTGTACAGACGCGGCTCGGTGTGGAAGTTCAAGATTTGACGAGAAGGATCCCGAACTAATAACCACTTATGCCTCCACTCTGGTTTGCTGGTATTACGTTCCACTATCGAAAGGCTAAGCTTAGCTTGGTAAAGATTCTTATGGGTGCCTCCATGACCCAAGGTGAGCATGTTGCTAAGAAGTCCCGGGGTAGGTTGAACCCCGATCTCCAGGCAACGCATAACAAAAAAAGTAAAAAAGAGCCAGCTGTTTGGAACCAGTTGAGCGGGGCTCAAGCCACAAGCTTTAAGTAAAACGCTTGAATAGATTAGGGAGAGGGAGCCGAAACCCTTGGACCAGACTCTCGATATATAGACAACCAAGCACCTCGGATAAGCATCTAGGCTCCCTCCTCCCTTCGCCAGAAGACACAACACCACTCCCTCCGGCCAGGGGAAGACGCGAGCAATCACACTCAAGTCATTCAGGGTCGTGAAAGTCCCTCCTCCGCAATTCTGAGCATTAGGTGGAGCGATGGGTATCACCCTCTACGGCAGAACAACCGGGATCAGACCCGCAACAGATGACTGGAAGCCCTTCCTAAAAGGGCAGGTCGCCAATACCCCCTCATCATACAAAGCCGGACGGAAATCCCTCAGCATGGACGAGGAACTGCGCTCAGTCGGTAGAAAGACCGGGCCGGACAGCTGATCGGTGCGGAAATCCCACTCCTCGTAAGAATTCTGAGATTCGGGGGATTCTAGTATCGAGTCGGACCCCAATAACGAAGCACCCTCGCCCGACCACGAAGATGCAGATTCTGCAAGAGAAGGGGGTTCGTCGTGTATGTGACCGGAGAAGAATAGAAGGAGGGATCCGCGGGGGTTTTTGGTTGGCGAATTGTGACTTCCCCAGGAACCTCTATACCACCCATCAGAAGTTTACCCTCTAGTCTCACTGGAGGTGGAGATCCGATCAGGGTTTGAACGCTGCTAGAGCTGCTTTGTGAGGTCGACATAGCGAAAGCGACTAATAAATTGGGAGGAAAGGGCAAGTTGGGAAGAAACCTAAAGACTATTAGGGAATAAAAATGCGCCCGGAAAAAACCCGCGCCACATCCGCGACCAAGAGAGAAAAGAAAGAAAGAAAAATAAGAATAAAATAAGAACAAGACGCCGAAAGAAAAGAAAGAAAAACGACTTTACCTTGATTGGCCGAAGACAAGAGCTGTAAAAAACGGAGAACGGTAAAAAAATGAGAAGGGAAAGGATCCCTATTTATAGGCCCCCACTTAACAACGTTTTACCTCCCGTTTCGGCCCACGTGTCAAGATCCCGACACAAATCAATCAGGCAAACGGGCCTAGTGGAAACAGGCCCAAGAAAGCCCAACTCGGCCCAACGGGCCTCCTTTTTTTCCCTTTTTCTGCCCTAGGAAGCTCTAAAGACAATGGGATCAGTAGGGTGATAACGAAAAAGAGGGAAGAAAGGAAAAAAGGCAATAAAAAGACCGGGAAAGTGGGCCTGTGAGGACGCGCTGAAAAACAATCTGCGGACGAAGGTTGCATGCAATTCGGCCAGATAGCACACATGCCCACCACCCACGCGCCCTTCCTTTTAGAACACGTGGCAGCCATACTTCAACAAATGGCCAAAAGGAAGGAACATTCCCCTCGGGGCCGGGGGGGGGGGGGGTGCACACTATAAAAACGAGAAGACACCCTAAGATCGGGGCTTTTTCGAAAAACCTAAGGGGGAGTGTTATCTTATGCAGATCAAAGGGCGGAGTCTAGGCGTAACACCACCAAGCTCACCTCACAAGTGCCCAATAACCATCATAATCGTCGAGTAGGTGGGCTTTCAAGTATGGGCATTAGGGGACTCCTCGACTTGGAGGTCCCAACACCCACCCATTCACTCTGTCTTAGGATAAGAACTCACTCTCTCCGAATAGCCTGGATGAAATCGACGCCTGAAGGGTGGAACGAGCTTCAGTTAGGACTCTGCGGCACCCGTCATTGGTCATCTACCGTCCGCGGATGACTGGGCTGGGGTAAGACCGTCTCAGAGTGAGTGGTCATCCCGGCACATGCAAAGGTCCTCCCCCTAGGATAGTAGCTTCGTGAGACCGTTCTCATGGGTAGGAACATCAGGTAAGACCGTTGACCACTAAAATCAGGACACGTGGCACCCCCACCCTCCATGGTGACGTGGGGGTGGGGTCCATCTTTCAATTGCGGTTTTATCAGTCGTGCATATGATATCCTGTAATGTTGCTAGATCTTTCAATATTTATGTCATAGATGTCCCATGTCAGTTTGTGCATACATGTTCTTCGTCCGTCAAGCATGATTGGTAAATGAAATGATAGGTTGCTTAGCTTGTTCTACGGACATATAAAGATGATTATATGAACATGTTATGAATGCATAAATCGATATTCCTTGAGATAGATGCATACTAGTGTGAAATAATGTGATGATATCTCTTGATTTTTATGTCTTTGCGTACCACAATTATAAGGGCATCGTTGTAAATCTCGGGTTGGGATCTTCTCCTTAGTCTCGTCGTCCCTAGTCCTGGTTCATGTCTGAAATCTTAAGGAAGTTGTGTTGTCCACCCTATCTCTCCATATCTCTGTAACTTCTAACCCTTCGATGAGCGCCAATATGCAAGAAAAGACCGACGACCAAGTGGCACCAGAGCGGCACAATGGAAGTGTGATGGGTCCATGACCCCTAGGCCCCAAAAACAACGTCACCGATGGTAAAAATGACAAATATGCCTCAAAGATGACAGTCGTGAACAGGTTCCTCCCAACTGACACGAGGAAGAGCATTCTTAATTCAAATCGTGGATTCTTCTATACAAATCAAAATTGACGTTGTGTGATAGGCCTAGAACTGACATAATTGAAGGTGTAATGTAAGATGTGCTGAACTGGTAGCAATGATTGCCTAACTAACTTGTTTCTATGATGATGTGCCTTGGTGTTTGGTATACCGACTTGTTGGTGAGTAGGTTATGGGTTATATGTTGTTGTTGCAGGAGGATGGTCAAGTATGAAATAAATATAAAGTATAGATCAGACTGACTTCCCTGTCTCAGCAAATAAATACAAGACTTCCTCCCGTTGTAGTAAGAGAATAGTCAGGATCGAATCCACGAGGAAGCACGTCAGCAGTTCTTAGGTAGCTGTAAATTCTCACAGACAAAGCAGCAGAAAGACAGAAACACATAAACAAGGAAAGAAACAGAAATAAAAGCAGAAAAACAAAAGCAAAGAACATAGCAAAAACTGAAAAGGCAAAGCAAAGCAGCAAGTAAAAGCAAAGCAAAGGGCTCGTCGATCTCGACCACAACTTACTCGAGATCGACCACAGCAGTTGACGAAAACAGAAAGTGAAAATCAC
Source organism: Persicaria tinctoria (assembly GCA_037127255.1). NCBI lineage: Eukaryota > Viridiplantae > Streptophyta > Magnoliopsida > Caryophyllales > Polygonaceae > Persicaria > Persicaria tinctoria. The sequence continues at coordinate 40,554,584 of JBANSL010000001.1, read as the reverse complement.
CGCAGACAGGCAAACCCGGCAAGGGCAACTCGATCTCGACAACCCCTACTCGAGATCGACTAGGGCATCCAAAGACAGAAACTTCAGAAATCGACAACAGAACAGAACTCAACTCGACCTAGACCAAGGCCTACTCGATCTCGACCACGTCTTACTCGAGATCGACAAGGGTCTCCTCTATGTCGACAACAGTAAAAGACAGAAACTTTAAATTTGCAGAATCTCGAACAAAACTCAGAATTTTGACAGAAATAAATCAATATGCTAAAAGACTTCCAAAGCCAGGGTTTCAACACCACAACAATAACCATGCAAAGTAACACATAAAGGCATAAAAGATCATGCTTTCCATCGAATAACTTTCGTCATTAACAAATAGGCATATAGAGGTTTTCGCATAAACCCTAATTGTTACTAACCCTTTTTCACATAATTAATCCAAGTTGCATTAAGATCACTTTCGCTTCAATAACACAAACAAGGATCACCTTCAACTCTCGCAAAAGAATCATGCTCATAGGGATAGAAGATAAATTGCACAAAAGATCTGACCTTTATCGCATCGCCTCACATGGCCACCGTCGGGCTCACCCCAGCCTCAGAAGTGGGTGAACTACTCACGCCTCATCGCAATTGCAGACATTGATGTATAAAAAGAAACTTGCATTAACTATATTCAAAAGCCTTTACAATTCCGGCAATCAACTTTCGCAGAAAGCCAAAACCCTAAAAACCATAGAACTCCTAAACTTCTCTGTGGAACTAACTAATTGTGTGTAACTTGGAATTCAATAAAACTGAGCCCCCTAGGGCCTTATTTATAGCCTTCATTCCCTAGCTATCCTAGGAAAGAAGATATCTATCTCTATCTAAAATTATATCTAAATTGCTAAAAGATAAATAAATTGTTTTATGGAAATAAATCTAAAAGGAAAAGATAAAACTAAATAGGGTAAGTCTTCATGTCTTGATAGATTGCGTCTTCCATAGATAGACTTGATGGATTTGGATAGAATCTTCCTCCTTTGGCCCCAAGGAATCCCAAGTCTACTCGGACAGGTCTTCGTCGACGCGTTTCTGGACACTGGCCTACTCGACTTCGACCACGGCTCGTCGACCTCGAGTAGGGTGGATCGTCGACTGGACTTCCTGGCTAGCTCTGCTCGATGTGGCTCGGACTTGGTTCACAGTGCTCGTCGACCTCGACAAAGCCTTGTCGATCTCGACCAGGGTGGTCTTGCCGACTGGGCTTCCTCGGGTAGGCGTGCTCGACAAGCCTGGATCTGGACTCTTGGCGTCGTCGATCTCGACCACTGCTCCTCTAGATCGACTAGGGTTAGCCTCTGTGGTGGTGTCGAGGAACCCTCCTCGGACTGGACTCGGACTGGCACGGTGGATCTTGTCGATCTCGACTAGGGCTTGTCGAGATCGAGTAGGGTTACTCGGTGTCCTCGTCCTCGGCTTCTCTCCTTGTCGGCTCCGGGTGTGGTGTCTGGGCTTCATCGATCTCGACTAGGGTTTGTCGAGATCGAGTTGGGTCCGGAGCCGGGTTGGTCTGGCTTTCTCGATCAGGCTCTGTTGACAAGGCCGTGCTCGGACATGCTCGTCTAGGTTGAGTAAGAGCTACTCGAGATCGAGTAGCCTGGGTTCTCGGCTCGATTTCTGAAGTGGTTTTCCGACCTTCTGTAGAATTGCTGTAAAATGCCTCGATTTCTGCGAATTAAACAGAAACTGGTGTAGATTCCATAATTTGGCAAATAAACATAAACTACATAGATTCTGTACTATCTAAGCCCAAATGAATGCAATGTATACAGAAATCGATTTAAAAGTTGCTGTAAAACATGGCAGATTCAGCTCACAACATATGTGTGGTGGTGCTTCTTCTTGGGCATGAGTGGAGAAATTCTTTGGTAAGCTAGGTCGAAAAGTTTGGTAGGTTGTGGGTGCACGGTTTGAGCGTTTAGGATATGAGGGTAGCGGTTGAGGTCTACACTAGTTCCATGAGGGTGACCTTGAGAGTCAGTGTGAGTATATGCAGTTGGCGTAGTTCTAGAGGATGAGAGAGCTAGCAGTAGATCGGGAGGATTCTTGAGGGAAAGTGTTCTGAGGTGGGTTAGTATGTCTAGGGGAGAGTGTCTAGATAGTTTAGGAGCGAATCGTGAGTGGCGTTGAGGATGATAGGTTGAGGAATGTCTAAGGAACCGTAGAATTGGGGACTAGGTTCTATGTGCGGTGATTGGGAGCGGTTGTTGGTAAAGGATGAGGTTGAGAAAGTGCTAAGGAAGAGTAGTATAAGATTGCATGGGAAATCATCATTCTTGGATGTTATGTTTTTCATATCAGGTTGTACATGTGATGAATATTGTGGTTGTTTAGGTAGGATTGGTAATACTTGGAGAATCCATGAGGAAAGGATTTCTAGATGCAATGTTGGAGGAAATTTAATATCAGGAAGGAGTCGAGATTGATGTGAGGATATTATTGTGTCTATTGAGGTATTTGAAGTGTAAGATGAATCTTCGATGACAGACAGTTAGCTAGACAAGGATATCATTGAGATTTTAGCAAGACGGTGGGCTTGAGATTTAGATAAGGGGATTCTGAGCATGTATTTGGGAACTAGGCAAGTCAGAGGGCATTGAGAGTACTAAAGGAAGAAGGTTTTGGAAGATTGGCAAAGTTGCGGCACTTGGGAGATTCGGATGAGGAAGTCATAGGAGTTCAGTGGGGATTCTATCGGTTGGAAAATCGTGGGAGAATTGGTCAAGTTGCGATGTTATGGGTAATTCGAGATAGGGTGACATAAAGTTTCCTTGGGGAGAATGGTCATGGTTAAGGAGGGGTAACTTGAGGTAAATTCGGATAATGTTGGGAAGAGGATCTATGGTAGGTCAGCTTGAGGAGTCATGAGTGGTTCGGGTTTCATGAGTTCTAGAATAGGTTGAGTAGGTAAAATCGTTGGTTGGTCTTTGAGGAGAGGCACTGGTGATGGGGGTCTTAGTAATTCCTGGTTGTGGGTAGCACGAGATGGATTTCCGCTTTAGAAGTGGTCGATAGTGACAGGTGTGAGATGATCAGTATGAGTTGAGTTCTTAGAGATGGATGGTTAGTGAGAGTGGTTAGTGGTGCGAAGAGTATGATCAGGCTAGCAAGGTGATTCGAGATGTCTCCTTGGGTGATAATTTTTAGGCGGAGTCTTGGGAGCCTGGGAAGAGTAAGCGAGATTATTAAGAAGTGTCTAGATCAATCGTAAGAGCGGTTCATTTGAGGACTCGAGATTTCTCTTAATGGGTAAAGATGGGACTGGTAGAGGACTCCTAGGGCAAGGACTTGTTCAATATGTTGTCTTGGTAGTAGATCGAGTTGTTCATCTTGTCGGAATGGGGGAATTTTGTGATTTGGGAAGTCCGAGGGATAAGTTTTAAATGGTCGAATGAAAGGTAGGACTTCAGATTGGGATGTCGAAGTAATTGGCCCTTAGATGGCTTGATGGCATAAAGGTTGGAATACCTAGTAGTTGGTTTGGGTAATTAGCCTTGATTGTGGGTAGTTATGAGGCTAGAAGGGTTGTATGTGAGTGAGATGCAATTGTGTATGGATTAAGTTGGTAGACCTTGGTGAAGTTGATCTTAACGCAAGAGCTGATGGGTAATGGTCGTGTCTTGTCATGATTGGTAGTGTAGGCAGATTCTCCTGAGGTAATGATCTAGTGTATACTTTACTTGGGGCCAAATGTTGTGCGAATTCTATGCTATAGACGATTTTGATTCTTTGATGTGTTGTCGTTGATAAAAGGGAACTGTTAGTACTAACATAGTTATCCCTGAACTCGATCGAATGCTACTGTACGGAAGCAGTTGTTGCCTCTAATGCGATGGCGCTTGGTAGTTAGAATGAGTATGATGTACTTGTCTGATTGATATAGCGTGCTTATCTAATTGATATGGTGTGTAACTTCCGTGAGATGATGTGATAAATCCTACCATACATGATACGGTGCTAGATATGTTATGGTATGTGACTGTTCGTGTCATGAGTATGACCTGGTTAGAAATGTGTGATGCAATTGCTATGTTATATGATGCCTTGAATGTAAAGGCTCGGAATTTTTAATTATAAATTCTCAGAAAAAGAAAATCAAAATGAATTTTAAAGCGGGATTTAGAGGAAAAAAAACTCTCCAACTTGGATTTTAAGACTCATAAAGAGGATTTCTGACCTAAATAAATTTTTGAGAACTAACTTGGTCTGGCAACACCTTCCTCGGATATCGATACCCTCTTGTCTGAAACGTTATTTTGATCGGTTCGAGGTTAAATCGAGAGAGCGGATTTCGAGATTTATTTTTCTCGGATAAATTTTGAATTGAGTTGGGAGGACTTTGATTCCTCAATTTGTCCTCTTCTTCCTGTACACACACCAAAATATTCAGATGCCCTCCCTCTACTCTTTGGGTCGGCTGTAGCAGCAGAAGTGGCACCCTCCTCCCTCCTTGATTTGACTAAACCACACCTCCCCTTTCTTCTTTCCCTCACACCACTGCTAACCCCATTTCAGGCAAGGTTTCACTGCAGATCCCACGCCAACACCCTTGGAGCTCTCCCCACCTCTCATTTGATTTCCTTATCTTCAAATCTCACCTCCTCCTCTCCTTGCTTTTACCTCCTTGCAATCGGCAACCATCACCTCCAGCCACCGGGATGCCGCCAGACACACCACCAAATGACCAAACGTACCTCTGTCTCCCTCCTTGCTCCGCTCTCCAGCAGCCACCACCACCGCGCCTCTAAGCCTCCGGCGAGCCCAATGCGCTCGATTTCCCCCGGTAAGCTTTCGATCTCCGTTTCCGACTCGAAACAACGAAAAGTTTCACCTTTTGACCCTCTACCTCCGTCCTAGGCAAAGGGCTCCTTTGTTTCGACTCTGACGCAGCCAGGTCGAGCCCCGAGGAGCTCCGATGAATCTCCAACGACATCGAATCCCGACCCTCGGTGAGCACCTAACTCTTCCTCCTTCTTGTCCGCTTCTTGGGTGTTATTATTCCCTATTTTTTTTCGAGCTAACTGCGTGAGCGAGAGTGAGAGTGGTCGGAGAGAGGTCGGCGAGTGTCCGGCGAGATCGAGCGTGGTTGAGAGCGTATGCGAGCGAGGGAGAGGGGAAGGGGAGTAGGCGAGGGAGGCGCTGTCAAGGGCTCGAGATGCGGGGGAGCCTGTATGAGCAGGGAGGCCGGAAGGTGACGAACGCGAGCGCCGGCGGAAATCGCTTCCGGAGGAGCAGAGGCGAGGGCGAGACTGCCTGAGGAAGAAGGAGGGGAGTGGGTCCCGCCTTGCCACGTTGGAGCCAGCTCAGCCCGGGCCCATTCTCCTTTCCGAATTGCTGAGAGATTTTAGCTTGTTTGGAATTGGTTGGGCCTAATTCATTGGGCTGTTTTTACAAAATCTGGTTTGAATTCTACAAACTACAAAGGGATGGTTTTCGGTAATTTAGTCAAATAATAGGGGCTGATTTTTTTTTAATATGAAAATCATTTGGGTTTTAAGGATTTAGAAAGATTTAATGAAAATGTTAAAGGAAAATGGTATTTGAAATATTATATATATAATATTATGTGAGATTTAAAATATAAAATGTTATTTTTGAGATTTAATATATAATATTATGGCGATTAAAAGAAAACATAATCCTATGAAACTTGGATTTTAGAAAAAGGAATTTGATGAACATCTCCCCGTGACGGACTTTCTAACTAGTCAACTCGGTTTTCAAAACGGGTTTCGGGACTAACTCGGGAATTATGTGATCGGTGACTAACTAGCATGATTGATGTGGATGGTTGACTAATATCATGATTGGTGTGTACTAATGGCATGATTGATTGACTAATGGCATGGTGAAGTGTTAGACTTGTGTAGCGTTAATTTATGCTTTCTAGATATGATGAATATGATGAACTTGATATATGTGATATGCGGATTATTTTGCGGATATATTATGGCAAATACATGAATGTGGCTGAATGGAATGATGAGAACGATATGGTCTTGTGGAATGTGGCAATATGATGAATGGTTGAACTTGATGGAACGATGATTGCGATATGGTTGCTAATCTCGTTGAATGATATGCTTGAGTGCTTGGATGATTAGACGTAGACTTATATATGTGTTCTGATATGTATCTAGGTGATCTTTAATCTATTATAATGCTTGCCTTGCTGTTCTGCACCGCCAGGTAAGTCTCTTCGGAGCTTACTCAGATTGAATATTGCTATTCCCTGCTTTAGGTGCATGATATACTAGGTGTTGCATTCATGATCAGCATGCCATGTAGTACCATGCTAGGTTGCATTGATCGTTGAGCATTCTATTTCTCTATGTGTATGTAAACAGAACGGCCGTTATCTGTGAAGTAACTAGAGTCATTGCTAGGGTCATAGGGTAGCCCAGCCTCATCGGGTACCCTGAGTCAATCGAGTCATGAACTTCCTTATATTATGATATGCCTGCGGGTTTTATTGTGGAGCGGGTTAGGCATGCGTGCCGCCCAATTATGAATGAATGCATTCACGAGCTGGCCAGTCTCCACCTATCGGAAGGGGTGGAGGTAGGAGAGGGATATACCACTTGGTATTCTGTGCTAAGGCCTTATTATTATTATGCACTTGATCTTAGGAGCATGTTAGTGTGTTAATATTCCGCCATGCATCTAGAAGCATCTTTATTAGAAATAGCGTATATGTGTGCTTATGGTTGGGATGCAGAGTTAAGTGGGCATCGATCTGATCCCGCCCCATATCAATTTTTTTAGGTATTATTTATGTTCATCCTATCGGCGCTGTTTGCTTATTGCGCGGGTCATTTTGTCGGCGGAGAGTGAGCGCTGGAGTTATAGACTTCACCACACTCTGACTATATTTTTGGATTTACACTTTAGACTCCGTTTTGACCCGGCTCTGCCGTGGCACACTTTTGTATTATGCTTGTTTTCGCTAGTCGCATGATTTCTGATTTCCACGCTTAGATTACGACAGGTACAGGGAACTTCCCCGGGGATTCCAACGATCCCTTCGATTTTGGGTATGAAATCCCCCTTGAAAATATTAAAGTAAGTTTTGAAACCTTCAACCTGTACTCGGGGCGCAAGGTCCTAACGAGGGGTTTAATCCCTCGAAACGTAACTCGGGAATCATAATCCCGGGCCGTTACAAATGGGTATCAGAGCTGAGGTTTTGCAATCCGAGTATGATAGGTTGAAGTGGTTTTGAAAATGGCCCAAGGTTTTCAAATTGCTTTCAAGTGGTTTTCAAATTGTTTTAGATAGGGCAAAATGAATTTAATATGGCTAACTCAAATGGACTAAATATGAACTTGACTCAATAAATTCGGTAATCAAACAAAGGGAAATGATGGGGTAATAAAGCCGCTAGACCATCCCTATTGGATGTAGTTGGGAATGGGTAGGCAAAATACTAGATTTCTTTTACAGATAGGGTTTGAAGACTCCAAGGAGCCCGAGGGTTGGAGTAGCTTGGGTTAGGAGGCCGTGAGGTATTTGCCCCTCCGGTCAGCCGTCCCTCGAAGGACGGCATAGATCATCTCTATTATTATATGCATTATATCCAACTGGGCCTGAGGGCGATCCTCCTCGAAGAGGATCATATTAACCCCGTTGATTGCTTAAATGTTGAGTGTTGTTTTGCCTTGAATCAATATGTATTGAATAACTGTGCAAACGGGATAGCGGGAGAGTGCCTCGTTCTTATGTCATTGGAATTCCTGTCTTGTCGGAATGGAGCTTCCTTAATTCAAACCCTTTGATGATTCTGACTTCGTCATCCATCACACCAAAATATTTAGGCATGTTAGCAAGGGTCAAAGAGCACCCGCTCACCCCGTTTCGAGTCCTGTCTGGTATCCCACCATCTATGCTTCTACCGAATCTTGTACTAGAGGTTGGTGTCTCCCACGGGAAATTTGGGTTGGTCATCTAATTACCTTCAAAAATCATGTCGGATGTGAGGATTACTTGAGTATGTTAGTGTGAGTGATGACTGAAGTAGTTTCGAGTTAGGAGTGAGTTGTCTCATGGAGTCACCCCTTTGATCCTCGTAATGGTCAACCATGTCTTCTTTCTATAGGAGTCTAAACACGAGTTTATCCTCATCTCTCGGGAACAACGTGAACGTCATTGTGTCCTACCGAGCGAGTCATACTAGTGTCCCACGGGAAACGGGGTGATGAGTAAGTGATTGCCCTTAGGGAATTCTGTCTGATTATAATGATAGCCTCCTTTATGACTTCATGACATGGAATGTCGGGGTATTTTAGCATGACTTGGTTGATAACTTGCATGGTTGCTTCTATGAGGAGATATTTGTACCATATGTATGAAACTTCCAGAATTATTATCTTTCCATGAATTAGGTTCATGATAGTGTGATCAACCCTTGTTGTATGTTTAATATGAGGAATGAATGTCTTAGCATGCTAAATTGGACCTCGTTGACTATGTATATGTTTAACGAGTACTGCTAGTATCATGTAGGACATATACCTCCCAAATTTGGACCCTCGTATGATTAATTGTCGTACTCGTCTTACTATGTGAATATGAATGTGTGTGATATGATAGTTGTTTTACCGCCCCCTGTAGGACTTGACTATACTTGTAGTAGGATTATTGGAATGCATTTTAACATGCTGCATTGGCCCCATATCATCTTGATATGCTTATGTGTGTACCTAAGGTGAGTGATTAATCATACATGTTATATTATGTGATGCTCGCTAGATCTTGCATAACTTGTGTTGCATATGTCCATTGTCGGCCCATCTATAAATTATCTTAATATGTCAGGCATGAGTGGTAAATGAAGTGATAGGGTACTTGCTTGTCCGCGTGCATGAAGGAATTGATTAGATGAACGTGTTGTGAACTCATAAATCGTTATTCTTGAGATAGGTACATGCTAGTGTGGAATAATGTTGTTGAGATACTTCGTGATTGCTATGTGTTCCTTGCGGCAAATATAACCTCATAGAATGACCTAAGGGCATCGTTGTAACTCTCAGGTTGAGATCTTATCTTTAGTCTCACCGTCTAGTCCTGGTCCATGTCTGAATCATTGAAGAAGTCGTGTTGTCCGCCCTTGTCTCTCCCCTATCTCCGTAACTCCTAATTCTTGCAATCCTTCGATGAGCGCCGACATCAAAGGAGGAAGCGACGACCAAGTGGCACCGGGACGGCGCAACGGAAGCATGGTGGGTCCATGGCCCATAGACTCCATGGACGACGTCACCAATGGCAAAAAGAACGGATATGCTTCAAGGATGGCAGACGTGAGCAGGATCCTCCTAACTGACTCGAGGAAGAACATTCTTAATTCGAACCGTGGATTCTCTTATTAGTCGGAATTGATGGTGTGTGATAGGCCTAGAACTGACATGATGAGATTGGTAGTGACGAATATGCCGAACCAGTAGTGAATAGTGACCGGCTAACTTGTGCTTGCGATGATGTATCTTGATGCTTGAGTGTACTGACCTGCTAGTAAATCGATTATGAGTTATATATGTAGTGGTGTTTCGTCTTGGGCAAGAGCCGAGTGAGTTAGGACTTGTCAGATATTGAGTGTAATTGAGCTTCCAAGTAGGTCTTCGGTGAGGAATAGAGTAGTATGGCAAGATTTCAAGGGAAAGGTCTTCGTTAGAGGTAGTGTGGGACAATAGCGTGTGCAGGTAGTGTAGTTCTAGAGGTGGACAAGTGACTTAAGGGTGGTTTGGAGGGATTCTTGAGGGGATGTGTTGATATACAGGTTAGTATACTGGGGGAGAGATTGTCTAAGTAGTCTTGAAGCGAATTGTGGGTGGCATTGAGGATGGTCGGTTAACGAATGTCTAAGGAATCGTAGAATTGGGACTAGGTTGTATGTGTGGCGATTGGGAGCGAACTTGGTAAAAGCTGAGGTTGAGGAATCGCTAAGGAAAAGTAGTATAAGGTTGTTTGGGAAGTTATCGATCTTGGGTATTAGGTTATTCATATCAAGAATGTGCGCGTGATGAGTAATAGGGACTAGGATGTACCATTGGTAGTGCTTGGAGAATTCGTTAGTGAAGGAATTTCTAGATGCGTTGTTGGAGGATTTTAGGATAGGGAATGAATCGAGAGTTGTGAGTGGATGTTATTGTGGCTAGTGAGGTATTTGAGGGCGTGAGATGAATCTCGAAGAAGGGATGGTAGTTAGGCAAGAATGTCGTTGAGATTTCTCGTAAGATTGTGGGTTTGAGGTCAAGATAGGGAGATTTTGAGCATGAAGTTTGGAAATTGGCAAATCATAAAAGTATTGAGAACACTAGGGGAAGAATGTTTTAGAGAGTTGGCTAAGTTGCGATAATTGGGAAACTCGGATGAGGATGATCTAGGGACTCTACGGAAATGATGATCGGTAAAAGAGAGCTTTGGACGGTAAGGTGTCATGGTTAAGAAGTAGGAGCTTGAGGAAATTCCAGAAAATGAAGAGATGAGGAACTGGAGTAGGACGACTTGAGGTTTTCGAATGGTTAAGGTTAGTAAGGGTTGGAATGAGGAAATCTGGAAATATACTGAGACGAGAATCTAGAATAGGTCGGCTGAGGAGTCATGGATGTTTAGGTTTTATGAGATTCGGAATGGGACGAGTAGGTAGAATCTGTGTTTGGTCATAGAGGATAGACGCGGGTGATGAGGAACTCGGGGATTCGTTGTTATGAGTTAGCACTAGTTGAGTTTCGGCGTTGGAGTTGGTCGAGAGTGATAGGTGTGAGATGGTTAGTATGAGTTGGGTTCTTAGAGGTGCATGGTTAGTAAGAGTGGTTAGTGGTGTGGGAAGTATGATCAGGTTAGCGAGATGATTTGATACGTCCCTTTGGGAGGTGATGGTCAGGCGGAGTCTTGAGAGCTTAGGAAAAATCAGCAAGATTGTTAAGAGGTGTCTAGATTGATCGTGAGAGCGGTTTAGTCGAGGACTTGAGATTTCTCCTAGAAGGTGAATATGAGGCTGGTAGAGGACCTCTAGGATGAGGGTATGCTTTATAAAGAGTATTGGTAATCGGTCGAGTTGTTAAGCTTGCCAGAATAAGGAAATTGTGCGATTGAGAACTCCGAGATATGGTTTTAGGTAGTCGAGTAGGATTTGAGGTCGGGATGTCGAAGTAGGCTGGCTCTTAGATGACTTGATGGCACAAGAGTTGGGATACCTAGTAATTCGGCTTGGGATGTAGGCCTTGAAGTGCGGATGATTATGAGACTATAGAGATTGACTACGAGTGGGACATATGATAAGCGAGTTGCAATGATGTCTAGAACTAGTGTTGGATTGAGTTGGTAGACCAAGGTAATGATGATCTTTTTGCGAGAGGTAGGGAATGGTGGTCGAGTCTTGTTATGGTTGGTAATTATAGGCAGAGTTTCTTGAGGATGTGACTTAGTGTATGCTTTACTTGGGGCTGGATGTGGTGCGAATTCTCTGCTTAGACGATGTTGATTCCTTGATGTATCGCCATAGACAATAGTGAATTGTTAGTACTAACATAGTCTTCCCCTGAGCTTGATGAAACGCTAGTGTGCGGAGGTCCTTGATGCCTCTAAATGTGATGATGCTTGGTAGTTAGTAAGGGTATGATGTGATTACCTAATTGATACAATGTGCAACCCCTCATATGTTATGATAAATGCTACTATATACGATGCTATGCCAGATCTGTTATGATATGTGACTATCCTTGACATGGATATGATTTGTTTATGAATGTATGATACGAGTGCTATGTTATATGATGCCGCGAACTGGAATTGAGAGGATGTTAGAACTTAATTGATGGAATTTGATTTTGACTTGGAATCTAGGGAGAAAATATGGGATTAGCCCTTAGAGGTGGATGATTTCACCTCCTGAAGTTGAAACTTGCTTGACTAACATCGGGTTAAGGGATTTGAATGATGTTTAAAAAGAACTAACTTGGATTTTGGGAAATTTAACGCGATTGAGAATGTCAATGATTTTGAAACAAACCCTTCAAACTGAGATCCCCTTGAAATTTTCTAGCCGAGCTTGCGTTATGACGTCCCACAAAGTGGATATATGCATTTTATAGGGGTCCTTATAGACTGCTTGCTAAGACCTAGTGGAGATGTTGTAGTGCTTTTTGAGTTATGATATGACCGGGAAGTCGGGGCAAGGATGTGGTAAGGGCTCATATCACACTCTCACTACGACCTGTCGGGGATATTATGACCATGACGACGATACTGTGAGAGTCTCATAGGGGCCCTTATGAGGCACTTACGGGATCGATGATGTGATCCTTGGACTCACCTATTTCAAACTTCATCCCCTACTTTAGAATGATTTTAGTCTTGGGGACGAGACTTGTTTTTAGAGGTGGATGATGTAAAGGCTCGGATTTTTTAATTATAAATTCTCAGAAAAAGAAAATCAAAATGAATTTTAAAGCGGGATTTAGCGGAAAAAAAAACTCTCCAACTTGGATTTTAAGACTCATAAAGAGGATTTCTGACCTAAATAAATTTTTGAGAACTAACTTGGTCTGGCAACACCTTCCTCGGATATCGATACCCTCTTGTCTGAAACGTTATTTTGATCGGTTCGAGGTTAAATCGAGAGAGCGGATTTCGAGATTTATTTTTCTCGGATAAATTTTGAATTGAGTTGGGAGCACTTTGATTCCTCAATTTGTCCTCTTCTTCCTGTACACACACCAAAATATTCAGATGCCCTCCCTCTACTCTTTGGGTCGGCTGTAGCAGCAGAAGTGGCACCCTCCTCCCTCCTTGATTTGACTAAACCACACCTCCCCTTTCTTCTTTCCCTCACACCACTGCTAACCCCATTTCAGGCAAGGTTTCACTGCAGATCCCACGCCAACACCCTTGGAGCTCTCCCCACCTCTCATTTGATTTCCTTATCTTCAAATCTCACCTCCTCCTCTCCTTGCTTTTACCTCCTTGCAATCGGCAACCATCACCTCCGGCCACCGGGATACCGCCAGACACACCACCAAATGACCAAACGCACCTCTGTCTCCCTCCTTGCTCCGCTCTCCAGCAGCCACCACCACCGTGCCTCTAAGCCTCCGGCGAGCCCAACGCACCCGATTTCCCCCGGTAAGCTTTCGATCTCCGTTTCCGACTCGAAACAACGAAAAGTTTCACCTTTTGACCCTCTACCTCCGTCCTAGGCAAAGGGCTCCTTTGTTTCGACTCCGACGCAGCCAGGTCGTGCCCCGAGGAGCTCCGACGAATCTCCAACGACATCGAATCCCGACCCTCGGTGAGCACCTAACTCTTCCTCCTTCTTGTACGCTTCCTGGGTGTTATTATTCCCTATTTTTTTTCGAGCTAACTGCGTGAGCGAGAGTGAGAGTGGTCGGAGAGAGGTCGGTGAGTGTCCGGCGAGATCGAGCGTGGTTGAGAGCGTATGCGAGCGTGGGAGAGGGGAAGGGGAGTAGGCGAGGGAGGCGCTGTCAAGGGCTCGAGATGCGGGGGAGCCTGTGCGAGCAGGGAGGCCGGAAGGTGACGAACGCGAGCGCCGGCGGAAATCGCTTCCGGAGGAGCAGAGGCAAGGGCGAGACTGCCTGAGGAAGAAGGAGGGGAGTGGGTCCCGCCTTGCCACGTTGGAGCCAGCTCATCCCGGGCCCATTCTCCTTTCCGAATTGCTGAGAGATTTTAGCTTGTTTGGAATTGGTTGGGCCTAATTCATTGGGCTGTTTTTACAAAATCTGGTTTGAATTCTACAAACTACAAAGGGATGGTTTTCGGTAATTTAGTCAAATAATAGGGGCTGATTTTTTTTTTTAAATGAAAATGATTTGGGTTTTAAGGATTTAGAAAGATTTTATGAAAATGTTAAAGGAAAATGGTATTTGAAATATTATATATATAATATTATGTGAGATTTAAAATATAAAATGTTATTTTTGAGATTTAATATATAATATTATGGCGATTAAAAGAAAACATAATCCTATGAGACTTGGATTTTAGAAAAAGGAATTTGATGAACATCTCCCCGTGACGGACTTTCTAACTAGTCAACTCGGTTTTCAAAACGGGTTTCGGGACTAACTCGGGAATTATGTGATCGGTGACTAACTAGCATGATTGATGTGGATGGTTGACTAATATCATGATTGGTGTGTACTAATGGCATGATTGATTGACTAATGGCAATGTGAAGTGTTAGACTTGTGTAGCGTTAATTTATGCTTTCTAGATATGATGAATATGATGAACTTGATATATGTGATATGCGGATTATTTTGCGGATATATTATGGCAAATAGATGAATGTGGCTGAATGGAATGATGAGAACGATATGGTCTTGTGGAATGTGGCAATATGATGAATGGTTGAACTTGATGGAACGATGATTGCGATATGGTTGCTATTCTCGTTGAATGATATGCTTGAGTGCTTGGATGATTAGACGTAGACTTATATATGTGTTCTGATATGTATCTAGGTGATCTTTAATCTATTATAATGCTTGCCTTGCTGTTCTGCACCGCCAGGTAAGTCTCTTCGGAGCTTACTCAGATTGAATATTGCTATTCCCTGCTTTAGGTGCATGATATACTAGGTGTTGCATTCATGATCAGCATGCCATGTAGTACCATGCTAGGTTGCATTGATCGTTGAGCATTCTATTTCTCTATGTGTATGTAAACAGAACGGCCGTTATCTGTGAAGTAACTAGAGTCATTGCTAGGGTCATAGGGTAGCCCAGCCTCATCGGGTACCCTGAGTCAATCGAGTCATGAACTTCCTTATATTATGATATGCCTGCGGGCTTTATTGTGGAGCGGGTTAGGCATGCGTGCCGCCCAATTACGAATGAATGCATTCACGAGCTGGCCAGTCTCCACCTATCGGAAGGGGTGGAGGTAGGAGAGGGATATACCACTTGGTATTCTGTGCTAAGGCCTTATTATTATTATGCACTTGATCTTAGGAGCATGTTAGTGTGTTAATATTCCGCCATGCATCTAGAAGCATCTTTATTAGGAATAGCGTATATGTGTGCTTATGGTTGGGATGCAGAGTTAAGTGGGCATCGATCTGATCCCGCCCCATATCAATTTTTTTAGGTATTATTTATGTTCATCCTATCGGCGTTGTTTGCTTATTGCGCGGGTCATTTTGTCGGCGGAGAGTGAGCGCTGGAGTTATGAACTTCACCACACTCTGACTATATTTTTGGATTTACACTTTAGACTCCGTTTTGACCCGGCTCTGCCGTGGCACACTTTTGTATTATGCTTGTTTTCGCTAGTCGCATGATTTCTGATTTCCACGCTTAGATTACGACAGGTACAGGGAACTTCCCCGGGGATTCCAACGATCCCTTCGATTTTGGGTATGAAATCCCCCTTGAAAATATTAAAGTAAGTTTTGAAACCTTCAACCTGTACTCGGGGCGCAAGGTCCTAACGAGGGGTTTAATCCCTCGAAACGTAACTCGGGAATCATAATCCCGGGCCGTTACATTGAATTGGAATTGCTAAGATGCTAGAACCAAATTGGTGAAATTTGACTCTGACTTGGAACATAGGAAGGAAATATGAGATTAGCCTTAGAGGTGGATGATTCCACCTCTTGAGTTCTGAAATTGCTCGACTAACTTGGATTTTGAGAAATTGAACGCGATCGAGAACTTCAATTATTTTGAGACCAAACCTTTTCATCAAATTGAGGAACCCTCTTGAAATGTTCTGACCGAGCCTGCATTATAATGCCCCATGAAGTAGATACATGCATTTTATAGGGGCCTTTATAGACTGCTTGCTAAGACCTAGTGGAGATGTTGTAATGCTTTTCGAGTTATGATATGACCGAGAAATCGGGGTAAGGATGTGGTTAGGGCCCATATTACATTATTGCTACGATCTATTGGAAATATTATGATCACTGCAACGGTACTGTAAAGATCTCATATGGGCACTTATGAGGTGCTTACAGGATAAATGACATGATCCTTGGACTCACCAATTTCAAACTTCATCTCCTGTTTTAAGATTATTTTAGTCTCAGGGACGAGAATTGTTTTTAGAGGTGGATGATGTAAAGGCTCGAAATTTCAAATTCTAATGTTTCAGAAAAACGAAATTAAAAATGAACTTAAACTGAATTTAAAACTCATTTAGCAGATTCTTACCGAAATATAAAATTTCACAAATAATTTCCGTCGTTTTACCTTGAAAATTCAAAATAATTATTGGATGGCGATATCCTCTTCTGTTTTAAAATTCTAATTGATCGAGAAAACGAGAGTCAGGGAAACTAACATTCAAGAACTAATTTTGGAATTCGAAATTCGCGTATTCGGGATTTATTTCCGGGTATTTGTTTACCCATTTCCACACTCAATTTTCACCCACTCCCTCACCTCACCATACCCTTCAAATTCAACCCACCCCTTACCCCGTTACCCTCACGATCATTCATCACCATCACTCATCGTCACCATCACCTCCTCACAATCACCATCCCCATCACCGTCTCAGCTTCCAGCCATACCACACCATCACCACCATCGCTCATTCGTACCATCTCAACCACCGAGCTCCATCGCCACCCGTCCTCCTTCTTCCTCGAGAGTGCAGCAACCATGACAGCACCTTCGACACCTCCTCAGAGCCACCAGCAGCAGCTGCAGCATCCCTCGAAGCCACCAGCAATAGCGGAGCCACCACCGGAGCCGCAACGAGAGCCACCGCAGCTTCATTCCCTTCTATCCCCTGTTTGAGCGCGACCCGCGTTCCAGTAAGCGTTTCTCTTCCGTCTTCGATCGAAACCACCCTTGAACTTCAGCATCACGCTCACACATGTCCGACGTAGGTCTGATGAGCCATCGAGAGCCTCCGACGACGCCCGAGAGTCCGATCGAGAGCTCCGAAGTTGAGAAATCCATCAGTGAGTTCTGCCTTTTCTTTCCTCTGTTTCACGTCGAATTTTGACAGGGTTGGGCTGTGGGTGAATGCGAGTGTATGTGAGCTGTGTGTGGGGAGTCGGGAGAGCTTGAGGTCTGGCGAGGAGAGCGAGAGCGAGTGAGCGTGTACGAGCAAGCGAGCGCGGGTGAGCCGAGGCGAGGGCAACTGAGCATGGGAGGCTGAGTGCTCGAGCAGTCGGGTGCGGAGTCGAGCAGCGGCAAGCGCGAGCACGAGAGGCGGGCCGACGGGAGATGTCGGGCGAACCCATGGCGCGTGACTTCACTGGTTGAATCTTGAGGAAGAAGGACAGCGTGGGTGTGGGGCCCCTGCTGTTATATATATATATATATATATATATATATATAATTGTTACTTATTTACCGGTTTGTGATTATTAATCGGTTTGGGATTAATTAGCGGGTTTGGTTCGGTTCGGTTCGGGTTATCCGTTTTTATTTAACTAATTAGCAGAATTAAAATTATTATATATACATATATATATATACAATATTATTTGATGTTTGAGAGATAAAATATTATTTTGGGAGAATTATAAGGGTTGGTTTATTACATAAAAATGGTTTGGAATTTAGGGGATTTGGAAATACTTTATAATGGTGTTTAAAATATCTATAATATTAGTGAGAATTAAAAAAAGAACCGGGGTGAACCAAGTCACAAACCAAAGAAAAACAACTCGCTCCAATGGCTCCATCGTTATTCTCTCGTTGTTCACGACCTGATGGAAGCAGATCTCGGTCGCGTCTTCAACTTGCTCACCGGAATGAAGAACCCTGGGATGAAAAACTCAAATTAGAAAGCCTGAGTGTTGTTTTCCAAAATCAACAACAGCGACGGATGAAATATCGGCGATCCCTCCATCAGCTTCTTCCTACGCGAGATTCCAGACGAGCCACCATTGAAGCCCTCGAGATCTCCACTGCAATGACAATGATGTCAAGAATCTCCGTCTCAGGTTCTCGCCCTCTCTCTGTCGAATTCGATTTGGGAAAACCGCATTTTGACGAATTTGGGCATTTTTGAAGATTAGATTGATAGTATTGCTCAATCTCTGGATTATTGTTCTTAGTTGTAGTGTATTGATTGAATTCTCTTTGCTCCAATCTGAACCCTATCACAAAAAATTCAACCCCTCTCTACATTTCTACGCAATTGTGAATTTCTAGGGTTTCATTGTGTAGCTCACGTATTTGAGATTTAATTGTAACTTTTACTAGTCAGAGTGCAAATCAATGTTCACCTTTCAATAATTTTTTTCTCCCCAGGTGAGTCTATCTTTCTTGATGAGCCATTAGAAATTAGTTTGCCCTACATGCTAGAATATTGAAATTGCAAAGGATAACGTGTTGTTTTACTGGTCTTATTTTTCTATAGAAGTGAGTTTTGAGCTTTAGAGGCTGGTTTTGTTGACATTAAGTCATGTACTGGTGATTGCTAGAAAGTTTGTTGTTTTTGCTTTAAAGTCAGATTGGAATCTGATAGATTTTGGGCAGGAAGGGCACTGAATGACCTTGCTTTAATGAAGAAGAAGCTGATGAAGAACGGGAAGTCTGTGACTTGTTTATATAGTTTGTCTAAAATGAAAATGATGTTTTCACGATGAAAGGAAAATGATCTGTAATGAATTAACCCTGCTATGGTGGAATGAATGTGTTTTATGATATCTCTATATACATCTTTGCTTTGAATTCTTTGAATTCTGTGATAAAAAATTCAAAATCATTACATGGACATTTGTGTTCATTGTACGTATTCATTTGTTCCTAGCTCCTTCATTCGTTCCTAGCTCCTTCATTCCTTCTCCATTACTAGCTGCTAAGCAACGATTCAACTTGATTCCACATTCCCAGTTTTTAGCCTTTGATTAATTTTTGAGCTTTATCTTTGGACATTTAGGTTTCAACCTAAAGCTAGGACACGAGCCCCTCCCGCCAAGAAGACATCATCATCTAATCCGGTTCTTCCACAAGCTGCCGTCAATACACCTGATGCACTTTTTAACCATATTTATGCACTTTTTAATCTTAGTAATGCATTTTTTATTTGATAAAATTTATAGTTTTATACCTGAAGACTTCAATCTTATAACTCAAATGTTCTTAGCTTGTCCATACGTGGGGTAGCTTTTTACTTGTGTTAAGATCCATAAGCTCAATTAGGGAAGAGCGTCTTAACAATTGTGTCAGGAGGTTGGTTGTTCGATTCCACCTGGATCTATATGTTGTATTAAAATTCAAGCTGATTTTAATTACTAAGTTAGTCGACATTCAACTTTTAGAGTTGAAACTACCTAACGTTGCACATTTTTGTACATATGTATTTTAAAGTTACACTTTATATTCTTATTTATGAAAGTTTTAATCTTAATTGTATCCATCGTAATCTTATTTATGCACTTCATATTATTCATACACTTCATCATTTTATTCTTACACTTTATTATTTTATTTATGCACTTTATAATCTTATTCTTGCACTTTATCATTTTACTTGTGCACTTTACAATCATATTCTTGCACTTTATCATTTTATTCATGCACTTTATAATCTTAATTGTGCACTTCATAATCTAATTCATACACTTCATCAATTTATTCTTGCACTTTATCATTTTATTTATGCACTTATAATCTTAATTGTGCACTTCACAATCTTATTCATGCACTTCATATTTTTATTCATACAACATCATTTTATTCGTGCACTTATCATTTTATAATATTATAATTTTATTCTTGCACTTTATCATTTTATTTATGCACTTTATAATCTTAATTGTGCACTTCATAATTTTATTCATGTACTTTGACATTTTATTCTTGCACTTAATCATTTTATTCTTTCACTTATCATTTTATTTGCACAACATAATATTATATTTGCACAACATAGTATTATATGTGCACAACGTAACATTATATTATTAGATATGCACAACATAATGTTACATTTGCAAAATATAGTGTTATATTTGCACAACTTAGAGTTATATTTGCAGAATATAATGTTATATTCGCACAACATAATATTATATGTGCACAACGTAACATTATATTATTAGATATGCACAACATAATGTTATATTTGCAAAACATAGTGTTATATTTGCACACCACAATGTTATATACGCATTATATCATCTTATTTGTGCACATTATCATTTTATTATTGCACTTTATAATCTTACTCATGAACGGGAACAAAAAGAAGATAACCATAAATAGCCTATGCGGGATTTTGAACTCAAGCCTTTGTGCATGGGCACATCGTTATACCATTTTGAGCTAATAGGCTTTTAATGACACATGTCGCATTAAAGTACAAAACCGGCATAAAAATAGCAACCCATAAAGAAAATATTTGCTAGGAAACTTACTTTACATTAGGAATAGCACATTTATCAATAATAATCTTTATTGTAGTATTTGTTCACTTTATATTTTGTAATCTCATATTTTTCACTTTTTAAAATAAAGACAATAAATGTGATGTAGCATATTTTGTTGCATTTTGTAATCTTGTAGATGCACCTTATAATATTATTTCAAATAAAAATTACGGACTAAAATATGTAATTTTTATAATTAAAATAAGGACCATATTGGTAGAAATAGAAAATATGGGAGAGGTGATGACATTTATCTCATATTTAGGGTCATTTACCCATTTATCCATTTACCCCATAAAATTAGGCCCATTTACACATTAAATAGGCCCATTTATCTATTACTCATTTAATTAGGCCCATTAACCTTTAAATTAGACCCATTTACCTTTAAATTGGAGGGAAAACTAATTAAAATACCCCCACCTTTTGGGTTATGGTAAAAATATACTCTCAACTTTCAAATGTAATAAAAATATCCCGACCTTTGAGGGTAGTGGTAATATATTACCAAAAGTTTTTTCACGAGTAAAAAATGCTGAAGTCTGCGTGATTTTTTTTATAAGGGTTTTCTTAAACAATGTCTTTAGGGAAAAAAAATAAAGAGCTTGACCGGGTTCATACCCAACGTCTTTTCCTCCCTCACATCTTTTTCCGTGGTCGTCTCTTGAATTGGCTTCCAGCTAGGTCATGATTCCCCTTGAATGTCAGTCTTCCTCCCTCGTGATCGACTATCTTGAGTTATCTCTCTCACATCTTCTTCACCTCTGATTCGTTCACTGACTTGGTTGGGTAAGTTTTTTTTTCCCTCTTCGTTGTTGTCGGTTTGGTGTTAGAAATAGTCGGGTTGTGTTAATTTAAGGCAATTTTGACTAGATTAGTTGCTTGGTTGAATCAATTTCGTTTTTCCGATTTAATTTGTTATCGTTTTATTTATTTTTTTCCTAAGGAAACCGTTCAAGAAAACCCATTTTTCGTGTTAATTTGTAAAAAAAGGCTTCCACATATGCTGTCTTGTCAAAAACAAATCCACATAAGCTGCATTGTCAAAATTTTTGACCCGTGAGAAAACATAGGGTAATATATTACCATCACCCTCAAAGGTCGGGATATTTTTATTACATTTAAAAGTTGAGGATATATTTTTACCATACCCCCAAAGGTGGGGGTATTTTAATTAGTTTTCCCTAAATTGGATCATTTTCACTTTAAGGAGTATTTTCATCTTAAGCCCTATTTTCATTTGAACCTTTACCTATATATATATATATATATATATATATATATATATATATATATATATATATATATATATATATATCCTTATGAAAAGCATGAGTATGAAATAGTAATATGCGAATTTGGCTAAGTATGATATAGAGGTTATTTTAAGCTGACGAGTTGGCAATTTGTGATGAATGGTATGAGATAATAGATGGTTGATCGTGATGAACTGAAAGTATGGTTGATGCGAGCTTGTTAATTATCTGCTTGTATGAATGTGTGATATATGTGTTCAGAGTGGCTAGAGACGTATACTCAGTATATTCTCGTTATGTGATTAGGTGATACTTTGTCATCGTGACTATTGTGTGTTAGATTCTTCTTTTGCTGATCTGCTAGCCAGGTAAGTCCTCCGGGGCTTACTCAGTAACCAGTACCTCTTGCCTGATGTGTCATATACTATGTAGGTGTTGCATATGCATAAAAGCATGTCATGTAGTATCATGCATAGGAATTACACTTACAAATGAGCATTCTTATTCTGTATGTGTTTGAATACAGAACGACCGTTATCTGTGAGTCCTAGAGTCCTTGCTAGGGTAATAGGACATCCCAGCTCCATCGAGTTTCCTCCTAAGTCATTCGAGCCGTTGGAACACCTTTACTATTATCAACATTATTATTTTCTTTTCGCAAGATCCACGATATGATGATGAGATTCGATATGCTATAGAATCGAACTGGCCAGTCTCCACCCTATTTGGAAGAGGGGTGGTGGTAGAAGAGGGATATACCACTTGATATTCTTTGTTAAGGCCTTATTTAATATTATGCGTATATGAATTAGGAGCATGATAGTGTGGTTAATATTTATGTACTGCATGAAGACATCCTTTATTATAGGCATAGGCGTATTATATGTCCTCAGCGCGGTCAGAGGACCCGCGGGCGAACTCTTGGCCTGACTTTGTGGTATAGTTTCGTGCTGTTAGGGTCCATTAATATGGCGAAGAGTGAGTGTTGAACCCCGACTTCACCAAATTTATACTTTGGGGATTTCTCCCTACTTATATTCTGTTTTGACCTGGCTCTGTCATGGCGCCCGTTGTATCGTTTTCAGAACTTATGCCCTTTGCATGATAAAGGATTTTTCACGTTGTAGACTTAGGTCAGGTACATGGGTTTACCCCGGGGTCTCCAACAGACCTTCCGGATTTGGGTGCAAAATCCCACTTTGAACTGCACATCTTCGATTTCAAACCTTCAACCTGTACTTGGGGAGCAAGATCCCAACGAGGAGTTTCATCCCTCGAAACGTAACTCGGGAATCACAACCCCGGGCCATTACAGATTTGATTCCAGGTCTCAGACAACAAGAGGTATATGGATGGAAAGATGTGTTGGTAGTGAGCCATGTACTATTTTTATGGATTTAGAAGGAATCGGTGGAAGAGAAATGAGAGAGGTGGGAATTATGTTTCCCTCCATACTTCTATTTGATTATTAATAACTTGATTTTGTATAAGATTTTACTGAATCCATCACTTATTAGCTAGCTAATAACACTTTGCTATGAACCTTTTCTACTTTATCTGAGAACTGGAAATGTTGTCTTCAAGACAATTAGACTTTTCTGCATGTCTTCACCGGGTAACACTTTATGAAGATTATTTTGTCACCCTTTTACCCGTATAGTAACGTTACACAAATTTATCCAATACTTTATAACATGTTAGTCACCTCATCCTTTAAGGATTACATGTTTTTTTAACATGTCTTGTTGTGCTTCATATCTTGTAGGATGATACAACATTTGAAAAGCAAAGTGTCGTTTTTGCTCTTCCTGTTTCTGAGATAGTGCTTATAAACATGTGAGAATGATTTTTTTTGTATGATAATTTTTGTCTCTCTTTCTTGACTACTTCATGCCTTCACCAATTTATGTAGGTGATGCCATGATATTGGGTTTGAGAAAGTTGTCAATAAGCCTCTCTTGAAGACTGTGTTTTAGGTAATCTTTATCTTCTTTATATTCTTTGAGAAATGTTGATTAAGATTTAAGTAACAGACATTCTTCCCATATGATCTCTCTTTGTATCTTTGTAGGTCATGATGCGATTGTTCAGCCGACGCAAAACTACTCTGTTGTTTTTAATACATGACAAAATAAGGTTAGATTCAGCCATTTAAGTTGGTACATGCATCTTTTTGCAGTTTCAGATAACCCATAGATGCAATTCTTTGGAGATAATATTTAAGTCCTCCTTTGAGATTTTGGGACTAATCCTTTATTTATTTCATTCATTACCACTTTAATGTTTGTCTATTGACATACTACGTTGGAAAATCTATAACCTGTCTTTATAGAAGATATTCAAAAGGTAAACAATTGGTGCATATTTATTCAGGTCATCAAGCATTAATCGGCTTGGTAGCTAAACTTTGGCTCGTTTTGGGTTGTTGTATGGGATTTTGTGCCAACGCATGTAACAAGCTCATAATCAAATATCATGAGTGATTTGATCCGGCTATAAAATATTTTTAGTGTTTATTCCCCCAAATATATGTTATGATTTTCCTGATGTCAAACAACGTGAACTTGTTGATTAATTTTCCAAATGCAAATGAACTTTCAGTTTTGTAATAGTAAATGGGAATTATGTTTTGCTGAATGTTTGCTTGGATAGGAGGAAATGGATCTAAAATGTGTAGCATTTGATTCTGATGGTGTTGTTGTGGCATTTGAAGATACTTTGAAAAATGAGAGGATCTCAAAGCTTGAGATGGCAGGGAAGGTGTGGTTCGAGTTTGTGTATACTGTATATATACGATTCTTGCCTTGAACTCTATGCCATTGTACCATTTAGGATGGAGTCATGGTCTCAAACCTATATTAAGTTGTTGATGGTTGTGCCATCCACAACGGATGTTGATGGGGTGGGTTGCAGCTACAATGGTTATAGTTGGTTTTTTGTACTACGATATATATAAGTGCAAACTTGAAAGGATTAGCTATGTTTGATTGAATTCTGAACTTGTATGATAAAATTTTGGCTTGACGTTGTAATTAAAATATCTGAAAATAAAACATCTATTATAGGTCAATTTGAAGTAATTGGATTCCTAGGACAATACACACAACCTTAAATCGAGTAAAAATATAAATAATTCATTTTATTCAGCCCGATTCACAAGCATGATGTGAAAAATATTATTGCGATAAAAATCAGGTTTCACTATTAAATATAATAGGAAATAACAAATACCAAAAAATTAAAAGATTAAAGGTTTATTAGTCTATTATAGGTCAAAGTGGAATAATTGAGCTTTAAGTAAATTACGAATGACCTTAAAAGGAGTTAAAATATAAATCATCTTTTTTCTACAACCTATTTCACATGCATGGTGTAAAATATATCACGGCTATGAAACTCAATTTTTACTATTATATACACTGGGACTAAACCCCCCATAAATACTCGATCCTCAACCCGTCATATATTTATGCTTGAGATAAAGCTTTGCCTTTTTTTTTTTTGTAATTTGTTTTTTTATTGTTTCTCTAGTCAAATCCATTGAATGTTTGTGGTCTTGAATCCATCTCTTCCTAAATTCCTATTTTGTATTATTCAGTTTCAATTTCCTTTTAACTTTTATTTCCTGTCAAACTTTAGGTTAAGAATATTAAATCATTGCGAGATATTTTTCCAAGTAAAATTCGAAGTTAATTACTTAGTCTGGAACTGGAAAAATCAATATCCACCCCTAATACTTATAATTTCAGAAGCAATGTTTTTGTAAAAATTTGCGCCACGTGTCATTCTCTGAGCAAAGTTAAGAAGCAGTTTTCACTTTTATCTCACACATTCTCTTGGCTACCAATACCAAAAAATTGTTCCTCTGAGCCACGTTCTATCCATCCTCCTTAACTATTGTCCTTCTTCCTCCTCCTCATCCACCAGATCCCCTGTAATCACGCCCTCTTTCACAGCTAGGGCATCAACTCCGAAGAGACCAGCACCGCGATCTTCGTCTCCGACCAATCCCCTTTCTTTCGCGGCGACGCACGACTATTGAATTTATGAAGTGTCGATTCCTCGACTTCTTTCAGACACACCAAGGCTTATCTCCCACGTTCTACATGGTTCACCAAAAGGTATCTCTACATTCTCCTCTTTACGGCAATTCGCCTCCAAGTTTTGCATTTTTTAGAATGACCAATAACTATGCTTTTTGTTACTATTTGCACTATTCTCCTTGATCTCAATATTTGCCTCCTAAATAAAAAATTCGGGGTGTGCTTGATCCCTTCTTTTTTCATATGTAAACTTCAGGGAGCAATTATTGTCTTTCATCTGTTCGATCGGTGGCTGGTTTGATTATATGTGCAATTCAGATATTTTATTTGTGTGATGGCTAATTTAAAGGAGCAATTAGGGGGTAGTGGAGCAAGAAGTGTGAGCCTTTTGTGTGCAGTGTCGAACCTGATGTAATGGACCTAGGGCAGCTAGGGAGCGAGAATAGCGAGCAGAGTCGTTCGGGAGACGGAGGGAAGGGTTGAGCAACGCCGCCGTTAGTCGAGGTCGGAGCATGAATAGGGGTTGCATAGGCTGGGGAGTCGACAACGTTTGCAGAGGCCAGAGCATCCCTCGCTTCATTCAACTCCAGAGGAGGGGTGTTCATCGGAGGTGTGGCTCCGATAGCGTTGGAACGACAACGACTTAACTTCAGGCATATTGAGTTGTGTTTAATGTTTCTGAGCAAATTGGGGATGAGGGTGGGGATAAAAATTAGGTTTGTTGAGCTAAAATTGGGAAAATTTCGGTTTGAGGGGGATGAATGTGGGGAGATTGAGATACTCAATCTGGGCTGAAGTAGGTGATTAGGCCGAGTTCATTTTTGGCTTAATGATTTTTTATGTATTTTTTTTCAAGTTGATCATCTTCCCTCGATATCCATCTTTTTAGAAATGTTTGTTGGATTGATTTGGGTATTATTGGACAATGATTGAGATACCATCCATGGCTACGAGGGGTAATTAATTAAAGTTACAATCAAATTACGGTTAGTTAAGTTTAATAGAGTTTTTTTCTTTTACATTGATGTGCACTCAAATAACCATGATTTTCGCCTACATCCATATCAATTTTTGTTTGCATTTCATGTTTCTGGGTTTGATTTATACAGAATATATGTAGTTTATGCTTATTTGCCAATTATGGAGGTTTACACTAGTTTCTGTGTAATTTCAAAGAAATCGAGACAATTTACAAACAATTCGAAGAAGGGAAAAAACCATGAAAGAGCTCGAGGTCGACTACATCAACTTAAGGTCGAGCAGAAGCTGATCCAGAAAGCATCGAGCAAAAGAAGAGAAGAAAGTCACTCGACAGGTATAGTCGATGTCGAGTAAATGATAGCATGCATTTAGGTAGGCATAATAGG
This sequence comes from Persicaria tinctoria, assembly GCA_037127255.1. Taxonomy (NCBI): domain Eukaryota; kingdom Viridiplantae; phylum Streptophyta; class Magnoliopsida; order Caryophyllales; family Polygonaceae; genus Persicaria; species Persicaria tinctoria. The sequence goes on along the minus strand of JBANSL010000001.1, from coordinate 40,527,520 downwards.
TTGCATTTAGCTTAGTTAAGATGCATTTCATGGATGGATTAAGCATGATTTGCATATTAGTTCTCTATGTTGTCGGAGTCGGAATCTACACGCTTTTATTGATTATTTCAGGTAATGGTAGATCTGAGGAGAAGACATGAGTTGATAACGCATTTGATGAGAATGTCTAGTTGATCGAAGAAGCTTACATGAAGATCTCAAGAGGTCCTGAGAAGAAGAAGCGAACCTAAACAAAGAACAAGTCTGCAGAAGTTGTCGCCAGACATGCTGAATTTGTTTTGCACTTTCTGGAGGCCTCGGTTGTCCGATCGACTATTATGACCAAGCGTTGGAAAGCTCTTTGAGAGAGCTACAATTTTCATGTTGACGTCGAGAGCTAATTCGAGACGGAATTTTCGGGAAAACCCAATGCAGCGGCCGCCGCATATTTGCTGCGCCCGCCGCCAGGGGCGGTATTCATGCTGCGCCCGCCGCAGCCGCCGTCAGCGCGCAGTGTTTCGATTAAAAAACCCTAGATGTATACTTTGTTTTGGGAGGCCGACTTTGATGTTTATTAGGCCGACTTTTATGTTATTATTCATTACTTCCATTCTATTCTTTCAACCATCAGACAATTAGAGAGAGAGCGATGTTCGCCATGGGCGACTAAACTCTCTTCGTTCTACTTGCAATTTGAAGCTTTATTTGGATTGATTGTGAGTTTCTAATTCTCGCTCCTTATTTCCTATATTGAATGCTTCAACTTCTTTGTGCTTGATTGTTTATTGTTTTGTTCTATCTTGTCTGGCCAACTTGTTAGATCAATTCAATTGCTAGGGTTTTGTAGATTCCTGATTGCGAACCTTAACCCAAGTAGCAAACTTATCCCTTTAGGGCTGATTGAACTAATTGGATGAGTAGGAAGTTGAATGTGTTGTTAAATCCTTCTTTAGGGACTGCAAATACCTTGGCTAATCTCTGAACTTAAAGCTATAATTTGGGTTAAATCCTTCTTTAGGGACTGTTCGATTGATAATGGTTTCTAGGACTGATTGTACTAGTAACTATATTAGGTCGGGACAAGGGCATTCATAGGAAGACTAAAAGGACAAGAGGAAGTTACAATATCAATTCAATCAAATAAAATGGATAGTTGTAGGTAGAGCGATCTTCTCTAAATTGTTTTGAATCAATCTGTTTATAGTTTATTTTGTTTTTTTTCTTATTTCAATCAACCAAAACCCCCCTTTCTACTAATTGGTAAATACACATTGCTGAGAAATACTTGATTCTCTGTGGGATCGACCTCTTACTTGCTTGCTATACTAGTTTGTAGGTTTGAGTTTTATTTTGATACGGTTTATGCGACTAAAAACCGCTCATCAAATTGGCGCCGTTGCCGGGGAGTCAAGTTTATTTCTTTGTTTGTGTGTTTGCCAATTATTGTATATAATTAATTTTGTTGTGAGCCTATCTTACGGTTCATAACACCCTTGCTACTAACTTTTTCAAGATGTTGAGATTAGCGCAGTTTGAAGGTGAGAACTTTCACCAATACTTCAGGAAATTGCATGAGTATGTTGACGACCTTGGTTCATGGGCTTATCAATTCAGCATCCGGGATATGATTATGTGAATAATTGATGGGATGACTGTTGAGACGCGAGCGCTTGCTGAGTACATGAGTAACGGAGGCCTGAAGCGGTTAGGAGGATTGTCGGGGTTGTGGGATTTTTGCTGTTATATGGATTACCATGCTGCACAGGAAGAATTGCTCGCCACGCCTTCTCCGCCAATGGAGGACTCTGTCACACACCTGGAGGATCCATTGCACACTCTTACTCAAGTGGTGCAACAGCTAGAGGAAGAAAAAATGAGCCGAATCGGAAAATTGGAGAATCAGATGAGCCAACTCATTCAAATTTTAAGTGCAAAAGGTGAGAAAGAAAGGGGCTTCGAAGAAGAAGAAGAATTGGTTGTAGACAACCATAGTGTCTTCGATGATGGAGGAGAGGGTCTAGTGCTTCCTGACTTGGAATCTCATGAGTCGACACATGAGGTTGCATGTGATGTGTCTCCTACTCCATCTGCAACATCCATTCTGAGCTCGCCCATTGATGAACCAAGTCTAGAGCCATCAACTGAGGCTCAAGAGATAATAAAGGTAAACTTTTGCAATCTTGAAGGTAATGGTGATTATGTTGATCCTTTTGATTGCTATTTTGAGAAGCCACCATCGGAACTGTGTTGGTGGTATCATATTCCTTCTGTAGAGAGTCATACTAGACTCTTTGATAGATTGAAAGGGTTCTTCAGTTCCACATTTTATGCTTTCAATTTATTGTACTATGATGTGCCTTGTAAGATGTGTGCACAGGAATAAGATAGGCTACTGAGGGCCTTGACGATGTCTGAGAGATAAGGTCTTGATATTGAGAATAAGTCAAGCCAATGACATTAAAGAAAGGCGCTTATCGGGAGGCAACCCGAGGTAAGTTTTTCTTTCTTTTTCCTTGTTTTTTTTCCCTTCACCCTGATTATATTTGATTTACTTTTCTTGTCTTTATTGTTTCATTGAGGACAATGAAAACTTTAAGTGTGTGTGTGTGGGGGGGGGGGGGGGGGGGAGGAATTCTGTATATATAGATGCATATAGGAAATCATATTTAAATTTTTGCATAATGTTTAAGTTTCTGTAATTTCTGTTTAGTTTAGTTAATTTTTAATTTCTAATATTCGTATTTAAAAAAAAAAGAATTTCAAAAATATCAAAAATAGAGCATGCATTGCATATATATGTGTTATTCAAATACCCATCTTGCTTAGTTTGTCCTCTATTTTAAATTTCAAGCATGATTCATAAAAATCCCATGGAGTTCTGGATGTTTGATTATTATGTCTATATTTGATTTTTGTGGAACATGAGCTAGCAAATATAATTGAGCATGTATGATTGAGCTAAAAGTATGATTGAAGTGCTAAAAACATGACCCTGTGAGAATGTTTGGCCTTATTTGAATTCTTTTGCTCAGTTGTGTGAATTACTCGCCTAGTGTTGCTACCTCTTGGCATTGACTGCAGTATCTATTTTTAAAGACCGACTCACATGTCTATTGCTTGCGGAGTTTATGTTTATATTTTGAGTCTTTTGGTTTGAATTTGTGCATATTTAGTGAATAAGGTGGCAATGGTTGATGCACTGAGTAACCGGGTCTACGCATGACACCCATGGGTATGATTCGCGCAAAAAGGTGTGAAAACTATCCACTAGGAAAGAAAGCTTGATCATTGAGTAACCAGGTTCATTCATGACACCCATGTTTGCAACTTGCGTCAAAAGATGTACCAAGTGGACTTCATATTAGTAGGTTGAGGTGTTGATAGACCGGGGCCATTCATGACACCCATATTTGCGCTTCGCGTAAGGAAAGCACCAAGACAAGAAAAAAAAAAGAGAAAAGAAAACCAAGACAAGAAAAAGAAAAAAAAGTGTTGCATTTTATTTTCTTTATTGTGTCCCGCAAGTAATGACATTTCGGTAGAGAATTGGTGATATGGTGGTCAATGTCTATGAGCTTGGTGCATGATTGGTTTGAGTTGAGAGTTGTACTTAAAAGCCTAAACACATGAGTGAAATACATATTTCTGGTGAGGTTGGATAATGTCTACTTCTAAGCTTTGTCACTGAAATACATGTTATGACGTTTGTTTGCTTGGTTTATGTTTTCACCTGCTATGATGTTGCTTTTTTATGAGGTTGAAAGTTGAAGGGATTTCCTGTGGGATGCGTTGATTCATGTTCATTCTATCATTGCTTGAGGACAAGCAAAGGTTAAGTGTGGGGGAGTTTGATAGCTTGCATTTAGCTTAGTTAAGATGCATTTCATGGATGGATTAAGCATGATTTGCATATTAGTTCTCAATGTTGTCGGAGTCGGAATCTACACGCTTTTATTGATTATTTCAGGTAATGGTAGATCTGAGGAGAAGACATGAGTTGATAACGCATTTGATGAGAATGTCTAGTTGATCGAAGAAGCTTACATGAAGATCTCAAGAGGTCCTGAGAAGAAGAAGCGAACCTAAACGAAGAACAAGTCTGCAGAAGTTGTCGCCAGACATGCTGAATTTGTTTTGCACTTTCTGGAGGCCTCGGTTGTCCGATCGACTATTATGACCATGCGTTGGAAAGCTCTTTGAGAGAGCTACAACTTTCATGTTGACGTCGAGAGCTAATTCGAGACGGACTTTTCGGGAAAACCCAATGCAGCGGCCGCCGCATAGTTTGCTGCGCCCGCCGCCAGGGGCGGTATTCATGCTGCGCCCGCCGCAGCCGCCGTCAGCGCGCAGTGTTTCGATTAAAAAACCCTAGATGTATACTTTGTTTTGGGAGGCCGACTTTGATGTTTATTAGGCCGACTTTTATGTTATTATTCATTACTTCCATTCTATTCTTTCAACCATCAGACAATTAGAGAGAGAGCGATGTTCGCCATGGGCGACTAAACTCTCTTCGTTCTACTTGCAATTTGAAGCTTTATTTGGATTGATTGTGAGTTTCTAATTCTCGCTCCTTATTTCCTATATTGAATGCTTCAACTTCTTTGTGCTTGATTGTTTATTGTTTTGTTCTATCTTGTCTGGCCAACTTGTTAGATCAATTCAATTGCTAGAGTTTTGTAGATTCCTGATTGCGAACCTTAACCCAAGTAGCAAACTTATCCCTTTAGGGCTGATTGAAGTAATTGGATGAGTAGGAAGTTGAATGTGTTGTTAAATCCTTCTTTAGGGACTGCAAATACCTTGGCTAATCTCTGAACTTAAAGCTATCGATTGGGTTAAATCCTTCTTTAGGGACTGTTCGATTGATAAGGGTTTCTAGGACTGATTGGACTAGTAACTATATTAGGTCGGGACAAGGGCATTTATAGGAAGACTAAAAGGACAAGAGGAAGTTACAATATCAATTCAATCAAATAAAATGGATAGTTGTAGGTAGAGCGATCTTCTCTAAATTGTTTTGAATCAATCTGTTTATAGTTTATTTTGTTTTCTTTCTTATTTCAATCAACCAAAACCCCCCTTTCTACTAATTGGTAAATACACATTGCTGAGAAATACTTGATTCTCTGTGGGATCGACCTCTTACTTGCTTGCTATACTAGCTTGTAGGTTTGAGTTTTATTTTGATACGGTTTATGCGACTAAAAACCGCTCATCAGTAAACTACTCGATGTCGAGTACAGTCCTAGTCGACATCACCTCCTAGAGCCGAGATGGAGCACGAGCCGAGCTGAGGACACACATCTAGTCGACATCGAGTACTTCTACTCGATGTCGAGTGCACCACAGTGCCGAATCCTAGACGAGGTTGAGTCCGAATCCGAGTGATTGAAGTTACTTACAAGGCAAGGCATGTGAGATATCTATCAAGAGAAGAAGATTTATCCACTTTAGTAATTCCCATGTTTACTTAGGGGAATTTTGATTATTTTATTTTTACATAATTGTTAAACATTTATCATTAAGGTTTTAGATAGATAAATCTAGATAGAGATAGATTGTTCTTTCCTAGATTAGCTAGGGTTGAACACTATAAATAAAGCCCTAGGGGCTGGTTTTTAGGCATTCCAATTTACACACAATCACATACATTTGAAGGGAGGATTGTTAGAGGAGCTAGGCCGAGTGGAGTTGTAAGAGTTGAGAGACGATTTGGCTTCGTTCGGTTGTAAGTTTTCTTTTGATTTAATGCAAGTGGTTATTTCTTTTATGTTATGATGAAGAGCGAGTAGTCACCCAACTTCTAGGGTCGGGGTGAGCCCGACGGTAGCCATGTAAGGTAATGCATAAAAGGTACAACTTTTATTGGGATTTCATCTTCTATCCCTAATCCGCATGATTCTTCTACAACAGTCGAAAGTGATCCTTATTTTTGTTATTGAAGTGAAAATGATGTTAATACAAACTTGGATTAATTATGTGAAAAGGGTTAGTAACAATTAGGGTTTATGTGAAAGCTTCTATCTTCTTAATTGTTTATGACGAAAGTTATTTGATGAAAAGATATGAACTTTTATATCTTTAGCATGATTCTTATATGGTTATCGTTGTGGCATCGATACTCTGATCTTAGAAGCTTTTAGTTTATTAAATTGAATCCACAACTTCGTGTTTACTTTTGTCTTTATTTTATTTGCAAACGTTACGTTTTTCTGCACTAGCGAACTCGACATCGACTACAATTCTAGTCGACATCGAGTAACTCTGGTCGATATTGAGTACTTTTCTACTCTACATCGGCTTGTTTGTCTTCTACTGTGCATCTGTAGGGAAGTTGACAGTGTTGGTCGATATCGAGTACTTTACTCGACATCGAGTAACTCTTCTAGTCTATTTCGAGAGGAACTTGGAACTTAAAAGGCGGGCGCTAACACGCTTCATCGTGGATACGATCCTGATTCCCTTCCACTACAAAGGGAGGAAGTCTTGTAATTTTGTTTGCATGGTTCAGGGATTGGTTTGCTTTTATTTCATAATTTTTTAATAGAGTCTCCCTCCCAACATACATTAGTTCACGAATTTGTAATTTGTATAGGGATGAGGCTGGGCATGTTTGTTATTGCAAAAGATGGAATTCACCAAGAATATAATAGAGAGAAAGGAAAGTGGTGAGTTGATACTAAAAGAGTGATAAGAAGGGATGGTTTATAAAATTGTGCAGGTTCTCTTATGTGATTGAAAAAAATGAAAGGTGGAGATGATGATTGGCATTGCTCTACTCATCAACTTCTCGATGGAGATAATGCATTCAATGTTAATGGAATTTGAAACCTTTATGTAAGAAGTTAGATGGGATGAATGTGGACTATCATATGTTGTAGTCTTCATCATCGGTCCTCAAAGTAGTGGTATATATCATGGCTTTCAAGAGCTGAATCTAAATACTTTTATGTTCCTTGATAGATGAAGGGGTGGTTTGAAAATGAGTCACATCTCATTCATTTATGATTTTACACTTTCTAGGACCTATGTATGCATGCTCTAATTTTATCTTGAAAATTATTAAACATTGTCCTGTTATACTAGCATTTTGACAGGAAAGAGTACACTATTGAATCAATTATTTAGAACAAACTTCAGGGAAATGGATACATTTAGAAGAAGGAATGATTATCCTATTTTATTTTTTACCAGATTTTGTTTATTTTTTATTTTCTTAACAGGATACATCAATTTAATTAGCTGATTTTGTTCCAGGTCTCATACAACAAGAGGTATGTGGATGGAAAGATGTGTTGGTATTGAGCCATGTACTATTTTTATGGATTTGGAAGGAATCGATGGAAGAGAAATAGGAGAGGTGAGGATTGTGTTTCCCTCAATACTTATAGTTGATTATTAATCACTTGATTTTGTATAAGATTTTACTGAGCCCATCACTTATTATTAGCTAGCTAATAACACTTTGCTACGAACATTTTCTACTTTATCTGAGAACTTGAAATGTTGTCTTCAAGGCAATTAGACTTTTACCCCTATCACTTGAAATGTTGTCTGGCGACATTTTCTACGAACACTTTATGAAGATTATTTTCTCACCCTTTTACCCCTATAATAAATGTGATGCATAAAATCTGCATTCCAGCGGTTGAAGGAGATCGATCTTGATCACCAATTTCACCCGAACCGTAGCCTGCAAAACAAGAACAAACGAGGTCGGGGCGGGGCTTTTCTCCCCCGGAGAACCCTCCGACGCTCAAGTCGGTCATTTTTTTTCAATCCGAGTCTATCTTCTATTAGTTATACTAGTCGAGTATTAAATGAAAGAAACCATTACAATATTAAATAAAAAAAACTGTTACCATACTTAATTCGGTCAACGCTCTTAATGCACGAAACCACTATCGTAATCAATAGGCGAAACGGAAGCATCAATGTCATACTGAATACTCGAATTTATTGGTAAAAGACCAGAACGCCCTTGTGCTATGATGATGGGATTTTCCCTATCTCAATTGCCCCTCGAGTTTCTTCTTCATGTCTCGATGATGAAGGAAGCCGAAAAAAGTAAATGGCGAAGTTTGTCGCGTGAACGATGATTTTGCCGTAAACATTAGTCGCTTGATCCGTAGTTGGCTATAGGCCATAAGTGGCTATCGTCGGTCATAATTGGCTATTGGCCGTAAGTGGCGATTCTCGGTGGCCTTAAGTGGCGATTCAGAGTGGCCGTAAGTGGCAATTTCAGGTGGCCATAAGTGGCGAATTCCGGTGGCCGTAAGTGGAGAATTCCGGTGGCCATAAGTAGCGAATTCCGGTGTCCGTAAGTTGCAATTTCTGGTGGCCGTAAGTGGTGAATTCCGGTGGCCATAAGTGGCAATTTCCGGTAGCCGTAAGTGGCGAATTTCGGTGGCCGTAAGTGGCGATTTCCGGTGGCCGTAAGTGGCGATTTCCGGTGGCCAAAAGTGGCAGATATTCTGCCTTAACCGGCATTTTCTTGGCCATAAGTGGCGAATCTTCACTTTTTCGAATAATTGTTGTAGCTTTGAAGACGTCGTTTCATGACATCTACATTCGTTGGACCTGGTAAAAAATATTGCAGTTCAACATAATTCAAAGCAATTATGTTATTAGAAGATTAGTATTGTGATGTGTAGTGCCCCAAACATGTTATATGCCCCTGCACACAATTTATATACCTTTGCGGAGTTGTAGTAAGCTAAAATTCTAGCTTGCAAGACCTATATATTTATCTTTCTATAAACTTTTCTACTTTGGGTAAAATACCGAACCTCTAACTTGATTTTTGTCTCTTTATAACTCTTGAAGCCTCAAATAATTTTGGTTGCCTCATCGTACATTGTAGTATCGAATCTTGCCCCGATTCGATTGTGAGACATGAATTCATGCTTCCCTCGGGGAGTACACTCGATGCTTGCTGCTCATACTCCCTCTATAAACACCTATTCAGGAGTATAACACAAGCGAAGCAAATGAAAACAAAGCAGAAGACACATCCGACTATCGAAGCAACGAGAATAAGAACACGAACAACTCAATTCACACTCATTCAATCCAAAGTCATTCACATTTTGTAAATCATCAGCAAGTATCTAGCCTCGTAAGCGCGAGTAAAATTATTCCTAACTCTTGCAATCTCGCACAATCATAAACATCACTAAAAATCAATGAACAAATATGACCTCAGTTAGCATGAAGCATACGAGAATTAAAAGAAATCGGCATAGTATGCTACATATCAGAGCGTCAACTAATAGGGGTGGAACAAATCAAGCAGTAACAATCCCGCAGATGAGAGTCGAAATTTACCAAATCTGTTTTGGCTTAAATGGTCTAAACTATTTTGCTTTTGACCTATTCAAAACCATAATGTCCTTAGATCGGTAACAATAATATGCTAGATGGCACATTCTCAGCCTCAACTCTTAAAGAGTGGTAGTATTAAGTTCAAGCAATTAATCTGCAGAAAGAAATAAAGTGGGACTAAAAAATTCATACTCAGCCAAGAACAAGCGTACATACCTTCTCCAATTTCTGGATCTGCAACTCGGCAGCCGTTCCAGTCCCAACCCTGGTAGCGGCTCTCCGCGCCGCCTTGCTCTCTCATCGTGTCGCCGGAGAAGACGATTGGAGCATCGACTTCTCTAATTTCAAGATCTCCAACTCGGAAGCCGTTCCAGTCCCAAGACCGGCAGCGGCTCTCCACACCGCCTTGCTCTCTCATCGTGTCGTCGGAGAAGACGATTGGAGCATCTACGTCTCCAATTTTTGGATCTGCAACTCGGCAGCTAAGATCAAGCCTCGTCTTCCTCACCTCCGCCTCGATCAATTTCTTCTCCCGTCGCTCTTGCTCGAGCTTATCGCGCACCAACGCCTCCCATTCGCCGAGTTTGAAGGCGCGATTATAGTTTGCTGGAAATTATTGACGAGAGGAGGAAACAGTGGAGCGGGGGGTCAAGGAGGGGTTTAGCGAGAGGGAAGCGGTGAATGCTTCCTCCATCTGCGAGCGGAATGTCAAATCGAAGGCAGCCATGAACTTGGCCTTCCAATGATTCTCTTCAGTTTACACATCCGTCATTGCCATTCTGATTTTTTCTTTTTTTTTTTTGATTGGGGAATCCGATCTCACGGCTCTTTGATCGAATTCCCACAGATGGCGCCAATTGTGATGCACAAAATCTGCATCCCAGTGGTTGAAGGAGATCGACCTTGATCACCAACTTCACCCGAACCGTAGCCTGCAAAACAAGAACAAACGAGGTCGTGGCGGGGCTTATCTCCCCCGGAGGACCCTCCGACGCTCAAATCCGTCATTGTTTTTTTTTTTTCAATCCGAGTCTATCTTCTATTATTTATACTAGTCGAGTATTAAATGAAAGAAACCGTTACGATATTAAATAAAAAAAACGTTACCGTATTTAATTCGGTCAATGCTCTTAATGCACGAAACCGCTATCGTAATCAATAAGCAAAACAAAAGCATCAATGTCATATTGAATACTCGAATTTATTGGTAAAAGACCAGAACGCCCTTGTGCTATGATGATGGGATTTTCCCTATCTCAATAACGTTACACAAGTTTATCCAATAATTTATAACATGTTAGTCACCTCATCCTTTAAGGATTACACATTTTTTTAATATGTCCTGTTGTGTTTCATTTCTTGTAGGATGATACAACATTTGAAAAGCAAAGTGCCCTTTTTGTTCTTGCTGTTTCGGAGATAGTGCTTATAAACATGTGAGAATGATTTTTTTTTTTTGTAAGATAATATTTTTCTCTCTTTCTTGACTGCTTCATGCCTTCACCAGTTAATGCAGGTAGTGCCATGATATTGGCCGTGAGCAAGTTGTCAATAAGCCTCTCTTGAAGATTGTGTTTTAGGTAATCTTTATCTTCTTTATATTCTTTGAGAAATATTGATTAAGATTTAAGTAACAGACATTCTTCCCCTATAATCACTCTTTGTATCTTTGTAGGTCATGATGCGATTGTTCAGCCGACGCAAAACTAATCTGTTATTTATAATACATGACGAAATAAGGGTAGATTCAGCCGTTTAAGTTGGTACATGCATGTTTTAACAATTTTACATAAACCATAGATGCAATTCTTTGGAGATAATATTTAACTCATGGTTTGAGATTTTGGGACTAATCCTATATTGATTTCATTCATTACCCCTTTAATGTTTTTTTATTGATAGACTACGTTGGAAAATCTATAACCTGCCCTTATAGAATATATTCAAAAGGTAAACAATTGGTGCATATTTATTCAGGTCATCAAGCATTGATCGGCCTCGTAGCTAAACTTTGGTTCATTTTGGGTTGTTTTATGGGATTTTTTGCCAACGGATGCAACAAGATCATAAGCAAATATCATTGAGTGATTTGATCCGGCTCTAAAATATTTATTCCCCCAAATATATGATATGATTTTCCTGATGTCAAACAATGTGACTTTATTGATTAATTTTCCAAATGGAAATGAACTTTCAGTTTTGTAATAGTAAATGAGAATTATGTTTTGCTGAATGTTTGCTTGAATAGGAGAAAATAGATCTAAAATGTGTAGCATTTGATTCTGATGTTTTGTTTTGGCATTTGAAGATACTTTGAAAAATGAGAGGATCTCAAAGCTAGAGATGGCAGGGAAGGTGTGGTTCGAGTTTGTGTATACTGTATATATATGGTTCTTGCCTTGAACTATATTCCATTGTACCATTTAGGATGGAGCCATAGTCTCAACACTATATTAAGTTGTTGATGGTAGTGTCATCCACATCGGATGTTGATGTGGTGGGTTGCAGCTATAGTGGTTATAGTTGGTTTTGTACTACGATATATATAAGTGCAAACTTGAAAGAATTAGCTATGTTTGAACGAATTCTTAACTTGTATGATAAAATTTTGGCTTGATGTTATAATTAAAATATCTGAAAATAAATCGCCTATTATCGGTCAATTTGAAGTAATTGGATTCCTATAACAATGCACACAACCTTAAAGCGAGTAAAAATATAAATAATTCATTTTATTTAGCCCGATTCACAAGCATGATGTGAAAAATATTATTGCGATAAAAATCAGGTTTCACTATTCATTTTATTCGACTTGATTCACAAGCATGGTGTGAAATATATTATGGAGATGAAAATCAGATTTCAATATCAAATACATTAGGAATAAATACCAAAAATAAAAAAAATATCTAAAGAGAATAGTCTATTAGAGATTTGGAGGGAAAAAGGAAGTAGTTGGGCTCCGATTAAAATACACACGTCCTTAAAACGGGTAAAAACATAAATCATTAATTTTCTACAACTCATTTCACAAGCATGCTGTGATATCTATTATGGTTATAAAAATTAATTTTCAATATTAAATAAATACAATGGGTAGAAAAAAACCAAAAATATTCAATGTTCAACCCATCATATATTTAAATCTGAAGCTTTAACAAGGGTTCCAAGATATCTTTATTGGGATATTTTTTGGGCAAAGTATTTAAATAGCAATACATAAATTGTGTACTCCATTGATGAAATTTGTGAAATTTTATTACTAGATATTGGTGTTATTCAAGTGAAATAGAATGTTGTAAATTGTGATTTGATGAGTTTAATCATTACCAATGAGATGTTCGATGAAATGCATCTAAGTATTTAATATTTCAAATATGGAATTGACTTTAAAATAAATTTTTATAGTGGCCGTATTGAAATTGATTTATAATTTACACTAATTTGAGGGGTATAATATATTTTATTAAATGTTTTGGCCTCTTAGGGTCCATACACTTAACCATAGAGCTCCTTTTTGTAATTAAGGGTCGACATTATACAAAACACACACTAAATATCATATTTTATTCTTTAGCTATATAGGGTTTAATTTATACATTTAATCTCAAGTTATATTTATCAAATATCTTTATAATTTAGACAATTTTAAAAGGTGTAAGATGATGTGTAATAGATAAAGTATCATAGATGATCTGAACTCAATTTTCTTAAGCAAAAAACTGTAAGGTTTCCTTTCTTTTCCTTCAATTAGGACGGATGTTAGGAGAAGCGTGGAAGCGGCTGATTTACTATTCTTTGTCAAATTTGAAGTATCAATCATATTAAGAAAATAATATTTCACCATGATAACCAAAGATTTAAAAGACTAACATGTCAAGAAGCATGAATAATATGTTAGCAGAAAATTAACGTGTCGAATATTTCGTTTGATACATTAAACTTGGTCGAAAATATTATGAAAAAACCCGAACAAGGTTAAGGAAAAGAACTAGTTTATTATAACTTGAATAGAGTTTACTTTTTTTTTTCCGACCCCCCCCCCCCCCAAAAAAAATGACTTTTTTAAATAATTGCCTTTAATTAGATAAATATTTTGTTAAAAAATGTTATAGTATTTCAAAATATATCATTTTAACATTTTTTCACACTTCTTAAAAAAATAAATAAAAATACATTTATACTCCTAATTATTACTCTATTTTTTCACTTTATGAAAAACAATAATTAATATCTCCCTAAACATTACAGAAGTAATTTTGTAAAGTAAACATCAAAATATACTTAAAATAACATTTCTTTCTCAACAAGATCCCTAAAACGATATAGTGTACTTATCGAAGGGATTTTTCGAGCTAATAAACTAATTATTTCTAACTTGAGTCCATTAAGGGCATATAAACCAACCATGTCTTTATTTATTTTGTTAAGAAAACTTAATTTCATTACAAAAAAAAAAAATTGTAACAATGGATGGATTGCTCATTTTTACTCTTTTCTTACACCCACTTGTGCATGTGATTCGAGATTTGTTTATCCATGCATGTATCTTGCTAGATGTTGGGACAATAATTTACATGTCAAAGGATTAGGGTTGGGCTTTCGGTCTTGACTAGACCTAAAATTCCGGTCTGAATCAGATCGGATCAGACCGAAAATTCCGATCTGGATCAGATCGGGGTCCGATCTAAGACCGGAAAATAGGAATTTCTGAGGACATGGACCACATATCAGACTTGGACCGGGATATATGGCCACGAATTTTTCGGTCTACAAAACTTTTGGACCGGAATTCCTCCTATAAGGCTAAAATCGAAGCCTTTATTTGAAAATGTTGAAGTACGAATTTAAAAAATTTCCAAAACCCGTAGATTTGAAATCGGGACGAGATTATTCATCTTGAATGTTTAACATTTCTCCGAAATTACAAATCTAAAGACTAATGGCGAGAACAATGCCTACATTTTCACGAGACAAAGGGCGAGGGCAAGAGATAAAAATCTGAAAAGAGATGGGAGAGAGATGCTTACAGTTACCCTAGATGAAATGGAAGGGCGATGATTGATAAACGGTGGTGATGGGTGTCGGCGAATGGCGACGGAGACTGGGCAAACAACGGTTAAGAGAGACTGAGACGGTTGAACGGTTGTATGCTTTTTTTTAAATAAAAAAAGAAGAAGAAAAAGAAAAGGTAGGCTATTGTTGCTAATTGATGTAGACACACACACTAATGGAGTAATAGCCTAGTACACTATTGCACAACGCACCCCTATTTTTTCTTTAATAAAAATCAAAACCCGATCCTATTCTGGTCCGACCCAGAAATTCCTTTTAGGTTGCAGGTTTGGACCGAAAACTGGAATCAAACTTTCTTTGGACCACAGACCAGACTGCAATACTTCCAGTTTGATCCAAGACTGTAATTTTCGGTCTTGTCCCAATCCAATTTTAGCCCGATTCGATTTATGCACAACCCTACAAAAAATGGGTTAGAGTATTGCTTGATATGATTCAAAAAAAATAAGTGATGTTACCTAACTTTGTAGAGGTTTATTATCTTAAAACATTACAAGGGCAATGTTTGGTGTGAAGTTATTGGGAGAATTAGGCCGTGTTTGAAAGGAGTTTTTTTGAGGTTTTGTTAGGTTATTTTTTTTTGGCAACTGAGTTTCTTCCATAGTTTGAGTTGCAGGTTTCTTTGGCCAATTTCGGAAGATGGGGAGGGCAAGCTTCCTGAGTTTCTTCAATCATGTTTCTGATTTTATATCTTTTGTGCCCTTCACCCTCTGGCTCCACATCTCCTTCCATCCACATCTCCTTCCATCGTCGTTTCTTCCATCGTCGCTTCTGCTCACACTCCCAGGTCCGTCTCTTGTTCTTCGAAGATCTGTATCCCTCTTTCCTTCGCATCCTACTCTTTCTTATCGTCCCATATCCCAGTACTGCTGCATGATGACCGAACTTCAATCCCAATTTGCAATTGAACGTGAAGCCGAAATTGAAGCCGAAAATTGAAGCCCAGTTTGCAATTGAACTTCAATCCCAGTTTGCAATTAACACCCGAAATTGAAGCCGGAAATCATGAAAATCGAGCTGCACGACGACCGAACTTCAATTCGAGCACCTGTTTCATCGAAATCCAACACCCGAAATCAGAAATCGTGAAGAGGATGAAGAGGAGGAGGGCTTACCTCTACTGCTGTTGTCCGACACCGAGGGTTCAGATCCCAAACGAAATTCTGACATATGCTTGTCTTTGATGAAATCTTTTAATCACCGGCCAAACAGAAAACGAAATTCCGATTCAAACAGCAAACGAAAATCCGATTCAGATCCCAAAATCAGAAGAGATAGAAAGAAAGACTCATGGAATTGGATGTGTTGGCAAGGCGAACTGATCGAATCGATCACCTTTACGACGAACGTCGTTGAAAAATACGTTGGCAAGGCGAATTGGATGTGTTGGCAAGGCGAATTAATCGTCACTGTCGTTGAAAAATACGTACCAAAGTTGATGAGAGTAGGATGAAAGAGAATTAAGAGATAACGGATGAGGGTGGGTAGGTCGGGTAAATATTTAAGGGCATTTTGGTCATTTTCCTCATAAATATAACTCCTACACCTCATACCAACCAAACGCCAATCAACTTTTTTACAAGGTTATTTTAAAAATAAAACCTCCAACTCCCACACCTCCATAATACCCAAAATAAACTCCAACCCCTAAAAAAACCCCTTTTTGTCAAACACGGCCTTAGTAAGTAGAGATGGTGGATTCATCAAAAGGTTTGTCGTGAAGAGAGTTGATAAGGCAATTGGGTTGATACGTCTTCTTCCAAAATTAAAAGACCCATATAGTGAGGCTTTTTTTTTTTTTTTGCTTTTTTCTTGTGTGGTCATATACGAGGAGGCCTTTTTTTGGGGATCTCCCATGATGGTTAGCTTCCTTACTAATTTGGTTTGGGGATATTGGGTTATACATAGCTGTAGTCTTTTTCATATGTATTTGTAGTCTATAGGATCCAAATTTTGGGTGTTGCAAAAACTATATCTTGTGAGATAGTGTGATATCAAGCATAGACTTTAATTTTGATAGAACTATGGATAGTTTTCATCTATTACTTTATAGTTTTGACTTTCTAGTTTTACTACCCCATATCACAGTTGGAATATAGGTTGTCCCATATTGAAAATATTGAGATGTCTTAAACAACATATAAGCATAGCGAGCTACTCCTCTCATTGTCAATTGGTTTTGAGATGGAACCCCGTTGAGTTTATGTGTTGTTTCAGTCTCTCATACGTGGGTCCGCACACGACCTCCCTCCAGCTTGTCGTGATTCCACTAGACCCAGCCGATTTTAACATGGTATCTTATCCGGGTTCAGCTTGTTTCGGTTTAAGCTTCGGATTAGTGGGGTTGCTAGCCTTGTGACATTTCGCGGGCATTAGTTCCCATTTAAGCGCATATGGAAAGTGCAACTTGTTTTCTATAAAAGTGGTTGCACTTGAGGGGTGTGTTGGAATATGAGTTGTCCCACATTCAAAATATTGAGATGTCTTAAAAAATATATAAGCTTGGCGAACTACTCATCTTATTCTCAATTGACTTTGAGATGGAACCCCATTGGGTTTATGTGTTGTTCCGTCTCCTATACGTGGACCCGCACATAACCTCCATCCATCTTGTTTTGACCCTACCGGACTCAGCTGACTTTAACACGCGTGCCTAAAATGCATTGAGGCCAATTGATGTTTTGGTATTTGGATGGATTGGAGGAAGCATGCGTGTGTTGATCTAACAGGGGCTTCTCCACTTGTGGGTTTGAGGAATATAAATTAATAAGGGATATACTCCCTTCTTCAATAATAAATGTCATTTACCTTCAAAATTTTGTCCTTGCAATTATTAGTGAGCTATAATTTTTAATTTTCAATAAAGTAATAAATTAAGGTATAATGGTACATTTGTTAGTCTCTTTAAAGTTGTTTAATAGGCTAAAACAACATATATTATCGAACAAAATCAATTATATATAAATTATGTGGGCCAAATTATGAGAGCATGTATCATAGTATATCATATAATCATGAATGAATGAGAGATGATGGTGTGGTGCAGAATGTCGTTACCTTTCATCAACACCAAAAAGAATAACCAAACCAACAACTCAACTAGCAACTTAGTAACTAGTATAACGGAATAGTAAGGGGTCGATCCCACAGAGAGAATACCTTTATTGTCTATCAAATTGCTATCAAAAGGAAACAATATCTGAGAGTAATCAAGTAACAAGGCAATTGAATATGATAAAAGTAATAATGGTGAATTGATGATAATTATGAATGGGATAGTTTCCCCTACAATTCATCAACAATGGTTTTGTCGTTGATCCTTGACTCTATCCTATCCTTCCTTATTTGATTCATCTAATGGTGGATCACTCAAACCCTAAGCAATTTAACAATGCCAATAACATAAACAATCAAAGATAGAGGCGCAACTCTCTAACCCTAATCGATGCAGTTGATAAAGTATAATTGTCAATATCCCCTACACATCCAATTGATGCTTTCACGGGATCAATTGGCTATGTTGTGCTACTGATTCAATTAACTTATAATGGATAATCAAACCTTTAGCAAAAAAGCAAATTCCATCAAGGTGGCCAATCAGGAAGGAATACATGCAATCAATCAATCAAGAACAAATATATTGAATCAATCATACTTAGAATAGATAGAAATTAAGTCTATCTCACAAATCATATAACCATGTCTATGAATTACAGGCGGAACAAAAGAGGTTTAGTTCCTCATGGAAGGTTTTCCTCTTAAAATCTCCATTGGAGTCTTCCTCATTAGTTCTCTCCATTCCTTTGTAAAAGTCATCCAAAAAGATATTTAAAACTTAACCTAATTAGTTTCCAAAAGAAAGGAGTCGTAATCCCGTATTATCATGGGCACCGTGACCACAGTACGTGTTCTTCGTCTTAATTGCTTCTGAATCCAAGCTAACTCTTTCCTACGCCTCTTCTTGCCTTTTTCAATGGTTTCTTCAGGTTTTTAGCTCTCCATACTCATCCTTGGCAACACCATAAATGCATAATTCCAAGTGTCGGAACGTAAATATGCAAATAAGCACAAAAAGAGCGTAGATTCCAGACTTGCAAGACAAACTACTAATAATGTGAACTACTCAATAAACATGATATCAACTATCCTAAACGCAATAACAACTACCTATAATGCCTATATAAAATATGCATTATCAAACTCCCCCACACTTAAGCTTCGCTAGTCCATGAGCGATTAATAAATGCAACCTATACCTACGAACTTACCATTCATGCAACAACCTTACAAAAACAAATCAAAATCCAAAATTTTCAAGGAACACATGACCAAGTGAAATAACATTGTCGCATGTATCTAATGATCAAAGAATAAAAGCAGAAACCATCCAACCTTACCAGGGGTAATGTGTTTCACTCATGCTCTCAAGAGTTTAGAGTTTCAAGTACAACTCTCAACTCAATCCAAAATGCAACTAAGCTCACAGAAATTGACAACAACATCACCACATCTCCACTGAAATGTCATTATTTGCGGAAGAAACAATGAAAGTAAGCAATTTGGCTCTAGATACCTCTTTTTTTTCCGGCTTTGGTGTATTCCTTACGCAAGTCGCAAACATGGGTGTCATGAATGAACTCGTTCTATCAACACCTCAACTTACTTGAATCAAGTCCACTTGAACATCTTTTGACGTGAGTTGAAAACATAGGTATCATGAATGAACCCGATTATTCAATGATCAAGCTTCCTTTCTTAGTGGGTAGCTTTTGACACCGTTTTGCGCGAATCATACCATGGGTGTCATGGGTAGATCCGGTTACTAAGTATCTCAACCATTGCCACTTTATTTCACACTAAACACTCAATAAGAAACTAAAGCCAAATATAAACATAAAAGCATGAAATCCGCAAGCAACAAACATGTGAGTCGGTCTTGACAATACATAATAAAGTCAATCTCAAAAGGTACAAACATAAGGAGAGTGAATCACACATAAGAGAGAAAAGGAATTACATGATTCCAATAAGGCAAAAAAACAATCTCACAAGGGTCATATTGTGTAGGATTTCAATCATACTCCCATCTCGATCATACATACTCAATCATATCACCAATCATTTTCCTCAAGAAAAGATTTTTTGAGAAGCAAATAAGGCTTAGCACTTCAACTAAGTCGTAGGGTTTACATGTTCAGTTTTTGTGATTTTTGAATAATAACATACTATACAATTGATGATATTTTTGTGATTTTTGACATTTTTAAGAGATTTTTTTTTCCAAATAAAAGAACTTAAAATATAAGACACAACTAAGACAATAATGACAGAATCCAAACAAAAAGACATAAATACCCAAACATAAGGGTAGAAATATCCAAACATCCAAACACGAGAAATATCCAAACAAAGATTACAGACCAAGATAAAGCCAACAAAAGTACAGATAAAACCAACCAAAGTACAGAAATGTCTCAACAAACCCATGAAATCATGAATCATAAAACCCCTCCCCCATACTTAAAAGATTACATTGTCCTCAATGCCGAAACACAAGGACAACACAACAAATAAAAAGATCAAAGTGTAAGGAAGGTAAACATACTGCTCACTGGTGCGGCGGCGGGAACGGGTAGTACCGCTGGAACTGCTGGACGAAGGTATCAAAGCTGCTCTGAATGTCGGAGACAACACGTGCCTCCTCCTTCTGCCTTTGGTAAATCGCCTACTAGTGCTGGCAGAGATCATGGTGGTACTGTCTGAACTCCACGCCTATGACCAGCATGCCAAATAAAAGGAGCATGATCACCCTCCAGGTGTCTCATTCTTGTCAGCATCTCTAGTGATTTACGAGACTCCCCATCCATAGGCACCAGATCTGTAACTCTCACCCCCGCAGCCTACAACAATCAAAGTAATCAATATGCCAAAGTCAATAGTCCTGGTATCTCTCTGAGCTCCACCCCACCAACATGTCAGCACAAGCGTCCAGAAATAGCTCAGCCCAATCAGAAGTAACATTCGTCTCGGGGGTCAGATAATACATCACCGCCCATGCCTTCAAAGAGACCTTGTTTAGCTCATTTTTCCCGGAGAAGGTGTTGTTGAGCACCTTATGGCAGAGACGAAGTGCAGGGTAGGTGATCGTATAGTTGTAGATCCCTCCCCCATGGATCTATGGGGGAACCAGTAGCAGCAGCGCATGTCTGCATCTGTGGAGGACTCGACATCATGTGCCTCCTGTCAGCCAGTGGGAGGGCGAGTGATACCCATATAGCGCCTCAATTGTACGAAAGTTCGTGAATAGCCTATGCATCACAATGAAATGACCAAGGTCACCAGAAACTCTCGGATCAAGTCCAGATAGGTTAGCCTATGCATCACAATGAAATGACCAAGGCCCCCATTTTCCAGAAGGGTGACACATGACCATGCTAGACCTAAAGGATCAAACGCCGGATGATCGAAAAAATTTGTTGTCGAATATTGCCTAAGGCTAAGGTCATTCCATCTCTCTAATTCATTCTCATCTAATGTATTCGGAGCAATCGTATTCAGAAAAGAAGTCATGATGATGAAATAGATCGAAGAAACGAAGCAAGACTTACGAAATCGGACTTTATGAGATGGTGGCGGGCGCCGTGCATCAGGCGGCGGGCACCGTGTATTTCTGGGCGGAAGGGTGCACTCAGCTTTCCACAAAACTCCCCCTCCAATGTCGGAATAAGCCCGTTTCCTCCTCCTTGCTTCACAAAAAGCGGTTTGAGAATTTGATTAATTTTGAAAGTGAGCGAAAGTGGAAACCGAGGATGTGTATTTGTGAATCGTGGTGTGTAGATTCCGAATATGTGGTCAGAATTCTGATTCGAGCAACGATTTGGATGTAATATGAGTATATGTGATGAATGAGATGGTTTGGAAGGTTGGAGGATATGAAGGAGGGTTTGGAGGTTAGGGAAGAAGTGAAAAGGGGAAGAACAAAATAGAGTTTAAAAATATGGAGGTAGGCCTACCCGTCCAACGAATCGGCGACCCAACTCTTCGCTGAACAGCAGGCACGGCAGGCGCCGTGTGACAGGTGGAGAGCGCCGCGACTCCACTGAAGCATACCTCTTATGTTCGATTCCAAATTCCAAAACTTACCTCATAAACTTGGTCCAAACATCTCCAAATTGCAAAAACTAATAATCCTAACGTTAAAGAAACTGAATTGAAAGAAAATGAAAAGAAAGAAAAGAAAATGAAAGTACTTACCTCGGGTTGCCTGCCGAGGAGCGCCTTTATTTAACGTCCATGGCTAGACGAGATGAAGTGATTCTATTCCTAAGGGAGATCCTCCCCTTGCCAGGAGTCCATAACTTGTCCGACGATGTCCTCGTGATATTTCTTGATTCTTTGACTACTGACCTTGAAGTTATGACCATCCATCGGGTTCTGTAAATCGACTGCACCATAGGGATAGGCATAGACCACAATGTATGGACTCGTCCATCTAGACTTGAGCTTCCTAGGTTGAAGTTTTAGACGTGAAACATACAATAGAACCTTATCTCCTGGATGGAATTCTCTCCTCAAAATGTGCTTATCATGCAATGCTTTTGTTTTATCCTTATAGATCCTAGCATTATCGTAAGCATCCCAATAAATCTCTTCCAAATCCTGAAGTTGAAGCTTAATTCTTCTACTTCAAATGCATCTATATTGGCCTGTTTGACTCCCCAAAATGCATACACAATGTTGGACTGATTCCTTTGATATCGGCAATGGTCCATCCCAAGGCAGTGCGATGTTCCCTAAGAACATCCACCAACATTTGTTCCTGGTCAAATGTAAATTTGTTAGAAATAATCACAGGAAATGTGTCACGCTCTCCCAAAAATGCATACTGTAAATGAGCAAGGAGGGGTTTCAGTTCAACTTCAGGCGCCTGAATGACAAATGGAAGGAGTTTCTCACTAGGAGGATCTAATGGTTCAGTTCTATAAAAATGAGAACAATCATTTGAATTAGCATCCAGTGCAACAGAGAAATCTTGTAGGTTATTGGACAAAGCATAATCATTAGACAATTCACCCATTGGGGATTCCAAAACAACTTGTAACTAGTCAAAACGATCAATATGCATGTGGTGCGGGACGAACGTCGTTGTCACTTTCCCCCTTTTCCAAATAGTAATAATATCCAAACTTAAACACACAACCAATAGATTAGGCAACCAATCACTTGATAAACCAAATGACTACTAGTATAGCGATGAAGTCCGGTGTCGAACCCACAGGGAGAAGCGATTTCCTATTCAGTAACTCTAAGCAATGACTCTTATAGGAAAGCAATGATTTATAACAAGTAGCAAAGATGTAAAGTAACCAGATTTATGATCGCAAAGTAAATCGATATCAAAGTAGAAAGAAAATTTCACCTGCAATTCTCTGACATTGGTTGGAATTCATGGTCCTCGAATTGATCTATTCATTAATCATATTCCCGGGTCTACTTGAATAAAGTTGAGAGATCCGTAGAGATTCACTCATCTTATTCAATATCACTAAAGAATAGCATTAAGAACTCATGTACTTAGACCAATTGGCACATTGATACAATGCTGTTAAGACAAATAGGCGCAAACCGAACTCAGCCCTAATCGAATATCCTCAACATAGATCAATTGAAATCATCCACTACAAAGGCAAAGAGACATCACTATCATCAATACCTTTGTTTGCTATCGAGAAAACAACAACGAATTCATAGCGAAGATGTAATTCCTAACATGATGATGAGGCACATAAAGGAACACAAATATAAATTAAGCACAAGATGATAACTAAGAACATGAATAATCAAATAGAATCAAATACTCACAATCCAAACAACCATGTCTTAGAATCACAGGCGAAATTATGAGTTTAGCAACTCATAGGCCAATTCTCTCTAATTGTGTTCATAGTCTCTCAATAATCTCTCTCCACACACAATAGAACTGAAAAATAACTAATAGACTCCACAAAGGTCAGCAAAACCCTAGTAGGAAGTATAATAGAATAATATAAAATAATGTCTTCGGATCCAAAATCGTGTATCCGAAAAATTGGGCCACGGTGGGCGCCGTGCAAGGGGCGGCAGACGCCGCCTATGTAGTGCCCGACGTTCCTCAATTTCCTTCAATAAATTCCAATGTCGTGCATCCTTGCTCCTCTCTAGCTCCTCCTTAGCCTCCATATGCTCCAAAACATGCTTCTTAAGCTCTTCCCAAAGTCCATCAAAGGTCGGAATGTAATTCTGCAGAATAAACACTAAAAACGCAAAGATTCCAAACTCGAATACCTCACAAGTAATAAACAGAACTAGACTCAAACAATAGCGAAACCACTACCTAATTACATTAAGAAACACCTATAATGCATATATGAAATATGCATTATCAAATCCCCCACACTTAACTCTTGCTTGTCCTCAAGCAACCATAAAACAAAATATCATCTACGCATCCCACAGGAAATCTTTCATAACTTTACTCATCAAAAGCAACATCATCAATGGTGAAAATACAATCAAACATATAAACGTCATCACATGTATATAAGGGATCAAGTTGCTTGCATGCTCAAAAATCAACCTTACCAAGGATAAAAAGTGTATTTTTCACTCTCTTATGTTTAGGATTTTAAGCACACACTCACCTCAATTCCATATACAAGCATCAACTCAAATATTGACATTTATATCACAAAATCTCTACAGGATACGTCAATGCAAAAATAAGGACATCAAGAGGACTTTCGCTCAATGGAAACCTTCATAGAAGATTCCATTCGGCGTGGTTGTAATAGGGCTTGGTAGAAACATAACGGCAAGGAATTGTATTTGGTCACGTGGGACTATAAATTCGGGGAAAACAAGATTTCAAAACTCCCAACATAACACAAACCAACTCAATAACATCTCTCAATATCATCAAAATAACTCCCAAAAATCATCATATCTCATCAATTC
Organism: Persicaria tinctoria; assembly: GCA_037127255.1. NCBI lineage: Eukaryota > Viridiplantae > Streptophyta > Magnoliopsida > Caryophyllales > Polygonaceae > Persicaria > Persicaria tinctoria. Next base: position 40,503,145 of record JBANSL010000001.1, on the reverse strand, counting down.
ATCTCATCTCATCATCTCACATTTTATGCAATCTCGACACCCAACCAATATATCTCATAACCAACATAAACCCAATTCTTCCTCATTATGCAAAATAAGATAACTTACTCTTTTATTCTTTCTTTTTTTCGGATTTTTTTTAACTTACTTTTACCCCTAGTTGAATTTTATCCTCCCTAGGTCCAAGCTTTTTATTTCTTTTTCTTGAGCCAGAATACATGAAAATCAAATGCATAAGAATGAGGGACTAAATAAGCACATAACATTACATCTTTTCAAAACCATAGACCATAACATCACACTTTAGCTTCATTCTCCTCAATCTCCAAAATAGATTCCATAACCCACTCGAAATCTCAATTCCCCCGGAATAAGGGTAAGGCTCATCATAGAAATAATAATTTTGTGGAGCTATCAATAAAAAAAGGCTAAAGGCTCAAATTGGCTTCAAAGCAAGATATAGCATAGGGTAGACATGGATAAATATGTGGCTAAAAGGCTGCCTCTATCATTTGAACTTATCAAGCTAGCAATGAACATGTATATAATCGGCCTTGGAAATAGATAATCATGAAAATATTCAATGATAAATGCATAGGAAGAGTATATCACAGAAGAAAGCAAAATGAATAAAGATGTATCCCTTATAAGGCCAAAAATATCTCACTGGGACAAATTTTTGGTGACTTTCAAGCATACTCCCAAACATAGATCATACAAGCTCAATTATATATGCTCAATCATATCTATATATTAATATTAGTAATTCTGCTAGCATTTTGCTAACGTGTCACGCCCATAATTAAAGGTGAATTTTTTATTCAAATGGTATTTTTTTATTGGTGAACTTCAACCTAGGAAGCTCAACTTGTCCCCAAATCTAGCATCAGCAGCCATTTCGGTAGCACGAAAGGCATGTGCAATGAGATCCTTAGTTACCACGAACTTCCGATTCCTCAGCTGAAAACGAACCTCCATATCAGAACAATAATCCAGGGTAGCTGATAATGCATATTCATATAGGCATTATAGGTGTTTCTTATTGCTATTAGGTATTGGTTTTGCTATGTTTTGAGTCTAGTTTCGTTTATTACTTGTGAAGTATTCGAGTTCAGAATTTTGCGTTTTTAGTGTTTAATCTGCAGAATTACATTCTGACCTTGGATGGACAATGGAAAGAGCTTAAGAAGCATGTGTTTGGAGCATATGGAGGCTAAGGAAGAGCTAAGGAGGAGCAAGGAGGCACGACATTCGAATTAGTTGAAGGAAAATGAGGAACGTCGACCACTTCAGAAACGGCGCCCGCCGCCCCTTGCACGGCGCCCGCCTTTGTCCTAGATCCAGAATACGCGGTTTTGGATCCGAAGACTATTATTTTATATTATTTCCTATTAATTCCTCTAGGGTTTTTTGCCGACCCTTGTGGACTCTATTTAGGTTGTTTCCAGTTTATTTTCACATACGTATGACATTAGCGAGAAACTATGAACTCAATTAGAGAGAGAGAAAGAGAGAGAGAGAGAGAGAGAGAGAGAGAGAGAGAGAGAGAGAGAGAGAGAGAGAGAAAGAGAGAGAGAGAGAGAGAGAGAGGACTGGCTTATTAGTTGCTAAACTCATAGTTTCGCCTGTGATTCGAAGACATGGTTGTTTGGATTGTGAGGATTTGAGTTTATTTGTTTATTCATGTTCTTAGTTATCATCTTGTGCTTAATTTATATTTGTGTTCCTTTCTATGCGTGATCAACATGTTAGGAATTGCATCTCTATCTATGAATTCATTGTTGTTTTCTCGATAGCAAATTAACAAAGGTATTGATGATAATGATGTCTCTTTGTCTTTGTAGTGGATGATTTCAGGTTATCTATGTTGAGGATATTTGTTTAAGATTGAGTTCGGTATGCGCCTATTTGTCTTGATTGAATGGAGTCAATGTGCCAATTGGTCTTGATTACTTGAGTTCTTAATGCTATTCTTTTGTGATATTGAATCAGATGAGTGAATCTCTGTGGATCTCTCAACTTTAGTCAAGTAGAACTAGGAATATGAATAACTCATAAATCAAACCGGGGACCATGAATTCCAACCATTGTCAGAGAATTATAGGTGAAATGTTCTTTCTACTTTGATATCAATTTGCTTTGTGATTTGCAATCTGTTTACTTTTATATTTGCTATTTGTTAAAAGATTATTGTTGTGCTTTAAAGAGTGTTTGTCTAGAGTCATTGAATAGGAAATCGCTTCTCCCTTTGGGTTCGACACCAGACTTCATCGCTATACTAGTAGTTATTTGGTTTATCAAGCGAATGGTTGCCTAATCTATTGGTTGTGTGTTCAAGTTAGGATTTTTATTACTATTTGGTAAAGGGCGAAAGTGACAACGACGTTTGTCCCGCACCAGTAGCCAAGAACTCTCTAAATAATGCCGGATAGGTATAAGTAGACACATCCAAGAAATCGATCAATCCCCCATCTTGCAGGAGTCAATGGACCTCCTCAAATATTCCCAATTTCTTCAACGTCGGGGGATAAAAAAATATGGTGGATTCATACCGCCTCTTTTCAAGTTTGAGGCAATGATCTTTTTCTTCCTAAGACAACAAATGGGGCATCTTAATAGGAGTAGACATGATGCAACTCGAGGAAAAAACGGCGAAAAACCACAAAAATGACCAAAAGTCGTGGATGGGGCAGCAGGCGCCGTGTAAGCAGAACCACAAATATGAGTGAAAACGTTGGAAAACGGACGTCTACTCCTCCAAACTCGAAACTTTCACAAACAACTTGGTTTCAAAGGGTTCTTTGGTGATAGCTAAGGGAATGGAATGGGAAAAGATTGAATTTTGTGGATATAGGTGATACGGGGTAAGTCGTAGGATGGCCCGATCTTAGACAATCAATACAAGAATGCAAGTATTGAACAAGAAACAAAAAAGAATGACCAAGAATTGACAAGAACAACAAGATTACGCAAGGACTCGATATCAACTAAGGAAAAGACTCAAGAACAAGACACGACGCATCAAACACTCGATAAAGACAACTAGTCTCGATATCGACTAGACCAAGAAACAAGACTCGATTGAACTTGAATGTAAAGGACTCGAAATAACAATCAAAGACCGATAGATGGGATGAGTCGATCTATATAGAATAAGATGAAGACCCCAGGCCTCCGTAGAGGGTAGGAACCAACACCAATGACTATATAACCCACCTCTACAACCCTACACAACCAAACGGATAACTTGGAGGCACAAGGAGGGGGCTCGTGGATACCAGGGATTACCAAACCTTGCGAGATTGAAAAACTCAAGGCAAACCAAGCTAAGATCAATACCAATTTGCAATCGATGAGCAATGCTTCGAATCGATTGACTTACACTCGTTGTGTTTCACACAAAAGAGAGTTTTTCATTCAATGGAAGCGTAAGTTCTGAACAAAGGGAGGAATCGACCTTATAAACCTAAGAGACTGATTTTCCTTAAAGAAATAACAATTAAAAACAATAATTAAAATAACCCCTAAAGATTCCTAAAATAACTTAAGTAAGAAAGTAACTAAAAATAGCAATAAAGGGGTGTTCCAACACTTAGTAAAATCAGCATTAACATAGACTATGGTGGTTCGGCTATGTCATGTCCTATGCACATATATGTCTTCAATGGCGCCTCGTCGCGTTGTATGGTGCTTGAGAATAGAACATGACTCATGAACATGAAAGAGTCTCGCTGAAGCTTCATAGCACGAGATCGAGTCATCGGTCCATCCCCAAGGATGATAGGAGTGTCCAGAGATGTAGAAGATGGTCTCGCATCAGTAGGGTAATGGCGGGAAGTGTTTTGGTGGACTGAATCGATTGAAACGCAAGGCTTTAGGTAGTTGGAGTGGATTCTAGTAGGCTTTTGGATTTTTTGTAGATTCTTCTTGAGCAAGCTCGATTGATCCAAAATAGGAAGTAGCCACATATGGTGAGTTGGAAGGCAAATCTATGAAAAAGAAAAAGGAAAATATTAGAAGTAGATATAATAAAGATAGAACCTCTAATCCTAGGAAATAAGGAAACTAGTCATAAAAAGAAAAATCTAATCCTATGATAAATAGACAATAATCTAACCCTAAAATAGATAGAAAATAATATATTCCTAGAACAAAATAAAAGAAAACAATCTAATCCTAAAAATATAAAAATAAACTAACCTAAAATGAAAAATAACCAAAAATAAGAAAGATAGAACCTTCCCTTTTCAAGTTTACCAAAATTCGAATTCGTCAGGCGGACAGGGGGCGGCGGGCGCCGTGTCCACAGAACGCAACTCCGTTCTTCCAAATCAATCAAAACTCAATCCCAACATAGGTTTCACTTACCGTAACTTCCGAAATCCGACGACATGATTGATCCTACTTTATTGAATTGAAAACTAAATGAAAAAATAGAAATACTACCTAAGTACATTGGGTTGTCTCCTAAGTAGCGCCTTTGTTTCACGTCTTTGGCTCGACGTGATGCATTTCTTGATCAAGTTACTCCATCCAGTTCCCCCACACTTGTCTTTTTCAAGACAAGAGGTGGAACTTTAGGAACTTCTCCGACATATCCATCAATTGCATCTATCGATTCCTTCTTGAAATGTGTTACTCCTTGAGGTTGTCATGCAGTTGCAAAAACCTCGACATTGTTAGGAAACAATTTCTCATACGGAATATCAATAGAATCATTTGAATTAGACACATTTTCATGTGACTTAAACAAATTCTCAATTTTCCTCTCAATGTCATCTTTCCCTAATCCAATTTCATCTTTGTTAGAAAACTCAAGATTCATTGATTCAGTTTAAACAGAAGCATCTAACAAACCATTTGATTCATTCCTATGATCACTTTCATTAGAGTCAAGAACATCTACATAATTATTGGCAAAAGAAAAATAGGCTAAAATATAGAAAACTCAATCTTTCTACAATCAAATTCCATAGTTAGTGAACCTTCAAAACAATCAATCTTAGTCTTAGCCGTTTGGAAGAATGGCCTTCCCAAGATAATCGGGGTTTTAGGTGTACCTTATTCTGTGTCTAAAATGAAGAAATCAGCTGGACATATCAAATTATTTACCTTAACCAAAACATCCTGAACAACTCATCTAGGCTTAATACTAGAACGATCAGCGAGTTGTATAGTAACACCAGTTTCAGACAATGAATTGAGACCCAAAAACATGGTGAAGTTAGCATTACCTATTGCATATGGTATAGTAAACATACGTGGATCCCCGCACTTTTTAGGCAATCGTTTCTGAAGCAAAGCAGAAACATTTTCACTTAAACTTACCTTTTCTTTTCTTCGGATCCTTTTCTTGCGCTTCATCGTGCATAATTCTATCAACAATTTCACATAGAGAGGCATAGTTTTAATCAAATTAAAGAGTGGAATATTTACCTCACAACGAGCAAAGGTGTCATAAAGAATTTGTTCATGTTCCCACTTACGATAAGATCTTAAGGCATGAAGAAAGGGTGGTGCAGGTCTTGAAACCTCAGAAGACCACTCTTTAGAAGCTTTCTTCGGGGATTGAACATCATCAAAAGTCGGATCCATCACTGGAGAAGGCGGCGGGCGCTGTGGTGAGGGGCGGCGGGCGCTGTCTATGCAGTGTGTCTCCAATTCCGTCTCTTCCTCCTTATTTCCCAAATCAACTTCTTCCCTAGGCTTGTCTTCAACATTCCTAGTGGGTACATTGACTTGTTTACCTCCTATAAGGGTCATGGCTCTAACATGCTTCTTCGGATTCACTACCACCTGCGATGACAACTTTCCTGAATCTTTCGCATTCAATTCACCAATCTCCTTAGCCATTTGACTCAGAAACTTTTCTTGAACACTCATCTTGTCCAATATCAACCTCAATGTCTCTTCTCTATCTTCTTGTTGAGTGTTTCTAGGACGATTCTCAAATTGTCTTCTCTGAATAGGAACTTGTTGCTGCTGGCCTCTTCCGTTGAATCCATTTTGGTAGTTTGAATTGTAGCCCTGATTGCAGTTGTTACCAAAGTTGCGGCGAGGTCCATAATCCATAACATTCACTTCAGCGGTGCCCTCCTGAATCAAGGGACACTTATCATTCTGATGAGTTGGATCTCCACAAACACCACAAGGTCTAGGCTGATAGGGTTGATTTATTTTCATAGCCATCTAATTCATGATCTCCAAAAGCCTATCGATATCATCCATGTATCCATCTCTCGAACTATCCAACTTATGAACACCTCTAACTCCTTGGTGTGTCCCATATTATTGCGATGCATTAGCCAACCCTTCGAAAATCTGCTAGTAGCATTGATAAAACTCCTATCGGTGTTAAGCAAGCCTTCATAAAGATACAACACTAGATCATCCTCGGGCATACCGTGTTGTGGACAACTATCCTTAAGCTTCTTGAACCGCTCAACATACTCATAAAGACTCTCCGTAGGTGATTGCTCAATGTTGGACAGCTCCTTCTTAAGTTTGTTGAGACGAGTCGCAGGAAAGTACTTTTGCAGGAAAGCTTTCTTCAATCGCTTGCAGAATCTTTCAAGGTAAAGGGGAACACTCTTAACATCAATTGGTCATCATTCAGGCCTTGGGGTCAAAGTCTATCACACGCTCACAAAGGTAGCAAGGTGCTTTTTTGGTTCCTCCCCAGACAATCCATGAAAGTAAGGCAAAATAGAAGACCAATTCGACTTATACTCAAATCTTGAACCCTCAGGGAGATTAGTAAGACTAATTGCAAGTGGTTAAGCACTCAAATTAGGTTCCTTTAGGTTTCTCATGGTCCTTTTTGGCGGATCAACAACACCGTCTTCTGCCATCTCCTCGTTTGTCTCAAACAAAAGCTTCCTCTTCAACTTAAGAGATCTTTCAACCTCGGGATAAAAAGACAAAGACAATGAATTAAAAGGTCTAGTTTGAACCATACAAGGACACAAAAGACTCAAAGTAAAGAGTAATTGAAAGAGATAAAGAAACGCAAGCTCCTTTCTTCTCCCCGACAACAACCCCAAGAATTTGGTGCGGGACGAATGTCGTTGGCACTTTCTCCCTTTTCCAAATAGTAATAATATCCAAACTTAAACACACAACCAATATATTAGGCAACCAATAACTTGATAAACCAAATAACTACTAGTATAGCGATGAAGTCGGGTGTCGAACCCACAGGGAGAAGCGATTTCATATTCAATAACTCTGAGTAAAGACTCTTATAGCAAAGAAATGATTTGTAAGAAGTAGCAAAGATATAAAATAACCCAATTTATGATCACAAAGTAAATCGATATCAAAGTAGAAAGAACATTTCACCTGCAATTCTCTGACAATGGTTGAAATTGATGGTCCTCGGATTGATCTATTAATTATTCATATTCCTAGGTCTACTTGACTAAAGTTGAGAGATCCGCAGAGATTCACTCATCTTATTCATTATCACTAAAGAATAGCATTAAGAACTCAAGTACTTAGACCAATTGGCATATTGATTCAATGTAATTAAGACAGATAGACTCAAACCGAACTCAACCCTAATCGAATATCCTCAACATAGATCAATTGAAATCATCCACTACAAAGACAAAGAAACATCACTATCATCAATACCTTTGTTTGCTATCGAGAAAACAACAACGAATTCATAACTAAGATGCAATTCCTAACATGATGATCAGGCATAGAAAGGAACACAAATATAAATTAAGTATAAGATGATAACTAACAACATGAATAATCAAATAGAATCTAATCATCACAATCAAAACAACCATGTCTTCGAATCACATGTGAAACTATGAGTTTAGCAACTCATATGCGAATTCTCTCTAATTGTGTTCATAGTCTCTCAATGATCTCTCTCCACACACAATAGAACTGAAAAATAACTAATAAAGACTCCACAAAGCTCGGAAAAACCCTAGTAGGAAATATAATAGAATAATATAAAATAATGTCTTCGGATCCAAAACTGCGTATCTAGAAAACTAGGATACGGTGGGCGCCGTGCAAGGGGCGATGGGTGCCACCTATACAGTGTCCGGCGTTCCTCAATTTCCTTCAATAAATTCCAATGTGGTGCCTCCTTGCTCCTCTCTAGCTCATCCTTAGCCTCCATATGCTCCAAAATATGCTTCTTAAGCTATTCCCAAGTCCATCCAATGTCGGAATGTAATTCTGCAGAATAAACACTAAAACGCATAGATTTCGAAATCGAATACCTCACAAGTAATAAATAGAACTAGACTCAAACAATAGAAAAACCACTACCTAATTACAATAAGAAACACCTATAATGCCTTTATGAAATATGCATTATCAGCATGATATCCTTAGTGAAAATGTCTACAACATCAACCAGATTCAGAGAATATGTAGCAAATTTCCCATCAGGGATCAAATATTCAGCCTTTTGCCCATCAATTTCTACAATTAAAGACCCAGAAAAATAATCAATTTTCACTTTAGCAATTTGCAGGAAGGGTCTACCTAATATGATAGGTGTCTCTGGTATACTGAGAGTGATCAGCAAGCTGTATAACAACCGTAGTTTCATTCAGAGGCCCCAGTCCCAACTCATCTTATAATTTGTACGATATCACCTTGATAGATGCACCAAGATCAACCATAGAAGTTTTGAATTTAACTTCACCAATCGTACAAGGAAGAGTAAACATACCTGGGTCTTCGCACTTTTCAGGCAATTGCTTTTGAAAAACTAAAGACAAATTCTTTTGTAATTCCTTACCTTCTTTTTTCCTTTCCCCGTTGTGATCTTTTGGTTGTGCAAACTTCCCGAAGAAGTTTTGCATAGTGAGGAACGGATTCAACTAGATTAAGGAGAGGAATATTGACCTCGCGTTTGGTGAACATGTCGAATAAATCTTTGTCATTTTCCCACTTACGATCAAGATTCCATGCGTGATGAAAGGGTGGTACATGTCTTGAAACCTCAGAAGACCACTCCTCTGATGATTTCCTCGGGGATTCCACATCGTAAAAAACCGGTTCCGACACTGGAGGGGGCGACGGGTGCCGTGGTGAGGGGCGGTGACAAGAGGAAAACCTTTCGTTGTTCTTGCCAAAGAATACTCAAACTCACAACTAGTATAGTGTGTAAGCAAGAGGTCGATCCATAGGGAAATCTATCAATTCAAGTGCAAGTCTAATCGCTAATAGAGAATATGGGGGTTTTTGGTGTGAAAAAGATCCGTCTTTTATTAAAGCGGAAGCAAGCAAACAAAGTAAATTGGTTTTAGAATGAAGTGGAAAGAAATAAGGTTCACCTACAATTTATCACTTCGATTGATTAATTCGATCCTTGTTTCAGCTTCTAGTTCTTGCCTTTTCCTATCAATGTCCTTGTCCAGATCTTAGGTAAATTACTAGTCCTACGAGTCCTAGCAACCCTTATCTCTAAATAACCCTAACACGGTTAAGATTCGACCTAGAGATAGCATTAAGATTATGAATTAACCAAGGTAGACATAATATCAAGCTACGAGTCGATATTCAACATGTATTCAACTTCCTACACATCCAATTAGTCCTATGAGTCCTAAAGGGATATGATTGCCACTTGGGTTAAGGTTCGCTACGAGGAATCTACAAAACCCTAGCAATTGAATGAATCTACTCTAACTAGTTGATCAGGCCAGAGAGAATAAAACACATTCAAGCAATTAAGCACAAAGAAGTCAAAACATTGGAATAGGAATAAGAAGTAGATTAAGAAACTCACAATTCAACAATCAAAGATCCAAACTGTAGGCGAAACCTTGAGAGTTTAGTTGCTCATGCTCAACGACGCTCTCAACAATGGAATAAAGTGCATAAGGTGAATGAATTAACAAACTAGAAAAACCTTAAATAGCTTCTAACAAGTCGGCCAAAACATAAACAAAAAACCCTAATTAAAGTCTGGAATTGAACAGCGCGTTTCTGGGAGGGCCGCGGGGCAGCCAACCCAGGCCGCGGGGCGGCCGGCGATTGCGAAGTCGCTCGTCAAAGGTTCGGGACGCGGGGCGGCTAGCTTGGCCGCGGGGCGGCTTCTACTGTTCACAGCGATTTTTCTGTTTGGAATTTGGTCTCGATGTCAACACGAAAGTTGTAGATCTCGAAGAGAGCTTTCCAACGCATGGTTATACTAGTCAATCGGACCACCGAGTCTCCAGAAAGTGCGAAACAGGTTCAGCATGTCTGCCGACAACTTTTGCTGACTTGTTATTCACTTAGGCTCTCGAAATTCGACTCCGCTCCCGTCCTCTTCACTTTTCTTCCTCAACTTGAATCTTCCTTCATCCAAGAGTCTCCTCATTCCTCGTCGGATCCACCTTTACCTGAGATTAACCATAAAATTGCATAGATTGCGACTCTTCCAACATCACCGGTAAACATGTAATTGTAACTAAAATATGCACTATTTACAACTAAACTATGCTAAATGTAATCTATAATGCAATACTAAACATGCTCTATCAAATTCCCCCACACTTGAAACTTTGCTTGTCCTCAAGCAACAGAAAACTCAACTCTGTAGCCCCATAGAATAGCAATTCATGTATCCACGCCTCAATATTCTTTAAGTGCATGGAAAACTAGCAAACACAATAGATTAACAACATCATAGCATATAATTGCAATAATAAATGAAATTAGGCAACCATATTCATTCTAGACCTCGCAGGGAATATGTGTTTCACTCTCGCTCAAGTGTTTAAGGTTAAATGCTTACGCTCAAAACTCCATCTTAAAAAACTTAGCTTGAAAAGGTAAATATAGAGATGTGGTGAGAAACACCAGATTACAAAAAGATGAGACTATACAAAGAGTCTCATGTAAAAAGGGGTACCGTAAAACCTAAAATCGGCCCCTCTATACCCTCCAACCCACCAAAAGAACCTAACAAGCATCTGTGCATATACCCAAAATCTACCAAACTCTCTAAATCACCATGAGCCACTATACCACTCCTAAGTCTCAATCTCTAAGACTTCTACCCAAAAACCTACCCTTTCACCTTCTTTCCATGAGTGACTTGCACTTCCACTTCACGGAAATCCTAGCTTTACAATTTTCAATAATAATCCTAGCATATACTCTAGGATCGAAGCTTTCATTGCTAAACACCACCTTATTTCTTGCCATCCACGTGTAGTACACTAGAGATTGGACTGTCAAGAGCTTCGCCTGGAAGGAGAGCGACCTCTGAATGGAATCTGGCTCCCTAGCAAACCAGTGTAACCAATCCTCAAGGTGTTGTAATCGACAACCAATGCCAACCCAATCCAGAACAATCGTCTGTACCTCACAAACTGCAGGACAAGAGAACCAAAGGTGAACCTCGCTCTCCTCCTCTTGCTTACATAGAGCACACAAGGCCGCCTCAGCACCCTTCTAGTGTTTGACACATCTGCCAGTCTGAAGCCTATTCCTTACAGCAAGCCATACGATAAATGTCCATTTTTTACATTGCAATCTCCCCCAAATCATGCCTCCCCAGTCAGTGTCTGGACCTCTTGTGCGCAGCAACTCATAGACCTTGGCACAAGAGAACGTCCCACGATGATTCAGCAGATGAGCCAATCTGTAAGCTGAAGAGCTCCCTGGAAGCAAGGTACTTCTGAGCTCATCCCTTGTTTCCAAAAGGCTCTTTCACACCCAGCAGTCGTCCACTTTGGATTCTATATCCCATATATCACCACCCCTCAAATGGTTCTGGGAACACCAGCGCTTCCAGATACTAGGAGACGGCAAGGCTAGGTCCCCTATAAGCTTTGTTTGCACACTTCTGTTCCATGCCAGCAGCTCTTTAATATCCAGCCCACCTTCTGTAAACAGTTTAGCAACATTGTCCCAAGCAACCAAAAACTTGTGCCCTTCATTGCTCCCATTCCACAGGAACCTTTTGCACATCGCTTCAATTTTGTGTACCACCCCTTTTTGCAAAATCAGCACTTGACTCCAGAATGTATTAATCCCATTGCAAACGGCCTTTAACAGCTGCAATCTCCCGGCGTAAGACATTTTCCGTGTCACCCAGGAATTCATCAGTTTTTGATATTTCCCATACAGATCACCATACTCATGGATGGCCACAGTCTTTGAGTGTAGAGGGATCCCAAGGTAATTGATAGGGAGAGTGCCCCGCACAAAGCCCAACTGATGCACTAGTGCTTCAGCCACAGTTTCTGTAACTCCAGCAATAAACACGGTGTTCTTCTCACTGTTAGCTCTTAAACCAGACACCTCAAAGAAATTATCAAGACAAGACTTGAGAATCTGAACAGAGACAGAATCGGCATGACAGAAGAGGAGTAAGTCGTCTGCGAAAGCCAGGTGTGTAAGTTTCAAGCCTTTGCATCTCGGATGATATTTGAACCCATGCTCAGCTGTTGCTTCTTGTATCATCCTACTCAGAACTTCCATACATAACACAAACAAGTACGGGGACAAGGGATCCCCTTGTCTGAGCCCTCTCTAACCCGGAAAAAATCCTTCCGGCGAGCCATTGATAAGCACTGAAAAAGCCGTTGTAGTAACACACTCCATGATGAGCTCAATCAACCTTCTAGGGAAGTTCATGTACTCCAAGGTAGCCTTTATAAATTCCCAATTCAAGAAGTCATAAGCCTTCTGCAAATCAACCTTAATCGTACATCTTGGAGAAACTCACTTCGTGCCATACCCATTAACCACTTCTAGTGCTACTGCACAGTTGTGCGCAATTGAGCATCCCGGGATGAACGCTCCTTGACAATCAGAAATCAGCCCAGGCAACTTACTCTTCAGCCGACCCACTAGAATTTTTGAGACCGCCTTCATGATAGTATTACAGCAAGAAATAGGACGGAGTTCTCTAACCGAAGAGGGATTGGGGACCTTGGGAAGAAGCGAGATAAAGGTTGTGTTCAGCTGCTTCAAAACCTTTCCATTTCTGAATATTTCTCTAATAGCTTCACATGTATCTTTCCCTACTATGGACCATGCATACTTAAAGAATTGCCTTCCAAAACCATCTGGCCCTATTAGCTCCGATGCTCCAGATACTTTTCCTGATTTCATCAAAGCAAGGAATAGCCGCCAGTTCGCCCAACTAATCCCCCTCTAATTGTTGACCAACAATTATAATGGGAAAAGGAGCAGGTGTAACAGCTGACGACAGGAGGTTTTTGAAAAACCCCACCACATGAGATCGTATTTCACCTTCCTCTTCCATTGTTCTCCCATTATCATCTTTCATAATGACAATAGCATTCACTGATCTCCTCTCCTTCACACTTCTATAGAACATCGACGATGTTTCTTCGCCCATGGTAAGCCAATGGACTTTGGCCTTTTGTGAGGTAAGGCTTATAAGTCTTCCCACATTCTTCTTCAGCTCATCTTCAACATTTTTACATCTGTTCAACAGCTGTACATTCTCCAAATCAGATTGCAATTGAAGCTGAATCGCTTGGAGAGCCCTTTTGTTAAGATCTATTTGTGTTTGCAATTCAGGGAAGTGGGCTTTGTCCCAAGGTTTAAGTGTTTCTTTAACACTCTTAAGCTTTTGAACAAGCTTAAATTGCTTAGAACCCCCACTGTCATTCACCCACGCAGCACTGACTAGACTGAGAAATTCATCTTCATTGGCCCAGAAATTTTTGAATTTGAACGGATATCGCTTAGTGGAAGCTCTGTTACGCAGAATTACAACCGCTGGAGATTGGTTAGAAAACCTTGGTGTATCAAAGAAGCCCTTTGTTTCTGCATAACTATCGAGCCAGCAATCATTAACGATGATCCGATCAATTTTCCTCTCAATCCGGCCGTCACCCACACGGTTATTGTTCCACGTAAGAGCAGCACCTGTGTAATTCAAATCCTCCAGCCCACTGTCCTCTAAAACAGAGCGCAGCTCCGCAAATTCATCAAAACGTGCAAGTCTAGGTGGCCAAGTATCCTCTGAGTTTAGTACACAGTTCAGATCGCCTAACACCACCCAAGGGGTGCTCATGTTCGTAGCAATTGTTCTAATTTCATCCCATAACGGTGCTTTCTCTGATCTGAAGCTACATGCATAAACAAAGGTGGCTGCGAACCGAAACGCATTGTCTCTCGTTTCAACAGTACAGTGAATGAATTGCTCATGAATCTTCACAATATGGACTAGATAGATGTCTGGGTTCCATGTTAACCATATCCTCCCCTTAACAGTTTCATTACCATTCATACAGCACAACCAACCATGCATTAATCTCCTTTTAACTTCCTCCACATTCTTATGCAGGATCTTGGTCTCCAAAAGACCAATCATACCAATATCATTATCAAAGCAAAAAGAATTTATTAAACTATTTTTAATTGGGTCCTTTAAACCCATAATATTCCAAGCTGAGATTTTCAATCTATCCATTACCATTCTCCATGTGAGTGCTACTCTCACGAGCGACTGGACTGTTGTCAACTGTTTCAGAGCCAACACCACTAACATTCAGACCACCATAGGAATTAGAGGCTTCAAATTGCCCAAGCAGAATAAATCTCGAAGCTGTGCCAAAAAAGAAAATTCCCATTGTCCAATAGTTTCTGATCAGATAGTACCTTGGCAGCCTTTCTTTTCACTACAGAACTCCAAGATTTCGGATCCTCAAATTCAGAACTCACTCCCAAGTCTTGAACAGGAGGTGACTCAACTGACTGAGCAGTACCTATGCATAAAACACATTCACCCCCATTGCCAACCCTTACACACAACCCCTCAGAACAACCTGCTGAGCAAACAACAACGCTTTTACCTTTATCAACCGGACCCTGATCAGATTCAAAGACAGTCTCAGTCACAACCTCCTGAACAGCTCCCTGATCAGTCATCTGAGCAGCTGCCTGAGCAGAATCAAGCTGCAAAGCATCGACTTTCGGCACACCAATAATATCCCCCACTGTCAGAATTTTCACATATGAACCATCATCTGTCATAGCAGGCTTGGAATTAGTAATGGCAAGATTATCAGACTGAGGATGTGCATCACGCTGAACAGGATCAATCCCCTCTTCCACCCTGCAAAATAAGCCCTCTTTACCTTTTAAAACTTTGCCTTTCTCGACCCAAACCTGCTGTCTTACTCGATTCTCCTTCAACATATTGTGGTTGGCTAAGCATCTATCAACCCCATGCCCAAATACTTTACACAGACTGCACAGTTTCGGTTTCCATTCAAAGATAAACCTCTGATCATACTTCCTGCCATCTACATCCTCTATCTCTGTTTTCTCAGCCATAGCCTCTTCAGCATTGACCTCTATCAACAACCTTGCATACGAGATACGTTCACCTCTCGCAGTCCTTTCATCCATACAAATGGGTGTGCCAACTATACACCCAAGTTGACTCAGAACTGCATGGTTGAAGAACCTGGGGTCTAGATCCGGAAAGCAAACCCATAACGGAATCCTGTCGAACGCAGCCCAGTCAATCTTCGTCCCTGGTTGCCAGATTTACAGAATTAATGGCATGGAGCCTTCCACATACCATGGACCATGAGCCAATATCCAGTCCCTGTCAGCAATAGATCTAAACTTGAATACAAACACTCCATTGTCCTTCAGAAACATAATAGGGTTCTGGGCACTCCACTCGCGAGCGATGAAGTCTCTCATGCGATTATAGAGAATCACATTGCCAAGGCAGATACCAATTAGGGCCGATTCCCATTCTCGAGCTTTCTCCTGGATATCTTCGAGTCGAATTTTGAGTTTACCTCTACAAATATTCGGAAATACCTCCAATTTCTCAGCCTGGAGGACGTTGCGATTGTCCTTGAACAGACTCGCATACAACTGATGACTGGCGGCTCGAGCATCTCTAGGTTGAAAACTCCTCTTCCTTCTTCGACTCGCTCACCCCTCCATTAGGGTTTCCGGATTTGCAGGAATGGCTTCCGTCAGCACTGACGGGGTTGTAATCGACCTTCCCTTTCTCTTTCTCCTTTGATATCTCTGCCTGTATACCCGATTCGCCATGAATGCTGGTCCCAGAGTCGCCACCAACCTCATTTACTACCCCAACTCCCACTGGTGTCTCATTCACTTTCGTATTCTGAAGGATTCGAATAGGTCCAGGAAGGGGGCCCTTGAATCCAGCACCACCCAGTTTAACCATCTTACCAGATCTCCCCATTCCAGCGAAGCCACCAGGGCACCACCGCCGAGAGGGCAATGGTGGTCGGCGTTACACCAGCCGGGACTCACAAGTACCCACAAATCGCCTTGTACGGACACCAAAAAAAAAAGGGAGCTTTTAATTGGGTTGTAATGGGGCCAAGGTAGAACATATAAGGTATGGAACAATTTAGGTCATGTGGTGCTCATAATTCGGGAACTAAGGAAGCAACCAAATCATAAAACCACTCATAAACTCCTCATACCATATCTCTATAATGCCAAACAACACCAATCTCAAGCATAAAACTTTACAAAACATACTCAACTCATTCCTTTATTTTTTTCTCCTTTTTTTTTCTTTTTCATCCATGCTATATCAAATGATTTTCCTTGACTTTTGCCCATAAGTGAATTTTATCCTCCTTAAGTCTCAAGTAATGAATATGCTAGCAAGAATCAAACATCTCATAAACTCAAACATACAATCCACCACTAAAAACCATCATCCACATTATAAATATTTACCAACCATTCCTAATTCCCGGATGGGGTCAGGCTATCATTGGCTATGGAAATAATTTGTGGAGCTACAAAAGAATAGGCAACTAGGCTCAAACTGGCTTCAAGCAGAGGATAATATGTAAGGTGGGAATAGAGTCAAATAGGGCTAATAAAGGTGCCTCAATCATGTTTAAGTCATGTGTGCAGAAATCATAATATGCAGCCTTGAAAAAGATATCTAAATGCAAGGCAAAGAGGAAGCAATTAAAGAGAGTACACTCCACAAGCAAGAGGACTAAATAAAGTGCAGTCCTGAATAGGCCAAAATAAGCTCACCAGGTCATGTCTAGAACTTCAAGATCACCCATAATTCCAAGATCTTATGTGCTCAATCATTAACCAATCATGTTCACCAAATTGTATAGAAAATATATATCGAAGGTTGGTTTCAACAATCCAAGCACATCATGGGCCATAAATATCAATAGATAGAATATAGGACAAACGGTATCCATATGGGAAAATAAGACCTAAACCTAACTAATGCATAAAACATAAATAGTTTTTTCCCTTTTTGATATTTTTTTTTGCAGTAACATGTTGATATGCATGCAATGTAAACTAAAATTAAATATACAAGTGCAACTGAAAATAAACATGCAATCCTATTATTCCATGCAATTCTTCCCCCCACACTTAAATCAGGCATTGTCCTCAATGACATAAAAGACAACAAAAGATTAAAAAAAAATTATGAAGGAAAGAAAAAAGAACTGACTTGCTCACTGCGGTTGTGATAGGTAAGGTGGGAATGGATGGAAAATATCTTAGTCCTGTCAGAGGCTGCGGGGCGGCCTGCAAAATTTAGCTCCTTCACTTCTTTCTCTTCGACGTCTTTTCTCCCTGTGGTGTTAGCTCCCCACGATCGAACAGAACCAAAACTAATCTAATAAAACATAAGACACAGAGGGAAATAGAAAACATACCTTGGGTTGCCTCCCAAGCAGCGCCTTTGTTTACTGTCGTTGGCTCGACGTAATTTTGAAGCTCAAAACACTAATCAGACATAGTCAAAGCCCTCATCAACCTGTCAACATCTTGTGCACAAGTAACAAACAAACATGCACTACATACAAATAAATTGAAACTAAATACTAATACATTTAAGAGCCGTTTCGACTTATTGTATTCAGGAGCTTGACTACCCACAAAGGGTATATAATACCACCGATTCAGTTCTACTGGTGGCTTGTCAAAGTAGCAGTCAAATGGATCAACGTATTCACAAATATCCTCTCTAGTGCATGGGACAACCTTTACCTACTCTGTAGCCTCAGCAATAGGCTCTGGACCTGATTCATCAATGGGCGAGCTAGGGATGATCCCATCAGATGGAGTGTCTTCTTCCTCAATCTTCTCAATGTGATTTTCCACAATGACTTCAAGAGGTGCAACAGAGGTCTCAACGATTTGAGATATTGGAGAAAGTGACTCGTTCTGCGCACATTGATTATCCATGTAGCAGAAAAATTCTCATATCTCCGAGAGTCCCATATCTAATAAACCTCCATCAGTCAAGCGCTCAGCAAGACTCCGTGTCTCAGGAGTCATGCCATCAAATATGCATAGAAGCACTTCCCTTATACTAGCTTGATATCCTCATGAATAAACATCGTTAATGTACTCCTGCAGTCTGATGAAGTATTGATGAAAACTCTCTCCGTCTAACTGCAACAACCTCACCTTAAACATATGTTAGTAGCACGAGTGCGGACCATGTAAGTGGTCTACACCAAAAATGAGGACAAAAAACACTCAAGAATCAAATAAAAATTCCCCGGCAACGGCGCCAAATTTGACAAAAGGAAAACCTGCCGTTGTTCTTGCCAAAGAATACTCAAACTCACAACTAGTATAGTGTGTAAGCAAGAGGTCGATCCATAGGGAAATCTACCAATTCAAGTGCAAGTCTAATCGCTAATAGAGAATATGGGGGTTTTTTGTGTGAAAAAGATCCGCCTTTTATCAAAGCGGAAGCAAGCAAAGAAAGTAAATTGGTTTTAGAATGCAGTGGAAAGAAATAGGTTCACCAACAATTTATCACTTCGATTGATTAATTCGATCCTTGTTTCAGCCTCTAGTTCTTGCCTTTTCCTATCAATGTCCTTATCCATATCTTAGGTAAATTACTAGTCCTACGAGTCCTAGCAACCCTTATCTCTAAATAACCCTAACACGATTAAGATTCTACCTAGAGATAGCATTAAGATTATGAATTAACCAAGGTACACATAATATCAAGCTACGAGTCAATATTCAACATGTATTCAACTTCCTACACATCCAATTAGTCCTATGAGTCCTAAAGGGATATGATTACCACTTGGGTTAAGGTTCGCTGCGAGGAATCTACAAAACCCTAGCAATTGAATGAATCTACTCTAACTAGTTGATCAGGCCAGAGAGAATAAAACACATTCAAGCAATTAAGCACAAAGAAGTCAAAACATTGGAATAGGAATAAGAACTAGATTAGGAAAGTCACAATTCAACAATCAAAGATCCAAACTGTAGGCGAAACCTTGAGAGTTTAGTTTCTCGTGCTCACAACGCTCTCAACAATAGAATAAAGTGCATAAGGTGAATGAACTAACAAACTAGAAAAACCTTAAATAGCTTCTAACAAGTCAGCCAAAACATAAACAAAAAAACCCTAATTAAAGTGTGGAATTGAACGGCGTGTTTCTGCGAGGACCGCGGGGCAGCCAACCCAGGCCCCAGGGCGGCCGGCGATTGCGAAGTCGCTCGGCAGAGGTTCGGGCCATGGGGCGGCTAGATTGGCCGTGGGGCCGCTTTTACTGTTCACAACGATTTTTCTGTTTGGAATTTGGTCTCGATGTCAACACGAAAGGTGTAGATCTCGAAGAGAGCTTTCGAACGCATGGTTATAATAGTCAATCGGGCCACCGAGGCCTCCAGAAATTGCAAAACAAGTTCAACATGTCTGGCGAAAACTTTTGCTGACTTGTTATTCACTTAGGCTCTCGAAATTCGACTCCGCTCCCGTCCTCTTCACTTTTCTTCCTCAACTTGAATCTTCCTTCATCCAAGAGTCTCCTCATTCCTCGTCGGATCCACCTTTACCTGAGATTAACCACAAAATTGCATAGATTCCGACTCTTCCAACATCACCGGTAAACATGTAATTGTAACTAAAATATGCACTATTCACAACTAAACTATGCTAAATGTAATCTATAATGCAATACTAAACATGCTCTATCAGGCGGCTGGTGCCGTCTTTACAATACGGTTCCGTCTTGTTATTTTCTTCTTTTCCCACATCAATCATCTCCTTAGGCCTCTCTTCTAACCTTTTATTGGGAAAATTCAAATCATTACCTCCAAGAACCATAGCAATAGTGTCTCCTCCGGACAAATCCTTTCTTCAACTTCTCAACTTGAGTTCTTGTAGCTCTCGGGCCATTTGTCGCATGAGTTCTCCTTGATTCCTTACCATCATCATCAAATCTTTCAAAACACCTCCCTTGAGAGTCTCAGAACTTGTATGACGTGATTCTTGAACTTCTTGCCTCCCTTAAGCATTCGATTCCGCCATTTAAGTAGCCATTTTCATTACAACCTCCGTCAATTTTGCAACTTTCTCCTCGCAGCCCTTCACATGATCACTCAATGCAAATGGATCTCCAAATCCACCAAACCTCTTGTATTGCTGAGTCGAATTTGCTAATCCATCGATGATTTGCCTAGCCTCTTCCGACGTCTTGTCCAGAATATCACGTCCACTAGTAGTGTTGATGACAATGCGCTCATGATCAAGCAACCCCTCATAAAGGTAGAGAATCAAATCCTCTTCAGGAAATTCATGTTGCGGGCAACTTACCTTGAGTCGCCTAAATCTCTCAAGGTAGTCATAGAGGCTCTCTTCAGGGAGTTGTTCTATGCTATTCAATTGCTTCTTTACTTTGCTTAGACGGGAAGCAGGGAAATATTTCAGCAGAAAAGATTTCTTCAATTCCAACCAAGTAGTAATGCTTCTTGTAGGCATACAGTGTAGCTAGTCAATCGATGCGTCTTTCATGGTGAATGGAAACAACCTCAACATGAGTTGATCATCAGTAAATCCTTGAGGTCTGAGTCGGTCACAGACACTAACAAATTCAGTAAGATGCTTATTAGGCTCATCTCCAATCATCCCATGGAAAACTGGAAGAATCAATAACCAATCAGCTTTGTATCCCAATTTGGAGCCTTCAGGGAGTTCAGACAATGTAATCGCAAGGTGTTGCGAATTCAGATCAGGTTCATTTAAGTCTCTCAATGTCTTTTCGAGAGGGGATTCGGCATTTTAAGACATCTTTACTTAACCTTCGAAAAGACTCAACAAAGATTGATTAGTAACCAAAGAGTAATCCACCAAGGGTGAATCACCAAAGATAGAAAATAAGAATAAACAAAAGAAATAAAGTAATCTCCCCGACAACGGCGCCAAAATTTGGTGTGGTGCAGAATGTCGTTACCTTTCTACAACACCAAAAAGAAGAACCCAAACCAACAACTCAACTAGCAACTTAGTAACTAGTATAGCGGAATAGTAAGAGGTTGATCCCACAAAGAGAATACCTTTCTTGTCTATCAAATTTCAATCAAAAAGAAAAAAACTTAAAAGAGTAATCAAGTAATAAGGCAACTGGATATGGTAAAAGTAACAATGGCGAATTGGTGATAATTATGAATGAGATAGTTTCCCCTACAATTGTTGTGAGGAGGAAATCAAATACTACCTCCGTTCGGAAAAACTTGACACTTTACTATTCATGCACGCTTTTTTAAGAGATAAAAACTATATAAAATATCTAATTTTTTTAATAATTTTTTTAACAACTTCGTAGTTATTATTAATAAGTACAAACTTGTTAAATTTTTTTTATAAAAAAACGAATAATTTATATAGTTTTATCGTTCTAAAAAAGCGTGCATGAATAGTAAACGACAAGTTTTGCCGAACGGAGGGAGTATGAAATATAACAAAATAGATCAAACCAGATTTAGGCCCACGCAAATAATTACAAGACTCCTCCAATGCAGTAAGAGAAAGTCAGGATAGAATCCACGAGAAAGCGTGTCAGCGGATCCTAGGTAGATGTATGTCTCAAAGAAAAAGCAAACAGAAGACAGTAACACAGAAACAAAGAAAGAAATAACAGAAATAACAAACGAAGACAAGGAATAAAAGCAAGACAACAACTTTACTCGATCTCGACAAGCAGTAACTCGAGATCGACAAGGGACAGTAAAGACAGAAACTGAAAATCGACGACAGAAACTCGACTCAGACAACAAAGTACTCGATCTCGACAAGAGGCTACTCAAGATCGACAAGAAATAGTAAAAACAGAAACTTCGGAATCGAAAACAGAAACAGAAACTCAACTCGACGTAGACAAGAGCCAACTCGAGATCGACTAAGGTCCTACTCGATCTCGACAAGACTCTCCTCTGTCTCGACTAAAACTCAGAAAATTGTAAATTCCAGATTCGAACACAGATTTCAGATTTCGACAGAAATAAACTCAATATAATAAAGACTTCCAAAGCGAGGGTATCAACGCCACAACGATAACCATGCAAAGTAACACATAAAGGCATAAAAGATCATGCTTTCCATCAAAATAACTTTCGTTACTAACAAATAGGCATATAGAGGCTTTTGCATAAATCCTAATTGTTACTAACCCTTTTCACATAATTAATCCAAGTTGCATTAAGATCACTTTCGCTTCAATAATACAAACAAAGATCACCTTCAACTCTCGCAAAAGAATCATGCTCATAGGGATAGAAGATGAATTGCATAGCAAGATCTGACCTTTACCGCATCACCTTACATGGCCACCGTCGGGCTCACCCCAACCCCAGAAATGGGTGGACTACTCACACCTCATCGCAATTGCAGACATTGATGTATGAAAAGAAACTTGCATTAAACTAAATTCAAAGCCTTTACAATCCCGGCAATCAACTTTCGCTGAATGCGAAAACCCTAAAACCTTTGAACTCCTAAAACTTCTCTTTGGAACTACTTGTCTCTGACTGAAATTGAATGAATGAAAAACCATCCCCTATGGCTTTATTTATAGCCTTATATTCCTTGTTATTCAATGATAGAAGATATCTATCTATATCTATAATTATATCTAAAACTTAAAAAGATAAATAAAAGCAATTTAGGAATTAAATCTAAAAAGGAAAAAATAAATCTAAATAGGTAAGTCTTCTTCATGTTGATAGATCTTGTCTTCCATAGATAGAACTTGATGGAATCGGATAGACTTGGCTTCCTTCGGCCCCAAGGATTCCCAAACCGAGTAGGATAGTCAAACCGCGTAACGCGCTCCCGGACACGGCTCCTCGGCATCGTCGATCTCGACTAAGCCTCCTCGAGATCGAGTAGGATTCGTTGTCTGGCTGGCTTGGTCGGGTGGCTCTGCTCGACATGGCTCGGATCTAGGCTCCTGTGTCATCGATCTCGACAAGCTCTCCTCGAGATCGAGGAGAGGTGGTGCTCAGCTACTCCGTTTTCGGCTTCTCGACTTGGCACAACTCGTCGACTCCGGACATGGCCTCTCAGTGTTGTCAATCTCGACTAGGTGGTACTCGAGATCGAGTAGGATCCGGGAGTCGGGTTGTCTCTGACTCAGTTTCCTCGATCAGCTCTGCTCGACCAGGTGTGCTCGGACAGCCCTCGTCGAGATCGAGTAGATGTACTCGAGATCGAGTAGAGTTCTCTCATCTTTCTGCTCTGGTCTTGATTCAGAATGATGAATACCGAAAAATGGCCTTTTCTCCAGCTGCCCCATTCTTAGCTTCGCCATGACTTTCCTTTCAGCTCCAAAGTGCGTCCGATTTCTGCGAAATATAACCAAACACCCCATACATAAGCTTGCTTGTCCTCAAGCTTGCTTGTCCTCAAGCAAATTAGGCTCACAACAAACACCCCATACTTAAGCTTCCTTGTCCTCAAGCAATACATTTAATTGTCATTCAGGGGAAGAAATCAAAACTCTCAACATCTTAGATTCATTTTCATATGTCCCCCGCAATCAATTACCATCCTCGAAAAGGTACTTGTGTCACAGATCTATGCATGGGCAAATATACAAAAGCAACATCTACTCACAAAAGGAGGGTTATGCAAAACATTCATTCGTGACAAAGCATTGATAATCAAGAGGACTTTAATTTAAGCTCAAATAAGGAGTAGATTGGTAAAAGGCTAGAGGTGGGCAATTTTTGGGCAATGTGGTGCTAATGATCCGGGGAAATGGATTATTTCCAAACTGAATTTCCACATTCCGTCTCCATAAGATTCACCACATTTCATATTGCTTTTATTCATAATAATGCTTTTACCTCTCTAACCTCGGCACTGCCTTCTCGCGTGTCGCAAACATGGGTGTCACGAATGGCCCTGGATACTTAGTGCTTTGGACCCCTCACAATGTGTCCCATCTCTCCAAACTATTATCTCAGAGAGCAGGGTCAATCTACCTTTATCTCCTGAGGTGATTGGATTTTTTCTCACTCATTAAATTTTCCATATATTTCAAACAATTTCCTTCCAAGCTTCAATAATGATAAACAACACAAACACCATATAACATCTCCATAATGTAACATCATTCTCAACATAATCCCCGGATAAGGTAAAGAATGGCAAATATTAAGATCATGTGGAGCAATATTTGAAATAAGGCATATTATGGCTTTTGTGATGCATAAGCATAGGTAAGCGTAGGAATTTAAACAATGAGCATTATATGGAAATATAAAGTCCTCCATCCTCTTATCATGCAACATGTCAAAAGCAACTTCAAATTTTAACTCCTTTCATGGTTTTCATCTAAAATATGCATTTCATTGTGACTTCCCTTTACTAGGTAATTTCATGCTATATCTCTAATGAATCCAATTTAGCATTGTCGAGTTCGATATTAAACTTCCATGACATTTATCAAAATTTTCAATAGGGGTCATTTTTCAAACTTTGGAAAACATGCATGTAAGCACATAAATCAATAATGCATTCCAAAATAGCCATGTAGCAATTCAAAGAAATAAATTCTAAATATGCACACATATTGTCAAATATGGCAAATATGCATAAAGTAAGCCCTTCCCCCACCCCATACATAAACATTACAGTGTCCTCACTGTATAAAACAAGGGTAAAGAAAGAAACTCACTAGATAGGTGTGCAGGGCCTCTTAATATCGAATGAAAGGAATTGCCTGGGCCGAGTCTGAATATGGCTCATTCATGGACCTGAAAAGTGCAGAAGACATATACCCATAATAGAAAAACTAAAAGTGTCAAAAACCAAAAATAAACAAAACAAAGTCCAAATCTAAATGTACATGCTCTAGATTTTATAGTCGCTAGGTCGACTTTCCATTTATGCTCAAGGTGGCCTCTGCAGGGCCCATGTACCCTGGGCTTCAAATAAGACTCCATTCTTGTCCATCAGCTGCAATCCTCCAGAATGGATTTTGTTTACCACGAAAGGCCCCATCCTCTTCTTGTTGAATTTGTTAGGGAACCAATGATCCTTTGATTTAAAGACATAGAGCTTGTCTCCAATTTCATACTCTTTGGGCTCATCATTGGATATCCTACATAAGCGCACATACCAAGGCAAACCTCTCCCATGTATAGATAGATCTTTAATGGAAATGGGGGAAGAAATATCCATACCTTGGCTTACCTTTGCAGAAACGGAATCGGGGACCACAGTGTTTGGTCGATCTCGAGTAGGGGTACTCAATCTCGACGAGGTTTTAGATTCTGGTGGTGAGCTGCTCGAGGATGCAGAAGCTGGTGAAGGGGAGGGCTAGTTGACATCGAGTGGGCTACTCGATCTCGAGTAGCCTGGCTGGTCTGATGGCTTCAGTGTCGAGGAAGCAGGTGCCAGGGGAGCTTGGTCGATCTCGACTAGCTTAGTCGATCTCGAGTAGGGTTCAGATTCTGGTGGCTTCAGCGTCGAGGAAGGTGAAGTCGAGGCGGTACAGCGGTGGTTGATCTCGAGTAAGGTACTCGATCTCGAGTAGGGCTCGGCTTTTGTCTGGCTGCTCGACGACGCTGGTGCTGGTGGAGGTTCCTGATTTTGGTCGAGATCGACTAGGGTCCTCGATGTCGAGGAGTATTGTTCGACCTTGACCCTATACTTGGCTCCTGTCAAGGCATCCGAAAAATAGTTAGTCCATAACGACGTACCTTGGTTTGTGTCGCTTGGATTTTCTGTGTCTTACTTTAGGATTGTCATGATCTCCTCCACCTGGGCCTCCATATCCCTCTTTTCCAGCTCCTCAGGGGTCATATTTCTTACCTTGGGTTCCCCGCAGGTGATGTAGCCAGCTGAGATAGATTTTACCTCTTCCATTGGACCTGTATGCCTTTCAGTTTTATCAAAGGAATACTCAATTACCTCATCGCTGTTGTTGAAGGTGAGCACTCCTTTCCTTACGCTTATGTTGGCATCCACCATTGTCAAGAAGGGTCTTCCTAGAATAATTGGACAAGCAGGATGTTCTTGCATATCAACAACTAAGAAATCAGCAGGGACAAAGAATTTACCTACTTGTACTGGCACATTATCCACCATGCCTGTTGGAATGACCACTGTGTTGTTGGCCATGTAAAGTCTAGCATCCACAGGCTCTAGGGCTCCTATCTTAATCTTGGACCAAATTGTTAAAGACATTAAACTTACACTAGCTCCAAGATCACATAAGGCATTAATTTTATGTGCACCAAATCCAATGGTTATAGCAAACTTACCTGGATCTGGCCTCTTCTCCAGTATGTCCAAATGGCTGCACTCCTCTGTAATTTCAGCCATTGATCTCTTTTTGCTCAGAATCTCCTTCAGGAACTTGACATAGGATGGCATTTCATTGAGAGCTTCTGTGAAGGGGATGGTGACATTGAGCTTCTGAAGCATCTTGATGAAGCGTTGAAATTTCTTTTCTGCCGGGTCCATTGGAGATTTTGTGGGGAAAGGTAGCTTCTTTTTCTGATTTGGAGCCAGAACTGACGTCGGAGGTGCTGCAGCTTTCTCGATCTTATCATGCCCTTCCTCGATGTCGACCACGTCCTTGTCGATCTCGACCAGATTGGGTGGTGTCGAGTTGCTGTGCAGTGCAGATGAGGGCTTCTGTATTTTCTCCTCGAGATCGAGCAGACCCTCCTCGAGATCGACTAAGGTGTTGTTGACTTGCTGTTCTTCGTTGTTCTGCTTTCCGACTTCTGGATCTTGCAGTTGATGGCCGCTTCTGAGTTTTACAGCAGCGATGTGTCCAGTCTTTCCCTTGGGATTTGGTTCTAAAGATCCTGGGAGTGACCCTGTCTGTCTGGGGATTCCTGCTGCTAGCTGACCAATCTGTGCATCAACTGTTTTCCTCCATATATCAATCTCCCCAAGCCTTGAGTTGACGCCCTGAATCTGAGTATAGATTGAGTTGAAGGATTGCCTGGTTTCTGTATGATTCCTCCTTATTTCCTCCAAGACAGTCTGTAGATCATCCTTTTTCTGATCCCTTTCTGGATGTCCTGGAGCTCTGTAGGGCGGGGGGTTCCTAGGGGCACCTTGGTTCCATTGTGGTTGCTGAAACCTTTGGTCCCCCATGTAGCGATTGGGACCCCCTGCGTAAGCTGCCTCTTCATGATATTCTGCCAGCCTGACTTGCTCTGTGTGTGGGCACTCAGTAGTGGTGTGCCTCTGTGATCCGCATTGAATACAAGGCTGGTTAACAGAAAGATACTTCACTTGTTTGAGGAGCTTCTTATTCTGATCTCTGTAGTACTGCTCCCTAACATCTGGATCAATCTCCTTAGGGGGCTCATATAGGGGCATGGATGGTGCTGGCGTGGCATAGGGGTTCTCCTCATAGTTGACTGGAGTCCCATACTTGTTGTCATAGTTGGTCAGCTTTTCTAGAGCATCCCATGCGTTAGAATGCGGCATTGTCAGATACTCATAGTGAGTATATGTGTTGATTCTGTCCTTTGCAGCCAAGTCCAGAGAGTTGAAGAAGATCTCTTGAACTATGCAGGGTTGTTGTCCATGTGTAGGGCAGGGTCGCAGTAGATCCTTATAGAGTTCCCATGCCTTTGCTAGCGTCTCCCTTGGCTGCTGTTTGAAAGATGTGATCTTTTGGCGCAGAAGTGCTGTAAAGAACTTATTCAGAAATTCCTGCTTCACCTGAGCCCATGTCATGAGAGATCGTGGTTTCAACCCTTCCAACCATTTCAGTGCAGGCCCATCCAGAGACCAACAGAAAGCTTTCATCAGGATGTACTCCAAGGTGGTACCTTCAGAAAGAGTACGACACATGTCAGTAAAGTTGGTAATATGGCGCAACGGGCATTCATTAAATCTACCATGAAATGCATGATTTTTAATTTCAATAAGGAATTGAGTGCGAATTTCATAGTTGTTTTCAGGGATTAGAATGGCCGATTCAGGCACGACGAGAGTCGGGTGCATATAATCCTCTGCAGTGGTTGGGTAGAGGGCAATCTCATCTGCTAGCTGCCTTGCACGTTCAGCTTCTTGTTCCCTTCCTGCTCTCTCAGCGGCGAGAGCAACAACTCTGGCGGCTAGATCCCTTGTGAGCCTCTCGATCAGTTGTTCCTGTGTCTCCGCAGCTGCCATGACTCATTGTAGTTTAGCTCTGATGTGTAGAAGGCGATCTGGTTAGTCTAAGCCGTCAAACTCAGGTTGTTGACCAGAACAGCGCATACACCTGTAAAGTAACTCAAAGAAAAAGTGAGAACTGACTACCTAAGGCGCGAATGATAGCTTCCCCGACAACGGCGCCAATTTGTTATGAGGAGGAAATCAAGTATGAAATATAACAAAATAGATCAAACCAGATTTAGGCCCACGCAAATAATTACAAGACTCCTCCAATGCAGGAAGAGAAAGTCAGGATCGAATCCACGAGGAAGCTTGTCAGCGGATCCTAAGTAGTTGTAAGTCTCACAGAAAAAAGCAAACAGAAGACAGAAACACAGAAACAAAGAAAGAAATAACAGAAATAACAAACGAAGACAAGGAATAAAAGCAAGACAGCAACTTTACTCGATCTCGACAAGCAGTAACTCGAGATCGACAAGGGACAGTAAAGACAGAAACTGAAAATCGACGATAGAAACTCGACTCAGACAACACAGGACTCGATCTCGACAAGAGGCTACTCGAGATCGACAAGAGATAGTAAAAACAGAAACTTCGGAATCGAAAACAGAAACAGAAACTCAACTCGACGTAGACAAGAGCCAACTCGAGATCGAATAAGTTCCTACTCGATCTCGACAAGACTCTCCTCTGTCTCGACTAAAACTCAGAAAATTGTAAATTCCAGATTCGAACACAGATTTCAGATTTCGACAGAAATAAACTCAATATAATAAAGACTTCCAAAGCCAGGGTATCAACGCCACAACGATAACCACGCAAAGTAACACATAAATGCATAAAAGATCATGCTTTCCATCAAAATAACTTTGGTTACTAACAAATAGGCATATAGAGGCTTTTGCATAAATCCTAATTGTTACTAACCCTTTTCACATAATTAATCCAAGTTGCATTAAGATCACTTTCGCTTCAATAATACAAACAAAGATCACCTTCAACTCTCGCAAAAGAATCATGCTCATAGGGATAGAAGATGAATTGCATAACAAGATCTGACCTTTACCGCATCACCTTACATGGCCACCGTCGGGCTCACCCCAACCCCAGAAATGGGTGGACTACTCACGCCTCATCGCAATTGCAGACATTGATGTATGAAAAGAAACTTGCATTAAACTAAATTCAAAGCCTTTACAATCCCGGCAATCAACTTTCGATGAATGCCAAAACCCTAAAACCTTTGAACTCCTAAAACTTCTCTTTGGAACTACTTGTCTCTGACTGAAATTGAATGAATGAAAAACCAGCCCCTAGGGCTTTATTTATAGCCTTCTATTCCTTGCTAATCAAGGATAGAAGATATCTATATATATCTAAAATTATATCTAAAACTTAAAAAGATAAATAAAAGTAATTTAGGAATTAAATCTAAAAGGGAAAAAATAAATCTAAATAGGGAAGTCTTCTTTATGTTGATAGATCTTGTCTTCCTTAGATAGAACTTGATGGAATCGGATAGACTTGGCTTCCTTCGGCCCCCAGGATTCCCAAACCGAGTAGGATAGTCAAACCGTGTAACGCGCTCCCGGACACGGCTCCTGGGCGTCGTCGATCTCGACTAAGCCTCCTCGAGATCGAGTAGGATTCGTCGTCTGGCTGGCTTGGTCGGGTGGCTCTGCTCGACATGGCTCGGATCTAGGCTCCTGTGTCGTCGATCTCGACAAGCTCTCCTCGAGATCGAGTAGAGGTGGTGCTCGACTTCTCCGTTTTCGGCTTCTCGACTTGGCACAGCTCGTCGACTCCGGACATGGCCTTTCAGTGTCGTCGATCTCGACTAGGTGGTACTCGAGATCGAGTAGGATCCGGGAGTCGGGTTGTCTCTGAATCAGTGTCCTCGATCAGCTCTGCTCGACCAGGTGTACTCGGACAGCCCTCGTCGAGATCGAGTAGATGTACTCGAGATCGAGTAGAGTTCTCTCAGCTTTCTGCTCTGTTCTTGAAACGCACTTTTCCGAGTCCTCGTTCGTCGGATTGACGCATATGACCAGGCGTTGGAAAGTTCTTTCTGAGGGCTACAACTTTTATGAAGACATCAAAGCTTGATTAAGAACGATGAATACCGAAAAATGGTCTTTTCTCCAGCTGCACCATTCTTAGCTTCTCCATGACTTTCCTTTAAGCTCCAAATTGCGTCCGATTTCTGCGAAATATAACCAAAACTTGTGTAGACCTCCATATATTGCAAATAAGTGTAAAATACACAGATTTTGTATTATTCTAACCCAAATGCATGCAATGTACGTAGAAATCGTTATAAAAGTAAGTGTAAAACATCGCAAATTAGGCTCATAACAACAATTCATCAACAATGGTTATGAATTTTATCATTGACTCTATCCTATCCTTCCTAGTTTGATTCAACTAATGGTGGATCACTCCAAATCTAAGCAATTTAATAATGCCAATAACATAAACAATCAAAGATAGAGGCGCATCTCTCTAACCCTAACCGATGCATTTGATAAAGTAGAATTGCCAATATCCCCTACACACCCAATTAATGCTTTCACGGGATCAATTGGCTATGTTGTGCTACTGATTCAATTGACTTATAAGGGATAATCAAACCTTTAGCAAGAAAGCAAATTCCATCAAGGTGGCCAATCAGGAGGGAATACATGCAATCAATCAATCAAGAAGAAAGATATTGAATCAATCAAAATTAGAATAGATAGAAATTAAGTCTCACAAATCTTATAACCGTGTCTCTGAATTGCAGGCGGAACAAAAGAGGTTTAGTTCCTCATGGAAGGTTTTCTTCTCAAAATCTCCATTGGAGTTATCTTCATTAGGTCTCTTCACTCATTTGTAAAAGTCGGCCAAAAAGATATATAAAACATAACCTAATTAGTTTCCAAAAGAAAGGAGTCGTAATTCCGTATCGACACGAGCGGCGAGTGTCGCGCGACCGGCGGCGGGCGCCTTGAGTCTTCTTGCCTTCTTCAATTGTTTTCTCAGGTTCCTAGATCTCCATGCTCATCCTTGGCAACGCCATAAATGCATCCTTCCAAGCGTCGGAAAGTAAATATGCAAATAAGAAAAAAAAGAGTGTAGATTCCAGACTTGCAAGACAAAACTACTAATAATGTGAACTACTCAATAAACATGATATAAACTATCCTAAATGCAATATCAACTACCTATAATGCCATATAAAATATGCATTATCAGATGAACTCATGTGTATATGAAGTGATGCGTCCCGATGACTGGGATCAATTAAGACTCAAGCTTTCGAACACTCTTTTTGTGGAGAAAATTTTTTGGTTTATAAAAACTAAAGAAAACAAGGATATGTGCATCAAGATTCACATGCCTCTGACCCTTGAATCTCATACACTCGATCTCAATCCTCTTGTATCACACTCCTAGAATCTCGATCCTTTGACACCTTTGTCTCTTACTAGGGTGTCATTGTTCGCTCTCACCAAAGGATTCACTCTTAGTCTCTAACCAAGAACTCGGTTCTTAACCAAGAATCAAAGGAAGAAAAATGCTCAATTTAACTCAAAACTTGACTTGACTTCATTGAAATGAAATTGTTTTAACCAATATATAAACTAAAAATATAGTCTCTAATCATTTCCAAGAAAGGTGGGATTTATTTTGATATAAACAAAAAGCATTGAAAACTCATTCAGATTTGACTACCGAAAAGAATATCAGTTCCGATCATCTTCGGGGAGTAAAAATATCCTTCATGAAAGTTGTATACACTTAAAGCAACATTCAAACAAGTGGTCATGGTCTTCAATCAAAATTTTATACAGCCCGGAGACGCCATAATACTGAGGCGTCGCCAAACAGTTTTCTCAAACTAGATTTTGTATTTGGCTCTGGTGTCAAAGCTTTGTAAGGAAAAGGGATTGGTCCATTGGAGAATTTGATCACACCATGATGGTTCCCAATTTGGTCAAGAAAAGTGGTGAAAGTTCTAACTATACATGAGATTACGAATTCGAAAGATATTGCGAAATGTAAAAAATATATTCAAAACTAGGTTAGCTAGAATTCGTGATAACGAAACCCATTTTCAATTACAAAGAGATATGATAAAGCATATCTAACACTATCTGGTCAAATGTCAAATTACTACTCCATTTTCCTCAAAAATACTAGAATCGCCAATCTATTACACCACTCGAATGCAGTACTCAAACCCAATATATACTTATGTCCCTGTGTCTACTCATGTACAACTAGTAGTTATCCGATCCATTAGGGAAGCTTCCTCTTATTATAAATGTTAATGTAAAACGGTCCTCTAAATTCAATTTCAAGAATTTGAGTGTTGCTCGCTATTTTCTGGGCATGGAGCTACATGTTGCAATGGGAAATCAACCACAAATAAAATACCTAAATTCCCACTATATAGATAGCGAAAGTCAGGATCCTTCCACTGGAGAGAAGACAATACTTTCTAGAGTAGTATTGCTCTTCGGATAAGGTTCCTGTGAATCTTGACAACACAAAAAAATCAGTAGAAAAAGTTGTCGATATCGACTAGAGAGGTCGATATCAAGGGGATGGTCGAGGGAGGGATGAATGTCGAGTGGTGTGTTTGTTTTCCAGCATCAAAATAGAACAAAAATCAAAGGATTTTATGGATGTAAACAATATAAAAAGGACTTTCAAGGTCAAGGGATAACCACAAAAACAAGTGGTTCCCTTATGAATTGAAATCTAAGAAGCGGAATAGACTCCCATCTCCAAGAGGAGATAAGGATTCCACATATCTAAAAGAAAAAGAATTTTCTAGAGGAAATGTAAATTAAAAAATCATTGACATGTCCAAACCAATGTGCAGAAGAGAAAGATGAGTGCTAATCAGGACGACGCAACCTATGAAATGAGCCAAGACGTCCACCATGATCAGGAGGCCTCTAGTATGTACGTTCCGTTATCTTCTCAACCCGACTTGCAAGGTGAAGCAGGGTGAAGGTTCGATAATGTAAAACAAAGTAATATAAAGATACTCTAGAAGGGGGGTTGAATAGAGTATGCCGGTTTTTCGCAGATAGTCTCAAGACTTTTGAAGCTCGTGCAAAACTCTTTGAGATTAGACTTAGTCTTTTCTCTGAAAACCTGAATCACAAAGTTAAACAATTCGAACCAAGTGCGGAAATAAGGTAAAGCATTAAGTAAGACGCAACAAATTGTCAACGAGGTTCGTCACGAACTTGGCCTACGTCCCCGCCTAGGGTTCTTCCACAACCCTAGGATTCAACAGGCTTTATTGATTCACAAAGCTTAGGATCCTAATAGCTCACCGAGAAGCCTCTCTCCTATACAATTGCAATCTAGTCAACTCACGTTCCCTTGGAGTCCTAGACAAATCTAGAAGAGCCCCACCTCTCTCAGCTATCTAGTACAATCCTCTTACTCTCGAGAATCAATAGCCTAGTGCCCACTTCCTGAGTTATAAACTCTCGAGTATAACACTCTCTCAGAATATATCCTTTAAGCTCACTGTGTAACTCTCAAAAGATTTGAAACAAAATATAAGACTCTTAAGAATAAGCTCACTGTGTAACTCTCATTGTATAACTTGAGGGCTGATTGTGCAATGATATTCGTGAATGTACGTCCGTCCTCTCTCTCTTCTTCATCTCCTTTATATAGTGAAGATCATCGACGCCACTTGAAGAATGAATCTTCTCCAACGGCTAGGCTGATAATGGCTATCTTCGAGATCTTCTATACTTGGAAACTTTTGAGCCATGATCTCTGATTGTGTCCTTCTTCACTTTTCGACTTTGGAAGGAGATAATGTTTGAAAAACTTCCTGAAATGTTAGAATATAATATCTGGAAGCATATAATAATATAAAATCATATTCGAGCATAATAATATAAAGAACAGGTTTTGTGTTTCATCAACACTGCTAAAGCTACAAGACCTTTGACACAAACAGACTGTCAAGGCCTTTGAAACCTATTCCGATTTTCATCAAGGGAGTGCAGTTATCAATCTCCCCCTTTGATGAAAGACAAAACATGTGCATCCCTGCAACTTAGCCAAGCAGATATAATATAAGCGAAATCGGACTAAGTACCTGCATGGGTTAAACGAATGTTGGATCATAAGTTTTCAAACCCAAAGAGAAACATCCAACAAAACGAAACAAGGTATTCCAAGACCTTTGGTTTACAGCAGTTTTAAAGTCTAAACCATCATCAAATCATCTCCCCCTTTTTGTCTTTCAACAAAAGGAGGAGGGTAAACCAGTAACCAAAAGTTCAAATTTTAAAAAGATCCTTTCAATTCTTAAAGGCAAGAAAAGATTTATCTGATTTTAAAAACAATTCCACAAATAAACTATACTCAGATAAAATAAAAGGATTTTTCCGTAAATAAACTAGGTAACATATAAAGAAGGTTAAAATCCATTAAAACCATATTTGATCAAATATCTAATAAGATATCAACCAAATTTCTGATCCGTTATATGTACACTACTGTTCAGTTCACAACCTTTGAAATGAGGTTCAAGGATCTTGACACACGGAGTAGAAATTATCTTTCGTAAAGGGAAAGCTCCCCCTACGAAAGTGCATCCCTGTTAAGCATTCCGATCTCACGTCTAATGAAGGTGAACCTGTCCTCTGCCAACAGGCTTAGTAAAAATGTCAGCCCATTGATAATCAATTGAAATAAAGGATATGGACACATCACCTTTTTCGACATGATCCCTAATGAAATTATGTCTCACATCAAAATGTTTGGTCCTTGAATGCTGAACATGATTCTTTGTAATGGAGATGGCACTTGTATTGTCACATTTAATGGGAATGCTTTTGAGGTTGATGCCAAGATCTCGCATTTGTTGAGCTATCCAAAGGATTTGGGAGCAACAGGCTCCAGCTGTAATGTATTCGGCTTCTGCAGTGGATAGAGCGACTGAGTTTTGTTTCTTTGAGTGCCAACTGATCAAGGATGCTCCTAGGAATTGGCAACATCCTGATGTGCTCTTCCTATCCACCTTATAGCCTGCAAAATCTGCATCAGAATACCCGATTAATGTGAAATCCTTTTGCTTTGGGTACCATAGTCCAAGCTCCTTAGTGCCGTTGAGATATCGAAAGATCCTCTTCACAGCCACGAGGTGAGATTCTTTAGGATCAGCTTGAAACCTAGCACACATGCAAACACTAAACATGATGTCAGGTCTACTAGCTGTAAGATATAGTAAAGATCCAATCATTCCTCGATACTCCTTTTGATTGACACTCTTCCCAGTCTTGTCTTGATCTAGAGATAATGTTGAGCTCCTGGGAGTCTTGGCTGCTTGGGATTGATCCATGTTGAACTTCTTCAAAAGATCCTTAGTGTACTTGCTTTGGTTGACAAAGACCCACTTCTTGGATTGATGAACTTATAATCCCCAAAAGAAGTTGAGTTCACCCATCAAGCTCATCTCAAATTCACTGCACATGATATCAGAAAATTCCTTGCACAAAGATGTGTTAGTAGCACCAAATAATATATCATCAACATAAATTTGAATAACCAAGATGTCCTTTCCTATAATCTTGATAAAAAGAGTCTTGTCGATCAACCCCCTTTTAAAATCATTTTCCAAAAGATATTTTGACAAGCGCTCATACCAAGCTCTTGGGTCTTGTTTAAAATCATAAAGTGCTTTGTCAAGTTTATAAACATGATTTGGAAATTCCAAACTTTCAAAACCTGGGGGTTGAGCCACATATACTCCTTCCTCTAAGAAACCATTAAGAAAAGCACACTTGACAT
Organism: Persicaria tinctoria; assembly: GCA_037127255.1. Classification (NCBI taxonomy): domain Eukaryota; kingdom Viridiplantae; phylum Streptophyta; class Magnoliopsida; order Caryophyllales; family Polygonaceae; genus Persicaria; species Persicaria tinctoria. The sequence continues at coordinate 40,466,940 of JBANSL010000001.1, read as the reverse complement.
CCATTTGATATAACTTTATGCTCATAAAAGATGCAAATGCTAATAAAATGCGAATAGCTTCAAGCCTGGCTACGGGAGCAAAGGTCTCCTCGTAGTCAATACATTCCTCTTGATTGTAGCCTTGAGCAACAAGCCTTGCCTTGTTCCTCACGATCTTACCATTCTCATCTACCTTGTTTCGAAATACCCATCGTGTGTCAATGACTGATTGATGCTTTGGCCTTGGCTTCAAGGTCCAGACTTTGTTCCTTTCAAATTCGTTAAGTTCACTTTGCATAGCAATGATCCAGTCTGGCTCTTGAAGGGCCTCATCTACCTTCTTTGGTTCAATAAGAGTAACAAACGCGTGAAAAGCACAAAGATCTTTAAGTTTAGAACGAGTTTGAACACTAGAGGTAGGGTCAGAAATGATATCCTTTAATGAGTGTGATGAAGAGTATTTGAAATTCCTTTTGCTAGTCTCAGGTCCTTGGTTCGTCACACCAGTAGGATTGATTTGTGATACATCTGACTCCGTGGTCCTGTTAGGTTCAGTTGCAGCAGTTTCTGACATTTCAACACTGTTGGATTGGACACCAAGGGCTTTGGACGAATCTTCAACACCTTAGGCCAATTCTTCAGTGTTGAGAATATGTTTCTGCATGCTCCTCTTCTCTGTGTTCTTGGTAGCAGCATCATCACCTTCCTCGTTCTCTACATGGATGTTAAGATCTATATCTGCAACACTTTCACTCAAAGAGCTGTCATTGCATTCATCAAATATAACAACAAGCATGTACTTTTTACCATTGGGAGATCTGACTCGCATAAGACCACATAAATCCATATGTAAAAGTTCAAGAGGTCTATAAGTACTTACAACCTTTTTGGGTTTGAAAGAGCTACGTGTTTGTTTACCTCGTGTGCATGCTTTACACATATCAATACCTTTGAAGTCCATCTCAGGTAGTCCTGTTACAAGCCCTTTGGACACAAGGTTCTGTAGTGTACGTGGACTCACATGACCGAGTCTCCTGTGCCAGAGCTTTGGATCGTCCGTCAAAGCCTTTAGACAGGTTAAGCTTCCTTGTGCCACTTGATCAGCATTTATAGCGTATAAATTATTGTAGCGATATGCAGTCAGTATGACTTCACCTGTATCTTCTCTGCACAGATGTCACATTTTCCTTTGTCACCAAGAGTGATTGTTCATGTGGATTGCTCCTTTAGATCATGAAAGAGAGAACTCTTCCCACTCATATGTCTCGAGCATCCACTATCGATAATCCATTTGTGCTTCTTCGCCTTGGTGATCTCCTACAAAACAAACATCAACCTATGTGGCTAGACCAGTGAGCAAATTTAGATCATTTATTGGGATAAACCATATTTGGTAAAATAGTGCCTTTGGGGACCCAAACTTGCGTTATCCGTTCTTTTCTCAAGTGAATAGGAAATGTATTGCGAATAATATGAAGATCCTTTCTTCTATAGGGGCAGGTCTCTCTTACATGTCCCTTTCTCGCACAGTGGTGACATATAGGAGATGTTCTACTTCCTTTTGCCTTCACAAAAGTGGTAATGTGCTGTTTTTTTAAAAACCTTGGATTGTAACCAATACCACTTCTGTTTAGAGAACTTTGTTGCTCACCCAACATCCTATCAAGAGTGCCCTTGGACTTGGTAAAACTTATGAGGGCTGTCTGTTGGTCTTGAATCTTATTATTCAGGGAGATCTTCTCGTTCTCTAAGTCATGATGTTCATTTCTCAGAGACGAGAGATCTTCATTGAGTTCAGATTTCTCTGAGTCAAGAGTCTTGACCTTAATGTCAAGTCCTGAATAAAAAGTTTCAAGACTTTTGACCCGCCTAGACAATTCCTTAATAGTTCTTTCTTGGTCCACAGTTTTCTTGATAAGAGTGTTAGTATGGGCAATAAGTTTCTCTTCATTCACAATCATATTAGAAAGGAATTCCGATAGTACCTGTTTTGGACTTGCCATGAGCTCTCTCACCGTTACCTCGAGTTGCTCATCATGAGATTCATCTCATGTGGCCATGAGACAAAGGTTGGCCTTTTCATCATCGGAATTTGAGTCAGAGTCGCTCCAAGTTGCCACCATGGATTTCTTTTTCCATCTATCGCCTTTCTTGAACTGGGTCTTTGTCGTTTGAGGGCAATCTTTCACTAGATGGTCTGTTTCACCACATTCAAAACAAGACAATGGTTTATTCTTCTTGTCATATTTGTTGTATTGAGATTTACCTTGAATTTTAGAAGACTCTGATCCATCCTTGTTGTTGAATTGCTTCTTCATCTCGAGGATTCGAGAAAGACCCCTTATAATGAGATCAAAGGGATCATCATCATCATCATCCTCATCTTCAGAATCAGACACATCTTCGGCTCATCCTTCTTAGACTTGAGTGCCCAGTTCTTAGTGCTTGTTGGAAGTTCTCCATCGTCTTCATTAAGGATCATCTCATGTGTGATCAGCTTCCCAAGCAAGTCATCAAGGGGTAGAGTGGTGAGATCTTGGGCTTCCTATATGGCTGTCACTTTAGGACCCCACTTTTCTTTTGGGTGGCACCTCAATATCTTCCTCACTTTCTCAACGTTCCTAAAGCTCTTGCCAAGAGAGTCAAGGTTGTTGGTGATTTCTGTGAATCGTGTGAACATGGCCTTGATACACTCATCAGACTTCATTTTGAAAAGCTCATACTTTCAAAGGAAGATACCGATCTTGATGTCATTTACTTGGCCGGTTCCTTCATAGGTGACGACCAGCTTGTCCCAAATCTCTTTAGCTTACCTACAAGATGAAATACGATTAAACTCATCAGTGCTAAGACCACAATAAAGTAAGTTAATAGCCCTGTAGTTTTTGGAGACGAGTTCAAGATCCGCTTGGAAGTATTTAGCCTCGATCTTCGCGACTTTGGTTCCATTTGGTCCGTCTTTCACTGGAATTTTCGGACCATTCACTATAATGTTCCAAAGTTCCAGATCTTGATCTATAATGAACATCTTCATCAAGGATCTCCAGTGGACAAAGTTGTTTCCTACAAAGAGGGGTGGTCTGCTCGTGGACCTTCCCTGTGCAAATCCTCCGCTTGCTTCACCAGACATGATCGAAAACTCACAAGATTGTTAGATCAAAAGCAGTGAGTAAAGATCTGATACCAATTGAAGGTTCGATAATGTAAAACAAAGTAATATAAAGATACTCTAGAAGGGGGGTTGAATAGAGTATGCCGGTTTTTCGCAGATAGTCTCAAGACTTTTGAAGCTCGTGCAAAACCCTTTGAGATTAGACTTAGTCTTTTCTCTGAAAACCTGAATCACAAAGTTAAACAATTCAAACCACCAAGTGTGGAAATAAGGTAAAGCAGTAAGTAAAGGACGCAACGAATTGTTAACGAGGTTCGGCACGAACTTGGCCTATGATAGGCTAAAACCTACACCCACAAGTGTATGGGGTTCAGTTGTAGTATATCGAGTGTCGTATCACAAGGACCAATGGAGTATCGATTGTAATTTCGAGCTAGTTCGACCAAGTTCGGACTAAACAAGCAGATTTGAGAGTGTTTGTGTGTAAAGTAACCAAGAAAAGGAATTAAGTATTATGAAATATATATGGGTAAAACGTTCTAGGATTAAGGATATACCAACAATGCATCATCAATAGGCATAAAATATTTTCTTGCTCGAGTGATTTCAAAATCAAATTGTAGAGGTAGGTTATCTAAGGTAATCGCGCATCACCTTTCGGGTTTAGCGCGAATGTGTCTAAATCAGTTAGCAATTCTCCTTTCGGGCTCAAGCAACCGATTTAGGCCCTTTAAGTTCGTAGAGTTTTGGGCAATAGTCATACTAACTTCGCCTTTCGGCTCCGAATAATATCAAATTTGCGCAAAACATCCATGATAACCTAGGAATCCTCAAGAAGTTTAGGTTCACTTTCGATCAATAAACTTCGGGTTTAATCATGTAGTTATGATGGATCCTAATCGCCTTTCGGTCTCAATTCACCATCTAAATTCCAATTTAGGTGTTTTAGCCTTTCAATTTCAAACCCTAAATCGGATCTAATCGACTCACATCAATTAGAATAAGCACAACATGATTAAACCACAACCTAATTCAGGAATCATTCGAGAGATACTAAGAACAAACCTATTTCCGCATTGTCGGGACAATCCCAACCCTAGAACAAGAACTCTAGCCACTCATGGAAAAGTACATGCTTGATTCAATCAAATTCGGCAAGACAAACATAGAACAATAGAGATGAAAATAAAATTTACCGAAATCTGATAGATCGAACAAGTTGTCTTCTCCAAAAATCCTAGTCTCCAAAGTTCACCAAAAGCTCAACTACAATGTCCAAATTTGGCCTGAGCTTTCTTCCCCCAAAAACAAGAACGTAACTCCCTTGAAATCTGGCCATTACATTTGTTTTAACAAGGGAAATGTGAAAGGTTGGGCTGATCTGGCACTGTCACGACTCGTGAAGAGTCTGTCACGGGTCGTGACAGCCTGCAGACGCCTCAAAGAGATGAGTTTATCTGTCACGACTCGTGAAGGCCTCCCACGAGTCGTGACAACATGCTGAAGCTGAAAATTGCACAAATTCCCTTGTGAAGGCCATCATGCGAGTCGTGCTACATCGTCTGAGCTCCTATGAGTGATTCACTTGATATGCTTGCATCTTCTCTCATATTTTTGCTCATCTCTCGACCCCTTTAGCCCGTCTTTGATGATTTATTTCCACATGAAAGCGCCTCTAATCACCTCCTTATCCTTTAGCTCTTGAATCGGCTCCAAAACTGCTCAAAAGTACCTGAAATCACAACAAACTAGCGGGAGACACCGATTCCTCGAAATGGAACACAAAGGGCTAAGAAATAGGTAGAATACTCTAGTAAAATGCCCTAAACTCTACCCAAGAGTGCTCAAAGACAATGCTAGAATAGACGCTATCAGCCTACGTCCCCGCCTAGGGTTCTTCCACAACCCTAGGATTCAACAAGCATTATTGATTCACAAAGCTTAGGATCCTAATAGCTCACCGAGAAGCCTCTCTCCTATACAATTGCAATCTAGTCAACTCACGTTCCCTTGGAGTCCTAGACCAATCTAGAAGAGCCCCACCTCTCTCAGCTATCTAGTACAATCCTCTTACTCTCGAGAATCAATAGCCTAGTGCCCACATCCTGAGTTATAAACTCTTGAGTATAACACTCTCTCAGAATATATCCTATAAGCTCACTATGTAACTCTCAAAAGCTTTGAAACAAAATATAAGACTCTTAAGAACAAGCAGAGAGAACACGTTGAAGAGAGATCGTAAACTTGAGGGCTGATTGTGCAATGATATTCGTGAATGTACATCCGTCTTCTCTCTCTTCTTCATCTCCTTTATATAGTGAAGATCATCGGCGCCACTTGAGGAATGAATCTTCTCCAATGGCTAGGCTGATCATGGCTATCTTCGAGATCTTCTATACTTGGAAACTTTTGAGCCATGATCTCCGATTGTGTCCTTCTTCACTTTTCGACTATGGAAGGAGATAATATTTGAAAAACTTCCTGAAATGTTAGAATATAATATCTAGAAGCATATAATAATATAAAATAATATTCGAGCATAATAATATAATGAACAGGTTTTGTGTTTCATCAACACTGCTAAAGCTACAAGACCTTTGACACAAACAGACTGTCAAGGCCTTTGAAACCTATTCTGATTTTCATCAAGGGTATGGAGTTATCACAGGGGAACAGCATCAAAGCACCCCCCCCCCCTCCATCATCATTATGATCAGTATGGAGGAGGGGGAGCGTATATACCTCAGAACTTTTGGCACTACGAGATCCATCATGAACAACCTAATCCTCAGCAATAAGAGCAGGCGCATTGTTACTATTATGATTATGGAGGACCATGTCCGTGTCAACAAGGAACGGCTTATCAAGGTGGACAACATGACACTTATGATCGGCGATACACCACGTTCATTAACCCTAGCAATGCTTTCGGCAGCATAAATTATGGTTTTCAAGGCTAGGGCTATACGATGCCACACCAATCATGGCAGGATGACGAATGGCAGTAAGCGAATAAACATCGATGCGGAGAACGGTCCACGGACGTATCAACTTCCACCAAATCAGACTCGGCAAAAATGAAAATAGAGAGTCCGGCGATCTTGCCTTCTGTTTTCACCAGAGATGTTTGTTCCGCGTCAGTCCCAAAGAGATTGAGGGACGTGGGCTTGATGAAGTATGATGGAACGACCGATCCTGAAGACCATCTGTGTCACTTTACAACCGCAATGGGGATAAATGAATATAACGATGCCATGATGTGTCAGACTTTCCCCTCAACATTGACTAAGATAGCCCTCACTTGGTTTACCAACCTACCCAAAAACTTCATGGCCAATTTCGCCCAGTTGACTCACATCTTCAAATCTCATGTTTGAAGCGTGCGCTCACGAAAGAAGATAATGCTTGACTTAAACTCAATCAAGCAGGAGCTGGAGAGACTCTTGGGCATTTCTTTACACGATTCACCAGTGTGGTGGTGCAAATCTCTAATTTCAATCATGAGTCAGCAACTATCATCCTTATGGGAAATCTAGCAGAGGGAGATTTCAAAACTTACTTATTTCGTAAGAAGCCTTCCAGCTATGATGACCTAAGGGATCACGTGTCAAGACATATTGTAGCAGAGGAAGTGGCCGCGTCCAGTTCAAGAGCAAACACAGGCAATCAAGGCTTCTTTGGAAAACTCGCTGGTAAATTCAAGAAGGAAAAAGCTAAACCCCTAGGCATCAGTCAGCTGAAAGAGCTTTTCGTTCTCATCGCGATGAAGTACATATGAATTCTGAAAGAGGTCAGGGTCCCATCAAAGAGACGACGCACGAAGGCAACAAATTGATCAACCGCTGTCTTATCATCCAAGATAAAATGCTTACCGAAATCTGGAACAGAGGTATCCACCGCGGAGGGAGGATCGATTCGATCGAGGACCAGATTGGAAAAATTACGATTCACGACCGGATGGCCCTCCCCACCGACGAAATCAAAACCAAGGCCCTCAAAATCAGTAGGCGGAGGCCCCTCCTTTCAATCGAGGAAGGGGCTGGGGTGAAGGTGGCGTGTAGGTAGGCACAATCGTTTCTCCACTATGCAAGGATCCGTTAGTCAAGCACCAAGAAACCAGGAAGGAGTCAGTAGACTGGGGGAGGGTCACATACTAGAGCCTGAAGGATTCATAAATACCCTTGCCGGAGGATACTCCACGACAGGAGTAAGTAGACAAGAAAAGAAGAACTATGAACGGGAAGAAAGACAACCACCATCCGCTTCAAGCAGAAAGATTTCTTCGACACCACACGAGGAAATCATTTTTTCTCCAAAGGATGCCAAGGAAGTAAGAATGCCGCACTCAAACCCTTTAGTCATCCACGCACAAATAGCTACCAAGACAGTCAAAAGAGTTTTTATTGATACTGGTTCCTATGTTGATATTCTATCATGGGATGCTTTTACTCAGATGGGAATCTCCGCGGCATCGTTAAAACCTTATACGGTCACTCTGGTTACTTTCTCTGGAGGAGAAGTACAGGTGGGAGGGACAATCGAATTAACAATAGTACTGGGAACAATTCCAAGAAGGCGAATGGAGGATATCGTTTTTACGGTGGTAAGAATACCGACTGTCTACAATGCTTTGTTAGGAAGTGTTTCACTCTATAAATTCCAGATGATAGTGTCCATTTACTACTTCGTTGGGAAATTCCTATTACTGGGAGGAGGAGTAGGCGAAGTCCGCAGACAGCAGCCTGAAAGCAGAAGTTGTTATTTAACCTCCATCAAGAAGAAAAAGGAAGTTATGTGCATCACTGAGAAGTGTGAGTCCGTGGTAGGAGACAGTAACCCATCGGAACCATCGGAGGCTGAGCTTGAATTTAGGCCAACATATGCAAAGATACCAATCGCAGATGAGAGGTCTGTCTACAGACCATTTCCAAATACAGAAGAAAAGATCTATGTGGGACAAGCACTAGAGCCGAAGGAGAAAGAACGGGTCTTGGAGATCATAGCAAGGTCAAGGGATGTTTTCGCGTGGACTCCACGAGACCTCCTAGGAGTCCCGCCCGCGACTGCGTTGCACACTTTAAGGATCCGTCCAGGAACGAAACCCATAGTACAGAAGAAAAGAAAAATGGCCCCCGAGAAGGTAGCCACTGCAAAGGAGGAAACTGATAAACTTTTAGAAGCCGGTTTCATTGAAGAGGTGGAAGGTTCAGGCTGGCTCTCGAGTGTGGTTTTGGTGAAAAAGTCTAATGGAAAGTGGAGGATGTGCATTGATTTCTCCGATCTCAACAAATCCTGCCCCAAGGACAGTTATCCATTACCGTCCATAGACGAACTCGTCGACGGGATCACGGGCAACAAAGTCCTCAACTTTCTTTATGAATTCTTTGGGTACAATCAAATACGCCTTGATCCAAAAGATAAAAAGGCAACGACCTTCATCACCAACCAAGGAATATTTTTCTATCGAGTCATGCCCTTCGGACTCAGAAATGCTGGCGCAACGTTTCAAAGAACAGTTGATCGAATCCAGAAAATTCCTTGGTTTTATGTTCAGCCATCGAGGAATTGACGTAAAACCTGAGAAAATCACGGGGTCCAGAATCTCCAACCACCGCAGACCATCATGGAGGTATAATCCCTAATACAATGGACCCCAGAGTTACACAAAGCTTTCAAAGATTTGAAAGTATTCTTGTCAACATTGCCCACTATACAACAAACATAAAAGCAGAAGACTTTACATCTCTACCTGGCGGTTAAGAGCATCACTATTAGCGCGGTCTTAACAAAAAGTATCATGTGTACTACATTAGTCGAGTTCTACAAGACGCCGAGACGCGATATGAGCCAGTTTAACTACGCTTACCCTCACCGCACTTGATGAACAACAATTTAACTACGCTTATAAATTGAACTTTCAGGCTACGAACAATGAGGCTGAATATTTGGCTCTACTCGCGGGCCTAGAGATAGCTCTAGTCAAGGGTGCTAGGCAAGTGTCCATATACACTGACTCAGAAGTCTTGGTGCGGAAGATAACAAAAGAGTATGAGGCCAGAGCTGGATTAATGCCTGATTACCAAAGGAATGTGCAAGCATTGTCAAAAGCTTTCATGAGTTTTGGATTGATAGTCATTCCAAGAGATGACAATCAACAAGCGGATGCACTAGCTCGAATGGGGGATGTCATGCATGTAGAAGTAGGAGAAGAAGTTTTTCTCGAAAGAAAGAATAGTCGTAGACTTATTCAAGAAGTTTATCATGTCCAAATAAATGAAGAGGGAGATTGGAGGACTTCACTCAAGGACTATCTAGGAAAAGGCACATTACCACCGGAAAACGAAGCAGCCAGGAAGGTTATCACAAAAGCAGCCCGCTTCACCATCAAAGAGGAAAAGCTTTATAAAAGAGGCTACTGCCTCCCAGACTTGCTCTGTATCTCGACAAAAGAGGGTGGGATTGTCGTGAAAGAATTGCACGCCGACGTTCGTGCCCATCACCATGGATAGAGAGCGTTAGTGGCGAAAATTACAAGACTTGGATACTACTGGCCAACCATGAAGCAGGACGTCCAAGCTTTCATTTAAAAATGTGACGCATGCCAAAGGTTTGGAAATCTGAAGCATCAACCCACGGAACCAATGAAAAGTATATTCGGAGCATACCCTTTTTCTCTTTGGGGAATGGACATTGTAGGTCCATTTCCGACTACCCTGGGACAGTTGAAGTATGTGCTCGTCTTGGTGGACTACTTCACAAAATGGGTGGATGTCGAAGCCATGGGGCTTATCACCGCTGAAAAGGTGAGGAGATTTTTATGGAAGAACATAGTCTGTCGATTTGGGGTGTCAGACTCAATAATCACAGATCACGGTCCACAGTTTGATTGCGAATCTATCAGGGACTTTTGCGTGGACCTTGGCATCAACCTCAAATTCTCATAAGTGGCTCATCCTCGGACAAATGGACAAGCAGAGACAACCAACCGACATTTACTACATGGAATACAGAAAAAGCTCCGGAACACAACGAAGGGACGTTGGGTAGAGCTTTTACCGTTAGTTCTTTGGTCTTATAGGACCTCAGCAAAGCCTCCCACCGGAGAAACTCATTTTATTCCAGTTTATGGGACAAACGCGGTCATACCGGTGGAAAGACTGGTCCCGTCAGCACGAATCCTTGCATACAAGCAGGAGACAAATGATGAAGCACTGGAGATTGAAATGCATCTCATAGAAGAACACCAGATGGTGGCTGCATTAAAGGAACAAGAGTAGAAAAGGCGTCTTTCGAGATACCGCGACAGGCGAATCCATCCACGACAATTCAAAGAAGGTGACCTAGTGCTCCGGCATATATCAACCGGAAGAAAACTTGATGCCAACTAGGAAGGGCCAAACATTGTCATAAAGGTGATCCGGGAGGGAGCCTATAAACTTGGCACCCTAAAAGGCGCGGTTATAAACAAAACCTGGAATGTGGAAAACTTGAAGAAGTACTATATGTAATAATCTAGGTTTGTAAGAATGTAAGAAATCTTAGTCGCCCCCGCAACAGTTATAAATAAGCAGTTAGTGGGCGTTTCTTGAAACTTTAAACGCATCATTTTATTAAGACCCATTCACGCTGGAGCTTGGCTCCACGTTGGGCCTCCGATCGAGGCAATTTGTCTCTCGGAGTAGAGTTTTTCGTAAGACCCATTCACGCTGGAGCTTGGATCCGCGTCGGGCCTCCGATCAAGGCAATCTATCTCTCGGAGAAGAGCTTTTCATAAGACCCATTCACGCTGGAGCTAGGCTCCGTGTCGGGCCTCCGATCGAAGAAATTTGTCTCTCGGAGAAGAGTTTTTCGTAAGACCCATTCACGCTGGAGCTTGGCTCCGTCGGGCCTCCGATCGAGGCAATCTGTCTCTCGGAGAAGGGCTTTTCATAAGACCCATTCACGCTGGAGCTAGGCTCCGCGTCGGGCCTCCGATCGAAGCAATCTGTCTCTCGGAGAAGAGTTTCTCATAAGACCCATTCACGCTGGAGCTTTGCTCCGCATCGGGCCTCCGATCGAAACAATCTGTCTCTCGAAGAAGATTTTTTCATAAGACCCATTCACGCTGGAGCTTGGCTCCTCGTCGGGCCTCCGATTGAAACAATCTGTCTCTCGAAGAAAAGTTTTTCATAAGACCCATTCACGCTGGAGCTTGGTTCCGCGTCGGGCCTCCGATCGAGGCAATCTGTCTCTCGGAGAAGAGTTTTTCATAAGACCCATTGACATTGGACGTTGGCTCCGCGTCGGGAGCTTGACTTCATGATAGATCTTTGATTTTAGCATTGGTTCAATAAAAGCTGAGTCATTAAATCCAAAAAGTCATAAGGGTTTTTATTACAGCGGGAACTACTACCACAACCTGAGGTTACCAGCGAGCATCCTTATTTCACCTCCACCGTGGCCTGGCCGGGATTATACGAGTCCTACCCTGGCTTAAGCGGGATCCATTCGAAAGTGGACCCTCTTAGTGAGGAGGAGCCCACTCCGCATCCATTTCGTCCCCTACCGCATCTAGAATTCGAACCTGAAAATGAACCCCTCCTCTATGAATAAAGGTCATGGAAGAACCGATGTCGATACTGTGCGAACAAGAAAAATCATTCCTACCCACCACCTAAGTAAAAAACCCTGTAATCTCCGCGAATAACTTCCACAGAAAAGTCCCGCAAGATTCTTGACGACAGAAGAATGTTCCTAGGAAAGTCTGGATAGAACTCATATTTAAAGCGTAGTGGAAGAGACTAAGCAAACCCAGAAAAAAAAAAGGAAATCAAGTTTCAGAAAAAACATTTGGAAAGATGAGGAGAAAACGGATTCAATGTTGAAGACTAACCAAATAATGCAGTTGCTCAGGGAAGTGGATGGGCTAAAAAAATGTCCAACTTGCCTGATCCGAAGCAGACGTATTGAAGAGAAAAATTAAGTAAATGGAATACTCCCCGATATCTTCTCTTTATAAAAGCCATCCATGCAAGTTGCTCAGGTTAACACCAAATAACGAAGAAGGCACCTGGTAGGCCTTGACGAAATCCTCGATAAAACCGAAGGCACACGAAGCAAAGATCGAGACAAATAAACACGTGTCCCGCTTTGCAGAAAAACACAGCGCACAGAGGCACCCATATATCCCATCAACCGACAAAATACCCGCTGGAAAAAACAAGACCCGTGAACAAAGGAGTCTAAGGGAGTTTAATTAAAAGGGCAAGTTACTTCATCTATCTCCTAGCCTAGTTTAAGATAATGTCAGTTTAGTTTTAAGTAACCCTCGCAGATGAGCCCAAGAAGAAAATCATTAGGAAAAAACCACGAAGGAAAAGGAACAAGCGGGTCATATTTATATCTGCGGAAAAATTAGGAAAGGTTACCTTAAGAAAGATTAAAGTTACAGAGTATCAAGGGCCAGCTTCCATCAATGAAATCTCTGACTTTATTTACAACTATTACAGCAAAAACAAAATTAATAGAAAAACCATGACTCCCTAAGGGTAAAAACCATTCGCAGGATGATCTTTTGTAGATGATCCCACGCGATCAACAACTCCATCTCCCTCGTCCAAATTCATAACCTGAACTTCAAAACAGGAACGACCATTATAGATAAAGACCATGGATGAACCCATTTCAAAACCATGGGACTCGGCGTAATCATTCCATCCGCGGCCCAAATAAAGAAGCCCAAAAGCTCGCAGTTCTATAAAAACTGGAAAGTCCACTAACAGATGAGAAGAAAGCAACACTTGCTCAGGAAGGGCATCCTCATATTCCTCTTCAAATCTAAGCGGCAAAAGCTGCAAAAAAGAAAGGGGAAAGGCGCACGATTAAAACAGAATGAACGAAGATGAAAATTTAAGAGAATACAACCTTACCATCCTCACAAGCTGCTCCGAGTATTCGATCGCTTAAAAGAAAGCCCACCAGACTCGGTAAGAAGGAACCATATTGGCCCTAAAGGTTAGAGGAGTAACGATCGTAGAACCTCGTATTTCGAGGAGAGGGAACATATCAACAATCCACTGTCTTGTTTTATTTTTCACATGGAAATAGTAAATCCTTCGAGAGGTGCATGACTGACGCATGCTGCAATATTGAGGAAATAGAGAAACACGTTCGTTTCGAATAAAGAGCTATTCTATCGAAAACAACAAAAGATCATGTCAAAATTCTGCAGAAGCCTCGATAAGAGTCCCTAAAGTAACTAAAATAATCCAAGGAGTCACACTAAGTAGAAAAAGGGTCAGATCACAGCTATGGGCGATAGAAACTAACCTAGATATATCCCTTGGAGGGTATAAGAACCAAAGAATGAAAGAGTAAAAAACATCCCTCAAGAGATGGAACCCAGAGCACCTCCCAGAGCTGTTTACCGAGTCATCGTGAGGGAAGAGCAACTCCAGACACTTCGACTTCCCCTAGTGTACGTCCTGTTTGAAGAAGACGCACATACTCTAGCTAGGCTCTGGTCTCCCTCCGACCAGGAACACGAAGTCAAGGTGGAGAGAGGAGAGGATGGCTTGTTCTGGTTAACTCAAAGATGGTTCGAGTTCACCCAGGAAAATCGAGTTCATTTGGGGTCGGCTCTAATCTTCACCTATGTGGGAGATTCAATTTTTGAAGTTGACGTTGTAAGCCCTGACAACGACGAGAATGGAGAGGTGGGAGATCCTTGATCTTTTAAATCATGTAGCCGCGTAGTCGGCCCTAGTTTGATGTATTAGGTTTAAATGGATTTGTGCTTCGCACACCAAATCCATTTTTGCTTATAATGATGAATAAAAGATCCCCATTTAAGCCCGACAAAGAGTATGATTCTAAAGGTAGCGTTCGAAATAAATTAGATAGGTAATAGAAATCATGATTCTAATCCAATTTACACACCAAACAAAACCCACACAAAAATTACAAACATGCTTCACTTATCGTTGGAAATCAACAAGACCCACTAGAAGAAGACGCGAAGCTGTAAACAGCCGTATCATCATCCCTAATCTCACGACGCGGACAAACTTTAAAAGAAATATTGCCCCTATGAAAAAACATCATGGTACTACCAACCCCAAAGTCATGAAGGGTGAGAAAATCTTCCCATCCACGTTCGAGTTGAAAAAGACCGTTTTAACTCCAAGATACTACCACTGGGAAGTCACGAACTAAATATGAAGATAAGAAAGCCCATTTTGGCGGTAGCGGTCCGTATTCTGCCTCAAATTGAGGTGGTAAAACCTGCTCGCGATAAAAAAAACATGAATAAAAAACCAGTTTAAACTTTATTAAGGAACCTAAAAAGACGCTTACTAGTCCGGAAAGCTGATTTGCGGTCTATGCTTCAAGCAAAACCTTGCAAAAAGCAAATATTCCATTTGGAAAGGAGTTGGTCCTTAAAAAGGAAAACCACATTTCACGGATCAAAGACAAGTGGTAAGAAAGCTTCATACACCTGGACTAAATTTCTCCGCATTTGGAAAAGGCGCCAGAACATTAATAACCAAAAATTTACATCAACAAAGTAACATGTCTAGGCTTCAAGCAAAACCTTGCAAAAAGCAAATATTCCATGAAATACCAAAGGGCCTTAACAAGCGCCCAAGATAAAGAGTTAAGCCCTATACACCAAACTAGAATAAAACTTAAACAATCAGGTAGTCGTGGTCAAAGTTTCAGCTTCATCAACAACATTTTCATCATCTTCATCCTCAGTGTCCAACTCCTCCGCGACCATTTCTTCCTTTGAAAGTCCCCAATCCTCTCTTCCCATGCTTGGTTCGAACTTCTTCAAAAGGACCCCAGGGTGGGTTTCAGAACGCGACACACTTTGGTTCATACCCGCGATCATTCCCCTTCAAAAATAGCTAAAGCATTTGTCCTTTAGAATATCATCACCCTTTGGAGTCCGAAGACAAGCCTTTGCCACAGAAGACAAGAAAGATGTGACAATCTCTATTTTAATCCATTCGGAAGACTAGTATTTTAAACCCGCGGAGGTTTGAAGCCATTGAAGAGCCACATCCTTATCTGAACGAGATCGAATGGCTTCAAGTTCCTCCTTTGTGATGGACTGCTCCTCGCGATGAATCGAGTAGTCCTCCTCCAACTTATCAATGGTGGCCTGTTTTGTTTGAAGAAGGTTTTGTGAACGCTCCTCCGCAATCTTGAGCTCGTTGACTTGCAGACGAACAACATCTAGTGCGGATTTCAACTCATCCCGTTCCTTCGTCAAGACTCCTACATTCCCTTTAATCACCTGAAGTTCCTCATGAAGTTTCGCGGACCTCTTCTTAAATTTCTCAATTGAAACCGGGTTCCCAAATGTATTCCCAATAATCCGCACCTGGTGAGCCAGCTTTTTTATCTCCGCATCTTTCTTCGCAATATCCACCTCGTTACAAACTAGACACCTCTCGACGTCAGTTTGTATCACCCTCTGTTGGAACAAGAAGCAAATAACAACCATGATGAAGGACGATCCTTTAAATCTTTTTTATATAAAAAGTGGGGAAGAAGTTGTTCCGAATACAAAGATAATTTGCCCATTGGTTTAGCCGGTCAAATTGCGTTGAAAGATTGGTAGCATCCAATCGCTTAACATAACCCTGCTCATTGAATTAAAGTGTTTTCACAGGGAATGCGAGGGTGGCAAGATCAGCCATCCCATATCTAGGAATTGGGAACTCGGGGAGATTCGCCTCACCCTCTATAAAAAGACCCTTTTAAACCGCGGTGGACGCTTCGGCAATCTCATTAACTTTTCTTTTCTTCTTAGAAGTAGGGGGAACAAACGAACGAGTACGTTTCTCGCGAGGTTCAGGAACTGATGAAGTGACTTCCACAAAGGCACCAGGTTCGCTAACCGTGGCAAGATTAACAGCCGGAGTTGTTTCTGAAGTTGGAGGGGGATCGCGGACGCCTGAGCTTTTCTTCCGTTTCCCGGTTTTCGATTTATGACGCTTTGATGTCCATGTTTTGTGCCATGTTTTATATCTACTTTTATATCGTTTTCTGCATGCATTTCATCCATTTGGGTTAGAATAGTACATAATCTATATAGTTTACACTTATTTGCCAAATTATGGAGTCTACACAAGTTTCTGTTTAATTTCGCAGAAATCGGACACACTTTGGAGCTTAAAGATAAGTCGTGAAGAAGCTAAGGATGGTGCAACTGGAGAAAAGCTCATATTTCGACATCCATCATTCTGAATCAAGCTTTGATGTCTTGATTAAAGTTATAGCCCTCGAAAAGAGCTTTCTAACGCATGGTCATATGCGTCGATCCGACGAACGAGGACTCGGGAAAGTGTATTTCAAGAACAGAGCATAAACCTGAGAGCTGTCACATTTTCTCGACATCGACCAAATTGGTCGAAGTCGACCAAGCCCAAATCGAGCTAAAGACCAGACATCGACACGAGGAAGCTGGGAGCTGAACATGTTAGTCGATGTCGAGGAAATTTCCTTGATATCGAGTAAAAATCAAGTCGATGTGCCGTCCTGGAGCCGAGATCGACGAAGAAACTGAAGACGAAGGAAAGTTAGTCGATATCGAGGAAATTACTCGATATCGAGGAAACCCCCAGAAGTCGACGTCGAGTAATCCAAATCTTGTTAAGATTCTATCCCGAAGCCGATGGAGATATTTTCGAGATCAAATTCCATCAAGATCTATCAACTCCATGGAGGATTTATCCACGATTAGTTCTATTTCCTTTTAGATATAATTATTTATTTCCATGTTTTAATACTTAGATAATAGATAGATAGAATTAGATATAGATATAGTTTTCTTTTCTAGATTAGCTTGGAATGAAGGCTATAAATCAAGCCTTAGGGGCTTATTTCCATTCATTCAATTCTAGAGAAGGAGATGAGGTAGTAAATAGAGAGAGAGAGAGAGAGAGAGAGAGAGAGAGAGAGAGAGAGAGAGAGCTTGTTGCGAGAGCAAGGTGGAAAGGCGAGAGCGGATTTGGCTTGTTCGGTTGTAAGCTTTCTTTTTAGTTTATTTTAATGCAAAGTTATTTCCTTTTATTATTGATGAGTTTCTTGATGATGAAGAGCGAGTAGTCCACCTAACTTCTAGGGTCGGGGTAAGCCCGACGGTAGCCATGTGAGGTGATGCGGTAAAGGTTTGATCTTTTTATGCAATTCATCTTCTATCCCTGCGAGCATGATTCTTTTGAGAAAGTTGAAGGTAATCCTTGTTTGTATTATTGAAGCAAAAGTGATCTTAATGCAACTTGTATTAATTATGTGAAAAGGGTTAGTAACGATTAGGGTTTATGTGAAATCCTCTATATTCCTATTTGTTAATAACGAAAGTTATTTGATGAAAAGCATGATCTTTTATGCCTTTATGTGTTATTTTGCATGGTTATCGTTGTGGTGTTGAAACTCTGATATTGGAAGTTTTTAGTTTATTGATTTGTTTCATCGAAAATCATGTTTTGTGTTCGAAAAGATTGCAATTTTAGTTTCTGTTGTTACTTGACATCGAAAAGTTTTGTCGACATCGAGGACTTTTGTCGACATCGAGGAATTTTACTCGACATCGAGTAATTTTATTGCTTTCTGTTTTACTCGACAGGTTAGTCGATTTCGAGTACATTACTCGATATCAAGGAATCTTCTGGTCGATTTCGCTGAGATCTTTCCGCTGCCTGAGATTTGCTGACTCGCTTCCTCGAAGATCGATCCTGACTTCCCACTACTACATCAAGAGGAGGTCTTGTAATCATTTGCAAGGGACGGAATCGGGTTTGCTTTAATTGATTTATATTTTGAATTGCAAGTCTCGATTTCCTCCTACAATAAATTAGTGTTGTTGCCGGGGAAGAAATCATTCGCACATTAGGTAGTTAGATCTCACGTTTTCCTTGAGTTACTTTGCAGGTGTATGCGCCGTTCTGGTCAAACACCTGAGTTTGACACCTTAGACGATCCGGAACGTCTTATAGACATCCATTCTACACTAAAAAGGATCATGGCGACTGCCGAAACACAAGCTGAGATGATTGAGAGGCTTCAGAGGGAACTAGCCGCAGAGGATACTGCTCTAACCGCCGAGAGAGCACGCGCTACGCAGAAAACAGAGCGACTGAGGCAGGTGGAAGCCGAGCTTGCCCAATACCTTACCACTGCAGAGGATTACATGCACCCGACTCTCGTCGTGCCTGAATCGGCCATTCTAATCCCTGAAAATAATTTTGAAATTCGCACTCCTTTCCTGATTGAGATTAAAAATAATGCCTTCTATGGTAGATTTAATGAATGTCCTCTTCAACATATTACCAACTTTTCTGATATGTGTCGTACTCTTGCTGAAGGTACTACTTTGGAATATTTCATGATGAAGGCTTTCCGTTGGTCTCTAGTTGGTTCAGTATTGAAGTGGCTTGAAGGTCTCCCTCCACGATCCCTCACGACATGGGCTGCAGTAAGGCAGAAATTTCTCAACAAATTCTTTCCTTCTGCCAAGACAACGCTCCGTCGCCAGAAGATTACAGCTTTCAAACAGAAGCACGGGGAGCCGCTAGCAAAAGCATGGGAACGATATAAGGATCTACTGCGATCTTGCCCTACACATGGACAGCCACCCTACATCGTTCAGGAGATCTTCTTCAATTCTCTTGAGCTGGCCACTAAGGATAGAATCAACTAGTATACTCATTATGAGTATCTGACAATGCCGCCAGCTGAGGCATGGGCTACCCTCGACAAGCTGACCAACTACGACAAAAAGTATGGGACTCCAACAAACTATGATGAAGATGCCTATGCCAGGCCAGCCCCATCCATGCCCCTCTATGAGCCTTCTAAGGAGATTGACCCAGATGTCAAGGAGCAGTACTACAGATATCAGAATCGCAAGTATCATTCTGTCAACCAGCCCTGCATCGAATGCGGATCACAACGGCACACCACTACTGAGTGCCCACACGCAGAGCAAGTCAGGATGGCGGAATCCCACGAAGAGGTGGCTTACTCAAGGGGTCCCAATCGCTATATGGGGGACCAAAGGTTCTATCAACCACAATGGAACCAAGGTGCCCCTAGGAACCCCTCGCCATACTGAGCTCCAGGACATCCGGAAAGGGACCAGAAGAAGGATGACCTACAGACCATCCTTGAGGAAATGCGGAGGAACCATTCAGATACCAAGCAATCCTTCAACTCCGTCTACACTCAGATACAAGGTGTCAACTCTAGGCTTGGGGAGATTGATATATGGCGGAAATCAACGGAGACACAGATTGGCCAGCTAGCAGCAGGCGTCCCCAGACAATTAGGTACGCTCCCTGGATCTTCTGAGCCAAATCCAAAGGGGAAGACCGGACACATCGCAACCGTGAAACTCAGGAGCGGGTACCAACTACGCGAGCCAAAGGTCAGAAAGCAGCAGGAAGAAGCTGGGAATCAATGTTGTAAGGAGAAATCGAGTATGAAATATAACGAAATAGATCAAACCAGACTTAGGCCTCAGCAAATAAATACAAGACTCCTCCAATGCAGTAAGAGAAAGTCAGGATCGAATCCACGAGGAAGCACGTCAGCAGTTCTTAGATAGCTGTAAATTCTCACAGAAGCAGCAGAAAGACAGAAACACAGAAACAGAAATAAACCCGGCAAGGGCAACTAAAACAAAAGCAAAGAACAAGTAAAACAAGAAAAGACAAAGCAAAACAGCAAGTAAAACGAGGACACAGAAGCTACTTGATCTTGACAAAGAAAAGTAAAGACAGAAACTTTAAATTGCAGAATTCGAACCAAAACTCGGATTTTGACAGAAATTAACTTCAATATATTAAAAGACTTCCAAAGCCAGGGTATCAACACCACAACGATAACCATGCAAAGTAACACATAAAGGCACAAAAGATCATGCTTTCCATCAAATAACTTTCGTCATTAACAAATAGGCATATAGAGGCTTTCGCATAAACCCTAATTGTTACTAACCCTTTTTCACATAATTAATCCAAGTTGCATTAAGATCACTTTCGCTTCAATAATACAAACAAGGATCACCTTCAACTCTCCCAAAAGAATCATGCTCATAGGGATAGAAGATGAATTGCACAAAAAGATCTGACCTTTATCGCATCGCCTCACATGGCCACCGTAGGGCTCACCCCAGCCCCAGAAGTGGGTGGACTGCTCACGCCTCATTGCAATCGCAGACATTGATGTATGAAAAGAAACTTGCATTAAACTAAATTCAAAGCCTTTTACAATCCTGGCAATCAACTTTCGCAGAAAGCCAAAACCCTAAAAACCTTAGAACTCCTAAACTTCTCTACTAGAATTGAATTGTGTGTGACTTGGAATGAATGAAACTGAGCCCCTAGGGCTTTATTTATAGGCTTCTAACCCTTGCTAATCAAGGATAGAATATCTATATCTATATCTAAAATTATATCTAATTTGCTAAAAGATAAATAAAATGCTTAATGGAAATAAATCTAAAAGGGAAAAGATAAATCTAAATAGGTAAGTCTTCATGTGTTGATAGATTGCGTCTTCCATAGATAAAACTTGATGGATTTGGATAGAATCTTCCTCCTTCGGCCCCAAGGAATCCCAACTCTACTCGGACAGCCACTCGTCGACGCGTTTCTGGACACTGGGCTACTCGACCTCGACAAGGGCTCGTCGACCTCGAGTAGGGTTCATCGTCGACTGGACTTCCTGGCTAGCTCTGCTCGATGTGGCTCGGTCTGGGCTCCTGGCGCTCGTCGACCTCGAGTAGCCCTAGTCGACCTCGAGTAGGATTGATCCGTCGACTAGGTCTTCTCGGGTAGGTGTGCTCGACAAGCCTCGGACATGGCTCAGAGGTCTGGTCGATCTCGAGTAGCCCTACTCTGTATCGAGTAGGATTCGTCGACTGGCTGGCTTGGTCGGGTGGCTCTGCTCGACAAGGCTCCTGGCGTGGTCGATCTCGACTAAGCCTCCTTGAGATCGAGTAGAGGTGGTCTGCGTCTTCGTCCTCGGCTTGGCAAAGCTCGTCGACTCCGGACATGGCTCTTCGATCTCGACCAAGGCTACTCGACATCGAGTAGGATTCCGAGAGTCGGGTTGTCTCTGGTGTCCTCGATCAGCTCTACTCGACCAGGTGTGCTCGACCAGGGCTCGTCGATATCGAGTAGATGCTAGTCGATCTCGAGTAGAGTTCTCTCAGCTTTCTGCCCTGTTCTTGAAACGCACTTTCCCGAGTCCTCGTTCTTCGGATTGACGCATATGACCATGCGTTGGAAAGCTCTTTCCGAGGGATACAACTCTC
Source organism: Persicaria tinctoria (assembly GCA_037127255.1). Taxonomy (NCBI): domain Eukaryota; kingdom Viridiplantae; phylum Streptophyta; class Magnoliopsida; order Caryophyllales; family Polygonaceae; genus Persicaria; species Persicaria tinctoria. The sequence goes on along the minus strand of JBANSL010000001.1, from coordinate 40,445,539 downwards.
ATGAAGACATCAAAGATTGATTCAGAACGAAGAATGATGAAAAATGGCCTTTTCTCCGGCTGCACCATTCTTGGCTTCTCCATGAGTTTCCTTTAAGCTCCAAAGTGCGTCCGATTTCTGCGAAATATAACCAAAACTTGTGTAAACCTCCATATATTGCAAATAAGTGTAAACGACACAGATTCTGTATTGTTCTAACCCAAATGTATGAAATGCGTGCAGAAATCGATATAAAAGTAAGTGTAAAACATGGCAAATTAGGCTCACAACAATCAACTCGACAACGACCAACAGCAACTCGATGTCAACCAAAATTTGGTCGATGTCGAGCAACATCAAGTCGAAATCGAGCAACAGCTTGGCCAAGATTCGTCTGCACAGCACTCCAACTCGACACCGGGGAAACTGGTCGATGTCGACCAACAGCAAGTCGACGTCGAGGAGATTCAAGTCAAAATCGAGGACATTGCAACACCTCCGACATCTGTTCTGGCTCCGACACAGAAAAAGAAGCTGCATTTTCCGATAAAATCTCCAAAGGACCCAGTAGAGAAGAAATTTCAGCGCTTCATCAAGATGCTTCAGAGGCTCAATGTCACCATACCCTTCACAGAAGCTCTTAATGAAATGTCATCTTATGTCAAGTTCCTCAAGGAGATCCTAAGCAAAAAGCGATCGATGGCTGAGATCGCAGAGGAGTGCAACCATATGGACATACTTGAGAAAAGGCCAGATCCAGGTAAGTTTGCTATAACCATTGGATTTGGTTAATACAAATTAAATGCTTTATGTGATCTTCGAGCTAGTGTAAGTATAATGCCTCTGTCAATATGGTCCAAGATTAAGATAGGTGCCCTAGAGCTTGTGGATGCTAAGCTTTATATGGAAAACAACACGGTGGTCATCCCAATATGCATGGTGGACAATGTGCCAGTGCAAGTAGGTAAGTTCTTCGTCCTTGCTGATTTTCTAGTTATTGATATGGCAAAGGACCCTTCTTGTCCAATTATTCTAGGAAGACCCTTCTTGGCAACGATGGATGCCAACATAAGCGTAAGGAAGGGAGTACTCACTTTCAACATCAGCGATGAGGTAATTGAGTATTTTTTTAATAAAACTGGAAGGCACACAGGTCCCATGGAAGAGGTAAAGTCTATATCAGCTGGGTACATTACTTGCGAGTAGCCTAAGGTAAGAAATATGACTCTCGAGGAGCTAGAAAAGAGGGATATGGAAGCCCAAGTGGAAAAGATTATGGCCATCCTGAACAACGACACAGATGATATGCTCGACATCGACCAAGGTAAGTCGACGTCGACTAATTATTTTTCGGATGCCTTGACAGGATGCAAGTATGGGGTCGAAGTCGACCAGAGTTACTCGAGGTCGAGTAACTTGGTCGACGTCAACCAAAATCAGAGCCCTCCACCAGCAGCAGCTTCGTCGAGCAATCCACTAGAAGCTGAGGACAACTCGGCATCGACCAAATTGGTCGACATCGACCAAATCCCTTCTTCCTCGACTGATCCTTCCTCGACCAAGAGTCCATCAGACGAGCAAAACTCCTCGACATCGAGCAATTTGGTCGACATCAACCAAAAACCTCCTTCCTTGACTCCGCCTTCTTTGACCAGCAGTCCACCAGAAAAGCCCAACTCCTCGATATCGAGTACTATTACTCGAAATCGACCAAACACTGAGGTCCCCAAATCCGATTCTGCGAAGGTAAGTCAAGGTATGAATCCTTCTTATCCTATTTCCATTAAAGATTTATCTATACATGGGAGAGGTTTGCTTTGGTATGTGCGATTGTGTTGGATTTCCAATGATGAGCCCAAGGAGTATGAAGTTGGAGACAAGCTCTATGTTTCCAAATCAAATGATCATTGGTTTCCCAACAAATTCAACAAGAAAAAGATGGGACCTTTCATTGTAAACAAGATCCTTTCAGGCGGATTGCAGCTGATGGACAAGAATGGAGTCATGTTTGAAGCCCAAGCTACATGGGCCCTGCAAATGCCACCTTGAGCTTAATGGAGAAAGTCGGCCTAGCGACTATAAAATCTAGAGCTTGTCAATAGACATTTATTTTCGGGACTTTTGGACATTGTTGCTTTTGTTTTTGGTTTTTCACTTTATAGTTTTTCTATTGTGAGTATTTCTCTTCTACATTTTTCAGGTCCATGGGGATAGAAGCAAGCTAAAATCGGACTAGGCCCAGCAACATAGCACTTGATTCTGGCATCCTGCACACCTGTCTAGTGAGTTTCTTTCTTTACCCTTATTTTTTATATATATACAGTGAGGACACTGTAATGTTTTAAGTATGGGGTGGGGGAAGGGCTTACTTTGTGCATATTTGATTTTATTTGACAATATGTGTGCATATTTAAATTCTTGAATTGCTTGTACATGGCAATTTTGGAATTCATTATATATTTATGTGGTTATATGCATGTTTTTCAAAGTTTGAAAAATGACCCCCAATGAAAATTTTGATAAATGTCATGGAAGCTTTAATTGAACTCGAGGATGAAAAATTGGATTCATTAGAGATATAGCATGAAATTTCCTAGTAAAGGGAAGTCACAATTAAGTGCATATTTTATTGAAAACCATGAAAGGAGGTAAAATTTGATGTTGCTTTTGACATGTTGCATGATAAGAGGATGGAGGACTTTATATTTCCATATAATGCTCATATTTTGATAATCCTAGTCTTAACTATGCGTATGCATCACAAAAGTCATAATATGCCTTATTTCATATATTGCTCCACATGATCTAAATATTGCCATTCTTTACCTTATTTCCATCCGGGGATGATGTTGAGAATGATGTTACGTTATGGAGATTGTTATATGGCTGTTGTGTTATTATATATCATATATGGAGTTTGGAAGGAAATTATTTGAAAAATATGGAAAATTTAATAGGTGAGAAAAAATCCGATCACCTCAGGAGATAAAGGTGGATCGATCCTGCTCGCTGAGATAATCCAAATCCATTTTATCTGAAAGAAAAAAGCATCAACGCATAAGTAACCAACTAATATGAATGGAACACTGATAGAGTCTAGTTTAGTCATATTTTTAGTATAGATTTGCATATTATTTTAGAGCATTTTTACATAATTTATAGCTTAATATGTATTATTTGGTTTTCGGAGTCTACACTAGTATTTTTATGTATTTCAGGTATTTTTGGGCTTGGATCGTATGAATTTGGAGGTTGATCACAACTTTATGGGATTATTTTGCAATTTAAAAGAAAAGATGGGCTGGCCACATTAACCGAGTTGATGAATTACGGAAGGAGGTGGCGCTTCGATGAATTGGCTACGGTCACTTCATTCAATTAAGTTTGATAGTTATATATATTTATAAAATTAGATAGATATATTAATATATTATATAAATTAGGATATGTTAGTTTAGATAGATTTAAGTTTGGAAGATTACTCCGTAGTACACTATATATATATTCATTAGGCCGATAGAACTAACAGTGACCGGCCGACAGTTTACATTCCTCTTAACCTTAACCCTAATTGTCTTTTGTTTTATTTTTATGGAGATCTAAACTCTCCCGTTTCGTCTACAATTTGAAGCTTTGTTGGATTGATTGTGAGTTTCTAAATCTTGTTCCTTAATTCCTATATTTGAATGTTTCGACTTCTTTGTGCTTGATTGTCTATTGTTTTATTCTATCTAGCCCGCGCAACTAGTTAGAATCAATTCAATTGCTAAGGTTTTGTAGATTCCTGGTTGTGAACCTTAACCTAAGTGGCAAACTTGTTCCTTTAGGGCTGGTTGAACTAATTGAATGGGTAGGAAGTTGGATGTGTTGTTAAATCCCTCTTTAGGGACTGCAAATACCTTGGTTAATCTCTGAACTTAAAGCTATCAATTGGGTTAAATCCTTCTTTAGGGACTGTTCGATTGATAAGGGTTTCTAGGACTGGTTGGACTAGTAACTATATTAGGTCGGGACAAGGGCATTCATAGGAAAACATAAAAGGACGAGAGGAAGTTACAATGATCGTTTCAACCAACTAAAGTGGTTAATTGTAGGTGAAACTATTTTATTAATCGTTATCTCCATTAATTTGTTTATAGTTTATTTCTTATTTTCACCATCCAAAAACCCCCCGTTTGATACTAATTGGTAAATAAACTTAACTTAGGAATAACTTGATTCTCTGTGGGATCGACTCGTGCTTACCACACTACATTAGTTAGGTAGGTTCGAAATTATTTTGATATGGTTTAGGCGACTAAAAACCGTCTATCAAATTGGCGCCGTTGCCGGGGAATCAAAGTTTATTTCTTTGTTTTGTGTGTTTGCCAATTATTGTATATAATTAACTTTGTTGTGAGCCTATCTTACGGTTCATAAAACCCGTGCTACTAACGGTTTGTGTTCGTGTGTCTAGGTGTGTGCCTCTAAAGATGACTCATGGTTTATATTGTGATTTTTGCGGAGTTTCTAATCATGTATTTAAAGATTGTCCGGTGTTTAGGGTTCCGATCGGAAAGGTTAAGGAAGTACATCATTTGTGCAAAGCTCAACTTTCTCGTGAGATGAATATCGTACACGAGATTGCACAATTAGAGCTCCAAATCGGACAATTAGAACCTCCATGTCTGGCTCCACAAACATCACAAGAATTGTCTACGTTGCCCCGTATGGAAGAGCACTTTGCTACAATGGAGTCCCAACTTATAATGATCCAAACTGATTTCAATAACGAGATGAAGCGGATCCAAGTGGCTCAACAAATTACAATTCCAACTATTTCAGAGATTTTTCTTAGGCAGACGGAGGTGGTGGTTAGTGACGACTACGCTATCATCTCTCTTGACAAGGCGATCTTAGGAGATTGGATAGATGAGCAAGATGAGGAAAATTTGACAGAGAGGATTCCATTGTTTGAATTTGATGAGGGTGCAAACGGACGAAGAGCTAAGAGAAGGCAAAAGAGGAACGCATATTTTGATAAGCCATCAATGGAACTGAATTGGTGGTATTACATACCCTCTACAGAGAGTCATACTTGTTTGTTCGATAAGATGAAACGGTTCTTGTCTGCAATATTATTTAGTTTCAATTTATCGATATATTATATATACTTGTGTGGAATATGTGCTCAGGAATTTGACAAGTTGCTGAGGGCATTAACGATGTCTGAGTTGATCTTAGAGGTGGACCAGAATGTCAAACAAACTACATTAACCGAAGGTGAGTGATTTTAGATTTGATAAATTAGTTTAGTTTTAGATTTTTTTTTCTTTTCTTTTTAGCGTTAGTACTCCGTAGATTAGTTTAACTACTTTTTATCTTTAATATACTCCGTACTAAGCTGAAGGTATTTTTTTTATTTTTTCGTATTTTTTTTTCTCTTTTTAGTTAGGATTAGTTTTTATACAGTATTTTTTTTTTCGTTAAAAGAAAAAAACAAGAAAAAAAAAAACCTGTCTCTCTCCGTCTCGCACCCGTCAGTCCATCTCCATCGCGGCATCGCCCACCTTCCCCGTCTGCAAGCCGCTGAGAACCGCTCCTGTCTCGCGCACCTATCTCCCGCTGCTACCCGACCACCTCCTGCATTCCGGCTTCCGGTCCTCCTGCCGACCACCGCCGTTTGTCCATGGCCGCCTCCATCACCAGCAACCACCACTACGCTGGAGCCCTTCTTCCACCGGCCATTCCTCCCATCCTCCTAACCACAAGACAAATTATTCCGCCGCCGCCTCCCAGATTCCGCCGGCCTTCTCGTCGGGTTCCACCTCCCTCATCGCCTCCGCCCGGAGCCCCCGCACTCAGCCCTTGCCGCCCGATTCCTCTCAACCCTTTCTGCCGCTGCTGCCATGTCCGCTCTTCCCAATTTCCGAGCGCAGCTGATGCAATTTCCCATCAATTCCGCAATTGGTAAGTGCAGGTATGGTTTTCCGACTTACCCAGTTGTGTGATTCTTGTGAAATTTGTGAAACATAGGATTTGCATATCTAATTTTAGGTGGAGCATCAGTAGCTTGGTGGGGCTGGGTTCCTTTGTTCTTGGTGGTTTGGTTTGTTTACAGAGTTTGCTATGCAAACACCGATTGAATTGTGCTAGAAATTTCCCTTGGACATGTGCAGTTGGCTGAGTTGTTGTAACCAAAATGCTTGTGGTTATTGCTTAATTGTTTTTTTTTTGTGTTCTGCTTGGTTTAGGGGAGTAGTATGATGGTTTTCTGGCTTTTGAGCATTCTCCTGGACTATTCCATTGGGTCGGTTTGCTCTAGTTGGTTTACGGTTGATTTTGTCGAGATGCCTTTCATGATTTTACTTGCAAAATAGGGACGAGCATGATCTATAGGGCTGATTTTTCTTCGATTGCTTAGTTGTTGCTTGAGTTATCTCATGTCATCCTTGATTTTAAGGAATTATTGAATATGGCTTATTGTTCTGAATTGACATTTGCTATTCTTTGAGCCTGGATGTTTTATTCTGCTTGAATGGTTGGATTGTTTGTTCTTCTGTGTTTTCTTTGCCTTTTGTCTTGGCCATGACCTTTTGCAAAGGAGACGATGCCTATATTTTCCCACCTTCAAGACGGGTCACATATGCCAATTGCATCCAAGAGCTGCTGAAAGTTTCTGCTGAACACCCAAGGCTGTCCTATGAATATGAGAACTTGTTGAATTTTATGATCTGTTCAGAGGCTACACCACTACCTCCGTTTGAGCTAAATGTTTTGCCGGAATGCCTGACTTTGTGAGTTTCCTCCACCTTTCTTTCTTTCTTTTTATTTACTTTGAGGACAAAGTAAGATTTTAAGCATGGGGTGGGGAATTTTAGTGTAGCTCCGTACTTATATATATATATGTTAGTTTTTTTTTTGTTTTTTAAATTTTTGTTATGCATTTCATTGCATTTAGGTGGTATTAACGATACCCATCTTGGTTTAGTTTGTCGTCTAATTCATTTTATGATCTTATTGCATAAATCTCATGATTTGATTGAATTGCTTGAAAATGATTTTGGAGCATGATTTGAGAATATAATTGAGCAAGTATGGTTCATAGTTGAGGTTAAATTGAAATCTTGCAAAAATATTACCCTTGTAAATTTGTTTTGGCCTTATAGGGACTATTCATAATTATTTCCCTTTTGCTTTTATTGTGTGATTATACTCTCCATATGCTTGTTTTTCATGACCATATTGCACATGTTTGTTGCTTGTAAATTTCAAATGATTGAGGCATGTTTTCTTTAGCCATATTATACCTTATCTACCTTACATATTATCCTTTGCTTGAAGCCCAGCTGAGCCGTAAAGCCTATTCTTTTTGATAGTTCCACAAAAATATATCATAGCCAATGATTAGCCTGACCCTATCCGGGAATTATGAGGAGAATTGGTGAAAATCTTTATGTTGGAGTTGCTTTGAGTGGAGATAATGTATGTATAGTTGTGTATTGCGAGAGGCATAGCCAAAATAAGGTAACCCTTCTTGCATAATAGAGATGACTTATTACTAGGGGCCTAAGGAGGATAAAATTCACTTAGGAGTAAAAGTCTAGTAAGCTTGGACCTAGGGAGGATAAAATTCACCTAGGGGCAAAAGTAAGCACAAAAGAAAAGAAGTCATTTTAATAAATAAAAAAATGCATAAGTTGTAATTTTGTATGGCTATTGGAATCGAAGAGCTTATTGATGTGTATTGGAGTTTATGTTATTGGAATGGTTTGCGAAGTATGGAAGTTTTGTGTTGTTCTGGTTGGTTATTGTTCCTTTTTCCCGGATTTTTAGCACCACAAGCCTAAATATTTATCATGCCTTATGTTCCTGTTGGAGGATAAAATTTCATGAATTTTATTATTCATGGTATAAATAAATTTATCACATTCATTCCATACAAAAATGTGGTAAAATTTTCTCAAATTAAACACAAGCCTACAAATCTAAAGATGGCCTGAAAATTTTCATTACAAGCCCGATTCGTCAGGCCCAAATACATGCTAAACAAAAAGGGCCCAAAATCTGAACAAAGGTTACAAAGGGTAACTGCTCTTCCAGTTTTCGATTGCAGTTGATGGGAAAATACATAGAAAAGGCAGTAAAAAAAATGCATAAAAAGGAGAAGAAATGGGTGCAGGACGTGGAAAGAGTGGTTTCTCTCAAGTAACCGCCCCCATCTCTCCTTTAAAAGGCTACTGCTACAGGATCTGTAGGGGCTCTTCTGCTGTATGGATTTCTTTCTGTTTCAAACAAAATTCAAACTGCAATTGTTGGCTAGGCTTTCCTCTTCCGGCTTCAAAAGGCTTCAACTGCACAAAAACAACAAAGAAAAAGGGCTGGCTGGATAAACAGCAAGACCTTTTTCTTTCCCTCCTGGCTTTTCCTGATCCTGGAGAGAAACCTGCAACCACACACAAACATCATCAGCAAACCTTGCTAAAAAAGTTTCTACTACAGAAAAAGAAGAAAGAAAAGGAACAAAGGAGAAAACTTTGGATTCTTTGGTGAAGGTTCAGTGTCTGGAAAAGTGAAATAGGTATAGTTTTATACCTACAACCTTTTTGGTTTATTTTTGCAGGTACATGGAGAGGAAGAAAGGAGGATCAATTGCTTGGATACCAGTACTCTCACCTAAGCGGTTGAGCCCGATAATAGGCTTAAGTACAAGATTACTTTTGCCTAGGGTTCAACCTTATAATAGGTTGAGGCTACTCTCTCGTAGACGGCTTGAAATTTATTTTCGCCGCTACAATCGATCCCGGCGCGGATCGGTTATAGGGACGAAGTGCTGCCAGATTTTGCCTGGAACTCACAACCAATTAATTGCCGAGTTCCATGGACTATCGAAAATAAACTGAATATGGGACAAGTTGTGTTCTGTCAAACGGCAACACAAGACCAGGCAAGGCAGTCAAAAGGCACTAGTTGCTGGGACAGAAAAATGACACCCGCATGAACAAGCAAAATAGCATCAAGCTAAGCTGAGCACCATGTGAGGCAATTAAAAAAATGATAAAAACATCAATTTGGGACTTACAAGAGCAATTCCAGAAACTGGAGCAAGCCAAAATCAGCCTATGTCAACCCAAAATTGAGATCCCAATTCAGAAGAAACAAAAGAGGCAAACTGATTACCCTCAAAAGCACAGTCCAAATCAAACAAATCCCAAACCCTAGCTAGTTGCTATCAAATTGCAACTTATCCTAAATTAAAACATCCAAATCAAAATCAACCTACGCCTACCAGTCTGTTCAAAAAAAAAAAGAAACAGAGAACAAAGGAAGGAGCCAAACATACCATGTTGGTCGCTCTCGGAGTCGGTCGCTCTCGGAGTTGCGCCTCTGGTCCTCATCCGGACTTTCCCGAGCCTGGGATTTTGCCTACCCAAATTCAAAAGCCCTAAACAAAAATCCCCAAATAACAAAGTGAAGTCAGCCCCAATTTTTGTCTTCCGAGACCAAATCATCTAAATCGGGTCAAAGTAAGAGCAAATTGCAGGGAAAGGGAATGGGAGAAAACAGACCTGTTGCACCCTTCCTCTGTAGAAACTGTCGACGTCTTCAATTGGCAAGGACTTGTTCTGGGCTGTTGAAGCTCGACCCGCTCTGCCCTAGCTCGACTCGCTCCGCCATCGCTCCATCCTCCTCTGTGGAAATGGCGCAAACCCAACACTTGAGGCCTTCACGGTGGTGTACTGGCGTGTCAATGGGGCGCCGCCGCCGCTCTCGAAGAACACTGTAACATTCTTCGGTCGCCAGGAGAAAGAGAGGAGCCACGTTAAGCTGTTGAAGGGCAAAGGCTGGATTGTCCACCTAATTGGACCCAATTAATGAAGTGGGATGTTGGGCCGTTTGATTTGAAAGTGGGTTTAAGCCCTTCAAAAAAAAAAAAGCAATGACGTAAATGTGAATGTGCAATTCACATTTTGAAAGAAGTTTTGACTTAATTGCGAAATCGACCCACAAAATATAAGAATTATAATTGATATAAATTGGAAATTGGGTTTAATAAAATCATAAAATTAAACTCGTGAAAATTCCATTGTCAATTAATTCTAGTGAGTCAATCTCAAATCGGCTCCTAAACAAAAACGGAGTCAAAACCTCAAATCGAGTTTCACAAAATATAAACTCGGTTCAGAAAAGAACTACGTAAAGACTTGATACTCTTTTATGAGTTACGTAGGAAATTCGATATTAAAATTCAATATATATCGGATTCAGTCGCCTGCCTCTAAATTCACTCTTAAATGAATATGAGGTCAAAACTAAACAAATTAAATTGCTCTCGTTAAGAACTACGGGTGATTTGATTATCTTCTAAGAGATACGTAGGACACTCGATACCAAGCCAAGGCTCATCGAGTTCAATCGCCAAAACAAATTCAAATTGTCCATTCTGACTCGATATAAAGCTTCTGCTCGTCGAGTTCAATCCCCGCCCTCAAATGATCTCATGATCAAACCCCAAATACAAAATTCCTTTTTGTTCCGAACTACGGTGACTTGATTCCACCAAACAAGTGGATACGTAGGAAACCCGGTGTAAACCAAATTCTCACCGAGTCCAGTCACATCCAAACCTTCAAATAAATCTTTCCAAATTCATTTGTCGACTCTAGTCGTCCCAGATGTTAAATCTTCCATCAAAATCAAAGTGCCCACTCTAACTCGATACAAAGCTTCCGCTCGTCGAGTTTGGCCACGACCAACATTCAAAATCAAATTCCACCGTCCCCAAATTGACCTTTAAGTCAAACCTCTAAGCCAAATCAAACGGTTTCAAAAGAAAAGAACTACGTAAAGACTTGACGCCGTAAAAACGGCTACGTAGGTAACCCGATATTAAATCTCAAAATATGTCGGGTACAGTCGTTAATCCCTAAATTCACTTTTAAAATGAAAATGGGGTTAAAATTAAATCTAAATTAAATACACATGATTTTCCGTGTAAGTGATAGCCGTTGAATTGGGAAACCCTTCCGAGAAGGTGTGCTCAATTTATTCGGGTGATACACGAGAAAATCTCATGCATATGATAGTGTGATTTATGTTAGGGCTACCCTTCCGAGAAGGTGGGTCCTAATACGATCCAATGATGCATGAAAACCTTAAAGGTGATAAAACACACAAAACCCAACCATTCTGAACTACGTAAGGCCTGATTCTCTTCCAAGAGATACGTAGGCAACCCGTTAAAATTCGGGTGCAGCCCAAATCACCAAAACCACTCAAATCTTGGTATCGATACGACTTCGAATCAAGAGGATAACCAAAAGGGGTCGAACTCAAATATTAAAAATCAAATAAAATGTGTTGTACGATTATTGCGCATTTTTTGTCCAACAGTTCCTACCAAAGCCCCATTACAACCTTAAAAAAGTCCTCGTGATGTTATTTGCAAGTAATGACTTTCACGGTGTATAGAGCATTTTGGATTGAGTCGAGAGATTGATTTAAAGCCTAAACACGTGAGAGCTTGAGTGCAAAACGTTATCCCGGTAAGGTTGGATTAAATTTGCCTTTACTATTGGATCGCTCATATACTTGTTAGGATGTTTGTTCTCTTATTCATGACTCCTACTACGTGATGTTGTTTTTCTAAATTATAGCATGAAGATCTTATTTGTGGGATAATTAATTCTATATTTGTTTTTCATTGCTTGAGGACAAGCAAAAGTCTAAGCATGGGGTAGTTTGATAGAGTCTAGTTTAGTCATATTTTTAGTATAGATTTGCATATTATTTTAGAGCATTTTTACATAATTTATAGCTTAATTTGTATTATTTGGTTTTCGGAGTCTACACTAGTATTTTTATGTATTTCAGGTATTTTTGGGCTTGGATCGTATGAATTTGGAGGTTGATCACAACTTTATGGGATTATTTTGCAATTTGAAAGAAAAGATGGGCTGGCCACATTAACCGAGTTGATGAATTACGGAAGGAGGTCCGGCGCTTCGATGAATTGGCTACTGTCACTTCATTCAATTAAGTTTGATAGTTATATATATTTATAAAATTAGATAGATATATTAATATATTATATAAATTAGGATATGTTAGTTTAGATAGATTTAAGTTTGGAAGATTACTCCGTAGTACACTATATATATATTCATTAGGCCGATAGAACTAACAGTGACCGGCCGACAGTTTACATTCCTCTTAACCTTAACCCTAATTGTCTTTTGTTTTATTTTTATGGAGATCTAAACTCTCCCGTTTCGTCTACAATTTGAAGCTTTGTTGGATTGATTGTGAGTTTCTAAATCTTGTTCCTTAATTCCTATATTTGAATGTTTCGACTTCTTTGTGCTTGATTGTCTATTGTTTTATTCTATCTAGCCCGCGCAACTAGTTAGAATCAATTCAATTGCTAAGGTTTTGTAGATTCCTGGTTGTGAACCTTAACCTAAGTGGCAAACTTGTTCCTTTAGGGCTGGTTGAACTAATTGAGTGGGTAGGAAGTTGGATGTGTTGTTAAATCCCTCTTTAGGGACTGCAAATACCTTGGTTAATCTCTGAACTTAAAGCTATCAATTGGGTTAAATCCTTCTTTAGGGACTGTTCGATTGATAAGGGTTTCTAGGACTGGTTGGACTAGTAACTATATTAGGTCGGGACAAGGGCATTCATAGGAAAACATAAAAGGACGAGAGGAAGTTACAATGATCGTTTCAACCAACTAAAGTGGATAATTGTAGGTGAAACTATTTTATTAATCGTTATCTCCATTAATTTGTTTATAGTTTATTTCTTATTTTCACCATCCAAAAACCCCCCGTTTGATACTAATTGGTAAATAAACTTAACTTAGGAATAACTTGATTCTCTGTGGGATCGAATCGTGCTTACCACGCTACATTAGTTAGGTAGGTTCGAAATTATTTTGATACGGTTTAGGCGACTAAAAACCGTCTATCAAATTAGCGCCGTTGCCGGGGAATCAAAGTTTATTTCTTTGTTTTGTGTGTTTGCCAATTATTGTATATAATTAACTTTGTTGTGAGCCTATCTTACGGTTCATAACACCCGTGCTACTAACGGTTTGTGTTCGTGTGTCTAGGTGTGTGCCTCTAAAGATGACTCATGGTTTATATTGTGATTTTTGCGGAGTTTCTAATCATGTATTTAAAGATTGTCCGGTGTTTAGGGTTCCGATCGGAAAGGTTAAGGAAGTACAAGGGCATTCATAGGAAAACATAAAAGGACGAGAGGAAGTTACAATGATCGTTTCAACCAACTAAAGTGGATAATTGTAGGTGAAACTATTTTATTAATCGTTATCTCCATTAATTTGTTTATAATTTATTTCTTATTTTCACCATCCAAAAACCCCCCGTTTGATACTAATTGGTAAATAAACTTAACTTAGGAATAACTTGATTCTCTGTGGGATCGACTCGTGCTTACCACGCTACATTAGTTAGGTAGGTTCGAAATTATTTTGATACGGTTTAGGCGACTAAAAACCGTCTATCAAATTAGCGCCGTTGCCGGGGAATCAAAGTTTATTTCTTTGTTTTGTGTCTTTGCCAATTATTGTATATAATTAACTTTGTTGTGAGCCTATCTTACGGTTCATAACACCTGTGCTACTAACGGTTTGTGTTCGTGTGTCTAGGTGTGTGCCTCTAAAGATGACTCATGGTTTATATTGTGATTTTTGCGGAGTTTCTAATCATGTATTTAAAGATTGTCCGGTGTTTAGGGTTCCGATCGGAAAGGTTAAGGAAGTACAAGGGCATTCATAGGAAAACATAAAAGGACGAGAGGAAGTTACAATGATCGTTTCAACCAACTAAAGTGGATAATTGTAGGTGAAACTATTTTATTAATCGTTATCTCCATTAATTTGTTTATAGTTTATTTCTTATTTTCACCATCCAAAAACCCCCCGTTTGATACTAATTGGTAAATAAACTTAACTTAGGAATAACTTGATTCTCTGTGGGATCGACTCGTGCTTACCACGCTACATTAGTTAGGTAGGTTCGAAATTATTTTGATACGGTTTAGGCGACTAAAAACCGTCTATCAAACACAAAATATAAATATTAAAGAAATATCCCTAAAAAAAAGTTAATGGAAACAAAAGACACACCTAGACACGGATGAGAAAGGCTCAACCCAGCCATCTCAAGACGAAGAGCAGAAATCATCTCGGGCCAAGGAACCCTAGTCTTTTGGGCAAATGACTCCTTGAAATTAGAAAGATCAGAAACCACCGGTTTCTGCACGGCGCTAAATCGTCCTGGGACTATCCAACAGTTCAAACCATTCCCCGATTTGTCGCGGATAATAAACCACTTGTGCTTTCAGTTGGGTGTGCTAGAAAGCCTCTCCACATAGCTACAGCTAGAATTACAATGATAAAACCTCGAATCCTGAGATCCCTTTTTTCTGAGAAAAGATGCTGAAACTAGTAATCAGGCCCTTAATGTGCCTTTTTAAGAAAATTCTGGCCCATCTCACTTGAACATGTATAAGAATAAGACATTTTAGACATTAAGATATTTTCTGCACTAAGAATGTCGACCCGCGGCAATCCCATTTGGAGTCAACCCGGCCCGAGGAGGTGTGACGAAACCGCCCGAGAAAAAATCTAAAAATAAATAAGAAAAGTAATGGTAAAAAGAGGAAATAAAACTATTTATATAAACGTCTGCAGTCTAGACCAACCACTCACCTTTAGGATCACCTCATCTGCGGACAAGAGAAGGGGGCACGTGCCCGACATGCCCACATCCCACGAGTAAGACACGTGTCGATCAGGATGCAACATGTGGCGGAAGCCCAAGAACTTCTCGTCAGCTATAAAAGGGAAAAGCATAAATGTCAAAAAGGACTTTTGGAAAAGGAGAGAGAGGAGATAGTAGAGCGGATTAGAATGCATGTCTTCTCCAGGAAAGGATCCAAAAACAGAGAGACGATAGAAAGATCATAACTAAGGAGAGAAGCCGCTCCGCGGATAAAATTATCCCACATCCGCGTGTAATCAAAACGGTCCGTCTCATAAGTCAAGAGTTTGAGGTAAGGATCTAGCAAGTCGTGACTGGCTTCTCGCATAAAACGGGGAACGACAGATAAACGATCGATTCACATCTCATTGACGAAGCCTCGTCATAGAGATAGTCTTATTGGGATATTTCACCTCCCGCGGCATAGGTTGGGCCGCACCGAATTTCTCGGTGCGGGTCAGGTAAGCCCGTCGGGAGCATTCCGGGTCCCACGAGGTCCACCTCCGGGTCCCACCAAAAGTGAAGGCTTTTTAGATCGAGTTTTGTCATTCACTGTCTACAGGTGACTCTTGATGTGCCGCTCACCTACGGTGCTGCTTCAGTGTAGTGTTTGGCTTCGTCCTTCGTCTACGTCCTCGTCTTGTTTGGTTTAGTTGTATTGGGTTTCACTTTTTTAGTGTTCTTGCCTGTACCCGAACCTCAAATTCTTTTCTAATAAAAAAAAGGATTGATAAAAAGTTAAAAACCCAAATAAGCAATAAAGGGGAAAAATATAATCTCTCCTAGGGTTTGCCTTTCTCATTCATTGACTTATATAGAGATTACATAGCTTACATCATAAGTTAGGTCAAATAATAATATAAATATATTGTTGAAATGTGGTTGTCCCACATCGGTAATATTGAGAATGCTTGAACAACATATAAGGTTGAAGGGCTACTCCTCTCATTGCCAATTGGTTTTGAGATGGAACTCTGTTGGGTTTATGTGTTGTTCGAGTCTCCCGTATGTGGGCGCGCACACACGACCTCCCTCCAGGTTGCCCTGACCCCACCGGGCCCAGCCGACTTTAACATGGTATGAGAGCCGGGTTCGGCTAGTTTCGGTCTAGGCTTCGGATTAGTGTGGTTGTTGGCCATTGTTGACATGTCGCGGGCATTGGTTCCCATTTAAGCGCATGTGGAAAGGGTGTGTTGAAATGTGGTTGTCCCACATCGGTAATATTGAGAATGCTTGAACAACATATAAAAGGTTGAAGGGCTACTCCTCTCATTGCCAATTGGTTTTGAAATGGAACGTCGTTGGGTTTATGTGTTGTTCGAGTCTCCCGTATGTGGACCCGCACACACGACCTCCCTCCAACTTATCTTGACCCCACAGGACCCAGCCGAAATTAACATATATACATCTTAACTCATGGCCCTCAAAACAGTGTAATGGAATGCAAGCTATTTGTTCTCATTGAAATGATCTCCTCTACATGACCAAATCGTTAGGGCGTGTTTTCTTCCTCCCTCTCCAACTCCACCTCCACCCTCATTATTGGGGTGGATCTCCCTCCCACCCCGTACCTCCTCTTCCCAAGATAGGTAAATTTCTCTTAGGGCTATTTGCACAAATAGACTACTTTTTAGAAATCTTTGCACAAATAGACCATGTTTTGGAAAAATTAAAAAGTGGTCTATGGTGCTATATGTGCAAATAGAGAAAGTGACTCAAATGGCCGGTTGCAGGTTAATCAAAAGGGAGGGAACAGGTGAGAGGGAAGAGAGAAATAGGACAGAGAGGGTGTGGAACCCTTTTCCATTTTGTATGGTATAAAGGAGAATGTTCCACCATGGAAGACAAGGTTGGTGTAATTAGGTTGGTATAATTTTGGGTAACTAGGTTGGAAAACGGGGTAAGTAGGTTGGAGTTCTCTTTGGGTCCATGCACATTTCACAAACTTTAGGTATTGGGCGTTGTAGTTTGGTGTAATTTTGGGTAAGTATGTTGGTTTAAAACTTCAGGTATTTTGTGGATGCACAGTTACTTATTCTGTAAATCGAAATGGCATCAATATCAATTTCACATGTCACCTGTTATTATTCTCGTGCCACCTGTCATAATTAACGTGTCAATTTTACCCGTGTCACGTGTTTATATGCCCGTGTCACCTATAATATATTACGTGTCACCATTAATTTCACACATTCGATATGAAAGCAAGTACATGGATAGAGAAAACCCAAAGTACAGAGGATGTTCATAAAAGTATTACATCTACTAAGCAATCAATGTCATAAATGAGTGAAACAAGTAACCAACTGATATGATAATGTCCTAAAATTTGTAACCAACGACATGAATCAACAAAGATCAAGTAACGGATGTTCGGCAACGAGGTCAACCACGCATTCATATAAATTTCAAACTGGTTTATAACAGTCTGTCATGGAAGATGGCCACAACGAGCATGTGCATGTATGCCCCGATGAATGCGTCGTCCAGTCCCTCGAATGTGGGGCGTCTTTGGTGAGGAGTTGCGTGAACTTGATCGTGTATGGTCCGCAGTCTCCGCTGCAATAGGGATGCGAATGATCATATTCAAATGGCCCGGCTAACATCGTACCGCACGACGATATAGAAATTAGGGTTGGGCATGGAATTACCTCTGCTTGTTCTGCGACACCCGTTTGTCGCGGTGTAGGGTGAACTCCTTTGGCACCTTGTCCGCGTAGGTGGCCTTCAACTCCGGGTGGGCATTCATCAGTACGGGGATGAAGTGCGTGGCGCATCTTAACTGTGCTGTGAGATGACGATCTATCACGATGTGAACATCCAGATCATAAACCCTAACTTACCAGTCGTTCACATCAATCGCTACGGCGACCCAATGCACATTCACGAGGTTCAAAGGCAGAAGGATTAGTTCCACCCCTGCCCATGACATGCCCACAGTCGCCGGGGACCGGCCGTCGAAGAAGCTAAGCAGCTTCTTATCCACTTCGTAGTTGTCCGCATTGCTGCTATATTTTTCCCACTCGGTCTGCAGAAGCCACCCAAAATAGGAGTCCACAACCGCAACTCGACTGCCCACTTCACATGCCCTCTCTGTTAGGCCTTTGCGTAGAAGATAGCATGCTTGCTCCATGTGCTGCGTCAATGACAAACATCAGGACAAGCCATTTCGTATTCAATAAACAAAAGACAACGCTGAGCTTGCGTTTGTACCTCACTGTTGTTGTGAGCCTAATTTGCCATGTTTTACACTTACTTTTATATCGATTTCTGCACGCATTTCGTACATTTGGGTTAGAATAATACAGAATCTGTGTAGTTTACACTTATTTGGCAATATATGGAGGTCTACACAAGTTTTGGTTATATTTCGCAGAAATCGGACGCACTTTGGAGCTTAAAGGAAACTCATGGAGAAGCTAAGAATGGTGCAACTGGAGAAAAGGCCATTTTTCGGTATTCATCATTCGGAATCAAGCTTTGATGTCTTCATGAAAGTTGTAGCCCTCGAAAAGAGCTTTCCAACGCATGGTCATATGCGTCAATCCGACGAACGAGGACTCAGGAAAGTGCGTTTTAAGAACGGGGAAGAATGCTGAATGCTACAGCGTTACTCGAAATCGACCAAATAGGTCGACATCGACAAAGGCTTACTCGACATTTGCTCCAGAGGACGAGATCGAGCACGAGATGAAGACAAATGTTACTCTACATCGAGGAGATTTACTCTATGTCGAGGAGGTTGCTCTACGTCGAGGAGATTTACTCTATGTCGATGAGGTTGGTCTACATCGAGAAAGTGCTACTCGATATCGAGGAGTCCTAGTCGATGTCGAGGAGACCCCAGTGGCCGACGTCGAGTAATCCGGATCTTGTTAAGGTTCTATCCCGAATCCGATGGTGATATTTTCGAGATCAAATTTCATCCGGATTTATCAAGAGCTATCGAGATCCATCAAGGAAGAGGAAGATTTATACATTGAAGACTTTTAGATATAATTCCCTATTTTAGATTTAATTCCTTTATTGTTTTTATTTATCTTTAAGCTTTTAGATATATTTTTAGATATAGATAGATATTTCTATCCTTGAATAACAAGGAATAGAAGGCTATAAATAAAGCCAGAGGGGGCTCATTTTCATTCATTCAAGCAAAGCCGTCTTCGGGCGCAAGGAGAGGGAGGAGGCGAGAGAAAGGAGAGGGAGGAGGCGAGAGAGAGAGAGGAAGAGAGAGAGAGAGAGAGAGAGAGAGAGAGAGAGAGAGAGAGAGAGAGAGAGAGACGAGGAGGAACGTTTGGAAGGTTTTGTAAGTTTTAGTTTATTTTATGTTACAGTTAATTTCTTTCATCATGTTTTCTTTCTAATTCTCCTTCTTCTAGGGTTGGGGTGATCCCAACATAGATATGTGTGTTTAATTTATAAATCCATGAATTTATATGTCTTTATAATCATCTACCTATGTGCTTAATCCTTTGCGACAGTCGAGGACAATTTCTTATTTGCAATTATGAAGCGAAAGTGAATTAATTATAAATTTGGATAGTAATTAGGCTTTGCTTGCGAAAGTTGGTTGATCCTAATTAAGAAAAGGTAGTAACACTTAGGGTTTATGCGAAAGCCTCTATATTCCTATTTGTTAATAACGAAAGCTATTTGATATAAAGCATGCATCTTTATGTGATTTATGATCTGCGCATATGTTTATTGTTGTGGTGATTCCTAACCTTGGAAGTTTGCATCTTTATTTATTTTATTTCATTATTTTTATCCTGAAAAGTTACCCGACACCGACCACCTCTTCTTCTATCATTCCCTCGACATCGACCAAGTCTTAGTCGACATCGACAACAACCTCCCCACCTTTTCCCGCTATCCCTGAACCCCATAACACACTAAACCTAGAACCGCTGACTTCTCTCCTGAGGACGAACCTGACTCCCCTATACTATAGTGGGGGTCTTGACTACAAATTTATTTGGTCGAGAAACCCTCTCGTCAAATTGCGCCGTTGCCGGGGAGATATCATTCGCGCCTAGTTTAATTGTGTTTAAGGTTCAGAAAAGCCCATCCCTTTTTCTTACCCTTCACATACCCTACCACCACCTACCTCACCGGTACCAACTGGGTGCCAAGCTTTTACCACTAATTTGTGTTCTTGATTGTTATTTCAAAGCTTAGGTACAAAGATGGAAGACTTTGTCGAAGGGAATCCTGCATGGGACGAATGGTATCAAGATTTGAGACGGAGAAATAGGATCGCAGTGGAGGAGTCACGATTAAGGGAAATAGCTCGGTTGGAAGACGAAATCCGAAGGCTTGAGGCTTCCATTCAGTCTAAAGGACCATGCCCTCTTCTCGACGAGCCAATTGACCCACTCAATGTCGACAACCAGGTGTGTCCTTCCTCGAATTTCATTCCTACTTTGCTACCTATTGTTGATGAATCATATAAAGGATCCCACAGCGAAATAGCACTAGAAGAGAAGAAGTTGGACATTGTTGACCAGGGCATTCCAAGATCGCTTTTACCTTACAAGGTGAAGGCTATCCCCGATGATTTTGAGCAACCGATGTTCATATTCAAGTATGGGGTTCTAGCAAAGTGGCATGAAGCTCCGCATGATGAGGTGGAAATATCTCTTCCCACTCCACCGTTTTGCTGTGGTGGAGACGCGCAACCAAGTCAACCTATGAATCGGAAGAGGTATGATGATGAGGTATGTATATTTTCTTTATATCTTCCTTTATGCATGCCAACTGGAGCCCAGGAAGATGAATGGGTGAAGCCATGGAGCGTTCACTCGGGGAGGTTTAAGCTTCTTCACATGATGCCTCCGGATGACATCCCACGCTTTCCACCACCGGAGGAACCACCTGATCCACCTATACCTCCGGACAAATATGAGCCAGGCTAATGCTAAATGGAAAGTCGGCCTAGCGACTATAAAATCTAGAGCTTGTACATAGACTTTTTTAGGACATTTTTTGGGACATTGTTTTTTGCTTGTTTTTGGTTTTGAACAATTTTTAGTTTTTCTATTTTGGGTATATGTCTTCTACACTTTTCAGGTCCATGGATAGATGCAAGCTAAAAACGGACTCGGCTCAGGCATTTTAACTCGATATTATGAAGCCCTGCACATCTGTCTAGTGAGTTTCATTCTTTACCCTTGTTTTTATACAGTGAGGACACTGTAATGTTTAAGTATGGGGTGGGGGAAGGGCTTACTTCATGCATATTTGCCATATTTGACATATATGTGCATTAGTTCTTTGAATTGCTACATGGCTATTTTGGAATTCATTACTGATTTATGTGCTTACATGCATGATTTCCAAAATTTTGAAAAATGACCCCCATTGAAAATTTTTATTAGTGTCATGGAAGCTTATATTGAACTCGACGATACAAAATTGGATTCATTAGAGATATAGCATGAAATTGGCTAGTAAAGGGAAGTCACAATGAAGTGCATATTTTCTTGAAAACCATGAAAGGAGGTAAATTTGATATTGCTTTTGACATGTTGCATGATAAAAGGATGTAGGACTTTATATTTCCATATAATGCTCATATTGTTAAATCCTAGCCTTACCTATGCTTATGCATCACAAAAGCCATAATACGCCTTATTTCATATATTGCTCCACATGTTCTAAAATATTGCCATTCTTTACCTTATCCGGGGATTATGTTGAGAATGATGTTACATTATGGAGATTATCATATGGTGTTTGTGTTGTTAATTATCATTATTGGAGTTTGGAAGGAAATTGTTTGAAATATATGGAAAATTTAATGAGTGAAAGAAAATTCAATCACCTCAAGAGATAAAGGTAGATTGACCCTGCACTCTGAGATAATAGTTTGGAGAGATGGGACACATTGTGAGGAGTCTAAATCACTAAGTATCCGTGGCCATTCACGACACCCATGTTTGCGACTCGCGAGAAGGCAGTGCTGAGGTTAGAGAGGTAAAAGCATTATTATTGAGAAAAGCAATATGAAAGGTGATGAATCTTATGGAGAATGAATGTGGAAATTCAGTTTAGAAATACTCCATTTCCCCGGATCATTAAAGCACCACATTGCCAAAAATTGCCCACCTTTAGCCTTTTACCAATTCTACTCCTTATTTGAGCTTAAATTAAAGTCCTCTTGATTATTGTTGCTTTGTCACATAAATTGTTTTTTTTGGTATAAGCCTCCTTTTGTGAGTAGATGTTGCTTTTGTATAATGGCACATGCATGGATTTGTGACATAAGTACCTTTTCGAGGACGGTAATTGATTGCAGGGGACATATGAGAATGAATCTTCGATGTTGAGAGTTTGAATTCTTCCCCTGAATGACAATTAAAAGTATTGCTTGAGGACAAGCAAGCTTAAGTATGGGGTGTTTGTTGTGAGCCTAATTTGTCATGTTTTACAGTTACTTTTATATCGATTTCTGCACGCATTTCATACATTTGGGTTAGAATAATACAGAATCTATGTAGTTTACACTTATTTGGAAATATATGGAGGTCTACACAAGTTTTGGTTACATTTCGCAGAAATCGGACGCACTTTGGAGCTTCAAGGAAACTCATTGAGAAGCTAAGAATGGTGCAACTGGAGAAAAAGCCATTTTTCGGTATTCATCATTCGGAATCAAGCTTTGATGTATT
Organism: Persicaria tinctoria; assembly: GCA_037127255.1. Taxonomy (NCBI): domain Eukaryota; kingdom Viridiplantae; phylum Streptophyta; class Magnoliopsida; order Caryophyllales; family Polygonaceae; genus Persicaria; species Persicaria tinctoria. The sequence continues at coordinate 40,423,122 of JBANSL010000001.1, read as the reverse complement.
CATGAAAGTTGTAGCCCTCGAAAAGAGCTTTCCAACGCATGGTCATATGCGTCAATCCGACGAACGACGACTCGTAAAAATGCGTTTTAAGAACGGAGCAGAATGCTGAAAGCAACAGCGTTACTCGAAATCGACCAAATTGGTCGACATCGACAAAGGCTTACTCAACATTTGCTCCGGAGAACGAGATCGAGCACGAGATGAAGACAAATGTTACTCTACGTCGAGGAGATTTACTCTATGTCGAGGAGGTTGGTCTACGTCGAGGAGATTTACACTATGTCGAGGAGGTTGGTCTACGTCGAGAAAGTGCTACTCGATATCGAGGAGTCCTAGTCGATGTCGAGGAGACCCCAGTGGCCGACGTCGAGTAATCCGGGTCTTGTTAAGGTTCTATCCCGAATCCGATGGTGATATTTTCGAGATCAAATTCCATCCGGATCTATAGAGAGCTATCGAGAGCTATCGAGATCCATCAAGGAAGAGGAAGATTTATCCATTGAAGACTTTTAGATATAATTCCCTATTTTAGATTTAATTCATTTATTGTTTTTATTTATCTTTAAGCTTTTAGATATAATTTTAGATATAGATAGATATTTCTATCATTGAATAGCAAGGAAAGCCGTCTTCGGGCGCAAGGAGAGGGAGGAGGCGAGAGAAAGGAGAGGGAGGAGGCGAGAGAGAGAGAGAGAGAGAGAGAGAGAGAGAGAGAGAGAGAGAGAGAGAGAGAGAGAGAGAGAGGGGAGAGAGAGAGAGAGAGAGGAGGAACGTTTGGAAGGTTTTGTAAGTTTTAGTTTATTTTATGTTAAAGTTAATTTCTTTCATCATGTTTGCTTTCTAATTCTCTTTCTTCTAGGGTTGGGGTGATCCCAACATAGATATTTGTGTTTGATTTATAAATCCATGAATTTATATGTCTTTATAATCATCTACCTATGTGCTTAATCCTTTGCGACAGTCGAGGACAATTTCTTATTTGCAATTATGAAGCGAAAGTGAATTAATTATAAATTTGGATAGTAATTAGGCTTTGTTTGCGAAAGTTGGTTGATCCTAATTAAGAAAAGGTAGTAACACTTAGGGTTTATGCGAAAGCCTCTATATTCCTATTTGTTAATAAATAAAGTTATTTGATATAAAGCATGCATCTTTATGTGATTTATGATCTGCGCATATGTTTATTGTAATGGTGATTCCTAACCTTGGAAGTTTGCATCTTTATTTATTTTATTTCATTATTTTTATCCTGCAAAGTTACCCGACACCGACCACCTCTTCCTCTATCATTCCCTCGACATCGACCAAGTCTTACTCGACATCGACAACAACCTCCCCACCTTTTCCCGCTATCCCTGAACCCCATAACACACTAAACCTAGAACTGCTGACTTCTCTCCTAAGGACGAACCTGACTCCCCTATACTATAGCGGGGGTCTTGACTACAAATTTATTTGGTCGAGAAACCCTCTCGTCAACTGTTTACCCAAAATGTGGGCGTTTGTAAGGTTGTGAAGAACGGTTTTGTCAGCTCCGTGTCGTATCCACTCTTTCACTTCTTCCCATCCTCGCCACATGGCCACAACGACAATGTTATGTGACAGACATCGTTCCTAGCACATTGTCGATACAAAGGCATATTTCGGGCACCTTTCCATCCATCGGTCGAATGCATCGTTGTCGAACACGGATATAAGTCCCAGCTCCATCGTGTCCGCGGATTGGACTACTTCCTTCCCTTTTCGGCCCCGCAGTTTCTTCGCAGGGGGGGGGGGACTTTGCTTCTCCAAGATCTCCCGGATCCCTCTTAGTCTTCTTATCTTCGACTCCCGTGTCACGGAACTAACAATTGCATGTCAATTAACAACAACACAGTTGTCACATTTTAGAGAAAATACAATGTCCACTTACATTAAAATGTACCTCCTCCGACGATCCTTCAAGTGGCAGGTCATCCGCTTTAGGTATACCATCCATGTTCCCGGCCTCTTCCCTTTTAGGTTTACCATCCGGTGTTGCGACTGTGTGGTGGTCGTCCTCGTCCTCCCCATGATCCCCACCCCCCCCCCCCCCTCCGTTTGACGGACACCCCTCGTGTGTTGATGCACACGTCCTCCCTTGACATGGACATCTCTCACTTCCAGCACAACACATTCCAAGACCTTCATTTGAACCACATATAACATAAAGGAGGGGTGGTTCGCCAAATTGATAACAGTCACCGACATATACGTGTCATACAACTAAATATAACGTGTCACTGGTGTAATTCTCCTTGTCATTAAACAATGTTATGAAGACATTGGCAAAACCATAATTAGGTGAATAACGTACCTTGTCATCCATGCTCCGCATCCATGTTGCCATAGATCCCAGCCTCTCCAACATCAGTTCAAGTGTTTTTACCACCTTGCCATCCACGGGTTCATTGTTCCCATCATGCTTTCCAAAACTTGTTGCGGCCTTGCTGGAGCCGTCACCATAATAACGGGGCACCAACGCAGCCTCAAGGTCATCGTACAGCAGGTCAGGCTTCTCATGCGTGTAGAAGCACCCGCACATCAACTCAAACTCACCGTTGGTTGGGAATAGTATGGGGTTGTCTTCAACCTTTATGCTCTCCATCTCCTCCGGGTCCATGTGGGATTGGATCATCTCAAAGCTTATATTCTCGTTATCGATAACCCACCTCAACATGCGAGGCAACGCCGTCTTCGACACATTTTTTGCAAACTGCACCCCAATGTCCGGTACCGCTTCATAAAGCCAAATCTACAACACCCACACATGACACTACACGTCATAAATTCCCCTGAACAAATAAAATATAACTACATTCGAGAAGGTTACCTGGAATGCTCGTGGATAACCGGTGAGTCCATAGGCATAGGCATGGCGGTCGCCATGCCGGTCGACATTCGGCTTCATATCAGCGATCCGCCGTTGTATGGCACCCAACAACGTGGCATGCGTGGCCTCATACACCACCCTGCCCCAGGGGAATGCCAAGAACTGATCCACGTTCTCCAACAGCCTGACAATCCATCCCCGCACCGCGTTCCTGCTTTCCCGTCTAAACAAAACTCCCTCGACGATGAGGAGGAGAGCTATCTTGAACCTCTTTCTCGCACTGGCCTCCCTGAAGAGAGATGTCTTGAATGCGTACTCTAATTGACCTACCGTCATGTTGTCCATTGAGAAGTAGTCCTTCACAGCCTTCGTGTCTTCCTTTATGGATACTCTTCGCACTCGACCACAGCGCAACCCAGTCACGAGCGCAAACTCCTTGATCGAGAAGCGCCGAAGCATCCCTTGCAGCATGTACCACGTCTCCCACTTCTTCTCTGTTACGAGCTGCCGCTGCAAGACGTAATGCACGAGCTGTGATGAGAATTGTACTCGGTTTGCCAATTCAACAACCCCCCGAAGTTGGCTTCTCTGTAACTTCTCCCACTCGACCGGGTCGATCCAGTCATCCAAGTGCACGAGCAGCGACACTCTCTAACTTAGGTTTACACATCCCCGGAAATGCTTCTCCTCTTGGACTGTGAACCGTGGCTCCGCCTTTTTCGGTGGCCGGACTCCCTTCATCCTTAAGTTTTATGACCGGATCATATCTTTCTTTCCTACAAGTATGTCAACCTAAACGGAATCAGATGCTCCCACAACGTCATTATCCCCATGTCGCCTTTCTAAAGTTTCCATGTCAATAAACTAAAAACGTCATGTCACGTTTTCTACCCCGTGTCACCCTACTACAAAACCCATGTCACTAAACTCGATATTCTTCAATCGCATCCCAGGCCCACACTCCCCCGTTCATCTTCAATCTCAAACCAGTACATCCCCGACTCCTTATTTCTCCTCATAATTTGACATGCAACAACTCCCTCAACCCAATTTCATCGTTTCATGTTGGATACCCAAAACCCACCCTCCTAATTCGTCAATTGCACACATTCATCCTCTAAATAATTTTTGGGATAAGGAGACAATTTTCAGATTTGCAATCAACGAAGAGTGATAAGTGGGATCCATGTTTCAGAAAGCAAAGGAGGGACAGAGATTTGAAGGAAACGGTGTGCGGCTTACCACAAATCCGACGATGAACGTGCTCCGGCGTGGCCTTTGTTGTAATCGGCGGTCTCTCACTTGTCAACCTCCCTTCTCAACTTGCTCCGGCGTGGCCTCTCCCTTCACGTGGTTGTAGGTAAAAACCTACTAACTATTCCCTTATCTTTTGGGAGATTCCCTTGTTTTACCCCAACTGCAATAAATGGTAGTTGTTGGAAATGTAACTTCTTTTTGGGAGATTCTTTTTTTTTTCTTTTATCTTTGCAGGCAGTCAAAATATGGTAACTTCCTATGAAATATAGCCACGTGTCATGTGTACCACACACGTGTAACGGCCATGCATCACGTGTTTGCCATTTTGCCCAACTGAATTATCTAACCCCTGCCATGTGTTGAAATCCTCGTGTCACCTTGAGCGAAACTCCTTGCCGGTTTTCATCTCAATTATCGAACTTGTTTCTTTGTGTATATGCTTCGAGTCAATTACACACCCAAAATGGTCGTAAATAAATGCTCGTACTCAAGCAAGTACAATAAGTATGAAGTCCTACTTCCAACATTCATGTCCAACCGCAAAATAATTGTGAGCCCCTAATTTAACTATTCAAGGTAATTGTATCGAAACACCAAAAGGACAAGTTTAAGAGCAACGTTCTTCAATAAATACGACAACTGTTCACTTCCATAACTACACCCCAACGAGAATCAGATGAAGCGTCCACCGAGTCGACCATGGAAGATGGAAGCCGCTAGCATCTGTCTGTACGCCCCAATAAACGTGTCGTCCATCCCATCGAAGGTGGGATCGGTCTCCATGAGGAGCTCCATGAATCTGATCGTGTAAGGGCCATAGTCACCACTGCAATGACGGAGATTTTGTCAAATTAGAGGAGGACAGATCATCCAGTGAAATGAACTACAGGCGTCGCACCCAACATACTTGAGCTTGTTCTGCGGAAGCCGCTTGTCGCGGTGTATGCCAAACGGGGTTGGCACGTTTGATGCATACAACGCCTTGAACTTACGGTGTGCATCCATGATGATGGGGACGAGGTAAGTAATATGCATCAATAGGGGTGGGAGCTGGCGGTCTATCACGCAGTGCACGTCGCAGTCATACAACTTCACTTGCCACTCCTTCAGATCAAGCACGACGACAACCCAATGTTTGGCCCTCAGGTTGAGGGGTAGGAGGACGAGGTCCACGCCTGCCCACGGACGGCCCATGGGCGCCGGGGACCGCCCATCAAAGTATGAGAGGACTCTGCCACTCGCCTTTGAAAAAGCCTCGATCTAAGGAGGCCACCATTTTTAAGGATGGCCCGGGAACCATCCTAACAAAATGACTAAACTTCCCAACGGACTTACCTAACCTGCGACAAAAGAATCGACGCGGCCCAACCTGTGCCGCGGGAAGTCGACCTAAGCTAAAAATGAAGGATCGTTCCCTTGTCGAGTTTTTTCTGGACAATTTCAAAACTCGGTTCATTTACCTGTCGTTCTTTGAATGTCTTGAAATCTATTAATGATAATATTTTCCTTAATAGAAATTTACCCTAAAAACGAACATGGTTTTCGTCCGCGGAATTCAGTACAGTGAACAGTACAGATCTTTCTATTTAACAGGTTCTTTTTCCACGCGTACGATCACTTCTTGATCTTTCTTTATTTGAGTTCACCGTCACTCAATCAGCCCTTTTCTCTCCTCTCGTTCCCAAAAAGTCCCTATTTCTTCTGAGGTTTCTCCTATTTATAGATCCTAGATAACCTTGCATGTTGTGCCACGTGGTTTTCGACTTTCAACACGTGTTATACTTGTGGGGTGTGGGCATGGTTGCCACGTGTCTGCTCTTTTTCATCCGCGGATGATCGTATTTGAGTAAATTTTCGTCCGCGGATGATGATAATATGATTTTCTTGTTCATTTTCTGTCAATTGGCTGGCATTCTTTATTTTTATTTTCTAACAGATGTTTTCCAATATTGGTTTAGTCACAGCTCCTCGGGCCATATTGATTCCGTCTAGGGATTGACGCGGATCGATAAAAATGTAAACAGCTGTAGCTTTGTTACCGCTATTGTTTCGATTTAGGGTTGATGGGCCTCTCTTTTATCGGGTTATGGCCCAATTTGGGCCCATTAGGCCCATTTATGCTTGGAATTCTAAACGTCGGTAATTTTCCTATAAGTTACCCCGTTCCGTTTTCTTTTTCACTCAACATTTGTCTTCTTCTACTTTCCAAGAAATTTAATCCTTTTCCTTATCTTAGTTTTCCAGCGGCGGTTTTCTAGGGTTCCGGTTGTTTGCTCGAGGTTTCTGGTGGTTTTCTTCAACTTCTTCAAGGTATTTTTTCTTGTTCTAAGTTGTTCTTGAGTTTTCTCTGTTGAGTTTTTTGATTTCCTGACGTTTAGATCGTAGATTTGGGTGTGAAATTGTCTCCGAATGTGTTTTTTGGATGAGATTTTATTGTGTGTGAGTAAAAATTCGTACAATTTTCTTCTAGTTTCTTTAGAAATGGCTAATCTCAACAAGGAGCGTGATTCGCTAGAAGATTTTGAGAGGGATGAAGGATGGAGGAGTGGCGTTGCTTCATCCTCTCAAGCGCGTCCATCCCCGAAGACACTTTCTTCCTCTTCTGGGAGTTCCTCTTCCAACTCTGATGATTCCTCATCGGATTCATCTTCTTCTACGTCCACGTCTATCCCGGATCGAGTTGGTCCTACTGGTAGTCCTATTAAGGTGAGAAGGCGCCGGAAGAGTTCTGACCCTGATTACTATTCTTCACCTTACTCAGTTTCTTCTTCTTCGAAGGAATGCGCAGAAGATGAAAATCCAAAGGCTGTGGATGATTCAGGTGCTAGTTCTTTTGTGGACGCGGGGACTTCGTTTGTATCTCAGTCGGCGGATCAAGGGTCGGAGGAGGTTTGGATTCCTTATGAACTTCCTCCAATTGGTTTAGCAGAAAGCCCAAAGGTAATCCGTTCTAAAGAGAACTTGAGTGACCTAGACACCCCAGTATATGACTTAGGGGATCTAGAATCTTGCCTTTTCCTGGGGGATTTCAAACCTCTTCCTCCTCCAACCAGTCGTCCACCAGTTGTGCTTGAAAGGGTTCATCCGTGGAGGTCCCCTGTGAGTAAATTGAGGGGTTGTACTACTCTTTTGAACTTTGAAGATCTTGACGCTCTCTCACAAGTCTTCCCATGGCCAGCGGGTATTGAATTCTGTCTTCCCGAAGAAGGAGGTGGTTGTTTGGATGCTTACGAAGATTGCCTAGTCGTATATGCAGCTAGTTTATCTCAGGGCTTCCGACTTCCTCTTCATCCTTTTTTCTCGAAGTTTTTGGAGGAGTATAACTTGAGCCCTGCTCAGATTGTTCCTAATGGTTGGATGTTTTTTACCAGTTTGATTATGAGATGCAAGGAGATCGGTGTTGCTCCCTCTTTGAAGTTGATGGTCAGTATTTTTTCTTTAAAAAAGGGGACTCAAGACTCAAGGTTTTATCAATGCAACTCAAGTTGTAGGTATATGGAGAGGTTGTCTAGTAAGTCGAATTGGAAATATAAGTGGTTTTTGGTCCGCGATAGAACTGGACAAGGTTTTAACTGTCGAACGGTCCCAGGGCCTTTTTGCTCTGCGTTAAAACCGAAAATTCCCAATCCTTCTCAGTTCAAGCTGTCATTTTCTCATATTCCTATATTTCTGTGGGATAAAATGTTATCCGCGTTTCGTCTTGAGATGGCTGGCTTAAGCATGCCTCATCCGCGGCTAGGTGGCTTCTTTGTTTATTAATTTGCGTTTTCATATTTTATCTTTCTTAAAATGGATAACTTATCAGGAAATGTATTTTGTGTTTAGACAAAATGGACCTGGATGCACTTTTAAAGCGGCATAAAGCCAAATCTAGGAAGAAGAAGAAATCTGGTTCGATAGCCAATGATCCTCATGTTCCTCCTCAGGCCTTAGAAGTGACGTCGAATGTTGATGTAAGTGTCGCGGACGAGACTGGAGCTTTAGTCGAATCTTCATCTTTGGTTCCTGCATCTCGAGAGAAACGCATTTGTCCGTCCGCGCCCGAGTCTTCGAAATCTAAAAGGAGGAAGATTGCCATCGTTGTTGGGCCATCAGCTTCAGATAAAAAGGGGCTCTTTTTGGAGGGTGTGGCGACTCTTCGTGAATTTCCTATCCCAGGTTTTGATCCGGTTGACCTACAAGGCCTTGCTTTTCCGGCCAAGAAACGTTGTCTCCCAGAGCAAGGATATGTTAAACGCTTGGACCCTGTCACTCTTTCCACTAACTTCGATCGTCTTATTCAGTGGGTAAGTTAAAATACTCTTACTCTGATTTTTATAGTTGAGGGTGATTCAACCGGATGTTGAGAGGCGTATGGTATGCGGAGAGGAAGATCTTAAGAGGAAGGATGAAGAAATAAAAAAACTAAACCATCAGCTTCGAATATTGGGGAATACAGTGGGGGATCCGGCCTCAGTGGAGAAGTTTAAGAAAAGGTCAGTTGACCTTCACGAGGAGGTGCAAACTCTGAAAGAGGCTATGGCAGCTTTACAGAAAAAATATGACGATTTGAAAATCTCTTCAAATTCTGCTGTCTCCCGCGTCAAAGAGCTTGAGGCTTCTGATGGTGTTTCGCGGAAGCTTCTTCAAACTAAACAGGCTCTTATTGATAAAATGGAGGAGGACTTCTTCATCCTTCGCGAAGAGCTATCCATCACTAAACAGGAGCTTGACACCGTTAAGGCGCGCTCAGATCAAGACTTGGCCCTGCAATGGCTTTAGAGTCCTGGAGGTTTGAACTACATATCCTCTGAGTGGATCAAAACCGAGGTCGGTCTCTCCTTCCTGTCCTCCGTGGCGAAAGCTTGTCTTCAGACTTCAAAAGGCTCTAGTATTCTGAAAGACAAGTGCTTTAGTTATTTTCGGAAGGGAATGGTTGCAGGGATCAACCAGAGTGTTACGCGTTCATCAAACAATCCAGGTGTTCCTTTGGAAAAATTTGAGCCTAGCTTGGAGAGTGCTGACTGGGGACTGTCAAAGTAGGAGATGGACGCGGAAGATTCTTATTCCGAAGATGACGATGATGAGAATGCGGAGGAAGAAGTTGAGAAGACAACCACTCCTTAAAAGACTTTGGTTTTTGGTTTTTTGTGTGGGATGAAACTTTTTAAGGATATTGGGAATCTGTATATGGTTTCCTGGTTTTTGGTGAATCATTGAGATGCTTCTTTTGTTTGAAAACGGGTTGAAGATCTCTCTGGTCAAAACATTGGTATTTGCTTGCATGTTTTATCCATAGTAAATATTTATATATTTATATTCTAAATTCTCCAAGTGTTGAATGGGTTAGTCCTGGTGTTCGAAATTCCTCACCACTTGTCATTATTCTTTCGGATGAATTTTCCTTCTTAAGGCCCTAATCCTCATCTTTTTTGCTATCTCCTGAGTTGCGTTAATCAGTCGTGCCACTGCAAGTATCATGTCTTCAGGAAACTTTAATCCTTGGGCCTTTTTTCAAAAGATTGAGAATGCGGAACAACTTTCCCGGCTGGTGAGTTTCTTTTAATTTTGTTTTAAACGAAGTTTGAGCTTCCTAAACTGAGGCCTTGATTTGGTTAACATGTAGGTTATGCCTCCCCAGTTTGAGGCTGAGTATGGGCCTCTTCCGCCTCGATGGACTTTTCTTTCGTCTTATCTCGTCCGCGACTTTCCTGTGGCCGTATCTTGAAGTGAGAACGGTCTTTTCCAAATTGACAATGGTTGGGATGAATTCCTTATGCTCCACCACCTGGGAATAGGAAGTGCCATGATGTTTTTTCATAAGGGCAATGTTTCCTTTCAAGTTTGTCCGCGTCGTGAAGTCGAGGATGAACACAAGGCTACAACGGACTCGGTTTCTTCATCGTGCAGTTCTAATTGAGTTGTTTCCGCGTTATACCTTTGGAGTTTTTCAAGCTTGTCTCTTGATATGAGCTTTTTTGTGGAATAAAATAAAGAAAAAAGGGAATTCATGATTTCCTTAATATTCTCATGTGTTTTCTCAAACTGAAATAAAAGGAGGGATCTTTTATTATTAATAATAGAAACTGCGTACAGAAACCTTTCACAGGGGTTGGATCCCTCTAAGCTTGTTACATTGTTGACGCGGAGAATTTATTGGGAGATCAAGGATGGCATATCTCTCCATTTTCTTCCATGTCTGGGCTGACGACTTGCTTGTGTGAAGTCATGCCACCCTTGGGTGAGCCAGAAAAGGCCATCTTCATCTTTGTCTACCTTCACCTCGTGTTCCTGGTTGGAGCGGGACCAGAGCCTAGCCTGAGTATGAGCGTCTTCATCGATTAGAACATACATGAGGGGGAGGCGAAGGGTTTGAAGTTGTTCCTCCCTCATAATGACTCTGTAAAAAGCCCTAGGCTGCGGATTTTGATCCATCTTGTTTTTAGGATTGCTCTTTACCCATGGATACTTTGAGTATGTTTTATACTCGTCTTATGAGGTTTTCCTGTCCTTGGATTCATCGCTTTTTACCAACAAGTAATTTCAATTTTCCTTACTGTAATTTTACTTTTACTGATCTTGGGAAAGGGTTCAACATCTGGTTAACTTTTTATCGGAAAAAGTGGGACGCGTGCCCTTGGTGGTTGTGTCACCCGTTGCATGTCATGCATGTGTTCCTCTTTTTTCTTGGTTGACTGTTCCCTTGTGATTGATAAATAAAGGGGTTTTTACTGTTTTTTCCAATCTCATCGAGATGCGGGGATCTATTATAGTTCCTCCCCTGTCATTTAGGGCAGACGGGGTTGTCGGGCCTGAAACCCGTTGGGCTTTCTTTCAAGCAATCGATTATCCAGAACAGTTCTTGCAATTGGTAAGCTAACTATATTGGAAATCTTTAGTGAGCATTCTTTTAACTAACACTTCTTTATTTTTTAGTTACTTCCACTTCAGTTCGAGGAGGAGTATGCAGATGTTATTCCTGGCCAGGTTTTACTTTCATCTTATCTACTGCGCAACTTCCCTGTTTGCATAGAGCGGCGTAACGATGGTCTTCTCTACCTTGGCCGCGGATGGAAAGACTTTGTAGATTCTCATGGCTTTGAGCAGGGGGCCTCTATGGTTTTCACTCATATGGGTGAGGCTCACATCGAGGTTAAGGTGGTAGATCCGCGTGGGGGAAATAGTGATGATCATGTTCCTCATGAAACAATTTCGAATGGTTTTTAAGATATTCTAGCCCTAGAGGAATAAGGTTTTAGGTTCCTCCATTTGTTTTAGTAGTTATGTCGATGTTTATCCAGCCTTTGACAATTATTTCTGGGGATCCCCCTGTTTATGTATGTTGATTTTTAGCCTTTCGAGGTTTATTTGTCATGATGTTATCCTCACTGGATTTCTGAGAAGTCCAGTAACAGTATTTACTGTTTACCTCATGCATGATGCCTGTGGTTTTTGTCTCCATGATTTGACCTTTTAATTTTATTTGCTCCATATTTCTGTTCTTTGACACATGTCCAGATTCTTGCTGTATAAAAAGAGTATGAAGAAAAAACAGCTAGACTCATTGTGTGCCTTTATGATGCCTTCTTCCACTGGTTCACCTTGGTCCTTTTTTGAGAGGATTAGCTTTCCTGAGCAACTTCTCCGTCTGGTTATCTTTTTTCTTTATATTGCTGATCTTTTTTATTGAGTTAGTTTATTTATTAACACCCCTTTTTCATAATTTTGTTAGTCCTTGCCTCTATGTTTCGAGGATAGACTTGGGCCAGATCTTCCTAGGGGCGTACTCTTGTCAACCAGGATTCTTCGTGATTTCCCAGTGGAGGTTATGCGCGGAGATTATTGTTGTGAGCTGAATTCGCCATGTTTTACATTACCTTTTATGTCGATTTTTGCATACATTTCATTCATTTGGGCTAAGATAGTACATAACCTATGTAGTTTAAGTTTATTTGCCAAATTATGGAATCTACACCAGTTTCTGTTTAAATCGCAGAATTCGAGGGATTGTACATCAATTCTAAGAAGGGTCGGAAAAGCTCGGAAATCCACTACAGAAGTCCAAGGTCAAAGAAGCAGCGGAACCAGTCGAATCGAGCTGAGAACCCAGGCTACTTGATCTCGAGTAGGCCTTACTCGATCTCGACGAGCATGTCCGAGCACAACCCTGTCGACCAGGAGCAACGTCGAGAGCTAGACCAACCCGACTTCCGGACCCAACTCGATCTCGACAAGACCCTAGTCGAGATCGACGAAACCCAGTGCCACACCCGGAGTCTACGAGGAGAGAAGCCGAGGACGAGAAGTCGAGCACACCTCTACTCGATCTCGACGAACCCTTGTCGAGATCGACAAGCGCCACAACACCAGTCCGAGTCCATGCCGAGGAGAAGATGCTCGACCTGGGGAGACCACCACTCTACTCGATCTCGACAAGCCCTAGCCAATGAGAGGACAGCAAGGGACCAAGCAAATGAGCGCGCAAGGCAAGAAGAAGCTGAGCTTGCCCAATATCCAACCACTGCTGAGGATTATATGCATCCAACTCTCGTCGTGCCTAAATCGGCGATTCTAATCCCTGAAAACTCTTTTGAAATTCGCACTCAATTTCTTATAGAGCTTAAAAATAATGCTTTTCATAGAAGATTTAATGAGTGTCCTCTTGAACATATTACCAATTTTCATGACATGTGCCGTACTCTTGCTGAAGGTACAACTCTGGAATATGTCAAGATGAAAGCTTTCCGCTGGTCTCTGGCTGGACCTGCACTGAAGTGTCTTGAAGGGCTGAAGCCGAGATCTCTCACCACATGGGCCCAAGTAGAGCAAGAATTTCTGAACAAATACTTCCCACCCGCCAAAACAGCACTTCTCCGCCAGAAAATCACCGCCTTCAAACAGAAGCCAGGGGAACCGCTGGCAAGGGCATGGGAACGCTACAAGGAGCTGCTGCGATCTTGCCCTACTCATGGACAGCCACCCTACGTCATTCAAGAGATCTTCTTCAACTCTCTTGATCAAGTCACTAAAGACAGAATCAACCATTATACTCGCTATGAGTATCTGACGATGCCACCAAGTGACGCATGGGGTGTGCTAGAAAAGCTCACTAACTACGACAACAAATATGGGGCTCCTACAAATTATGAGGAGAACTCCTACGCCAGGCCAGCACCATCTATGCCACTCTATGAGCCAACAAAGGAGATTGACCCAGATGTCAGGGAGCAGTTCTACAGAGACCAGAATCGCAAGCTCCTCAAGCAAGTCAAATATCTATCTGTCAATCAGCCTTGCATCGAATGCGGATCACAGAGGCACACCGCTACTGAGTGCCCACATACAGAACAAGTCAGAATGGCAGAAACACATGAGGAGGTAGCCTACGCTGGGGGTCCCAATCGCTACATGGGGGACCAAAGGTTCTATCAACCACAGTGGAACCAAGGTCCTTCTAGGAATCCCCCACCCTATAGAGCTCCAGGACATCCAGAAAAGGATCAAAAGAAAGATGATCTGCAGCTGATCCTTGAGGAGATGCGCCGAAATCAGGGCACCATCAACAACCAGTTCCAGAACATCACCACCAAGTTTGGGGAACTGGACATCTGGAAAAGGGGAATAGAGACCCAGATGGGTCAAATCGCTGCGCAGATCCCACGACCGTCCGGCAAGCTCCCTGGGCAAACAGAACCAAATCCTAAGGGGAAAACCGGACATGTCGCAGCTATCAAACTCAGGAGTGGGCATCAACTACACGAGCCAGAGGTCGAAAAACAGCAAAGCAACGCAGAGCAGCAACTCGAGACAAACACTACTACATTTCCAAGCCTAATGTAACATTTTTTATGTAACATTTATGTAAATTGTTACCTTAAGTATCTATTGTAACATATTTTAACTTTCATTAACAAATTGTTACATTAGCACAAAATGTGTTACATTGGATGTAACATTATTTACACTTATGTAACACCTTTGCAAATGTAACATATTTTTTGTTATATTGTAACACATTCTAATAAAAATAAAATAAACATAAAAATAAAAGAGGAGCCTAAATAGTGGGATTTAATTTTAGTTAAGAAGATTAATTATTCTTAATGTCAATTTTACTACTACTAGGCACTCTAATTCATGCCATATATATGACATGACACAATTTTATTTATATATTTTAAAATATAATTTATTTCATATTTTATAAAATATTTATTTATTTTACTATTCCATTCAAGGGTTTTTTCCTAGTATTTCAGTATTTATAGTTTTCATATTGGATTGTTTATTTTATTTATGGATCCAATCTATTATATTTATTAGTAATAATAAATTTTAAATTCTAAAAGAAATATTTTTCCACATTTTTTTATATCTATTTTCTTTATTTTCTACTAATATATTTAAATTCAAATTTAATAACTTTGATAAATCCATTATGGTGTAAAACTTAAAAACAATCTGGTTTGCATATTGTTTCATCTATTTGTTTATTGAATAAAGTCATAATATTATTAATGTTTTAAATTTTAAAAGAAATATATTTTCAATATATTTTTATCTATATCTTTTTTAATGTTACCACTTTATATTAAATTTAATAAAATTTTCTAAGTAATAAATGTTCTAAATAAATTTTATAATATATTATTTTAAAATAATTTTTTAAGAAATAAATAACTAATTAAATTTAATGCAATTAATTCCTTTAATTTAATGTATTTTGAGCATATTAAAATGATATCTAGGATCTCACTATACAAATTTTTTCCTAATAAAAAAAATAAAAAAAAATAAATTTGTTGAATTGTCTTTTATAAAAATTAAAATTACCGTTTATAAATTGAAAAAGAAGAAGATATGATTTTAGGAGGGAGTTTAAGGACAAAATAAAATTTTAGGAGGGAGTTCAAAATGAAAGACGGATGTGAGAAACCCTAGCCAAACCTCACACGTTCAGATCTGAGGAGCCTCCAGCTCTCCTCTCTCTCTCCTCGTTCTCAACTCTGAGGAAGAGCTTTGAACGCTTGAAGCTTCCATGGCTTCCTTTGTCCTCGCCCCTCCCGTTCTCCGTTGTGGTCGAGGCTCGCAGCCATGGCGGTGGCGTCCTCAAGCCGGAGCAGCACCCCTTCTCGCCCAAAACCCGGATCCAAGCCGCCGCCACCATCTCCGTTCTCCCCGACGACCTCGAGCTTCTCCCTCAGACGCCGGCAACCTTCCTTGAAGCCCCGAAACCCTCGCTCTCCTTTAGCTCTCTTCTCTTCAATCCCGATTGCTCGAGGCGCCGATGAAGCTCCGATCCTCATCTCCGCTCCCACGTCCTGGCGCTGAGCCCGGTCAAAGAGGGAAACCGAAGCCACCTCCTCATCTCCGCTCCCTCGTCCTGGCGCTAAGCCCCGGTCGAAGAGGTAAACCGAAGCCACCTCCTCCTCCCATTCCAAGTAATGCAGCTCCCACGCCCCTGAGCCGTGGGTCCGAATTAACAAAATCGAGGGTATACAATCTGTCTCTTACCTTGTTATTGGCTTTAATGGTGTTTAATTGAGTTCTCATTTGGTTTTAGTATTTACCTAATTAAGTGATTTGAATATGGTTCGATCTGATTTGTTGTCTCAATCGAATTGGATTAGTATGATTGTTTTGGGTTGCTTTGGTCTTGATGGTTGGTGTTGTTGTGCAGAATGATGGGAACTTGATTATAAAGTTTTATTTCCATCATTAGAGTACTAGACACATTCAACATTATTCTCCTGCATGAATTGCTTATTGCTGTATTTACTTTGTTGATAAACTTGTCATGTTTTGTTGTTAATCATAATAAGCGAATACACCTCGTCACATTTTTTAGCTGCTAATCAAGAATAGTTAAATATCTATACTCAGGTGACAATCAATATCGTACTGGGTTCTAGTGCACCACCACTTACAGTGAAAATTCTCAAGGCCCCTGATTCTTTGTCAAAAAGTGCTATTATTAAGGATAAGGTTTTTAATCTAATCTTTTCACATTTATTTTTATGCATATTCCTTTCAGTTACTAGAAGATTATTTATTGTGTATGAGTTGTACTTGCTTCTGTATCTTGAATTCTTATTGGAAGGGGCATGGGAGGGTTGAAGGAGGAAGGGGGATAATTTGAGTGTGGAAAATGAAAGTTGGTGTAATCAGACGATGTGGAAATGTTTGGTAATTGATTACTAACTTGAGTTTTCTATCTAATACATTTTATAATCTGCTTAATGTAGGAACTCAGTTTTGATGCTTCGAATGACCTTCATGTTTTGGATGTTTTCCCGGAAAATGTTGATATTAGCATCTACAAATGTGTTTTTGAGGTAATTTTTTTCTGTCCAAATACATATCGTTTATCTGATATTCTTCAATCTTTAATTGATTTCGAGAATCTGTATTGCAGGTTGTTCTTCATGAACCAGATCAAAAAAACATATATGCCACTCAAATGCTTATATATGTTACAGGAGCTATCAAAGTGGATGGCTCAGAGATAGCAATACTTGACAGTGATCTGGGCAGTGTAGAATCACAGAAAAAGTGAGTTCTCATTGTTAGTAATAAGCTACTTAGAAGTTTTGCTACTATTATTGCTCTTTATTGAGAGTGGAGGGGACATATTTTGTTTCCTTTGAAATGGTTAGGCATTTTGTGATCCTGTAAATTATCTTTCTTCCTTTGAAATGGTAATCTTTTGGCTGTATAGGTATGTGTCACTCTGAGAAAATCTGCCACTAGCTACTTGTTCATTCAATCATTAATAGAATTCATCATTTTGTATAATTTCACTAAAAACTCGACTTGGTTCATTTTATTTGATGCAATGAGAAGATTGCAAATCTCTCCCTCGCCTGATCATAACTCATATATGAATTTACAACTATAAATTTTATACTTGCTATTTATCTTTGAGATTTCTGATTGTATAATTTAATATCATTACATGTGATACATAAGATTTCATTTGGTTTGGGATGTTTATCTCTAGTTATGACGTCATTTGCTTCAAACTTATGATTCTTTGTTTCGTGATACTTGTTGATTTGTTTTGCCTGTAGGATCCCATGAATGACATTTGTAATGTTATACTTTGAAGATATCATGGCTTTGTAACTTCAAGGTCTAGAATACAGCTCACTGATATTGTTGGCTCCTTAGCGAAGTGAAAGAGGTAAGAGATCTACACTCAAACCTTTTATCACTTTCCTCCCCTTAGCTAATCATCGCCCCTTTTTTTAGCAAAACAGATGCGATTGTTTTGCATTTTATGGTCTAGAGATGAATGCTTCTTGTGGTTATGGTTGTAATGTGTCAATATTTCTTATCTTCTGTATAGCATGTTTCTGATTGGAAAGGATGCATTCACCCTTTTTCTGGTTTATGCTGCCATGTTCTTTTATGATTAAAAACAAAAGCCTGAGGAGTCATGCAGTTGATGTCCTTTCCATTTGACAACACTGATTCAAGGCTTTGCTTAATTGCTTCGATTTCATTGTTTTTAGGGCTGCTTTGTTGATATTCATGCAGATTGCATTGTTAAGAACATGTTGCTTAAGGCTATTACTTGATTAAGTGATCTTCTGAAAACCTCAATAGGTAAATTTATCATTTGTGGCCTGACTTATTGACTATGTGGATAGATTTGAAAGTAGCTACAGGACCATATATAGTTTGTCCCACTCGTTTTTTTTTGTGTGTTTCTGGTTCTTTTTTCACAGATGTGCAGATTAAAAAGCCAACGAAGGGTTTCACAATAGGACACTTCCAAAGAAGGATTGGCAAGCAAGGACATGATAATGTTCGAGATACCTCGGAAGTAGAGGAGAATAACAATAAGTAACCATTGGAGGCATTATCTACCTATGTTATTTCTATCATCGTTAGTTTTGACATGGAAGTAGAGGAGAATAACAATAAACTCTCTTGGATATTTTTTTTAATGGAACTTTGATTTTGGATAATGTATGTTAGTGTTATTATTACTAAATATTTTAGATTATTCTTATATATTAATATGATATGTGATATATATTATATATTGTATATAATTTTAATATAATAAATTGATAAATATCTATTATATTAAATTTAATTGATCAATGTAATACTTGGAATTAAAAGTAACATTTTTCTTCAAATGTAACATTGTTCTTTATATGTAACATATTTGGTTAAAGGTAACACCCTATTAAGGTAACATTTATTTGAAAATGTAACATTAAATTCAAATGTAATAGTTTTTGAATCAAATGTAACATTTAGATTCATCAATGAAATAGTGTTACACTAAGGAATAGAAACTGTTACATTAGGTCAAAGGCAACGGCCGCAAATGTAATCCTCAAAAAGTGTTACCTTTTCCCCTAATGTAACATATTTAAGGTGTAATGTAACAAATATTGGTGATACATTAGGTCTTGATATGTAGTAGTGAGAGCAGCACCTGGTCGATCTCGACGAGCCCATACTCGATGTCGACAAGCCTCTACTCGACCAAGACCAGAAGCTGAGCTCGGATTCCGCTGCGCAGACCAGCAACCCGAGGTCGATAAACCAACTCGATGTTGACAAGCCCCTAGTCGAGATCGACAAGCCAGTGGTCGAGATCGACAAGCAGCAAGCTGAGGTCGACGACTCTGCAGCATCTCCAACAACTGATCTGGCTCCGAAGCAGAAAAAGCCACTGCATTTCCCTTCAAAAACACAGAAAAATCCCACTCCAGGTAGGTTTACCAGATTTGTTAATATGCTGCAAGAATTGAATGTTTCTATTCCTTTTACAGAAGCCCTGCAAAAGATGCCTGGATATGTCAAGTTTCTGAAGGAAATCCTGAGCAAGAAGCGATCCATCTCAGAGATCGCAGGCGAATGCAAAGTACTCCACTTCCCTGAAAAGAGGCCTGACCCTGGTAAGTTTTCTGTCACTGTGGGTTTTGGACAATATAAATATGATTCTCTATGCGATTTAGGAGCAAGTGTGAGCATCATGCCTTTATCAATCTGGCGGAAGGTCAAGATAGGATGCATAGAACCTGTGGATGCTAAATTATACATGGCTAACAATACAGTGGTCATCCCTACAGGTATAGTTGAGAACGTCCCTGTCCAGGTTGGTAAATTCTTTTTTCCAGCTGATTTCCTTATCATTGATTGTGCTGAAGATCCTACTAGGCCTATTATTCTTGGTAGACCATTCTTAGCTACTGCAGATGCCCGAATTAGTGTCAAGAATAGGTCGCTCACCTTCACCATAGGCGATGAGGTTTTGGATTTCTCTTTTGGCCCTGCAAAGGAGGAAGTTTCATGGCTGTAGGTGAAAAGCATCAACAACCACAGGACTCAGCAAACAACGGAGGAAAGCGCCAGAACTGTACTCGAGGTCGACAAGCCCTACTCAACCTCGACAAGCGCTCTACTCGACCTTGACAAACCTTTGTCGATCTCGACCACCACCACTGAGCCAGAAACTTGCTAGGAGCCTAAGTATGGGGTCCCTGTACTCGATCTCGACCAGCAGTACTCGACATCGAGTAGACCCAAGCCCAAAGATTTCTGTTTTGGGTCCGAACAGGTAAGTTCAGGTATGAATTCTACTCCCCTCAGTCCATAAATAAAAATTTTAATGATTTAAGAGGAAATAAAACACCGTGGCGAGAGAACCTGCAGAAACTAAAGGCTACAAAGAAGAAGAAGAAAGAGAAGGGAGATGTTGCAAGCAACCACCTGTCAGCTGAGCTTGCATACTACCATCAGGACCTAGATGATCCAGGAGAAGGGCCAAGCATGAGTAGGCCCCACACTACTTGTCCTTGAGCACAAACGATGAAGTCGGCCTAGCGACTCTAAAATCTAGAGTGTGTATATAAACTTTATGAATTTTTGGACTTTTTGGTTTTTGTTTTTATTTTTATGTTTTAGAATTCTTTAAGTGGATAGTCTTGTTTTTTGTGGAATCTAATACTTTTTGATCGGCAAGCATATAAGGATCGCGAAAGGTGCAAGGAAGAAGTCCCTGAAAACCAGTCTGAATCGATGAAGGCCAAGTCGACGACGACAAGGAGGAGCAGCCCAGACAAGGTTACTCGACCTCGAGTAGACGTACTCGACATCGACAAGCCCAGATGCTCCTCGACTTCAGAAAACCACCAGACGCAGACGAAGCTACTCGAGATCGAGTACCTTGTACTCGAGATCGACGAGCAACCTACTCGACCTGCCCAGTTTTGTCCTCCTTGATGCATTGTCCGGTGAGTTCCTTCCTTTACTCTTGTTTTATTTGATTTTATACAGTGAGGACACTGTAAATTTTAAGTATGGGGTGGGGGAAGGGCTTACTTTGTGCATATTTAATCATATTTGACATTATTTGTGCATTGTTTCTTTGAATTGCTACATGGCTATTTTGGAATGCATTATTTATTTATGTGCTTATATGCATGTTTTCCAAAAATTTGAGAAAAATGACCCCCATTGAAATTTTTGAATAATGTCATGGAAGCTTATATTGAACTCGACGATGCAAAATTGGATTCATTAGAGATACAGCATGAAATTGCCTAGTAAAGGGAAGTCACAATGAAGTGCATTATTTTTTAAAACCATGAAAGGAGGTAAAATTTGAAGTTGCTTTTGACATGTTGCATGATAAGATGATGGAGGACTTTATATATCCATATAATGCTCATTGTTTAAAATCCTAGCCTTACCTATGCTTATGCATCACAAAAGCCATATTATGCCTTATTTAATATATTGCTCCACATGATCTAAATATTTGCCATTCTTTACCTTATCCGGGGATTATGTTGAGAATGATGATACATTATGGAGATGTCATATGGTGTTTGTGTTGTTATCATTATTGGAGTTTGGAAGGAAATTGTTTGAATATATGGAAAATTTAATGAGTGAAAGAAAATCCAATCACCTCAGGAGATAAAGGTAGATTGACCCTGCTCTTTGAGATAATAGTTTGGAGAGATGGGACACATTGTGAGGAGTCCAAAGCAGTAAGTATCCGGGGCCATTCATGACACCCATGTTTGCGACTCGCGAGAAGGCAGTGCTAAGGTTAGAGAGGTAAAAGCATTATTATGAATAAAAGCATTATGAAAGGTGATGAATCATATAAGAAAGAATGTGGTATGAAAGTTTGGAAATACTCCATTTCCCCAGATCATTAGCACCACATTGCCAAAAATTGCCGACCTTTAGCCTTTTACCAATCTACTCCTTATTTGAGCTTAAATTAAAATCCTCTTGATTATTAATCCTTTGTCACATAAAAATTATTTTTGCATAACCCTCCTTTTGTGAGTAGATGTTGCTTTTATATATTTGCACATGCATGAATTTGTGACACTAGTACCTTTTCGAGGATGGTAATTGATTGCATGGTTATATGAGAATGAATCTAATATGTTGAGAGTTTTGAATTCTTCCCGTGAATGACAAGTAAAGGTATTGCTTGAGGACAAGCAAGCTTAAGTATGGGGTGTTTGTTGTGAGCTGAATTTGCCATGTTTTACATTACCTTTTATGTCAATTTTTGCATACATTTCATTCATTTGGGCTAAGATAGTACAGAACCTATGTAGTTTATGTTTATTTGCCAAATTATGGAATCTACACCAGTTTCTGTTTAAATCGCAGAATTCGAGGGATTTTACAGCAATTCTAAGGAGGGTCGGAAAAGCTCGGAAATCCACTACAGAAGTCCAAGGTCAAAGAAGCAGCGGAACCAGTCGAATCGAGCTGAGAACCCAGGCTACTCGATCTCGAGTAGGCCTTACTCGATCTCGAGTAGGCCTTACTCGATCTCGACGAGCATGTCCGAGCACAGCCTTGTCGACCAGGAGCAACGTCGAGAGCCAGACCAACTCGACTTCCGGACCCAACTCGATCTCGACAAGACCCTAGTCGAGATCGACGAAGCCTAGTGCCACACCCGGAGTCGACGAGGAGAGAAGCTGAGGACGAGAAGCCGAGCACACCTCTACTCGATCTCGACGAACCCTTGTCGAGATCGACAAGCGCCACAACACCAGTCCGAGTCCATGCCGAGGAGAAGATGCTCGACCTGGGGAGACCACCACTCTACTCGATCTCGACAAGCCCTAGTTGATATCGACGAAGCCCAGAGCCCAGGTCCGAGCTTGTCGAGTAGAGCCACCCGAGAAGACCCAGTCAACCTAGCCAGTCTACTCGACCTCGACGAGCCCTTGTCGACATCGATGAGCACCGTGAACCAAGTCCGAGTCTGTCGAGCACCAGCTAGCCGAGACGACGAAGCCGAGCCAGTCAACCCTACTCGAGATCGACCAGACCCTTGTCGAGATCGAGTAGACCTCCAGAGCCGCGTTACTCGGTCCGACGAATCCTACTCGACTTGGGATTGCTTGGGCGTGAAGATTGCTGATTCTATCCGAAAATATCAAGATCTACCATGAAGAAGAGAGTTCTATCCATTGAAGACACTTTAGATATATTTTTTATTTTAGATTTAATTCCTTTATGTCTTTTATTTATCATTAAAGTTTTAGATAAAGTTTTAGATTTAGATATAGATATTCTATCCTTGAGTAGCAAGGATTAGAAGCCTATAAATAAAGCCCATGGGGCTCAGTTCTATTCATTCAATTTTCAGTAGGAGAAGTAGTAGTAGAGATAGAAAGAGAGAGTGAGCGGCCGATTGGAGTTGTGAAGCGAGAGCGGAGTTGGCTTCAAGTAGTTGTAAACTTTGGTTTATATTTATGCAAGTTTTTTCTTTTCAATCAATGATGTCTGAGTTTGCGATGAAGAGCGAGTAGTCAACCCACTTCTAGGGTTGGGGCGAGCCCGACGATAGCCATGCATAATTGAGGTAAAGATCCGACCTTTATCATGTTTTGAGCATTTTCCTACTTGTTGATGTGTTTATTGCCCATCTAATGGAGATCCATGCTAACAACTTGGATTATAAACATAAAATCGATAGAGACAATTAGGGTTTCTTGAGAGAGTTGTCTAATTGTTGGAAAAGGCAAAAGCTTAATCCTTTAATGCGATTCACATGATTATCTGTTTGGTTCTACCTTATGCATGCTTGGTTATTGTCGTTGCAAACCCCAATCTTGGAAGTCTTTTACATTAAGTTTAGTCGAAACCCCAAAAGCCTTTGCATTTATTTTATTTCGTTTTACTTCCTGCCCTTGTCGATCTCGACCAAACCCCGGTCGACCTCGACTACTGATCTTCGACCCAGAGTCGCCGTAGCTTACTTGTGCAGGAACTCGACAAGTCAACCCGAAGTCGACGAGAAGGCTACTCGATCTCGAGTAGAGCCTTGTCGAGATCGACCACCCTTTGCCGAGTTGCTCCTGTTGTGGTCGACTAGTCCGATCTTCTGTCGACTACCCTAGTCGAGATCGAGGACCCTGTTGTCGACTTCTGTCCGTGAGATTTCTCCGCTACCCAGGATCCGCTGACACGCTTCCTCGTGGATCGATATTGACTTCCCGCTGCTACATCAGGAGGAGGTCTTGTATTTATTTGCGTGGGCAGAATCTGGTTTGATTTATTTTGTTATATTTCATACTTGATTTCCTCCTAACAACAATTATAGGGTTCTGTTGTGAGCCTAATCTGCCATGTTTTACATTAACTTTTATATCAATTTCTGCATACATTTCATGCATTTGGGCTAAGATAGTACAGAATCTATGAAGTTTATGTTTATTTGCCAAATTATGAAATCTACATCAGTTTCTGTTTAATTCGCAGAATTCGAGGCGTTTTACAGCAATTCTACGGAAGGTCGGAAAAGCTCGGAAAACGGCTACAGAAGTCCAAGGTCAAGAAAGCAGTGGAACCAGTCGAATCAATCTGAGAGTCAAGGTTACTCGATCTCGAGTTGACCGAACTCGATCTCGACGAGCTTGTCCGAGCAGCCTTTGTCGATAGTGCCTGATCGAGAAAGCCAGACCAACCCGACTTCTGGACCCAACTCGATCTCGACAAGACCCTAGTCGAGATCGACGAGGCCCAGTGCCACACCCGGAGTCGACAAGGAGAGAAGCCGAGGACGAGAAGCCGAGCACACCTCTACTCGATCTCGACAAAGCCTTGTCGATATCGACGAGCCACCCAGAGGCTGTCCGAGTCCATGCCGAGGAGGAGTCCTCGACACCACCACAGAGAGCCATCCTCGACCAACCCTAGTCGAGATCGACGAGCTCCGAGTCCAGATCCGAGCATGTCGAGTAGAGCCACCCGAGAAGACCCAGTCGACATAGCCAGTCTACTCGACCTCGACGAGCCCTTATTGACATCGACGAGCGCCAGGAACCAAGTTCGAGCCACATCGAGCAGATCTAGCCGAGAAGCCAAGTCGACGATGAATCCTACTCGAGGTCGACCAACCCTTGTCGATGTCGAGTAGCCCAGTTTCCAGAAACGCGTCGACATGACGAGTCCTACTCGACTTGGGAATCCTTGGGCACGAAGAAATCCAAGAATGGCCGAGAGATCTATCCAAAGTTGATCAATTCTATCCATGGAAGGGAATCTATCAAGACATGAAGACTTACCTAGTTTAGATATAGTTTTCCTTAGTTGATTTTTTCCATTATGCATTTTATTTATCTTTTATCCTTTTAGATATAATTTTAGATATAGATAGGAGATTCTATCCTTGAATAGCAAGGATTAGAAGGCTATAAATAAGGCCCATGGGGCTCAGTTTTATTCATTCCAATTCAGAGACACAATTACACATAGAGCTTAGGAGTTCTAAGGTTTTTAAGGTTTTGGCTTTCTGCGAAAGTTGATTGCCAGGATTGTAAAGGCTTTTGAAATTAGGTTTTATGCAAGTTATCTCTTTTCATTCAATGTCTGCGATTGCAATGAGGTGTGAGTAGTCTACCCACTTCTGGGGCTGGGGTGAGCCCGACGGTGGCCATGTGAGGCGATGCAATAAAGGTCAGATCTTTTGTGCAATTCATCTTCTATCCCTATGAGCATGATTCTTTTGCGAGAGTTGAAGGTGATCCTTGTTTGTGTTATTGAAGCGAAAGTGATCTTAATGCAACTTGGGTTAATTATGTGAAAAAGGGTTAGTAACAATTAGGGTTTATGCGAAAGCCTCTATATGCCTATTTGTTAATGACGAAAGTTATTTGATGGAAAGCATGATCTTTTGCGCCTTTATGTGTTACTTTGCATGGTTATCGTTGTGGTGTTTATACCCTGGCTTTGGAAGTCTTTTATTATATTGATTTATTTCTATCAAAAATCTGATTTTTAGTTTCGAATTTGTAATTTATATTTTCTGTCAATTCTAGTCGATACAGAGGAGCTATCGTCGATCTCGAGTGGACCTTTGTCGAGATCGAGTAGGCCTTGGTATAGGTCGAGTTGAGTTCCTGCCTGCTGTTGTCGATTTCTGAAATTTCTGCCTTTGCTGTGCCTTGTCGATCTCGAGGAGCTAGTGGTCGAGATCGAGTAGCCTGTTGCCTTGCGTTATTTTCTGTCTTTGCTTTATTTCCTGTTTTGCTTTGTTCTTTGCTTTTATTTTTCTGCTTTTGTTTCTGTCTTTTCTGCTATTCTGCCTGTGAGATCTGTTGCTACCTAAGAACTGCTGACGTGCTTCCTCGTGGATTCGATCCTGACTATTCTCTTACTACAACGGGAGGAAGTCTTGTATTTATTTGCTGAGACAGGGAAGTCAGTCTGAACTTTATTTTATATTTATTTCATACTTGACCATCCTCCTGCAATCAACAAATGGGAGTCGTTGCCGGGGAAGCTATCAATCGCGCCTTAGGTAGTCAGTTCTCACTGTTTCTTTGAGTTACTTTTCAGGTGTATGTGCCGTTCTGGTCAAACACCTGAGTTTGACGCCTTAGACGAACCAGAACGCCTTTTTCACATCAGAGCTAAACTACAAAGAGCCATGGCAGCTGCGGAGACACAGGAACAGCTTATCGCTAGGCTTACAAGGGAATTAGCCGCCAAGGATGCTGCTATCGCCGCTGAGAAAGCAGCAAGGGAACAAGCACAGGCTGAGCTTGCCCAATATCCAACCACGGCAGAGGACTACATGCACCCAACTCTCGTCGTGCCTGAATCGGCGATTCTAATCCCTGACAACTCTTTTGAAATTCGCACTCAATTTCTTATAGAGCTTAAAAATAATGCCTTTTATGTTAGATTTAATGAGCGTCCTCTTGAACATATTACAAACTTTTCTGACATGTGCCGTACTCTTGCTGAAGGTACAACCCTGGAATATGTCAAGATGAATTCTTTTCGCTGGTCTCTCGCTGGGCCTGCACTGAAATGGCTGGAAGGGCTGAAAGCAAGATCACTCACAACCTGGGCCCAAGTAGAGCAAGAGTTTCTGAACAAATTCCTCCCACCTGCCAAAACAACACATCTTTGTCAGAGAATCACCGCCTTCAAACAGAAGCAAGGGGAACCACTGGAAAAGGCATGGGAGCGCTACAAGAAACTTCTGCGATCTTGCCCTACTCATGGACAGCCACCCTACGTCATTCAGGAGATCTTCTTCAACTCTCTTGTTCAAGTCACTAAGGACAGAATCAACCATTATACTCGCTATGAGTATCTGACAATGCCGCCAAGTGACGCATGGGGTGTGCTAGGAGAAGCTCACTAACTACGACAACAAGTATGGGTCTACTGTAACTTATGAAGAGAACTCATACGCCAGGCCAGCACCATCCATGCCGCTCTATGAGCCACCTAAGGAGATTGATCCTGATGTTAGGGAGCAGTACTACAGAGACCAGAATAAGAAGCTCCTTAAGCAAGTAAAGTATCTCTCCGTCAACCAGCCTTGTATTGAATGCAGATCGCAAAGGCACACCACTTCTGAGTGCCCACACGCAGAACAAGTCAGGATGGCAGAGCATCATGAGGAGGCAGCTTACGCAGGGGGTCCCAGTCGCTACATGGGGGACCAAAGGTTTCAGCAACCATAATGGAACCAAGGTGTCCCTAGGAACCCCCCGCCCTACAGAGCTCCAGGACATCCAGAAAGGGACCAGAAAAAGGATGATATACAGACAGTCCTGGAGGAAATACGGAGGAACCACTCGGAAACGAGGCAATCTTTCAACTCCGTCTATACTCAGATGCAAGGTGTCAACTCTACGCTTGCGGAAATTGATATATGGCGAAAATCAGTTGATAGACAGATTAGTCAGCTAGCAGCAGGAATCCCCAGACAGTCAGACTCGCTCCCTGGATCTTCAGAACCAAATCCTAAGGGTAGGACTGGACATATCGCTGTTGTAAAACTCAGAAGCGGCCATCAATTGCAAGAGCCAGAGGTCGAAAAGCAGCAGAACGACGAGGAACAACAAGTCGATCTCGACAAACCTGTAGTCGATCTCGAGGAAGGTCTACTCGACGTCGAGGAGAAACTTCCAGAATCCTCGTCTACGCCGAACAGCAACCTGCAGCACCTCCGACGTCTGTTCTGGCTCCGAATCAAAAAAGAAGCTGCCTTCACAGAACCCGGCAGAGAAAAAGTTTCAGCGCTTCATCAAGATGCTTCAAAAGCTCAACGTCACCATCCCCTTCACAGAAGCTCTCAATGAAATGCCATCTTATGTCAAGTTCCTGAAGGAGATTCTGAGCAACAAGCGATCGATGGCTGAAATCACAGAGGAGTGCAGCCATTTGGACATACTGGAGAAGAGGCCGGATCCAGGTAAGTTTGCTATAACTATTGGATTTGGTCCATATAAAATTAATGCCTTATGTGATTTTGGAGCTAGTGTGAGTATAATACCTTTAACGATTTGGTCCAAGATTAAGATAGGTGCCCTAGAGCCTGTGGATGCTAGACTTTACATGGCCAACAACACGGTGGTCATTCCAACAGGCATGGTGGATAATGTGCCAGTACAAGTAGGTAAATTCTTTGTCCTTGTTGATTTCTTAATTGTTGATATGCAAGAAGATCCTGCTTGTCCAATTATCTTAGGAAGACCATTCTTGGCGATGGTGGATGCCAACATAAGCGTAAGGAAAGGAGTGCTCACCTTCAACATCAGCGATGAGGTAATGGAAGAGGTCAAATCTATCTCACCTGGCTACATCACCTGCGGGGAACCCAATGTCAGAAATATGACCCCTGAGGAAATAGAAAAGAGGGACATGGAGGCCCAGGTGGAGGAGATCATGGCAATCCTCAAGGAAAACACAGAGAATCCAATCGACACGGACCAAGGTAAGTCGTTGTGGATTAATTATTTTTCGGATGCCTTGACAGGAGCCAAGTATGGGGTCAAGATCGACCGGACCCTAGTCGATCTCGACTAGACCAAGGAGTCTCCACCAGTACCAGCCTCGTCGAGCAGCCAGACGGAAGCAGAACCCTAGTCGATCTCGAGGAACCCTAGTCGAGATCGACGAGCTCCGAGTCCAGATCCGAGCCTGTCGAGTAGAGCCACCCGAGAAGACCCAGTCGACAAAGCCAGTCTACTCGACCTCGACGAGCCCTTGTCGACATCGACGAGCGCCAGGAGCCAAGTCCGAGCCACATCGAGCAGATCTAGCCGAGAAGCCAAGTCGACGATGAATCCAACTCGAGGTCGACCAACCCTTGTCGATGTCGAGTAGCCCAGTTTCCAGAAACGCGTCGACATGACGAGTCCTACTCGACTTGGGAATCCTTGGGCACGAAGAAATCCGAGAATGGCCGAGAGATCTATCCAAAGTTGATCAATTCTATCCATGGAAGGGAATCTATCAAGACATGAAGACTTACCTAGTTTAGATATAGTTTTCCTTAGTTGATTTATTTCCATTATGCATTTTATTTATCTTTTATCCTTTTAGATATAATTTTAGATATAGATAGGAGATTCTATCCTTGAATAGCAAGGATTAGAAGGCTATAAATAAGGCCCATGGGGCTCAGTTTTATTCATTCCAATTCAGAGACACAATTACACATAGAGTTTAGGAGTTCTAAGGTTTTTAAGGTTTTGGCTTTCTGCGAAAGTTGATTGCCAGGATTGTAAAGGCTTTTGAATTTAGTTTTTATGCAAGTTATTTCTTTTCATTCAATGTCTGCGATTGCAATGAGGCGTGAGTAGTCCACCCACTTCTGGGGATGGGGTGAGCCCGACGGTGGCCATGTGAGGCGATGCAATAAAGGTCAGATCTTTTGTGCAATTCATCTTCTATCCCTATGAGCATGATTCTTTTGCGAGAGTTGAAGGTGATCCTTGTTTGTGTTACTGAAGCAAAAGTGATCTTAATGCAACTTGGGTTAATTATGTGAAAAAGGGTTAGTAACAATTAGGGTTTATGCGAAAGCCTCTATATGCCTATTTGGTAATGACGAAAGTTATTTGATGGAAAGCATGATCTTTTGTGCCTTTATGTGTTACTTTGCATGGTTATCGTTGTGGTGTTGATACCCTGGCTTTGGAAGTCTTTTATTATATTGATTCATTTCTATCAAAAATCTGAGTTTTAGTTTCGAATTTGCAAATTATATTTTCTGTCAATTCTAGTCGATACAGAGGAGCTATCGTCGATCTCGAGTGGACCTTTGTCGAGATCGAGTAGGCCTTGGTATAGGTCGAGTTGAGTTCCTGCCTGCTGTTGTCGATTTCTGAAATTTCTGCCTTTGCTGTGCCTTGTCGATCTCGAGGAGCTAGTGGTCGAGATCGAGTATCCTGTTGCCTTGCGTTATTTTCCGTCTTTGCTTTATTTCCTGTTTTGCTTTGTTCTTTGATTTTATGTTTCTGCTTTTGTTTTTGTCTTTTCTGCTATTCTGCCTGTGAGATCTGTTGCTACCTAAGAACTGCTGACGTGCTTCCTCGTGGATTCGATCCTGACTATTCTCTTACTACAACGGGAGGAAGTCTTGTATTTATTTGCTGAGACACGGAAGTCAATCTGAACTTTATTTTATATTTATTTCATACTTGACCATCCTCCTGCAATCAACAGGTTCTATTTTTGAGGGGTAGCTGGAATGACTTTGCCGAGACTCGCAGCGTCCATATTGGTTCTTCTTTAACTTTTATTCATAAAGGAGGAAATCGCTTCGATGTTCAGATCTTAGATGTTGTAGGGGATGAGGTAGATGCAGAGTGGGTCCTCTCGGAATCAGAAGGTCCTCCTTCAAATGGATTTCGTTTAAGTCATGGCAGAACTCGCATCATCCCTGCTCGTGCCCCGCGGATATAAGTTAATGGATGCTTATTTTTTCTTTATATGGGATCGCCATGCCCTTTTAATCATGGTGTCATGTTCTATCTTTAATTGCTTTTTGCTTTAATTATGTATCAATCGTTGTGATTTCCTTCGAAAATTATGAATTTTTGGGAATCCCAAAAAACATCTTTTTTGTAATGTTTTTAATAGTGATCCATCATGGAGTTTGGATCTTGGAATATTTAGCTATGTTTCAAGCTCTAGTGTTCCGATTTTAATAATGAAATATCATCTCCGAGAATGCAGATTCAATCAGAGGCCTGACGTGGAGTCAAGCTCCAGCGTTTCAGGACTTTATACGAAGTATCATCTCTGAGACTCCAGATTCAATCAGAGCGCCTGACGCGGAGCCAAGCTCCAGTGTTTTAGGATTTTATACTAAGTATCAACTCTGAGAATGCAGATTCGATCAGAGTGCCTGACGCGGAGCCAAGCTCCAGCGTTTCAGGACTTTATACGAAGTATCATCTCTGAGAATGCAGATTCAATCAGAGCGCCTGACGCGGAGCCAAGCTCCAGCGTTTCAGGACTTTATACGAAGTATCCTCTTTGAGAATGCAGATTCAATCAGAGGCCTGACACGGAGGAAAGCTCCAACGTCTTAGGACTTTACACGAAGTATCATCTCTGAGAATGCAGATTCAATCAGAGCGCCTGACGCGGAGCCAAGCTCCAGCGTTTCAAGACTTTACACGAATTATCCTCTCTGAGAATGCAGATTCAATCAGAGGCCTGACGCGGAGGAAAGCTCCAGCGTCTTAGGACATTATACGAAGTATCCTCTCTTGAGAATGCAGATTCAATCAGAGGCCTGACGCGGAGGAAAGCTACAGCGTCTTAGGACTTTATACGAAGTATCCTCTCTGAGAATGCAGATTCAATCAGAGGCCTGACGCGGAGGAGAACTCCAGCGTCTTAGGACTTTATACGAAGTATCCTCTCTGAGAATGCAGATTCAATCAAAGGCCTGACGCGGAGGAAAGCTCCAGCGTCTTAGGACTTTACACGAAGTATCATCTCTGAGAATGCAGATTCAATCAGAGCGCCTGACGCAGAGCCAAGCTCCAGCGTTTCAGGACTTTATACGAAGTATCCTCTCTGAGAATGCAGATTCAATCAGAGGCCTGACGCAGAGGAAAGCTCCAGCGTCTTAGGACTTTATACGAAGTATCCTCTCTGAGAATGCAGATTCAATTAGAGGCATGACGCGGAGGAAAGCTCCAGCGTCTTAGGATTTTATACAAAATTACTTAGATGCAAGTTGTGAATTAAAAAGCGCCCTCTAACCGCTTTATTTCATTTTTGCGGGGGCGACTAACTTTTTATATTTATGTGGCTACATGGTGATTACACAAAGTACTTTTTTAGATTGTCCACATTCCAGGTCTTATTTAGAATGATACCTTCAGGGGTGCTGAGTTTGTATGCGCCTTCTTGAACTTCTTTAATGATCACATAAGGCCCTTCC
Source organism: Persicaria tinctoria (assembly GCA_037127255.1). Taxonomy (NCBI): domain Eukaryota; kingdom Viridiplantae; phylum Streptophyta; class Magnoliopsida; order Caryophyllales; family Polygonaceae; genus Persicaria; species Persicaria tinctoria. The sequence goes on along the minus strand of JBANSL010000001.1, from coordinate 40,391,314 downwards.
CAGTGAGGGTCTAATTTTCGTCCAGAAGTAGCTTGTCGCAGCACCAAATCCCCCTCCTTGAGATGCCGTGGAAAGACTCGTCTATCTCGATATTTGGAGAGTCTCCTCTTGTATTCTTGCTCTTTTAAAGCTGCTGTCATCCTGCGTTCTTCAATGAGATGGAGTTCGAACTCCAAAGCTTCGTCATTGGTGTCTTGATCGTATGCCATTATTCGAGCCGAAGGAATCAATCTCTCAATTGGGATAACCGCGTCCATACCAAAGACTAAAGAAAATGGGGTTTCCCAGTCGGAGTCTTTGCTGACGTGCGGTAGGACCAAAGTACCAGAGGTAAAAGTTCTGCCCACCTTCCTTTTGCTGTGTTGCCAAGTTTTTTCTGTATTTCATACAGTAGTTGTCGATTGGTCGTTTCTGCCTGTCCGTTTGTCTGCGGATGAGCCACAGATGAGATTTTAAGATGGATGCCAAGACCGACGCAGAAATCTCTGATTGTCTCACAATCAAATTGTGGTCCATGATCTGTAATTATTGAGTCAGGTACTCCAAAGCTGCACACAATATTCTTCCATAGAAATTTCCTTACTTTCTCCGCGGTTATCAATCCCATTGCTTCGGCCTCCACCCATTTCGTGAAATAATCCACCAAGACCAAAACATATTTTAACTGTCCAGGAGCAGTGGGAAATGGACCTAGAATGTCCATTCCCCAAATGGAAAATGGGCAAGCACCGGTTATACTCTTCATTGTCTCAGAAGGTCGGTGATTCAAGTTTCCAAACCTTTGACACGCATCACATTTCTGGATATAACTTTGAACGTCATGTTTCATGGTTGGCCAATAATATCCTAGCCTGGTTGCTTTGGCCACAACTGCCCTCCACCCTTGGTGATGTGAGCAAACTCCATCATGCAATTCTTCTACTACAAGACTTCCTTCTTTTGATGATATCCACAATAAGTCTGGCAAGCAATATCCTCTTTTGTACAGCTTTCCTTCCCTGATTGTGAATCGAGAAGACTTAACAAGTATTTTCTTAGCAGCGGTTGTATCTTCAGGTAGAGTACCCTTGCCCAAATAGTTCGCGATCGGTGTTCTCCAGTCTTCCATCTCAATTTCTTGTACCTGATAGACTCCTTGAATAAGTCTTCGGTTGCTCATTCTTTCAAGAACTACTTCTCTTTCTACTTCCTCGGGCATTACAGCTCCCAACCGTGCTAACGCGTCTGCCTGCTGGTTATCATCCCTGGGAACAGCCGTTAAACAAAAGCTTAAGAAAGCCTTGGATAGTGCTCGTGCCTTTCTCTGATAATCGGGCATTATTTGCCGCGTCACTACCTCTGAGTCGGTGTAAACCGATACCTGCCTAGCACCTTTAATCAAAGCTATCTCTAATCCAGCTAGTAGGGCTTCATATTCGGCTTCATTATTTGTAGCTTGGAAGTCCAACTTATATGCATAATTGTACTACCGTTCATCAGGTGCCGTTAATGTAACCCCTGCTCCGCACCCATCCTTGTTAGTTGCGCCGTCTACTTTGAGTGTCCACTCACTTCTTTCTGTTTGAGAACCTAATTCGAAACTTGTTTCACTTATGAAATCAGCTAGAGCCTGAGCGAGGGTTGCTTTCCGTGGAGTATATTCTATTTCAAATTCTGTGAGTTCCACCGCCCATTTCATCATTCTTCCTGATAAACATGGTGAGTGGAGGATTTGTCGCATCTGTAAATCCGTCATAACTCGGATAGGATGCTCCTGGAAATAAGGCCTTAACCTTCTTGCCGCGAATGTTAAGCACAGAATCATTTTTTCCACTGGTTCATATCTTGTCTCGGCGTCTTGCAGAACACGACTGATGTAGTAGACTGGGAATTTTTCTTCCCGCGTCAAGACTGCACTGATGGTGACATTTTTCACTGATAAATACAGATGGAGGACTTCTTGCCTCTCAGGTTGATGAAGGGTGGGAAGCGACGTTAGAAAAAGTTTTAAGTTTTCAAAAGCTTCCTGTAATTCGGAAGTCCACCGTATCGGCCCATTTTTCTTGAGCAGAGCAAAGAAAGGTAATGACTTATCCGCCAAGCAGGAGCAAAAACGGCTCAAATAGTTCACCGCTCGATTTAAAGATTGTAACTCTTTAATCGTTCGCGGCGGTTGAAGATTTTGAATTGCTGTGACTTTTTCAGGATTTACATCAATTCCTCTATGGCTAACCATAAAACTGAGGAATTTCCCAGAATCAACCCCGAAGACACATTTTTCTGCGTTCAAATTCAAACCTCCTTTTCGAAGAGAATCAAAAGTCTCTTGTAGATCTGCTGCGTGATCTTCTGCTCTTTCACTTTTAACCACGATATCGTCAACATAAATTGATACATTTCTGCCAATTTGATTACGAAAGATCCGGTCAACTGCTCTCTGAAATGTTGCTCCAGCATTTTTGAGTCCGAAAGGCATGACGCGGTAACAAAAAATCCCTTGACTGGTGATGAAAGTTGTAGCTTTCTTGTCTGAAGGGTTTAGGTTTATCTGGTTATATCCTGAGTAAGCATCCAGAAAACTAAGGACTTTATTTCCCGCGGTTACATCGACAAGCTCATCTATGGATGGTAGTGGATAACTGTCTTTCGGGCAGGATTTGTTAAGATTAGTAAAATCGATGCACATTCTCCACTTCCCATTAGATTTCTTCACCAGAACTACGTTCGAGAGCCATTCAGAGTCTTCCACCTCCTCTATGAAGCCTGCTTCTAAAAGCTTATCAGTTTCCTCTTTCACCGCGACAGCTTTTTCTGGAGCCATTTTTCTTCTCTTTTGTACTATGGGTTTCGTTCCTAGACGAATCCTCAAGGTATGTAGAGCTATAATGGATGGGACACCTAGCAGGTCTCGAGGATTCCACGCAAAAATGTCTCTTGACCTTTGTTGTGAGCTGAATCTGCCATATTTTACAGTAACTTTTACATCGATTTCTGCATACATTTCATACATTTGGGCTAAGATAGTACAGAACCTATGTAGTTTATGTTTATTTGCCAAATTATGGAATCTACACCAGTTTCTGTTTAATTCGCAGAAATCGAGGCATTTTACAGCAATTTTGCAGAAATCGAGGCATTTTACAGCAATCTACACCAGTTTCTATCAACATCATGAAGACTTACCCTATTTAGTTTTATCTTTTCCTTTTAGATTTATTTCCATTATGGCATTTATTTATCTTTAAAAGTTTTAGATATAATTTTAGATAGAGATAGATATTTCTTTCCTAGATTAGATAGGGAAAGAATACTATAAATAAGGCCCTAGGGGCTCAGTTTTATTCATTCCGATTCAGAGAGACAATTACACATAGAGTTTTAGGAGTTCTAAGGTTTTTAGGGTTTTGGCTTTCTGCGAAAGTTGATTGCCAGGATTGTAAAAGGCTTTGAATATAGTTTTATGCAAGTTAGTTCTTTTCATCAATCAATGTCTGCGATTGCGATGAGGCATGAGTAGTCCACCCACTTCTGGGGTTGGGGTGAGCCCGACGGTGGCCATGTGAGGCGATGCGATAAAGGTCAGATCTTTTTTTGCGATTCATCTTCTATCCCTATGAGCATGATTCTTTTGCGAGAGTTGAAGGTGATCCTTGTTTGTGTTATTGAAGCAAAAGTGATCTTAATGCAACTTGGATTAATTATGTGAAAAAGGGTTAGTAACAATTAGGGTTTATGCGAGAGCCTCTATTTGCCTATTTGTTAATGACGAAAGTTATTTGATGGAAAGCATGATCTTTGCATGGTTATCGTTGTGGTGTTGAAACCCTGGCTTTGGAAGTCTTTTAGCATATTGATTTATTTTCATCGAAAATATGAGTTTTGTTCGAAATTCTGCAAACTTAAGTTTCTGTTTTTAGTCGACCTCGAGGAAGCTTTGTCGAGATCGAGTAGTGCCTTGTCGATCTCGAGTACGGCCAGTCTAGGTCGAGTTGGTTTTCTTCTGTTTTCGTCGATTTTCACTTTCTGTTGTTCACTGTTTTGTCGACCTCGAGGAGCCTCTTGTCGAGGTCGAGTTGCTTTCTGTTTTGCTTTGTTCTTTGCTTTTGTTTGTTATTTTATGCTTTTATTTGTCTTTCTTTCCTTGTTTCTGTTTCTGTCCTTTCTGCTGCTTGCCTGTGAGAATTTACAGCTATCTTAGAACTGCTGATGTGCTTCCTCGTGGATTCGATCCTGACTATTCTCTTACTACAACGGGAGGAAGTCTTGTATTTGTTTGCTGAGACAGGGAAGTCAGTCTCAACTCTATTTTATATTTATTTCATACTTGACACATCCTCCTACAACAACAAATTGGTGTCGTTGCCGGGGAAGCAATCATTCGCGCCTTAGGTAGTCAGTTCTCACTATTTCTTTGAGTTACTTTTCAGGTGTATGCGCCGTTCTGGTCAAACACCTGAGTTTGACGCCTTAGACGAACCGGAACGCCTATTTCACATCCGAGCTAAACTACAAAGAGCCATGGCAGCTGCGGAGACACAGGAACAGCTGGTCACTAGGCTTACCAGGGAACTAGCCGCAAGGGATGCTGCTATCGCCGCTAAAGATGCTGCTATCGCCGCTGAGAGAGCAGCAAGGGAACAAGCGCATGCTGAGCTTGCCCAATATCCAACCACGACAGAGGACTATTCGCACTCAATTTCTTATAGAGCTTAAGGTCCTCTTGAACATATTACAAATTTTTCTGACATGTGTCGTACTCTTGCTGAAGGTACAACTTTGGAATATGTCAAGATGAAAGCTTTTCGCTGGTCTCTCGCTGGGCCTGCACTGAAATGGCTGGAAGGGCTGAAAGCAAGATCACTCACAACCTGGGCCCAAGTAGAGCAAGAGTTCCTGAACAAATTCTTCCCACCCGCCAAAACAGCACATCTCCGCCAGAAAATCATCGCCTTCAAACAGAAGCAAGGGGAACCGCTGGCAAAGGCATGGGAGCGCTACAAGGAACTTCTGCGATCTTGCCCTACTCATGGACAGCCACCCTACATCATTCAGGAGATCTTCTTCAACTCTCTTGATCAAGTCACTAAGGACAGAATCAACAATTATACTCGCTACGAGTATCTGACGATGCCGCCAAGTGACGCATGGGGTCTGCTAGAGAAGCTCACTACCTACGACAACAAGTATGGGTCTACTGTAACCTATGAAGAGAACCCATACGCCAGGCCAGCACCATCCATGTCCCTCTATGAGCCACCTAAGGAGATTGATCCTGATGTTAGGGAGCAATACTACAGAGATTAGAATAAGAAGCTCCTCAAGCAAGTCAAGTACCTCTCTGTCAACCAGCCTTGTATTGAATGCGGATCGCAAAGGCACACCACTCTTGAGTGCCCACACACAGAGCAAGTCAAGCTGGCAGAGCACCATGAGGAGGCAGCTTACGCAGGAGGTCCCAATCGCTACATGGGGGACCAAAGGTTTCAGCAACCACAATGGAACCAAGGTGTCCCTAGGAACCCCCCACCCTACAGAGCTCCAGGACATCCAGAAAGGGCCCAGAAAAAGGATGATATACATACAGTCCTAGAGGAAATACGGAGGAACCACTCAGAAACTAGGCAATATTTCAACTCCGTCTATACTCAGATGCAAGGTGTCAAATCTAGACTTGGGGAAATTGATATCTGGCGAAAATCAGTTGATACACAGATTGGTCAGCTAGCAGCCGGAATCCCCAGACTGTCAGGTGCGCTCCCTGGATCTTCAGAACCAAATCCTAAGGGAAAAACTGGACATATCGCTGCTATAAAACTCAGAAGCGGCCATCAACTGTAAGAGCCAAAGGTCGGAAAGCAGCAGAACGACGAGGAACAGCAAGTCGATCTCGACAAAGCCATGGTCGACCTCGACAAGAGCCTCGTCGACCTCGAGGAGAAACTTCCAACATCTTCGTCTGCACCACACAGCAACTCGACTGCACCCAACCTGGTCGAGATCGACAAGGGCCTGGTCGATGTCGAGGAGCCCCTGGTCGACATAGAGAAGTCTGCATCACCTCCGACGTCTGTTCTGGCTCCGAATAAGAAAAAGAAGCTGCCTTTCCCCATAAAATCTCTAAAGGACCCAACGGAGAAAAAGTTTCAGTGCTTCATCAAGATGCTTCAGAAGCTCAACGTCACCATCCCCTTCATAGAAGCTCTCAATGAAATGCCATCTTATGTCAAGTTCCTGAAGGAGATTCTGAGCAAAAAGAGATCGATGGCGGAAATCACAGAGGAGTGCAGCCATCTGGACATATTGGAGAAGAGGCCGGATCCAGGTAAGTTTGCTATAACTATTGGATTTGGTCCATACAAAATTAATGCCCTATGTGATCTTGGAGCTAGTGTGAGTATAATGCCTTTAACGATTTGGTCCAAGATTAAGATAGGTGCCTTGGAGCCTGTGGATGCTAGACTTTACATGGCCAACAACACGGTGGTCATCCCAACAGGCATGGTGGAAAATGTCCCAGTACAAGTAGGTAAATTCTTCGTCCCTGCTGATTTCTTAATAGTTGATATGCAAGAAGAACCTGCTTGTCTAATTATTCTAGGAGAACCATTCTTGGCGACGGTGGATGCCAACATGAGCGTTAGGAAAGGAGTGCTCACCTTCAACATCAGCGATGAGGTAGTTGAGTATTCCTTTAATAAAACTGAAAGGCATACAAGTCCAATGGAAGAGGTCAAATCTATCTCAGCTGGCTACATCACCTGCGGGGAACCCAAGGTCAGGAATATGACCCCTGAGGAACTGGAAAAGAGGGACATGGAGGCCCAGGTGGAGGAGATCATGGCAATCCTCAAGAAGAACACAGAAAATCCAATCAACACAGACCAAGGTAAGTCGTTGTGGATTAATTATTTTCCGGATGCCTTGACAGGGACTAAGTATGGGGTCAAGATCGACCAAGGCTCCTCGACATCGAGTAGAACCCTCGTCGATCTCGACCAGACCAAGGAGACTCCACCAGCACCAACGTCGTCGAGCAGCGAACCACACAAACCAGGCTCGTCGATCTCGACCACCCTTGTCGAGGTCGACCAACACTCGACGGCCTCGGCTTCATCTTCCTCGACGCTGACTCCACCAGACGGCCAGGGCAACTCGACCTCGACCACCCTTGTCGATGTCGACCACCACTCGGGGAGCCCAGTTCCTGCTTCCTCGACACAGAAGCCGCCTGACGAACCAGCCTCGTCGATCTCGACTAGTCTTGTCGAGATCGACCACCACCCGGCGCCACCAGATATGTCTTCCTCGACGCTGAGACCACTAGAGCAAGGAGCCTCGTCGATCTCGACTAGCCTTGTCGAAATCGACCACCACCCGGCGCCACCAGAGCCTGCTTCATCGACGCTGCAGCCACCAGGAGCGGAGCCCTACTCGAGATCGAGTAGGCTACTCGAGGCCGACAAGCCTTCTTCGTCGACTTCTTCCTCTTCGACCAGGACACCGCCAGAACCTGCAGACTTATCGAGATCGACTAGCCCTAGTCGAGATCGACCAAATACAGTGGTCCCTGATTCCGTCTCTGCGAAGGCGAGCCAAGGTATGGATCTTTCTTCTCCTATTTCCATTAAAGATTTATCTATACATGGGAGAGGTCTGCCTTGGTATGTGCGATTGTGTAGGATTTACAATGATGAGCCCAAGGAGTATGAAGTTGGAGACAAACTCTATGTCTCCAAATCAAAGGATCATTAGTTTCCCAACAAATTCAACAAGAAGCGGATGGGACCGTTCGTGGTGAACAAGATCCATTCTGGAGGATTACAGCTGATGGACAAGAATGGAGTCTTATTTGAGGCCCAAGCTACATGGGCCCTGCAGATGCCACTTTGAGCATTAATGGAAAGTCGGCCTAGCGACTATAAAATCTAGAGCATGTACATAGACTTTTTAGGACATTTGAGACTTTGTTTTTTGTTTTTGGTTTTGAACACTTTTAGTTTTGCTATTGTGGGTATATGTCTTCTACTTTTCAGGTCCATGGATAGAACCAAGCTATATTCAAACTCGGCCTAGGAGGTGCTCCATTCGAAATTTTGAGGCCCTACACACCTGTCTTGTGAGTTTCTTTCTTTACCCTTGTTTTTATACAGTGAGGACACTGTAATATTTAAGTATGGGGTGGGGGAAGGGCTTACTTCATACATATTGATCATATTTTACATTATTTATGCATTATTTGTGCATTATTTCTTAGAATTGCTACATGGCTATTTTGGAATGCATTATTGATTTATGTGCTTATATGCATGTTTTCCAAAATTTGAGAAAAATGACCCCCATTGAAATTTGAAATTTTTGATAAATGTCATGGAAGCTATATTGAACTCGACGATGCAAAATTGGATTCATTAGAGATATAGCATGAAATTGCCTAGTAAAGGGAAGTCACAATGAAGTGCATTATTTCTTGAAAACCATGAAATGAGGTAAATTTGAAATTGCTTTTGACATGTTGCATGATAAGATGATGAAGGAATTTATATTTCCATATAATGCTCATTTTTATATCCTAGCCATACCTATGCTTATGCATCACAAAGGCCATAATATGCCTTATTTCAAATATTTGCTCCACATGATCTAAATATTTGCCATTCTTTACCTTATCCGGGGATTATGTTGAGAATGATGTTACATTATGGAGATACATTATATGGTGTTTGTGTTGTTGTCATATTTGGAGTTTGGAAGGAAATTGTTGAATTATATGGAAAATTTAATGAGTGAAAGAAAATCCAATCACCTCAGGAGATAAAGGTAGATTGACCCTGCTCTCTCAGATAATAGTTTGGAGAGATGGGACACATTGTGAGGAGTCCAAAGCACTAAGTATCCGGGGCCATTCATGACACCCATGTTTGCGACTCGCGAGAAGGCAGTGCTGAGGTTAGAGAGGTAAAAGCATTATTGTGAATAAAAGCATTATGAAAGGTGATGAATCAAATGGAGAAGGAATGTGAAAATTCAAATTGGAAAGTACTCCATTTCCCCGGATCATTAGCAGCACATTGCCAAAATTTGCCCACCTTTAGCCTTTTACCCATCTACTCCTTCATGAGCTTAAATTAAAGTCTTCTTGATTATTAATGCTTTGTCACCTATGAATGTTTTTGCATAAACCTCCTTTTGTGAGTAGATCTTGCTTTTACATATTTGCATATGCATGAATCTGTGACACTAGTACCTTTTCAAGGATGGTAATTGATTGCAGGGTTATATGAGAATGAATCTGATATGTTGAGAGTTTGAATTCTTCCCCTGAATGACAATTAAAAGTATTGCTTGAGGACAAGCAAGCTTAAGTATGGGGTGTTTGTTGTGAGCTGAATCTGCCATGTTTTACAGTAACTTTTATATCGATTTCTGCATACATTTCATACATTTGGGCTAAGATAGTACAAAACCTATGTAGTTTATGTTTATTTGCCAAATTATGGAATCTACACCAGTTTCTGTTTAATTCGAAGAAATCTAGGCATTTTACAGCAATTCTACAGAAGGTCAGAAAAGCTTGGAAAACCACTACAGAAGTCCAAGGTCGAAGGAGCAACGGAACCAGTCGAATCGAGTCAAGAACCCAGGCTACTCGATCTCGAGTAGCTCTCACTCGACCTAGACGAGCATGACCAAGCACAACCTTGTCGACAGAGCCTGATCGAGAAAGCCAGACCAACCCGGCTCCGGAGGTTACTCGGTCTCGACAAGCCATAGTCGAGATCGACGAAGACCAGACACCACACCCGGAGTCGAGAAGAGGACTGATCGAGAAGCCGAGGACAAGGACAACCCTACTCGATCTCGACCAGCCTTGGTCGAGATCGACAAGCCCCACAGCGCTAGTTCGAGTCCATGCCGAGGGGAAGCCTGCTCGACCAGACGTCCCCACCTCTACTCGATCTCGACAAGAGTTGGTCGAGATCGACGAGCGCCTGAGTCCAGATCCGAGCCAGTCGAGTAAACCTACCCGAGGAGACCTAGTCGGCAACACTTTTCTACTCGAAGTCGACTACGTCTTGTCGAGGTCGACGAGCACCAGGAGCCAAGACTGAGCCACATCGAGCAGAGCTAGCCAGGAAGTCCAGTCGACGATCCACCCTACTCGAGGTCGACGAAGCCTTGTCGAGGTCGAGTAGACCAGTTTCCAGAAGTTTCTCGACGAGGAACAATCCGACTAGAATTGGGATTCCTTGGGACCGAAGGAGGAAGATTCTATCCAAATCCATCAAGTTCTATCCAAGGAGACAAGATCTATCAACATCATGAAGACTTACCCTATTTAGTTTTATCTTTTCCTTTTAGATTTATTTCCATTATGGCATTTATTTATCTTTAAAAGTTTTAGATATAATTTTAGATAGAGATAGATATTTCTTTCCTAGATTAGCTAGGGAAAGAATACTATAAATAAGGCCCTAGGGGCTCAGTTTTATTCATTCCGATTCAGAGAGACAATTACACATAGAGTTTTAGGAGTTCTAAGGTTTTTAGGGTTTTGGCTTTATGCGAAAGTTGATTGCCAGGATTGTAAAAGGCTTTGAATATAGTTTTATGCAAGTTAGTTTTTTTCATCAATCAATGTCTGCGATTGCGATGAGGCGTGAGTAGTCCACCCACTTCTGGGGTTGGGGTGAGCCCGACGGTGGCCATGTGAGGCGATGCGATAAAGGTCAGATCTTTTTGTGCGATTCATCTTCTATCCCTATGAGCATGATTCTTTTGCGAGAGTTGAAGGTGATCATTGTTTGTGTTATTGAAGCAAAAGTGATCTTAATGCAACTTGGATTAATTATGTGAAAAAGGGTTAGTAACAATTAGGGTTTATGCGAGAGCCTCTATTTGCCTATTTGTTAATGACGAAAGTTATTTGATGGAAAGCATGATCTTTTGTGCCTTTATGTGTTACTTTGCATGGTTATCGTTGTTGTGTTGAAACCCTGGCTTTGGAAGTCTTTTAGCATATTGATTTATTTTCATCGAAAATCTGAGTTTTGTTCGAAATTCTGCAAACTTAAGTTTCTGTTTTAGTCGACCTAGAGGAAGCTTTGTCGAGATCGAGTAGTGCCTTGTCGATCTCGAGTACGGTCAGTCTAGGTCGAGTTGGTTTTCTTCTGTTTTCGTCGATTTTCACTTTCTATTGTTCACTGTTTTGTCGACCTCGAGGAGCCTCTTGTCGAGGTCGAGTTGCTTTCTGTTTTGCTTTGTTCTTTGCTTTTGTTTGTTATTTTCTGCTTTTATTTGTCTTTCTTTCATTGTTTCTGTTTCTGTCGTTTTTGCTGCTTGCCTGTGAGAATTTACAGCTATCTAAGAACTGCTGACGTGTTTCCTCGTGGATTCGATCCTGACTATTCTCTTACTACAACGGGAGGAAGTCTTGTATTTATTTGCTGAGACAGGGAAGTCAGTCTGAACTCTATTTTATATTTATTTCATACTTGACACATCCTCCTGCAACAACAACCTTGCTATGATTTCTAAGACTCTAACTCTTTCTCTTGTCTCCAGTGCTTGTCCCAAATAGACTTTCTCCTCTGGGTTTTGGAAGGGTGTAAACGCAATTCTCTCGTCCGCGGTAGGTACCTTGACTTCCGTCGGCCGGACCTCTAGTTCAGCTTCTGAAAGTTCGATTGAGTCATTTTCCCCGACCACGGATTCACAATTCTCACTTATACACATTACTTCTTTATTCTTCTTGATGGAGGTTAAATAACAGCTTCTACTTTCTGGTTGTTGTCCGCGAACCTCGCCAACTCCTCCTCCAGGTAAAGGGAATTTTCCTAAAAAGTGGTAGATTGAAACTACCATTTGGAATTTATAGAGCGAGACGCGGCCTAACAAAGCATTATACACAGTGGGAATCTTTACTACTGTGAACACAATATTTTCCATACGCCTGTTTGGGGACGTCCCCAGAACAACTGTAAGCTCGATTGTGCCAGCCACTTGTACTTCTCCTCCCGAAAATGTGATCAGCGTTCCTGAGTACGGTTTCAATGAAGCCGCAGAGATTCCCATTTGAGAAAAGGCCTCCCACGATAAGATGTCCACAGAAGACCCAGTATAAATAAATATTCTCTTTACTGTCTTGGCAGCCATCTGCGCGTGAATGACCAAAGGGTCTGAGTGCGGCATTCTTATTTCCTCTGCGTCCTTTGGAGTGAAGGCAATATTCTCATGTTGTGTGAGAGAAATTCTTCTACTTGACGCGGATGGTGGCTGTCTTCCTTCCCTTTCATTATTTCTTTTCACCTGCCTACTGGACCCAGCCATAGACAAACCTCCTGCGAGGGTGTTGATGAAGCCCTCTGGTTCTGGTATTTGACCTGCTTCTATCCTTTGAGCTTCTCTCTGATTGACAGATCTCTCGGCTGCAGGCGTGTGATTGTACCTTCCTCCGCGTCCTCTTCTCCCTCTCCCTCTTCCCCGGTTGTGGAATGGGAGATCTCTTTGCTGATCTTGTTGTCTATCAAACCGTTCCTGTGGATTACGAAATTCGTTAAACCTAGGATTATGGTCCTCCCATCGAGGTCTGTGATCACGTCGATTCTCCCTTGTAGGTGGAGATCTTATATCACGGTTTCCGTGTCGACTTTCTCTTGGGTGATAAGAACGCGGATGATTTTCTCCATGGCGAGATCCTTGTCCCCTTTCTAAGTTTATATGCACTTCGTCACGGCGGGGATGGAAATCTATTGCTTCTGAAGGATGTCTAGGAGGTTTAGCTTTTTCTTTTCTGAATTTTCCTGCCAATTTTCCAAAAAGACCTTGATTCCCAGTATTTGCTTTGGAGCTGGACGCGGCTGCTTCTTCTGCTTCAATCTGTCTTGAAACCCGCTCTCTTAAGTTATCGTAACTAGTTGGCTTTTTTCGAAACAAGTATGTCTTGAAATCACCCTCAGCTAAATTGCCCATGAGTGTGATAATAGCCGATTCATGATTGAAGTTGGGGATTTGAACTACCATGCTGGTAAATCGAGTGAAAAAGTGCCCCAAGGATTCCCCAGCTCCTTGTCTGATGGAATTCAGGTCGATCATAGTCTTCTTTCTTGATCGCGCACTCCCAAAGTGGGACGTGAAGATGTGGGACATTTGGGCAAAATTGGTCATGGACCCTTTTGGAAGGTTTGTGAACCAGGTCAGCGCAATCTTCGTCAAGGTTGAAGGGAATGTTCTGCACAACATGGCATCATTGTACTCGTTTATCCCCATTGCAGTGGTGAAATGACAAAGATGGTCTTCAGGATCGGTTGTTCCATTGTATTTCATGAGGCATCTCTCCACCGCTTTGGTACTGTCGCGGAACAAATCTCTTGAGTAAACACTGATGGGAAACCCACTGGTGCACTTTCGTTTCTTTTTTCTACAGAGTCAGATTTTGTAGAAGTGGAAACGTCTGTTGATTTATCACCGCGTCTATGTTTATTCTCTCTGTGCCAGTGATCATTCTGCCATGTCTAGCGCGGTATCTCCTGATTCTGAAAACCGTAGTTCCAGTTGCTGGGATTGTTATATGCAGTGTTTCGTCTATCAAAATTTCCATAATGCTCTTCCGGTCGATAATTCCATTGTTGACACGGATTCTGCCCCCACTGATCATAATAAAAGTACTGAGACTGCTCCTGCTGAAAATGGTTAGGTTATTCGTGTCGCGCTTCACAATACCAGAAGTTCTACGGGATGAATCCTCCGTCCATTCCATACTGATATCCGTAATGATGGGGAGGAGTTCCGAGGTTCTGTCCTCCCATCTCATCATCAGGATTTGTTGGCGGTGTTACTGGGATATACATGCTAGAGGCCTTTTGATCTTGGTGGACCCCTTGGCTCATGTCCTGAGTTGGATTGTTCTGGCTATCACTCATCTTCCTAATGTCGTGAATCTGTCGTTTTAAGAAAGTTCGATGTTAGATATCTAAAAACTTGTATTTATAACTTTAGTCGCGGACCTCAACTTTCTCAAAGGTTTGAGGATTTTTGTCTATTCTTAAAAAGGAAATCCCTTAGTGTGAGGGGGTTCCCACAGACGGCGCTAGTGAAAAAGCCTCGATCTAAGGAGGCCACCATTTTTAAGGATGGCCCGGGAACCATCCTAACAAAATGACTAAACTTCCCAACGGACTTACCTGACCCGCGACAAAAGAATCGACGCGGCCCAACCTGTGCCGCGGGAAGTCGACCTAAGCTAAAAATGAAGGATCGTTCCCTTATCGAGTTTTTTCTGGACAATTTGGAAACTCGGTTCATTTACCTGTCTTTCTTTGAATGTCTTGAAATCTATTAATGATAATCTTTTCCTTAATAGAAATTTACACTAAAAACGAACATGGTTTTCGTCCGCGGAATTCAGTACAGTGAACAGTACAGATCTTTCTATTTAATAGGTTCTTTTTCCACGCGTACGATCACTTCTTGATCTTTCTTTATCTGAGTTCACCGTCACTCAATCCGCCCTTTTCTCTCCTCTCGTTCCCAAAAAGTCCCTATTTCTTCTGAGGTTTCTCCTATTTATAGATCCTAGATAACCTTGCATGTTGTGCCACGTGGTTTTTGACTTTCAACACGTGTTATACTCGTGTGGTGTGGGCATGGTTGTCACGTGTCTGCTCTTTTTTATCCGCGGATGATCGTATTTGAGTAAATTTTCGTCCGCGGATGATGATAATATGATTTTCTTGTTCATTTTCTGTCAATTGGTTGGCATTCTTTATTTTTATTTTCTAACAGATGTTTTCCAATATTGGTTTAGTCAGCCTTATACCCCCCGACGTCTGAGTTGTACTCCTTCCACTCCCTTTCCAGATAGATGGAGAAGTAGGAGTCCAAGACGATGACTCGACGTCCAATGTCGTGGCCCCTCTCCGCGACTGCTTTACGTAGCAGGAAGCATGACTGGTCAAAGTGTTGCGACAAGTTAACCCCCATTACAATCCACAACATAGTCCAAGTGCAACCCAAATGCGTATGTAAGGCGAATCATAATCAAATGTGATAACTACAATATACCAACTTCGTACCTCTGAGTGGATCCAATTGCGGGGCGTCTGGAGGGTGGTAAAGAACTCCTTTGACAGGTCCCTGCCGCAGCCCGTATTCCGGTTCTCAGCTTCCGCACTAGACCGTACAATGGAGTGGAATTAATCAATGAGTAACCTTGCCATATAATGAAGACTGAAATGAGACGATGGGTTACCTTGCGAGCCACCCCTGTAGAGCCTCATAGTCGGCCGTAGAAACTAGTCCCATGGCAACAGCGTCACCGAAAACGACGTCGTCCTTCCCTTTAGAGGCCCGCGGTTTCTTCGCCGGTGGGCCCACATCCACTGTTTCATCCTTCTTCGTCTTCTTGAACGCCTTTCTCTGAAATATCTGGTCGATGAACAACCTCTGAATTCCCAAATTTTTTTCCCATGTCACTGAACATAATAACCCTTGTCGCCTACCTAACATCCCCATGCCACAATTGAAAACATAAAGGATTAATGGCACGGCCCATAGGGAGCGTACCTTAGCAACTTGTCGGGGCTTCTCCACAACTTCAGTACGAGTCCCCTTTGGTACAACATCATCAGGTTCCACCTAGAAAAGAAAAAGGGGTTCAATAAGTGTTTTCAATAAAGTACCGTCAACTAAATAAAAGTTCAGAACTCAAATTCAATGTCAGAGTTGCTTACCTTATCCTTGTCTGCTTGTTCAGGCTCCCCACCGGCTGCTTTTGAGCTCTCTATTACCCCTTGGACATGTTCGGGCTAACCACAAAATTCAACCCTTTCAGTTAATCCGCATCTATCTTGTGAGACAACATAAAACGCCATGTCATTCTACATAATAATCCATGTCATCATCATTTCATAACGACATTGCCAACTTCCACATCAACATAAGACAAGACCTTACCTTATCACCTTCTTGCTGGCTCTGCTCTTTCTGGAGCTCAGTACCAGTCCCTTGTGGTACATCAACATCAACATCAACAACCTGTAAAACCGATCTACAACTTAAATGGATTCCAATATGACTACCTACTTTCTATGAAGTGACGCAGGCCACTGGACCTAACCTTAGCAATTTGTTCTTTATCAGCCTTCCCACCATCTTCTGTTTCAGTCTGGGTAACGTCATGCACCTGAACGTGGAAAACGAAAACATTCTTGCAAGTGAACCCCATAAATCCAGTGTCACACAACAGAGCACCACATGTCATCCAAAAATAAACTTACCTCATCATTCTCCTTTCGTGCTCCCAATACTTTGTCCTCAACATCGGTTTTTCCAACTTTCTCACCACCGATGTCATCCGCGTACGTCTCACCCAAAAGTCCGTCTCTAGATCCATCTTCCTCTTTATCGACATCTCCAACCTCATTTTTACTATCCCTTACTCTTTGTTCCTTGCCTCTTCCCATCCATTTACCATCCCGAAGTTCATGGATCGTCTCCTCCAACACTTTTATCTGCACACAATAAGTTGTTACAATCAATCCTACATACTAAGTTCAACAAACCAGATCACAAAACCACCATCTCCTCCAACACTTTTATTTCCCGTGTCACCTAGTGTATGTCCCATGTCATTAGTCTATTTTCCCCAGTCACTGAACTTATTAAGATTATGCAGAAAATAATGCGAAAGAATGAAGTACCTTCTCATCCATCTTCTCCAAGGTATCCATAATCTTGTCGAGTGTCTTCACCACGTTTTCCCTAGCACCGTCCGTCTCCTCAGCTCGTGCACTGGTTCTTGTGCGCGGGGGGGGGGGGGGGGTCAACAGGAGCATCATAATGGTGCGCCAACGGCCGCACAATTTCGTCAAAAAGGCGGTCAGGCTCCTCATCCAGATGGTTGCACCCACCCAAAAATGACAGCTCGCCCTTCTCCGGCAATAATAATGGGTTCTCAGTAACCGTAATGACTTCCTCCCCGTCCGGGTCCATGCGTTTGACAATGATGTCATAGGAAAGGTTGTCTTCGTTGGCAAACCACCTCGTGCACCGAGGGATCGACTTCTAGGACAGCTTGTTCGCAAACACGGCGCCGAAGTCCGGAATGGATTCATATAGCCAAATCTGCAAGCCAACCGCAATCCATTTACAAACCTACACCGCATAATGGAGAAAAGTAGCATGAGGGTGGTGGATAACGTTACCTGGAAGGCCATCGGATAGCCCATCAGCCCGTATCCAAAGCGGTCTTTGCTCTTAGGATCGGGCGTTAAGTCGGCCAACCGCTGCTCAACGGCACCGGAGAGCGAGTTGTGTGTTGTCTCGTAAACAAGCCTCCCCCATGAATATCCCAGGAAGCATTCGACATTCTCCACGAGCCTGACTATCCACCCCCGCAAAGGCTTCCTCTTCCCCCCCCCCCCCCCCCCCAACAACACTGCCTCCACGATGAAGAGGAGAACGAGCTTGAATCTCTTCCCTTGCACTTGACTCCTTGAGTAGACAACTCTTCAAGGCGAACTCAAGGTCGCCCACCTTCACGCTCTCCGTTTCGAAGAAGTCCTTCACAACTTTGTTGTCCTCCTCCATTACCGTACACTTCACTCGGCTACACTAGAGCCCCGTCACAATGACAAACTCCTTCATCGAGAAACGCCGCAGCTTCCCCTGAATCATATACCATGTCTCCCACTTGTTCTTGGTCACCACTTGCCTTTGTAGTGCGTAATGCACTAATTGGGATGAGAATTGGCACCGGTTCGCTAGCTAGAGGATCCCGCAAAATTGGTTGTCCAGCAGCTTATCCTAATCGTACGGGTCGACGTAGTTGTCGATTTTGGCAAGCATCGCCAACCTCGACCCTTGGTTTACCCGTCCCTGGAAGTGCTTTTCTTCCGGGACACAGTAACGCGGCACCAGCTGCTTGTCACTCTTTGCATTTTTTGTCCGAACCATTTGTCTCCTACAGTTTAAGAGCAACAATAAGTTTTCCAGATATTTTTTATTCCATGTTACTCAGTTTCTAAACCCATGTCAATCAATTTCTAAACTCATGTCACCAATATCAGACAGTTTCTAAACCAATGACGCCATACATTCCACATCAACTCCTGAAATCTCATCTTCAAACTAATGGAAATGTGTTTATCATACCTAATACCAATCGAACTCCACACCCAATGTCAAACACCCAATTCCGGTTTCAGATTCTAAGCCCTTATCACCCAGATTTCCCACCCATGTCACCCCCTTTCTCTTTACCACACCAGATTTCGATATTAAACACATGTAAAACATCCATCCTTCTTCTTCAATCAAACCCCTAATCTTCCCCATTTCCAATTTCGACTCCCACCATAGCCATTCTCTTCAGCCTTCCTAAACCCTAACCGCCGGTTTGCCCTATCCATTCCCCAAAACCGCTCTTCTCTTCCTTCAACATCCCTTCTCTCCGGTAACCACCATTGCCACCCCTCCACAATCCCTTACCACCATAGTAGGTTCCTTCAACCTCCCATCCCAAACCCCAGATTCGAAGAAAAGGGACAACAGAGAAAGGAGCTACCTTGTGGTCGGCGACAACAGAGAAAGGGGGTACCTTGTGGTCGGCGGCGTTCTTCTCCAGTCCGATAGTTCCCGGCGCCTCTTCTTCGAACGAGTTTTGGTGGTCGCCGGCGTCGCCTCTTCTTCCTCTCCCTTTGGAACCGTTTGGATTTGTTGAATTTGGAGAGATGGAAAACCGATGGAGAGAGATGGAGTGTGGTGATGTGAGGCACTAATTGCCATGTCAACTCACCCCTTTTTTTATGTTTTTTTTTAATTTTATTTTCCTGCCCAAAACCGGCTACAATAGGTGAGGGTACAGACACATTTGTGCAAAAAAAAACAAAAAGGGTCTATTTGTGCAAATTTTCCCCCCATTGTTCTATTTGTGCAAGTTTTGCAAGAAAATGGTCTATTTGTGACCATTTTGCCTTTCTCTTATCTCCACCCTCCAGTCCTCTACCCCATTTCACCCCTCTCCGCCTCTTAAAAAAAAGTTAGAAAAAGGCCCTTAATATGCCTAAATTTCTTTGTTGTCTTTTACCCATTTTCGCTATAAAGATCGTCAAACTGTATAGCGTTTTATGTCACTAGTGATAGAAGATAAAAATAAAAATAAGATTATTAAAGCTTATTAAATCATAACCATATCTACAGTTCAACACGAATGTGAAATGTTAAAACTGATCATGTAGGTAGTTTATGGAGGAAGTAAATAAAATCCAACAATTCAAAGTGTTTGTTACACGGAGGTCGGCAGCTGTGTGATGTCTCAACACCTGTTCAGCTGCAATATGGAGAGGGCGAGTGGTGTGGAGATAGAGCGTGAGAGGCGTTATCTGTCCACCAAACCAAAAACAAAACCAAAGCCACATTTGAATCCGACCTCCATTTCTTCATAAATGGAATAAATCTCTCGTCTTTTGGATGAAATAAGAACTCCTCGATTCGAATTTCCCCCCTTTTTTAGGTTCCTGGTTTAAATAGCATGTTCCACTTATCCAATCGAATTCCCCACTCGCTCTCCTCCTATCTCCAATCGAATTGTTTCAATTTCCTCCGATTCTCTCACCTTTGATTTGTTCCCTTTTTTGATTTCTCATTAATTTCTTGTTCACATCACATAATAATCTTGATCCAATTTGGGGAGCGGGGAGGGGGGCCACACAGATACAGAGAGAGATAGAGGGAGAGATTTCATTTTGGGGTGTAGATGAAGGATGAGGGTTTGGGGGGCCGGGTTTGGGATCGCAGTGCTTGTGCTTTTCGGGCGGTTGGTATTCGGCGATGCGGATCGGAGCCCCGCTACATGCCCTGCCGTTTCGGTTAAAGATTCGTTTTTAGGGTTTCAAGATTGGGGTTTTGATGCTAGGGATGGAATTAATATCTTCCCCGTTTCTATCATTGAGGTATTATTCCCAATTTCTCCGGGCATCTCTCTCTTTTCTTGATATTTTTGCTGTGTCTTCTACTTTTCTGGTTTTGTTAGCTTCCTTTTTCACTGCTTGTGCAATTTCTGGTTTCCTTCTGTTTCTGTAATCTGTAATTGTCTGTTGCTGTGGTAGTTTTGTGATGAGAATGAATGAAATTGGAGAAGGTTCTTGTTGTTTAAGTTGATGGAAAAGGATACTTGTAATTTTCTGTTTAAATCTGTAATGTACCAGTTTATGTGAGATCCTAATTTGTGCTTATTGTTTTCAAACTTCTGGGTTTATAATGTATCATAATAGAAGCCAACTGATTCACCTTTAGTAGTTTTTAGGTGACAGAAAGATATCTTCTAGATCTGAGTGAGTGGATATCCTTATTTTATAGATGTGAATGCTCAAATCTTGGAGGATTTCGTACCGTTAGTTTGTTTCTAGATGTGGTCTAACAAAGTGTTAAAAAGTTACCTTGTTAGTTTCAGATATATGACTAAAACAAAGTGAACAAATATATAAAATTTCTTTCATAAAGATTAAAGGGTGTCCCTTAGCCATGAGTTTAAGGTATCCACATTAGCACCTGAGAAGAGGCAAGTGATTATCGCCTGAATGCTTGCTGCAGCAGATGAGCAGAATACACTGATTCTTTAGGCATTTCTTAGGATTTTTTTTCCCTCAAGGATAGGCCACAAATAACCACCCATAAATGCCATAATACAAGTCATTTTGCACAAAATCACCCGTTAGCAATTCAACCCTAGACTCATTTACCTTTATCAAAGTGTTAAATAGATGGCATTAAATCTTATAAAAATACCACTTAATGGTGCAAAAAAACACGAAATATATTTAGGGGTGTTTTTCGTTGCTTCACACATTCTTAAAAAAGGATTTTGATGTTGAGTTGCTAACAAAGTATGGATTATAGGTGGTTAGATGCATGTTTCGTCTATAAGGACAGGTTTTGTGCAGGTGTTGTATATTACTAGTGGTTTTGTGTTGTTTATCCTTGTTGTTATGCCCTGTAAACCAACATTCCCATCTTATTGATTGAACGAGTTGTTTGTAGACACAGTGATAGAAACTCTTTGTGCAAATAGGTATTGACATGTCAAAGTGGATGATACGTTGTTGTTTCTGATCCTTCGCGTTTCCAACGACTCGTTCTTGCGGATCTTGCAATGTCTCAAGGGCTGATCTCTCCGTTCTTGATTGATCTTGATCAATTCTTGGTCAATTCTTGCATAATTCCACTTGGCACCTCAAGTAACCACAATTGCCGAGTCCTAGGAAACACAACCGAATGTGTACCGAGGCCTTTTTGTGTGAGGGATGGTAGGGTTTAGGGTAGCCAATTAGGGTTTTGTTTAGGGCTACATTTGTTCGGCTTAGGGTTAGGATTTCTAATGTGATTCTTGCTTGTATTGTTCGAAGGCTTCAAAGTAACGATCAAAGAGTGTAACAATGGAGAACGTGAGTTTTGGGGTTGAAGAGAATAAAGCACTTAGCCAAGTGCTTCTTCTTTAATTTCAAAGTGAGGTTTCCAAAGTAAATTACAAAACTTAAATATGGAATGAACTATAAACTAATAATAATAACTAAATAATAAGAATTTCTTTGGCCTAACATCGACCTCTTCAATGGCTCGTTTGAACTCTTCTCTTCAAGCCATGGTGGAGCCTTCTTCTTTCTCTTGAGGAGGACATACTCTTCTTCCAATAGTCCTCGAATTGATCTTGATAGCTCGCTTGGGTCAAGGTCATTGTTTGACACACAAAAGCACATTCTTGATTGTATCATTCTCCTCCATTTGAAATCGACTCGTCCCCGAGTCGTCGCTGGGATCAAGATCATTATTTGACCCACAGAAGCTCATTCTTGATTGCATCAGTGGATTAAGGGATATCTTTTGTAGTTTTGTTTTGTTCATCCTTCCGACTTTATCATTTGTATCATTGAGTTTGGTTTGTCATCATGACTTTACAATTATCTTATGCCTATAAGAGTAGAATTGTTTTCACCGTGCGCATATTCCATGAAAGGATGATCTTTCATCTTTGTCCTTTGGATTGCTAATCACTCGAATTCCAAAAGTTTGTTATATGATTGAGGATAAATGTACAGGTGGTGAAAATTGACAGTTTTGACGATCTGGATTTCTTTCCAATTTTTTCCTGTTTTATGCCAACATCCTGTATCTCGGATATGATTATGATGATTCATGACATGATCTACTTGTTGGCAGTTTTTTATTCTAATTTTGTTATGTCGATGACTGTGCTGTTTCTTCCTTAAAGTTATTCTAATGCAGATGTAAGTGAAACTAACTTTTGCTTGGTGATCTTAAGGGAGGTGAGGTTGCTCTGCAGAAGGCTCTGAATACGGTGCATGTTGATAGCAGCAAATATGTAGCTGTTCTCTTTTATGCATCCTGGTGTTCTTTCTCCAGGGCATTCAGACCAACCTTCTCAATCCTTGCTTCCTTGTATCCATCCATCTCCCATTTGGCAGTCGAAGAATCAGCCATTAGACCAAGGTACAAAAGTCAAAACTTGCCCGTTTCTTTTTTCTTTTTTCTCATAATATGGCAACGCTATATCGTTGCAGCATACTTTCCAAGTATGGCGTCCATGGATTTCCAGCTCTTTTCATCCTTAACTCCACCATGCGTGTTCACTATCATGGTCATCGGACTCTTAGTTCCCTGGAATCTTTCTACAGGGATCTCACCGGTAACTCCTTTTTCTTTCACTTAGGGTCCATCTGGTATGAAGCTTATTTATTTCTGATAAGATACCTATTTGTTTGATAAAGACTGGATCACGAGATCATAATATATGAATTCCTTGCGCCCACCGGGATGGTTAACATGCAGCTACTATACAAGTTGAATTATCTAATAGGACCACCATCTCTAATTAACATGAAACAGATGCCCCCAATTCAATTAAAAAAAACTGTGTCGGGGGTACTCATGAGTAAGAGATAAGAATGAAGACAAGGGGTAGAAAGCAACTTATAATTTAGCAATGTCGGATGAAAATGACAGCGAATCCGTATATATGTGTTTCTCCTTATGAATGAGACATCTTGAAAGAGTGTATTACTCATTGTTGTTCCTTAATACAGGAATTCAATCCGAACCAGCTCGTCAAGTGACAATGGACAAAGTCGAATGTCTATCACGTTTCGACAAGACTGAAGAAGACTGCCCTTTCTCATGGGCAAGATCTCCAGAGAACGTATTCCGACAAGAGACGTATCTAGCTTTAGCCACAGCATTCGTACTCATGAGGCTGGCATACATCCTCCTTCCCTACGCACTCAAGTTAGCACGGTTTGCGTGGACAAGGTACTTGGCAAATCTGAGACCAAGCCGGCTATGGGAGCATCCTGCGGCCTACCTTGACAGACTGACTTCCCTGTTCAACTCCCAGAGAGACCCGCGAAAGAGACACAACTTGCAAGAAGGAGCAAAGGCAGCGAGGACCTGGGCTTCAAAGTCCCTAGCCTCTGCAGTTCCAATCGGAGAAGCGAGCACCAGCAGAGGCACGAGCTTAGTTGAGGGCCAACAGCTTGTCAACTGATAGTCATCACCCCACTGGATCTTGCTGGTGATGTCGAGAGAAGGATAACCCTGCAGGAGTGCAGGGTATCGGGTGACGGAGCGTTTTAGCAGCCAAGCGGAGCTGTTAGAAAAGCGTGTGAAAGCTTTAAGATTTGAAGCCTCATTTATATGTGAATAGTTGGATCTGGAGAGGCTAGAGATTTGGAACAATATGAAGCCTCACTTTGTACCATTTGAGTATATTTGTTTTGGAGGTTTGGGTTAACATTCATCATTTTCTGCTTCCATCTCCGGCATTCGGTGGACGCGGTTAGATTAGTGTCTCATCCAAAACTTCATGTTCTCGTCCGAAAAGACGCTCTAGGGTGGTGGTTCAAGGTCTGATCTCACCCAAACTATTGCATGTTTCAAAAAATATATATAAATAAATAAAGGAATCACATTGATCAAAAAATAAATAAAGGACTAAAGGAATCATATTGTTGTTAACGTAGGCAATTTCTCGTTAAATATAGGTTGTGTGACCACGAATGCAAAGCCACTAATTTTTTTTATATCTCATATATCATATATAAAAAGAGAGAATTACATTTTTATCCATGATGTTTATAAAATTTCCATTTCCTTGTTCTTTGAAAATTATAAAATTGTCACCTTTTTCCTCTCTCTGGTTCTCTCTCCCCTTTCCTTTTCCTTTCTCTGATTCTCTCTCCCCTTTCCTTTGCTCCGTCTCCGATCGTCCCAAAGATGATGGTTACTTTTCTTCCTCATTCCAAAGCTTGTTCGATTCGAATACTATCTTCCAACTACAACAAAGAGGAAGCAACAAGAGCCCGGTTACTATAGGGTTTGCCTCGGCAGTGATTGGGGCCACGGATTGTCTAGCCAACTCGACGACGGAGTTAAAGCTACCAGGATCTACCCCACTAGAGGTGGCAATCGGGTGGGTCGGGTCGGGTTCGGGTTCAATTTATCGGATTTCGGGTCATTCGAGTTTTGAGTCATTCGGGTTTCGGGTCATTTGTGTTTCGGGTAATGTCTAATAATTTGGTCATCTGTTTGGGTCGGGTTCGAGTTTCGTTTGTATCGGGTTTCGGTTATTCCGGTTTCGGTTGTCTCGGGTTTTTGTTATTTCGGATTTGGATTGTCTCAAGTTTTCATTATTTCAATATTTATTTTTAAAAATTGACTAGATTGTATCTTAAAGTTCGGGTTATTTCGAGTTTCGGTTATAACAAGTTCGAGCCTTAATGGGTTTCGATTGAATCGCGTTCGGTTGATTCGGATTTGGGTGAGTTTCGGTTATCGGTTATTCGGATTTCGGGTCGAAAATGGGCCGGGTTGGGTCGGTATTTAGAACAATCGGTTCCGGGTCGACTGAGTCAGATTTTCGGGTTCGGGTCGGGTTTTGTCATCTCTATATCCCACCCCGACCGCTAACCTTCTCCTGCGGTTGGGATCGCGTGTGGACCGTTGACGGGAAGTGTTGGATTTGGGGAAGGGGGACGGTGGGCAATTAGGGTTAAGGTGTGAGGGTTCGATTTTAGTTTCGATTTTGAATCCGAAATTGAAATCCATTAACTCGCGCTGAGTGATCTTCATTCCGTTACCCTCATTTCGGTTGGGGTTGGTCAGTAATTTCTTCTGAAAGAACTTCAATATTACTCTTTTATTTTTGCAATAGGGGGATGGTGGGCAATTAGGATTAAGGTACGAGGGTTCGATTTTAGTTTCGACTTTGAATCCGAAATTGAAATCCATTAACTCTATAGCGATGGGTGATCTTCATTCCGTCACCCTCATTTTGCAAGGAGTTGATCGGTAAACCATTCCGGAATGGCTCACCGGAAAGAACTTGTGGGTAGTACCCATATATCCCCGGTTCGAACCCCGGAATGGCCGCTCTTTATTTACCAAATCAAGGAGTTGATCGGTAATTTCTTCTGAAATAACTTTAATATTACTCTTTTTTTTTGCAACCTATTTCATATTCTGAATTGTTTATTACTGGTCTTATATATTGCAAAAATTCTTTGTTTTCAAACAATTGGTTAGTTTGAAAGTCAGTCCTGTTTACAAGGACAAAATGACTTGTTAGAGTGATGCTTCCATTGAATATAGTGGTGGACTAAGGGTTCATTGTTGTGAGAAGCTTACACACTAAATGCTTATGATGTATTATCTCTATTGTTATCGCATTTTATGATAACATTTAATTGATAAAGGGCTTGGGAGTTTGGATGTGAAGCTTGATGGTTTTACCTTTCATTGTGAAGTTTGCAAGGATTATGGTGATTTGGGGGCTCTTAGGCATACTCTTTCTTCTTCGTCTTCTATATATATATATATATATATATGAGAGAGAGAGAGAGAGAGAATTGATTCCTCTGATGGTGGAAGGATCTTGGTTTTTTTATGTTGGTTTCATTCACGAAGCATCCATCTAAAAGTCTATACTTTGATAATTGCACAACATGTTAGCTTGGTTCTTTGATGTTTCTTGTTGTATTATTTCGCTATGTTTTGTCACTGGAAAACACAATGTAAGAATTTACTGCCTAATATTTTTCTTAAGTTAACCAACACCAATGAGGCCACCTTGTGTTAAAATTGAGGACTTGGAGTATTTACTATGATGAACGGGTGATCAAGTATCATTTATATATAGTGCAAGTGCATGTACATTTGGTTGATATAGTATTTGTGACGAAGGAGAAATGTCGTTAGGTTTCACCTCGCCAAAGATAAAATACTAACCCAAACTAACTAGTAACCTAGTATAGCGGATAAGTAAGGGGTCGAACCCATAGAGAAACAAGTACTTCAATGCAATGTGTATTTACCAATTATGATAATAAAGATAGAATAGGAATATGAATAAAGATAGATAATGCAAATAAACTAAGATAAAGATATGAATATGAACAAAGAGAAGATTAAAGATAAGAGTGTGGTTCACAACATTAGTTGATTTACTTGATCCTTGAGATGATTTCGATATTATTCCTAAGCCTGTGTCGACTAACCTAATGTCGATTGCTCCGCAAAGATACAATCCCTTATTCAATATCACTAAAGAACAACATTACCGATTCGAGTACTTAAGACCAATTGGCATATCAATTCAATGCAATTTGGAAACAAATGAACAACCCATTCGGCCCTAATAACATCTACTCGACATAAATCAATTGTTATCATCCAATACAAAGGCATATAAATATCACTAAATCAGTGACTCTGTTTTCTATCGAGAAACCAACAACGGATTAATAGCATAGATGTGAATTCTAACTAGATGGTCAATCATAAAAAGAAACACAAATATAATCAATGAAGAACAAGATGATAAATAAACTTATAAATAACATAGAAATCTAGTCTCACAATCAACCAACCAAGTCTTGAATCATAGCAAAACCACGAGAATTCTAGGTATGCATAACATACCTTAAATCTCTAAACTTAAATCCTCTCATCTTTCTTTATTGTAATTAGTTTATGGAGGAAGAGATTAATGAATGATGAGAAAAACCTACTGAGTAATATGTCTAATATAAGGATCAAAGTTATCGGAAAAAACCCTAGGAAGAATAGATAAAAGTTTCCATAAGATAAGATTCGGTTGATCTTCGCAGATTTGGAAACAGCGAGACCAACAGGTGTCGGTTATTTAGCGACGAGCGCCGCACTTCAGCTTTGACAGATTCGACACACTGAACTTGTTACACACTTTCTGGAGTCATCGTTTGTCCGATTAATGCATATGAATATGTGTTGGAAAGCTCTTTTCAAGCATTACAATTCTATTGAAGACATTTGAAGCTAATTCAAACTTCTCAGAACCTTAAACATGGGATTTCTCCATGTTCTTCATTTCCGCTCTTGTCCCTTAGCTCTTCTTAGTCCATTTGCTCCATGCTTTCTCCACCAACATTCCTCCTTCCAATCGTGAATCTCTAATCCTGAAATTAACCAATAAAATATGTAGATTTTGAATCTTTGAATATAAATGATCAAGATGCGAATTAACTCTACAACATGCAATATGGACTCTCTAATTTCACTAAGACCTACCTATAATGCCTATGTAAAATATGAATTATCAAACTTCTCCACACTTAAGCTTTGCTAGTCCTCTAGCGAACATAGAGTAGAGCATAGAGATAGAGACTTCTTCATGTCTAAACAATTTTTTTTTAATATATCATAACAAGTGCAAATTAAACATGAATTAAGCGAACAAGTTGTCATAACTCCAACTCCCCCACACTTAACCCTTTGCTTGTCCTCAAGCAATGAAAAACAAATATAGAATTAAACATCCCACAAATAAGATCTTCATGCTATAATTTTACAAAAGCAACATCAAGCAAGAGGAGCCATGAACAAGAGAACAAACGTCCTAGCACATATATGAGCGATCCAAGGTAATTTAATCCAACCTTATATTTCATGCATTTCAAGTTTATCAATTTAATCCCACTCAATCCAATATGTCCTATGCTTCATAGAAATTGAAAGCCATATCTCAAATCTCAACCATGAATATCATTACTTGCAAGCACATCATGAGGACTTTTATAGGTTGTAATGGGGCTTTGGTAGGAAAATAAGGCATGAGAAATATTTTGGCATGTGATGCTAAAAATCCAGGAAAAAGGGATAACAATCAAACAATTAGAACAACACCACAACTTTCATACTTCGCAAATCATTCCAATGACATAAACTCCAATACATAGCAATAAGCTCTTCATTTATCAATAGTGAAATACAACTTCTTCATTCAATTCAAACGACGTTGAATCCCCCCCCCCCTTTTAAGCTTACTTTTACCCCTAGGTGAATTTTATCTTCATCGGGTCTAAGCTACCTGTTTTTTACCCCTAAGTGAATTTTATTCTCCATAGGTCCCAGGTTACTAGACTTTTACTCCTAAGTGAATTTTATCATCCTTAGGACCCATGTTAGTAGACTTTTACTCCTAAGTGAATTTTATCCTCCTTAGGCCCCTAGTAACTTGTCATCTCAATTATGCAAGAAGGGTTACCTTATTTCGGCTATGCCTCTCGCTATGTGCAGTCATACATACATCATCACTACTCAAAGCAACTCTAATATAAAGATTTTTCACCAATTCTCCTCCTAATTCCCGGATAGGGTCTGGCTAATCATTGGCTAGGATATGTTTTGTGGAGCTATTAAAAAAATGTTCTATTAGGCTCAAAGGGCTTCAAGAAAAGGATATATATATGAAGGGTGGATAAGATAACAATTAGCTAAACAAAAACATGCCTCAATCATATGTAACTCACAAATAACAAACATGTGTAATACGGTCTTGAAAATAGATAAATCAGCCAATCTCAAGAGGTAGAACATACATAGAGTAATTACACAAGAAAAGCAGAAGTTAACTTGCAAGTGTTATATTTGATAGGATTTGAAGTAACCTTAGGATCATACATGCTCAATTATATTCTCTAATCATGATCCAATCAAAATTCATTTCAAGCAATCAAATCAAATCATGGGACTTATGCAATTAAGTTCATAAAAATACTTTATAGGACAAACATGACAAGATGGGTAGTTGAATAACACATATATGCAATGCATGATATTTTTGAATTTTTGACATTTTCATTTTTTTTCCAATGCAATAAGATAATGGAAAAGTAAACATCAATACACGAATATATGACAATGCAAACAAAACAATAGAACATAAACATGAATGCATGAATCTAAGAATGCAACTTCCCCCCACACTTAAACTTTTCATCATCCTTAATGAAAATCAAATAATGGCAACAAAATTTAAGATAAAATCACAAGTGAGGGAAAAGGGAACCTACTTGATCGTGGTGGTGGTAATTGCAATCGTTGGACAAACAAGCTTTGGAGCACTGAGAGCAGCGGCGGGCGCCGGTCAGAGCTGAGGGCGCCGATGTTGTAGAACTGTGAATCCGAGTAAGAACGTCGATGTTCCGACGTCAAAACTCCTTCCAAACTGCTCTTTGAAGATTATAACTTGGTTTAATACTCTTCTTTTGATGATAGCGTTGGTGATTGGTATGATGAAGAATCAAATTTGATGGATGAAGGGTAGTGATGAATGTGGATGATGGATGAGAAAAAGAAAGGCTTTTGATTAAACCTCAAGACTTAGGTTTTGAAATTTAGATTCAAGTGGGATAATTAGGGTTCCTGTGTTTACTTGGAGACAAAGGCTTGAACAAAGGTCAGGAAATAGGAGTTGTCAAGTATATGATTTTGGAATAGGAAGGGAATAAGCCATAAGATAGAAAATAAATAATTAGATAGAAAGAAATATATTAAGATATATATAATATATATTTATATAGATATATTCTCAATAGATAGATAAATATATAAATATATATAATTATTATATAGATATAAATATAGATAAATAATATATAGATATATATAAATAAGAATAGATAGATAAACCTAACTATAGATAGATATATGTCTTAGTTATATAGATATATAGAAATATAATAGTTATAAATATGAATATAGATAGAATATATATATATATATATATATATATATATATATATATATATATATATATATATATATATATATATATATATATATATATATATATATATATATATATATATATATATATATATATATATATATATATATATATATATATATATATATATATATATATATATATATATATATAAGGATAGATAACTTCCCATTCCAAGTTACCAAAAATCAAAACCGCGTCACTGGGCAACAACGGCGGGCGCCGGTTAACCAGAAATTCTAGTCCGTTATTTTGATTGATCAAATTTGCCTACAAGTCAGTTCTCACACAAAGCCATACCAATATACAACAAATAGAATTGTCCTACTTTATTGAATTGAAAAAATAATGTGAAAGTTAAATAATATTACATTTTTTTTTATCTTGGGTTGCCTCCCAAGAAGCATCCTTGGTTAACGTCATAGACTTGACGGTTTATTCTTTCATTCCTTCAAGACTCATTCAGACATTGTTAACGCTCTTAAAAGCAAATCAAATTCTTGTGCCCAACCATAATTTGAATGAACACTAAACATGAAAAAATTGGCAATTAAGGATACTTTGTAGAGAAGTTTTGACACTTCCCTATTTACTTGAGTTTGATATTCTCTAGAGGGAATGTAAGAGCAACACAGTTCCGATGTTGTCTTGTAGAAGTAATGCTCATAGGGATCTAAATATTCACCATAATCCACAAAAGTGTTAGAGATTTCATTACCTTGCCCAGGAGCCATAAAAATCGGCTCTAGACGTGTTTCTTTAATATGCGCGATTGAGATAAGTTCTTCAGAAGAACTAGGCACTAAAACACATGAATCCTCAAAACTCATTAGTGCGTCGTCAGATGAAATAGGAGGCATAACATATGAAAGAGAAAAAGAAATAACATTTGATGGAGAAGAATGCATAATAGATGAAACCTCATACATCGAATCATGCGATTCCATGTCAGGAAGCACTAGATCTTCTTCTTCATCGTCAAAAAGGCTATCATCACTTGCAAAAATTCATCTTTCATTAGCATACGGTGATTTGGAAAATAACTAAATAAATGGCATTGATAGGCTCTTCCCTTTCTTCTTCACGTATGTCTGAGCTGTCTTGCAGAGACGGCGGGCGCCGGTTCTATAGCGGTAGGCGCCAGTTCTGCAAAAGCGGCGTCTTCCTTCTTTCCCATCATTGATTCGAAAGGTAAGGGTATGGATGCCAGCTTGTAGTCTTCTTCCACCTCTGCCATGGAACCCACGCAAAGGAAAATATCCCGCACTTCCGGCCAATCCAAAACACCAAACCATCCATTTCTCAATGATAGGGCAAAATCTCGTATTTCAGGAAGCATGCCATCCGAAACACACCATACTTGTTCTCCCAACTCATATTGGATACCCTGTGCAACATGATCGTCCACTAGATCTTGCACTCTTGCTAAGTAATGGTGAAAATACTATCCCTTGTCCTGATATAATCTCAACATCTTGAAAAACAAATTAGTAGTGGGGTGTCGTGAATCGTAAGATAGGTTCACAACAGGGTTAGATATATAAACAAAAATCAATAAATACACAAAACAAAAAAATAAACTTAATTCCTCGGCAACGACACCACTTTTGACGGAGGAGAAATGTCGTTAGGTTTCAACTCGCCAAAGTTAATAATAACCCAAACTAACTAGTAACCTAGTATAGCGGATAAGTAAGGGGTTGAACCCAGAGAGAAACAAGTACTTCGATGCAATGTGTATTTACCAATTTATGATAATAAAGATAGAATAGGAATATGAATAAAGATAGATAATGTAAATAAACTAAGATAAAGATATGAATTGGAACAAAGAGAACATAAAAGATAACAGTGTGGTTTCGTCTACAATTCACAACATTGGTTGATTTACTTTATCCTTGATATGATTTTGATATTATTCCTAAGCCTATGTCGACTAACCTAATGTCGATTGCTCCGCAAAGATACATTCTCTTATTCAATATCACTAAAGAATAGCATTACCGATTCGAGTACTTCAGACCAATTGACATAATTCAATGCAATTAGGAAACAAAGGAACAACCCATTGTGCCCTAATAACATCTACTCGACATAAATCAATTGTTATCATCCACTACAAAGGCATATAAATATCACTAAATCAATGACTCTGTTTGCTATCGAGAAATTAACAATGGATTCATAGCATAGATGTGAATTCTAACTAGATGGCCAGTCATAGAAAGAAACACAAATGTAATCAATGAAGAAGAAGAGGATAAATAAACTTATAAATAACATAGAAATCTAGTCTCACAATCAACCAATCAAGTCTTGAATCACAACAAAACCACGAGAATTATAGGTATGCATAATAGTCGAGGAGAAACGTAATGTGTAAACCTCGCCAAAGAAATTCCCACACAAATAACGAAGTACAACGATAAGTGCAGGGTCGATCCCACAGGGAAATCTAAGACTCAATCTAAAAGTTGCTTCACCAAAAAGTGGGAAATAAACAAGTAAATAAGGGAAATAGAACTAAAGATCAAGATTGCAATTGAAGTAACAAAGCATAAAAATGATGGTTTTGATAACAAATAAGTGGAGAAAATAGTTCCACCTGCGCATTCATCGACAATGGCTAGCTTAATGGGTCCTAGACATAAACTCAAGTTGTTTGATTCCTTTAACTTACATTCTTCCCATCTTAGTTTGAATAGATTAAAGCACAAAGGGCACAATTAATCCCTTACGCCTTTATGCAACCTAAGCACAGACAAAGATTTAACATAAAGATAGCACAAATTCCTAAGAATCTAGGCATATAAACAACACCAAGTAAACAAGGCAACCGATGTTTAAGACATATGTTGAAATCTCTACTTAGTCATCAAACGAAGGTTCTCACAATCCTAAGCATGCTACTACGGAATTCATTCAATGACGAAAGAACAAAAACCTAGCAAGACACTATTATGATGGCCAGTCACAATAATATCGACAATATTCGCAAGAGAAATCAAAAGAATAGTAGGAAACAACTAGGTTTAAGCCTCACAAACCACCAACAAAGTCTCCAAAACACAGGTGAAACAAGTAACGAACTTAACCACTCATAGCTGATGTAAGCCTAATTCGCCATGTTTTACACTTACTTTTATATCGATTTCTGCATACATTTCATGCATTTTGGGTTAGAATAATACAGAACCTGTGTAGTTTACACTTATTTGCAATATATAGAGGTCTACACAAGTTTTGGTCATATTTCGCAGAAATCGGACGCACTTGGGAGCTTAAAGAAAACTCATGGAGAAGCTAAGAATGGTGCAGCGGGAGAAAAGACCCTTTTTTCACCATTCCTCGTTCCGAATCAAGCTTTGATGTCTTCATGAGAGTTGTATCCCTCGAAAAGAGCTTTCCAACGCATGGTCATATGCGTCAATCCGATGAACGAGGACTCGGGAAAGTGCGTTTCAAGAACAGAGCAGAAAGCTGAGAAAACTTTACTCGAGATCGACCAAAAGTGCCTGGTCGAGGACGAAGCTGATCGAGAAGCCGAAGACGAGGACATGCCGAGTGAAACTCTACTCGAGATCGAGGAGCCCGAAAGCCGTATCCGAGCATGTCGAGAAGATCTACCCGACGCTGCCGAGAAGACCTAGTCGACAAGGCCAGTCTACTCGAGATCGAGGAGCTCTCCTCGAGATCGACGAGCGCCAGGAGCCATGTCCGAGTCTGTCGAGGACCAGCTAGCCGAGACGACGAAGCCGAGCCAGTCGACCAGGAATCCTACTCCAGATCGACAAGACCTTGGTCGAGATCGACGACGGTTCCAGAAGCCGCGTTACTCGGTTTGACGAATCCTACTCAATGTTGGATTGCTTGGGCCCGAAGATTGACGATTCTATCCAATTTTATCAAGATACATCATGAAGAGAGAGATCTATCCACTTGAAGACACTTTAGATATAATTCCCTATTTTAGATTTAATTCCTTTGTTGCTTTTATTTATCTTTAAAGTTTTAGATATAGTTTTAGATATAGATAGGAGATTCTATCCTTGATTAGCAAGGAATAGAAGGCTATAAATAAAGCCCTAGGGACTGGTTTTTCATGAATTCAATTTCAGTCAGAGACAAGTAGTTCCACAGATACAGTTTAGGAGTTCTATGGTATTTAAGGTTTTGGCGTTCAGCGAAAGTTGATTGCCGGGATTGTAAAGGCTTTGAATTTAGTTTAATGCAAGTTTCTTTTTATACATCAATGTCTGCAATTGCGATGAGGCGTGAGTAGTCCACCCACTTCTGGGGCTGGGGTGAGCCCGACGGTGGCCATGTGAGGTGATGCGGTAAAGGTCAGATCTTTTCATGCAATTCATCTTCTATCCCTATGAGCATGATTCTTTTGCGAGAGTTGAAGGTGATCCTTGTTTGTGTTATTGAAGCGAAAGTGATCTTAATGCAAATTGGATTAATTATGTGAAAAGGGTTAGTAACAATTAGGGTTTATGCGAAAGCCTCTATATGCCTATTCGTTAATAACGAAAGTTGTTTGATGGAAAGCATGATCTTTTATGCCTTTATGTGTTACTTTGCATGGTTATCGTTGTGGTGTTGATACCCTGGCTTTGGAAGTCCTTTTTTATATTGAATTTATTTCGTCGGAAATTCTGAGTTTGTATTCGAATTTGCAATTTACGTTTTCTGTGTTCTAGTCGAGATAGAGGAGAAGCTTGTCGATCTCGAGTAGAATCCTTGTCGAGATCGAGTAGGTCTTGTCTAGGTCGAGTGGAGTTTCTGTTCTGTTGTCGATTTTGCACTTTCTGTCTTCACTCTTGGTAGTCGATCTCGAGTAGACTGTAGTCGAGATCGAGTACGCCTGTTGCTTTGTTTTATTTTTTACTTTGCTTTGTCTTTTCTGTCTTGCTTTGTTCTTTACTTTCGTTCGTTATTTTCTGTCTTTGCTTTTGTTTCTGTTTTGCTTTGTCTTTTCTGCTTTTATTTATGTCTTTCTGTTTCTGTCTTTTCTGCTGCTTTTTTGTGAGATCTGTTGCTACCTAAGAACTGCTGACGTGCTTCCTCGTGGATTCGATCCTGACAACCTTCTACTACAACGGGAGGAAGTCTTGTATTTATTTGCTGAGACAGGGAAGTCAGTCTGATCTATACTTTATATTTATTTCATACTTGACCATCCTCCTGCAACAACAAATTGGCGCCGTTGCCGAGGACGCAATCATTCGCGCCTTAGGTAGTTAGATATCATGTTTTCTTTGAGTTTTCTTCTATAGGTATATGCAGGGCACCTTCGAGTATTTCGAAAGGGAAAGAGCGAGACAGTATGCAAAAGAATTGGAATATTTGAGATGGCTATACACTTTGATGAGGAGGCATGGCTTCAGGGTGTACGCGCATTTAGGAAGCTCCGAGATTCGTCAAAATCACCGCAAGAAGCCCCAATCCTGCTAGAAGGAGAATCTGAACCTGAGGTCGACCTTGACCAACACCTAGTCGATGTCGACCCATCTCCAATCGATATCGATCTATCTCTATTCGATACCCAGGTATGTCCTTCCGCTATCTCAATTCCAACTTTGCCCTCTGTCTTTGAAAAACCATTTGAAGAACCTCTAGAGGAAGAAGAGCCAGAAAAGAAGAAGTTGGACGCCGTCGCCATTGAAAGTCACTTTTGCCTTATAAGATGAAGCCTATCCCCGACGATTTTAAGCAACCGATGTTCATATTCAAGTATGGGGTCCTCACAAAGTGGTATGAAGCTCCGCACGATGAGGTGGAAATATCTCTTCCCACTCCACCATTTTGCTGTGGTGGAGACGCACAAACAAATCAACCAATGGAGCGAAAGAGGTATGATGATGAGGTATGCAAATTTCCTTTATATATTCCTTTATGCATGCCAGCTGGAGCCCAGGAAGATGGATGGGTGGAGCCATGGAGCGTCCACTCGGGGATGTTCAAGCTTCTTCACATGATGACCCCGGATGACATACCACGCTTCCCACCACCGGAGGAACCACCAGATCCACCTATACCTCCGGACAAAGATGAGCCAGGCTAAAGCTAAATGGAGAAGTCGGCCTAGCGACTATAAAATCTAGAGCTTGTAAATAGACATTTATTTTGAGACTTTTTTGGACATTGTTTTGTTTGTTTTTGGTTTTGAACATTTTTTAGTTTTTCTATTGTGGGTATATGTCTTCTACACTTTTCAGGTCCATGGATAGAAGCAAACTATATTCAGACTCGGCCCAGGCGATTCTTTTCGATATTAAGAGGCCCTGCACACCTGTCTAGTGAGTTTCTTTCTTTACCCTTATTTTTTTATACAGTTAGGACACTGTAATGTTTAAGTATGAGGTGGGGGAAGGGCTTACTTTGTGCATATTTGCCATATTTGACATTATTTGTGCATATTTAGAATTTATTTCTTTGAATTGCTACATGGCTATTTTGGAATGCATTATTGATTTATGTGCGTATATGCATGATTTCCAAAATTTTGAGAAAAAATGACCCCCATTGAAATTTTTTGATTAATGTCATGGAAGCTTATATTGAACTCGACGATGCAAAATTGGATTCATTAGAGATATAGCATGAAATTGCCTAGTAAAGGGAAGTCACAATGAAGTGCATATTTTCTTGAAAACCATGAAAGGAGGTAAATTTGATATTGCTTTTGACATGTTGCATGATAAGAGGATGCAGGACTTTATATTTCCATATAATGCTCATATTGTTATAATCCTAGCCTTACCCCTGCTTATGCATCACAAAAGCCATAATATGCCTTATTTCATATATTTCTCCACATGATCTAAATATTTGCCATTCTTTACCCTATCCGGGGATTATGTTGAGAATGATGTTACATTATGGAGATGTCATATGGTGTTTTGTGATTATTATCATTATTGGAGTTTGGAAGGAAATTGTTTGAAATTTATGGAAAATTTAATGAGTGAAAGAAAATCCAATCACCTCAGGAGATAAAGGTAGATTGACCCTGCTCTCTGAGATAATAGTTTGGAGAGATGGGACACATTGTGAGGAGTCCAAAGCACTAAGTATCCGGGGCCATTCATGACACCCATGTTTGCGACTCGCGAGAAGGCAGTGCTGAGGTTAGAGAGGTAAAAACATTATTATGAATAGAAGCAATATGAAAGGTGATGAATCTTATGGAGAAGGAATGTGGAAATTCAATTTGGAAATACTCCATTTCCCCGGATCAAAAGCACCACATGGCCAAAAACTGCCCACCTTTAGCCTTTTAACAATCTACTCCTTATTTGAGCTTAAATTAAAGTCCTCTTGATTATTAATGCTTTGTCACTTATGAATGTTTTTGCATAACCCTCATTTTGTGAGTAGATGTTGCTTTTGTATAATTGCACATGCATGGATCTGTGACATAAGTACCTTTTCGAGGATGGTAATTGATTACAGGGTTATATGACAATGAATCTAATATGTTGAGAGTTTTGATTTCTTCCCCTGAATGACAAATAAAAGTATTGCTTGAGGACAAGCAAGCTTAAGTATGGGGTGTTTGATATGAGCCTAATTCGCCATGTTTTACACTTCCTTTTATATCGATTTCTGCATACATTTCATGCATTTTGGGTTAGAATAATACAGAACCTGTGTAGTTTACACTTATTTGCAATATATAGAGGTCTACACAAGTTTTGGTCATATTTCGCAGAAATCAGACGCACTTGGGAGCTTATAGGAAACTCATGGAGAAGCTAAGAATGGTGCAGCTGGAGAAAAGACCCTTTTTTCACCATTCTTCGTTCTGAATCAAGCTTTGATGTCTTCATGAGAGTTGTAGCCCTTGGAAAGAGCTTTCCAACGCATGGTCATATGCGTCAATCCGACGAACGAGGACTCGGGAAAGTGCGTTTCAAGAACAGAAAAGAAAGCTGAGAAAACTTTACTCGAGATCGAGTACACTCTACTCGAGATCGACCAAAAGTGCCTGGTTGAGGACGGAGCTGATCGAGAAGCCGAAGACGAGGACATGCCGGGTGACACTCTACTCGAGATCGAGGAGACCGGAAGCCGTGTCCGAGCATGTCGAGAAGATCTACCCGACGCTGTCGAGAAGACCTAGTCGACAAGGCCAGTCTACTCGAGATCGAGGAGCTCTCCTCGAGATCGATGAGCGCCAGGAGTCATGTCCGAGTCTGTCGAGGACCAGCTAGCCGAGACGACGAAGCCGAGCCAGTCGACCAGCAATCCTACTCGAGATCGACAAGACCTTGGTCGAGATCGACGACGGTTCCAAAAGCCGCGTTACTCGGTTTGACGAATCCTACTCGATGTTGGATTGCTTGGGCCTGAAGATTGACGATTCTATCCAATTTTATCAAGATACATCATGAAGAGAGAGATCTATCCACTTGAAGACACTTTAGATATAATTCCCTATTTTAGATTTAATTCCTTTGTTGCTTTTATTTATCTTTAAAGTTTTAGATATAGTTTTAGATATAGATAGGAGATTCTATCCTTGATTAGCAAAGAATAGAAGGCTATAAATAAGGCCTAGGGGCTGGTTTTTCATGAATTCAATTTCAGTCAGAGACAAGTAGTTCCACAGATACAATTTAGGACTTCTAAGGTTTATAAGGTTTTGGCGTTCAGCGAAAGTTGATTGCCAGGATTGTGAAGGCTTTGAATTTAGTTTAATGCAAGTTTCTTTTTATACATCAATGTCTGCAATTGCGATGAGGCGGGAGTAGTCCACCCACTTCTGGGGCTGGGGTGAGCCCGACGGTGGCCATGTGAGGTGATGCGGTAAAGGTCAGATCTTTTCATGCAATTCATCTTCTATCCCTATGAGCATGATTCTTTTGCGAGAGAGATCCTTGTTTGTGTTATTGAAGCGAAAGTGATCTTAATGCAACTTGGATTAATTATGTGAAAAGGGTTAGTAACAATTAGAGTTTATGCGAAAGCCTCTATATGCCTATTTGTTAATAACGAAAGTTGTTTGATGGAAAGCATGATCTTTTATGCCTTTATGTGTTACTTTGAATGGTTATCGTTGTGGTGTTGATACCCTGGTTTGGAAGTCCTTTTTTATATTGAATTTATTTCGTCGGAAATTCTGAGTTTGTGTTCGAAATTGCAATTTACGTTTTCTGTGTTCTAGTCGAGATAGAGGAGAAGCTTGTCGATCTCGAGTAGGATCCTTGTCGAGATCGAGTAGGTCTTGTCTAGGTCGAGTAGAGTTTCTGTTCTGTCTTCACTGTTGGTAGTCGATCTCGAGTAGACTGTAGTCGAGATCGAGTACGCCTGTTGCTTTGTTTTATTTTCTACTTTGCTTTGTCTTTTCTGT
This sequence comes from Persicaria tinctoria, assembly GCA_037127255.1. Lineage (NCBI taxonomy): Eukaryota > Viridiplantae > Streptophyta > Magnoliopsida > Caryophyllales > Polygonaceae > Persicaria > Persicaria tinctoria. The sequence continues at coordinate 40,351,865 of JBANSL010000001.1, read as the reverse complement.
CTTGCTTTGTTCTTTACTTTCGTTCGTAATTTTCTGTCTTTGCTTTGTCTTTTCTGCTTTTATTTTTGTCTTTCTGTTTCTGTCTTTTCTGCTGCTTGTTTGTGAGATCTGTTGCTACCTAAGAACTGCTGACGTGCTTCCTCGTGGATTCGATCCTGACAACCTTCTACTACAACGGGAGGAAGTCTTGTATTTATTTGCTGAGACAGGGAAGTCAGTCTGATCTATACTTTATATTTATTTCATACTTGACCATCCTCCTGCAACAACAATAGCGTACCTAAATCTCCTTCGAATTGATGGAAAATTAAGCAAACTTGAATGGATTATTTAACTACTGCGAAATATGATTCAAGTTCTAAGAATAATCGTTCTCGTCGTCTAATTTCGTGCCTCCCCTTGATAGGAAAGAAGAGACCCCGAAAACCTAGATACTTTCCTTAAAGATAATGCGAAAATAATCCTTAAATAATATAAAATATCCTAAAATTATTAAAACTGAAAATAATAATAAATAAGTCTCTGAATATCTTCCTTAAACCCTAAGGAATAAGTCTTCAAAAGACTGGATCAAATCTCCCACCGAAAAGATAGAATTTGGATCTCGAGCTGAACTTCTCTAGACGATCTCGCCGCCGCGACAAGCATCTTGCGGCCATGACACACATGTTTAAGCAAACCTCTCGCGGGCTTCTCTCCATGGCGAACTGGTGGATCTCGCGGCGGTGGCTCAGGGACTCGCGGCCGTGACTTGTGAACTTCGTGTGTTCTTTTTCTTCTCTTCTTGGCCTTTGCTTTCCTTGCTTTCTTTCCTCTTCTTTTCTTCTTCTTCTTCACTCAATTAAGAACTTTTCTAAGCTAACCACAAGCCGGATCTACGAACCTCCATAAAACAATCGAAATAGCGTAGTTTCCGAACATTTAAACCAAATGAGCAAAATATGAAATTAACTCTAAAACCTAACCAAACAACCATAAAACACAACTAAAACTACCCTATAATGCCTATCTAAATATGCATGATCAAACTCCACCACTCTTAAGCTTCGCTAGTCCTCGAGCGAATCAATAAAAACCAACCTTTACCTACGAGTTCATCATCCATGCAATAACCTTAATCAAAAGGAATATCAATATGAAACGGAGCACATGATCAAGTGGATAAACATACTAGCATGTATTTAGCGATAAAAGCATAGAAGTAGACATCATCCAACCCCATAAGGAAAATGTGTTTCACTCATGCTCTCATGTGTTTAGGCTTTTAAGTTCAACTCTCAACTCAATCCTAAATGCACTAAGCTCATAGACATTGACAACAAAATAATCAAATCTCCACCAAAATGCCATCACTTGCAGAAAACAATAAAAATAAACAATTTGGCTCTAGTTTATTCACCTTTTTTTTTTTCTTTTTTTTTCTTTTTTTCTATTTTTTTTCTATGGTTTCTTTTGGCTTTGGGGTATTCCTTACGCGAGTTGCAAACATGGGTGTCATACTGTCATGAATGACCCCGGTCTATAAACACCTCAACTTACTTGAATAAAGTCCACTTGAACATCTTTTGATGCGAGTTGCAATCATGGGTGTCATGAATGAATCCGGTTACTCAATGATGAAGCTTCCTTTCTTAGCGGATAGTTTTCAACACCGTTTTGCACGAATCATACCCCTGGGTGTCATGCATAGATCCAGTTACTAAGTGTATCAACCATTGCCACCTTATTTCACTCAAAACTCACCAGCAACTAAAGCCAAATATAACATAAAAGCACAAACATCCGCAAGCAACAAACATGTGAGTCAGCATTGACAATAACTAATGATATCAATATCAAGAGGTAGAAACATATGGAGAGTAAATCACAAAATTAAGCACAAAGACTATAAATGAATCCAATGAGGCAAAAACAATTTCACAAGGGTCATGTTTTGTAGGATTTCAATCATACTTTAGCTTAAATCATACATGCTCAATTACATCACTAATCATGCTCCATATAAAACATTTAAGAACAATAAGGCTAAGCAATTGAAACTAATCATAGGATTTACAAGTTCATGCCATAAAATGATACGGAGTTTCACTAACCAAGGTGGGTGTTTGAATAACAACATATATATGCATGATATTTTTGGGATCTTTGACAATTTTTTTCTTTTTTTTTCATAAAATAAAAGTAAAGACACAACTAAAATTGAAACATGACCTAACTGGACGCACTAAATCCCTCCCCCACACTTAAATCTTTCATTGTCCTCAATGAAACAGAAAAGACAACGAAAATAAACAAATAAACTTGAGGTGAGGGAAAAAGGGAACTTACTAATCACTCTTGTAGTGGTTGTTATAGTGCCAGGAACTGACGAACTCGCGGCCGCAGAATGTAGGCTCTTGGTGGAGAGACGAGTTTTATCGCTAGGGCTCAGGTGTGGGAGCTCGCAGTGGCGAGTGAGAGTTTTCGCGGCCAGGAGAGGTAGTCTCCCGGCAGCGAGATGTGTGGCTTCACTAAGTTTGGTCAACAACTTTATAGCAGTGGCATGAGATGACTCGCGGTCGCGAAATAGTGTCTTGCGACGGCGACTTAAGTTAAAAACTGTCGACTCGGCACTTCCAAATACCGTTTCGATATCTGGCCTCTGCATAACCGGCGCCCTCCGTGGTAAAACAAGGCTAACCATTTGGTGGCCGCGACATAGGGTCTCGCGGCGGCGACTTACCTTGGCAAGCCTTGGTTGCTCCTTTTCTGTCCATTCTCCACCAAACACACAATCAAGCTCAACAAAACTCACAAAAACTTTAGAACACCTAATATACTATTTTAAAGAAGGGAAATTCGATACTTATTCAATGGAAATGAAATAAAAACTAACTACCTAAGAATTCAAAAGCAAAAAGAAAGAAACTAACCTTGGGTTGCCTCCAAGAAACGCCCTTGTTTTCCATCTTAGGCTCAACGTTCTAAAAGCTCAAGTAGCAATAGGCTCATGTAGAGCCATGTCCTCCACAATCTCATCTAAAAGGCCATCAAAGTAGCGCTTGAGTCTATGACCATTCACTTTAAACACTTGAGCGCTATTTTCATCCTTAATCTCCACCGCTTCATGTGGATAGATATGAACTATTGTGTAAGGACCTTTCCATCAAGAGTGAAGCTTTCCTGGAAAGAGAGAGAGGCATGATTGATATATGATACGTTTGGGATACCCGATCCTTCGCCTGTGGGCTCAGAATCAAGAACCACGCCGTATATTTGCCCAATCTTGCAATATTCCTCGATATCTTCTGATTTGGAACAAGATTAAACAATTAATTAGAATATGAGTTCTAGCATTTCAAGAACAAGAAATAGCGACAGGAGAAAGAAAGGGAAAGCGAGAGGGAGAAGTCGAGGAGCGCAGAGTCGGGTGTGCGAGGACTGCGGGACTGGTGTCCGTGTCTCCCTCTTCTAGCGATGGTTCTTCCTCCTTAGTGCAACAGATTCTGGAATTGGGTTGTGTTTGGAAGATTGCCGATTCAAGGTGTGTGAGGTTTGGTGATTGCCGATTGAACAAGAACATAATAGAGTAGAGAGCTTTTGGGATTTGGAATTGTAGAAACCTTTAATCCTATAAAGGTTAATATTAATTCCAATCGAATTAATTTGAATGCAAACAAGTGTTTAAATAGACAAGCCTAACCAGTTCTACCTTGCAAGGGATAGAGGTTTGGTTAGATAAAAGATAGATAAAATATCCTAAAGATTGATAAAACCTAAGATAGATAAATCAAACCTAATAAAGATAGATAAATAATAACTTGGTGGGAAAGGAATTAACTAGATGAGATATTTTCCTTCCCACATTATTTTCCTAATTACATAAAATAATTATATCTAAATAATATAGGAAAAACCGAAAATAATTAAATAAATATATAAAATTCGTCCAAATAGTGACAACTGCAAAAATGATGAATTTCGGCCAACTTCGAGTTTGATTCTGGAAAACCCTCAACAACAAAGTTGTAGATCTTTTGATCCTCGTTCTAACAAGGTATGGCACGACCCAATCCAATATATGGACTCCGAACGACCCATTTTACTAAGACGTCGAAATGCTGTCAAACAATCATGAACGAACCAATAACGCGGACCAAGCTCACCTTGCACCTTTGGACCTTCTTCCATGGTGGAGACTTCTTCTTTCTTTTGAGGAGGAAATACTCTTCCTCAAATAGCCCTCGAATCGATCTTGATAGCTCGCCTGGATCAAGGTAATTGTTTGAGCCACAAAAGCTCATCCTTGATTGCATCATTCTCCCTCTCTTATCTTCTATTCGTCCTCGAATCGAGTCGTTGATGAACATCGGGAAAGGAGCAGCAACCTTCAGATATGATGATTGAGGGGTGGGGGGAATGGGTGCCAGAAGAATTTGAGGTATAGGAACCTCAAAAACAACATCTTTAGGCATGATTGTTGAACAGACTTGATCTTCAATGGGAATAGGCTCAACAATCACTTCAACTTTAGCGTTGACAACTTCATGAACATCCTCAAGAGGTACAATAGCTAACTCAAGAGATATTTCATCAATTATCTCATCTTCGTCAACAATTGAGACATCCACCACATCCTGCGCAGCACCGTAGTCCAGTTGCAGAGTGATAACTTTCATTTACTTAAATTTAAACATGATTACAACCGAAGGCAATATCTTCATTGACATCTTACACATGACAACTTATTCTAAATCAGTTTCAACACCAAAATACAAATGACATCTTATACATGACAACTTACACTAAAATAAGAGAAATTTCAGTACAAATGCAAGTGCCAACACCAAAGATAATCCTCCATATGTGAATGCCATTGCTCGATCCACTCATTTTCTCGTCTTGAAGCCTTCGGATCTCAATCCTATGTGCTCGGATTGCGTTACCAGAGCACATAATGGAGGGTCGAACCATTCCCACACTCACGACCTTCTGACAGCATTGCAATGAGCAAAAATTAAGTGAAATTTTGTCACTCAACTCCATTTGTCATAGATGCAAAAAAATCAAGAATGAAACAATACAAAACAGATTACATATATTGTAATCTTATATCTTAGAAATTTCCTTCCTGGATTTTCATCTGTCATGGAAGTGAAATATTGACACTCATCTCCACATTCACATACTATCAATCTAGAATCCTTTGAAGCATCATTTCACTTTCTCATGAATAAATATGAATTCATATCCCTTTCATCTTCACTTTGATATATTAACCAAAAACTACTGATTAAAAAGATTTCCCCCAAAATTCCCATAATCAAAAACCCTAATTTCTAGCAAACCCATCCATTCGATTGCCACTGCTGCTAGATCTTATGAATCATCCATAGACGAACAAACATCACTCATATACGATTTTCTCATTTTGCGGATGCCCTCGTCGATTTCACAAAGTTCGCCAATCGCCTTTGTAGCCTGAGTTTCGTACAGAGATCACGCTTCCTCCATTCCTCGTCTCTGTTCTCTCTCTCTCTCTCTCTCTCGATCTCTCGCCCTTTTCTTCGCTATTCTCTCTTTTCTCTTCGCATTCCTCGCAATCCCTTATGTATTTTTCTTTCTTTTCATTTTCTTTTATTTTTTAATGAAAAATTTTAATAAAGTGGACGGAGGGGCATATGGCGAAAATTTACGAAACCTGCGAAATATCCCAAATTTTTGTACACCCGGTGAATTTGTCCTTACCTGAAGGGCACCACGCGAAAATTCCGTTAAATAAATTAACGGATAAACCTGAACCGAAACGAACCGAACCGAACCGAACCGAACCAAACCCGACTAATTAACCCCAGACCGGTTTAATGAACTACAAACATTTAAATCAAATGAAGTGGGGCCCACAAGTCCTTCTCCTTCCTCCCGATTCAAGTTCCCGCCTGGCGCCATGGCCTTCCTCGCACGATCCCGCCAGCGCCATTGGAGCTCGACCCCGCCGGCGACGTCCTGGCCTCGTCCCCAACCGTGGCTCACCGGCTCCGACTCCATGATCCCGCCCAACTCGCTCACTCCCGCTCTCACGTGCCCGCTGCTCCCGCGCTCCCGCCTCGCTCTCGACGTTGCTCGCTCGCACCTCTCTCGAGCCCACCCGAACGTCCTGCACTCAGCCCATGCTCACTCCCGACTAGCCTAAACATCGAAAAAGACTAAAAAACGAATCGAAACGAGGATAAAATCGGAGCTCACCGAGATGGATTTTTTGCGACTTCAGAGATCTTGATTGGAGTTCTGGGCTTCGTCGGTGGCTCGCGATGACTTGTCGGACCTACACCGGACATGGGTGAATGTGATGGAGGAGCTCGGGGTGATTTGGATCGGAAACGAAGGGGAAAGGTTTACCGGAAGGCGAAGCGTGCTCGAACAGGGGAAGGGGCTTCGGTGGCGGCGCTGGGGAGTTTCTGGGTGGTGTCGGGGCAGCGGTGGACGTCGAAAGGGTGGCTCGGCCTGCTGTTGCTGCTTGTCGAGGAACGCGGAGATCGAGGTTGGTGATGCCGTGAACGGAGCTGGCGCGATGGATGAAAGTGATGGTGAGGAGACGTAGAGATGGTGAAGGCGTGGTGGTGATGATGAAAGTGACGATGGTGGTGGTATGAAAAGACAGGAAAGATGGCGGTGGAAGTGGCGTGAAGATGGAAGCGGAATTGATGGAGTCGAGAGAGCGGGAAGTGATGGTTATGACAGAATGGGAATGGAGGGAGAGTTATGGATTTGAAAGAATATGGTGAGGTGAGAGCGTCCTTGAAGATTGAGTGTAGAATTGGTTAACCAATTACCCGGAATTAAATCTCGAATACGCGAATTTGGAATCCCAAAATTAGTTGTCGAATGTTAGTTTTCTCGACTCTCGCTTTCTCGATCAATTAGTTTTTTTAAATCAATAACGATATCGTCATCCGATAATTATTTTGAATTTTTGAGATAAAAGGACGGAAATCGTTCGTCAAATTTTACATTCTGAAAGGGGTCCGCCAAATGAGCTTTATGTTGATCTAGAAGGAAAACAGAGAAATCCGAGAGGGAGAAAAGAGAGGGAAAAACCAGAATTTGTTATTGAATGTTCAACCCATCTGTTACAGCAACATGAAAGCCTATTTATAGAGTGAAATTACAATCCCGACTTATGATCTATCTATGCATACTAACACCCCCCCTCAAGTTGGTGGTGATTCTGGAGACATCAACCCCAACTTGGGCAGGATAGAGGAGTGATGAGGCCCATGTAATGGCTTAGTAAACACATCTGCGAGCTGAGAGTGAGTGGGCACATTTTGGAGTTTGATCAGGCCAGCCAACAGTTGTGATCGAACATAGTGACAGTCGATGTCAATGTGCTTAGTCCGTTCATGGAAGACCGGATTCTATGCAATGTATATAGCAGATTGATTGTCGCATTTGAGAGGAATATGAGTGATATCAGGTACCTCCATTTCATGAAACAAACGACTCAGCCAAGCAAGCTCTTTAGTCACTCTTCTCATTGAACGATATTCAGCTTCAGCTGAAGATAAAGAGATAGTAGCTTGCTTCTTTGAATTCCATGACACAGGAGAGCCACCCATGGTGATGTAATATCCACTAATTGAACGCCTGGTAACTGGACAAGAAGCCCAATCCGAATCACATGAAGCCAGAAGCTGAAAATTTTGTGAATTGTCAAGAAGAATCCCCAGATCAGGGGTGCAATGATCTTTAGTTGGAGATTGCATGAATTGACATAAATGTTGAACTGTGAAAGACAAGTCAGGACGCGTGTTGGTGAGAAAATTCATCTTACGAACAAGCTGACGATATGAAGAAGGATCTTGTAACAGATTGCCATTAGAATCACCAAGTTTGAGAGCTGGATCAAGGGGGCTCAAAGTAACTCGAGGTGATTCTTTAGGAAAGTTCTTAAGAAGTTCATGGAGGAACATCCTTTGAGTCATGAGAATCCCTTTGCTTTGAGAAAGGAATTCAATTCCCAAGAAATAGTTTAGGGAACCCAGATCTTTGATGCTGAATTGCTCATTCAGAGTTTGTTTCAAAACAGAAATTCCTTGCAAGTCATTGCTAGTAACAACTATATCATCAACATACACCACCAAGAACACACATATATCATTGTGTTTCTTATGAAATAATGAGTAATCGTTAAGAGACTGAGTGTAACCTTGATCAATGAAGGATTTAGACAGCTTACTGTACCACTGGCGAGATGCCTGTTTAAGGCCATAAAGAGACTTATTTAGTCTACAAACTTTGCCAAGATGGATGCGTTGAAGGCCAAGAGGAACCTTCATGAATACTTCAGTGTCAATATCACCATGCAAAAAAGCATTGTTGACGTCTAACTGAGAGAGAGACCAACCCATTTTAACAGCAATAGCAACCAAACTCCTAATAGTTGTCATCTTTGCCACTGGTGAGAAGGTCTCTTGGTAATCAATTCCAGCCTTTTGAGTACATCCTTTGATGACCAGACGTGCCTTATGTCTCTCAAGGCTCCCATCTGCCTTAAACTTCAGTTTGTACACCCATTTGGAGCTTATTGGTCTCTTACCCTTAGGAAGATCAAAAATCTCCCAAGTATTGTTCTTATGAAGAGCATCCAATTCTGACTGCATGACATGTTGCCATTCAGAACTAACCACAACTTCCTCATAACAACAAGGTTCAACCAAAGGTACTAAGTTAGTCAATAGTTGTTGTGAGGCCAAGGTGAGGGCATTGAAGGAAAAACTTTGCAATTGGGAGACAAGGTTACAGTGGTAATCCTGAAGATAAGCTGGAGGAACATAAGGCCTGGAAGATCTTCGAGGAGGATTATGAATTGGTGGAGTAGTATGTGGGTGATTTGAAGGAGAAGGCTGTTATGTAGGAGTAGGATCTGTAGCAGGGATGGGCATGTAGGAATTGGAAGTAGGCAACAGAGATGGATTGCCAAAGGGAAAAATTTGTTCATGAAAGACCACATCTCTAGATAGGATAATTTGTTTAGTGGATAGGCAAAAAAGTTTGTATGCTTTCTTATCTGGTGGGTAACCAAGAAAGACACAATAGGATGCCCTGGGCATAAACTTGGTCCTACCAGCTGGAGAAGTAGAGGCATACACCAAATAGCCAAAAGTTCTCAGGTGGGAATAAGAAGGAGGACTTCCATATAGCTTCTCATGAGAAGAGACATTGCCAAGTACTTTAGAAGGAAACCTGTTGATGAGATATGTAGCAGTCAAAAGACATTCACCCCAAAACCTTATAGGAACTGATGACTGAAATATCAGTGCTCTAGCTGTCTCCAAAAGATGTTTATGTTTCCTCTCTACTACACCATTCTACTGAGGAGAATAAGCACATGAAGATTGATGAATAATGCCTTTAGATTTAAAGAACTCAACACCCATAGCACTGAATCCAAGGTCGGGAGCATTATCTGATCTGACCACCTTAACCAATCTTCCAAACTGAGTATGAACTAGCTGAATAAAGGCATGCAGAGTAGAGAAGGCATATTTTCTAGATTTCAACAAATGAGTCCAAGTAACTCTGGTGAAGTCATCAACAATTGTCAAAAAATACTGAAATCCATTATATGTATGGGAATTATAGGGACCCCATGTATCCACATGTATCAAATCAAATGCACATGTAGTAGTGATAGAGCTACTAGGAAAGGGAGATCTCTGATGCCTAGCCTTAGCACAGATCTCACAAGCTGAGACATTCTCTTTATTTACATCACAAGAGAAAAGAGTTTTAAGCTTGTATAAAAGAAGATGGCCTAAACGAGAGTGCATTAAACCAATATCAGATACTACAGAAATGACTGAAACAGTAGGAAAAGAATCAGTTGATGGTTGTGCTGTGATCAACTTATTCTTATGAATGATTGATGGAGGGGCTGAGAAAGCATATAGCCTGTTGTGAACTCTACCAAGCTCCATATGGCTCTTCAGAGAAAGGCCCTGCAACCAGCACATGGAAGATGAGAAGCAAACAATGCAATCTAGTTGAGCAGCAAGCTTGGGTACTGATAATAGATTGAACTTGAAGACAGGCATAAAGAATACACCATTTAGTGTCAATTCTGAAGAAACTCTTACTATGCCCACCAAAGAAACAGAAACTGAATTTCCATTAGGTAAACTGATCTGAATAGGTTAAAGCAAAGGCTTCAAATCCGTAAAGAAATCCAGATTGTGACACATGTGATCACTGGCCCCCGTATCAACTATCCATGTGAACTTATCAAACAAAATACCAGAAGAATTTGTTTGAAAAGATGATGAAAAACAAGAAATACCAGCAAAATTCCCATAGCTTGGAGTGGTGCCAGAAGATGACGGGGAAGATCACTGGAGAAGAGCAATGAGTTGAGTGTACTGATCAGTTGACAGGCCTGGAATAGCTGAGGAGGATGGTGTAGAAGACGAAGATGGAGTATCGTCTGAAGTCAATGAAGAATTTGCAGAACTCTTGTTCTTGGAGCCAAGAGGATAACCATGAAGCTTGTAGCAACGATCGACCAAATGTCCCAATCTGTTACAGTGAGAACACATATGCCTTTGCTTATTGTCATTGTGACGGTTTTGATTAACTGAATCTTTAGAGGAATTGATATATGGAGTCGGATTCCTTTGAGGATGAAGAATTGGAATCCCTGAGAGATTTAACAGTAACTGAATTTTGCATGTGGTAATTGATATATGGAGTTGCATGTGGAATCCCTGAGGATGAAGAATTTTTCATGGATCGATGTGTTTCTTCTTGAGAAAGAAGAAAGTATGCTTGATTGATGTCCGGAAGTGGAGAATTCATGAGAATTCCACTTCGAATTGGAATTTATGAATCATCAAGCGCCATCAGGAATTGAAAAAGACGCCGTTCCTGCTCATCTCGCTTGATTGCGTGAGTGAAACCACAGACACCAGGACAAGCGCAATCCGGAACAGCTCGGAGTGAATCTTGCTCCTCCAATATCTTCTTGATGCGAGTGAATAGACCAGAGATTGAGTCCGCACCTTGCCAAATTGAGTAAAATTGTTGCTCAATCGCAAATTTCTGCGCGCCACTTGAATGAGAGAAACGAGCAATAAGATCAAGCCAGATCAATCGCGCATTGCGAGCTCCCACGAAGCTTTCGGCCATATCCTTTGTCATGGCGTTGATCAACCAAGAAACGACCATGTCGTTGCAGCGGATCCAGAAACGCACAGTTAGAGAATCAGGAGCTGGATGTGGAAGCTCACCATCGACAAATCCGAGTTTATTCTTCGCCGATAGAGCAATTTCCATGGCGTGTCGCCACGCAAAGAATCCAGATCCATCGAAAACCTTTGTCGTAAGAATGCAGCCTGAATTATCTGAAGGATGCAGGTACAAAGGATCATTGTGATCGATTGAAGGAACTGGAGGTGGAGCGAGAACTTGCTCCATATTCAGATCGAAGGAAAGCGGAAGACGAAAAAATCCAGAAAATCTTTAAGCTGATACCATGTTGATCTAGAGGGAAAACAGAGAAATCCGAGAGGGAGAAAAGAGAGGGAAAAACCAGAATTTGTTATTGAATGTTCAACCCATCTGTTACAGCAACATGAAGGCCTATTTATAGAGTGAAATTACAATCCCGACTTATGATCTATCTATGCATACTAACACTTTAAATCTGATTTAAATTCATTTTTAATTTCCTTTTTCCGAAAATTTAGGATTTGAAAATCCGAGCATTTACAAGTCATTCCTAGTTGCACTTGCGGGGGCGTGTTGAGATGTGAATGTGACCAAAAAGTGTCCTAAATCGAAAAGTTGAACATAACAAGCCCTAGTATGTGAGTCGGTGAGCTACTCGTTTTATTGGCAATTGGTTTTAGAATGGAACCTTACTAGGCTTTTGTACTAGCTAGGCTACTAGCGCATGTGCACCCGTGCACACGACCCTCATTCATTGGTCCGAGTCGGACTTTGATAGCTTCAAAATGAGCTTCATTTGTAAGTTGATATTTAAGTCTTCTGCTTTGCTGAGCAGACCAAGTCCACCTAAGTGTTTAGGCTTACATATATTATCCCAACTGATAAGAGGAGTATATCATTTTGTAATTTGTTCTAAAAGAAGTTTTTATTTATTTGATCAATTTGATGGAGGATTCCCTTAGGTAGTAAAAAGTTTTGCATGTGGTAATTGGTTTTGAGTTGAGATTAGACTGGATCAGAGTAGCCCTACCAGCTTGAGAAAGGGTAGAAGTTTTCCATTTTGTTAGTTGTTTTTTTAGCTTTTGTATCGCTTCATCAAAGACACAGTTCGTGATTCTGCCATTTACGAACGGGATTTTTAGATACTTTTCTAGGGTCTTGAAGACTGGGATACCTAGGGGTGGGCACGAGACGGGACGAGACGGGATTGAGCCGGGACGGGATTCGTCCCGTGAAATTTTTACGGGACGGGATCGGAACGGGATTGACACTTTTTTTTCGGGACGGGATGGTGTCTGGACGGGACGGGATCGGGACGGGACGGGCCTTGTCCCGCAAATAAAAATAATAAAATATTATATAAATTTGCAAAGTGAAAAATGCTTTTATAATTCATTAATTTGTATAATATGTTGAATACGGTATTCTTCTCAACTATATTATTCAATATTATTGTTATTATTATTATTAATATTATAATACTATTATTAACTCGTATAATGATTGTATAATTAATTATAATGTTCAACATATTTGGCTACATTATCTTACTAGATAGGGACGGAAAGAAATTGAGACGAGATTCACCAAATATTGTATCATTATCGATTGATAGTTGGGAAGAATACCGTGTTTAGCTATTTGCCTCTTGTAGCTATTTACCACACTTTGACTAGGATTGCGTTTAGTATTCAAAAGGGATACGGAGCCCAGCTTGTTAGCCGGCTCCGATCTAATTTCATGTAAGAACTTTATTATTATTAACATAATAATAATAATAATAATAATAATAATAATAATAATAATAATAATAATAATAATAATAATAAAATAATAATAATGCCACGTTATAATTAAAAAATAATAATATTATTACTTTTTTTTATTCTTATTATTATAAAATAATTATAATTTACAAGAAAAAATATAATATAATATGATATAATAATATAATAATAATAATAATTTTATTATAAATTAATATTATTATTAAATTGAATTATAATATTATATAACAATAATAATATGGGAAAACTAATTAAAATACCCCCACCTTTGGAGATATGGTAAAAATATATCCTCAACTTTCAAATATAATAAAAATATCCCGACTTTTGAGGGTGGTGGTAATATATTACCCTGTGTTTTCTCACGGGTCAAAAATGCTGACAAGGTAGCCTACGTAGATTTTCTTTTGACAAGACAGTATATGTGGAAGCCTTTTTTTACAAATTGGCACGAAAATTGGGTTTTCTTGAACACTTTCCTTAGGGAAAATAAATAAAACGATAACAAATTAAACCCAAAAAACGAAATTGATTCAACTAAGCAACTAACCAAGTCAAAATTGCCTCAAATTAACACAACATGACTATTCCTAACACCAAAATCGACAACAACAACAACGAAGAGGGAAAAAAATTAAAATTACTCAACCAAGTTCGTGAACGAATCAGATGTGAAGAAGATGTGAGAGAGACAACTCAAGATAGTCGACTACAAGGGAGGAAGACTGACATTGAAGATGAACCATGAGCTACTTGGAAAACCTGGAAGCCAATTCAAGAGGCAACAACGGAAGTAGACATGATGGAGGAAAAGACGTTGGGTATGAACCCGGTCATGCTCTTATTTTTTTGCCTAAGGATACTGTTTAAGAAAACTCTTGTAAAAAAAAATCCACGTATGCTGCATTGTTAGCATTTTTTACTCGTGAAAAAACTTGTGGTAATATATTACCACTACCCTCAAAGGTCGGGATATTTTTATTACATTTGAAAGTTGAGGATATATTTTTACCATACCCCCAAAGGTGGGGGTATTTTAATTAGTTTTCCCTAATAATATTATTATTATAAATTGAAAATTATTATAATTATAATTATAAATAATATTTGCTCAAATAATAATAATATTATTATTATAAACAAACATTATTATTATTATAAATGGAAGATTATGATTATAATTATAATTATAACTAGTACTTTTCCCGAACCATGTTCGGGTTTTTTTCGATATATTTTTGATCGAACGTCAATTTTCAACCAATATACTTCTCACCTTGTTTTTCTTCAAAATCTTTGGTTGTCATGGTGAATTATATCAAACTCCCAGACTATATTTCATACCATGAAAAATAACAACTCGACCCAAACTATATCAAACTCCCAAACTATATGAAACTATGTTAATTAAGATGCAAGCTACATTGAATCCAAATACACATGATCCATAACAATTTCATCCTTCACAACAAACTAAAGACTTTTACTCAGCAGTACATTTCACAACACGGGGATGAAAACAATATGGCCATAACAACAGCAATGACATGTGTTAAACAGATCTAACAGTTACACCATGAAATAAGTATGGTTATAAGAACAGCAATCAACCAACACAACTCAACATTAATAAGCATTAATCCCGAATTCCAATCCCAATTCCTCTCTCAATTTCTCCTCTTTTTTTGTTCAATCTCAATCTTCGGGTTCGCGGCCAGAGGAGATGATGACGGGCGGCAAAGTGCCAAGCTCTGCTGGCGGGAGCCCCAGGTTTCTGACGGCGTTGGAAACAGGATTAAGGAGTTAGTTCGTTTTTTGGCTGCATAGTCGGTCGTGTTGCAAACAAGATTAAGGAGAGGAAGTTCACTCTTGATGGTGCTGACTACTCCTTGCCCATCAACAACCATCCGAATAGTCTCCATGGTATATATCATTCTAATTCATTTCAGGTTTCAACCTATATAAATTCTCTCTATGAATATAGTGTTTACAATATCCACAGCTTGTTTTTAGTCATATACAATTAACCTGTTAGTAACATTAGAGTTTTCACCGTTCATAATCACCAAAAATACACTATACTGTGAGCATCAATCGTTTTGTAGCATGCGTCTGTCTCGAGTCAAGAAGCCTTAACTCAATCTTGTCTGTAAGTTTGATTCCTCAAAATTGCATTTCAAAATGTTATTTCAAAACCATAAATTCAGACAAATTGATTTCGGGAACCACTAATCTTTTTTTTCTCGTGATTTTCTCTATGGCATTTCATCAAACAGGTAGAGTGCATGACTAAATGGTACTTCAAAACCATAAATGTCAGGAGCTTTTATTCGTCTAAACTTTATATGTAATCAAATACATGTAACTTCCTGAAATTGAAACCCCTAAGGCCCTAACCCCTAATTGAGTTTGAGTTGAGCCAAAATTATCAACCTCGGATTGAACTCATATACCACATTCAATCTAACCAACAAATTGAGTCAGAATTCATGAAATTGAAAGAAGTAAATTTTGACAAAACTGAAAACTGAAAATGGAATAAGGTGAATACCTCTTTTGATGAATTTTCTAGTTATTTCTAAAACCTAGATCAATGACAAAAAAAAAGAGGGCGTTAAGGGTGCATACCAATTGCCCTCCTCCCGGCGCCGACTGATTCCGCTCGTCCAAGATTCCAACGTCGAGGCAAGAATAGGAGAGTGGAGTTCTAGTAGAGCGACGACCAGGCGGCAAATCCGAGCGAAGAATTCATATTGGATCCAGGCGAGGGAGGCCGTGGATCTGGTAGAGCGACGGTCCGACGGTTACTGTTGACAGTAGAGCAACCGTCCGGCGAGAGGAGATGCGAGGGAGGTCGTGGATCTGGTAGAGCGACGGTTCGGCGGAGAGGAGATGCGAGGGAAGCCGTGGGGGTGCGGCGCGGCGAGGGACCTCCACCTTCTCCGGATCTGGGTGCCCCGACCTCGAATCCGAGCGAGGGAGATGAACGGATGTGAGCGAGACTGCGATGTCGATTGTGGAGCGGCAATGAAGCTGATGTGAGGGATAGGGCTGTGCAGAAAAACCCGACACGACTGACCCGACACGAAACCGGGGCGATACGACACGAAAAAACACGACACGAAAAGGACACGACACGATAATGACACGAACCGTGAAAACACGAAAATTAATAGTTCGTGTATGGTTCGGGCAAATCTCGTTACCGGATACCCGACACGAACCATTGAACCGTTTATTTTTTATTTTTTTTAAAATATACCGAGCTATGTATTTATATATATATTAGATGTAGTTAATTAGGATCACTAAGTCATGATAGCTCAATTGGTTGGCCATGTGGGGAGAGTTTCAAAAGAGACTTGGAGTGGTGGGTTCGAATCCCATTACTTCCTAATTTTTTGTGTAGGGTAAAAGGCTGAAAATTTGGCTTCATAGAGGGACACGTGACACAATATTTTGTGAAGACATTGCTTCTAAAATAATAAGTATAAGGGGTGGATATTTTCTCATACTAATAATATATTATTATTATTCTATAGTATTATTATTATTACTATTATTATAAAAATTATTATTATTATTATTATTATTATTATTATTATTATGATGATTATTATTATTATAATATGCGGGACGGGACGGGATTTGCGGGATCCCACCGGGATCGTCCCGCGTTTCGTCCCGCATCATTTTTGCGGGACGGGATCGGGACGGGATTCGCTATTTTGTCCTAAATCCCACCGGAATCGGGACAGGATCGGGACGGGATTCGCTATTTTGTCCTAAATCCCACCGGAATCGGGACGGGATCGGGACGGGACCGGGACGGGATCGGGATTTGCGGGATTTGTGCCCACCCCTAGGGATACCCATATGTTGCCAGAGATCTAGTTAGGTTAGTGTTAACTTTTGTTGTAGTTTATTGTTAAACTTGAGAGATTTGAGAAGTGGTTTATCATAATATAATATTATGAATTGTGTTAACACTGGTATCAACTGTTTGGCAAAGTTGTTTATCATATCTGTATTTGTTGCTTCACGACGTGCCTCCTTGTCGTGTCTTTTAATTTGTTTCCTACAAACCGAACGTGTTCCAGCTCGCCTTTTCTCCGCACCCAGATTTTATAATCATATTCTTAATTTGAAATTAAATGTCGGTTATACAACACAGCTAGCTTCAAAATGTTTTATTATTATACTATTAGCCTACGTACGCATTACGATTCAGTACGGTTTAAACTATTTGACCGTTAGTATTTACATATATATTTGTTCAAAGGCTGATTTGCATCAATATACCAAAAAAAAAAAAAAATGAACTTTGCAAAAATAACTATTGAGGAGATAATTTACATGGAAATGATAAAATGTCATTTTTGCAAATATTTTGGACACATTACAACAGGTGGAAGGTAACCAAGGGGGAGAGAGAGGATGAGAGAGGAAGATCCACTTTAATTGTTTTAAACTAATTTTTGACCATTTTTATTTGTTAAAATTAAAAAATAAATTTATTTTTGAACATTATTTAATTTTATCTATCTATAGACATCCACTATATGTATGTTTATGGAAAAAAAATATTTCTAATTAAAGTTGGGTCTACATCGTATCTTGATCCCAATTTACGATTTACGCTTACTAGCCAGTAACTACTGTTTCCTAGCCACCGACTACGATCTCTTAGACAATATAAGACTAATCTCTGTTCAACCTTCCACTGTTCAACCATCCGCTTCACTTTGGTGTTCGACGAGGCAAAGAGCCGCCGTGGCCGGAGTGAACCCCCTTCATCCATCTCTACCACCCTTCCTCCACAAATCTCCCTCCATCTCCACAAATCCAGTCGACCTCCACACATTTTTTCCCTTTCACAAAATCCAAAAAAAAAAAGAGAAGAGGAAGCCAAATTCGACCTAACGACCTCCGCACCAGTCGCCTAGTGCCACCATGATCGCCGCCCTCAGCCTCAGGCCTCCTCTTCCCCCTTCTTCCTTCTCCTGATTGGTGGTTGTGAAGCTCTCTCTCCCTCCTTTTCTTTGCCTTAAATCTCGCCCAAACACACGTCCAAAATTTCAAACTCCCGCCAAAAATTTTAACCCATTATAATGGGTAAAGATAACCCGTTAGTTTTGCAAATAAAATTAACTTTTTGACATTTACCATATTTTAGAGGGAAGAGTGACATTTTTACAAAGGGTGAGATGTTTTGGTATATTGAATACAAATTTCCCTTTTTCAAACTTCTAGCATTTATCCTATTTTTCAAAATTCGGTTCTAATAGTTAGTTTTGGTGTGTGTGTGATATGATATATTTTATATTTTTATATATAGGGATTGACTCCAGTGAAAATCTCAAATTGTGGTAAAAATCGTGAGGACTACTTTATAGCTTGGTTTATTTAAAACCTGTGCTAAAAACATCAATCACACGGTGACTTTACAACTCGATTCAACCTAAAAACCTTGCTAAAAACTCTAATTTTAAAATAACACATGACTTTATAGTTCGGTCAGGCCTAAGAATCGTGCTAAAAACTCATGTTTTAAAATTACATAGTGACTTTATAGCTCGGTTTTATTCAGATCCTGGCTAAAATTTATAACCTTATAGATCGATTCTTTTCATAACTGGGCTATAAAGCAAGCAAGTGAACCGAACTAAAAAGCCGGTCCTCACAGGTTTTTACAGCAATTTTGGTTTACACCGGAGCGCACTCCTATATATATATATATATTGTTGTGAGCCTATTCTGCCATGTTTTACATGTACTTTTATATCGATTTTTGCATGCATTTCAGGCATATGGGGTTAGAATAATACAGAATCTGTGTAGTTTACACTTATTTGCAATACATGGAGGTCTACACAAGTTTTGGTTATATTTCGCAGAAATCGGACGCACTTTGGAGCTTAAAGGAAACTCATGGAGAGGCTAAAAATGGTGCAGCTGGAGAAAACGCCATTTTTCACCATTCTTCGTTCTGAATCAAGCTTTGATGTCTTCATGAAAGTTGTAGCCCTCAAAAAGAGATTTCCAATGCATGGTCATATGCGTCAATCCGACGAACGAGGACTCGGGAAAGTGTGCTTCAAGTACAGAGCAGAAAGCTGAGAGATTTACTCGATATCGAGTACTTTTACTCGATATCGACCAAAAATGTCCGAGGAGTGCCTGTTCAAGGAGGAGCTGATCGAGAAGCCGAAGACGAAGACATGCCGGGTTACACTCTACTCGAGATCGAGGACCTTTCTCGATATCGAGGAACCTGAAAGACGGCACCCGAGCCATGTCGAAGAGAGGCTGCTCGATGTCACCAGGCCAAACCATGATCGGTCACCTTTACTCGAGATCGAGTAAGATGCTCGAGATCGAGAAAATTTGTGAGCCACTTCCGAGCATGTCGAGTACAAGTTAGCCGAGACACCGAGCCGAGCGAAGTCGATGACCGACGTTACTCGAGATCGAGTAAACCCACTCGAGATCGAGGAGATCTGTCCGGAAGCCGCATACGCGGTTTAAGCTGTTCTACTCGGATTGGGAGTCCTTGGATCCGATTCTATCCAATTTTGGCCGATATCTATCAACAACTATCAAGTTCTATCTATGGAGAAGACCCACCTACACATGGAAGATATTTTATCTATTTTTAGATAGAATTTCCTTATGGATTTAATTCCATTATTGCATTTATTTATCTTTAAGTCTTTAGATAATTAGATTTAGATTTAGATAGACTTTCTTACCTAGAATAGCTAGGGAAGGAGGGCTATAAATAAAGCCTTAGGGGATGAATTTTATTCATTCAATTTCTGAGAGAACAAGTAAGTAGTAGTAGAGAGAGAGAGAGAGTTTGTGGCAAGCAAGGTGGAAAGGCGAAAGCGGATTTGGCTTGTTCGGTTGTAAGCTTTCTTTATTTAATTCAATGCAAGTTAGTTTCTTTTGTTATTTGATGTCTTTCTTGATGATGAAGAACGAGTAGTCCACCCACTTCTGGGGCTGGGGTGAGCCCGACGGTGGCCATGTAAGGTGATGCGGTAAAGGTACAATCTTGTTATGCAATCCGTCTTCTATCCCTATGAGCATGATTCTTTTGCGAGAGTTAAAGGTGATCCTTATTTGTGTTATTGAAGCGAAAGTGATCTTAATGCAACTTGGGTTAATTATGTGAAAAGGGTTAGTAACAATTAGGGTTTATGCGAAAGCCTCTATATGCCTATTTGTTAATAGCGAAAGTTATTTTGATGGAAAGCATGATCTTTTATGCCTTTATGTGATACTTTGCATGGTTATCGTTGTGGTGTTGATACCCTAGCTTTGGAAGTTCTTTATATATTGATTTATTTCGTCCGAAATCTGATTTCTGTGATTCGAATTTGCAATTTTCAAGTTACTGTTTTTACTCGATCTAGAGGAGTTGTTGTCGATCTAGAGTACTGTGTACTCGAGATCGAGTAAATTGTTGTCTAGATAGAGTTGTCTGTTGTCGATTCTGAAATTTCTGTTTCTGCTGTTTTTACTCTAGATCGAGTTACTGTTGGTCTAGATCGAGTTGTGCTTCTGAATTTTCTGAGTTTTCCGTCGTCACTGTTCCTACTCTATCTCGAGTACTGTGTACTCTAGATCGAGTAGTTTTGTCTTTGCTTTCGTTTCTGCTTTCATTTGTTATTTCTTTCTTTGTTTCTTTGTTTCTGTTTTCTGTCTGCTTTTCTGTGAGATTTACAGCTACCTGGGATACGCTGACACGCTTTCTCGTGGATCGATCCTGACTTCCCACTACTGCATAGGGAAGAGTCTTGTAATTATTTGCTGGGGCACAAATCTGGTTTGATTTATTTCATTATATTTCATACTCGATTTCCTCCTACAACAAATTGGCGCCGTTGTCGGGGAAGCTATCATTCGCGCCTTAGGTAGTCAGATCTCACTTTTCTTTTTAAGTTACTTCAGTGGTGTATGCGCCGTTCTAGTCAACCACCTGAGTTTGACGGCTTAGACGAACCAGAGCGCCTTCTACACATCAAAGCGAAACTACAAAGAGCCATGGCAGCTGCAGAGACACAAGAACAACTGATCGAGAGGCTCACAAGGGATCTAGCCGCCAGGGATGCTCCTCTCGCCACTGAGAGAGCAGGCAGGCAATAGGAAGCTGAGCGTGCGAGGCAAGCAGAAGCTGAGCTTGCCCTATACCCAACCACTGTAGAGGATTATATGCACCCGACTCTCGTCGTGCCCGAATCGGCCATTCTAATCCCTGAAAACAACTATGAAATTCGCACTCAATTCCTTATTGAAATTAAAAATCATGCTTTTCATGGTAGATTTAATGAATGCCCTCTAAGGCATATTACCAACTTTACTCACATATGTCGTACTCTTTCTGAAGGTACCACCTTGGAGTACATCCTAATGAAGGCTTTCCGCTGGTCTCTCGCTGGTCCTGCACTGAAATGGTTGGAAGGGCTGAAACCACGATCTCTCACGACATGGGTTCAAGTGAAGCAGGAATTTCTGAACAAATTCTTTCCTCTTTCCAAGACAGCACTCCTGCGCCAAAAGATCACATCTTTCAAACAGCAGCCTGGAGAGACGCTAGAAAAGGCTTGGGAACGCTATAAGGATCTACTGCGATCCTGCCCTTCACATGGACAGCAACCCTGCGTAGTTCAAGAGATCTTCTTCAATTCTCTGGACTTGGCTGCAAAGGACAGAATCAACACATATACTCACTATGAGTATCTGATAATGTTGCCTGCTGAAGCATGGGATGCTCTCGACAAGCTGACCAACTATGATAACAAGTATGGGACTCCAGTCAACTATGAGGAGAACCTCTATGCCAGGCCAACACCATCTATGCCTCTCTATGAGCCCCCAAAAGAAATTGATCCGGATGTAAGGGAGCAGTACTACAGAGATCAGAATAAGAAGTTCCTCAAACAAGTAAAGTATCTTTCTGTCAACCAGTCTTGTATTGAATGCGGATCACCGAGGCACACCACTACTGAGTGCCCACATACAGAGCAAGTCAGGTTGGCAGAATATCATGAAGAGGCAGCTTACGCAGGGGGTCCCAATCGCTACATGGGGGACCAAAGGTTTCAGCAACCACAATGGAACCAAGGTGCCCCTAGGAATCCCCCGCCCTTCAGAGCTCCAGGACATCCGGAAAGGGACCAGAAAAGGGATGATCTACAGACATTCCTGGAGGAAATATAGAGGAATCATTCAGAAACTAAGCAGTCCTTCAACTCCGTCTACACTCAGATGCAAGGTGTCAACTCTAGGCTTGGGGAAATTGATATATGGCGGAAATTAGTTAATACACAGATTGGCCAGCTAACAGCAGGAATCCCCAGACAGTCAGGTTCACTCCTAGGATCTTCAGAACCAAATCCCAAGGGAAAGACTGGACACATCGCTGCTGTAAAACTCAGAAGCGGCCATCAACTACAAGAGCCAGAGGTCAAAAAGCGGTAGAACGGAGACGTTGAGAGACAACTCGACATCGACCAGCAGCAAGTCGACGTCGACGAACACTTAGTCCATCTCGAGCAAGGTCAACTCAATCTCGAGGAAGAATTAGGCCAGCCTTCGTCTGCACAGCACAATAACTCGACACCAAGGAATCTAGTCGATATCGAGGAAACCCAACCCGAGATCGAGGAAGCTGCTACACCTCCGACATCTGTTCTTGCTCCGAATAAAAAAAAGAAGTTGTCTTTCCCAACAAAATCTCCAAAGGATCCGGCAGAAAAGAAATTTCAGCGTTTCATCAAGATGCTTCAGAAGCTCAATGTCACCATCCTCTTCACATAAGCTCTTAATGAAATGCCATCTATATCAAATTCCTGAAGGAGATCTTGAGCAAAAAGCGTTCAATGACTGAAATTACAGAGGAGCACAGCCATTTGGACATACTTGAGAAGAGGCCAGATCCAGGTAAGTTTGCTATAACCATTGGATTTGGTCCATACAAAATTAATGCTTTATGTGATCTTGGAGCTAGTGTGAGTATAATGCCTTTCACAATTTGGTCCAAGATTAAGATAGGTGCCCTAGAGCCTGTGGATGCTAGGCATTATATGGCCAACAACACGGTGGTCATTCCAACAGGCATGGTGGACAATGTGCCAGTAGAAGTAGGTAAATTCTTTGTCCTTGCTAATTTCTTAGTTGTTGATATGCAAGAAGACCCTGCTTGTCCAATTATTCTAGGAAGACCCTTCTTGGCGACGGTTGATGCCAACATAAGCGTGAGGAAAGGAGTGATCACTTTCATTATCAGCGATGAGGTAATTGAGTATTCCTTTAATAAAACTGAAAGGCATACAGGTCCAATGGAAGAGGTAAAATCTATCTCAGCTGGCTACATCACTTGTGGGGAACCCAGGGTAAGAAATATGACCCCTAAGGACCTGGAAAAGAGGGATATGGAGGCACAGGTGGAAAAAATCATGGCCATCCTGAACGAGGAAACAGAGAATCCACTCGACACAAACCAAGGTACGTCGTTATGGACTAAGTACTTTTCAGATGCCTTGACAGGACGCAAGTATGGGGTCATAGTCGACCAAGATTCCTCGATATCGAGGACTCTAGTCGATCTCGACCAAAGCCAGGAGCCTCTAGCATCGTCGAGCAGCCAGACTGAAGCGCCAGACTCCTCGAGATCGAGTACTTTACTCGAGATCGATCACCACCTCGCTTCCTCGACTTCGCCTTCCTCGACGCTGAAGCCACCAGAAGCTGAACCCTCCTAGAGATCGAGTGCCCTTGTCGAGATCGACCAAAGCTCACTGTTGTGAGCTGAATCTGCCATGTTTTACAGTAACTTTTATATCGATTTCTGTATACATTGCATTCATTTGGGTTTAGATAGTACATAATCTATGTAGTTTATGTTTATTTGCCAAATTATGGAATCTACACCAGTTTCTGTTTAATTCGCAGAAATCGAGGCATTTTAAAGCAATTCTACAGAAGGTCGGAAAAGCTCGGAAAAACACTACAGAAGTCCAAGGTCAAAGCAGCGGAACCAGTCTGAGAGTCAAGGCTACTCGATCTCGAGTAGGCCTACTCGACCTAGACGAGCATGTCCGAGCACAGCCTTGTCGACAAAGCCTGATCGAGAGCCAGATCAACCCGAGCTCCGGAGCCTTACTCGATCTCGAGGACCACTGGTCGAGGTCGACGAAGCCTCAGCGCCACACCCGGAGTCGATAAGGAGAGAAGCCGAGGATGACCAGGCGAGACTCGCTGCCAGCGACTCGACTCGCTGCAGCGGACCACTCGCTGCCGCGGAAAAACCCGCTGCCAGCGGGAGAGGCAACTCGCGGAAGCGGAAGGGAAGAGCCCTACTCGATCTCGACTACCCCTTGTCGAGATCGACGAGACCTTGAGTCCAGATCCGAGCTTGCCGAGGAGAGCCACTCGACGAGACCTAGTCGACGGTCATCCCTACTCGAGGTCGACGAAGGCTTGTCGAGGTCGACGACGCCCAGAGTCCAGATCCAGTTGTCGAGCACGCCAACCCGAGGAAGCTTCATCGATGACCTAATCCTACTCGACATGGACTACCCCTTGTCGAGGTCGACGAGCACCGGTGACCATGTCCGAGCAACATCGAGCAGATCTAGCCGAGGAAGTCCAGTCGAAGAACCACCCTACTCGAGGTCGACGAGCCTTACTCGAGGTCGACTAGAGACGTGTCCAGCAGCTTCTCGACGAGGACTTGTTCGACTAGACTTGGGATTCCTTGGGGCCGAAGGCGGAAGATTCTATCCGATTCCATCAAGTTCTATCATCAAGGAGACAAGATCTATCAAGACATGAATAACTACCTTAATTAGTTTTATCTTTTCTTTATAGATTTATTTCCTTAAAGCATTTATTTATCTTTAAGTATTTTAGATATAATTTTAGATAGAGATAGATATCTTCTTTCCTAGAATAGCTAGGGAATGAAGGCTATAAATAAGGCCCTAGGGGGCTCAGTTTTAGACATTCAATCAACAATTCCAAGAGACACAGTTCCACAGAGAAGTTTAGGAGTTCTAAGGTTTTTAGGGTTTTGGCTTTCTGCGAAAGTTGATTGCCAAGATTGTAAAGGCTTTTGAATATAGTTTTATGCAAGTTTCTTTTTATACATCAATGTCTGCGATTGCAATGAGGCGTGAGTAGTCCACCCACTTCTGGGGCTGGGGTGAGCCCGACGGTGGCCATGTGAGGCGATGCGATAAAGGTCTGATCTTTTGTGCAATTCATCTTCTATCCCTATGAGCATGATTCTTTTGCGAGAGTTGAAGGTGATCCTTGTTTGTGTTATTGAAGCGAAAGTGATCTTAATGCAACTTGGATTAATTATGTGAAAGAGGGTTAGTAACAATTAGGGTTTATGCGAGAGCCTCTATATGCCTATTTGTTAATGACGAAAGTTATTTGATGCAAAGCATGATCTTTTATGCCTTTATGTGTTACTTTACATGGTTATCGTTGTGGTGTTGATACCCTGGCCTTGGAAGTCTTTTATTATATTGAAGTTTATTTCAGTCGAAAATCTGCGTTTGTGTTTAATTCTGCAATCTCTGTCTTTTTCTGTTTCTTGTCGACATAGAGGAGATCTGGTCGATCTCGAGGAGGACCTTTGTCGAGGTCGAGTTGGTTGTCTTCTGTCTTTGTCGATTTTCTTCTATCAAGTTTCTGTCTTTGCTTCTCTAGTCGAGATCGAGTACCTCTTGTTGAGGTCGAGTAGAGCTTTGTTCGTCGAGTTGTTTGTTTTCTGTTTCTGAGTTTTTGCTGTCGACCACCTTAGTCGATCTAGAGGACAGTTACTCGACTTCGAGTAGCTTCTGTGTCCTCGAGTTACTTTCTGTTTTGCTTTTATTTGCTGCGTTGTTCTTTGCTTTGCTTTGCTATATTTCTTGCTTTGTTCTTTGCTTTTATTTTGTTTGCCCTTGCCGGGTTTATTTGTTTCTTTTCTTTCTGTGCTTCTGTCTTTCTGCTGCTTCTGTGAGAATTTACAGTTACCTAAGAACTGCTGACGTGCTTCCTCGTGGATTCGATCTTGACTATTCTCTTACTACAATGGGAGGAAGTCTTGTATTTATTTGCTGAGACAGGGAAGTCAATCTGAACTATATTTCATATCTATTTCAATACTCGACATACTCCTGCCTAGTCAACAAATTGGCGCCGTTGCCGGGGAGGCAATCAATCGCGCCTTAGGTAGTCAGTTCTCACTGTTTCTTTGAGTTAGTTTGCAGGTGTATGCGTCGTTCTGGTCAAACACCTCAGTTTGACAGCTTAGACGAACCGGAGCGCTACCTACACATCCACTCCAAACTCAAAAGGATCATGGCGGCCGCTGAAACACAGGAACAGCTGATCGCTAGGCTTACCAGGGAATTAGCCGCAAAGGATGCTGCTATCACCGCTGAGAGAGTAGCAAGGGAACAAGCATAGGCTGAGCTTGCCCAGTATCCAACCACGGCAGAGGACTACATGCACCCAACTCTCGTCGTGCCTGAATCGGCGATTCTAATCCCTGAAAACTCTTTTGAAATTCACACTCAGTTTCTTATAGAGCTTAAAAATAATGCCTTTTACGGCAGATTTAATGAGTGTTCTCTTGAACATATTACTAATTTTCATGATATGTGCCGTACTCTTGGAGAAGGTACAACCTTGGAATATGTCAAGATGAAATCTTTTCGCTGGTCTCTCGCTGGGCCTGCACTGAAATGGCTGGAAGGGCTGAAAGCAAAATCACTCACAACCTGGGCCCAAGTAGAGCAAGAGTTTCTGAACAAATTCTTCCCACCGGCCAAAACAGCACATCTCCGCCAGAAAATCACCGCCTTTAAACAACAGAAAGGGGAACCACTGGCAAGGGCATGGGAACGCTACAAGGAACTGCTACGATCCTGCCCTACTCATGGACAGCCACCCTACATCATTCAGGATATCTTCTTCAACTCTCTTGATCATGTCACTAAGGACAGAATCAACAATTATACTCGCTACGAGTATCTGACGATGCCACCAAGTGACGCATGGGGTGTACTAGAGAAGCTCACTACCTACGACAACAAGTATGGGTCTACTGTAACCTATGAAGAGAACCCATACGCCAGGCCAGCACCATCTATGCCTCTCTATGAGCCAGCAAAGAAAATTGATCCTGATGTTAGGGAGCAAAACTACAGAGATCAGAATAAGAAGCTCATCAAGCAAGTCAAGTATCTCTCTGTCAACCAGCCTTGTATTGAATGCGGATCACAAAGGCACACCACTCCTGAGTGCCCACACACAGAACAAGTCAGGATGGCAGAGCATCATGAGGATGTAGCTTACGCAGGGGGTCCCAATCGCTACATGGGGGACCAAAGGTTTCAGCAACCACAATGGAACCAAGGTGTCCCTAGGAACCCCCCGCCCTACAGAGCTCCAAGACATCCAGAAAGGGATCAAAAGAAGGATGATATACAGACAGTCCTGGAGGAGATACGGAGAAACCACTCAGAAACTAGGCAATCTTTCAACTCCGTCTATACCCAGATGCAAGGTGTCAACTCTAGGCTTGGGGAAATTGATATCTGGCAAAAATCAGTTGATACAAAGATTGGTCAGCTATCAGCGGGAATCCCCAGACAGTCAGGGACACTTCCAGGATCTTCAGAACCAAATCCTAAGGGAAAGACTGGACACATCGCTGCTATAAAGCTCAGAAGCGGCCATCAACTACAAGAGCCAGAGGTCGGAAAGCAGCAGGACAACGAAGAACAGTTAGTCGACCAAGGCCTAGTCGATC
Source organism: Persicaria tinctoria (assembly GCA_037127255.1). Lineage (NCBI taxonomy): Eukaryota > Viridiplantae > Streptophyta > Magnoliopsida > Caryophyllales > Polygonaceae > Persicaria > Persicaria tinctoria. The sequence goes on along the minus strand of JBANSL010000001.1, from coordinate 40,324,055 downwards.
TCGACAAAGGCCTACTCGACCTCGAGGAGACACTTCCAGAATCTTCGTCTGCGCCGAACAGCAACTCGACTGCACCTAATCCAGTCGATCTCGACAAGACCGTGGTCGACATCGAGGAGCCCCTGGTCGACATAGAGCAACCTGCAGCACCTCCGACGTCTGTTCTGGCTCCGACGCAGAAAAAGAAGTTGCCTTTCCCCACAAAATCTCTAAAGGACCCGGCAGAGAAAAAGTTTCAGCGCTTCATCAAGATGCTTCAGAAGCTCAACGTCACCATCCCCTTCACAGAAGCTCTCAATGAAATGCCATCTTATGTCAAGTTCCTAAAGGAGATTTTGAGCAAAAAGCGATCAATGGCTGAAATCACAGAGGAGTGCAGCCATCTGGACATATTGGAGAAGAGGCCGGATCCAGGTAAGTTTGCTATAACTATTGGATTTGGTCCATACAAAATTAATGCCCTATGTGATCTTGGAGCTAGTGTGAGTATAATGCCTTTAACAATTTGGTCCAAGATTAAGATAGGTGCCCTGGAGCCTGTGGATGCTAGACTATACATGGCCAACAACACGGTGGTCATTCCAACAGGCATGGTGGAAAAAGTCCCAGTACAAGTAGGTAAATTCTTCGTCCCTGGTGATTTCTTAATAGTTGATATGCAAGAAGATCCTGCTTGTCCAATTATTTTGGGAAGGCCATTCTTGGCGACAGTGGATGCCAACATAAGCGTAAGGAAAGGAGTGCTCACCTTTAACATCAGCGATGAGGTAATTGAGTATTCCTTTAATAGAACTGAAAGGCATACAGGTCCATTGGAAGAGGTCAAATCTATCTCAGCTGGGTACATCACCTGCGGGGAACCCAAGGTCAGAAATATGACCCCTGAAGAGATAGAAAAGAGGGACATGGAGGCCCAGGTGGAGGAGATCATGGCAATCCTCAAGGAAAACACAGAGAATCCAATCGACACGGACCAAGGTAAGTCGTTGTGGATTCATTATTTTTCGGATGCCTTGACAGGAATTAAGTATGGGGTCAAGATCGACCAAGGCTCCTCGACATCGAGTAGAGCCCTAGTCGATCTCGACCAGACCAAGGCGACTCCACCAGCACCAGCATCGTCGAGCAGCGAACCAGACAAACCGGCCTCGTCGATCTCGACAAGACTTGTCGAGGTCGACCACCACTCGACGACTTCAGCTTTTGCTTCCTCGACGCTGACGACACCAAAGCCAGGATCGTCGTCGATCTCGACCACCCTTGTCGAGATCGACTACCAGATGAGGAGCCCAGATCCACCTTCCTCGACGACGACGACTCCTGGACCAGAACCCTACTCGACCTCGAGTAGGCTTGTTGAGGTCGACCACCACTCGGCTCCACCAGATCCGCCTTCGTCGATGAGCAAACCACCAGGAGCGGAACCCTTGTCGAGGTCGACCAGGCTTGTCGAGATCGACATGACCTGTCCTTCGTCGACTTCTGAATCTTCGACCAGATCACCACCAGAGCCTGCAGTCTTGTCGAGATCGACTAGCCCTAGTCGAGATCGACCAAACACAGTGGTTCCCGATTCCGTCTCTGCGAAGGTAAGCCAAGGTATGGATCTTTCTTCGCCTATTTCCATTAAAGATTTATCTATACATGGGAGAGGTCTGCCTTGGTATGTGCAATTGTGCAGGATTTCCAATGATGAGCCTAAGGACTATGAAGTTGGAGACAAGCTCTATGTCTCTAAATCAAAGGATCATTGGTTTCCCAACAAATTCAACAAGAAGCGGATGTGACCTTTCGTGGTGAACAAGATCCATTCTGGAGGATTACAGCTGATGGACAAGAATGGAGTCTTATTTGAGGCCCAAGCTACATGGGCCCTGCAAATGCCACCTTGAGCTAAATGGAAAGTCGGCCTAGCGACTATAAAATCTAGAGCTTGTACATAGATTTTTTTTTGGACTTTGTTTTGTTTGTTTTTGGTTTTGAACATTTTCTGTTTTTCTATTGTGGGTATATGTCTTTCATACTTTTCAGGTACATGGATAGAACCAAGCTATATTCATACTCAGGCCAGGAGGTGCTTCCATTCAAAATTTAGAGGCTCTGCACACCTGTCTTGTGAGTTTCTTTCTTTACCCTTGTTTTTATACAGTGAGGACATTGTAATGTTTAAGTATTGGGTGGGGCAAGGGCTTACTTTGTCCATATTTGCCATATTTGACATTACTTGTGCATATTTAAAATTTATTTCTTTGAATTGCTACATGGCTATTTTGGAATTCATTATTGATTTATGTGCTCATATGCATGATTTCTAAAGTTTTGAAAAATGACCCCCATTTGAAATTTTGAATAATATCATGGAAGCTTTTATTGAACTCGACGATGCAAAATTGGATTCATTAGAGATATAGCATGAAATTGCCTAGTAAAGGGAAGTCACAATGAAGTGCATTATTTCTTGAAAACCATGAAAGGAGGTAAAATCTGAAGTTGCTTTTGACATATTGCATGATAAGATGATGGAGGACTTTATATTTCCATATAATGCTCATATTGTTATAATCCTAGCCGTACCCATGCTTATGCATCACAAAAGTCATAATATGCCTTATTTCAATTATTGCTCCACATGATCTAAATATTTTCCATTCTTTACCTTATCCGGGGTTACATTATGGAGATTATTATATGGTGTTTGTGTCGTTGTTATCATTATTGGAGTTTGGCTGGAAATTGTTTGAAATATATGGAAAACTTAATGAGTGAAAGAAAATCCAATCACCTCAGGAGATAAAGGTAGATTGACCCTGCTCTCTGAGATAATAGTTTGGAGAGATGGGACACATTGTGACGAGTCCAAAGCACTAAGTATCCGGGGCCATTCATGACACCCATGTTTGCGACTCGCGAGAAGGCAGTGCTGAGGTTAGAGAGGTAAAAGCATTATTATTGACAAAAGCATTATGAAAGGTGATGAATCAAATGGAGAAGGAATGTGGAAATTCAAATTGGAAAATACTCCATTTCCCCGGATCATTAGCACCACATTGCCAAAAAATTTGCCCACCTTTAGCCTTTTACCAATCTACTCCTTCATGAGCTTAATTAAGGTCTTCTTGATTATCAATGCTTTGTCATATGAATTGTTTTTGCATAACCCTCCTTTTATGAGTAGATGTTGCTTTTACATATTTGCACATGCATGAATCTGTAACACTAGTACCTTTTCGAGGATGGTAATTGATTGCAGGGACATATAAGAATGAATCTAAGATGTTGAGGGTTTAAATTCTTCCCCTGAATGACAAATAAAAGTATTGCTTGAGGACAAGCTAGCTTAAGTATGGGGTGTTTGTTGTGAGCTGAATCTGCCATGGTTTACAGTAACTTTTATATCGATTTCTGTGTACATTGCATTCATTTGGGTTTAGATAGTACAGAATCTATGTAGTTTATGTTTATTTGCCAAATTATGGAATCTACACCAGTTTCTGTTTAATTCGTAGAAATCGAGGCATTTTACAGCAATTCTACAGAAGGTCGGAAAAGCTCGGAAAAACACTACAGAAGTCCAAGGTCAAAGCAGCGGAACCAGTCTGAGAGTCAAGGCTACTCGATCTCGAGTAGGCCTACTCGACCTAGACGAGCATGTCCGAGCACAGCCTTGTCGACAAAGCCTGATCGAGAGCTAGACCAACCCGAGCTCCGGAGCCTTACTCGATCTCGAGGAGCACTGGTCGAGGTCGACGAAGCCTCAGCGCCACACCCGGAGTCGACAAGGAGAGAAGCCGAGGATGACCAGGCGAGACTCGCTGCCAGCGACTCGACTCGCTGCAGCGGACCACTCGCTGCCGCGGAAAAACCCGCTGCCAGCGGGAGAGGCAACTCGCGGAAGCGGAAGGGAAGAGCCCTACTCGATCTCGACTACCCCTTCTCGAGATCGACGAGACCTTGAGTCCAGATCCGAGCTTGCCGAGGAGAGCCACTCGACGAGACCTAGTCGACGGTCATCCCTACTCGAGGTCGACGAAGGCTTGTCGAGGTCGACGACGCCCAGAGTCCAGATTCAGTTGTCGAGCACACCAACCCGAGGAAGCTTCGTCGATGACCTAATCCTACTCGACATCGACTACCCCTTGTCGAGGTCGACGAGCACCGGTGACCAAGTCCGAGCTACATCGAGCAGATCTAGCCGAGGAAGTCCAGTCGAAGAACCACCCTACTCGAGGTCGACGAGCCTTACTCGAGGTCGACTAGAGACGTGTCCAGCAGCTTCTCGACGAGGACTTGTCCGACTAGACTTGGGATTCCTTGGGGCCGAAGGCGGAAGATTCTATCCGATTCCATCAAGTTCTATCATCAAGGAGACAAGATCTATCAAGACATGAAGAACTACCTTAATTAGTTTTATCTTTTCTTTATAGATTTATTTCCTTAAAGCATTTATTTATCTTTAAGTATTTTAGATATAATTTTAGATAGAGATAGATATCGTCTTTCCTAGAATAGCTAGGGAATGAAGGCTATAAATAAGGCCCTAGGGGGCTCAGTTTTAGACATTCAATCAACAATTCCAAGAGACACAGTTCCACAGAGAAGTTTAGGAGTTCTAAGGTTTTTAGGGTTTTGGCTTTCTGCGAAAGTTGATTGCCAGGATTGTAAAGGCTTTTGAATATAGTTTTATGCAAGTTTCTTTTTATACATCAATGTCTGTGATTGCAATGAGGCGTGAGTAGTCCACCCACTTCTGGGGCTGGGGTGAGCCCGACGGTGGCCATGTGAGGCGATGCGATAAAGGTCTGATCTTTTGTGCAATTCATCTTCTATCCCTATGAGCATGATTCTTTTGCGAGAGTTGAAGGTGATCCTTGATTGTGTTATTGAAGCGAAAGTGATCTTAATGCAACTTGGATTAATTATGTGAAAGAGGGTTAGTAACAATTAGGGTTTATGCGAGAGCCTCTATATGCCTATTTGTTAATGACGAAAGTTATTTGATGCAAAGCATGATCTTTTATGCCTTTATGTGTTACTTTACATGGTTATCGTTGTGGTGTTGATACCCTGGCCTTGGAAGTCTTTTATTATATTGAAGTTTATTTCAGTCGAAAATCTGCGTTTGTGTTTAATTCTGCAATCTCTGTCTTTTTCTGTTTCTTGTCGACATAGAGGAGATCTGGTCGATCTCGAGGAGGACCTTTGTCGAGGTCGAGTTGGTTGTCTTCTGTCCTTGTCGATTTTCTGCTTTCAAGTTTCTGTCTTTGCTTCTCTAGTCGAGATCGAGTACCTCTTGTCGAGGTCGAGTAGAGCTTTGTTCGTCGAGTTGTTTGTTTTCTGTTTCTGAGTTTTTGCTGTCGACCACCTTAGTCGATCTAGAGGACAGTTACTCGACTTCGAGTAGCTTCTGTGTCCTCGAGTTACTTTCTGTTTTGCTTTTATTTGCTGCGTTGTTCTTTGCTTTGCTTTGCTATATTTCTTGCTTTGTTCTTTGCTTTTATTTTGTTTGCCCTTTCCGGGTTTATTTGTTTCTTTTCTTTCTGTGCTTCTGTCTTTCTGCTGCTTCTGTGAGAATTTACAGCTACCTAAGAACTGTTGACGTGCTTCCTCGTGGATTCGATCCTGACTATTCTCTTACTACAACGGGAGGAAGTCTTGTATTTATTTGCTGAGACAGGGAAGTCAATCTGAACTATATTTCATATCTATTTCAATACTCGACATACTCCTGCCTAGTCAACACTCACCAGCAACTGCATCCTCGAGCAGTCCACTACCAAAAGCTGAAAGTTACTCGAGATCGAGTAATAGTACTCGAGATCGACCAAACACCGTGATACCCGATTCCGTTTCTGCGAAGGTAAGCCAAGGTATGGATCTTTCTTCCCCTATTTCCATTAAAGATCTATCTATACATGGGAGAGGTTTGCCTTGGTATATGCGCTTATGTAGGATTTCCAATGATGAGCCCAAAGAGTATGAAGTTGGAGACAAGCTCTATGTTTCCAAATTAAAGGATCATTGGTTTCCTAACAAGTTCAACAAGAAGAGGATGGGACCTTTCATGGTGAACAAGATCCATTCTGGAGGATTACAGTTGATGGACAAGAATGGAGTCTTATTTGAAGCCCAAGCTACATGGGCCCTGCAAATTCCACCTTGAGCTAAATGGAGAAGTCAGCCTAGCGACTATAAAATCTAGAGCTTGTACATAAACATTTATTTTTGGGACTTTTTGGACATTGTTTTTTGTTTGTTTTTGGTTTTGAACTTTTTAGTTTTTCTATTGTGGGTATATGTCTTCTACACTTTTCAAGTCCATGGATAGAAGCAAGCTATATTCAGACTCGGCCCAGGAATTCTTTCATTCGATATTAAGAGGCCCTGCACACCTGTCTAGTGAGTTTCTTTCTCTACCCTTGTTTTTATACAGTGAGGACACTGTAATGTTTAAGTATGGGGTGGGGGAAGGGCTTACTTTATGCATATTTGATTTATTTGACCATTATGTGTGCATATTTAGAGTTTAATTCTTAAATTGCTTATACATGGCTATTTTGGAATTCATTATTGATTTATGTGCTTATATGCATGTTTTCCAAAATTTGAAGAAAAAAATGACCCCCAATGAAAATTTTTGAATAATGTCATGGAAGCTATGTTGAACTAAACGATGCAAAATTAGATTCATTAGAGATATAGCATGAAATTGCCTAATGAAGGGAAGTCACAATAAAGTGCATTATTTCTTGAAAACCATAAAAGGAGGTAAATTTGATGTTGCTTTTGACATGTTGCATGATAAGAGGATGGAGGACTTTATATTTCCATATAATGCTCATATGGTTTATAATCCTAGCCATACCTATGCTTATGCATCACAAAAGCCATATTATGCCTTATTTCATATATTGCTCCACATGATCTAAATATTTGTCATTCTTTAGCTTATTTCCTATCCGGGGATTATGTTGAGAATGATGTTACATTTTGGATATTATCATATGGTGTTTGTGTTGTTATATATCATTATTAGAGTTTGGTAGGGAAAGTGTTTGAAATATATGGAAAATTTAATGAGTGAAAGAAAATCCGATCGCCTTAGGAGATAAAAGTAGATCGATCCTGCTCGCTGAGATAATAGTTCAGTGAGATGGGACACAGAGGTGAGGAGTCCAAAGCACTAAGTATCCGGGGTCATTCATGACACCCATGTTTGCGACTCGCGAGAAGGCAGTGCTAAGGTTAGAGAGGTAAAAGCATTATTATTGAGAAAAAGCATTATGAAAGGTGATGAATCTTATGAGAAAGAATGTGGTATGAAATTCAATTTGGAAATACTCCATTTCCCCGGATCATTACCACCACATTGCCAAAAATTGCCCACCTTTAGTTTTTTACCAATCCACTCCTTATTGAGCTTAAATTAAAGTCCTCGTGATTATTAATGCATTGTCACTTATGAATGTTTTGTATAACCCTTCTTTTGTGAGTAGATGTTGCTTTTATTTGCACATGTATGGATTTGTGGCACAAGTACCTTTTCGATGATGGTAATTGATTGCAGGGTTATATAAGAATGAATCCAATATGTTGAGAGTTTTGATTTCTTCCCCTGAATGACAAATAAAAGTATTGCTTGAGGACAAGCATGCTTAAGTATGGGGTGTTTGTTGTGAGCCTATTCTGCCATGTTTTACATGTACTTTTATATCGATTTCTGCATGCATTTCATGCATATTGGGTTAGAATAATACATAATCTGTGTAGTTTACACTTATTTCCAATACATGGAGGTCTACACAAGTTTTGGTTATATTTCGCAGAAATCGGACGCACTTTGGAGCTTAAAGGAAACTCATGGAGAGGCTAAAAATGATGCAGCTGGAGAAAACGCCATTTTTCACCATTCCTCGTTCTGAATCAAGCTTTCATGTCTTCATAAAATTGTAGCCCTCGGAAAGAGATTTCCAACGCATGTTCATATGCGTCAATCCGACGAACGAGGACTCGGAAAAGTGCGTTTCAAGAACATAGCAGAAAGCTGAGAGATTTACTCGATATCGACCAAAAATGTCCGAGGAGTGCATGGTCGAGGAGGAGCTGATCGAGAAGCCGAAGACGAAGACATATCGGGTTACACTCTACTCGAGATCGAGGATCTTTCTCGATATCCAGGAACCTGGAAGATGGCACCTGAGCCATGTCGAAGAGAAGCTGCTCGACGTCACCAGGCCAAACCATGATCGGTCACCTTTACTCGAGATCGAGTAAGATCCTCGAGATCGAGAAAATTTGTGAGCCACTTCTGAGCATGTCGAGCACCAGTTACCCGAGACGCCGAGCTGAACGAAGTCGATGACCGACGTTACTCGAAATCGAGTAAACCTACTCGGGATCGAGGAGATCTGTCCGGAAGCCGCGTACGCGGTTTAAGCTTTTCTACTCGGATTGGGAGTCCTTGGATCCGATTCTATCCAATTTTGGCCGAGATCTATCAACAACTATCAAGTTCTATCTATGGAGAAGACCTACCTACACATGGAAGATATTTTATCTATTTTTAGATAGAATTTCCTTATGGATTTAATTCCATTATTGCATTTATTTATCTTTAAGTCTTTAGATAATTAGATTTAGATTTAGATAGACTTTCTTACCTAGAATAGCTAGGGAAGGAGGGCTATAAATAAAGCCTTAGGGGCTGAATTTTATTCATTCAATTTCAGAGATAACAAGTAAGTAGTAGTAGAGAGAGAGAGAGTTTGTGGCGAGCAAGGTGGAAAGGCGAAAGTAGATTTGGCTTGTTCGGTTGTAAGCTTTCTTTATTTAATTCAATGCAAGTTAGTTTCTTTTGTTATTTGATGTCTTTCTTGATGATGGAGAGCGAGTAGTCCACCCACTTCTGGGGCTGGGGTGAGCCCGACGGTGGCCATGTAAGGTGATGCGGTAAAGGTACAATCTTGTTATGCAATCCGTCTTCTATCCCTATGAGCATGATTCTTTTGCGTGAGTTAAAGGTGATCCTTATTTGTGCTATTGAAGTGAAAGTGAACTTAATGCAACTTGGGTTAATTATGTGAAAATGGTTAGTTACAATTAGGGTTTATGCGAAAGCCTCTATATGCATATCTGTTAATAGCGAAAGTTATTTTGATGGAAAGCATGATCTTTTATGCCTTTATGTGTTACTTTGCATGATTATCGTTGTGGTGTTGATACCCTGGCTTTGGAAGTTCTTTATATATTGATTTATTTCGTCCAAAATCCGAGTTATGTGATTCGAATTTGCAATTTTCAAGTTACTGTTTTTACTCGATCTAGAGGAGTTCTTGTCGATCTAGAGTACTGTGTACTCGAGATCGAGTAAATTATTGTCTAGATAGAGTTGTCTGTTGTCGATTCTAAAATTTCTGTTTCTGCTGTTTTTACTCCAGATCGAGTTATTGTTGGTCTAGATCGAGTTGTGCTTCTGAATTTTCTGAGTTTTCTGTCGTCACTGTTCTTACTCTATCTCGAGTACTGTGTACTCGAGATCGAGTAGTTCTGTGTTTGCTTTCATTTCTGCTTTCGTTTGTTATTTCTTTCTTTGTTTCTTTATTTCTGTTTTCTGTCTGCTTTTCTCTGAGATTTACAACTACCTGGGATACGCTGACACGCTTCCTCGTGGATCGATCCTAACTTCCCACTACTGCATAGGGAGGAGTCTTGTAATTATTTGCTGGGGCACGAATCTGGTTTGATCTATTTCATTATATTTCATACTCGATTTCCTCATACAACATATATATATAGGGATTGACTCAGGTGAAGACCATTTCTTATAGTGAATACCGAAAGGACTAGTCCTATTGGCTAGTGGACCCCTCCACTTTTCAACCAAAATCCAACCAAAAAACCAAAAATTACATAGAATAGCCACTAGTTTTGGAATTTCAAGTTGTGTGTTATTTTAAGTTTTCCTTAATATTCCGCTTTTATATTATTATTATTTGTGATCTTGTAATTTGGTATCAGAGCCAGGTTAATTAAAAATAAATCTGTATTTATCTGTAAGACAATCTGAAGGTGTCTACTAATTACCCCCATAAGACTTATCCTCATGCTTTACATTTAGATGTAAACGATAACCATTTTGGAGCAATTTTAAATGTCATTTCAGACCAACTTATAGATCTAAAACTCAAAGTTAAAAAATTAGAACAATTATATATTGAGATTAGCAGTAAAATATTTAAGACTGTAAAAGACACAAGCGAAGTACATCACTCAACAAATCTAAAAGCCATTAACGAAATCAGCCATCACATAAGCCTAACATTGGGTGGTGAAATCAAGAAAGGAGATCCTTTTAAATATAGTTATCCATTTAAAAAATCCAAAAAGAAGTTTTCTAGTAAATTAGATAATATAAAGAACAAGGCATCGGTAGAAGAAGATCAAGACGAAAATCAAAACCCTAAAAATGAATCAACATCCAATTCGAAAAATAAAGAGATTTAGCACTAAGTTGGATGACCCAGAATGGAAGATGAAATTACAGAAACAAAAAGCCATTGAAACCAACTCTATGAACCAAGAGGTCATGAGCGACGACGAGTCTGAAAAGAATTCAGATGAAGAAGTTGTGTATCAACAAATGACATTAATTAACCTAAAAGATATGGAAAACATTCCCATATCTAGAGTCCAAAAAAGGTTAAATGAAATTTTAAGACAAAGAAGGTTGAGGGAGAATGAACCTGTAGAACAAAATGAAGCTAGAAGATATTACAGGCGATATGAACACGGTTCTACTAGCAATTACAGACCTAGGTTAAAGCCTAGTGAATTTCTGGAAAAGAAGGAAAGATTTGGAGTAAGCGTTATGCCATAGACCAAATCAAAAAGAAATTAATCTAGAACTCATAAGTGAAACATGTTATAAATTAAACATAGATGGTGTGAGCAATAGGCGTGAAATCATATAGTTCTGGAAGAAAAGTATGATGACTGTATTAAACATGAATGTAGGTTGGAACTCTTCTCAATTCCTTAATTACATAGAGCATAGTTTCTATGGATGTATTGCCGACTGGTATGGAGCTATTGGTGATGAATCAACACAAGAGCTTAGAAATTTGGCAAGCTCAGTAACAATGTTCACGTTAATATGTGATTTAATAGAAGACGAATTCATAGGAGAAAAAGAAGATGAAGATAAGGAAGCTTTAAAGTGGCAAAGAACCTTAAACAATCTTGAAATTTGTAACATGAAATATGTTGATAATTACATAACAGAATTCGAGAAGTATTATTATTAGACAGGGGAAAACAACACTAATCTGCAAATGTTATTTGATAAACTTCCTGCCCCAATTAATGAACAAATAAGTGAAGAGTATCGAGAGTTAATTAAAAATGGACATAAAGATACTCTTGGTAACAGAATTTCCTATGTTAGGAAATGGGTCGAGAAAAAATGTCGAGACGTAAGAAGCACCCAAAGAATGAAAAAACAATTCTTAACTTTTTGGGAGACGCCAACAGAATGGGGATGCAATAATAGAGATTATCAAGAAAAAAGAAACTAAATGAGAAAAAGTTTTAATAAACAAAGAGGTGAAAAATATTATAAGAAGTATTATAAAAAACCATTCTCTAAAAACACAAGGTTTTTCCAAAAAACCATTCTCTAAAAACCAGTCTAGAAAAAACCATTCTCTAAGAAGTATTATAAAAAACCAGAAGTGTTAGGAATGCGGAGAATCCGGTCATTATGCTAATGAATGAAAAAACAAGAAGAACAATAGATTAGCAGAAGCCCTAGGTAGTTTCGATAATATCGAGATATCTGAAGATGAAGCAGTAGACCTAGCCCAAAGAAATAACAAAGGGATAATAGAAATAATAGAGGAAAAGCTCGAAGAAGAAATAGAATCTGAAAATGAGTCAATAAAAGGTGAGGAGATTAATGAAATGATGGAAGGAGAATCTCTTAGTGAGTTCTCTGATGAATATGAAATGACTACTTTAGCTCAACTTCAGCAAGCTGAAACCTCTATTGATGAGGAACAAGTTGAAGAAATAACGAGGTCAGTGGTTGATTTCCCGATCATCGCTAAAGAACAGTTTGTTAAAAAATCATTATTCTCTAAATATGCTAAATATGTTTGCGAAAAAATGTCTGGAGATGTAACTGTCAGGAATAATGAAAATCAAGCAACTGAAGTAAACTTAATCAATTGGGCAAACATTCAGAAACATAACAAAGATAAAAAAAAAAATATTTTCATATGTGGCATCTAAGTAATTATAACTCCATTACAAGAATATGGAAAAGATGTGCAATGCATTAATATTGTTTGTGACATTAGGCATAAAAAGGTTAGTGATCAATGCATCATTAGTATAGTCTGTAATTTGAGTTAAGGAGCAATTTCTTGGATTTGTAGGCCTAACTATTATGTTAGTCTAGAAGATCATTATGCATCTAAGTTCTTATCTATAAAATTGTTAACATAAGGTATTAGTATGCATAAGGGAACTTGTCCTTTACAATTAAAGTGGAAGGTAGTTTGTAAACTTGAGAATACTACAAATCCTCCACAAAAATGTCATATAGTGGAAGCTGAGAAACACGAGGTTGTAGGTCCAAGCAAAGAGGTTGTACCTATTAAGCTAAGACCTGGTCAAATAAGACTTAAGACCATTTGGATAAACGCATTTTAAAATTCGACGGGTGCTAGCAGTAATAAGGTTTTAACCGTAGATGAAGAAGGTAGAATCCATACGAATGCTAAACCACCAGTCAATCTCTCTAGATGTCCAAGTTTGCCTAGAAACACTGGTTTTAGGTTCAATCCTAATCTTAGTATTACTCCGAGGAATCAGGGAGCTACCACTAGTAGAAAAGGCAAATCGTTTGTGGTAGATGAAGATATAGTAAGCATGATAGCGGCATTAAACAAGAGGTGAGAAAATAAAATTATGAAAGAACCAACCAGACATAGTATAGATCTAGGTTCTAGCCCATTTAGGGAATCAATACCATCAATCCCCCCAATAGTTCAAAAGGTTAGAGAAAATCAAGAAGGATCATCTACTTCTGAGCCAAAAGGAGAGCTAATAGGGTACTCCACTAAAACCATTAGTGAACCTATCTATGAAAATGACCCAAGGGCTAAAGATTTAAAAGAATCTCTCACAGATTCTTTATTTGAAGATGAAATGGGTATGAGAATGGAAGTAATAGACCTTAGACATCTCTATGGAGATAATATGAGGGTAGAATAAAGCCTTGAACATGTCAGCAAAGAATCACTAAAGAAAAACTATAGGATTACCAACCCCAATAGCATTTATATCCCGGTAAGTATTTGCTTAGAAGGGTTCAATAAATATGAGTTATGTGCCTTTGTAGATACTAGATGTTCAGTATGCTTTAGTAAGAAGGCATTATTTCCTGAGTTTATTTGGCAGAAGTCTCGTAGACCAATTCAAGTTAGAATAGCCGATGATAGTATCATGGTTCATTCAGAATTAGCTTCTGATGTACCTATCATGATAGGAGGAGTCCAATGTGTAATTCCTACACTCGGGGCTACTGATCAGCCCTCACATGATATGTTAATTGGAAATAATTTCCAAAGACTCCATGTTCCAGTAACTCAGCACCTAGACATGATGGTCTTCAACATCAATGGAGAAGACGCTTGGGTTAAAAAGATTAAACAAGCTTATACACACCAAGCAATAGAATTTACGCGCACTAAGCGTGGTGAGGAATATATTCTTCCTACACAAAGAGAATTTGCACTCTCTATATGTGAAGTAACATTAAAAGATAAAATGCTTAAACAACAAGAAAAAATGTGTAAGGAGTTATATTCTGAAAATCCTTTAAAATTTTGGGAAAAAGATACATCATTTGCTACCATAGAACTAATAGATCCAAAAGCGGTCATTAGAGTAAAACAGATGGTTTACACTTATAAGGATCAACAAGAATTTAAAGAACAAATTGATGAACTATTAAGGAAGGGTTTAATACGAGAAAGTAAAAGTCCTCATTCTAGTCCTGCCTTTATGGTCAGGAATCATGCAGAAGAAAAAAAAAGGAAAATCTAGTATGGTTATCAATTACAAAAAGCTTAATGATAATACTATTTTTGATGGATATTATATTCCTAATAAGACAGTTTTATGTAATAGAATACAGGGAGCCACTTGATTCTCTAAAATGGATTGTAAAAAAGTGGATGAAAAAAGTATTCCACTTACTGCATTTAGTGCTCCACAAGGACACTATGAATGGGTAGTCATGCCCTTTGGTTTGAAAAACGCACCACAGATATTTCAGAGAAGAATGGACAATGTCTTTAAAGGATTTAAACATTGTTGTCTTGTTTACATTGATGATATCTTAATCTTTTCTAAAACTATAGAACAACATAAGCATGACTTGAAAGATATAACCCAATAATGTATTGACCATGGAATCATTTTAGGACAGAAAAAATGCATTTATGCTAAGCCTGAAATTGAGTTCTTAGGATTAAAGATTAAAGCAGGTCAAATTGTTTTGCAAGAACATATTCTTGAAAAGGTAGAAAAGTTTCCTGATGAAATCAAGGATAGAAAACAACTAGAAAGATTGCTAGGTCGTTTTACTTATGCTTCTGATTTTATTAAAGATCTAGCCAAGTTAAGAATACCTCTACATGTTAAATTAAAGAAAGATCAAGTTTGGAGTTGGACTCACTTAGACACTAAAGTAGTCCAAGAGCTGAAAAGAAGATGTGAAAAACTTCCAATATTGACTTTACCTAATGAAGAGGATGAGCGAGTTCTAGAAACAGATGCTAGTGATTATCATTGGAGAGCTGTTTTAAAAATAAAGAAAGATAACAAGCTTTGCACGTATAGCAGTGGCAGCTTCAACAAATCTGAGTATAATTACACTGTCATGGAAAAGGAGATTCTTGCAATTTATCATTGAATCCAGAAGTTTATAATCTTCTTAGCTTCTAAACCTTTTACAGTCAGAACAGATTGTAAATGAATATTGGGTTTCATAAATAACAATCATGATAATATGAAAGCGCATGGGAGACTCCTGCGTTGGCAACTAGCCCTTAATCAATTTACTTTTACCATTGAACATATGCAGGGGTCGAAATATTCTCTAGCTGACAGCTTAATGAGAGAGTTAGCTGATGGATCAGAGAAATCAAACGCGGTGGGAAAATCCGCAGTGGGTGTTCCACATTAACCTCTTAGGAGAAATACGATGATACCAAGGATGGGTTTCCCCTCCAAGTTTTTATATTTCTGTTGATTTTGGAAGATTTACTGTGAATATATTCCGTCGTGTACTCTTACCAACAAGACATAGAGCGGTCATAAGAATACTAGTCCTAGAGATAATAATAAAAGTTCTCCATCTACATATTGAACTCTAGGAAGACATCTGTAGAAGATGGAGAATGAGAGATTTCGACAACTTCTACTGGATGGCAACTTTGAGAGATCACGATACTCCAGCAAGGATAAGAGAATGGTGTAACCATTTTTATGTAAACAATGGTGCCGGATTGGGAGGATTATCATTACCCATCATGTCAGATGAAGATGCAGATTACTTAAAATCACAGAAATATGGAATGTGTAATGGCGTCTACAATTACAGGCGACCATGGCCAAAGAAAGAAGAAGAGAGCATCTTGTATAAGTATTTCACGAAGTTCCAGAAGGAGGTTTTCCTCAGAGCAGCAAAATTTGAAAAGATAGAAGACATAAATTGTTGTTATGTGATCAGTGCCTGCATAGATGTTAGCCAGGGAAAAACCCGGCTACCACATTACCTAATCTTCCTACTATTAAGGGAAGACTAATGGTACGTGACATATCCTGTAGTGGAAGGAAGAATTGACGTAGTAAGGCTTACTTGGGATGCAAGAGCAAAAGGATTCTTTTACATCTACTACAACATCACCAAGTTTAGACAGACAGACTGTGGGATATTCAAAGTTGCAAATACAACCTTCATCGTAACCCCGCAACTCAATCCATTAATGTAGCAAGCCATAAACAGGACCAAATCCATCAATCTTTACTTAGCAGAAATAGAGGCCGGTCACTTTTTAGATAAAAGAGGACACGAGAGGATGATCGATTTACTGATTGCATGGGATCCAGAATATACTGAAGGATTAATGCTTGATCTCGATCTAGGCAAAGATCAAGATCTAGAGTTTGATAATACTCTAGATCTAGTTCAAGATAATGATGACCTGGAAGCCAACAAGGGTGAAGAAGGAGTTTGGAATCTGGACGAATGCAGCTAAATTATTGAAGAGTCTAGTAAGCCTTTACAGGCTTTGTCTTTTTCTTTTTACTGTTTAGCATGTGAGTGGTATTATTGAGTCAGCACTGTGTGCTTTTATTTCTGAGTGCTTTTATTGCTTTCTGAGTAAGGGCCCATCTGTCAGCCATTTGTAAAATAAACGTTGGAAGGCGTCCAATGCTCTCTACTCAACTATATAAATAGAGTCATTCTCAAACTTCTCAACACACAAAAATCAAGAGAGAAAAAAACCATATGAGAAGAGATAAAGAGTCTTGTAAATCAGAAAGAGGAGTAGAAGCGTTTTGAATTTGAGTAAATTGGTGTTTCCATCACCCTAAATTTCAAAACCCTTCAATGGATATTCTGATATGAGTGTTAAGTGTGTTTAAGTTCTAAGTTAAGAGTGCTTGTGTGTTGTAATATTTCATAGATTCAATAAAGTTTGTTTTTAAGAAAGGGAAAGCTACTTATTTGAACACTATGTTCTGAATACTTTGTTTTCTTGATTCAAATCCCTTCACCCTCTCAAAATCAAAACCAAAAGCTATAGACTACGGTCTGAGGTAGGAAACAAAACAGATATCTGCTCAATCTGAACTAAGGGAGGCCTGGTTGAAGGTTAGTCACCTCTAGACAGTCGGAAGCTACAGGAACGCCGATGGTCCAGAGTAACTACGTTCAGGTATGGCTCAAATCTCTTTAGCTTAAAGTTTTAGTTGCAGAGCGTGGTGGGCTTAAAACCACAGAAAACTTATTATTCATAATATAGTTAGTAGGTTATGGTAGTTAGTACCACTAAAAGTCATTTATAAATCTTCATTATTTCACTTTGATAAAATTATAAAAAGTTTGAACAATTTCGTAATTTCTATAAAACTTGGGTAAAGTTGCAATTTACTATCAGAATTGCCCCACGGTGTCAACCAATCAAAACGCTCATCACGGTTTCTACCACAATATTGGTTTTCATCGGAGCGCGACCACACACACACACACACACACACACACACACACACACCTCTGATTTGGAGTGCACACCTCTGAGGGTGTAGTTTGTGCACAAGTATGGAGCGTTGTGATTTGGAGTGCACACCTCTGAGGGTGTAGTTTGTGCACAAGTATGGAGCGTTGATCAAAAGAAGATGAAAGTCTGTGATTAGAAGGAATATTTCTTTTTTTCCCTATTAAATATGTGGGTCCCGCGTGCAAAAATCACAAAACTCACTTGCCATTCCCATTGCATGCGCTTGTGGATAAAACACCCCCATCCTCGTTCTTTTTTTTTAAGCTAGGAAAGAATTTAGGCAGGAAACCGAGGACGCACAGCCTGGCACCTTCTAGAGCCTCCTTCCAGATGAGAACCGCAAGTTCTGCATCAGAGTCCAAATATCCATCGGCAGGGGAACTATAGGCAAGACGAGCAATTCGGTCTGCTACATTATTAGAGTCCCTAAACATATAACGGACAACAACATTAGCAATTTCATTAAGAGTTAATTTCATATCTGATAGTAGAAGCTCAATGTTCCAGGGACATTTCCAGTTACCTAGGAGCGCTTTTACTACCATAAGGTTGTCACCTTCCACAAGTAGGGATTGTGATCCAATTTGTAGTGCTTGTCGAACACTCATGGCAAGTCCAAGGGCTTCAACATACAAGATCGAGACCTCAGGGCACGTGCCATTACCCAGAGATACTATATTACCCGTCAAATCACGAATAACAAATCTGTAGGAAGCTTTGCCAGAAGATAACCTGGACCCATCAAAATTAAGTTTGTGACATCCTCATTCTTGCTAGGGCTGTGCATCGGTCTAAAACCTAACCGAACCGGGCCGAACCGAACCGAAAATCTCAAATTTTCAAATCGAAAGCCGAACCGAAAGTATTAGGTTCGGTTCGGTTATTTGCCAGTTCGGTTTGTGTTCGGTTTGGTTTTAACCTAATTGAACCGAATTTCCATAAAAAAATAATTTAAAGTATACAAATATATGTGTGTATATATATATATATTCTAATATAAAATATACAAATATAAAGTATACAAATATAGTTACAAATATATATACTCCGAACCTATATATACGTATATAGTAATTATGTGTGTATATGGTTACAAATACAGTGGATATATAGACATTGTAGATTTGTAGTTGTCTGCTTTATTAAGCGTACAAGATTAAAATATATATACAATTGCAAATACAATGTATATACAATGTATATATTATATGTATATAGTAAGTATGTGTGTATATATAAAGTATACAAATATATATACAATGTATTGATGTAGTGTAAAAAAAATTCGGTTTAACACAAACCGAACCTAAACCGAACACAAACCGAACCGAAACCGAAAAATGGAAATTGTCGAACCTAAAGCCGAACCGAAAAACTTCGATTAGGTTCGGTTTGTGTTGGTTCGGGCCAAAAATTCGGTTTGGACCGAATCATGCACACCCCTAATTCTTGCTTTCTCTTGCGTAACCCATCTTTGGCTTCTTTTTTTTTAGGTTGCTTTGTTTTAAACCCTGAATTTATTTGTTTTTAAATTTTATCAATTCAACCGAATAATATTTTATCGATTCCACTGAATAATTTGTTAAATACTACCGAATAATGTTTTTTTGTTCATCAACTTTAGATAAAAGAAACATCAATTCCCTTAACAATACTTATGATTTATACAAATAATATTTTATATTTCACCGAATAATATTTTACATTTCACCGAAAAATGCTCGTGCGATGAGGGTTTTAATATTGTTTGTCAAACCAAAGACTCCATTATTGACGAATAATAAATCAGATTTCAACGAATAATTTACCAATTCATTACCACTAGTAATCAAAATTCGACACATACGTCTGAATAATTTACGACTAATTAATCAAATTATGCATCTAAAAAATCATACACTAAATTCAACACATACGTTCGAAGAATTCTTTGTTTTTCCCTGAATAATCTGGAAATCACTTGTTGATTAAACAACAACTTTCCCGATTTCGCCGATATCTAACACAAACTCAAACACCAAACACCCACCCACCGCCACACCCAACTCACCAACCCCCCACCCATAAAAAAACAAGAAAAATAAAAAAGTTAACGCAATGAGGATAAAGGTCGGAAAGGTGAAGCATATGTCAGCTTCGGCAACGGCACCACCAAAGGCACCACCCCACCGCCGACGACATTCTCCTGTGAGGCAAAAGCAAAAGCGCCATAGGCGCCCCCATTCGACCTCCATCCTAGTGCGAGACATAGAGACGGAGGCTGCAAGAAGAAAGGTCGAACGACCGGTCGGGATCTTTCTCCGATGGAGGTCTTCAATCAGACGCATCGATGCCTGGATCGTCGCCGCCGCTGCCGATCGCCTCTCCCAATCGCCGCTGTTGATCGCCTCTCCCAATCGCCCTTCTAATCGCCGCCACCGGCCTTCCCCAGCGAAGCCGCCTTAATTCCTTTTCGCCCTCGATGTCCCTGTAGCATCGCAATCACCGTCGCCCTTCTATGCTCATTGATTAGACGCCGGCTTCAACCTCTCCTGCACTCGCCACCGCAACCTTCTATAGCTTCTTGTTGCAGCCTTCCTGTGCTCCTCGATTCGATGCCAACTTTAACTCAATCATACACCAGTGTATCAGGCTCCACAATTAGAAAGACGAAGCCAAAAAATGATCTAGGTTTTGTTTGAACACGCGCTCTACATGATATAGGGTGAATTTGGGCCTTATTTTATTTTTATTTTTTGTAAAATCCCCAATTAACGTGGCATAATCCTAGCCTTCCATATTATAAAGATCAAGGGTCCACAATTGTGCAACAAGGTACATCCTTATATTTATATATATATATATATATACACATACATACATACATACATACATACATACATACATACATACATACATACATACATACATACATACATACATAGTATGGATCAATTGATACATTGTGCACAAATCCGAGCATTTGATTGAGTTGAAATGGATGCTCAAGATTATTCTATTTTTTTAATAAAAAAAACATGGGCCCATAAAAATTTCCAACCACGTTCATTACAGAGCGTGAGTTATAATTTCCCAAGCAAATAACCATTTTATAACCCTCTTTCTGCGATTCTTCCTAGTGGGAAGAGAAGCGGCGATCGATGGCGGTGTAATGCGAAGGCTGGAGAAGAGGCACCACTTCCTCTGCCACCGCAACCTCCACCGCCCTTCCTCCCCACTCACCCTCGCTCTGCCCGACCTCCCTCCCTTTGCCCAACCTCCGCTGCCAGTGGCGCCGCCCTCCAGTGTCATTCCCAGGCCTCCACCTGTGGTCCCCTACCTCCTCGGATACCCTGGGGCCGTTCTTCCATATTGGCTTGACGGCGTCAACACCCCTGGCAATGCCCCTATCCTCCTCCTTCCTCCCCGCCCACCCTCGGCGCTGCCATTGCCTCTGCCTCCCTCCCTCTCCCCGACCTCTGATCTGCCACCAGCCTGCACAAAAAAAAGGAAGAAGATAAACAGGTTCAATGAAGAAGACGGTCAGTGGGTGAAGGCATGGGCGTTCTTCTTTGGCTCCTTAAAGCTGCTTCCTTTTTTTTTTGTTAATTTTAGGGCTTTCTCCATTGTGGGCGTTTTTTGGGACTTGGATTTGTTCTTGATTGAGTTTGTTATGCAATTTTGAGATCTGGGTTTTTTCGAAATTGGGGGTTTAATTGGTAGGGGAAAGAGGGATAATGGCTCTAGGGATTTATGTGAGCAAGGGAGTCTGCACCAAGTGGTGGCGTAGGGATGCTACACCAAGTGGTGTTAGTGGTTGTACGAGGCTTTGACATTATTTATTCGGTTAAATTTTAGAGATTATTCGGTTAAGTTATAAAGATTATTCGTATGGGAATGAGACAAGTCAGATTTGGTTAATTTATAAAAATTATTCGGTTAAATTTTGTATATTAGTGTAGGGTGTTTGAAATGTTAAACATTATTCGGTGAATTATGAAGCATTATTCGTATAAATCATAAATAATGTTTAGGGATTCAAAGTTTTTTTTGTTATCTGAAATTGATGGAAAAAAAAAATAAAACATTATTTGGTATCATGTGACAAGTTATTTGGCGAAATTTGTAAATTTTGATATGAACTAGATGGAAAAAGGTAACGTAACATTATTTGGGAGCATTTGAAACATTATTCGGTGAAATTGTCAAATATTTAAAACGAATTAAATCAGGTAGGTCCCACCAACAGATCACCCATAAACATTTATTTTTCCCAAATATTTCACCCATAAACATTTATTTTTCCCAAATATTTTATATGTAGGATTTTTCAATCCTATGCCCAAATGGCATATGATAAGACACTAAATTTGGAAATTTTTATAAACTTTTAATTAGTTTAGCCTTTTTTTAATTAAATTTTGAGGGTCACTTGCCTTTTTGTATGGAATCTTTCCCAATTTAGTATCTTATTCTATGCCCTTGGGGAATAGGATAGAAAAACCATTATACATATTTTATATATCCTTAACTTACCATATATAGGTTATGTAATTCATATATAAAGAGATCAATGAGAAAGGAAACCCCTAAGGTGGGGATTATTCAATTGTGTGAGATCCAATATGGTATCACGAGCCTAACCCTAACCCTAGTCTCCCTCATCCCCACCATCGTCGTCGCCCCTCTCTAAGCGGTACCTTCTCCCGTCCGATTACCATCCCACCACCATCCCGTCGTGTCACCTTTGACGAATCTGTCTTCCCATTTGCCCAGCGGCCCCACACCACCTCTTCGTCGTATGATTTTCTTGATCAGGACGACCCTATTTCCCCTCTCTTATCCCATGTCCTTCCAAGCTTGCAAGCTAATGCATCTCGATCACGAACCACCCCATCGACTCCCGACGACCTGGCAGCCCCTCGCCAACTCGCCTCACAGCCCCTCGCCAACCCCACCACTGTCCCCTCCTTCTCAAAACATTCACCATATGACCACCCGCAACAAGGTCGGCATCGTTCAGCCCCGTCGCTTGTTTGATCTAAACACTCTGGCCTCCCCGAAACCACATATCTCCCCTCTACCAACATCCCACAAAACATCCCTGCTTGACTCGAATTGGTATGCCGCCATGAATGATGAATATATGGCTCTTATTGGTAATAGAACGTGGGTATTGGTCCCCCACCCTCCTGAGGTCAATGTGTTTAGATGTATGTAGTTGTTCCGTCATAAGATGCGCTCTGATGATTCTTTGGATCGCTATAAAGCTATCGACTGGTGGCAAATGATCGATCGCATGAGGTCGGCATCGAGTGTGGTGAGACATTCAGTTCGATTGTCAAGCCGGCTACTTTACGCATTGTACATCACCTAGCATTCTCTAGATCATGGCCTATTCATCAGCTAGACATCAAGAATGCCTTCTTACACTGGTTATCTTCATGAGATAGTATATATGTTTCAACCACTTGGTTTCGTTGACCTTAAGCGTCCCAAGCATGTCTACCTTCTTAAGAAATCTCTTTATGGCCTCAAGCAAGCTCCGCATGCCTGGTATCAATGGTTTGCCTTTTTTTTTGCTTCAAATTGGATCTCATAGGAGTTGATCAGACTCCTCGTTATTCATGTTCCGTAGAGGCAGTCAGACAACTTATTTGCTAGTGTATGTGGATGATATCATCTTGACTGCATCATCGTATTCTCTTCGGGCTGACATCATTTGCTTACTTGGAAGAGAGATTGCACTCTCTAATTTAGGCCCTTTATCGTTCTTCCTTGAAGTTGCTGCTACAGGGACCGCTTGAGGCCTCTTTTTGTCTCAGAATCAGTATGCTCGCGAAATTGTGGAACACACTGGCATGTCCTCCTACAATCTGATGGTTACCCTCGTCAACTCTGGCACTAAGCTCAATGCTCAGGCCGGCAACCCAGTTTTTGATCCTACTCTGTATCATAGTCTTGCAGGGACTGACATGACAAAATCGTTGTGTTTCCTATCAAAAGAATATCCAAACTAACCAACTAGTATAGCAAGTAAGTCCGGAGTCGATCCACAAGGAACTACCGTTACTTTATGTGTTATAATCACCAACAAGAGTAAACAAGGAAGTTGTAGAGATGTAAAGATGCAAAATATTAAAGAAGTAGATAATGGTGATGGTTGTAAACAATGATGAATGAGATGTTTCACCTACGATTCTCAACTTTGGTTCGTCTACTTGATCATAGTCCTTCCTTCTAGTTGTATCTTTTCCATATCCACTCTTATCTTGATTTAAATATATTATTAGTCCTATGAGTCCTAATAATCCCTTATTCCTAGGCAATCTTAACACGGATTAAGGTTTAATCCTAGGAATAACACTAAGTCTCAAGATATATAAAGCTTATAAGCAATATTAATTCCCTAAAGAACTAACGTTTAACCTATAGTCAACTTCTTATACAATCAAGCTTTTCTATGAGATCTACTCAATTGTATTTGCTACTTTGGATTAGGTTTCACAAACGTATGAATCAAAACCCTAGCAATTATGCAATTCTAACGAGGTCGCGAATCAAGGTAGAATCATCACCATCAAGCAATTAAAGCACAAAGAAATTGAAGTAGATAATAGAAAACAACTAGAATTCCAAACTCACAATTCAACAAAACCAAGTCTTGATCGTAGGCAAAACAAGATGAGTTTAGTTGTTCATGCTCCTAAACGACGTCTCTCAATTCTTCAAAAGATAAAAGATTCCCTCAAAACAACTAATTTAAGTCTTTAAATACCTAATAATACCATCATAAAAAACCTAGAAAGTGTTTCCCAAAGATAGGCCCACTTAAGAGGATTAGAAAATCGGCGCTGAATCCGGCCAAGGAAAACCGCGGGTGCTGCCCCCTTGGCCGCGGGTGCGGCTACTGCAGAGAACCCTGGAATTCTGGCAGCACGTGCAGTTTTGGTGGCTGCGGGTGCGGTTTTCTTGTCTTGCCTTGTTCCTCTAGCCGCGGGTGCTGTTTTTCACTCTTGTATGCCCTATTCCTCTTCCTTCTGCATTTTAACTTGTTTCTCTAGCTCGTTCATTGCCTCCATATGATCCATATGACTCTAATGAATGACCTCCTCCATTCTTCGAATCCAAAATCTGCAATTACTCGCTAAACTTGTGTAGATTCCGCACTTAAGTACCAAATGAGCAAACAAGTAAACTAACCCTTTTAAATGCAATATATACATCTAAATAACCCTAAAACTACTCTATAATGCCTATCTAAATATGCATTATCAAACTCCCCCACACTTAGCGTTTTGGTTGTCCTTGAGCAAAACAAAACAATTATGAGTCATTCATCCCACAAACACAATCCTTCATGCAATAGCCTCATCAAAAGCAACATCTCATCAAAGTGCAAACATAGACAAGGCAAACAAATGTCCTAGCAAGTATTTATGTGATCAAGTAACCCGCATGCTTACACATCCAACCCCACCGGGAATAAAGTATTTTCGCTCTCCCTCAAGTGTTTAGGTTTATCAATTAACACTCAAACTCTATCCAAAATGCAACTAAGCTACATAAGAATTGAAATTGAATCACAATCTCCACCGTGGATGTCATTACCGGCAAAAATCCTCATGAGGTCTTTTTATGGGTTGTAATGGGGCCAAGGTAGAGAACATAAGATATGGAACAATTTAGGCCATGTGGTGCTCATAATCCGGGAACTAAGAAAGCAACCAAATCATTATACCACTCATAAACTCATACCATAACTCTACAATGTAATACAACTCCAATCTCAAGCATATAACCTTACAAACCATACTCAACTCATTCATTTATTCCTATTTTTTTTCTTTCTTTTTTCTTTTCTTTTTCCCCTTTTTTTCCATGCTATGTCAAATGATTTTCCTTGACTTTTACCCCTAAGTGAATTTTATTCTCCTTAGGTCCCAATTAATGAATGTACTAGCAATAATCAAACATCTCATAAGGGTACATCAAACATACAATCTACCACTAAAAACCATCATCCACAATATAACTATTCACCAACCATTCCTAATTCCCGGATAGGGTCATGCTATAATTGGCTATGGAAAGTCTTGTGGAGCTACAAAAGAATAGGCAATTAGGCTCAAATTGGCTTAAAGTATAGGATCATATGTAAGGTGGAATAGAGTCAAATAGGGCTAACAAAAGGGCCTCAATCATGTGAAATTCACCAATAACAAACATATAAGTACACCCTTGACATAGATAACAAAATCAATTCCAAGAGGTAGAAGCATTGGAGAGTATTCATGCACATGAAACAAGAGCAAAAGGACTCAATGAAGTGTAGTCCTAATAAGGCTAAAAATCAATCTCACAAGGTTAAATGTTTGTCGGATTTCAATCATGCTAGGAACTTAGATCATACAAGCTCAATTATGTTCACCTAGCTATGTTCCACATAAAACAATAAGTGGGATAAGGCTAAAGCAATTCAAACATGACATGGGACTTATATGATCATAACTTTAATAAAATTTTGAGGGCTCACTTGGCTAGGTGGTTGTTTCGACAATGACATATTTTATTCAAATGCATGATATTTTCTTTTCTTTTTCATTTTTTTGATTTTTTTTTTTAAAATAAAACCAAGATGCAAAGTATTAAAACATGAATGTTATGCCTAGTAATTTAAACATGCTCGATATGCAATGCAACCTACTATGTACACTAATCCCTTCCCCCACACTTGAAACTTTCATTGGCTCAATGAAATCAAAACAATAAAAATTAGAAAGAACAAGGGAGGAGAAACGTAAAACTCACAAGCTCACTAGTATGGCAGAGGTGGAGGTGGGCACGAAAGGAAGAGTGTTGAAAACAAACGAAGAGGAGGCTGCAGGCTGAGGCCGCGGGTGCTGCCCCCTGGGCCGCGGGTGCGGTTTTTGGACCGCGGTTGCGGTTTCAATGTTGTTGCCCAGATTTGCCGCGGCCGCTGCCTTTCCAAAGCGTTGCCTTTCCTACCTTCTTTGTTCTTCCCCCTGAAAGGTTAGTCTAACATGGCGGAAAACAACTTCCTAAAATCTACGACAGTTCTAATTATGCTAAGAAAAATGAAAAATTAATAGAGAAAAGAAAACTTATAGTCTACTTATCTCGAGTTGCCTCTCGAAAAGCGCCTTTGTTTCTCGCCCTTGGCTTGGCTTTGAGTTGAAGCTGAAGACAATAATTAGACATTGTCAAAGCCCTCAGGAACCTGTCAAACTCTTCTGCGCAACTAACAAACAAGCATGCACTACATACAAATAAATTGAAACTAAATAATAATACATTTAAGAACCGTTTCGACTTATTGTATTCATGAGCTTGACTACCCACAAAGGGTATATAATACCACCAATTTAGTTCTATTGGTGGGTTATCAAAGTAGCAGTCAAATGGATCAACGTATCTACCAATATTCGTTTTAGTGCAGAAGGTAACCTTTCCTTGCTTTGTAGCCTCAGCAATAGGCTCTGGACATGATACATCAATGGGCGAGCTAGGGATGATCTCATCAGATGGAGTGTCTTCTACCTCTATCTTCTCAGTGTGATTTTCCACAATAACCTCAAGAGGTGCAACAGAGATCTCAACGATTTGAGATATAGATGGAAGTGAGTCATTCTGCGCACATTGATAATCCATGTAGCAGAAAAATTCCAACATCTCCAAGAGTCCCATATCTAATAAACCTCCATCACTCATGTGCTCGGCAAGACTTCGTGTCTCAGCAGTCATACCATCAAAAATGCATAGAATCACTTCCCTTGTACTAGCTTGATAACCCCATGAACAAAGATCATTAATGTACTCCTGTAGTCTGATGAAGTATTGATGAAAACTCTCTCCATTTAACTGCAATAACCTCACCTTCAACATATGTTAGTAGCACGAGTGCGGACCATATAAGTGGTCCACACCAAGGTTAGTAATTAAACACACAAAGTAAACAAATAATAGTTCCCCGACAACGGCGCCAAATTTTGACAGGACGAAATCGTTGTGTTTCCTATCAAAAGAATATCCAAACTAACCAACTAGTATAGCTAGTAAGTCCGGAGTTGATCCACAAGGAACTACCATTACTTTATGCGTTATAATAACCAATAAGAGTAAACAAGGAAGTTGTAGAGATGTAAAGGCGCAAAATATTAAAGAAGTAAATAATGGTGATCAGTGGCGGACCCAAGGGGGGTCCTGGGGGGTCACGTGACCCCCCCCCCCCCCCTCGGCCCGGGAAATATGTACTTTAAAAAAAAAACTCATTTTGGATATAATTAAGTGAAGAGAGTAAGGAATCACAAAACAGCATTGGCTCAATTGGTAAAGGATGTGGGTAAGCTCTTTTGGAGTCAAGAGACCCGGGTTCGACTCACCAAATTTTAATTTTTTACCTCTATTTTTTTTTTACACTAAATTTTAAATTTTTACCTCTATTTTTTTTAAAACTCTTTTTATAGGTTAAAATTCAAAAGCCCCCATTTACATTTACATTCAGTAGCCGCCCCTTCCCCCATTTACATTTACAGTAGCCGCCGATTGTGAGAGAGAAGTCCGAGTCGAGCCCTCGACCCGCCCAGCAACCCGTCGCCGCACCCACCCTGGTGACCCCCCCTCAAAAGTTTCTGGGTCCGCCACTGATGGTGATGGTTGTAAACAATGATGAATGAGATGTTTCACCTACGATTCTCAACTTTGGTTCGTCTACTTGATCATAGTCCTTCCTTCTAGTTGTATCTTCTCCATATCCACTCTTATCTTGATTTAAATAGATTATTAGTCCTATGAGTCCTAATAATCCCTTATTCCTAGGCAATCTTAACACGGATTAAGGTTTAATCCTAGGAATAACACTAAGTCTCAAGATATATAAAGCTTATAAGAAATATTAATTCTCTAAAGAACTAACGTTTAACCTATAGTCAACTTCTTATACAATCAAGCTTTTCTATGAGATCTACTCAATTGTATTTGCTACTTTGGATTAGGTTTCACAAACGTATGAATCAAAACCCTAGCAATGATGCAATTCTAACAAGGTCGCGAATCAAGGTAGAATCATCACCATCAAGCAATTAAAGCACAAAGAAATTGAAGTAGATAATAGAAAACAACTAGAATTCCAAACTCACAATTCAACAAAACCAAGTCTTGATCGTAGGCAAAACAAGATGAGTTTAGTTGTTCATGCTCCTAAACGACGTCTCTCAATTCTTCAAAAGATAAAAGATTCCCTCAAAACAACTAATTTAAGTCTTTAAATACCTAAGAATATCGTCATAAAAAACCTAGAAAGTGTTTCCCAAAGATAGGCCCACTTAAGAGGAATAGAAAATCGGCGCTGAATCCAGCCCAGACAAACCGCGGGTGCTGCCCCCTTGGCCGCGGGTGCGGCTACTGCAGAGAACCCTGGAATTCTGGCAGCACGTGCGGTTTTGGTGGCCGCGGGTGCGGTTTTTTTGTCTTGCCTTGTTCCTCTAGCCGCGGGTGCTGTTTTTCACTCTTGTATGCCCTTTTCCTCTTCCTTCTGCATTCTAACTTGCTTCTCTAGCTCATTCCTTGCCTACATATGACTATAATGAATGACCTCTTCCATTCTTCGAATCCAAAATCTGCAATTACTCGCTAAGCTTGTGTAGATTCCGCACTTAAGTACCAAATGAGCAAACAAGTAAACTAACCCTTTTAAATGCAATATATACATCTAAATGACCCTAAAACTACTCTATAATGCCTATCTAAATATGCATTATCAGGGACCCTTCAATATTTGACCTTCACTCATCCTGATATATCCTATGTTGTTCAACAGGTCTGTCAGTTCATAAATTATCCCGGAGAAGGTCACTTTGCTTCTCTGAAATGAATCATTAGGTTTATTCATGGGACTTATTCCTTGGGTATCACCATTCAATGGGCCCTTGATCCATCCATTGTTGCATACACAGATGCCGATTGGGCAGGTGTCCTGACACTCGTTGATCTACATCAGGTTATTGTGTCTTTCTAAATGACACGTTGATCTCCTGGTCTGCCAAGCGTCAGTCTGTCATCTCCAGATCCAGCGCTGAGCTCAAATACCGTGGGGTTGCCAATGCAGTCGCGGAGTGTACCTGATTGTGCAACCTTCTGGTCGAGTTACATTGCCCCATATCTCGTGTTTCGCTCATCTACACGGACAATGTGTTTACCACATATCTCGCCACCAATCTCGTGCAACATCATCGCACCAAACGCATCGATATAGACACTCACTTCGTCCGTGAGAAGGTCGCACTTGGTTAGGGGTGTTATTCGAGCAAAACGAGTCGAGCGTGATATGTTCAAGCTTGATTCATTTAGTAAACGAGTTCGAGTTGAGCCGAGCCCAATTTTTAAACGAGCTTTCTTTTTTGTTCAAGCTGGGGTTGTTTTAGTAAGTTAACGAGCTCGAGCCGAGCTTTTTCTGAGCTTTAATTCGTTGTACATGGTCATAACATATTAAAGGAAATTGTAGATATTCCATCAAATTCGAGCTATTCGAGCCAAAATCGAATGAACCGAGCTTTCAACCGAGCTTAAAATGATGTTCAGGCTCGGCTTGTGAAGGTAAGTGAACGAGCTCGAGTCAAGCTTTTTTCGAGCCGATCCCGAGCCGAGGACATTAGGTATATTCATTGGACTCATTCCTTGGGTATCACCATTCAACGGGCCACTGATCCCTCCATTGTCGCATACACAAATGTTGATCCCTCCATGAGAAGAAGACACAAGATGACACGTAGATAAAATAGATGATGTCATTGTCTAACGTGTCTTAAATATATTGGATCATCATTATTGACGTGTCAAAAAACTCATGTCAGAGTGCACTAGAAAATGACACATAAGCGAATTGCACCAAATGAAACTTCAAGTCTTTGTTTTAGTATATTAATATAGATTGGAATCTCCAAGTTTTATACATGTACCAATGACTTCATGCTACACATAAGAATGCATACTTAGGTTGCGTTTGGCACCAATGGTAGAGAGCTTCTGTGAGCGAATGAACAATCTACCGCTAGGACTGGGCGTTTGGCTGGGGGAGTGGTTGAAGGAGTGGAAGAGTTTCGAGAGCTTTTGGGAGTGGCAGAAGCATGAGATTCTAGGTGCTTTCCAATGAAAGCACTTAGTAGCAGATGAAAAAAGATACCCCATACCTTTACCTATCTACCTTTAAATCTCAAATTTCTCAAATTAAAAAAAAAAACTAGAAAATTGGGGATTTTTTTAGAAAACTACCTCCAGGGTTCCAATGGAGACAGAGAGGGGACTCTGGTGGCCGGAGATGATGAAGGCGAGTTGCCGGAAGTGTGTGCGGACTTAAATTATTATGAGAGACTGCGACCAAACGGAATGGGTGGTACCAACGTTTTCAGCGGTTATGGTTGGCAACCATGGTGAACGGTAACGGGGTGGCTAGCGGCATAATGGAGTAAAACAACAACGGTGGGAGTCGGACAACAATTATATTGTGGTTGGAGGCTGCGAACAAGACAGACGACTATCAAGAAGAGATATTAGAGACAATTAATTAAAATACCCTTTCTATTCATAAATCCTAAATTAGTCTCAATATTTAATTTATTTATGAAAAATAGCCTATTGCTATTGAATTAACTCTTAAACATGTTTCTAGTTAGTTTTGTTAAATTATTAAACACCTTATTTTGTTTGTATTGAACATGTCACCCCATCCCCTTTAAAACTCATACCTATTTTGATAATTTTCAACCCAAACATGCTATACGAAAAGCTACAACAATGAAACACTCCACTAACTTTTCAAAAATTAAAACACGCATTTATGTTAGCAGCCATTATTTATATTTGTGCAGATTCAATGTATAGTGACGATTGTACCCTCAGAGTTTTACCCAATGATATATATACAGGAGTAGGCATCTGAGATCCGGCAAGGACTCAGTTATCCAAACATTTACATGGTATCAACTTTTTTTGTGAAACCGTAAATTTTCGTTTCACAAAGCGATCCGCCGCCACTCCCTAGCCGCCGCCGCCGCACCCCCTGCTTGTCGTCGCCACACCCTACCTTTTCCGATGTCTACCATTGAGGACTCCACAAACCCCCCCCCCCCCCCAACTAACCCTAACCCCCACCGCATCCCCAAAACCCCTTTCATTCTGCTCAATCCGTTACCAACATCAAAAACCAAATTCCCTTACCCCTAGACCTCAAGAAGATCCAATAGGACACCTGGGTGGAACTCTTCAACACCGCCTGTTGGGGCCATGATGTCATCGCCCACATCGACGGCTCCGACCGCCCCAATGATGCCCCCAAGCCTCTATGGAACTACCTTGATTCTATCATTCTTTGATGGATCTACGCTACTATATCCCATGGTGTTTTGATAACCGTCCTCAAACCCGGATCCACCGCTCGCGATGTTTGGCTCCGCATCAAGGGACTTTTTCATGACAATCAATCCGTTAGGGCTGCTGATCTTGAGGGCAAGT
This sequence comes from Persicaria tinctoria, assembly GCA_037127255.1. Lineage (NCBI taxonomy): Eukaryota > Viridiplantae > Streptophyta > Magnoliopsida > Caryophyllales > Polygonaceae > Persicaria > Persicaria tinctoria. Next base: position 40,292,196 of record JBANSL010000001.1, on the reverse strand, counting down.
TCATCAACACCCTTCAGGAGAGCTTCTCAGTCGTCTCCGACTATTGCCTTGCCATCAAGGCCATCGTCGATCAACTTGGTGATGTGAGACACAAGGTCAGTGAAGAGCGCCTTGTCCTTTAACTCATCAATGGCCTCTCCACCGAATTTGACGTCGTCGATGGTATGATCAGCAACACCTCGCCACTACCGACTTTCATGGTGCCTCGCAGCATGCTCTCCAAGGAGGAAAGCCCTGACACCGTCCCATGTCCTTGTGTCCTCCAAGGAGTTCTTGCCCACAGACCCTTACCCCCGACCCCTCCTACCAACCAGCCCAGGCCGACCCAACAGCGCGGAGGCCGAGACCGAGGATGCGGCAACCGTCGCGGGCGCGGCATCCAAGGCGGCGACCGCCGCACCTCCATGCAGCATTTATGGTACCCGCAGCCTTGGTCCGCCGCACCGCCTCCTTGCACATACTTGATGTGGGCCGGATACCCTCCGGCGTCGATGCTTCACCCCTACCGCCCGTCCCTGCCTCTGGCAGCCTCGCATGCTTTCTACTCCTCCCAACAGTCGCCGGCATCACCACAGCACACCGATCTCTCCGCGGTGTTCTCCACCATGGGGCTTTAGCAACTGGACGACAACTGGTATATGGATACCAGGGTCTCCTCTCACATGACGAACGCGCCAGCTAACTTACAAACTATTTTTAATTCTATCACTTTACCGTCTGTCCATGTCAAAAACGGCGCACCCCTTCCCATCGTCGGTTCAGGCCAAACAACCTCTCCCATGGGGCCACCCCTTCGCCTTAATAACGTCCTACTTGCCCCTGACCTTGTCAAAAACCTCATCTTTGTTCGTAAATTTACCATCGATAATTACGTGGCCATCCAATAGTTTTGGTGACCTCTATCCACTTGCCGAAGCCCGCCGTTCGACCAATGTCGCCCCCTCCGCCCTCATCTCCTTTGATTCAGACTTGTAGCATGCTCGTCTTGGCCACCCTAGCGATCATGTGCTCCAAATTCTCCGCTCTAGAAATTTTATTTCTTGTAATAAAGCCTCGGCCATTTGCACTTTGTGTGAAATCGCCAATAGCAAAAGACTTCCTTTTAGCATTTCCCATTCCCTTACTTTTTCACCTTTTGACATCATACATTGCGATTTGTAGACATCACATATTAAAAGTGCTAGTGGATTTCGTTATTATTTTGTTATACTTGATGATTTCACCAATTTTTTATGGGTTTTCCCGCTTCGTCATCAATTAGAAACTCATGGCCACATTGTTGCTTCACAAGTTTGTCGAGAAACAATTCAGACTACTGCCTAAGTCCATCCAATGTGAAATGGGAGGCGATTTCGACAACAAAATCGTCTGCATCTTTTGTCAACAACAAGGGATAGGCCTCCGCTTCTCTTGTCCACGAACTTCCCCATAAAATGGGAAAGTGGAAGGCATCCTTCGCACCCTCAATGACAAAACTCGGACCCTCCTACACCACGCCTCCCTACCTCTCTCTTTTTGGGTTGAAGCTCTTCACATGGTCACCTACCTCCACAATATACTTCCGTCCAAAGCCATTGACAACTGCATCCCAACTCTGGTACTCTACCATCGCTACCCTTCCTACAATCATATTCGAGTGTTTGGATGTCTTTTCTTTCCCAACATGAGTGCCACCGCTCCTCACAAGCTCTCCACACGGTTCCCTAAATGTGTCTTCTTAGCATCTCCCAAAACCATCGGGGCTACCGCTGTCTTCGCTTGGATACCAATTGGGTTGTAACATCTCGCCATGTGATTTTAGACGAGCATACATTCACCTTCGCTTCCCAAACCCATCCCCCTGTCACCACACCCCAGGCCACACCCGACGCCGACACATACCCACCCCTCCTCCGCCACCTACTGCAACAAGCTACCCTCACCCAGCCCATGTCGCGCCCGCCGCACCCATGCCGCGCCCACAGCCTCCGCCAGACCCTCAACACCTTGTTGTATCTCCCCTAGCCGTTGCAGCACCCGTCGCACCACACTGCGCCCACAACCCCGGTGCCATGCCCGTCGCCCCTTCCATTGCAATGCGTGTAGCTCCCACCACCCCAAACATGAAGACCCGATCCTAATCCGGGATCTTCAAACCTAACCCCAAGTAAAACCTTCTCACCCCTTCCACAGACATATCCCCCCTACCTAAATCACCACAAAAAATTTCCTTAAAGGACCCGAACTGGCATGCCGCCATGGTCGATGAGTTTAGTGCTTTAATTAAAAATGGCACGTGGGACCTCGTTCCTAGGCCTCGGGACTCTTGAGCATCACAAGGCTCGCCTAGTTGTCAATGGCAAGTCTCAGGAGGTTGGTGTGTACTGTGACGAGACCTTTAGCTCGGTCGTCAAACCCGCTACCATACGCACAGTTCTGAGCATCGCTTTCACCAAGGACTGGCCCATTCACCGGCTGGACGTCAAGAATGCCTTCCTGCATGGCAACCTTCAGGAGAGTGTGTATATACATCAGTCGCCGGGCTTCTATGATCGCTCGCAACCCTCCAACGTCTGCCTTCTCCGGAAGTCTCTCTATGGGTTGAAACAAGTGCCTCGCGCCTCGTATCAGCGATTCCTCACATACCTCACTGGGATTGGTTTTCAAGACAGACAGTCTGATCACTTCCTCTTTGTGTTCCATTCGCGGTCCGACACTGCCTACCTCCTACTGTACGTCGATGACATTGTGCTCACTGCATCCTCTTCATCATTACTGTCTAGACTGATGGCATTGTTGCGTCCGGAGTTTGCCATGACTGATCTTGGTCCGCTGAGCTACTTCCTCGGTATCTCTGTCACTCGCAATAGTGATGCGTTGTTTCTTCATCAAAAGAAAAATGCCCTTGAGATTGTCGACAAAGCTCGGATGACGTCTTACAAACCCGCCACCACCCCTGTCGACTGCAAGTCCGAGGTCGATGCTGCCTCCAGTCCTAAGGTTGATGATCCTACAACCTACCGTAGTCTGGTGGGTGCCCTCCAGTATCTGACGTTCACTAGGCCAGACATCGCCTTTGTCGTTCAGAAGGTTTGCTTATACATGCATGATCCCCATGAGCATCACCTCCATGCGCTCAAGCTGATCATCCGATACATCAAGGGCACCAGTGACATGGGTTTGCACCTATGTCGCGGTCGTTTCGACGCCCTCACAGCCTACTCTGACGTTGCTTGGGCAGGTTGTCCCGAAACTCGCCCCTCCACCTCTGGCTTCGCGATGTACCTTGACGACAACCTAGTCTCGTGGTCCTCCAAGTGTCAAGCGACCATCTCTCACTCCAGTGCCGAGGTCGAGTATCGTGGTGTCGCCAACACCGTGGCGGAAACCAGCTAGCTCCACAACGTCCTCTGCGAGCTTTGTGTTTCGCTTCGTGCAGCCACCTTGGTCTATTGCGACAATGTCTCCGTCGTCTACCTTTCCTCAAACCCGGTTCAGCACCAACGGACCAAGCACATCGAGATTGATATCCATTTCGTCAGAGAGAAACTCGCCCTAGGTCAGGTTCGTGTCTTACATGTCCCTTCTACACATCAGTATGCGGACATTTTCACAAAATGATTACCTACTCCTCTTTTTAGTTCTTTTTGTTCCAGTCTTACTATTCGCTCACCTCTAGCTGCTACTGAGGGAGGATGTTAGCATACATTATTTATATTTGTGCATATTCGATGTATAGTGACGATTGTACCCTTGGGATTTTTACCCAATTTTATATAGACAGGAGTAGGCCTCTGAGATCCGGCAAGGGCTCAGTTATCCAAACATTTACAATTTCAACCTCCATATTAAACAGCTTACTTAATCGCTTCAGCTACTCCAACCGCTTCAGCTACTTCAGCCGCTCCGAAAAGCTATATGAGCCAAACGAAACCATACATAAGCAGGTAACAAATTAGTTTAGAATTAATATTTAATAGATTGTTTTCAATCTAAATATATATTCATATCCACTAATGTAATTGTTTAGATACCGCCTAAAAACTCCTAATTAAAAAAAACCTAATAAAAAAAAAGATACCGCCTAAAAACAAGATTAAATAACTAGCAAGTTGCATTGGTTGGTGATCAGGAATACAAGCAAAAGAAACAATAGAAGTGTCTTGCATGACCGTGTATTTCTTCACCCTGCAAATGGAGGTTCATTTCTACTATAAATACTCAAATTTGGCATCATATATGCCATAACTCATGACCTTCCATCCACATATATACACCGATTAATCTTCAGCTGTTTTGACGGATCTGGATCAAGTTCGAAGATGGGGATTACGAGAGGTCCACGACGAACATTGTTTGCTTTTGTTGTGTTCAATATGTGTTTGTTTGCGGCTAATGCAGACCTTTCGACGGCATCCTACTTCTACTGGGGTGCCAAGCGTGCCAAGATTCTGGGCCCAGATTCTGTTCGACTTTCCCTCGACAAGTCCGGTGGTAACACCCTATCTTGCTACTACTAAAGCATGTGCATTTTTTTCATTATATTGTGACAAATTATGATCAAACCTATGGAAATCGATGCGGACGATTGTGGTTTCAGGGTCAGCATTAACATCAAAGGCAAGTTTTCTCTATGGAAGCATTCAAATGAGGATAAAGTTAGTTTCCGGAAACTCTGCTGGAACTGTCACTGCGTTTTATGTAAGACCATCTCCAATGACTTCCCTAAAATTTTCCCACAGGGAAACAAAATACATATTCTTCAATTTATTTTTATTTTAACTCCAATGGCTTCCTCATTTCAAAGATTTGGTTAGTTCTAGATAGAAATCATATCGGAGATTGATGATCAATATATTTGCACAGCTATCGTCGGTTGGGACTAAGCATGACGAGATAGACTTCGAATTCCTAGGTAACACCGCGGGGAAGTTCTATACCATTCACACAAACATATTTACGCAAGGAGTCGGGAACAGAGAGCAGCAGTTTCGGGTCTGGTTTGATCCGACTACCGACTACCACAACTACACAATCTTTTGGAACCCTTACGCGGTTGTGTAAGTGATCATATATAAAACCATACTGTATTATTCATCAATATATATGTACATAAATCTCTTGCAATTCAAAAGTGATGTCAGTACGTGTCGATCTAATCGTTTGTGTAGGTGGCTGGTCGACAACATACCAATCCGAGACTTTAGAAACTACCACGACACACAGATCAAGTTCCCGGACTCACAGGCCATGAGAGTGTTCGGGAGCCTATGGGACGCGGAACAATGGGCAACAAATGGCGGTAGCATAAAGACGGATTGGAGCCTAGTACCGTTCAAGGCCTACTTTCAAGGGTTCCAAACGAGAGCCTGCTTTTGGGAAGGCCCTCAAAGTGTTTGGAAGTGTGGTAACAAGAGCAACCCAGCGAATTGGTGGGCGAACCCCGCCTACTTCAAGCTAAACTCGAAACAACTCGGCCAGATGAACTGGGTTAGGAAGAACTCCATCATCTATGACTACTGCAAAGACTTCCCCAGGTTCAAGTGGAAGATGCCCAAGGAGTGTTCAGTTCCACAGTTCTAACTACTTCGATATACATACCAAATGATGATGTAGTTGGACCACGAGAATGACGAATTAGCAATCGTTTCTAAGCTGAGGAGCTCGACATTAGGATTGATGATCTCCAACATCAACGAACTACCGAAATTTTTGTTATATTCCATTTTCAAAACATCAGTGAAGATCAACACGTACTGTTAATTCGACAAAATGACATTCCAAATTTCAAATCCTAACAAGAACAAGAACAGCTGCACTGCACAAGATTATTCACTGTATTATACCCTCCTGCCTTTCACCCTCAAATACACTTATTAATCCTACTCTACACCCTTAGGCCTTAACCTCCTACCCCCTTCAGCTCTTTGCTGAGGTGGAAGCATTGCTGGTGCCCGGAAATGAGGCTAAACCACCGCTGCCGCCATCACCGCCGCCGCCTCCTCCAGTGCTGCTTCCAGCAGCAGTGCTATCTGCAGCTGACGGTGGCTCCTCGGAAGCGTGCTGGATGAAGTCTTCAGGAGACATGTGGAGCCCATGGCAAGCGCAGACGATCTTGATCTGGTTAGAGCTGAATCTGTACGTGACGCCTGAAATGGTGCGGCCATTCAGGCCAGGCCCGGTCGTGGAAACCCAAGGTAGATTCGGCAATGAACCTGATCCGCCAAATTTCAGGTCTGCAGCCATTCCGGGTCTTATGGCGGGGTACTCGGAAGGGAAGCTGTTTTCTGTGTGGGCTTCGGTACTCGATTTTCCTCTGAATACTGAATTGTTAGCCCTAGCATCATCCTCTGCCCGAGTAGAAGATCCTTCTTCAACTGTTGGCTGTTTCTCCTCAGACAGGCCATGGCTCGTTCCTACAATGCCCAGAAAACATCGGTTACCCATCTTCCAGGAGCGATAAATGATTCCTCATTACCGTAATTCAAAAGCCTAACATCTCCAATTTTACATTAGACAACAATGTGTATCAGTAAGTTCAACCCTCAGATACATGTCGGCATCTAACACTTGAAGCTAACTAGTTATACAGAAATTTCACTCATATCAGTAAGTGTTCCCAAAAGGAAGCTCTAAACCGAAGAACATAGTTAAATCAGCATGTAATGATATTTACCTGAAGCTGACAGAGGTCTACCAGAATAAGGATTAAGCAGTGGGGGGCGGCCAGCCATTCCCCAGGGACTATCCTTGTCCAAAACCGGAAGCTGGCCATGAGAATACCCAAATGTTATAGGTGCATTTCCCACGTTCAATGTTTGGGTCCGATCTCCAGTCATATAAGGTTGGATTATGCCAGATACTGGATGAACTGATGAAGCAGGTGCACCTACTGGGATGGCTTCTTTGAAGGTTATCGAGCTAGGCAAATTCAAGGAGCTTACAGCCTGCAGAGAATATGGTGGAAGACTGGCAGTTACTTTTCCATGTAAATCTTTTGAAGCGTCAGTAGAAGCATGAGAATCAACATGCAGCTTAGAGCTCTCCTCAGAATTCGGTGTTGGCCTTGAGGTTGCAGCTTCAGACTCCGCCACATCTTCATTGTCTGCAGTAGAACCATCGTCGGTTGTTATGGAAATATGCGACGTTCTCCCCTTGTCATGCAAATCAGAATTCCGGTCTGACTCCTGCTTCTTATGAGGATTCATTTCCTCGTATATGTTTTTCCGTTTATCACCTGCCATGGCCTTCTCACTGTCCAACTCAACCACCCTTTCAGTGCTTGAAGTCGATGTCCGGAATCTTATAGCATTCCCGTCTCCAGAAGTGTGGCCAACATTAGCAGATTGGGGGAAGCTGCTAAAATAGCTTCCCTGAGGCTGTTGTGGAATGCCACCATTGAGGAAGTTTCGGAAATCATTCAGAATTTTGCTTGTCCTATCCGCACCATTCGGACCAGCATCACGAGAAGCATTACTTTTCTCATTCGACTTGGTAGATGATCCACCTAAACCTAAGCTGAGATCGAGCCCTTTGTCATCATCCATCCTTGCACTAGAAAGTAGACTATCTAATATGTCAAGCTATGATCTCAACCACCAACTTCGACAGATTAACCCACATGTATGGAAACGAAGAAAATTCCTGCGTTAAAATTGGTCATGGTCAATAGTAGCCAAATACAACAAAATTTTCTCACTGGAAGGATTTCATACAATCATACTATTAAGAATATATCGTAGTGCCTTAGTCATGGCCAAGCATTATAACAGCACATGTCGGATAGAATAAATCAGTGGGAATAGAACTGTCACAAAGTTGAAATGACTGCAAACTAACTACTGTTTTCTACCTTTCATCTAAAAGAAGTGAATAACCTCATTTCTCGTTGTTTTACTCCTTCCTCTTACCTCCTGAATAAAACTCACACCACACATATCATGAGAGTGAACTTATGAGCTACACACACAAGAAATGGGAGAATCTAAAGGACATGAAAGTATGAAACCTAGACTTATTTGAATGGATTCTGGACTAATTTTAAATTGAAAACATGTAGCTCAAGTGTATGCACAGAAATGGAAACTTTGCGAGTGTACTGCAAATATTTGAATGGATTCTGGACAACAGAAGTAAGATGTCATTGCAAAAAGCTTCTTTAACTCATCACATGTATCAGGTATCAATTCAACCACTATGTTTCTACAATCTGTCAGAAATGAGGGGGAAATTGCGGGTTTTGAATAAAATTGAACCAACATACATTGAATCCACATTTGTTTTTTAAAACATAAAAGTACACCAATCACCCACAAAGATTCATATAATCATGTTTATTATGAACAAGCACCTCAAAACATTAGCTCAAACAACAATAATACAGATTTCACAACAGCCATTCAAATACAAATCCAACATTCTATTCTTAATAACTTCAACAAAGAGTCATCTACACGCAGAGAAGGGGAAACATAGCAGTAGATACCACTAAAAACCCTAGTTTCTCAATTCACAATTTTAATCAAACCCGGATCACCCAATGCATAACATAGAATTCCTAATTCCTAAAGCCCTGACATTTCCAAATTAAGTAATCTGAAACGGAACAGAAATTACTCCCTGAATCTAAACAAAAAGACCCAAATGATACAAACCTAAAGAATTTTTTTTTTTTAAGGTAACTCACCAGCAAAAGCGAAAATAGATTCGATTCCGGAGAGCAAAGTTTTGGGGGTGAATGAAAATGAAGGGGGGGAACCCAAACGCGCATGGTAAAGACTAAAGACATTGAGATTTATTTTCATTTGCAATAAAACAAAATCAAAATCAAATGGATTTATTTTCACAATTCAAGTCCATCATAGCATTCCACAAAACCAATTGAGATTGACAAGAACAAAGAAATCATATAAAGGATCGATTAAGCCCTAAAAACCGAGAGAGAAAAAATTAATTCAAAGTAAACGAGGTTACCATTTTCTGCTGAAATTTGGAATCTCATTCGCCCATTGTAAGATTAGATCTATTGATTACTGAAATCGAAAGCAAAGACTTTGTTTGGAGTTCATGAGAAAGCTGAAATGGAGGAATGAGGATGTGCAAGGGCGAAGTATATATGGCTGGATGGAAAGAAGTCGAAGAGGGGTCAGTCAGAAACTATTTTTGTTCGCTTCCTGTGGTGGAGAGCAGCTGCTGTATTGCGTTAAAGAGCGGCGGCGTTCGTGTTCCAGCGAGGGAAAGAGAAAGGAAGAGACACACCCAAGAACACGAAGGAGAAATCAAATACGGAGTCGGAAATGGAGGTGGGGGATGGGGATGTGACTATGGGGGGAGTATGGGAATGATTTGACTTCCTCTTTGTTTTCACTGTTGTTTGTTGCTGTTGGGTGACGGATGGCCGGGTGGCTGACGGGTGACTCCCTGATGCCTGATCCCATGTTTTAGTTCGGTGCGGATCCTGTTTCCATTTGTAGTAAATTTAAATTTTAGAGCATCCATATTTGGGGTTCGAGATGGCTCCAATATCCAATTCACTTACTTCACTCAAATAATTTTTATGGATCAAAAAAAAAAAAAAAAAAAAAAAGAGTGATGGGTGATGTGGATGATAGGTGAAGAGGGTGATTAGGCGGGTATGGATGATGATTTTTCTTCCAACTCTCGCTTTAATAGCTCACACCATAACTTGTTCCTTGAATTGGTAAATAAAGAGCGACCATTCGGGGTTCGAACCGAAAACTTTTAGGTACTACCCACAAGTCTTTTTCGGTTGAGCCATTCTGAAATGGTTACCATAACTTGTTCCATCAACCCACATAAATAGTTACTCAATAAGTATCCAATAATAGGGTGGCTCAAAATGGACCCGACCCGACCCGGAAAACACGGGGTTGGGGTTGACCCGAGACCCCTAGGGGTCGGGTCTCGGGTCGAATTTTGGGAAATCCCGGGTCAACGGGCAGGTCGGGATCAGACCCAGTGGGTCTCGGGTTTCCCACATAAATAGGTACTCAATAAGTATCCAATAATAGGGTGGCTCAAAATGGACTAGACCCGACCCGAAAAACATGGGGTTGAGGTTGACCCGAGACCCCTAGGGGTCGGGTCTCGGGTCGAATTTTGGGAAATCCCGGGTTAACGAGCAGGTCGGGATCAGACTCGGTGGGTCTCGGGTTTGACCCGTTGACCCGGATTTTTTTTTTAATTGTTATGTTCATATGAACTACCGTCTTTCTATGTTTTTATTGTTGTTAATTTGAACTGGCCGGACTAATTAGGTACTATACCCACTAATTAAGAAGGACTTTCAACCACATCGATCATCCACAGTGTTATACCATGTATACTTTGTATATATGTATACAGTGTGCATATGTATACCGTAAGTGCAGTGTATATACACTGCAATAAAATAACACATGTATGCACACTTATATACTGGATAATATATATATATATTGTATGTATGTATGTATGTATATATATATGTATGTATGTATATATTGTATAGTAGATATAAGAAAAATAACAAAATATTATAAATCTATATGTGTTACGCCTTTGAAAACCGTAAAATATATCGAAATTTTAAAACTCGGATTTCATGGTGAACCCGTGACCCAACCCGGAAAACCCGGGATTACAAATCTCGGGTTCGGGTCGGATAGCGGGTCGCAGTTTTAAAAATTCCGGGCCTTCGGGTTGACCCCCACCCGGAATGTTCGGGTCGGGTCGGGCCGGATGAACCACCCTATCCAATAATCCAATTAAACATATGATTTTACTTTTCTAACCCTAAAGCCTTAAATTCCTTTCTTTTGCTATCACTTTCTCACATTGATTTTATATTATGTTTTTATACTTGGGTTTGTACTGTTAGAAGATTCTACAGAATAGTTGTAAGATTCGTGTTGCTATATGGGGCAGTGTTGGGCAATTAAGAAAGCACATGAGTAGAGGATCATGGTCACAGAGATGAGAATGGTCAAATGAATGTGTGGATACGCTATATTAGACAGGATCAGAAATAAAGTTATCTGGAAGAAGATAGGGATATAAATGTATTAGGGAGAAAATGCGAGAGTCGGGGCTTCGATGGTTTGGTCACGTGCAACGGAGAGATCCGAGAAAGAACTGGAATGAGGTGATTAGACAAGACCTTACTGTTTTGGGACTCCCCGATGAGATGACATGCGACGAAATGAAATGGAGGAGGGAGATCCGTGTCGAGGAGGGCTAGTTATGTCTGGCCTCGGAGTGTCTACATACTATAGCCATATCTGTACCCAAGCCCCCTTCTATCTGCCCTACTATGATATGTTTCATGTGCATTAGTTGCCCACTTGTCCATACTTATTATCTCATCTTGGCTAGCTAAATTGTATAGGTCTCTCGGAACCACCCTCTCAACGTATTCGGGGAAAATGTGCGTACAACTTCACCACGAACCCTGCTTGTAGTAGGACACATTGGGTTTGTTTTTGTTATACTATTAGAAGATTTTGCAATTAATTTAAAAATTAGATTAAGTAGTTAATACGAAAATGTTTATATACTGTGACCTTTTTGAAGATTTTTCCATCATTTTTTTATTTTTTAATTAAGTTTCATATTTTTCACCTATTGTAAAACTAGAACCTGAAATATTCTCTATTTTATTAGTTGTGTATTGTCCATGTATTTTCAATATGTTCATGTTCGACTCATACCGAATCGAGCCCTCGAGCCTAAATTTTATTCGAGCTTTTTTTTTCGACACTTAAGCTAAGGTAACGAGCTCATGAATAAATTCAAGTTCGGGCTTAATTACCATTTTAACAAAGCAAACAAGTTTAGGCTCATTCAAGCTCGTTTATTTGGGGCTTGGTAGGCTCCTTTGCTTACAAAAAATTGTAAAACTTGTAGACACTATAATTGGCGAAGAATGAAGAAGAGAATGCAAAGTGCTTGGACGGATATGTCAGCAGTGGTGGAGCCAGAAAAATTTCGGAGGGGCGGCACAATACGATATAGTTTTGGATTAAAGTGACATAAAGAGTTATATATAATACGATAATAAATGATGTTATTTTAAGATAAAATGTCATCGGTTTATAATAAAACAATATCATTTTTTTCGCACCTAAAAAAAAGAAATATAAATACATAAATGAAATATCCGAAAAAAATGAACTAAATAAGTATAGAAAAGGCAATATAATAAATATTAAGTTAAGATTATGGTTGTTATATGAGCTAAGTAGCTCAAGTTTTGCTCAATAAAAGTTGCTCGAGCATCATTTACAAAATGAGTTAGTTATGAGAACATTTTTATGCTCAATTTAAATCCCATGTAATTTTGAAACTCAAAGAGCAAGAATTTTGTGAAACTTATAAATTTTCTTTTAATTTACTATGTCATGAGCAAGTAAAATTGCATAATCCTTGGGGAAAAAACTTAGCTCAATTCAAGCTCGTTCATTTACTAAACAAGTCAAGTACGACCTCAAGGTCAAATATATGATCAACTCGAGCTTGACTTGTTTCTAAATGAGCTAAATATAATCAAACAATACTAGACTTGTTTGACTCGAATAACAACCCTAGTTAATATAGAGTATAACTTGTTGCACTCATAACATATAATAATGTATAACCGAAGCCCCCCGTAGCAGAACTTTTGGAGTGTGAAAACGCTCTGAAGAAAAAAAACGCTTTGAAGAAAAACTTGCTTTTCTGCTCGCTCCTTGCCGATGACGGCCATGGAACCTCCTACCTCGGTCACGCCTAGTGGCCTGGAGGGGACCCCCCCCCCCCCCCCCCCCGATGGAAGGAAAATGTGGAAAGAAATGGTTGTTGGCAATGCCGGAACGGGAAGACCTGTCCTTGCTCCTAAGTTCTTGGAAGGGAAGATTGCCATCTCCTACTCCAATGGAGGAAATGGGGATCCTGGGGTGGCCATCAACGAGGAGGTGATCCAGGCTCTAGCTACGGTGAGGAGGTCGTCACTAATAGTGAAGACTCTAGGAGGCTTCGTCCCGTTCCATGTTATGGAAAAAAAGATCAAGGAGCTATGGAGGCCATCCGGGAAAATTCTCTTGGCCGATCTTCCCAACGGGTACTATGTGGTCCGCTTTGAAACTGAGCATGACTATATGTGTGCCCTTACAGGAGGGCCCTGGACGATATTCGGCCACTATCTTATCATCAAGGCCTAGACGCCTAGCTTCAATCCAGACACGGATGAGATCATGACAACTCCAGCGTGGGTTAGAATAACTTGGTTGCCGATCATCTTCTATGAAGAGAACGTGATCATGAAAATAGCAGAAGGATTTGGAAGACCGATCAAAGTGGACACAAAGACGCTCTTCTCCAACAGATGTAGGTTTGCTAGGGTTTGCGTGGAACTGGAGCTCACTAAGCCATTGAAGGGCACGATAACGATCAGTGACCAAAGGTTGTACCTTAAGTATGAAAGGCTTCACCTAATATGCTTTAAGTGTGGCAGATATGGCCACATCGCTGCTAATTGCGAGACAGGGGAAAGGAACAAGGCGCCAATGGAGCAGAGAGAGAAGCCTAATGGAGAGATAGGTAGCCCATGAGGAAGCGGTGGAGTGGATGCTACCACGGGGGAAATTGAGGAATCTGGCGGTGGTACGTTCGGGCCCTAGATGGAAGTGCCTCGCCGGAAGACTAACCAGAAACCCAAGCACGGAGGGGAGGATGGAAGCTCCGGGAGCGGCAAGGGCCTGAGTTCGCATAGTAGCAATAAGAAAGGAGGCGGGGTGCCGCATGTGCCTAATGATACCTCGAAGAAGGGACCCGGAGTTAATACTAAGAAGGCGGACAAAGGTGTGGGAATAAACATCAATAGCGCCACGCCCAACGGAAGGGAGGAACAGATCCCTAAAGCACCCGACTTTAATTTGGGGGCTGGAAGAACAGGGGATAAAGATATGGGGAAAGTGAAAAAAGTGGTGCCTAGAAAGAAGCTGGAAAAGAAAGGAAGTGGGCCAGCTCAAGAGTCCAAGAATGGGCCCAAGAAAAGGGCTCGAAAAGAAGACCCTCCCCTAACCTTTAAACCCATCCTTCATAATTCTTTTAGCTTGCTAAATGGGCCAGTGGATTCTAACACTGAGCCCAACCCAGTTGAGAATAATGTGACTAACGCACATCCTCGCACTGTGATTTTGTAGGTTCAGTCTTCACCGTCGATGAGTGTGACGGAGGAGGTCCTAGAGACTACGGCGGCGGCCGGAACTGCTAATCGTACAATCACCGACTTGACGGTTACCCAGGATAATGATGTAATCATGAATATGGTGGAAGAGAATCTAAGTGTGAAATACCCCAAAGTATTTTTGGATATTTCTATAAATATAAAAATAATAATAAATGTGAACATTTTCGAAATAAAAGAATTTGTAAAATTCTTTATTTAATATATACCTTATTATTCAGTTATAAGTAATTAGAACATAAAATTTGATTGACATTATTATTACTTTTATAAATAGTGATGTGAGTTCATTATTTTTAAAACGGTGTCTTATAAATAAAACATTATTGTTGCTTTTATAAATAGTGATGTGAGTTCATTAGTGCTTTTATAAATAAAACATTATTATTCGGTTCATTTTTAACTAAAGAGGTATGATTTATTATACGACTTATTATATTTAACATATTTTATAACTAAAAGGTTAGAATGGATTTATGATTTTATAATATTGATTATAAATTTTAAAAGTTATTTCTAGTAAAATAATTATGTTATGAAATTTCATTTGAAATAATTATTCAAATAAAATCTCATATACGTGTGTGTATGAGATTTTATTGGATTTATCTATTTTTTTTCAAATTAAATGAACATCCTTATACATATAAGAAAACCAATTTTGTATGACACCAGTTCAGCTAAACCGAATAAAACAAAAAAAAGGGGGAAAGCCGGTTCACTTGAACCGCTTCTTCTTCCTCCCTCTTCTCTCCTGCGTACGGTTGATCTGCAACCCTTCCATGGAGGTTTGTCACATTCGACTTTAATTCACACGTTTCAAACATTAGTCTTATCCCAAATTCAATGTTATTCATCAATATGCAATCAATATTGTTTTAAAGGAGGAATCAAGCCCCAATTCCGTCCAAATTCACAAACCCTAATTCTGAAAACTCATCCAATTGACTGTAACGGCCCATAATTATGATTTCCGGGTTACGTTTCAAGGGATTAAACCCCTTGTTCGGATCTTGCAATCCAGGTACGGGTTGAGTTTTAAAACAAAATATCTGTACCAAAAGAAGGGATTTCGAACCCTTAAAGATCGCGGATCCATTAAGGACCAAATACCTGCCTTAGTCTAATCGTGAAATCGAGCGAAAGCAGACATGAAGTTAAATTTGAATACAATCCAAAAGGGGGTATAAAAGAGAGGAAGTATGGTGGTCTCTCAACCTCTCGATCTAACGCCAAAAGTCTGATCCCGCCAAGCATCCACATAAGCAACGATAGCGGCTAACGGTTACCTGAATCTAAAAAAAATGAGGGGGATCTGGGTCAATCATTAGGTCACTCATGCGCGTATGTAAACACACTCTGAGAGGCATATAATAAGCATCCTACTCTTAAGATGAAATGCGTAATGCCATGCGTAAATTAAATCACATATATATACTAACAGTTTAATATAATGCAGAAAGCGATAAATGGATCCACACAGAATGCCAAGTGGCATGTCCCTTTCCTACCTCCACCCCCCTTCCGATAGGGCGGACACTGGCCAGTTCGGTGCTATAGCATAGCAATTTCCTCGTGGTGGTGCACAAACCACGACATCATCATATCATCTCATCGTTTGCCCGATGGTGCTGGGCTATCATATCATGTTCATATAGACTCGATTGACTCAGGGTACCCGATGAGGCTGGGCTACCCTATGACCCTAACAAATACTCTAGGACTATCACAGATAACGGCCGTTCTCTTGCAAGGACATATATCAATCATATGATTTTCATTTTAGCTCCTAAGCATGATTCTAAGTCGTATGGTGCATGGACACTAGCCTACTATATAACACCCAGTGCATAGAGCGCCCATCATGAGTAAGTTCAAAGAACTTACCTGGAGTAGCAGATCAGCAAGACGAAAAGCAGCAAGGTATAAGCAAGCAAGTTACAGATCACCTAGCAATTATTAATAAATATGCATAAGTAAACTGCACAAAACGGGATCCATTTACCACTACATAACATGCCCACCAATCCATTAATCATAGCATCATCAACATTCTTTATCTCAACTTATGGCAACATCTTATATCATCTCATTCCATTGTCATTTCCATAATTGACTCAATCACACTTCAATCCATAAAATCTCACTCGCTAGTCCAGTTGTTAGCCAAAACAATTACTTCAAATTTATACTTAGCCATTTCTAATTCATAAAATATTTAATCTTTAAAAGTACTTCCAAAAATCCGATTAAATAATCCCGGTATACTTTACTTTAATTAAAATCATCCTTCTAGGGACTTAATAATTTCCAACCGTTACTAAATAATTCAATTTATATACTTTAAAACGACCCTCTTTAAATAGCGACACATAAATCGATAATAATCAATTATCGGAAATTGGTTAGACAATTAATTAATAAATGAAATAAATAAATAAATAACGAATAACCCGAACCGAACCAAACAAAACCCGGTAAATCCCATCCCGGTTCAATTCCAAACAAAATAACACAAAGGAGGTGGGCCCCGCGCTCCATCTTCCTCCTCCAATTTGAAGGAAAGCTCCCGCCTGCTTTGCCCGACGTCGGCCGCCTCGCCCAGTTCGGCCCCTCGACCCCGCCACACCGCCTAGCTAGCCCAACTCCCCGCGCTGCCACCTGGACTCGCCCAGCTCAGACCCTGCTCGCACCTCTGTCGCACACGCTCCCTGCCGCTCTCGCGCTCGCCTATGCCACACTCGAACCCACGCTCGACCCTCGCCGGGGCTCTCGAGCTCGCCGGAGCTCTCGAGCTTGGCCATCCTTCCCCACACTCGACTCTCATACCCTCTCCCCGACCATTAGGAACAAAAGGACTGGAATCGGCAAAGGAAAGGTAAGGGACGAAGCTCACCGGGGTGTTCGCAGGCGTCGGAGCTTCGACCGGAGTTCTGGGCATCGTCGGAGGCTCTCGATGGCTCATCGGACCTGCGTCGGACATGGGTGAGTGTGATGGAAGATCTCGGGGGTGATTTGGATCGGAAACGAAGGAGAACGGCTTACCGGAAGATCGTTCGCGCTTGAACGGGACGATGGGGTTCCGGTGGCTTGCTGCGGCGCTGGGGAGCTTCTGGGCTGCTCCGGCTAATGGTGGTGGCTCCGAGGGGTGCGTGGGACCTTCCTCTGGCAGCTCGAGGTGGAAGGAAGGAAGAAGGAAGAGGAAATGGTGGTGTGTGTTGTTGTTGAAGGTGCGGCAACGAATATGGATGATGGTGACGGTGACGATGCGTGATGGTTGCTTCATTCAGCGAGACAGAGAAGGTGGAGGCGTTGAAGTGACATGGAGGAGGTGAGCGCAGCTGACGTTGACGGAAGGCAGAGGAATGGTGAAGGAATGGCTACTGCAGGGTAAGGTAGGATGGAGTGGTTGAGGATTGAGTGTGGAATTGGTCAAAATCAATATCCATAAATAAATCTCGAATACGCGAATTTTGATTCCCAAAATTAGTTTCCGAATGTTAGTTTTCCGACTCTAGCTTCCTTGATCAATTAGATTTTTAAAATCGACAAGGATATCGTCATCGAATAATTATTTTGAATTTCCGAGGAAAAATGACGGAAATCGTTCGCTAAATTTTCTATTCCGGTCGGAATCCGCTAAACGAGTTTTAAAACCGATTTAATTTCATTTTTTAATTCTCTTATTCCAGAAAATTAGGATTTGAAAATCCGAGCCTTTACATCATCCACCTCTAAAAACAAGTCTCGTCCCCGAGACTAAAATCGTTTTTAAAAACAGGGGATTGAAGTTTTAAATTGGTGAGTCCAAGGATCTTGTCATCGATCTCGTAAGCACCTCACAAGTGCCCCTATGAGATCCTCACAGTATCGTTGTCGTGATCATAATATCCCCAATAAATCGTAGTAAGAATGTAATATGGGCCCCTACCACATCCCTACTTCGACTTCTCGGTCATATCATAACTCAAAAGGCATTACAGCATCTCCACTAGGTCTTAGCAAACAGTCTATAAGGGCCCCTATAAAATGTCTGTATCCACTTCGTGGGACGTCATAATGCAATCTCGGTTAATTTCCAAGAGCGTCCTTTGTTTGAAAAGGTTTGGTCTCAAAATCATTGAAGTTATCAATCGCATTCGATTTCTCTACATCCAACTCCGTCCTTTTTTAAACACCATTCAAAATTCCCTAACCCGACATTAATCAAGCAATTTCACATCACGAGAGGTGGAATCATCCACCTCTAAAGACTAATCTCATATTCTCTTCCTAGTTTCCGAATCAAATCAATCATCATTCTCAATTCAGCATGAACAAAAGTAAACCAACTCATCAACTCATAACATCATCAGCCACCTCTCATGTGGCAAATCTCAACATCAATCATGATAATCTCAACCACATAACATTTTTACCCATAACATAAATCATACCATCCATTCAGAACATGTCAAAAGCAATAACAAAATCTCAACATCATACCACGAGCCATAAGGCATATCTACATCATACTGAAGGAATCACAAGTCCATGATCGAATTCTCATAAGTTATCATGCAAGCACACATGTCAAGAGATCAATGGGCTAGGTGTCACAGGGTTAGTATGTCAGTACACATCAATTCTCAAAATCGCATAACATCGCACTACAAGTAGAACCAATCATAGCAGATTTATCATGTCAACATATCAACACATCAAGGCCATGCCTATTAAGATTCAGAAAAGGAAGTTCAAGTAGTATATAATTCACCAACATGTCAGCATGCCCTAAAACACATCACCTCAACTCATCACAGTATCGAATGACGATCATTTAGTAACCAGGCACCATTGAGTCATGTTCATCATTTGACGTATCAATAATCATATTTAACTATATAATACATCATCATGCTTTCATATAATAACACATCATTATCTCATATATCATGTCGCAACACATCATAACATGCTTCTACAACAACATAACAGGTTAGCAAATCATCAATATATCATGATAGCATTTGTCACTTTCACTAGATTTCAATATTGCATATCAACATGTAGTATTGTTCCATACCAAGTCCCTCATGGTCGCTATCTAACATTATGCCAGTACATATTTACAAGTCATGTAAGCAAGAAAATTCCAAAATTATCATAAGTCAACAAGTCTCAATTTGCTATTATGCTTAAAATTATTGCAAAACACCACATATGAACATAGTCAATTCAAGCTAGCAAGTTTCAACATAACCTTATCAGATAACAATTCAGGTTCCTCAGCATTCGCAGTTCATACTTTTATAGGCACAAGAGTTCAGATCATGCTTAGCAATATAGAGTAGCAACACATCAAGACACCATATTATGTAAGAACTGCAAGGCATTGAATCATATAATCATAATCACTAGACCCTCAGGCAACATTCATTACCAAGTAAGCACATTAACACGTAAACTTCATCGTCAGGTCAGTGCAATATCGCCATCAACTAATTTAGAAGGATTGGCAATTTAAACGAAGGACCCTCTTGCTCGTAGTTCATATCGTACTCAGTAATCGTCATCCTCAAAACGTGCTTGTCTTGCTGAAATCGTTGATCCTGAGGCCCGTGGGTTATGGGCCCACGCCTTCGCGGCGTTGCTCTATCGCTATCCGACTTCCCATTTCCTCTTTCATGCGGTCGCTCGTCCAACGTGTCGCGTAGGAGTTCAAGTTAGCGAAGATAGGGGAGGGACAAGAGCAGACAACCCAATGTTCCTTTCGGAACAAACACAGACCAACCCTAAAGATGACAACTAGAGACGAAACTCCGACCTGAGAATAGCAACGATGCCCTTATGGAAGTCCATTAAGTTATAATCGCGACAAGCAAACACGAATTCATCATGGAGCATATCAATCACACTAATCCACGCTAACATGTACCTATATCAAGGGAGCAACATTCGTATTCATTTCCAACGACACGATCGATTCCTATACTGATGCATGCGAGACAAGATAGTAGTCTATTATTCCATGAAAGCAGATATGCCTAGCAACTTAAGCAAGTTATGCGGAATCAAGAATGATCATGCAGGATTCGAGGTCATGTGGAATTTAACGACGATGACGAGTATGGTGTATATGAACGAATGCACAAGCATGGTGTACGCATCAATAGGTGAGGTCAAATATGGCATGGCGAGGTGTAACATATCAACCAGATTAAATGTCATACGAGAACATATAGGAGCAACCTAGTAACTATCTCATCCGAACACACTGGTCATATAATAGGTCAAGCATGGCACGTAATCATACGACAGGATAAATTTAGAGAGCACAGGTCCTACATGATACTAGCGACACATAATGTGATACAAGTATAGTCAAGAGTCATTACAAGGGGTTCAACAGGATGTTCACGAAACATGAGGCGTCATTGAAGTAACAAGAAGGGCATCATGGGCAATAGGTTATAATCATGCTAGGAACGAATCATCATAGGATACATATAAAGGTACAATAGTTATCACATCATAGAACAGGTACAACATGTAATCATTTAGCGAGTCATATTGGAAATCATAAGCCCTACAGGATACTACTAGCACATATCGAATCATGACCACAATCAAGGTAACTCAACTAAATTCATTTTAACATTCATGTGTCATGCATATGCGAAATGATATAACGTGGTGTGTAATCATGCGAGGTGCCAAGTCATACATCTATGCCAACACTACAGGAATGCATAAGGTAATAGGGGAAACACTACTGAGTGACCACATGTAAGCATGCTAGGATAAACCATCACATAAAGCAATTGATCATCGAATTCAACATCAATCTAATTTGCATGAGTAAGATATTTCAAGGTGATAGAAAGAGAGAAGGATCACACTATGAGGGACCTAGCTCAAGAGGGAATCAGCAATAATGCAAGCAAGTTATAAATTCGCACAAGTCACAACCAATGACCCTACATGATGCTAAAAGCTCAATAGGACATTCGATACATACATGCGCTTGAATGACCAACACATCGATGTGTAAGAAATCATATTAACATAGCCCGTCGATATAGAAGCATGGGAGGAATATAGCAATGCATAATGCAAGCCTACGCAACAAGCAATATTACTAGCATACAAGGTATTCCAACTCAACAACCATTTGAATAAGGCATACATTTACCAAGATATCACGTCAAATAGCATGATCACAATTGAAATACTAATTTAGTCAATAAACCATGGGTAACATCGACTAATCATGCGGGGAAATCATCTTACGACATTCATACAAGGGAAGTGTAACACACTATCATGGGTCTAATCTAGGGGAAGACAATAACTATATACAAACTCCCGTCATGCAATTCATGCTTCAAATCAGTCGTTAGTACGACCAATACAACAGGTCAATTAGACATACAAGGCGACATATAATGAGGACAGGAAGCAAGATGCAACACGGGACCTAAGCAATGGGGCAAGCATGGGTACAGAATGTCATACAACCACAAATTTACATTAAGGATAATCATCTTAACATGTACTGGGAATTACGTATCATATACGGCATGTTGACATCAAGTTATAACACATAACCATCAAGTATGGAAGTCACTCTATCATGATACAAGAACTGAACGATCACACTATCATGAACCTATTTACAGGGAGAACATTAATCATGCGGCTTCCTAACACATGACATTTACATTTATGCAGTAGTATGACGGTGCAACATACCGAGTAGGGTATGCTGGGATGATAGACACGTAACATGTGTAACTTGGACTCGCACAATGGCCATCATGAAGTCATAAACATTAAAGCATGCATTCATCAAGACTCAATTATACCACGTATTCCCCATCCAACGCAACTAATCACACAACAATATCAAGTGCAAACAACCAACAGTCGTTAATCTGACGAATACAAAATAGATGGGCATGTTGTAGATTCTTGTCATAAAACGAGTAATAAGCATTAAGGCGTCATCCGCTAGTATGTTAAAGAGATCATTTACATGCATTCATACGAAGAAGAGTTTATCACACTATCATGGACCTAACCCAGGAGAAAACAATTATCACGTAGGTTCATATCATGTGGTTCATACGCTTCCAATCAATCATTAGTACAATTAATACAATAAGTCAAGTAGGCATGCTATGACAGCGTGATCACGATAGAGAGTGAGGCATAATACAAGACTTGATCAATGTAACTAATCATAGATGTAATAACATGAGCAACATTTTACAAATGAGCATTTGCAAGGTACATGCAGAAGGTTACAAAATCATGTCATGCAGTTCAGAGAGAGTCACCATTACAACCGGACAGAGATCCCTAAGGGCAACCATTGACCTTCCCCAACTGACTCATCACCCCTATTTCTCGTGGGACCTCGGTACGTACGACTCTTTGTGGAAAGAAAACCTTGGTTGATCATCATAAGAATCAAGGAAGACAACCCCAAAAACACCTTACTTTTGACTCAAAATGACATCAAGAACTATCTTCCAATACTCACTCAGACAACCTCCATATACATACATGAGTTTATGACGCATTGTGTTTACCAACCCGATTCCCATGAAAGATACTGACATCCGGGAGAAAGACTCGATAGAACCATCAAAGGGTTAACAAACATAGTAGAATGAGATATTTCACACAAGCTGGGTTGACCACATAGAATTAGGGGTACTCCCACTATCTCGTTTGTACGGATCAGTCGATACACATTTAATTGTTAGGCATACCAATCAGACCTTAGCATATCAAACACTCAACATAGAATTAATCAATGACAATTATAATGACCTCCTTCGAGGGAGATCGTACTCAGTCTCAATATATAAAGCACATCAAGCTATCTAATGTCGCTCTTCAAGGAGCGACTGACCGGAGGGGCAAAAACCTCGCGATCCTACCTAACTCGCCACTCCAACCACCTTGATGCAAATTCCTTGGAGTCTTCTGGACCCTCTGTAAAGAGCAAGCTAGTATTTTGCCTACCGTTCCCAACTACACCCAATAGGGGTGGTCTAGCGCCTTTACTACCCACGCGTGTCCCCGTTTGGTCGATTTTCCTCATTTATTACTAGTCGAGTTTATTACTTAGTTCAAGTTTAGTTAAGCATCTTAAATTCATTTTGCCCCTTTAAATCCATTTCAAAAAGTCCTTGAAACTCGTGGGCGGTTTTCAAAACTTACACTCGACCCTTGTGTACCCAAATTGCACAACCTGAGCTCTGATACCATCTTTGTAACGGCCCAGAATTATGATTTCCGGGTTACGTTTCAAGGGATAAAACCCCTTGTTCGGATCTTGCAATCCAGGTACGGGTTGAGTTTTAAAACAAAATATCTGTACCAAAAGAAGGGATTTCGAACCCTTAAAGATCGCGGATCCATTAAGGACCAAATACCTGCCTTAGTCTAATCGTGAAATCGAGCGAAAGCAGACATGAAGTTAAATTTGAATACAATCCAAAAGGGGGTATAAAAGAGAGGAAGTATGGTGGTCTCTCAACCTCTCGATCTAACGCCAAAAGTCTGATCCAGCCAAGCATCCACATAAGCAACGATAGCGGCTAACGGTTACCTGAATCTAAAAAAAATGAGGGGGATCTGGGTCAATCATCAGGTCACTCATGCGCGTATGTAAACACACTCTGAGAGGCATATAATAAGCATCCTACTCTTAAGATGAAATGCGTAATGCCATGCGTAAATTAAATCACATATATATACTAACAGTTTAATATAATGCAGAAAGCGATAAATGGATCCACACAGAATGCCAAGTGGCATGTCCCTTTCCTACCTTCACCCCCCTTCCGATAGGGCGGACACTGGCCAGTTCGGTGCTATAGCATAGCAATTTCCTCGTGGTGGTGCACAAACCACAGCATCATCATATCATCTCATCGTTTGCCCGATGGTGCTGGGCTATCATATCATGTTCATATAGACTCGATTGACTCAGGGTACCCGATGAGGCTGGGCTACCCTATGACCCTAACAAATACTCTAGGACTATCACAGATAACGACCGTTCTCTTGCAAGGACATATAGCAATCATATGATTTTCATTTTAGCTCCTAAGCATGATTCTAAGTCGTATGGTGCATGGACACTAGCCTACTATATAACACCCAGTGCATAGAGCGCCCATCATGAGTAAGTTCAAAGAACTTACCTGGAGTAGCAGATCAGCAAGACGAAAAGCAGCAAGGTATAAGCAAGCAAGTTACAGATCACCTAGCAATTATTAATAAATATGCATAAGTAAACTGCACAAAACGGGATCCATTTACCACTACATAACATGCCCACCAATCCATTAATCATAGCATCATCAACATTCTTTATCTCAACTTATGGCAACATCTTATATCATCTTATTCCATTGTCATTTCCATAATTGACTCAATCACACTTCAATCCATAAAATCTCACTCGCTAGTCCAGTTGTTAGCCAAAACAATTACTTCAAATTTATACTTAGCCATTTCTAATTCATAAAATATTTAATCTTTAAAAGTACTTCCAAAAATCCGATTAAATAATCCCGGCATACTTTACTTTAATTAAAATCATCCTTCTAGGGACTTAATAATTTCCAACCGTTACTAAATAATTCAATTTATATACTTTAAAACCGACCCTCTTTAAATAGCGACACATAAATCGATTTCTAAATAATCAATTATCGGAAATTGGTTAGACAATTAATTAATAAATTAAATAAATAAATAAATAACGAATAACCCGAACCGAACCAACGCTTTTAACCCGAAGCAAACCGAACCCGCTAAATCCCATCCCGGTTCAATTCCAAACAAAATAACACAAAGGAGGTGGGCCCCGCGCTCCATCTTCCTCCTCTAATTTGAAGGAAAGCTCCCGCCTGCTTTGCCCGACGTCGGCCGCCTCGCCCAGTTCGGCCCCTCGACCCCGCCACACCGCGTAGCTAGCCCAACTCCCTGCGCTGCCACCTGGACTCGCCCAGCTCAGACCCTGCTCGCACCTCTGTTGCACACGCTCCCTGCCGCTCTCGCGCTCGCCTATGCCACACTCGAACCCACGCTCGACCCTCGCCGGGGCTCTCGAGCTCGCTGGAGCTCTCGAGCTTGACCATCCTTCCCCACAATCGACACTCATACCCTCTCCCCGACCATTAGGAACAAAAGGACTGGAATCGGTAAAGGAAAGGTAAGGGACGAAGCTCACCGGGGTGTTCGCAGGCGTCGGAGCTTCGACCGGAGTTCTGGGCATCGTCGGAGGCTCTCGATGGCTCATCGGACCTGCTTCGGACATGGGTGAGTGTGATGGAAGATCTCGGGGGTGATTTGGATCGGAAACGAAGGAGAACGGCTTACCGGAAGATCGTTCGCGCTTGAACGGGACGATGGGGTTCCAGTGGCTTGCGGCGGCGCTGGGGAGCTTCTGGGCTGCTCCGGCTGATGGTGGTGGCTCCGAGGGGTGCGTGGGACCTTCCTCTGGCAGCTCGAGGTGGAAGGAAGGAAGAAGGAAGAGGAAATGGTGGTGTGTGTTGTGGTTGAAGGTGCGGAAGCGAAGATGGATGATGGTGACGGTGACGATGCGTGATGGTTGCTTCATTCAGCGAGACAGAGAAGGTGGAGGCGTTGAAGTGACATGGAGGAGGTGAGCGCAGCTCACCTTGACGGAAGGTAGAGGAATGGTGAAGGAATGGCTACTGCAGGGTAAGGTAGGATGGAGTGGTTGAGGATTGAGTGTGGAATTGGTCAAAATCAATATCCATAAATAAATCTCGAATACGCGAATTTTGAATCCCAAAATTAGTTTCCGAATGTTAGTTTTCCGACTCTCGCTTCCTTGATCAATTAGATTTTTAAAATCGACTAGGATATCGTCATCCAATAATTATTTTGAATTTCCGAGGAAAAATGACGGAAATCGTTCGCTAAATTTTCTATTCCGGTCGGAATCCGCTAAACGAGTTTTAAAACCGATTTAATTTCATTTTTTAATTCTCTTATTCCAGAAAATTAGGATTTGAAAATCCGAGCCTTTACATTGACGTGGTGGATAAGCTTGAAAGACCAAATTGATTATAGCAATTGAATCCTCTCATCAATTCCGATTCAATGACGCCTTCAATTCGTGATTCCGTTCACATTGCAAGCTCGGCCTATAAAACCCCCTTTTGGCCTTCGTTAGCTTCGTCCACCATTTTTAGCCAATATTTGAGATCTCAATCTAGCTCGTCGCCTTCTAAACACATTAATCTACAATCCCATTCAAATTCTTTGTAGGAAATCCTCCCAATTACAGACCCCCAAATTCAAACTCACCTTCGTCGGACCACCGTGAGCCACCACTCCGCCGCCTACCGCCGAGTGCATCCGCCACCAGGAGCCTTGCCACCATCGCCGAAGCCACCCTCGAGCCACCACTGTCGTGCCGTGCCGAGCCACCATAGCCAAAGGTGAACTGTATATAGCGTACCGTTGCACTGACGGGAGAAGGAAGAAGGTGAAATAATTTCACAAAACCTCCCAAACATTCAGTTTTGATAAATTATGCCCCTGGTTCAATTCAAGAAATTATATAAATTATCCCGTAGTTTTAGAACATATTTTAACTCATGTTAACTCTTAACAATTCGCAGCGGTAATCTCAAGTTCCGACACACGCATTGCGTGAAGGTCTCGAAGAAGATCAAATTGGTATAATCCCCAACTTGATAATTAATTCGATTTTTATTCCGAATTAATAAGTCAAAATATACCAATTAGTAAATTCTTTTTCGTCCTCGTAATTTATGCGTGTAGGTCCGCTGCTAATTTATTCAATTTTGTCATCAAGTCTTTGAAGTCCATAGTTGGTATCGAAATCCAACAAGGCGAAAAAGGCAAGTGATATTCCGAGCCTTTTATGCTCATCTGCGTGCCTTCGTGTCTTGTTGGTTTTTTGCAGACATGCATGCCAAATCAATTAAAATAAATTACAAATCACTTGCTTTGTGTAATTTATTCAACCGTAATTTTGGACTTGGCCTGTAATTGGGTAATGTTATTATTTGATCTTATTATAAAATAATAACGTAGATACGCATTTTATAAAATGCATGATTTATCATTCATTAGTTCATGCAAAATAAGTAGGTATGGAGCATATTATCTTGTTGATGCATCCATGCATATTATATGGTATTGGCATCCATTTTACTTCTATAAGATGGATTATTTTATTTTATGCGATCACCTAGTTTGATATTAATTACTAGTTAATATGTGATGATGTGTGTGAGATGTGAAACTCAATTGAATCAAGATAAAATAAAATCTAGTGTGCGTATCAATGAAGATACGGGGTCCAACCCAATGGGAATTGGGCGGTGTCTCAACTTTGGGTTAACTACTGAGTTGAGTTTGGATTAAATGGGTGAAGACTGTAAAGGCTCGGATTTTCAAAATCCTAATTTTTCGGAAAAAGGAAATTAAAAATGAACTTAAACTGAATTTAAAACTCATTTAGCGGATTCCGACCGAAATATAAAATTTGGCAAACAAATTCCGTCCTTGACCTCGAAAATTCAAAATAATTATCAGACGACGATATCATTTTCGGGTTTTAAAATCTAATCGATCGGGAAGAAAGAGTCGGAAAAACTAACATTTAAAAACTAATTGCGGGATTCAAAATTCACGTATTCATGATTTATTTCCGGGTATTTATTTACCCATTTCCACACTCCACCGTCACCCACTCCCTCACCATACCCCTTTCAAATCAACCCATCTCCCTCCATACCCATTGTGGATCATCACCATCACCCACCTACCTGCTCCACACCATCCCCATTCCGCCATCACCTCACGTCTCTACTTCGCTCCATCTTCACTCTTCATCACTTTCCTCTCGCTCCCATCTCAGACCATCTTCATTACCACCATTCATCATCACCATAAGCGTCTCCACCATCTTCCCTCATCACCTTCACCGCATCTCCCCGTCACCACCGCACCTTGCACCTCTGTTCCCGAAATCGAGCCTAGAAAGTCGATGCCGGGCTACAAGCGACATCAGAAGCCCTTCAATATCCATCGGATATACCACCAGCCCCCGAAGCAACGCCGAGCCCCTAGCGCCGCCACCAAGGTCGCCCCCAGATTCGTTCTCGAAACAAACTTCCGGTAAGCCTTTCTCACTCGTTTTCGATCGAAATCGTCCTTGAGCTTCACCATCCCGCTCACCCATGCCCGATGCAGGTCCGATGAGCCATCGCGAGCCCCCAACAATTATCAAACCTCCGATCGATGCTCCGGCGTCCGCGAAATTTCCCTCGGTGATCTCCGTAGCTTCGATCCCTTTCTTGTTTCAATTTCGTCCTTCCTTGTTTGCTTATATGGGTCGGAGAGGGCAAGTGAGAGCTGAGTGCGGGAGGCATGGGCGAGAACGAAAGCTCAGAGCGAGCTCGAGAGCAGCGAGTTCGAACGTGAAGGCCGTGAAAGCGAGGGTCATAACTCCGAGCGAGCGAGAGCGGGTACGAGGGAGCTATGGGGATGGGCGGGGATGCGAGCGCGTGTCCGAGGCAGGGCGAGTAGAAGCAGGAAGCCGAGCGAGTCGAGTCGAGAACGAGAGCGCGGGTAAGGTCGAACAGAGCAGGCGGGCGCGGGAGATGGAGGTGGAAGACGATGATGTATGGTGTGGGCTCCCTTCTTTTATTTTAATCAATTGTCTGAATTTCTTTAAGGAAAAGAAAGGTATGAAATATTGAACCGGGTTTGGGGTTATGGGTTTGGTTCGGTTCGGGTTTATCCGTTTATTTATTTAATTAGTCAATGCTATTTAAAATAAAGTATAATATTGTTTGGCCTTAGAGATTTAAAGAGGAATTGGAAAAGAATTTCAAGGTTGCAAGTAATCTAATAAATAAATTTAAAAAGCAATTTAGCGAGTATTTTAAGGGTCGAAATACTTAGCTATATAACTTGGATTTCTAACCGTTTAAACTGGGATTTGAAACGGTTCTGAAACTAGCTTGGGAATAAGACTTATTCGATGACTAATTAGCATGATAATATGATCGTTTGATCATATGTATGACTAATAGCATGACTTGTGGTGAATTATTATATGAGATTAAATGTTAGATAATTATGACGACCTAGTATGATTTTATATCACACAAATTATGTCTTATGATTTTGATTAACCGTTGAGGTATATGTGGAAATGATGTATATGAACATGCAAAATTGGTTGAATGATTTATGGAGAACGATGTGGTCTTGAGGAGCGGATAATGCGATGAAATTACTTTCATAATATGTTACTTGTTCTATTGATTGAGGTGTGCTTGAGTGCTTAATAGTTGGATGTAGACTTATGTATATTCCATTATGTATTAGGTGATACTCTTAGATTCTGAATACTACGTGATGGATTGTTCTGTTGCCGATCTGCTAGCCAGGTAAGTACCTCCGGGGCTTACTCAGTAACCAGTACCTCCTACCTGATGTGTGATATAGTATGTAGGTGTTTCATATGCATAAGAGCATGCCATGTAGTATCATGCTTAGGAATTGCACTTACGAATGAGCATTCTTATTCTGTATGCGTTTGAATACAGAACGGCCGTTATCTGTGAGTCCTAGAATCCTTGATAGGGTCATAGGACAGCCCAGCTCCATCGGGTTTGTCCTGAGTCATTCGGGTCGTTGGAACACCTTTACTATTATCAGCATTTTATTTTCTTTTCGCAAGATCCACGATATGATGATGAGATATGATATGATGATGAGGTACGATATGATGATGAGATTTGAGATGATATCGAATCGAACTGGCCAGTCTCCACTCTACCTGGAAGAGGGGGGGGGGGGTGGTAGAAGAGGGATATACCACTTGGTATTCTTTGTTAAGGCCTTACTTAATATTTTGCACATATGAGTTAGGAACATGATAGTGTGGTTAATATTTCAGTACTGCATGAAGGCATCTTTATTCTAGGTATAGGCGTATTATATGTCCTCAGCGCGGTCAGAGGACCCGCGGGCGGACTCTTGGCCTGACTTGGTGGTATAGTTTCAGGTACCCAATGCACTGCTTGATTTTGTGCTATTATGACGGGGTTTATTCATACGGCGGAGAGTGAGTGTTTGAAACCTGAATTCACCAGATTCACGCTTTTGGGATTTCTCCCTAATTATACTCTACTTTGACCCGGCTCTGTCGTGGCACTGGTTGTATCACTTTAAGAACTTATGCCCTTTCCATGATAAAGGATTTCCCGCGTTGTAGACTTAGGACAGGTATAGGGGTTTACCCCAGGGTCTCCAACGGACCTTCCAAATTTGGGTGCGAAATCCCACTTTAAACTACGAATTCTTGGTTTCAAACCTTGAACATGTACTCGGGGCGCAAGATCCTAACGAGGGGTTTTATCCCTCGAAACGTAACTCGGGAATCATAATCCTGGGCCGTTACAACGGTGGTATCAGAGCTGAGGTTTCGCAATCCGAGTACAATAGGTTGAAGAGGTTTTGAAAATCGCCCAACATTTTCAAATGGTTTTGGAAAATATTTTATAAAGGGCAAAATGAATTTAATTTGACTTAAAACCTAAAATGAATAAAGGGGAAATAATCTTGTGGGTAGAGACCCAAGCGGTAGACTTCCCTTATGGATGTAGAATTCGGGGAACGGTAGGCAAAATACTAGCTTTTATTTACAGATGGGCCTAGAAGACTCCAAGGAACACCACAGAGGTTGGAGTGTTGAGTTAGGAGGCCGTGAGGTTTTGCCCCTCCGGTCAGTCGTCCCTCGAAGAACGGCATAGATCGTCTCTATTCTTACATATGTACATATATGCAATTGGACCTGAGGGCGATCCTCCTCGAAGAGGATCATATTAATCTTATTGATTGCTTTCGTGTTGAGTGCTATTGTGCGTAGGATAGCAAATTAATCGATATGCCTTGACTTGAATCATGTGTTGAATAACCGTGCAAACGGGATAGTGGGAGGAAAACCTTGTTTTTATGTAATCAGAATTCCTGTTTTGTCGAAATAGCCCTTTCACAATTCAAACCCCCTGATGGTTCTGACTCTGTCATCCGCCCCACAAAAACATCTAGGCATTTTAGCAAGGGTCGAGAAGCATCCGCTCCCCTGTTTAAAGTCTTGTTTTGTATCCCACCGTCGATGCTTCTATCGAGTCTCGTACATGTGATTGAGGTCTTTCACGGGAAGTTTGGGTCGGTCAACTAAATACCTTCGAAAATCGTGTCAGGTGTGAGGGTTACCTGAGTATGTTAGTGGGAGTAAGGATTAAATCGTTTCGAGATAGAAGTGAGTTTTCTTATGGAGTCATCCCTTTCGATCCTCTTAATGGCCAACCATGTCTTCTTGCCACAAGAGTCTAAACACGAGTTCTACCCTCATCTCTCGGAAACGGCGTGAATGTCCTTGTGTCCTACCCAGCAAGTCATAATAGCGTCCCACGGGGAAACGGGGTGGTGAGTCGGTGATTGTCCTTAGAGAATTCTGTCAAGTTATAATGATAGCCTCTTTGTGATTTAATGACATGCTATATTGGTATAATTCAGCATGACTTTCCCGGTACATTGCATGGTTGCACTTATGAGTTGATGTATGTGTCGTATGTATTGAACTCCCATGATTATTGTCTCCCTATGAACTAGGTCCATGATAGTGTGGTCAACTCTCGTTGTGTGTTTAAAAACATGAATTGGATGACTTAGCATTCCAGATGAACCTGATTGGACCTCATGACTGTGTACATGTTTAATAAGTATTGCTAGTATCATGTAGGAGGCCCTCATATGATTGTGTGACGTCCTAGTCTTATTATGCGAATATGGAAGTATGTGATGAGATAGTTTCTATACCAACCCTGCATGAACTGACCATACCCTTAGCACGATTTTTAGGGTGCATCTTTGCATGCTTGCCTCAATCTCGCAATATTATGACATGCGTATGTGTGTATCTAAATTGAGTGATAAGTCGTGCATATGATATCCTGTGATGTTTGCTAGGTCTTGCATAACTTATGCATATATGTCCCATGTCGGTCTGTGCATACATGTTCTTAGTCTATCAAGCATGATTGGTGAACGAAATGATAGGTTGCTAGCTTGTTCTGCGCACACATAAAGATGATTATATGAACATGTTATTAATGCATAAATCGATATCATTTGAGATAGGTGCATACTAGTGTGAAATAATGTGATGATATTTCTTGATTTTTATGTGCTTGCGTGCCACAATTATCTGGGCATCGTTGTAACTCTCGGTTTGGGATCTTCTCCTTGGTCTCGTCGTCCCTAGTCCTGGTCCATATCTGAACCCTTAAGGAAGCTATGTCGTCCGCCCTTGTCTCTCCCCTATCTCCGTAACTTCTAACCCTTGTAATCCTTCGATGAGCGCCTACATGCAAGAAAGGACCGACGATCAAGTGGCACCATAGCGGCGGAACGGAAGTGTGATGGGTCCATGACACATAGACCACAGGACTGACGTCGTCAAAAGTATACAAAGGACGAACACACTTGAAAGATGGTAGCCGCGTACGTGATTCTCTTAGATGACTCAAGGAAGGATGCTCTTAATTCAAATCGTGGATTCTTCTATACTAATCGGAATTGATGTTGTGTGATAGGCCTAGAACTGACATAATTGAATGTGTGAAATGGATGTGCTGAATTGGTAGCAATGATTGCCTGACTAACTTGTTTCTATGGCGATGTGCCTTGGTTCTTGGTATACTGGCTTACTGGTGAGTAGGTTATGGGTTATATGTATGGGAGTGTTTTTTTTTCTTGACCTTGAGTCGTGATATTCTTCAGTGAGACGGGTTGGAAAGTGGTAGGTGGATTGAGGTCTTCGGATTGGGTCTTTGGTTGTGTGAGATGGGGTGCAGAAATTATGCGTTAGTTTGAGTAGAGCCGAGAGAGTTGGGATGTGTTGAAGATAGTGGTCCGTGAGTATATATGAGCTTCCAGGTAGGTCTTAGGTGGGAAGCGGGGCTAGTATGTCGAGATTTTGAGGGAGATGTCCTAGCTAGAGGTGCCGGTAGTTAGTGGGTGCGCGGTGTGAGCCTTTAGGATATAAGGGTAGCGGTTGAGGTCTAGACTAGTTCCATGAGGGTGACCTTAAAAGTGGGTGTGAGTATAGGCAGTTGGCGTAGTTTTAGAGTTGGATGAGAGAGCTAGGAGTGGATCGGGAATATTGTTGAAGGGAAGTGTTGTGAGACGGATTGGTGTGCTAAGGAGGGTGTCTAGATAGTCTATGAGCAGATCGTTGGCGGTGTCGAGGATGATCGATTAAGGAACGTCTGAGGAATTGGAGAATTTGGGACTAGGTGATGTGTGCCGTGAGTGGGGGCGATTTTAGTAAAGGATGAGGTTGAGGTATTGCCAAGGAAGAGTAGTATGAGGTTGCTTGGTAAATTATCGATCGGGGATATTAGGTTGTTGATATCAGGGTTGTTCGTGTGATGAGTATTTTGGGTTGTTTAGATAGGGTTGATAATGCTTGGGAGTGAAGGATTTCTAGCTGCGTTGTTGGAGGATTTTAGCATAGGGAATGACTCGGGATTTATGAGTGGATGTTATTGTGGCTATTGAATTATTTGAGGGTGTGAGATGAATCTTTAAGGAAAGGTTGGTAGCTAGGCAAGGATGTAGTTGAGATTCCTAGTAAGACTGTACGCTTAAGGTTGAGATAGGGAGATTATGAGCATGGATTTGGGAACTAGGCAAAGTAGAAGGTATTGAGGACGCTAGAGGATAAGAGATTTTAGAAGGATGGTGAAGTTGCGGTACTTAGAAAATTCGGACGAGGATGTCATAGGAATTCGGTGAAAATGATGATCGGTACATAAGGGTTTAAGCGGTAGAGATTTCAAAGTTTGAGGAAGCGTGATTTGAGGCAATTTGGGGAAACATGCGGAGTTGAGGGAACTAGTCCGGGTAGAGTATGTTGGGAAGATGATCTAGAGTAGGTCGGCTTGAGGGTCATGGTGATTCGTGGTTGGGAGCACCATTAGTTGGGTTCTGCGTTAGAATTGGTCGGGAGTGTCAGGTATGAGATGGTCAGCATGAGTAGGGTCCTTAGAGGTGGATGGTTAGTGAGAGTGGTTACTGGCGTGGGAAGTATGATTGGGTTAGCAAGGTGATTCGAGATGTCTCTTTGGGGGATGATGTTCAGGTGGAGTCTTGGTAGTAGATCGAGTTGTTCAGCTTGTCGGAATGAGGGAATTTTGTGATTTGGGAACTCCGAGAGATAGTTTTAAATAGTCGAGTGGAAGGTAGGACTTGAGATCGGGATGTCGAAGTGGATTGGCTCTTAGATGGCTTGATGACATAGGAGTTGAGATACCTAGTAGTTGGTTTGGGTATTCGGCCTAGATTGCGAATAGTTATGAGGCTAGAAGAGTTTTATGTGAGCAGGATACAATGGTGCCTAGAGCTGGTAGTGGATTGAGTTGGTAGACCTCGGTGAAGTTGATCTTAGTGCGAGGGATGGTGAGTAGTGATCGTGTCTTGTCATGATTGGTAGTGTAGGCAAATTCTCCTGAAGTAGTGATCTAGTGTATACTTTACTTGGGGCCGAATGTTGTGCGAATTCTATGTTATAGACGATGTTGATTCTCTGATGTGTTGTTGTTGACAATAGGGAACTCTTAGTACTAACACAATTATCCCTGAAGTCGATGGAATGCTATTGTACGGAAGCAGTTGTTGCCTCTAATGCGATTTTGTTTGGTAGTTAGAATGAGTATGCTGTACTTATCTGATTGATATAACTTGCTTATCTTATTGATATGGTGTGTAACTTCCGTGAGATGATGTGATAAATTCTACCATATATGATACAACATTAGATATGCTATCGTATGTGGTTATTCTTGAGGTGATTATGTTACGCTATTAGACGTGAGGTGCTATTGTTATTCGATATATATACATGATGCCTGATGATGGAAATGATAGAAATTGAACTGTTGAACCTTGATTCTGACTTTCAACCTAGGAAGAGAATATGAGATTAGCCTTTAGAGGTGGATGGTAGGATGAATGGAGAGGTTAGAAATGCTTTTGACTAATGCCGAACTTGAAGTTTTGAACGGTGTTTTAAAGAGAATGTTGTGATGTTTTGAGTTATGATATGACCGAAGAGTCGAAGTAAGGATGTGGTAGGGGCCCATATTACATTCTTGCTACGGTCTGTTGGGGATATTATGATCACGGCAACGGTACTGTGAGGATCTCATAGGGGCACTTATGAGATGCTTACGGGATCAACGGCATGATCCTTGGACTCACCAATTTCAAACTTCACCCCCTATTTTAAGATGATTTTAGTCTCGGGGACGAGACTTGTTTTTAGAGGTGGATGATGTAAAGGCTCGGATTTTTAAAATCCTAATTTTTAAGAAAAAGGAAATTAAAAATGAAGTTAAACTGAATTTAAAACTCATTTAGCGGATTCCGACCTAAATATAAAATTTGGCGAACAAATTCCGTCCTTGACCTCGAAAATTCAAAATAATTATCAAACGGCAATATCATTTTCGGGTTTTAAAATCTAATCGATCGGGAAGCAAGAGTCGGAAAAACTAACATTTAAAAACTAATTGCGTGATTCAAAATTCGCGTATTCATGATTTATTTCCGGGTATTTATTTACCCATTTCCACACTCCACCATCACCCACTCCCTCACCATACCCCTTTCAAATCAACCCATCTCCCTCCATATCCATTGTGGATCATCACCATCACCCACCTACCTGCTCCACGCCATCCCCATTCCGCCATCACCTCACGTCTTTACTTCGCTCCATCTTCACTCTTCATCACTTTCCTCTCGCTCCCATCTTAGACCATCTTCATTACCACCATTCATCATCACCATAAGCGTCTCCACCATCTTCCCTCATCACCTTCACCGCAGCTCCCCGTCACCACCGCACCTTGCACCTCTGTTCCCGAAATCGAGCCTAGAAGGTCGATGCCGGGCTACAAGCGACATAAGAAGCCCTTCAATACCCCTCGGATCCACCACCAGCCCCCGAAGCAACGCCGAGCCCCTAGCGCCGCCACCAAGGTCGCCCCCAGATTCGTTCTCGAAACAAACTTCCGGTAAGCCTTTCTCACTCGTTTTCGATTGAAATCATCCTTGAGCTTCACCATCCCACTCACCCATGCCCGACGCAGGTCCGATGAGCCATCGCGAGCCACCAACGATTATCAAACCTCCGATCGATGCTCTGGCGTCCGCGAAATTTCCCTCGGTGAGCTCCGTAGCTTCGTTCCCTTTCTTGTTTCAATTTCGTCCTTCCTTGTTTGCTTATATGGGTCGGAGAGGGCAAGTGAGAGCTGAGTGCGGGAGGCATGGGCGAGAACGACAGCTCAGAGCGAGCTCGAGAGCAGCGAGTTCGAACGTGAAGGCCGTGAAAGCGAGGGTCATAACTCCGAGCGAGCGAGAGCGGGTACGAGGGAGCTATGGGGATGGGCGGGGATGCGAGCGCGTGTCCGAGGCAGGGCGAGTAGAAGCAGGAAGCCGAGCGAGTCGAGTCGAGAACGAGAGCGCGGGTAAGGTCGAACAGAGCAGGCGGGCGCGGGAGATGGAGGTGGAAGACGATGATGTATGGTGTGGGCTCCCTTCTTTTATTTTAATCAATTATCTGAATTTCTTTAAGGAAAAGAAAGGTATGAAATATTGAACCGGGTTTGGGGTTATGGGTTTGGTTCGGTTCGGGTTTATCCGTTTATTTATTTAATTAGTCAATGCTATTTAAAATAAAGTATAATATTGTTTGGCCTTAAAGATTTAAAGAGGAATTGGAAAAGAATTTCAAGGTTGCAAGTAATCTAATAAATAAATTGAAAAAGCAATTTAGCGAGTATTTTAAGGGTCGAAATACTTAGCTATATAACTTGGATTTCTAACCGTTTAAACTGGGATTTGAAACGGTTCTGAAACTAGATTGGGAATAAGACTTATTCGATGACTAACTAGCATGATAATATGATCGTTTGATCATATGTATGACTAATAGCATGACTTGTGGTGAATTATTATATGAGATTAAATGTTGGATAATTATG
Source organism: Persicaria tinctoria (assembly GCA_037127255.1). Lineage (NCBI taxonomy): Eukaryota > Viridiplantae > Streptophyta > Magnoliopsida > Caryophyllales > Polygonaceae > Persicaria > Persicaria tinctoria. Next base: position 40,254,855 of record JBANSL010000001.1, on the reverse strand, counting down.
ACGACCTAGTATGATTTTATATCAAACAAATTATGTCTTATGATTTTGATTAACCGTTGAGGTATATGTGGAAATGATGTATATGAACATGCAAAATTGGTTGAATGATTTATGGAGAACGATGTGGTCTTGAGGAGCGGATAATGCGATGAAATGACTTTCATAATATGTTACTTGTTCTATTGATTGAGGTGTGCTTGAGTGCTTAATAGTTGGATGTAGACTTATGTATATTCCATTATGTACTAGGTGATACTCTTTGATTCTGAATACTGTGTGATGGATTGTTCTGTTGCCGATCTGCTTGCCAGGTAAGTACCTCCGGGGCTTACTCAGTAACCAGTACCTCCTGCCTGATGTGTCATATAGTATGTAGGTGTTTCATATCCATAAGAGCATGCCATGTAGTATCATGCTTAGGAATTGCACTTACGAATGAGCATTCTTATTCTGTATGCGTTTGAATACAGAACGACCATTATCTGTGAGTCCTAGAATCCTTGATAGGTTCATAGGACAGCCCAGCTCCATCGGGTTCGTCCTGAGTCATTCGGGTCGTTGGAACACCTTTACTATTATCAGCATTTTATTTTCTTTTCGCAAGATCCACGATATGATGATGAGATATGATATGATGATGAGATACGATATGATGATGAGATTTGAGATGCTATCGAATCGAACTGGCCAGTCTCCACTCTAACTGGAAGGGGGGTGGTGGTAGAAGAGGGATATACCACTTGGTATTCTTTGTTAAGGCCTTACTTAATATTTTGCACATATGAGTTGGGAACATGATAGTGTGGTTAATATTTCAGTACTGCATGAAGGCATCTTTATTCTAGGTATAGGCGTATTATATGTCCTCAGCACGGTCAGAGGACCCGCGGGCGGACTCTTGGCCTGACTTGGTGGTATAGTTTCAGGTACCCAATGCACTGCTTGATTTTGTGTTGTTATGACGAGGTCTATTCATATGGCGGAGAGTGAGTGTTTGAAACCTGACTTCACCAGATTCACGCTTTTGGGATTTCTCCCTAATTATACTCTACTTTGACCCGGCTCTGCGGTGGCACTGGTTGTATCACTTTAAGAACTTATGCCCTTTGCATGATAAAGGATTTCCCGCGTTGTAGACTTAGGACAGGTATAAGGGTTTACCCCAGGGTCTCCAACGGACCTTCCAGATATTGGTGCGAAATCCCACTTTAAACTACGAATTCTTGGTTTCAAACCTTCAACCTGTACTCGGGGCGCAAGATCATAACGAGGGGTTTTATCCCTCGAAACGTAACTCGGGAATCATAATCCTGGGCCGTTACAAAGACCATGTTGTGTCTTAAACCGAAACAGTTTCATGAAACTAACATTCTCGAGATACAATATTCGAGATGAAATCTGACTACGGAATCGTAGGTAGGTCGGACGTCCTATCCAGACTCGGCCGGTATAATATAGTTAATGTTAAAATAAAAGTAAACAGGTCAAATATGATATCCGTGTGATGTGTTAAAATATATCTACAAGCTATGCAATGTGAGATAGTGAGTGAATAATATTATTCATTTGGCTAAAGTTAAATTTTTTTATAGACTTGATATCGGGGGACATGAAGTCAACCCTTTTTCCACTCCTAATAGTAGGCTCTCCCTAACGTCTGGGTAACTAGTAGCGGGACGGATTTGGGCCACATGGAGTACCTCATAATCCGATATCGAGTCCGAACTTAATAAAAATATTTTCATGGTGATCACAAACGCATTTCTAAAGCTATATCATATCTCATCCGTAATCGGGGTATGATTCCTAAAGTGCTTGTCACCTACATCACTTTCTTATTCAACCCTTCGAGGTTATCCGTGTCACAGAAGTTGAGTCATCAAATATAAAGCCTACATAAAATATTCTCATCAGTAATAATCTCATTTGGATTCAATTAATACCTTATTATGGTCACTGAGTTTGAATCCAAAGTAGTTCCAATTTTCGAGCCGTCACTTGCTAGTTCTCGCGAACTAACCGTCCTTTGTTAATTTGGATGGCTAGGGGTTCATTGTTTCTGGACAATACCTCACCCTCCAGCTCGCAGGTTTAGATCGAGTCTTTGAAGAGAAGTTGAAGAGGTTCAAGACGACATTTTATGTTTTCAAGATTTGAAGAAAATATTGTATAACTGGTAAATGTTTATGTTTACAAAGTCTTCTGCTATAATGTATTTGATGTTTCAAATATTGTAATTTGAATCATGAGTTTAATAAAAGCATGATTTATTATATTTAAGTCTTCCGCTATTTATATTTTCTGTAGTTATCATCTTGTTTATGGGAGCATGGTAGCATGTCCCTATAAGCCTAAGGTGGTTATAAAGACCTTAAAGTCCGAGTAACTACTGGCGCTGAAACATTCCCTCATATACCGAAGGGGGTGTTACAGAAGGTGGTATCAGAGCTTAGAGTTTTTATAAAGGTTTTTATAAATAAAAAAAAATTAAGTATGATAAAGTTGAAATTATATAAATAATATATATATATAACAAAATTTCTCGTCCTTTTTTTTTTTCAATAATCTTTTTATACACTCACAAATTATTCTAATCGTTCGGAGTTTTTCGGAGAAAATTTGCTTGAATATTTTTCAGAGTTACTAAGTGTTTTAAGATAAATAATACTAAATATTTTTCTAGTAAGTTTTAGTGTTCAAAATGTTTCCAAATATTCAAGAATTTATCGTTACCTTCAACTTCTCGAGTCCATCGTAAACTTCCTAGCACTTGGTTTAGTAATCCAACTACCCTGTCCTCCCTTCGCACTTTGTAAAGTCAATTAGGAATATTGACTTGCCTAGTGTATAGTTCAGTTGATTCGGGTTAATCCAATGGTAGATAATGTGTTTGAACGTCATGTCTTGGTGTTTAAGATATCAACCAGGGTTGAAAATCAAAGAGGTAAGATGCCTAAGAATGAAGAAAAGGGATCGATGACATTTCATTTCTACATACACAGATCATGAAAACCAGAGGAGGCCGAGGTGATCGACCAGCCACATCCGCCCCAGTTGCTAAGAGGGAGTACCATCTTATCAAGAGAAGGAACCTTCCTGCCATCCATGAAGAAGCATCTGAAAATTCGATTACAGGTGGGGATAGTGCACATCACCAAGCTGAAAGTCAACTTAGGGAGTTATCTCAAGCCCCCGTAGATAACCTAGATGCTGAACTAATGCAAGCACTGAATCAATTAGTGTCAAACGCTGTAGCTCAAGCATTAGCTGGAAATACGCCGACGTCACTAACTAGACCAGATGGCGATGCTGCACATGTGACACAACCAGCAGCGGTACAAGCACAAGAAACTCCGATGATAACGCTTGTAAGAGCGGTGGAACAAGGAAATACATATGGTCGTGCTTTGAAGGCGATCAACTCATGCAAACCAGATTCTTTTGATGGTACTGGTGAGCCTTATCGAGTGGTGCAGTGGCTTACTTACATAGAGAAGGTATTCAGGGGTGTTATTTGCACGGACGAAGACAAAGTGCACATAACCGCTCTTTACTTGGAAGGAGAAGCTGGACAGTGGTGGGAAGCTGCTAGGCTTGCTTGGAATTCAAATCCAACACGGGACGCATTTAAGGAGACTATCACCAATCATTACTTTGTGCCAGCTCTCAGGATAGAGAAAAGAAGAGAGTTCTTGTACCCTAATACATAGGGAATGGAGATGGCTCAATTGGTAACCAGATTCTACAACTTACTTCAGTATGCTCAAGACCTAGTCCGCAATGAAGCCAATGCGATCATGTACTTTCATGACTCGGTGTATTATGAGCTTAAGTTGCATATGCTACAACGTGATTGCTGAACCTTAGATGAGTACATTAATGCAGCTTATCGAGTTGAAGCTACATTGGAAGAGGGCAAGAAGAACTTTGAGTTGTCTGAGAAGAAGAAAGGCAACCAACAGTATTCTGGAACTAAGAGACCACCACCATTTTCCCCAACAGAGAGGACGAATGTTAGCAGGGCATCATCGACACAGATTAGCAACCAGACCTTCACTCGAGATGGTCGTCCTATTATCTGTCACAATTGTGGTAAGCCGGGTCATGTGAAACCCGCGTGTGAGGAAGGTGCCCGTGTTTGTGGAAGATGTGGAAAATCTGGGCACATGGTGAGATTTTGTAGGAACATTGGCAATGGTCAACCCCAGTCACAACAAGCCTCGAGAGTCGATCCGAGAGTTCCAAAAGCGGCAACAAACTCGCACCAGTCACGTAGTCATAACGCTCAAGCTACATCGGAACCCACAGTACAAAACCGAAGCAAGGCCCCAATGGTGGGAACATCTAACCAAGGTCCTAAGCTCTACACCTTGGATGTCGTTGATGAGTTTGGTGGACATGAGTAAGGAAAAAGGATGATGATAGTTGGTTGAGTATCTCGTTTTTCCGTTTAGTCGTTCATTTCTAGAATTCCAATAAAGTCAATTCAGGGCAAGTACGCCCGATGAACCTACATCTTGTAATTCAATACTCTTATAGTATTACGTTGTTAATAAAAATAAGTATTTGATTACAATCTAACATTGAAATGCTAAGTCGAGTGGGGATGCGTAACGCTATGAGAAGACAACAAGATATTTACAATCATGTTGTGAGTTAGAGAATACCCACCCTATGTGATACATTTCTTAGGTTCAAATTATATAAGTTAAGTCTATGACATATGCTGTAGGATCAGCTTTATGTTCGAAATGTTAATATATCAAGTGAGAGTCGGGAAGTGTTCCCTATAGACTCTACGATAACCTTGTATCTGACTTTTACAACAATTTGTGTGGTAGTATAGAGATATGAAAATTGTGCTATATAATCCATTAAAGGTTCATAGGTAGGATCCACTACAAGATAGAGACTCAAGTTGTAGTTGCATTATTCTTCGTTACCTACGACCGATCATACGTTATATCCTATCAATTTTTTATGATCGTGTAACCGAACTCTCAGTGAGGCAAACACCCAAGGGATAAAATTCCAAACATAACTTCTTACACAAATGTTAAAAAAAATATAAAGAATGCAAATACTCGAGAACCGGACAACGTTCAAGTCGAGGAACCAGAAGGGAAGATCCATCATTCATCACCTACGAATAGGGTTTGCCAATCTGTCATAGTGGTTGCCTTCAAAGCCACCCGGGCCATTTGATAACCTGGAAAAGGGAATTGAATGGGGCTGAGACGAAAGCCAATGACAAACTAGGTACCCACGCTCGTCGGGTGACATGAGTGACTAACCTCGATCAAATCACGCTAACATTTAATACCCTCTAAATAATTGTTGCTCTGTTTTATATGTTAAAGGGAAAAAAAATATTTTCAAAATAAACGTGGTATCTAAATTGTTTTATCACTTATGAGTTCGGAGTGCGACTAGTTACTGTAGTTGTAGCTTGTCATCTCATTTAATTCGAAACGTAAGTAGAGCAAAGTATGCTCCTTGTTGACTATTCCATATATTTCCCAAAGAGATTATTCCTACTCATATATTAAGTCAATCTCTTCTTTAAATTCAAGTACAACATCCTAACCTCAGTACATTCTTTTCCTTATTCAAGTTTCTGGTCGAAACTTATTTTTAACGGTGGGGATATGAAATACCCCAAAGTATTTTTGGATATTTCTGTAAATATAAAAATAATAATAAATGTGAACATTTTCGAAATAAAAGAATATGTAAAATTCTTTATTTAATATATACCTTATTATTCGGTTATAAGTAATTAGAACATAAAATTTGATTGACATTATTATTACTTTTATAAATAGTGATGTGAGTTCATTATTTTTAAAACGGTGTCTTATAAATAAAACATTATTGTTGCTTTTATAAATAGTGATGTGAGTTCATTAGTGCTTTTATAAATAAAACATTATTATTCGGTTCATTTTTAACTAAAGAGGTATGATTTATTATACGACTTATTATATTTAACATATTTTATAACTAAAAGGTTAGAATGGATTTATGATTTTATAATATTGATTATAAATTTTAAAAGTTATTTCTAGTAAAATAATTATGTTATGAAATTTCATTTGAAATAATTATTCAAATAAAATCACTTATCATAGGTTATTTATTTATTTGATTATTTATTTATCTGTTTTTTTAAAAGGATATATTTGTGTGTATGAGATTTTATTGCATTTATCTATTTTTTTTCAAATTAAATGAACAGCCTTATACATATAAGAAAACCAATTTTGTATGACACCGGTTCAGCTGAACCGAATAAAACAAAAAAAAGGGGGAAAGCCGGTTCACTTGAACCGCTTCTTCTTCCTCCCTCTTCTCTCCTGCGTACGGTTGATCTGCAACCCTTCCATGGAGGTTTGTCACATTCGACTTTAATTCACACGTTTCAAACATTATTCTTATCCCAAATTCAATGTTATTCATCAATATGCAATCAATATTGTTTTAAAGGAGGAATCAAGCCCCAATTCCGTCCAAATTCGCAATCCCTAATTCTGAAAACTCATCCAATTGACGTGGTGGATAAGCTTCAAAGACCAAATTGATTATAGCAATTGAATCCTCTCATCAATTCCGATTCAATGACGCCTTCAATTCGTGATTCCGTTCACATTGCAAGCTCGGCCTATAAAACCCCCTTTCGGCCTTCGTTAGCTTCGTCCACCATTTTTAGCCAATATTTGAGATCTCAATCTAGCTCGTCGCCTTCTAAACACATTAATCTACAATCCCATTCAAATTCTTTGTAGGAAATCCTCCCAATTACAGACCCCCAAATTCAAACTCACCTTCGTCGGACCACCGTGAGCCACCGCTCCGCCGCCTACCGCCGAGTGCATCCGCCACCAGGAGCCTTGCCACCATCGCCGAATCCACCCTCGAGCCACCACCGTCGTGCCGTGCCGAGCCACCATAGCCAAAGGTGAACTGTATATAGCGTACTGTTGCACTGACGGGAGAATGAAGAAGGTGAAATAATTTCACAAAACCTCCCAAACATTCAGTTTTGATAAATTATGCCCCTGGTTCAATTCAAGAAATTATAAAAATTATCCCGTAGTTTTAGAACATATTTTAACTCATGTTAACTCTTAACAATTCGCAGCGGTAATCTCAAGTTCCGAAACACCCATTGCGTGAAGGTCTCGAAGAAGATCAAATTGGTATAATCCCCAACTTGATAATTAATTCGATTTTTATTCCGAATTAATAAGTCAAAATATACCAATTAGTAAATTCTTTTTCGTCCTCGTAATTTATGCGTGTAGGTCCGCTGCTAGTTTATTCAATTCTGTCATCAAGTCTTTGAAGTCCATAGTTGGTATCGAAATCCAACAAGGTGAAAAAGGCAAGTGACATTCCGAGCCTTTTATGCCCATCTGCGTTCCTTCGTGTCTTGTTGTTTTCTTGCCTTGACATGCATGCCAAATCAATTAAAATAAATTACAAATCACTTGCTTTTTGTAATTTATTCAACCGTAATTTTGGACTTGGCGTGTAATTGGGTAATGTTATTATTTGATCTTATTATAAAATAAAAACGTGGATACCCATTTTATAAAATGCATGATTTATCATTCATTATTTCATGCAAAATAAGTAGGTATGGAGCATATTATCTTGTTGATGCATCCATGCATATTATATGGTATTGGCATCCATTTTACTTCTATAAGATGGATTATTTTATTTTATGCGATCACCTAGTTTGATATTAATTACTAGTTAATATGTGATGATGTGTGTGAGATGTGAAACTCAATTGAATCAAGATAAAATAAAATATAGTGTGCGTATCAATGAAGATACGGGGTCCAACTCAATGGGAATTGGGCGGTGTCTCAACTTTGGGTTAACTACTGAGTTGAGTTTGGATTAAATGGAGTACCTCATAATCCGATATCGAGTCCGAACTTAATAAAAATATTTTCATAGTGATCACAAACGCATTTCTAAAGCTATATCATATCTCATCCGTAATCGGGGTATGGTTCCTAAGGTGCTTGTCACCTACATCACTTTCTTATTCAACCCTTCGAGGTTATCCGTGTCACAGAAGTTGAGTCATCAAATATAAAGCCTACATAAAATATTCTCATCAGTAATAATCTCATTTGGATTCAATTAATACCTTATTATGGTCACTGAGTTTGAATCCAAAGTAGTTCCAGTTTTCGAGCTGTCACTTGCTATTTCTCGCGAACTAACCGTCCTTTGTTAATTTGGACGGCTAGGGGTTCATTGTCTCCGGACAATACCTCAGCCTCCAGTTCGCAGGTTTAGATCGAGTCTTTGAAGAGAAGTTGAAGAAGTTCAAAACGACATTTTAAGTTTTCAAGATTTGAAGAAAATATTGTATAACTGGTAAATGTTTATGTTTACAAAGTCTTCCGCTGTAATGTATTTGATGTTTCAAATATTGTAATTTGAATCATGAGTTTAATAAAAGCATAATTTATTATATTTAAGTCTTCCGCTATTTATATTTTCTGTAGTTATCATCTTGTTTATGGGAGCATTGTAGCATGTCCCTATAAGCCTAAGGTGGTTACAAAGACCTTAAAGTCCGAGTAACTACTGGCGCTGAAACATTCCTTCATTTACCGAAGGGGGTGTTACAAAGTGCGGAAGGTTCAGGGCAGAGTATAGACCCCCTTGTGAGGGGTGAGGAGCCATCGGGCTCAAAAGACAATTAAGGGTTCCGCTGATCCTCCCCCGTAGGTTGATCATGAATTGCTTACTGTGGAATTGTTGTGGAGCAGGCAGGGCCGGGTTCCACAGATCCATTAGGTATATGATCAGACAGAATAAAATCGATGTCCTTGCAATCTTCGAGCCCAAAATTTCTGGGGATAGGGCTAGAGAAGTGTGTGACAGACTCGACTTCACTGATAGAACCATCATCGAGGCTGATGGGTTTCGAGGAGGCGTCTGGCTCTTTTGGAATAAAGACAACACGGCTATCACCATTGTTGAAACCTAAGATCGGTTTATTTTGGCTAAGCTTAGGGTTGGCAGAAGAGACCTCCATCTGCTTGTGGTCTATGCCCATCCCAATGATAGTGACAGAAGGGTGTTTTGGAACCAGATGAGACGCATTACGGATGAGGTTGATGGTTCCATTATTATCGGGGGGGATTTCAACAGTATGCTGCACGGTTGGGAGCGGGATGGTGACTTAGGACAACTGTCCTCGGACTCCGGCACGATCCGTGATTGGATCCATAGGGCGGAGTTGATTGATCTTGGGTTTAATGGAGCAGCATTCACTTGGTCCAGGAGCAAGATGCCTCTTACGTTCGTGGCTAAAACGCTTGACAGGGTCCTGGTTACGGCAGACGCCCGGATCAGCTGGTCAGAGGCGTCAATTCGCCACCTTCCTAAGTTCGGCTCCGACCACACACCCTTGCTGCTTGCCCTGGATCCGAAGCTCCACCTCAACATGAACCATCGCCCCTTCCGGTTTCAAGCTATCTGGATGACACACCCGAGCTTCAATGGGCTTGTTCGTAACTCCTGGGATAAGAATTGTGAGACCCCTATGGCCCTGAATCATCTACGTGGGTGCTTACTCAAATGGAATAAAGAAGTTTTCGGGAACATCTTCGAGCGGAAGGACCGGCAGACCAAGGAGCTCAATACGATCCATAATGCTTTGGAGCGCAGAGTGACGAGGGATCTCCTCCAGCAAGAGGTTGATGTGCAGAATCAGCTCAATTTGGCTCTTGAACAAGAAGAGTTGATTTGGTTCCAAAAATCTAGAGAGTAGTGGCTTAAAGCCGGTGACCGCAATTCTTCCTTCTTCCACCTGTCGACGGTTATTCGTAGGAAGCGGAATAGGATTAAGTGTTTGAAAGATGCGAATGGAGTTGACGTGGTGGAAGGGAAGGATATCGAGAACATGGTAACGGGATTCTTCAAGAATTTGTACACCTTGTCTTCTAATGAGACGTCTCACGCGTTGCTTGAGGGAGGAGCCTTCTCCACTATACCCCACGCGGACTGGGCTGCCATTTCGGGCCCCGCCTCGGATGAAGAGATATACACGACAATCAAGGAGATGGGAGCCTTCAAAGAGCCTAGGATCGACGGCTACCAACCGGTGTTCTTCCAGAAATGTTGGGCTACGGTGGGGGACTCAGTGAAAACTTTCATTCAGAACTTATTCTCATCTGGTTCGCTTGATCTGAACATCAACGACACTCTAATTGTTCTAATCGCGAAAGTGGCCGAGCCGGAGTCTATCTCCCAATATCGCCCTATTAGCTTATGCAATGTCATGTACAAAATTATTACTAAAGTATTGGTCAACCGGATAAGGCCTCTTCTCTCGACCCTCATAGGGCTGATGCAAGGGAGCTTCTTACCCGGAAGGCTTATCACGGATAACATTGTTATTATGCAGGAGTTAGTTCACTCTATGAGGAAAAAGAAGAGCAAGAAAGGATGGATGTTGATCAAAATCGACTTGAAAAGGCCTACGATATGCTTAGATGGGACTTCATCACGGACACCATGAAGGAGGCTGGATTCCCGAGCTGCTGGATCAACTGGATCTCGGAATGCATTGGCACGGTCAAGACGCGGGTGCTTGTCAATGGCGAGCTCACGGAAACCTTCGTGCCGACTAGGGGCATTCGCCAGGGTGATCCCATCTCGCCCTATTTATTCATATTATGCATTGAAAGACTTAGTCACTTGATTCAGGGAGCTGTGGAGAGCGGGGATTGGAAAGCTTTTAAAGTCACGAGGGGAGGTCCGGAGATATCGCACATGATGTTCGCCGATAACATTGTTCTGGCGGCTGAAGCCTCTGTGGAGCAAATGAGGATCATCAAAGGGATACTTGAGGTGTTCTGTCGCGCCTCCGGGTAGAGGGTTGATAACAAAACCAAGATCTTCGTGTCGCCTAATGCTTCTGACCGGCTGACCGAGGATCTACACAGAGAGAGCGGCATTGAGGTAACTACGAACCTTGGTAGTTACCTCGGAATGTCGGTTCTCCATGGTAGAGTTAAAGGTGAAACATTTGCCCACGTGATTGATAAGGTTAAAAGTAGACTTACCGGCTAGAAGTGCATGAAGCTGAGCCTTGCCGGAAGGATAACGCTTGCCAAGTCGGTGTTGTGTTCCATTCCGGTGTACTCTATGGCTACCATGACACTTCCGAGGGCAGTCTGTGATAAGATTGACGGGCTGTGTAGGGGCTTCGTTTGGGGTGATGGTGAGGAGCACAGACGTATTCACCTTGTGGCGTGGGATGAGCTTTGCAAGCCTAGGCATGTGGGTGGGCTTGGATTGCGATCTATGAGCAGTCTGAATTCGGCTATTGCAGGTAAGTTTGCGTGGAGATTCTTAACTTGCAAAAGCACTCACATGTGGAGTACTGTTCCTCAGGCTAAATACACGCGCAACCCGGATGTAACTATCTCGACCCCCTCTGCCGTGTGGTCAAGCCTGGTGAAAGGGCTTAACGCAGTGGTGCTGCTGGGATCCCGATGGGTGCTGGGAGACGGAATCTCTATCCGATTCTGGGTGGATACTTGGCTTGGGAGTGGGAGTTTGCTGGACATGATGCAAGGGAATCCAAGTGAAGAAATGCTTGAAAAGAGGGTGAGGAGCTACTGGATTGATGGGGTAGGGTGGGATTGGCCGACACTTTCCCCCATCCTCCCGGCTAGATCCTTGATGAATATAACTTCTTCCGCTGTTATGGAGGATGGCTCGATCCAAGACACCTTGTGCTGGAAAGGATCGGCTGATGGACAGTTTTCCATAAGTAAGGCTTATGAGTGTGTTATCGGTATTGATGATCTTTGTGAGGTTGCATTGATGCACAGGTCTACAAGAAGATTTGGAAACTCAAAGTCCTGGAAAGAGTTAGGTGCTTCGTCTGGCTTGTGATTAAAGGCGTTATCCTCACCAACGCCGAGAGGAAGCGACGACACATGGCGGTGTCCGAGGAGTGTACGAAATGCCTTGACCAGCCAGAGACGCTTGCCCACTTGTTCAGAGACTATGATTGCATCAAAGGTATGTGGATGTCGGTTGTGGGTATCCCTGCTAACTTCTTCTGTGTTTCTTTTGCAGATTGCATCAAAGGTATGTGGAGTGGGCGAGCTGGTTCGCAATGGCACTTTGATGGGCTTGGAAATGAAGAAACGAGCGAGTGTTCAACAACAAGGAGACTTGCGTCGACAAGAGGACCTTCATTGACGGAAGGGCGAAGGAGTACATCAAAGCTTGGAGCAGCCATGAACAGGGAGGGGCGACTACGAGCAGGAGTTTGACTATGGTGCAATGGGAGCGGCCTGACTATGGGTGGATTAAAGTGAATACGGATGGGGTTTGAGCAGCGAAGGATTGGCCGCGACGGGAGGGGTGCTCCGGGATGATGTTGGGCACTGGGTCGCAGGGTTCTGCCATAAATTGGGCGCCTGCACAGTCCCGATGGCTGAGTTATGGGGGATCCTAGGAGGACTGCACCTAGCCTGGGAGAAGGGCTTTCGGAAGGTGTTGATTGAGACGGACCCACAACTTGTTATTACTCTAATAAGAGGGACTGTTGCGGAAGGTCATCCGCTCTTCAGCCTGGTTCATCAATGCCAAGGCTTCTTCAAACGGGATTGGGATATCCATCTCTGTCATGTCTTTGGGGAAGCGAACGCCGTCGCCGACTCCCTTGCCGCCCTCGCATTTTTCTTTTCTATTGGTTCCCACTTTCTTTATAACTCGCCTGAGGGTCTTTCTTTTCTAGTTTAGTAGGACGCTAGCGGGAGGGCTACCCCCCGCCTCACCCGTTTGTAGCCCGAGACTATCTTGTGTTTTGCTGATTTCTCTTTATTTATGAGAGCTTGCTCTCAATTTCTCACAAAAAAAATAATAATAATGTATAACCAGATATAAAAATTTTAAACTTGTGTAACTTCTTATCTAATTGTCAAAATGATTAGTATAACCTCTCATTTCGAAGCTCCTGAGATGAATTATAGTATGTAAATGTTAATCTAAGTAAAATATAAAAGCATTATAGTCTATTGAAATAAAATTAAAGTAATTAATATACCTTTAATTTTAAAACATTCATAACTTTTTACTCAGATGTCGGATTAAGGCGTATTATATATCAAAACGAAGCTATCGATGAAGATAAAACACTTATGTAGTTCGTCAAATGAGAGACGGGGTACGTGACCCCCTAGGCCCCCCTTCAGATCCCCCTGTATGTCAGTGTATGTCGTTCTCTTTCATCCTTCCCTCGTCTTCAAAGTTCAAAGTCCAACCTACTACAACCTCTGCAATAGCTAATGGGATACCTATCAATTAAAAAAAACCTAATTACAAGTACAATTGTAAACAAACATTAAACTTTACTCGAATAAAGGTCTAAAAGATGAGAGATGAGGTGTCGGAGCCACATGCCAGTAATCCCCTATTCAGGCATGACCACGAGTCTTACCCATCAAGTCAACAGGTCCAATCTTCCGGGTCAAGGGTCAGGGTTGGTCAACCCGAACCCTAATCCAAGGAGACCACGATTCGACCTTTCGACATGCTGACATGTCGGGTTACCTTTTTTTTATTTTTTTTATAAGATTTTAACTATATAATACACGATTTTTGTTTAGCGCAGGGATAAATTTTTGTTTACCACATGGTCGCAACGACCAAATGTCATTTGGTCGTTGCGACCATATTTTTTCTTCAAAATCACAAATGGTCGCAACGATCAGACACAACAAGGTCGTAACAACCGGTTGCTAAATGGTCGCAACGACCCGTTTCAATTTGGTCATTGCGACCAAAAGTTTTTTGTAAAATCAAACTAGTCGCAACGACCAAAAAGCAGTAGGTCGTTGCGACCAGTGTTCTATTGGTTATTGTGACCATTGTCCGTCTAGTTATTGCGACCATGAGATTGCATGGAAAAAAATGATCAGCATATAAATAGAATCGTGGGGTAGTCGAAAACCCTAGACCGTGCGGTATTCTCATTGATTGAGCATAGAGTTCTTAACTAATTGTAAACATGTCGAATGACAATGAAGAGTTGAGTAAGGACCTCGATATATATCGCTGGAATAAAAATTTCAACGGCTATGTATATTATCCTTTCATTTAGGTCTAGAAGGTTATGATACTTGAATTCATTATTCTCATACGATGTGCATAGAGAAACCTTTATGTTGTAAAATTGCAAACTTTCGTCAAATTGTAAACTTTGTTAGGGTTAATGACATATTAATAAGGTTAATGAAGTATCATGTCATTGAGAATATAAAATTGCAAACTTTGTTAGGGATAATGACATATTACTAGGGTGCATTAATGAAATATCATGTCATTGAGAATATAAAATTACAAACTTTATTAGTGTGACGACCTGAATATAATATATGGGTTACGTTTCGAATATCTGATACCTTCGTTTGGATCTTGCAATCCAATTACGGGTTGACGTTTCAAAACCAAAGTGTTAGATAGAAAGGAGGGATTTCAGAACCCTAAACTCGTGAATAGGTCTGTTGGAGACCATCCTGTCTTAAGAGTCTAAGTCATGAAAGACGGGTTTAGTTCAAAACATGCAAAAATAAATACGATACAAACTCGCCACGACAGAGCTGGGTCAAAACCAAAATGATAGTAATATGTAAGAAGTCTCAAAGTATGGTGGTGTCTAGTTAGTCTCTCATTCATATATCGTCATAAGGATATCCCCATCAAAAAGCACAGCATAACTCATAAATCTACAAAAAAACCTTTAAGGAAGAACGGGGAAATGAGTTAATTCGAGCCACGCATGCGGGATCGGTAGTCCTCACTAAGGTCATATAGTATGTACTATATCTAATAAAGATGCTTCTAATGCAATGCGAGAATTGTTGTGAGCCTAATTTTCCATGTTTTACTTTAACTTTTATATCAATTACTGTATACATTTCATACATTTGGGTTAGAATAGAACATATTCTATGTAGTTTATACTTATTTGCCAAACTATGGAGTCTACACTAGTTTCTGTTTAAATTCGCAGAAATCGATGTAATTTACAGCAATTCGGAGAAAGGATGAAAAGCTCAAAGTCAACCACAGAAATTCCGAGGTAAAGTAGCAGCTGAGAAAGGACAAATGGAGCAAGAAACGAGAAAAAGTACTCGACAAAGTTCTAGTCGACGTTGACTACAAGTAGTCAAAGTCGAGTACACCAGGAGCCAGAAGTTCACACAGAGTCGAGCAGATCACTCGAGGAGTCTAGAGCTACTCGATGTCGAGTGCTACAGTACTCGAAGTCGAGTACACCCGTCGATTCCAGAATGTGTCCGAGCTCGAGTAAAATCCGAGGGAAAATTTTTGGTCGAAGTCAAGTAAAACTACTCAAAGTCGAGTACGTTTCAGCGACAGTTCGAGTCCTAGATCGAGTGGAGTCCAAGAAGATAGAGTACTTGCAAAAGAAGATTTGTGGAATTCTATCCATCCACATGAAGATCTATCAAGTCCAAGAGGGATCAATCCACATTAGTTCTAGTTTCCTTACATATTTATTTTCTTTATCAATTAAGTTTTATCTTATGTTTTTAGATATAAAGTTTTAGATATAGATGTAGTTGTTCCTTCCTAGATTACCTAGATGGAACACTATAAATAAAGCCATAGGGGCTGAGTTTTAGGAATTCAATTTTACACACAATTAATTACATATCGAGTAGAGAGAGAGAGAGTGGAGGCCGAGTGCATGTTGGAGAAAGCGAGAGCGGGATTTGGCTTCGTTCGGTTGTAAGCTCTATTTTAGTTTATTAATACAATTTAGTTCATCTTTGTTATTGATGTGTTTATTGATGATGAAGAGCAAGAAGTAGTCACCCAAGTTCTAGGGTCGGGGTGAGCCCGACGGTATCCATGTAAGGTAATGCGCTAAAGGTACAATCTTTTGATGCGATTGCGTCTTCTATCCCTACGAGCATGATTCTTTTGCGAAAGTTGAAGGTGATCCTTGTTTGTGTTATTGAAGAGAAAGTGATCTTAATACAACTTGGGTTAATTATGTGAAAAAGAGAGTAATAATTAGGGTTTATGCGAAAGCCTCTATATTCCTATTTGTTAATGATGACAGTTATTTGATGAAAATGCATGATCTTTTATACCTTATGCATTATTTTATATGGTTATCGTTATGGTGTTGAAACCCTAATCTTGGAAGTATTTTAGTTTATTAATTTTATTCTCAAATTCCGTGTTTGCTTTCGTTTTATTGCAATTTAAAGTTATGAATTTTATTTCTGTGTTACTCGATTTCGACCAGAGCTAGTCGACGTCGAGGACTATAGTCGACGTCGAGTAGGTTTAATCGACTTCGAACATCTTTGCTTCGTTTTGCATTCTATTTTCTCTATTTTGCATGTTTTTACCCGACTGAGTAGTCGACGTCGAGTGCTTCCTGAGTCAATTTCAAGAGTTTCTAGACTGAAAAGGCGGGCGCTGACACGCTTCCTCGTGGGTCGATCTTGACTGCCTTCTACTACAACGGGAGGAAGTCTTGTATTTATTTGCTCAGACAAGGAGTCGGTTTGATTTTATATTTTATATTTATTTCATACTCGACACATCCTCCTGCAACAACAAGAATTAAACACACAAGGCATGCTGACAGTTCATATATAATATAATAATGGAAATGCAGTAAATGGGGCCACACAGAATGTCAAGCGGCATATCCCAACTCTCTCTCGCAAAACCCTCGCATCAGTCGAGGAGATGGTAAATTCGTGCCTCGGTTGGGGTCGGATGTATATCACCTCAATCGGGGTGGAATGTATAATGGATCATCATCCATGCCTACATCGAGGTAAAACTGGATCATCGCCACAACCATATATTTAGATAGATAAGAAATCATGCTCACTCTCATATGATTCTACCAGGATAAACCCGATGGCGATGGGATGTCTTATGAACCTAGAAAAGACTCTAATGACTCACAGATAACGACCGTCTGTACCAAACGTATTGAGTAAACAGATGCTCATTCAAATAGTGCAACCTAAGCAAGATACTATATGATCATGTGATTATGCATATGCAACACCTAACATAAAATAAAATAAAACAAGCATGCATGGGAGTCCAACTTGAGTAAGCCCCCTAGAGAACTTACTTGGAATAGCAGAATAACAAAGTAATATCCAACAAGATAGATAAGCCAAACACATCACAGATCACCTAATAGTTTAATAGAATAACACAAGTCTAAAGCAGGGAAGGACCCATCTACTGCTACATAGAACTAAGCAAGCATAGAAACAAATCATCATCAAAGTTAACTAGATCATTATCAGAATTGTCTCATCAATAGTTATTAGATTCCTCAATTTTGTCACATCGACAATTCAATTAAGTCTCAAAGATAGTTAAGTCATCATTCATGGTCCATGATAATGGATATTTTAGATATGTATTATTGGTAGGTCTTATTGCATTTAAGTAGTCATATTGCATATGTTTTGTTCTATTTCCATCTCTTTCATGTGAAGTATTGGAGTTCGGAATCTACGCCTTTTTAGTGTTTATTCTGCAGTTTTACAATCCAAGGTTGACGGGGGTCTTGAGAGATCATAGAGACTGATTTTGGAGCATAAGGAATGCTAATGAAGAAGCATCAAGGCAGCAAGAAATCACAACGTCGAAGCAAAGGAAGAATTGTGGAGCCTGAAGAGCGGCGCCCGAAGATTCTATTTCTATTATTATATTATTATTATTTTCCTAGGGTTTTGCACGACTCTATTTAGGTTCTTTTCAGTCTAGTGTGGTAGGGTGTTTGTCGTGAGTTAGAGAGAGAGAGAGACAACATACCTTTTGAGAGAGATGAGCGTTACTTTGGCTATGAGTTGCTAAACTCATAGTTTCGCTTATGATTCGAAGATATGGTTAGCTGGAGAAAAGCCCACTTTTCGCCATTCATCATTCCAAATCAAGTTTTGAAGTCTTCATGAGAGTTGTATCCCTCGGAAAGAGCTTTCCAACGCATGCTCATATGCGTCAATCCGACAAACGAGGACTCAGGAAAGTGTGTTTCAAGAACAGAGCAGCATGTTGGAAACTGCTGCAGAGGTCGATATCGACCTAGCCAAGTCGATATCGAGTTGCCCAAAATCGAGTCAAGATCCCGGAATCGACCAGAGCTGGAGCAAAGGAAAAATGAAGGTCGATATCGACCTGTCTTGGTCGATATCGAGTTAAAATAGGTCAATTTTTACTCCGGAGGCCGAGATCGAGTAGCTGCAGTAAAGTCAGGAAATTGCAGGTCGATATCGACTAGGCAAGGTCGATATTGAGTTGACCAACAGTGACCGATTTCGAGCTAGTGCGAGTTCTAATCAAAGTTCTATCCAAAGTCCAATGGAGATATCCACAAAATCAAATTCTATCAAGATGGAAAAGATATTTATCTATTTTAGATATAGTTCCTTTAGAGATTTATTTCTTTATCATAATGTTTTATCTTATATTATTAGATAGATATAGATAGAGTTTCTTTCCTAGATTAGCTTGGAATGAAGCCTATAAATAGAGCCTTCACTAGTACAAACATACCCTTTCACGACGTTTGAAAAACGCCATAAAAGCCTTACCATGGCGTTTTTAAACGCCATCCCCAAACACCCTTGAAGGTGACGCCGTGCTTTTGGTCAATGTTTTATGGCGTTTGACAAACGCCATAGAAAAGATAATTCATGGCGTTTTAAAAACGCCATGGTTTTCTCACATAATATAAAAAAAACAATACCAATACAATCCATGACGTTTTTAAAACGCCATGGTTTTCTCACATAATATTAAAAAAAAAACAATATCCATACAATCCATGACGTTTTTCAAACGCCATTAAAATTTATTTATTTAAAAAAAAATTAATGAATTAAAAATAGCTCTCAAAGCCAGAATCTTTCCTAATACTATTGAGTTTCTACTGATGCAACCCCATTCTTGATTTTTTGTGTTGCTTGACCAGAGCTTTCAAGCAACCTCTTCACATCGACTTGTTGTCCAGTTGGTAGAGTACCTTGTATCCTTTAGAACACAAAAAAGCCAAGGTATTTTGAATTCACGCATAAATATATCTACCTTGTGAACAAGAAGTACCATATTCGCATGTTGTGCCAAATAGACCCGAATTTAGCACATATACCTAAAAGAACAAACACAAAACACAAAATCATATGAATAACCTTTTTCAGAATGTTATTGCATGATGGATCAAGTTAAGCTGAGCTTGTGTATTTTGACAGTTTAATACAGCTCGACATAACCCATTATTGAAGTAAGACAAATTACGTTCAAGCAAGAAAAGTCTTGTGTACAGAGTAACCTATACTTTCACAACAACATGGTTTGTTTTCTTTGGAAAGTCGTTGGAAAACTCAAAATGGTATAAAGAAAACTGGATTAATTCACAACCACCTCCGCTGCTAGGAATTATCAGAGAAGAGAACATAATGGTAAAAGTTGGGATTCCCCAAATTCTCATTTCTCACTCCTAGAGAACTTCCTTTTCTCCAAAGGAAGAAGATAGTAAAAAATACATCTACCTGAAATGAAATAGATATTCTCACCTTGTAGACATGATTTATATGATTGTCTTCTCTAATTCTTAAATTATGACCTGCTGGATTTAACAAGTCATTAACAACCTGAAATGGAAAGAAAAAAATGTGTAACAATGATGTTTATTCAGACAAAAGCATTAAAATGGCAAAATAGAAGCAAATATCAATAAAACAGAATCCAAGGACTTGGCTTTCAAAGATCAAAAAAAGGTACAACAAATATCCATGTCTCTTCTTGTCTTCCATTCCATGAAAATTTAAGTACATTCACATTTTTATTCACCAAGAATGTGTATCTTAAACTATCAGTCCATAAAAAATTAGCAAGTCCACACCCATCAAAGCAGTAAAAAATACAACCTACCAGCCATGTGCAATAAGCCAAATCATTGTTAGCAAGTCCACACCCATGAAACCTACAAAAGCAATGGACATGAAAGAGTTGGATCAATTAAAAGTATTAGTGGAATCGGATGACGTTTCAAGTGCCTTAGCTGGGGAGATAGCTAGGAGTCAAATGAACACCTTCACAATGCAATATTAATAATTGACAGATAAATTGAATTCAGTGATTGAACCTTTTCGGAGTTGTCGTAGGAAACACCATTGCAGATGTTACTCTCAAGCCTAGAACAGATGGATGACAGCTCCATAATTTATTACACATCAGCAACTAGGAACCAAAAAACACACATTGAAAACAAGACCTCTAACTAAGGGAGAAAGACTGTACCTGATTAAGTTTGTAGATAATTTTAAAACTGCATTTAACTATTTTCAACTTTCATGCTACTTATGTTAATTTTGACACATTCATATAGCTTAGTTATAACTAACTCCAGTGGAAGCAAGACCAATGATATTGATATCATGCATGATTTGCAGGTCATACACTGTAAAGTAAAAAAACTTTTAAGGAATGCAACATAATTACCAATCTGAGGACGTATTTTAGTAAGGTTGAGGAAGCCAAGAAGTTCTTCAAAAAGTCCAAGATCATCTTGTAAGCAACTCTTTACTTACCGTTCTCACCGACCTGTCAATCTATTCAGTCCTTGGAACTGTTCAAATGATGTTTCAATGCCTCTGATTAAAGCTTGACAGTAACACGTTATTCTTCTTCTTTTTTAATTAACAGCCTGCTCAATTAATGGAGGGTTTTCTTGAACTTGCCAAAGAAAATACCGACAAGAATATGAAGACCTGTGGGATTCTTGGTGCTTCTCTTATAAGATTTCAAAGGTATATATGTAATTACTATTTCCATTTTTTTGCCTGGATTTATGTTTATTCTTCATTAGAAGATGTAATCATTAGTTCATCTCAATGCTAAATTTAATACTGTACTAATATGTAAGGGCAATGTTTTATCCATAAATTAATAACACAGTGCTCAATTTCTTCGACAAAGAGGGCATCTTTTATGTCGTAACTCTTATAATACCAAAGCAGGAGTAAACTTTCAATTCTATGTCAAGCAGCAAGCGAGGAGGAAATCTATACTGTAATAAATGATAAATCTATACGCGCACGCGTATAACAACTAGTCATGAGAAAAGGAGAAGCATTTAACCTTTTCAATCAATTACCTACGATCTGAAGAGATTAAAGGATTTAGAAAATAAATCGCTCTAAAATCTTTCAAAATTAGAACAAGATAGAAAAGGGGCAACCCTAACCTTTGAAATTGTCTACCAATGAAGGGTGGAGAAGCAGGGTGCAGAGAGACGGAGCGCGCAGACGACCTTGAGAGACTACGAAGGGGTGGTTGGAGCGGCGTCCCCAGAATCAAAGGTCTTGCAGGCGTGGAGTACGGTGCCGACTGCGACTCCTATGAGGATGTCAATGAGGATAAGGAGAGAGACGACGATGAAGGCGAGGCGGCGAGTTAGAAAAGGAGGAAACCCTAACCTTTGAAAATCGACTAGTGGCGTAGTCGCGTAGGCGTGGTGGAGATTTGGGGTGACCGGAGTAGGGGCAAGTTAACAACTCTTCTCTGCGTTTGATTTTTGATTGAATTCATTTTGGTAGATCTCTGAAGAAATTGGAGAAAGAGGCAATGAGGGGCTCTGAGGCCATGGAGAGAGAAAAAGGGATTTAGGGTTATAATAAGTCATTTGCCGCTTTAATTTGGGTCCAAATTTTTTTGGGAAAAAATTACCCCCAATTCAATGGCATTTAATAAACGCCATAATATTTACGGCGTTTAAAAACGCCATAAAATGATATTTGTAATATTTATAACCTTAAGGCATGACGTTTTAGAAACGCCATTAATTTCTTGGCGTTTTAAAAACACCGTAAATAATTGTATTATGAAAATTTATAGCGTTTTTGTGTTTAAACGTCATAGAAGATATTTTTAATGGCAATTCAAGAAAAACGCCATCTTCTAATTGTCATCAATAACTAGTTTTCTAGTAGTGCTTAGGGGCTGAGTTTTATTCATTCAATTTCACACACAATGTCGAGTAAGTAGGAGAGAAGGTGTTGAGAGACGGTTTGTCTTCGGTCGGTTGTAAGCTTTCTTTTATTTATTTAATGCAATTTAGTTTCCTTTTATTATTGATGTCTTTATTGATGATGAAAAGCGAGTAGTCACCAAACTTCTAGGGTCAGGGTGAGCCCGGCGGTAGCCATGTAAGGTGATGCGGTAAAGGTACAATCTTTGGATGCAATCCATCTTCTATCCCTACAAGCATGATTCTTTTGCGAAAGTTGAAGGTGATCCTTGTTTGTGTTATTGAAAGTCATCTTAATACAACTTAGATTAATTATGTGAAAAATGGTTAGTAACAATTAGGGTTTATGCGAAAGCCTCTATCTTCCTATTTGTTAATAACGAAAGTTATTTGATGAAAAGCATGATCTTTTATGCCTTTATGTGTTATTTACATGGTTATCGTTGTGGTGTTGAAACCCTGATCTTGGAAGTCTTTATTTCATTGATTTATTTCACAAATTTCAGATTTTTAAAGTTTCTGTCAGTCGATATTGAGTTCTATCGAGTCAATTTTCCTACTCGATATCGAGTTACTATAGGTCGATATCGACAAAAGTTGATGTCTTTGTGTTATTTTCTGCTTTTCTTCTGTGTTTTACTGTTTCTGCTGAGTTTTGAACTGAAAAGGCGGGCGCTGATATGCTTCCTCGTGGATCGATCCTGACTGCCTTCTAATACAGCGGGAGGAAGTCTTGTAATTAATTTGTGGAGACAGGGAGTCAAATTTGAGATTTATATTTCATACTTGATTTTCCTCCTAACAGTGTTCCTTTCTATGCTTGATCACCATGTTAGGAATTGCATCTATGCTATGAATCCTTTGTGGTTTCTCGATAGGAAACAAAGTCATTGATCCAGTGATGTTTCTATTGCCTTTGTAGTGGATGATAAGAATTGATCTATGTCGAGTAGAGGAAATTAAAGTTAAATGGGTTGTTCCTTTGATTCCTAATTACAATGAATTGATGTGCCAATTAGTCTTAAATACTCATATTGTTAATGCTATTCTTTAGTGATGCCACATTGAATAAGTGATTGTATCTTTGTGGAAAAATCTACCATAGGTATTCGACATAACCTTATAAAGAATATTGAAACCATCCTAAGGATCATGAACCTCAATCATTGTTAAGAATAACAGGTGAAGCACTTCTCTATCATATTATCACTACTTTGCAATCATTACTCTATTTATTTTATCTTGGTATTTCATTAGTTTGCTACAACCTATTTGCTATTATATTAAGAAATCATCAATAGAAATATACATGAATAGTCTTCTCTGTGGGATCGACTCCTTACTTGTCTACTATGCTAATCTTTTGGTTAAGCATTGAGTTAGGGTCTTTACTTTTTGTGGAACTGAGTGCTAACGACAATTATACATCATCAGTTTAGACACCACCAGTCCAATTAAAGTCCTGCGGTTAAAGTCCGACAGTTAAGGTCTCAATGTCTGGTTAAACAGTTCGAAAGTTCGAGGGTCAAAAGTCGGTCTCAAGGCATCAAGTCTAGTTAAATCGTTCTCAAAGTTATAGCATTACAGCGGTTCTGACACTTTTGTTTCAAACCGGAATAAGCACTCAAGAAAACATCCAAGCAAGACTTCAACAATCCAAATGACATTTTAACATCCAAAACTCAATTAAAATAGTTTTCACAACCCGACCTCTTTAATCAAATCATTATAGCATGAGAACTTAAACCTCAAATTCATATAAGTCATGAACCCATAACAAGTCATATTTTAAATCATAACAAATAATTTTTAATTTCAAATCATCAAATCATATGATAAATTAATACATAACATAACCATTTAAATCATACATCAAAATCAACCCAAACTGGGTTCAAACCAAAACAAAGTCATGGGTCCAAGGATAAGAGAGAACCGACTTTAGGAAAAGCCCATGCCTGAGTATCGCCACGTTGAAATAGCCGCTCGTCGTGGCAAGACTCAGTCCCTTAACTATCGCGAGGGAAGTCTCTCAGTTCCGCGAAAGACTCATTTCGTCACGGTGAAACAAGCTTTTTCCGCTGAGAAAGGTATCGTCCTTGACCTGGTTCCTAGTTCTTGTTCATCGCGGCGACCATGGTTTCGCAGCGGCAAAACAAGCGACTATGGGCTCGTTTTCGATTTAAACTTGATCCTTTTGTTCCCGATCCACTCTCGTCCTTTTCAACATCATTCCTCGACTTAAAACAACAAGAAAAGAGACAACACGAACAAGAGGGGGAGAGTGGAAGAAGGCTTACCGAAAGTCTTTGAGAATGTCTCCGAGGTGCTTCAAAGGTGGATCTCGAGCTCCAACAATGACAAAAATGCTTGAGCAGAGCCTAGAAACATGAGAGGGTGAATAAAAGAGCTCTTTAACAGGGTTTGTAGTTAAAAATGAGAGAGAAAGGGAGAGACTGACCTTTTTAATGGAAAACAAGGGAGAGATCAAATGAGGAGCTTGATCGAGCTGCTCCGGGGCTAGGATCCAGTTCCTCTTAGCCAGGGAAGGTGGAGAAGTAAATAAAGATGGACCTTTACAGAGATTGGAAGCTAAAGAAAGAGGAAACGAAGCTCACCGCACGAGAAACGAATAGGGGAGGCTGTTGGGTTCCTTTTCGTGGAAACAAAAGGGAGTGTCGCCACGGTGAAACACCTTTATCAGCTTTTGGATCGTCGTCAAAGTGGTGCTGGGGGGCTCCTTCTTGGTAACGAACGCTAGAAGGAAGAGATGAGAGATGGTTTTGGTGGTCTTTATCTTTGGAAGAACTTAAGAACAATTAAGGTTGTGGTGGATGATTTTGGTTGGAACCTGGCTTGACAATGGAGGAAGAAAGGGGAGGTTTGTGGGTGATTTGGATTTCAAATGAGAAAGTAGAGGGTGAGATGTGTGTGTTTAGGGTTTTCTCTAAATTAATTTTGGATGAGAGTTTATGGTTTAGATATTGGTGCATGCCTTATATAGGGGAGGGAAATGGTGTGTGGGTATCCTGTTGTTTGAACATAAGGAGGAACGAGACAAAGAAGAAGGTGGGCGAGAGAGAGAGAGAGAGAGAGAGAGAGGTCTCAAGTCTTATGGTTAAAATCCAAAATTCGAATCCTCACATTCGATCGCTCATCCCAAATACTGACTCAAAAGTTCAAATCGAATTTTCAAAACCGAAAAGTTTAATTCGATAAGGTCTCGCTCATACTTCAAAATCTCAAGTCAAAGTACGTAGCTGAATTGAAATTCATCAGAAAATCCATTCAAAACAATGTGGGAACTTAATTTATAAGATTTTCAAATAATTCGAAAGCTCGAGGACGGAAATTCTGAAAATTTTCAAAATTCCAACTTTTATCCATTTTAAATAAGTATTCGATTAAAATATTATTTAAATATTTATGGTCTTTAATGTTAGAGTTAATGACACATTAGTAGTCACTGGCAGATCCACTTGTATTTGAGCATCCCCAAATTAAAAAATAATAATTTTTTTAATGTTAATTTTCTAGTATTTTACGTCAAGCATCCCCAACCCGGGAAAAATATTACAAAAATTTTTTTTTTTACCTTTAAACATTCTCGGAATGATGAAAACATTATCTTCAAGTATTCCCGAAATGTCGATCCAGGATCCGCCCCTGCTAGTAGGGTTACTGAAATATCATGTCATTGAGAATATAAAATTACAAACTTTGTTAGGGTTCATAAAATATCTTGTCATTATGAAATAAAACTGTAAATTTTGAATTTGTATATTACGTCTGACACTTGTTTCATTGGTTATTGTAAGGGGAACAAAGGGGACACTGAATTGTATATCAATTACAATTTCAACATTGCGGTGCCAAACAAC
Source organism: Persicaria tinctoria (assembly GCA_037127255.1). Lineage (NCBI taxonomy): Eukaryota > Viridiplantae > Streptophyta > Magnoliopsida > Caryophyllales > Polygonaceae > Persicaria > Persicaria tinctoria. The sequence continues at coordinate 40,228,875 of JBANSL010000001.1, read as the reverse complement.
ACCTTGTTGCCAAGCTACTCAACTGACAGAGAAGAAAATAATGGGGCGCAACTAGTTTAATTGTCATCTGATTTGGTTAATTATGGAAGGAATTTGCATGTCCCATCATCAGTGAGAATGTAGATGGATCGGAATGGATCATAACACAATGAAGTGCACACAGAGCCTATGCAGGAATGGTCATCAGATTACACGGAGTTGTTTGCTACTAAGGATACATTCAACAATAGGGAAAAAGTTGTAGAATAGGTAAAGAAGACAGGAAAAGCCGATCAAATGTGCATTGTGATCAAACGTGTTATCAAGAATAATGCGATTACACTTGGGCGGACATGGATGTATTGTGAGAGAGAAGGGGCATACACACTTGTGAAAGATGATGCCCATAAACGTGTGAAGACGAAAAAACGTTGAAGTTCATTCAAGTTGAAAGTTTTTTAGAGTGATAGGGGATGTTGGAAGGTTGATGGACGGTTTTTAGTCGCGTAAACCGTATTAAAAGTAAACTCAAACCTACAAACTAGTATAGCAAGTAAGAGGTCGATCCCACAGAGAATCAAGTATTCATTTGCAATGTGTATTTACCAATTAGTGAAAAGGGTTTTTTTTTGGGTGATTGAAATAAGAAAGAAAACAAAATAAACTATAAACAAGTTGATGCAAAACAATTTAGAGGATATCGCTCTACCTACAACTATCCACTTTATTTGGTTGAATTGATATTGTAACATTCTCTTGTCCTTTTAGTCTTCCTATGAATAGCCTTGTCCTGACCTAATATAGTTACTAGTCCAATCAGTCCTAGAAACCCTTAACAATTGAGCAGTCCCTAAAGAATGATTTAACCCAATTGATAGCTTTAAGTTTAGAGATTAACCAAGGTATTTGCAATCCTTAAAGAGGGATTTAACAACAGATCCAACTTCCTACTTATCCAATTAGTTCAATCAGCCCTAAAGGAACAAGTTTGCTACCTGGGTTAAGATTCGCAATCAGGAAGCTACAAAACCCTAGCAATTGAATTGATCTAACAAGTTGGACTAACAAGATAAAACAAAACAATCCATCAATAAGCGCAAAGAAGTCAAAACATTCAATATAAGAAATAAGGAACAAGATTCAGAAATTCACAACTCAATCCAAACAAAGCTTCAAATTGTACATAGAACAAAGAGAGTTTTATCCGCCCATGGCGAACATTGCTCTCAATCTAAACCAAATTGTCTCGAATCCTAATCTAATGAATCAATGAACACCTAGGGATAAGCCCTCTCTAAAATCGTTCACAAGTCCTGTCCCCGTCAGCCAAAAAGATAAAGATAGAATAAATAGGGTTTTGGATAGAAAATACGTCGCTGGACTCCAAAGCCTGTCGCTCTAGGCAAATGCTGTGGCCGCGGCCGCGACATATTGTTGCGCCCACATCATATGGTGGCGCCCGCTGCATCAGTCTTTTACGGAAAATTCAGGTCGAATCAGCTCTTGACGTCAACAGGATAGTTGTAGCTCTTTGAAAGAGCTTTCCAACGCATGGCCATATTAGTTGATCGGAAAACCGATGCCTCCAGAAAGTGCAAAACAAGTTCAGCATGTCTAGCGACAACTTCCTCATTCAATGCGTTATCAACCCATGTCTTATCATCGGATCCACGATTATTTGAAATAATCAATAAAAGTATGTAGATTTTGACTCCACCAACATATAGAGCAAATATGCAAATTCTACTTAAACCATGAATGATATGCATCATAACTAAGCTAAATGCAACCTATTATGACCATCTATATGCATGTTATCAAAGGTGCAGATGATAGAAGAAGTTCACAACCACGAGAAAGGCAAGATTTTGCATGGGCATGCATTTGCCAGAAGGCCTACAACAGCAGAGCATGAGTTAGTTAAGACCTTGACAAAAAAACCATCTGAAGCCGAAGTGAACAGCTACACTTCGTCAATCTATATTTTTATTTTATTTTTTATTAGGAAATAATTCGAGAACCAAGCATACCTGGCAACTCGAGAGGCCAACGAAGTCGGCAGACGGTGAAACCGTCAATACATATGACACTAGACAGATAAAAAAGGTGCAAAAAACACCAAAGTGGGAGGCACATAATCCTAGACGACCAAGCGAACCAAACTCGGACACGCTAGAGACAATGTAGACAACGATCTGATGCCAAGCACCACTAGGTGGTGACACCGCTGGCCAGCGGTACATTAGGAGTCCATGTGGGCAGTAAAGACGATCCTCTAAGGACATTTCCTACACGCGGAGTCGCCTTGATACACACCACCATGACCACAACCAATCCCGACACCGGCTGCAAGAGCTCCAACCAAGAAGAGGAACACCAAGAACAACAAGTATCACATCCAAGACCCAGCCTTGAAGACGCATCTAGAATCCCTTTCAGACGAAAGAGGATTTATTCTAACCAAGGGGCAAAATGTTAAACCCATTCGGAAGTTTTTATTTCAATAAATTTATAATTCAAACCCTAACGGGATTTAGGCCCCTTTGGGGTATACTCAAAGAGTGGTTTAAACGCTTTCGAGTTTTTTTTAACCCTAAACCTTGGGACCAAAGGACCCGAAACTTCGGCCCTAAGGACCAAGAAGCAGCGAGAGGATCTCAGCCATGGAAGCCCACCCAAACGGCTGCCACCGGGACACTAACGGACTGATTTTGTTTCGGTAAGGCGGTGGCGGAGGCTAGTTGTGGTAGTGATCGTGATGGGATGGTGGTGGTTAGGCGTTAAGATCGATAAGAGGCAGTGGTGTTTTTTGAGGTGGTGGAGGTGGTGCGGTGGTGGGGGTGGCGGTGGTGAGGTGGTGGAGGTGGTACGGTGGTGAGGTGGTGGAGGTGGTAATAGAGTTAGGGATTTGGTTTTTAGAGAGAGAGGCTCTCGTGTGGAAACTTTTTATGGTTGTGTTGTTGCACTTCATGTCAATATATATTTATGTTTGTGAGTCTATTGCACATGTCCACTGTTATAACGAGAATGATAACAGACGAAGAAAGACAAAAAGATTTAAGGTGGTTTGGCAACGGTGTGTTACCTACGTCCATGGGCAGAGAAATAGGGATATTTATTATGGAGGCAAACGAGAAACTAGGTTACAAATTGTTAGGTTTATGAGTATGTATAGTGCCTCATTAAACCCTAGTCAGACAATGGGCCTAAACCCAAAACAAATAATAAGCCCAATTCAAGGCATATTAACAAATCTCCACCTTGACTTGAATCTTCTCAGACGTACCAATCGCATTGCAGCGCCAGACGTACCAAATGCAATGCAATGCCAAATGTACCAGATGCGCTTCAATGCCGGATGTACCAGATTTGTCCTCACATGAGGACTCATATTGCCCCGCAGGGCAGCTCAACAGTTGGTGATATTAAACAAGTCCAAACAGTGTTGGAACTTGCTCTCCGGAACTGGCTTGGTGAACATATCAGAAGGATTATCAAATGTTCTCACCTTCTTCACCCTGATTCTCTTCTCAGCTTGCCAGTGTACTGACTCGCCTCCAGAAATAGTAGCCTTGTAGTTGGATGGAACACCATCCTCACCCTCCTCGGCCACATGCACAGCATATCCCATCAGATCATTAGACCTGTATCTCGCAGACCCTCTGATTTTAACCATTCTTGATTGATCTAGAGCAATACTTTGATGTACAGCTCCACTTGTTCCTGTGTCCAGTGTTATATTTTTTATCTCATCAGTATCTGACTCAGTATTACTTGTCTGTGATGATTGATCAGTGACCAACTCAGGTGCATGAGTCTCTACTGGAGTGAAGTTCAACTCCACCTCCTCAACAACAGTCTCCCTAACGTTGACTGAAACAACATCTGCAACACCCGTGACTGCTGAACCTTGTAGGGTATACAAAGTCCCCTTTCCCTGCTTGACTCCTTGCAAAACCACATTAGAGCCCTTAAACACGCGCAACTTTCCACCATAACCTGTGTATCTGAAACCCTTGTCGTCTAACACAGTTAGGGATATCAAATTCTTTGTCATAGATGGCACATGTTTGACTTCCTCCAATGTGCGAAACTTCCCATCGTTTGTCCGAAGCCTAACTGAGCCGATCCCACCAACCTTGCAGATGACATCGTTTCCCATAGAAACATTGCCCTTGTCTACACATCTATATGTTGTAAACAACTCTCTTCTAGGACATACGTGACATGACGCACCTGAGTCAAGAGACCACACATCATGATCTGTACGATTACCTTCTAGTAGAACAATATCTTCCTCAGCGGTATTTCCCCCATGAACTACTGTTGCAGATACAGATTTCTGCTCTTGTTGCCTCTTCTTAGGACATTCATTCTTCCAATGACCTTTTGATGAAGGGTTTATTTTCAAACAAATAAATTTATAAGATCAAAACCCCGCTATAGTATAGTAGGGTCAAGTTCGTCCACAGGGAGAAAGTCAGTGACTCAATTCTAGTTACCAAAGAGCAAGAAATAGCAAGAATGAATGGAAAATTATAGAATTTTGGGGGTTTTAAAGTTGCTGAATTTTTTGGAATAAAATCAATATTATGAAATATCTTGGGCATAGGGATCACCAGAACGATAATCATACAAGCATTGCAATGAATCAAGTAAATATCATGTTTTTATCTATTAAATATGTCAACTTGCATCAACCCTAGCAAAGCAATCAATTTATTTTCACAAATAAATAAACTTTACTAACAATCTTAATTAGGTTATCAAAACTTGCGTTTCAAAACCCTAATTACTATCCAATTCACAATTCAAATAGATAAAACTCATCAATTCATCAATTCATAGCAAAATTGCAAGCATAACTATCGTTGGGATCACCCCAACCCTAGAAAAGGCGACTACTCACGCATAAACATGGTAGACAATGTAAAATTCATGAAATAAATAAAAATCAGAAAATTAAATTGCATAAAAACCTGAGAATAATGTCAACAAAGCGTCCCAAAAGCCTCACAAAACGTTCTCCAACGTTCGCTGAAGAAATCGCTTCAAAAAGCTCTCAAATCCGCTCACAAAAACTCTCTAAACGTGTGTTCAAAATTCTAAAAGTGCTGAAAAAAGAGGTGGAAGGAAGAAGATGGTCCTTCAAACCCTATAAATCTTATTTATACTTAATAGCCCATAAACTAAATTAGGAAATAACAAATATATGAATTTTATCTAAAGTCTATCTAAGAAAAAGGGTAAAAATAATTAAATCCGGATAAATAAGGTTCGCTGGAGCTCATACCGACGCGGAGGGCCTCGGTACCGAACCCCCTTAGCCTCGGTATGACACACTGTAAGTTCATCTTGCTTCGCTCTTCCAGATTAGGCCTTGGTACCGGGAGGGGGGGGGTCGGTACGGGGTCGGTATGAAGGTGTTTCATCTCGGACTTCTCTGAAGGAAAATATCGACTCGGTACCATGATGTACCGACTCGGTATGTCTTGTTTCAGCTCGGTTTGGCTCAGTAAAACGTCCGTATCTCCTTCGTTATAACTCTGATTGCTTACTTTCTTTTTCCTATGCGCTCCAAATTTTCTTCCACTTCTTTTCAATGTTGAAAGGTTCTTCAAAAACAGCTCCCAAAATTCTGTAAAACACACAAAAGCTAGTGAAGACATCTATTTCTCATGAAATATGAAAATACATGCAAAAGACACTAAACCCAACGCAAAACTTATGAGAATGACTCAAATTAATGACAAAACACATGGAAAAATATGACTAAAAACATGCACATCAAAATACCCCATACTTAGACTTGCTTGTCCTCAAGCAATAACCAAGCAATAACCAATACCTACAACACATCATTCACGTCTTCGCCCTTGTCAAAAGCAACATCTCAAGTAGTAGCAATGTAAAACAAGTGACTTTAACGTCATCACACATATATGAGCGATCCATAGGCATAGGCAATATAAATCCAACCTCACAAGGATAATGTGTTTGCACTTAACTCTCAATATGTTTAGGCTATGAAGATCAACTCCCAACTCAATTCCATATACAAACTCATAAACATTGCAATTTATAATGTAAATCCACTTTGCAACCAATTATGTAAATGCAAACAAGAACCATCAGGAGGACTTCGCTCAATGGAAGACTTCAAAGAAGACTCCATTCGGCGGGGTTGTAATGTGGCTTGGTATGAAATAAAGGGCATGGAATTATTTGGCTATGTGGTGCTTAATAAAATTCAGGAATCAAGACTCCTAAATCTCCAACACAACTCAACCAAACCATAACTCTCAATCATATGCATCAACCAAACTCTCCAACTCATCTCAATGAAGAACACAACCTCTCAAACTCAATAAACCTCTCAACAATATGAATCTTGCAAAAATAAAGGAAATAAGGTAAATTTGGCTCATGCACTTTATTCACAAACATATATATACACAAAATTTTCCTTCTCTATTTTTTCCATTTTTTTTCTTTTTTGATTCTCGTTTTTTTTTTAAACGAAAAATAACATAAATATATATAAAAAAAATAGTGTATTTATAGGGTGAGCCAAAAATCCATTTACATAATTTGCATAGCAAGATAAAAATATAAAAACAACCCATAACTCAATAAACTCAAAAATTCTTCTCACTTGAAATCAAAGACAAGCTCATTCCTTCCACACACCATCATTCTAACCAACTCTAAGTCTTAATTCCCAAATGGGGGTCAAGCTCAATTTGGCTAAGGATAATTTTGTGGAGCTAATAAATAAATGCTCAGGCTAATGCTCTGGCTTCAAGCAGAGATAATGCGGGGTAGGTAAAGAGAGGATAAAATTGGCTTAAAAGGTGCCTCCATCATTTAATTCTCATTCACATAAACATATAAATGCATTGGCCTTGAATAACTATCACAAAATTTAGAGATGTATAGGAAGAGTAAATACACTCAAGAAAGCAGATGGATTTTTTATGTTCTCCCTATAAGGCCAAAATTCTCACTAGGACAAATTTGGTTGGATTTCAACCTTTAGCTTAGGATCATATGTGCGCAAGTTCGTCACAAGTTCACAATCCACGTAAAAACAATTTCAAGGACTTAGGCTAGACCTTCAAAACATGTCATAGGATTTACATGATCAAGTTAGTCATTATTTATCATCATAGGACATCTAACTTAGGGTATAAACTCAATATAAGACAAAACAAAAATAAACATGCATTTTTTTTTTCTTTTTTCGACATTTCTTTTTTTTTCCAGAATGAAACTAAAAGCAAAATTAAAGTAACTAAAATATGACAAAAGACTTAAATGCATAAGAACATAAACATGAATGCATAAAATAATCCAACTAAAATAAAATGCAACACATAAACATAAACATAATCCAAAACACATAAAAAGGACGCAAATAAGTTTTTCGAATCCCCCACCCCATACTTAAAAATAGACAGTGTCCCCACTGTCAAAAGAAAAATCAAAGTAAAAGGGAAAAGACTCCAAAAACTCACAAAAGAAATTCAGAAGCTGCTGAAGACATCCATAAGCTCTACGGAGAAGGCGGTGGTGGTAATCGACGATGTGGAAACAAAGAAGATGCCCAAGCCATGAAGGAATACTGGTGCGTTTCATGCTACTCCATCCTCTTATTCAAGCATGTAAACTCCTCCATAAGAGCACCCTGCCCATTCTGTAGGGCCTCCTGACCCAGTCTCAGAGATCTAAGCTCATCCACGACGTCAGTAAGGCTAGGAGGATGCTGGGGCGCAGATGTGCTCGAGCCAGCCCCAGCAGAAAAGGGGCGGCTACCAGGCCTAGCGTCATGATCCATATAGTCGGTGTCGTGCTCCTGCTGCATGTGCTCATGGTGAAATCCTTGCCCAAATGATCGAAAACCATCAAATATACTAGGTGGAGGCACGGCCAAGTCAAAAGTGCTCTCAATGCGGGGGTATCTAGATGGTCTCTGTCATCTCAGAGGATCATTCAAAATATCCTCTGGAGTCGGTGAAGTTGTAGACGCCCAAGTGACAAACCAGTTGGGGACATAAAGCAAGTCCATAGTCGGTCGTGGTAATCTCTGTTGCGCTTGATCACACTAGCACTAATCAGATATGCAGTATCAATCATCAGAGTGGGTACATCCTTATATCTGGTGAAGTCAACCTCAAGGTGCCTGGCCAACAACGCCACCAGGCCTCCATACCAGATTTCTTCCGTGCGTGCTCTATAGGCCAAGACATGCATAATGAACTCAAACCCCAAGTTCAGGGGTGTCTACATCTCAAATAGCACCCCTCTCAAACAAGCGACTTCTGTTCTGGTGGGACGGGACAATTCCTTCTTGGCCCAGATGGTTCAGCCAAGAAGTCGCAGAATAATACGGAAGAGTGGGTTTGCAATGTCCTTACCTTGAAGTGCTCTAAGAGGCCAGCTAGACGTGCTAGTGATCAGTGTCCAAGTCTCAAGAGCCTTGCAGCGGGAATGACTATATGGCACCACTGGGTTGGGAAATCCTAGCAATGCGTTGAATTGCTGCAAAGTGAAGTAGTGCTGGACATTCCCCAGCTGGAATGTAATAGGTCCCTCAAAATCTGGCCTGGCAATATCGCTCGCCAACGTAGTTGTGAACTCGGCAGTAAGAGCGGGATAGTGGCGGGGGACAGAATCCAGAAGACTAGTGGGGACTAAGTAAGAGAAGGCCTCCATCAAGTCATCATGTACCCCAAGGCGCTCACCATCAGTGGGGTCATACCATCGGGTCAAATTGCCCTTCTTGTGGAACTCCTTGTAGTCCTTTTTCAGACGGGAGTCGGAGATGAAGACATTATCCAACGGGACTGTAGTGGATGATTCCCTAGCCCTTTTGCTACGTACGCTGACGACTAAACATATCCCTGGACAACAAGACAAACCAAGTGAAAACTAAATCTTTTCTAAGGCAGTGAAACCAAACGAAATCAGAGAAACTCAAACGAAGCTAACATTTAACCATGCAAATGAGAAATAATAATATGCACTAGAAAAAAATATAAACACATAAAGACCAAGTGCATATAAATAGCCAAGCGCAAGAGATACCACCTAAAGAAATGATTGCATATAAACACTATAAAATAAGCTCCAATGCATATAAACTCACCATCATGGTAAATAGAATGCATTACCCATTTATATAACCATATGTTCCACATAAACTATATGAATAGGGAAAACAATATAGACAATATAATCATCATGTAAGATCACTATAATGCAGCACCTAAACATAAGACTAAATACTCAATAAAGGTAACATAAGTAATGCAAAACTCAATATGCACAAACCAACCATGACAACCCCATACTTAAGTTCAAAACAAGTCAAATAAATTTGCAATGGACATATAACTTGTTTGCAATGTCAAATCATGCAAGGAAATAGATTTCATGCTAGAATAGAAGAAGCTAATCAACAAAAAGCATAAAAATCAATTCCAAAATCAAAGCTTGAAACGGATCGCAATGAAATCTTAACATCCAATTAGCTCACAATCCATAAACAATTTGACAATGTTATGAACAAGAAAGTAGCTCTAAATCAACCCAACAACACAACCATATCATCAATTTCGACCAATTTAGCTTTCGGCAAACAGCCCCAAATTCCGCTCATAAATCAAACCCTAGGTTTTCAATCTCAACCTAAATCATCCAATCAATCAAAATAACTGAAATAAACAAGTTTAGGGTAAGAAATCATACCAAAATTTTGTAGAAAGAGGAAGAAAATTAGGGATTTCGAAGGTGTAACGAACCGAACCAACCAAACAGTGACTTGGGCGAAAGTGGTTCGGTATGGGTGTTGTAGGGCTCGAACCAGGTCAGATCTCGGCTCAAGGGGTGCGGCTGTTGGAGGTGGTTCGAGTCTGGCGTGGCTGGTGGGTCAAGGTGGCTCGTTGGTGGTGTAGGAGACGAAGAAAACGAACATCGAACAGGAGAGAGAGTGTGGGCTCGGTGTGGGTGGTTCTGGGCTCGAGCCGGGGTGAGGCTAGGTTCGTTGGGTGCGGCTGGTGAAGGTGGTTCGACCAGCTGGGTGGGCTTGGCCAGAGGTGGCTCGGTGGAGGCGTGGACAGCGAAGAGAGAAAAGGATGTTGGGCGCGGTGCGGGTTCGGTTCAGCGTGGAGAGGGAGGAAAGTGGGGGAAGGTTTTCTTTTATCTTTTTTTTGTAAAAGAAAAATTCAAAAATTCCATAGGGGTCAGTACCGAGGCTGTGGGGGGTCGGTATGGCCTCGGTACAACCTACTGGAATTTGAGAATTATTCGAAATCACTTACTTGTTCCGCCAAAGGGGTCGGTACCGACCCACCTAGGGTCGGTATAACCTCGGTACAGTCCCATTTCTTGCTCCGACTTCCGTTTTTCACCCGTTTTCACCGTGGTAACCTCTCAAGACAGCATGGTTAGTGCAATATGTTTATCCCAGCTAACTTACCTATCCTAAAATTTAAAAATAAAACTAAAATTTAAAAAGGAAAGGAAAATAAAGCGGGTTGCCTCCCATAAGCGCTGCCTTTAACGTCGTTAGCTTGATGTGGTTACCTCAACTTCATTCTAATGATGTAAGAGCCCAAGTGACTCTTATTTCTTCCTCTGGATCCATCCTATCATAGTATTTCTTGAGTCGGTGGCCATTGGCCTTGAATATTGCCCCTCCTTCATCAACTAGATCCACCGCTCCGTGGGGATAGATATGATGAACCACAAATGGTCCACTCCATCATGATCTAAGCTTCCTTGGGAACAAACGCAATCCAGAATTGAAAAGAAGAACCTTATCACCTACCTCATATGTCTTTGGTACCAACTTCTTGTCATGCCACTTCTTGGTGCGCTCTTTGTAGATTTCGGTGTTTTGATAAGCTTTGAGCCTAAACTCCTCCAACTCTTGCAAGTCCATGAATCTCTTTGCTCCATCTGCATCAAGGTCCATGTTGAGCTCCTTAAGAGCCCATAATGCTCTATGCTCAAGCTCGACGGGCAAATGACAAGACTTACCATAAACCAAGTTGTAAGGAGTTGTGTGCAATGGTTTCTTGTACGCCGTCCTATAAGCCCACAACGCATCATCCAGCTTAGATGCCCAATCCTTCCTCGAGTGTCACACCGTCTTCTCTAAGATGCTCTTGATTTGTCGATTTGAAACATCCACTTGGCCACTAGTTTGGGGGTGGTAAGGGGTTGCCGCCCTGTGAGACACCCCATACTTAGCCAATAGAGCTTCAAAGCCACTCCCTGTGAAGTGAGATCCTCCATCGCTAATAAGGACTCGTGGGACACCAAAACGGGGAAATATGTTAGTCTTCATAAATCTAGCTACAACTTTAGAATCATTAGTACGAGTAGTTATAGCTTCAACCCATTTAGAAACATAATCTACCGCTACCAAAATATATTTATAGGGCCCAGATGAAGGGAATGGTCCTATAAAATCAATACCCCAAACATCAAAAAGTTCAACCTCTAGGATACCAGTAAGAGGGTTCTCATCCCTCCAAGTGATGTTCCCCACTCTTTAGCACTCATCGCAACTTTCAATGTAAGCATGTACATCCTTGAACAAAGTAGGCCAATAGAAGCCACTTTGAAGAATCTTCGCCGTGGTCTTGAAACTCTTTGCGTGGCCGCCCGTTGGAAGGGTGTGACAATGCTTGATTATGCTCTCAATCTCCTCATTCGGTACACAACGTCTAAAAATGTGGTCCTTCCCCTGCTTGAATAAGTAGGGATCATCCCAATAGTATTGCTTGACGTCGTGGAGAAACTTCTTCTTGGCTTGCGAAGTCAAATCCTTATGGATTTCTCCCCCTATAATGTAATTAGCAAAATCCGCAAACAAAGGGGTCCTCGACCCTCCAATAGCATAAATATGATGAGATATAGGAGAAGAATGGGGGGTATGAAAGGAATCCTCACCAGAACCTACCGAATCGTTTTGCGTGATTTCGTCCGGCCTGGAGTCATTGATTAGTACTTGATTTCCGGACTCCATGAGGTGGTCCATGGGCAACCTAGACAGATGGTCAGCCACCAAATTCTCCGCTCCCTTCTTGTCCTTAATTTCACAATCAAATTCCTGGAACAAAACCATCCTACGTAGGAGCCTAGACTTGGCATCCTTCTTAGTCATCAAATATCTTACCGCAGCATGATTCGTATAGACAATGACTTTAGAACATACTAAATAAGTACGAAACTTTTCAAAGGCAAATACCACGGTGAGGAATTCCTTCCCCATCGTGGTGTACTTACTTTGTGCTTCATCAAGTGTCTTACTTGCATAGTAGATGGCATGAAGCTTCTTGTCCTTCCTTTGCCCAAGCACGGCACCTACGACATAGTCACTAGCATCACACATGATCTCAAAGGGTAGGTTCCAATCGGACGATTGCATAATAAGAGCGGAGACAAGGGCTTCTCTCAATTTGTTGAACACTTCAAGACACTCTGCAGAAAATTCAAAAGCTACATCCTTCATAAGCAAGTTAGTTAAATGTTTAGCAATTTTTGAGAAGTCTTGAATGAATCTCCTATAAAAGCCTGCATGTCCTAGAAAGCTCCTAATATCCTTAACATTAGTGGGAGGAGGTAATTTTTCAATCAATTCAATTTTAGCACGATCTACCTCAATCCCCCTTTTTGAAACCAAATGCCCGAGAACAATTCCCTCTTGAACCATGAAGTGACATTTTTCCCAATTAAGCACTAAATTAGTTTCTTCACATCTTTGTAGCACCCTACTTAACTTGGCAAAACATGAATAAAAAGAAGAACCATAAACAGAAAAATCATCCATAAACACTTCTACTATATTCTCAATCATATCAGAAAAAATAGCCATCATACACCTTTGAAAAGTTGCAGGGGCATTGCAAAGCCAAAATGACATCCTCCTGTAAGCAAAAGTTCCATAAGGACAAGTAAAAGTGGTCTTCTCCTGATCATCTGGATGAATAGGAATCTGCCAAAAACCACTATAGCCATCCAAATAACAAAAGTAATCGTGTTGGGCTAAACGCTCAAGAACTTGATCAATAAAAGGAAGAGGGAAATGATCCTTCATAGGAGCACTATTCAACTTTCTATAATCAATGCACATGCACCATTTAGTAGTGGTCCTTGTAGGTACCAACTCACCTTTCTCATTCTCAATCATAGCCATTCCACCTTTCTTAGGGACAACATGGACATGACTCACCCATTTACTGTCAGAAATAGCATAAATAATTCTAGCATCCAACATTTTCAAAATTTCAGATTTTACTACTTCTTTCATATTTGGGTTAAGCCTACGTTGATGCTCAATGGTTGGCTTATGATCATCTTCCATATATATACGATGCATGCATAAAGAAGGTGAAATTCCAGTGATACCATCCAAAGAATAACCAATAGCTTTTATACGGGTCCTAAGCACATCAAGTAATTTATCAACTTCTTCCTTATTCAATTTCGCGTTAATGATCACAGGAAGAGTGGAATTGGGACCCAAGAAAACATACCTCAAACCTTCTAGAAGCGGCTTAAGCTCTGGAGAAGACTCAATTGGAATAAGCTTGGGCTCTTCCTCCTCCGTCTTCAATATCGCTTCCAGGACCTCCAAAGAATACACTTCCTATTGACTTGCCAGAAGGCCTGGGACTGGGCCTGCAGACTGAAGACAATCAAAATAGCTTACCTCTACCATGTCCGTGGTTTCCTTCATTGTTGTATTGAAGCGAAATTCAACGATGTCCTCCCCAATCTCAAATGTTAGGAGTCCCTTCCTAACATCGATTATTGCTCCAACGGTGGCTAAGAAGGGCCTTCCAAGGATGATAGGAACCACTGGATCCTCTGGCATATCCATAACAATAAAATCAGTGGGGACGAAAAACTTACCTACACGGACGGGCACATCATCAATCCCCCCAGTTGGTGATACAACCGCTCCATTAGCCATGGATACTCTCATGTTGACCGGCTCTAGGGCTCCCAAGCTTGTCTTAGGCCATATCGAAAGGGGGAGAAGGCTCACACTTGCACCTAAATAACACAAAGCCTTGAAACGGTAAGTTCCTAAACCAATAGTAATAGCAAACTTACCTGGATCTCCAAGTTTCTCAGGGAACTTCACTGAATGAACCTCGTCAGCAAGCTCAGACATGGATCTCTTCTTAGCTAAGATGTCTTTCAAAAACTTGGTGTAAGCTGACATCTCACTCAAAGCATTAGTGAAAGGAATAGATATATATCAAACCTTGAAGCATCTTCACAAACTTTTGAAACTTACCTTCCGATGTGTCCTTTAACTTTTTCGGAGGGTATGGAAGCACTTTCATCGGATTCAGGGCTGATATAGGCCCTGCAGAAGAATCCGTCGTTGTTGGAGGGGTCGGTACGGCCTCGGTATGGTTGCTGGGAGGAACTGGAAAAGATATCGTACCTGCTGGAGGGGTCGGTACCGAGGCTGTTGGGGTCGGTACGGCATCGGTATGGACACTGTTGTCCCCGTTTTCTTCCTCCTTTGGCGTGCTTTCGCGACCAGGCACCTCTTTTCCATTTCTCATGTGTATTGCAGCTATTTGCCCCCTAGGGTTCTCGTCGTTGTGGCCTGGGAGCTTTCCTTGAGGTCGTGGGATTTGTGCCGCGAGATTACCTAGTTGGGAATCCACTCCCTTCTTCCAAGTTTCCAACTCTCCTAGTTGTGCATGAACACCCTTAAATTGAGAATTCACATCGGCACGAAGCCCATTGAATCCTTCCTTAAGGTCTTGTACCCATGATGGTGGTTCTTGATAGCCAGGGGGCCTATATGTGGGAACCCGTTGAACTTGTTACGGAGGAGGTTCACTCCCTTGTCCTTGTCCATAGTTACCCCAAAATCGGTGTGTAGGTTCAATCGAGTCTTGGTCTCCGCATTGATTCCCTGGAAGAAGATCTCTTGGAGAACATACTCAGGTTGCTCGTGGGTAGGGCATTGTCTCTACAACTCCTTGAATCTCTCCCAAGTCTCCAAAAATGTCTCTCCTAGCAATTGGTGAAAGGAGGTGATTTTCTTCCCAAGCACCGTTGTCTTTGTCGGAGGAAAGAACATTGTCATGAAAAAGTCATACAAAGCCTTCCATGTAGTGATGGACCTAGGCGCCAAACTCTCCAACCAATTCAGAGCCTTTCCTGAAAGAGACCATTTAAATGCCTTTAGTTTCACATATTCCAACAATACATCATCAGCAGCAATTGTATCACATAAATCAATAAAGTTCTTAATATGAAGCATAGGGCATTCATGAGCTTTGCCCTCAAATTGAGATCTTTTATTTAAAGAAATAAAGTGGGATTTAATCTGAAAATTGCGCTCAATCTCGGGGAGGCTGATTGCAGACTCAAGCACCCTCAGTTCTGGGTGCATGTATTGCTTTGCACTCCTTGGGATAGCATCCAACTGCTGTTGTAGACGAGCAGTCGCTTCCCTTTCTCTCGCAGCAGCCTCCCTTTCTCTTTCTGCAGTGAGCCGAAATTGCTCCATCTGACGACAGAGGTCAGCCATCTGCGCAGCAACGTCAACATTGTTGCCATTGTTACCTGTGTTACCTAGGTTGTCTGTATTGTTGCTCATTGTCCTAGCTTCTCGTAGTCTGCGATGAAAAGAGCGTTCTGGTTCGGGATCGATAATAAAATCAAAATCAAGCCTGCGTCGCCCTGATCGCATAAGCAAAGAGGGATGAGCTATTCCCAAACCCTAATAATAACTAAAACTTTGGCACAATTGAGATCTCCCCGGCAACGGCGCCAATTTGATGAAGGGTTTATTTTCAAACAAATAAATTTACAAGATCGAAATCCCGTTATAGTATAGTAGGGTCAAATTCGTCCACAGGAAGAAAGTCAGTGACTCAATTTCTAGTTACCAACGAGCAAGAAATAGCAAGAAGAGATGGAAAATTATAGAATTTTGGGGGGTTTTAAAGTTGTTGATTTTTTTGGAATAAAATATATATTATGAAATATCTAGGGCATAGGGATCACCACAACGATAATCATACAAGCATTGCAATGAATCAATTAAAAATCATGTTTTATCTATTAAATAGGTAAACTTGCATGAACCCTAGCAAAGCAAACAATTTATTTTAACAAATTAATAAACTTTACTAACAATCTTCAAAAAGCTCTCAAATCCGCTCACAAACGCTCTCTAAACGTGTGTTCAAAATTCTAAAAGTGCTGAAAAAACAGGTGGAATGAAGAAGAAGGTCCTCCAAACCCTAAAAATCCTATTTATACTTAATAGCCCATAAACTAAATTAGGAAATAACAAATATATGAATTTTATCTGAAGTCTATCTAAGGAAAAGGGTAAAAATAATTAAATCCGGGTAAATAAGGTTCGATTGAGCTCATACCGACGCGGAGGGCCTCGGTACCGAACCGCCTTAGCCTCGGTGTGACACACTCTCGCTTCGCTCTTCCAGATTAGGCCTCAGTACCGACCCGGGGGGGGGGGGGGGTTACGGGGGCGGTATGACGGTGTTTCATCTCGGACTTCTCTGAAGGAAAATATCGACTCGGTACTATGATGTACCGACTCGGTATGTCTTGTTTCAGCTCGGTTTGGCTCAGTAAAACGTCTGTATCTCCTTCGTTATAACTCCGATTGCTTCTGTTCTTTTTCTTTTGCGCTTCAAATTCTCTTCCGCTTCTTTTCAATGTTGAAAGTTTCTTCAAAAACAGCTCCCAAAATTCTGTAAAACACACAAAAGCTAGTGAAGACATCTATTTCTCATGAAATATGAAAATACATGCAAAAGACACTAAACCCAACGCAAAACCTATGAAAATGACTCAAATTAATGACAAAATACATGGAAAAATATGACTAAAAACATGCACATCACCTTTCTCCTTACAGTACTTACAAACGTCGTCTGGTTTAGGGCCTGATTTGCGACCCTGCTTCTTGCCCCTTCTACCATCAGAATTGCCTCCATTGGCCATAAGCCCGGAAGCTTGATTGTATGTACCCGACGCGGTTGCCTTCTAATGCAACTCTCTGTTGTGAAGCGACGATCTAACCTCTTCCAGTGTGACGGTGTTGTAGGAGGAAATCGAGTATGCAAAATAGAATGTAAATAAACTAAGGCAAACCAGATTCCGTCCTCTGCAAATAATTACAAGACTTCCTCCCGATGCAGCAGTGGGAAGTCAGGATCGATCCACAAGAAAGCGTGTCAGCGGATCCTAGGTAACGGAGAAATCTCACAAAAGCGGTCAACAACAGGGGTCCTAGATCTTGAGTACAGTTACTCGACAGAAGATCGGACAGTCGAACAGCGCAGCCGCAAGCACAGGGTGGTAATTGATCTCGAGTAAGCTTGTTGACATCGAGTTGGGTCTTGGTCGAATTCCTGCACACAGAAGCTACGGCGATGCTGGATCGAGTTGGGTAACTCGAGGTCGAGTAGTGCAATTCAAGATTGAGTAAGACAGAAAACTAAAACGAAAGAAAGTAAAAACAAATGCTTTGGGATCTCGAAATAAACTGTAAAAGGCTTCCAAGATTGGGGTTTGCAACAACGATAACCAAGCATGCATAAGGCATGGATAAAACAGATAATCATTTGAATCGCATCAAAGGACTAAGCTTTCGCCTTTTCCAACAATTAGACAACTCTTTCAAGAAACCCTAATTATCTCTACTGATTTTATGTTTACAATCCAAGTTGTTAGCATGGACCTCCATTAGATGGGTAATAAACACATAACCAGTAGTAGATGCTCAAAACATGATAAAAGTCAGATCTTTACCTCAGACACGCAGGGCTATCGTCGGGCTCGCCCCAACCCTAGAAGTGGGTGGACTACTCGCGCTTCATTGCAACCTCAGACATCATTGATTGAAAAGAAACTAATTGCATTAAATCAAACAGAGTTTACAACCAAAGGAAGCCAATTCCGCTCTCGCTTCACCAACTCTTCTTGGCCACTCACTCTCTCTCTCTCTCTCCAACTAATTGTTGTGTGATTGTATGATTCCTAAAATCAGCCCCATGGGCTTTATTTATAGTCTTCTAATCCTTGCTATTCAAGGATAGAATATCTATATCTATATCTAAAACTATATCTAAAACTTTAAAGATAAATAAATGCAACAACATAATTACATCTAAAAAGGGAAATTATATCTAAAAACTATAGTATCTTCATGTGGATAATTCTTCTCTTCATTGGATAAATGTTGATAAAATCGGATAGAACTCGGCAATCTTCGGCTCCAAGGATTCCCACACCGAGTAGGACTGCCCAACGCGTTACGCGGATTCTGGAAGCTTCCTCGATCTCGAGTAACTCGGACGTCAACTTCAGTGGCTCGGCATCTCGGGTTGCTGGTTCTCGATGTGGCTCGGACATGGCTCACAGGTGTCCTCGATCTCGAAGAATTCTCCTCGATCTCGAGTAATGGTGGCTCATCGTCTCGGCCTCTTGGTGTTGTCAAGCAACTCGGACATGGTGCTCTTGGCCTTTGTCGACATCGAGGAAAGTCCTCGATCTAGAGTTATGGTGTCCGGGTGCCTAGCCAGGTCGAGTAGCTCTTCCTCGGCATCCTCGGGTGGACTCTCCTCGACTCCGGGCATGGGCTTTGGTGCTTTGTCGATCTCGAATTGGTTACTCGATCTCGAGTAAGTTGTTGGAGTCAGGTAACTTCGTCCTTGGCTTTTCGACATGGGCTCCTCGATCAGTGCAATGCCTAGACATGGTTGTCGATATCGAGTAACATTTGTCGATATCGAGTTGGCTTGAGCTTCCGTCCTTGCTTCTTTGTTTTCTCCCGAAATGGTTCCATATTATGCAATATTAAACAGAAATTTATGTAGATCTCTATTTCTGACAAATAAGCATATACTACATAAATTCAACATATTCCCAACCCGAAATATGCAAAGTGGATAAAATATGGAACTAAAATATGCATAAAGACATGGCTACTTTAGAGACATCAAATCACCCCATACTTAGACTTGCTTGTCCTCAATCAATAACCAAACAATAACCAAGACCTACAACACATCCTTCAAGTCTTCGCCCTTGTCAAAAGCAACATCTTAAGTAGCAGCAATGTAAGACATGTGAATTTAACATCATCACACATATATGAGCGATCCATAGGCATAGGCAATATAAATCCAACCTCACAGGAATAATGTGTTTACACTCAGCTCTCAATTGTGTTTAGGCTATGAAGATCAACTCTCAACTCAATTCCATATACAGTCTCATAAACATTGCAATTTAAATATGAATCCACTTCGCAACCAATTATGAAGATGCAACAAGAATTATTTGGAGGACTTCGCTCAATAGAAATCTTCAAAGAAGATTCCATTCGGCGGGGTTGTAATGGGGCTTGGTAAAAATATAAGGGTATGGAATTATTTGGCCATGTAGTGCTTAATAAAATTCGGGAATCAAGACTCCTAAATCTCCAACATAACCCAACCACACCATAACTCTCAATCATATGCATCAACCAAACTCTCCAATTTGTCTCAATGAAGTATGTACCCCTTCAAACTTCCTCAACCTCTCCAAAGTATGTATCTTGCGAATAATAAGGTAAATTTGGCTCATGCACTTTATTCACAAACATATATACTTTTTCTCTTCTTTTTTTTTCGATTTTTTTTGAAACGAAAATAAAATAAAAATAATACCAGTGCATTTATAGGGTGAGCCAAAAATCCTTTTACATAGTATGCATAGCAAGATAAAAATATAAAACCAACCCATATTTCAATAATTTCAAACATCCTTCTTGCTTGAAAATGAAACATAAGCTCATTCTTTTCACAAATCATTATTCCAACCAACTCTAAGTCTTAATCCCCAAATGGGGGTCAGGCTCAATTTGGCTAAGGATAATTTTGTGGAGTTCACAATAAAAGTCTCAGGCTAATGTTCTGGCTTCAAGCAGGGATAATGCAGGGTAGGTAAAGAGATGATAAAATTGGCTTAAAAGGTGCCTCCATCATTTAATTCTCATTCACATAAACATATAAATGCATTGGCTTTGAATAACTACCACAACATTTAGAGATGCATAGGAAGAGTAAATACACTCAAGAAAGCAGAGGGATTTTTTTATGTTCTCCCTATAAGGCCAAAATTCTCACTAGGACAATATTTTGTTGGATTTTAACCTTTAGCTTAGGATCATATGTGCTCAATTTCATCACAAGTTCACAATCCATATAAAAAAAACAATTTCTAGGACTTAGGCTAAACCTTCCAAACATGCCATAAGGTTTACATGATCAAGTCAATCATTATTCATCATCATAGGACATCTAAGTTAGGGTATAAAAACTAACACAATGCAGGAATTTAAACATGCATATTTTTTTCTTTTTTCGACATTTTCTATATTTTTTTTTATATTATTTTTTTTTTCTTATGCAAAAAACAAGACTAAAGTATGACAAAAGACTAAAGTGCATAAAATTTAAACATGAATGCATAACATAAAAATTAAAATTTCACCAAGTAAAACCAAAAGCAAGACTAAAACATATAATAATGATAATGAGCCCTTCCCACACCCCATACTTAAAATATAAAGTGTCCCCACTGTATAAAATCAAATAAAAACAAGAGTAAAGGAAGGAACTCACAGAATAACACATCGAGGGTGGCAGAACAGGCATGTCGAGTAAACAATTTTAGTCGATCTCGAGTACAGGGAACTCTATCTCGAGTTGGCTTGTCTGCGTCCAGTGGATTTATGAAGTCGAGGAGCTTCTGGGCTTTGTCGATTTCGAGTTGGCCTACTCGATATCGAGGAGTTTCCGGGCTTCTCCTCCTTGTCGTCGTCGACTTGGCCTCCGTCGATTCTGACTGTTTTTCAGGGACTTTTTATTTCACTTTTCGCGATCCTTCTATGCTTGCCGACCTAAAAGTGTTAGATTGCACACATAAACAAGACTTTCCACATGAAGTATTCTAAACCAAAACCCTAAAACCAAAATCAAAAAGTTCAAAATTCCCAAAATTCATAAAGTTTTATATACATGCTCTAGATTTTAGAGTCGCTAGGCCGACTTCTCCGTTTGCGCTCAAGGACCATTAGTGTGGGGCCCGCTCATGCTTGGCCCTTCTCCTGGATCATGTAGGTCCTGATTGTAGTATGGAAGCTCAGCTGACAGGTGGTTGCTTGCAAAATCTTCCTTCTCTTTCTTCTTCTTCCTTCCAACTCTTAGTTTTCGCAGATTCTCTCGCCACGGGGCCTTACCTCCCCTTAAATTATTGATAAATTTCTTTATGGACTGAGGGGGAGTAGAATTCATACCTGAGCTTACCTTTTCGGACCCAAAACAGAAATCTTCGGGCTTGGGGTTAGTCGATGTCAAGTACAGCTGGTTGATATCGAGTACAGGGACCCCATACTTAGGCTTTTGGCATCGAGTTGCTTCTCGACATCTAGTGGCTCCTCGACATCGAGTTGCTTCTGTTCTTTGTCGAGTTATTGTTCTACCTTGTCTTGATGTTTCCCGACCTCTGGCTCGTGTAATTGATGCCCACTTCTGAGTTTGATAGCTGCAACGTGTCCGGTCTTCCCTTTAGGATTTGGTTATGTTTGTCCAGGGAGCTGTCCGGGTGGTCGTGGGATCTATGCAGCGATTTGACCCATCTGGGTCTCTATTCCCCTTTTCCAGATGCCTAGTTCTCCAAATTTTGTAGTGATGTTCTGGAACTCGTTGTTGATGGTGCCTTGATTCCGACACATCTCCTCAAGGATCAGTTGTAGATCGTCCTTCTTTTGATCCCTTTCTGGATGTCCTGGAGCTCTGTAGGGTGGGGGGTTCCTAGGAGGACCTTGGTTCCACTATGGTTGATAGAACCTTTGATCTCCCATGTAGCGATTGGGACCCACAGCGTAGGCTACCTCTTCATGTGTCTCTGCCATCCTGACTTGCTCAGT
This sequence comes from Persicaria tinctoria, assembly GCA_037127255.1. Classification (NCBI taxonomy): domain Eukaryota; kingdom Viridiplantae; phylum Streptophyta; class Magnoliopsida; order Caryophyllales; family Polygonaceae; genus Persicaria; species Persicaria tinctoria. Next base: position 40,206,896 of record JBANSL010000001.1, on the reverse strand, counting down.
GTGTGGGCACTCAGTAGTGGTGTGTCGTTGTGATCCGCATTCGATGCAAGGCTGATTGACAAACAGATATTTGACTTGCTTGAGGAGCTTGCGATTCTGGTCTCTTTAGAACTGCTCCCTGACATCTGGGTCAATCTCCTTTGCTGGCTCATATAATGGCATAGATGGTGTTGGCCTGGCATAGGAGTTCTTCTCATAGTTTGCAGTAGACCCATATTTGTTGTCATAATCGGTGAGCTTGTCTAACACACCCCAGGCGTCAATTGGTGGCATCGTCAGATACTCATAGCGAGTATACTGGTTGATTCTGTACTTAGTGACTTGGTCAAGAGAGTTGAAGAAGATCTCCTGAATGACGTAGGGTGGCTGTCCATGAGTAGGGCAAGATCGCAGCAGTTCTTTGTAGCGTTCCCATGCCTTTGCCAGCGGTTCCCCAGGCTTATGTTTGAAGGCGGTGATTTTCTGGAGGAGGAGTGCTGTTTTGGCGGGAGGGAAGAATTTGTTCAGAAACTCTTGCTCTACTTGGGCCCATGTTGTGAGTAATCTTGGTTTCATCCCTTCAAGCCACTTCAGTGTAGGCCCAACGAGAGACCAGCGAAAAGCCTTCATCTTGACATATTCTAGCGTAGTACCTTCAGCAAGAGTACGACACATGTCAAAAAAATTGGTAATATGTTCAAGAGGACACTTATTAAATTTTCCATAAAAAGCATTATTTTTAAGCTCTATAAGAAATTGAGTGCGAATTTCAAAAGAGTTTTCAGGGATTAGAATCGCCGATTCAGGCACGACGAGAGTTGGATGCATAAAATCCTCTGCAGTGGTTGGGAATTGGGCAAGCTCAGCTTCTGCTTGCCTCGCGCGCTCAGCTTCTTGTTCTCTTCCAGCTCTCTCAGCGGCGATAGTAACATCCCTTGCGGCTAGTTCCCTTGTCAGCCTATCAATCAGCTGCTCTTGTGTTTCTGCGACCGCCATGGCTCTTTGTAGTTTAGCTCTGATGTGTAGAAGGCGTTCCGGTTCGTCTAAGCCATCAAACTCAGGTGGTTGACCAGAACAGCGCATACACCTTTAAAGTAACTCAAAGAAAATGTGAGATTTTACTACCTAAGGCGCGAATGATAGCTTCCCCGGCAACGGCGCCAATTTGTTGTAGGAGGAAATCGAGTATGCAAAATAGAATGTAAATAAACTAAGGCAAACCAAATTCCGTCCCTTACAAATAATTACAAGACTTCCTCCCGATGCAGCAGTGGGAAGTCAGGATCGATCCACGAGAAAGCGTGTCAGCGGATCCTAGGTAGCGGAGAAGCTACGGCACAGGGTGGTAATCGATCTCGACTAAGGCTTCCTCGAGATCGAGTAAGCTTGTCGACGTCGAGTTGGGTCTTGGTCGAATTCCTGTACACAGAAGCTACGGCAATGCTGGATCGAGTTGGGTAACTCGAGGTTGAGTAGTGCAATTCAAGATCGAGTAAGACAGAAAACTAAAACGAAAGAAAGTAAAAACAAATGCTTTGGGATCTCGAAATAAACTGTAAAAGGCTTCCAAGATTGGGGTTTACAACAACGATAACTAAGCATGCATAAGGCAAAGATAAAACAGATAATCATGTGAATCGCATCAAAGGACTAAGCTTTCGCATTTTCCAACAATTAGACAACTCTTTCAAGAAACCCTAATTATCTCTACTGATTTTATGTTTATAATCCAAGTTGTTAGCATGGACCTCCATTAGATGGGTAATAAACACATAACAAGTAGTAGATGCTCAAAACATTATAAAAGTCGGATCTTTACCTCAGACACGCAGGGTTATCGTCGGGCTCGCCCCAACCCTAGAAGTGGGTTGACAACTCGCGCTTTATTGCAACCTCAGACATCATTGATTGAAAAGAAACTAATTGTATTAAATCAAACAGAGCTTACAACCAAAGGAAGTCAATTCCGCTCTCGCTTCACCAACTCCTCTTGGCCACTCACTCTCTCTCTCTCTCTCCTACTAATTGTTGTGTGATTGAATGATTCCTAAAATCAGCCCCATGGACTTTATTTATAGCCTTCTAATCCTTGCTATTCAAGGATAGAATATCTATATCTATATCTAAAACTATATCTAAAACTTTAAAGACAAATAAATGCAACAACATAATTAAATCTAAAATGGGAAATTATATCTAAAAACTAAAGTATCTTCATGTGGATAATTATTCTCTTCATTGGATAGATGTTGATAAAATCGGATAGAACTCGGCAATCTTCGGCTCCAAAGATTCCCACACCGAGTAGGACTGCCCAACGCGTTACGCGGCTTCTGGAAGCTTCCTCGATCTCGAGTAATTCTACTCGATCTCGAGTAACTCGGATGTCGACTTCAGTGGCTCGGCGTCTCGAGTTGCTGGTCCTCGATGTGGCTCGGACATGGCTCACAGGTGTCCTCGATCTCGAGGAATTCTCCTCGATCTCGAGTAATGGTGGCTCATCGTCTCGGCCTCCTGGTGTTGTCGAGCAACTCCCCTCGACATGCTCGGACATGGTGCTCTCGGCCTTTGTCGACATCGAGGAAAGTCCTCGATCTAGGGTTGTGGTGTCCGGGTGCCTAGCTAGGTCGGGTAGCTCTTCCTCGGCATCCTCGGGTGGACTCTCCTCGACTCTGGGCATGGGCTTTGGTGCTTTGTCGATCTCGAGTAAGGTGTTGGAGTCAGGTAACTTCGTCCTTGGCTTCTCGACATGGGCTCCTCGATAAGTGCAATGCCTAGACATGGTTGTCGATATCGAGTAACATTTGTCGATATCGAGTTGGCTTGAGCTTCCGTCCTTGCTTCTTGGTTTTCTCCCGAAATGGTTCCATATTCTGCAATATGAAACAGAAATTTATGTAGATCTCTATTTCTAACAAATAAGCATATACTACATAAATTCGACATATTCCCAACCCGAAATATGCAAAGTGTATAAAATATGGAACTAAAATATGCATAAAGACATGGCTACTTTAGAGACATCAGATGGTATCCTTCCCAACGATGAACGACGGAACGAGGTTCTTGTATGTGGGGGGTAGGGATATCAGCAGAATTAGGGAAACATCTTCGTCCTCCACCTTAACATAAATATTACGCAATTCAAGTAATAGCGTGTTAAGTTGATCAAGATGATCTCTGAGTTGTGTACCTTCCTTCATACGCAGTCCGAAAAACCGTTGTTTCAGAAGCAACTTGTTTGTCAGAGAATTTATCATGTACAAACTCTCCAACTTCAGCCACAAGCCGCCATTAGTTTCTTGATCAGCAACCTCTATTATGACAGTGTTCTAAAAAGCGCTAGGCGGATCCTAGGCGGTGACGGGGCGCCTAGGCGGCGCCCAGGCGGTCAAGGCGGACGCCTAGGCGTGCTTAGGCGGCCATTTAGCTCTAGGAGGAGGGGGGTCGCCTAGCGCCTAGGTGCGATTTTTAGAACAGTGATTATGACATCGTCTGCGAGACACAACATAACCGTTGAAAGCCCAATTCAAGGCATATTAACATCCACAATAGTAAACATCATATATCTATTTAACACACTACTATGTAAATAGGTACAATATGCCTTTCTTTGAAGTGGTTGACTTGACATCTACGTGGATGAACTAAAACATAGCATGTACGTTTATGAGCGGGGAAAGAGTGGAAAATTACTCATGGGTTGTGGGTGTCATAAGTGAGCTTCTCAAATTGGTTGGACGGTCTCCTACTGTCATATCCACTAACAGAGAGCTCACTTTGATTAATTCCATTAAAATTGTCTTTCCCCAGATAAAGCAAATCTTATGTTGACGTCATGTGCAAAAAAGCTTGGGTGATAGAGCAAAGAAACATACAAAAGACGTGTACCTTACAAATAGGTTTGCGAGCGAGTGCATGTCTTTACTTTGGTCACAGACCGAAGAGTAGTACGTCAATGAATTGGCTCAACTACGTGCTGGCTAGAGAAATAGATCAGGGTTGGTTAACTACCTTGAACTCCAGTGGTTGATAGACTATAAAGAAAATCTTGTATCTGCTTGGATGGATAAGGTGTTCCATCGACAGCGCATCCGGTGCTTGAGATTCAATTAGAGACAATTTAGTGAAATATACCTCGAGTAAAATTTAATTAGGTAATTACACCTTGTCAAATAAAATGAGTCGTGTTGTCCACAATTAAAAAAAATAGCCGCTTTATACCAGGTTTCTCGTTTTCCTCCTTCCCAACGCTCCATCCATGACTGATGAAGAAGAAGAAGAAGAAGATGAAGGTGATTCTCCTTCTCTTCTCTTTCAGGACCACTACAATCACCATCACTTCTTCTCCTCTTCCCTTCGATTCGACCATCTGCTCTCGTGCTACGTGAAGAGTCTGACACCCTTAAGCCCCTAGGCTTGGGGTTAGGTCGAGATGGAATTCGATGCTCATCCATGATGGAAGACCCCACAATCGACGACTAGGACCTTCTAATCAAGGTTGCTGCCACCGCCCTCAACGAGATCCAATCAATTTCCACGGCTAGCGCATCCGAATCAAGCGCCAAAGGTGTCTACGATTTCGTTGTAAAGGTTCATCCTTCTCCAAATCTGCTCTCAATTTCTTTCGTTATTTATTCAGAAAAACGTTTTCAGCAATTGATTGCTTAATTTTTTAAGAATACTAGGATATAGAATGAACTTTGATTTGTAGTAGTTTAATTGTGCTTGTTATATCATGTTAACCTGGGCAATTGACTAGACTTCGTTTCTTCTGCGTGTGGCACTGGTTGTCTCTTTATCGTGATAATATTCTTGGAATCTACAATTTTTATGGATATATGGTTTGATTTGGGGCTAAAATGTCGAGATCTAGAGTTTTATAATCTTAAGTGTTTTCCTACGGTGGTGCTCTCTAGGGTTCGTGTTCTGATAGGCATTTTTACAATTTAAATTGTCATCAAATCGGACGAGTATGTGTTTAGAAATTGTTCTTGGAATCCTTGGATGTAAGCTTGAAAAATTTGCCTTAGTTCATGGATCCTATTTTCAAAATTTACACTTGTTCATGTGAAACTTGCTCTTCTAGTTTGATTCATTTGAAAACGTGTAATGGTGCAGTGGATGGATGATTTGAATTATTTCAGGCATCACTGGAATCTGATCAGTCGTACCAATCTACCTTGACAAGGAGCTTGTCTCTTGTTCTGGAAGAATCTGCTTGCTTTCTTGTGGGCGAGCTGCTAAATTTAAACCGGTTGAATTAGTTGGTGGTGTTTTGTTGAATACTTGATGTGATGAACACTCTCTTACAATTTGCTACTACCTTGTTTTGTTGTGTATGGTATAACATATGTGGCTAGCAGCTTGGGCATGTGGTTTATCAGCATTATTTTGTTTTGAAGTAGGCAGCAATATGAGTGCTATGCTATGTTGTGAGTGGGCAAGGGGTTGCTTATATACATAGTGGTAGTAGTTGACTGAGTGACTAGGCATTAGGGCAGGGGCTACGACATTTGGTGTATATGTGAATTTGCAGCTTTCGTTATCTTTGACCCCGCTTTAAGTTTCGTGTCCTTTTTCTCCTAAATGTAAAATATGTGTTTTGGTGGAAATGAAGATTGAAGTGTGGTTCATTAAAGGCATTGTATGATAAGTACAAAAAGAAATACACTCTTATGTCTTTTTGGTCCTGAGCAACTAACTTATTGCTCAACTTAGTTTGATATATCATCTGATGCTTATAGAACTTTTGTTAAAAAATGTTATTTCTCGAGCACTTTGCCAATTTTCTTCTCCTTCCGAATAGCTCATAAAGTGTTTTGATTTCTACGAAATTAATCAAGAACTAGTGTATATCTTCATAATTGGAAATTAAGCATAAACTACACACTTCCTGCATTATTCTAACCCCAAAAAAAAAAAAATGTATACAGAAATCGATATAAATGTTAATGCAAAACATGGCAAATCCAGCACACATCAACACCCCATACTTAAGCTTGCTTGTCCTCAAGCAATACTTTTAATGGCCATACAGAGAAAGAAATTGAACTCTTAACATCTTAGATCCATTCTTATATATACATGCAATCAATTACCATCCTCGAAAAGGTACTAATGTCACCAATTCCATGCTTGTGAATAAAAGCAACGTCTATACTCAAAAGGAGGGTTATGCAAAAACATTTCATAAGTGACAAAGCAAAAATAATCAAGAGGACTTTATTTAAGCTCAATAAGGAGTAGATTAGTAAAAGGCTAAAGGTGGGATGTTTTTGGCCATGTGGTGCTAATAATCCAGGGAAATGCAGTAATTTCCAAACTTTTCATACCACATTCCTTCTTCTTTTGATTTCTCACCTTTCGCTCATCACTCATTGCTTTTTTCACTATAATGTTTTTACCTCTTTAACCTCAGCACATTCTTCTTGTGAGTCGCAAACATGGGTGTCATGAATGGCCCTGGATACTTAGTGCTTCGGACTCCTCACCTTGGTGTCCCATCATGCGAAACTAACATCTCAACGTAGGCAGGGTCGATCTACCTTTATCTCCTGATGTTACCGGATTTTCTTTTACTCATTAAATTTTCCATAGACTTTTTCCATTTCCTGCCAAACTCCAATAATGATAATAATAACACAAACACCATATAATAATCTCCATAATGTAACTTCTATTCTCAACATAATCCCCGGATAAAGAAATAAGGTAGAAAATGGGCAATATTTAGATCATGTGGAGCATAATATAAAATACGGCATAATATGGCTTTTGTGATGCATAAGCATAGGTATGGATAGGAATATAAATAATGAGCATTGTATGGAAAATATAAAGTCCTCCATCCTCTTATTGTGCATATGTCAAAAGAAACTTTAAATTTACCTCCTTTCATGGTTTTCAAGAAAATAATGCATTTCATTGTGACTTCCCTTTACTGGGCAATTTCATGCTATATCTCTAATGAATCCAATTTTGTACCGTCGAGTTCTATTAAACATTCATGACACTAATCATAAAATTTTAACGGGGGTGATAAAAATAAACATTGGAAAATAGCATGTAATTATATAGATGAATAATAAATCCAAAGTAACCATGTATAGAGAAATTCAAGAAATAATCATAAGTAGGCATAAAGTAAGCCCTTCCCCCAACCATACTTAAAGATTACAGTGTCCTCATTGTATAAAATATGGGTACAGAAAGAGACTTACTAGACAGATGTGAAAAAATTCAGAACAAGTGGTGAAGAATGCTGCAAGTGTGGTCGACATCGAGTAGGGTTAGTCGACATCGACTAAACCCACTCGATATCGAGTGTGTTGGATCCCCAGAGTGGCCATCCATCGACCACACTCTCCTTTTCTCCATATGTGTGGTCGATGTCGAGTAGGTTACTCGACGTCGAGTACCTTCTGCAACTTCTTACTTTTGTAATTTCGTTAGAAAGACAAAATCCACAAGAGCAAACCCAAATTAATTTTTAAAACCAAAACCAAAAGTGTCTAAAACCCTAAAAACGAGTTGTTTTGTTACAAACTCTAGATTTTATAGCCGCTAGGCCGACATCTTCCTTTCTTTTTTCAAGGTGGCATCTGCAGCGCCCATGTGGCTTGGGCCTTGAATAAGACTCCATTCTTATCCATCATGCCTATTGGGATGACCACAATATTGTTTCCCATGTATAATCGGGCATCCACGGGCTTTAAAGCTCCTATGTTTACTTTGGACTACATTGATAAGGGCATGATGATGGCGCTGGCTCTTAAGTCACACAAAGAGTTGAATTTATATTGACCAAATCCAATAGTTATAGCGAACTTACTTGGATCTAGCCTTTTCTTTGGAAGGTCCATCTTACTGCATTCTGATGTGAGCCTAATTCGCCATGTTTTACACTTACTTTTATATCGATTTCTGCATACATTGCATACATTTGGGTTAGAACAATACAGAATCTGTGTAGTTTACACTTATTTGCAATATATGGAGGTCTACACAAGTTTTGGTTATATTTCGCAGAAATCGGACGCACTTTGGAGCTTAAAGGAAACTCATGGAGAAGCTAAGAATGGTGCAGCTGGAGAAAATGCCATTTTTCATCATTCGTCGTTCTGAATCAAGCTTTGATGTCTTCATGAGAGTTGTATCCCTCGGAAAGAGCTTTCCAACGCATGGTCATATGCGTCAATCCGACAAACGAGGACTCGGGAAAGTGCGTTTCAAGAACAGAGCAGAAAGCTGAAGCTAAGTGTACTCGATATCGAGTACACCTTACTCGATATCGACCAACTTTGTCGAGCAGACCTGGTCGAGCAGAGCTGATCGAGGACACTGAGTCAGAGACAACCCGACTCCCGGAATCCTACTCGATGTCGAGGAGGCCTTGTCGAGATCGAGGAGCCATGTCCGGAGTCGATGAGCTGTGCCGAGTCGAGAAGCCGAAGACGCAGACCACCTCTACTCGACACAGAGTAGCCGTGGTCGATATCGACCAGACCTCCGAGCCAAGTCCGAGCCACATCGAGCAGATCTAGCCGAGAAGTCCAGTCGATGAAGAATTCTACTCGAGGTCGACTAGACCCTTGTCGATGTCGAGTAGCCCAGTTTCCGCAGAAGAGTCGACTTGAGCAGTCCGAGTAGAATTGGGAATCCTTGGGCACGAAGAAATCCGAGAATGGCCGAATTCTATCCAAAGTTGATCAAGATCTATCATCATGGAAGGGAGATCTATCAAGACATGAAGACTTACCTATTTTGATTTATCTTTTTTCCTTTTAGATTAAATTCCTATATTGCTTTTATTTATCTTTTAAGCTTTTAGATATAATTTTAGATATAGATAGATATATTCTATCATTGAATAGCAAGGATTAGAAGGCTATAAATAAAGCCCTAGGGGGGCTGATTTTCATTCATTCAAGCAAAGTCGTCATCGGATGCAAGGAGAGGGAGAGAGAGAGAGGGAGAGAGAGAGAGAGAGAGAGAGAGAGAGAGAGAGAGAGAGAGAGAGAGAGAGAGGAGGCGAGAGAGAGGAGGCGAGAGAGGAGTGAGAGGAGGAACGTTTGGAAGGTTTTGTAAGTTTTAGTTTATTTTATGTTAAAGTTAATTTATTTTATTATGTTTTGTTTCTAATTTTCTTCTTCTAGGGTTGGGGTGATCCCAACATAGATATGTGTGTTAGATTTATAAATCCATGAATTTATATGTCTTTATCATCATCTACCTATGTGCTTAATCCTTTGCGAAAGTTGAGGAAATTCCTTATTCATGATATTGAAGCGAAAGTGATCTTATTATGAATTGGATAGTAATTAGGGTTTGCTTGCGAAAGTTGGTTGATCTTAATTAAGAAAAGGTAGAAACAAATTAGGTTTTTATGCGAGAGCCTCTATCACCTAAATTGTTGGAATTTGCGAAAGTTGATTCTTTGATATAAAGCATGCATCTTTATGTGATTTATGATCTGCGCATATGTTTATTGTTGTGGTGATCCCTAACCTTGGAAGTTTGCATCTTTATTTATTTTATTTCATTATTTTTTATCCTGCAAAGTTACCCGACACCGACCACCTCTTCTTCTATCATTCCCTCGACATCGACCAAGTCTTAGTCGACATCGACAACAACCTTCCCACCTTTTCCCGCTATCCCTGAACCCCAAAACACACTAAACCTAGAACCGCTGACTTCTCTCCTGAGGACGAACCTGACTCCCCTATACTATAGCGGGGGTCTTGACTATAAATTTATTTGGTCGAGAAACCCTCTCGTCACATTCTTCTACGATCTCAGTCATCAATCTCTTCTTGCTCAGGATATCTTTGAGGAACTTGACATAAGAGGGCATCTCATGAAGAGCTTCTGTAAAGAGAATGGTGATGTTGAGCCTTTGAAGCATCTTCACGAAATGCTGAAACTTTTTCTCCACTGGGTCCTTCAAAGATTTTGTTGGAAATGACAGCGTTTTCTTCTTTAGTGGTGCTAGAGTGTGGTCGACGTCGTGTGGTGTCTGGTCGACGTCGACTGGAGAAGTCGAATTCTGGAAATTTTCTTCTTGATTATGGTCAACATCGAGGTTGGGATCCTCGACGTCGACTAAATCCTGGTCAACGTCGACTGGGTTAGTCGACGTCAAGTTGTCTCCAGTAGCTTCTTCTTCCGTGTTTAGCTCGGGCGTTTGTAGCTGACGCCCACTCCTTAGGTTCATGGCGGCCACCTGACCTGCAGATTTTCCCTTAGGGTTAGGTTCAGAATATCCAGGGAGCGTACCTGATTGTTTGGGGGCGGAGATTGCCAGTTGACCCATTTGGATCTCTATAGTCTTCCGTCAAATGTCTATCTCCCCAAGTCTGGAGTTAATGCCATGCAGTTGAGTGTGGATGGAATTGATGCATTGCTTGCTTTCAGTGTGATTTCTTTGCATCTATTCAAGAATAACATGTAGGTCATATTTCTTACTTTCTCTATCAAGATGACCAGGAGCCCTGTAGGGAGGGGGGTCTCTTTGGTATTGGAGCTGGCGATAGTAGCTCCACTTCTGTTGCTAATGTTGCCCTGAGTAATTTCCCCCTGCATAGCGTGCCTCTTCGTGGGTCTCTGCATGCTGCACTTGGTCGGCATGTGGGCATGCAGTAGTGTTGTGCCTCACAGACCCACACTCCAAACAAGGTTGGTTTTTAGACAGAAATTTAACTTGTTTGGTGAGACGGCGTACCTAGTCATTGTGGAACTGGTCCCTGACGTCCGGATCAACTTCCTTTGGTGGCTCATAGAATGGCATAGATGGGGCAGGCCTTTCATACCTTTCGTTGGAGGCCGCAGCAATCCCATAAGTGTTATCATAATTGGCCAATGTCTCAATGGTTTCCCAAGCACGTCGTGGTGTGTACTCGAGATACCTATAAGCCATATAGTTGTTGATCTGTTCCTTTGTAAGTGCATCTAGGCAATTGAAGATGATCTCCTAGATCACATATGGTGCATGTCCATGCATAGGACAGGATTTCAGTAGTCGTTTGTAGCTCTCCCGGACCTATGCTAATGTTTCCCTTGGCTTCTGCTTGAAAACCATGATCTGTTGTCTGAGCTGCGTTGTTTTGGCTGGAGGAAAGAACTTGTTAAGAAACAAATCCCTTTAGTTCTTTCCATGTGCGAATAGATTGTGGAGCCAAACCCTCGAACCAATGTTGAGTTTTCCCTACAAGAGACAACGAAAAGCCTTTATTTTTTAGTATTCTAGATTGGCATCATCTGCAATAGCTTCACACAAATCTAGAAAAAATAGTTATATGCTCTAAAGGGCATTCGTTGGGTTTCCCCTGAAATTGATTCCTCTTAATTTCAAAAATAAAAAATGACGAATTTCAAAATTGACCCAGGGGAGAACGATTGGTGATTCTGGAACTTCCAGAGTATGATGCAGATACTTCTTCGCGTTTGCAGGGACATGCTGAAGCTGTTCCTTGAGCTCTGTTCTGGCATGGGCATACTTCACGATCTACCCTTGCCTCCCGCCTTTGTTGATTCCGTTGATATTCCGCCTCTCACTAGGCATATTCTGTTTGCCTGGTGGTGAACTCCTCTATCTGTCTACGGAGTTGCTCAAGCTTCTGTGCTGGTGTGAGTCGTACCTCGTTCTCATTGTTAGCAGGAGTCGACATGAGTCTTTTCCTTAGCCTTTGTTGATGACGGAAAAAGCGTTCAGGCTCGAGAATAGGATCGATGGGTGTGCGGTCCGTTCTTCGCATGCACATGTAAAACAAAAAGAAAAAAGAAAAGGGAGTAAAAAGGAACTAATAAGGGTGCGATTGATAGCTTCCCTTGCAACGACGCCAAAATTTTGTCGTGGAGGGAAACTAGTTATCAATAAAAAAAAATATATATATATATATATATAATCAAACTAGTGGTAGGGTATTCAGGATCGTATCAACGAGGAAGCGTGTCAGCGCTCGCCTTACAAGTTCCATAATCCTCTTGAAATCGACCAGAAGCCTTACTCGACGTCGAGTAGATGTACTCGATATCGACTAAAATTGTCGAGTTCCTGCAGAATGCACAACAGAAGACAAAACAGAGCCAATGTCGAGCAGAAGCTACTCGAGATTGACCAGGTTACTCGATGTCGACCAGAAAGTAGTCGATGTCGAGTGTCAGTGCAGTAAAAAACCGTAACTTTGCAACGAACATAAAGACAGAAATAAACACGGAATTGATGGATTTAATTCAATAATATAAAAGCTCCTAAAGTCGGGGTATCAACGCTACAACGATAACCATGTAAGAATCATGCCAAAGATATAAAAGATCATGGCTTTTCATCAAATAATTTTCGCCATTAACAATTAAGAAGATAGAGGCTTTCGCATAAACCCTGATTGTTACTACCCTTTTCACAAAATTAATCCAAATTTGCATTAAGATCACTTTCGCTTCAATAACACAAATAATGATCATCTACTACTGTCGTAGAAGAATCATGTAATTCAAGGATAGAAGATGAAATCGCAATAAAAGTTGTACCTTTAACGCTTTACCTTACATGGCTACCCTCGGGCTCACCCCGATCCTAGAAGTTAGGTTACTACTCGCTCTTCATCATAACAAACATCAATAATGTAAAAGAAATAACTAATTGCATTAATTCAAATAAAAGATTACAACCGAACGAAGCCAAATCGTCCCTCAACTCTTCTATCTCCACTTGGCCAAGCCCCTCTAAAACTCTCAAAAATTGCCTAACTAGTGTTTGCTCAATTGCTTGAGAATCGAATGATTGACAGAGGGAAAACCTGTCGTTGAACCGCCAAAGAAAACTCAAACCTATAGCAATAAGCAAGAGGTCGATCCACAGGGAAAGTTATAATTCAAGTTTGATTCAAGTGTCTATCAAAGTAACCAATTTGGGGGGGTTTTGTGTGTGAAAGTTCCGCCTTTTATCAAAGCGGATTGAAGCAAACAAAATTAAATGGTTTTAATTCAGATAATTAGGAGAAGCAATTCTACCTAAAATTTTCCACTCTATTTGGTTGAAGCGATTCTCGTAACTTCTTCTCGTCCTATTAAGTTTCCTATGAATGCCCTTGTCCCGACCTAATATAGTTACTAGTCCAACCAATCCTAGCAACCCTTATTAATCGAACAGTCCCTAAATAAGAATTTAACCCAATTGATAGCTTTAAGTTCAGAGATTAGCCAAGGTATTCGCAGTCCCTAAAGAGGATTTTAACAACACATTCAACTTCCTACTCATTCAATTAGTTCAACCAGCTCTAAAGGAACAAGTTTGCCACTTAGGTTAAGGTTCACAACCAGGAATCTACAAAAACTTAGCGATTGAATTGATCTAACAAGTTGATCAGGCAAGATAGAACAATTCAATAAACAATCAAGCACAAAGAAGTTGAAACATTCAAATATAGGAAACCATAAACGAGAATTAGAAACTCACAATCAATCCAAATAAAGCTTCAAATTGCAGGCAGAATAGATGAGTTTAGTTCCTCATGGAAGACATCACTCAAATCTCTAAAGTGTCTGATGAACGTAAGAATAGAATAGAAGTAATAGAAAAATAACTAAAATCGGCCTACGCGCAGCGTTTTTAGTAATCAAAACGCAGCGTCTACGCGCTGACGACCAATGCTGCGGCCGCGGCATCAGCAACTTCCTCCAACCCGCTACAGCAGTCCTTGCTGCGGTTGCGGCACGCATGCTGCGGCCTCGACATCCTGTTGACGTGTCCTCTTATCTTTATCGAGAGTAGCTCCAAGTTGCTTTGCTCTTTTCCTTCCTTGCTTCTCTCCAATGTGTCTTGTACTCCTCTCCAATGTGTCATCTCCCAAATGTGTTCCGATTCAATCTGCAAGATAAACACAAATTTGCGCAGAATCCGAACTCTTCTAAAATAATCACAAGATGCATTTTAGCAACAAAGTATGAAAGAAATGCAACCTAACTAAACTAAAAATTCATATAATGACTAACTAAGATATGCATTATCAAATTCCGCCACACTTAACCTTTGCTTGTCCTCAAGCAATGATAGAATGAACATGAATCAATGTATCCCACAGGAAATCCCTTCAAGTTTCAACCTCATCAAAAAGCAACATCATAGGAGGTGAAAACATAAACCAAGCAAACAAGCGTCATAGCATGTATTATAGTGATCAAAGCTTACAAGTATACATTATCCAACCTCACCAGAAGTATGGGTTTCACTCATGTGTTTAGGTTGTAAGGTACAACTCTCAACTCAAACCAATCATGCCCTAAACTCATAGACATTGACCACCATATCACCAAATATCTACCGAAATGTCATTACTTGCGGGACACAATAAAGACAACAAAATAAAATGTGACACTTTATTTTTCTTTTCTTTTTTTTTTCTTTTCCTTTTTTTTTCTTTTTCTTGTCTTGGTGCCTTCCTTACACGAGGCGCAAACATGGGTGTCATGCATGAATGGCCCCGGTCTATCAACACCTCAACCTACTAATATGAAGTCCACTTGAACATCTTTTGACGCAAGTTGCAAATATGGGTGTCATGAATGAACCTGGTTACTCAATGATCAAGCTTTCTTTCCTAGTAGATAGTTTTCAACACCTTTTTGTGCGAATCATACCCATGGGTTGCATGCATAGACCCGGTTACTAAGTGCATCAACCATTGCCACCTTATTCACTAAATATGTACAAATTCAAATAAAAGACTCACAATATAAACATAAACTCCGCAAGCAACAAACATATGAGTCGGTCTTTAAAAATAGATACTGCAGTCAATGCCAATAGGTAGCAACACAAGGAGAGTAATTCACACAATTGAGCAAAAAATTCAAATAAGGCCAAACATTCTCACAGGGTCATGTTTTGAGGACTTCAATCATACTTCAGCTCAATCATACATGCTCAATTATATTTGCTAGCTCACGTTCCACACAAATTAAATAAAGACAAAACCGAAACATCCAGAACTCCATGGGATTTTTATGAACATGCTTGAAATTTAATTTAGAGGACAAACTAAGCCAGATGGGTATTTGAATAACACATATGTATGTAATGCATGCTTTATTTTTGGATTTTCGATTTTTTTAATCCGAAAATGCAGAAATAAATAAATTAGCCAAAAATTAATTAAACTCAACAGAAATTAAATAAACTAAATAACTATTATAGAAACTTAAACATGTTGTGCAGAAATTTAAACACGGTCTATGAAATGACAAAAATGACATAATATACATATAATCCTTCTCCCCCACACTTAAAGTTTTCAGTGTCCTCACTGAAACAGTACAGACAACCAAAATAAAACATAAAAATTCAGGGTGAAGGAGACAGAACTAACCACTCACTGGTGCGGCGGCTGGTACGGCAGAATGTGTGGATACTGCTGGCGGGGGTAGTAGGACTACTCTCTCTGCATCTCCTCCATGTTGTAGTTCGTCTCCCGCATATTGCGATCGATGTCGTGGAGAGTGAACTCGAAGGAGTCCTGGCGCATGGACATACGATGGAACTCGGTGAACATGTGGTCCCGTCAGGCATCATCCTCGGCAAAAGAAAAGCGAGGGTCTGCAGAAGAGCCAGCGGCGTATTGGGCATTGTTGTAGGAGGAAATCGAGTTCAAAATATAGAAATATAATTCAAACCAGATTATGCCCATGCCAAATAAATACAAGACCTCCTCCTGATGCAGCAGTGGGAAGTCAGGATCAATCCACGAGGAAGCGTGTCAGCGGATCCTAGGCAGCGGTGTAATCTCACGGACAGAAGTCGACCACAGAAGTCCTCGAGCTCGACTAGGGTCTAGTCGACAGAAGCTCGGACAGCCGAACACAACGCAACAGACACAGGAACTGGTGGTCGATCTCGACAAAGAGCTACTCGAGGTCGAGTAAGGCTCGTCGAGGTCGAGTTGGGGCTTCGTCGATTCCTGCACACTTAAGCAACAACGACTCTAGGTCGAGAATCAGTCGTCGAGGTCGACCAGTGGTTGATCGAGATCGACAAGGGCAGGGACGAAAACGAACAGAAAGTAAAGAAAATAAAGAACAAATGCTTTTAGGGTTTCGAACTAAACTGAATGTAAAAGGACTTCCAAGATTGGGGTTTGCAACGACAATAACCAAGCATGCATAAGGTAGAACCAAACAGATTATCATGTGAATTGCATTAAAGGATTAAGCTTTCGCCTTTTCCAACAATTAGACAACTCTCTCAAGAAACCCTAATTGTCTCTACCGATTTTATGTTTATAATCCAAGTTGTTAGCATGGATCTCCATTAGATGGGCAATAAACACATCAACAAGTAGGAAAATGCTCAAAACATGATAAAGGTCGGATCTTTACCTCAATTACGCATGGCTATCGTCGGGCTCGCCCCAACCCTAGAAGTGGGTGGACTACTCGCTCTTCATCGCAAACTCAGACATCATTGATTTGAAAGAAATAACTTGCATTAACTATATCCAACGATTTTACAATTCCGGCAATCAACTTTCGCAAACTGCCAAAACCCTAAAATCTTCGAACTCCCTAAACTCCTCCTTGTAACTTCTTGTCTTTCTCTCAAATTGAATGATTAAAACTGAGCCCATGAGCCCCATGGGCTTTCGCAAACTGCCAAAACCCTAAAACCTTCGCATCTCCTCAAGGATCAGCTGTAGATCATCCTTCCTTTGATCCCTTTCTGGATGTCCCGGAGCTCTGTAGGGTGGGGGATTCCTAGGGGGACCTTGGTTCCATTGCTGTTGATAAGGCCTTTGATCCCCTATATAGCGATTAGGACCCCCGGCATAGGCTGCTTCCTCATGTGTTTCTGCCATTCTGACTTGCTCTGTGTGTAGGCACTTAGTAGTGATGTGCCTCTGTGATCCGCATTCGATGCAAGGCTGATTGACAGATAGGTATTTGACTTGCTTGAGGAGCTTGCGATTCTGATCTCTGTAGAACTGCTCCCTGACATCTGGATCAATCTCTTTTGCTGGCTCATAAAGTGGCATAGATGGTGCTGGCCTGGCGTAGGAGTTCTCCTCATAATTTGAAGTAGACCCATATTTGTTGTCGTAGTTGGTGAGCTTGTCTAGCACACCCCAGGCGTCAATTGGTGGCATCGTCAGATACTCGTAGCGAGTATACTGGTTGATCCTGTCCTTAGTCACTTGATCAAGAGAATTGAAGAAGATCTCTTGAATGACGTAGGGTGGCTGTCCATGAGTAGGGCAAGATCGCAGAAGATCCTTGTAGCGTTCCCATGCCCTTGCCAGCGGTTCCCCTTTCTGCTGTTTAAAGGCGGTGATCTTCTGGCGGAGAAGTGCTGTCTTGGCGGGTGGGAAGAATTTGTTGAGAAACTCTTGCTCTACTTGGGCCCATGTGGTAAGTGATTTTGGTTTTAGCCCTTCTAGCCACTTCAGTGCAGGTCCAGTGAGCGACCAGCGGAAAGCTTTCGTCTTGACATATTCCAGAGTGGTACCTTCAGCAAGAGTACGGCACATATCATGGAAGTTAGTAATATGTTCAAGAGGACACTCATTAAATCTGCCATAAAAGGCATTATTTTTAAGCTCTATAAAAATTGAGTGCGAATTTCGAAAGAGTTATCAGGGATTAGAATCGCTGATTCAGGCACGACGAGCGTTGGATGCATATAATCCTCTGCAGTGGTTGGGTACTGGGCAAGCTCAGCTTCTGCTTGCCTTGCGCGCTCAGCTGCTTGTTCCCTCGCTATCCTTTCATTGGCAATAACGGCATCCTTTTCAGCTAGTTCCCTGGTAAGCCTGGCAATCAGTTGCTCTTGTGTTTCAGCGGCCGCCATGGCTCTTTGTAATTTAGCTCTGATGTGAAAGAGGCGTTCCGGTTCGTCTAAGGCGTCAAACTCAGGTTGTTGACCAGAACGGCGCATACACCTGTAATGTAACTCAAGGTAGACGTGAGATTTAACTACCTAAGGCGCGAATGATAGCTTCCCCGGCAACGGCGCCAATTTGTTGTAGGAGGAAATCGAGTTCAAAATATAGAAATATAATTCAAACCAGATTATGTCCACGCCAAATAAATACAAGACCTCCTCCTGATGCAGCAGCGGGAAGTCAGGTTCGATCCACGAGGAAGCCTGTCAGCGGATCCTAGGCAGCGGTGTAATCTCACGGACAGAAGTCGACCACAGAAGTCCTCGAGCTCGACTAGGGTCTAGTCGACAGAAGCTCGGACAGTCGAACACAGCGCAACAGACACAGGAACTGGTGGTCGATCTCGACAAAGAGCTACTCGAGGTCGAGTAAGGCTCGTCGAGGTCGAGTTGGGGCTTCGTCGATTCCTGCACACTTAAGCAACAGCGACTCTAGGTCGAGAATCAGTCGTCGAGGTCGACCAGTGGTTGATCGAGATCGACAAGGGCAGGGACGAAAACGAACAGAAAGTAAAGAAAATAAAGAACAAATGCTTTTAGGGTTTCGAACTAAACTGAATGTAAAAGGACTTCCAAGATTGGGGTTTGCAACGACAATAACCAAGCATGCATAAGGTAGAACCAAACAGATTATCATGTGAATTGCATTAAAGGATTAAGCTTTCGCCTTTTCCAACAATTAGACAACTCTCTCAAGAAACCCTAATTGTCTCTACCGATTTTATGTTTATAATCCAAGTTGTTAGCATGGATCTCCATTAGATGGGCAATAAACACATCAACAAGTAGGAAAATGCTCAAAACATGATAAAGGTCGGATCTTTACCTCAATTACGCATGGCTATCGTCGGGCTCGCCCCAACCCTAGAAGTGGGTGGACTACTTGCTCTTCATCGCAAACTCAGACATCATTGATTTGAAAGAAATAACTTGCATTAACTATATCCAACGATTTTACAATTCCGGCAATCAACTTTCGCAAACTGCCAAAACCCTAAAACCTTCGAACTCCCTAAACTCCTCCTTGTAACTTCTTGTCTTTCTCTCAAATTGAATGATTAAAACTGAGCCCCATGGGCTTTATTTATAGCCTTCATTCACTGGCTATTCTAGGAAAGAAGATATCTATCTATATCTAAAAAGCTTAAAAGATAAATAAAAGACATAATGGAATTAAATCAACTAGGAAAAGATAAATCTAACTAAGGTAAGTCTTCATGTCTTGATATATTTCCTTCCATAGATAGAACTTGATCAACTTCGGATAGATCTCCGATGGATTTGGATAGAATCTTCCGCCTTCGCGCCCAAGGAATCCCAAGTCTAGTCGGACAAGGCTCGTCGAGAAGCTTCCGGACACTGGTCTAGTCGACCTCGAGTAAGGTTCGTCGACCTCGAGTAGAGTTCGTCGTCTCGGCTTGCTGATGCTCGATGTGGCTCGGACTTGGGCTCCTGGGCTCGTCGACCTCGACCACTCCTCGTCGATGTCGAGTAGGATGGGCTTGTCGACTGGGTCTGCTTGGGTTGGTCTACTCGGCAAGGCTCGGGCAAGGACTCAGGCGCTCGTCGACCTCGACAAAGGGTCCTCGAGGTCGAGTTGGGTGGTCTGCGTCTTCGTCCTCGGCTTCTCGGCTCGGCACAGCTCGTCGACTCTGGACATGGCTCGTCGATCTCGACCAGGGGTACTCGAGATCGAGTAGGGTTCCGGGAGTCGGGTTGTCTCTGACTCAGTGTCCTCGATCAGCTCTGCTCGACCAGGTCTGCTCGGCCATGGCTCATCGAGATCGAGTAGAGTCTAGTCGATCTCGAGTAGAGTTTTCTCAGCTTTCTGCTCTGTTCTTGAAATGCACGTTCCCGAGTCCTCGTTCGTCGGATTTACGCATATGACCATGCGTTGGAAAGCTCTTTCCGAGGGCTACAACTCTCATGAAGACATCAAAGCTTGATTCAGAATGAAGAATGGTGAAAAATGGCGTTTTCTCCAGCTGCAACATCCTTAGCTTCTCCATGAGTTTCCTTTAAGCTTCAAAGTGCGTCCGATTTCTGCGAAATATAACCAAAACTTGTGTAGACCTCCATATATTGCAAATAAGTGTAAACTACACAGATTCTGTATTGTTCTAACCCAAATGTATGCAATGTATGCAGAAATCGATATAAAAGTAAATGTAAAACATGGCAGATTCAACTCACATCAGGCATCCCCCATGTGATAGTCAGTCTGTGTAGGGGCATCCTCGTCATCCTCATCATCAGTATCTGCATCATCATTCTCATTCTGATTAGCCGCGATGTAGAGGGTGGCGTTGGAAGGGCCATAAGACAAGGCCCTAGGAAGGCTCAATTGGTGCTCTTCATGCTTCCCTGACTTCCAAATCCAGCTCGGCCCATCAGAGCCCTCAATCAAATAAGCCCTCCTGAGCTGCTCCATTGTATAGGTGTACCCACCAGACATGGGTGCACCGCACTGTGTAGGCTCCAGAAATTGGTGGGCCATGAGGCTAATTATGCCTCCCATACCAATCCTCCCTGTTTTCTTTCCTTTGATCTTCAGGCAGCTGTCTAAAAAGATCTCAACCCAGTCCGGCGTACCATGGGACTGGGGAGCAAGGCTCCATAACCAGGATAGATCGCCAGCGGGCACTTTATTTACATCGCCTTGGCCGCTGAAAGACATGGCCAAGACCTTGTGCACCAGACGAAGGCATGGGTGGACGAACTTGTAATTGTACTCGCCCTTGTGTCCGTCAAATCTAGTTCCAGTCGCTACGTACCAGACATCATGGCGTTGTTGTTCCGATGCCATCAGATACTAATCTTGGGTGGGTGCCCGAGTGATCCCAAAGAGCTGTCTCAGCTGGGCATACGTGTAAGTGTGGGGCTGATCCATCAAGTTGAACCTAATCCTCGAGTCATCCACTCGCTCAAACGTGACCAGAAACTCCCACTCCAGCTCAGGATACGTGGGGCACTACAGTCAATAAATGCCCCCAAACCGCCATGAGTGAGCATCCGACGTGTAACGTCCAGCATGCCTAGTGTCTGTAAGGCAGGGATATGAAAGAATGTTGTCTGTACAAATCACTTCGCATCGAAGCTCTCAAATGCCTTCCTCTGTTCTTTAGACACAACTCTCAATCGGGGCACCATTCTCAGAAAATTTCAGAAGTATATATCAACCCAACAAATCCAATACTTCAATCACAAACTTAGCATACCTCAAGCAACTTAACCAAAACCCAATCAAACCACCAACTCAATTATTTCTCATGAAAACCAACAAATCTCAAAAATTCCAAATCAACCCAAATCCAAGAACCAAATAATTTCTCAACAAAACACCAAGAATATAAATCCCACACCTCAAACAAACAATCTCACCCTAACAATGAGAATCAATAATCCAAAACACCAACCTATTTCGCAATAACCAAAAAACAAACCTCCCGGCGAGTGGACTGGCGGCGGGCGCAGCAAGGTCGGCGGCGGGCGCAGCAGCGACTTCGGCAGCGGAAGGGCTTCGGTGCAGCAACAGATCTTGTGAGAGAGTGGTGCAATCTTGGTCGGTTTCAGCGAGGGGTGCAGATCCGGTGCATGGAGCTCGATGGAAGGCCGGATCCGGCGAGGAAAGTAGAGGACTATGAAGGAGAGAAAAGAGAGAGCTCGGGGGTGGCTATGGTGGTTTTGAAGGTAGAAGAAGAAGAAAATAATGGTGGGGAGGTTCTAGATCTAGAGAATGGCTGGTGGCAGAGGTTATGAATGGTAAGATAGGGTTTGAAGAAGGTAAAGGTAAGAGGCCCGTGACTTATGGTTTATTTATTTAATTTTTTTTAATTTGGGAAAAAGGGGTCTCAGTTTTGAGAGACGGGGCGTGCTGGGGGTTGATGTGCGGCGGCCGCCGCATGGATGTCGCGGCCGCCGCCAGTGTAGTGGTGGCCAGTTCTCGTCTTTTTTTTATTATTATTATTCTAACTCCTAACCAAACTAGTGATAAGAACTACCTATGAAAATGATAAAAATGAAAAAGAATGAAGAACTTACCTCGGGTTGCCTCCCGAGAAGCGCATTTGTTTCAATTCGTTGGCTCGACGTAATGGCCCTTGTGTGGCCTAATGGGTTGGTTCAACAAGCACCAACTCCTCTTCTTCGTTATGCGGAATGTTCTCAAAGTATGACTTAACTCTATGACCATTGACTTTAAAGAGCTCATTAGACTTAGGATCATAGAGTTCAATTGCTCCATGAGGGAATATCCTTGAGATGGTGTAGGGTCCTTCCCACCTTGATCTAAGCTTTCCAGGGAAGAGTTTCAGGCGTGATTTGTATAGAAGGACCTTGTCTCCTATTGTTAGCTCTTTCCACGGGATGTGTTTGTCATGCCAAGCCTTTGTCTTCTCCTTGTAGATCACTGCATTATCATAAGCATCCAGACGCAATTCCTCCAGCTCTTGCAATTGAAGTTTCCTGAACTCTCCTACTTCATCCAACCTCATATTGCAATTCTTTACGGCCCAATACGCTCTATGCTGAAGTTCCACAAGGATATGACATGCCTTTCCAAAGACAATCCGATAAGGGGACATACCAATGGGAGTCTTATAGGCCATCCGATAGGCCCATAGAGCGCCATTCAGCCTTAGACTCCAATCCTTCCTGTTAGGTGCCACTGTTTTCTCCATGATGATCTTTATCTCTCGATTTGATATCTCTGCTTGACCATTGGTCTGAGGATGATAAGTGGTGGACACTCTCTGGGTGACATGGTATTTCTTTAACAAGGCATTGATCGTCCTGTTCTAGAAATGTGTACCTTTGTCGCTGATTAGAGCCTTAGGCACCCCAAATCTTGCGAAATTGGTGTCTTTCAAGAAATCTGCAACCACTTTAGAATCATCGGTTCTGGTGGCCTTTGCCTCCACCCACTTGGAGACATAGTCCACCGCAAGAAAAATATATACATTCCCAAAAGAACTAGGGAAGGGGCCCATAAAATCGATACCCCAAACATCAAAAATTTCACAAAATATGACAGTTGTTTGTGGCATTTCATTCCTAGCAGATATGTTCCCTACCCTTTGGCATCTATCGCATTATTTACAGAAGACATTAGCATCCTTAAATAAGTTAGGCCAAAAGAAGCATGCTTCTAAAACTTTTCTAGCAGTCTTTTGAGGACAAAAGTGGCCTCCACATTCATGAGCATGACAAAAAGTAAGGACAGATTGTACCTCATTGTCCGTCAGACACCTCCTGATTACCTGATCAGCATAATGTTTCCAAAGGTAAGGGTCATCCCAAACATAAAAGCGAGATTCATGTCGAATCTTGTTCTTCTGAGCTTTCGTGAAGCTCGGTGGAAATTCTCCCGTGACCAAGAAATTGACCATATTGGCAAACCAAGGTCGAGGAGTATGGAAACCCATCAACAATTCAGGAATATCAGAACTTTCCTTGTTAGATAGGAGGGAAAAAGACGGAATGGGGGCCTGAACAACATGCGCCGGACGCGGCATATAAGCTGCAGACGCAGTAAGATTGATTGGTCACAGACGCAACCATACCGCGGCCGCAGCACCCTCCGTTTTCGTAGCTTCCTGCAGCTGCAACGTTAAAGTGTGAGTTAGATAAAATAATGTATCGTCAGGGAACTCACCGTGAATGGGTCTTTGATCTTCCGGCTTGTCCTCTCCTTGGACAAGTCTGCTGAGGTGGTTTGCTACTAAGTTTTATGCACCTTTCTTATCTTTGATTTCAATGTCAAATTCACTTAAATTTAAAATCCAACGAATCAATCTTGGTTTCGCTTCTTTCTTAGACAATAAATAACGAAGAGCAGCGTGATCAGTGAAGACAATTAACTTAGCTCCTCGGAGATAGGAGCGGAACTTCTCCAGTGCAAAGACCACAGCCATGAGCTCTTTCTCAGAGGTTGAGTAGTTCCTTTGCGCTCCATTCAGAGTAATGGAGGCATATTTGATGACATGAGAGCTCCTTCCTTCCTTTTGACCTAAGAGAGCACCCACAGCATAGTCGCTAGCATCACACATAATCTCAAAAGGTTGAGACCATATGGGTGCTTGAATTATAGGAGCGCTAGTCAGGCGACCTTTAAGCTCATCAAAGGATGCTCTACACCTGTCATCAAACTCAAAAGCTACTTCCTTTTTTAGTAAATCACAAAGAGGTGCAGAAATCTTAGAAAAATCCTTAATAAATCTGCGATAGAACCCTGCATGGCCTAAAAAGGAACGAATTTCGCGCACATTGGTGGGGTAAGGCGGAGATTGAATGACATCAATCTCAGCCTTGTCCACCTCAAGACCCCTGTTAGACACAATATGACCCAAAACAATGCCTTGCTCAACCATAAAAGGACACATTTCAGAGTTAAGAACTAACTTGGTGTCTAAACACCGCTTAAGCACAAGTGACAAATGGTGTAAACAAATATCAAAGTCATCTCCATGCACAGTGAAGTCATCCATAAATACTTCTATGAAGCACTCTACATACTCAGAAAATATGCTTACCTGTAGAGACATCAGGTCTTTTCTAGGTCTGGCTAGCTATTACCGACGGTTCGTCGAGGGCTTCTCCAGCATAGCTAGGCCGATGACGCAGCTGACGAAGAAGGGAGTACCCTTTGAGTGGAGCCCGGCCTGCCAGGCCAGTTTTGATCTGCTGAAGCAGAAGTTGACATCCGCGCCAGTGTTAGCACTACCAGAGGGGACGTAGGACTTCGTGGTCTACACGGATGCTTCGAGTTTAGGTTTAGGTTGTGTGCTACATCAGAGGGATCGGGTCATCGCTTACGCTTCACGCCAGCTAAAGCCAGGGGAGGAGTCATACCCCACGTACGATCTTGAGCTAGCCGCAGTGGTACATGCGCTCAAGATCTGGATGCACTGTTTGTATGGCACGTCAGTGAGGATCGTGACCGATCACAAAAATCTGAAGTACATTTTCACGCAGAATGAGCTGAATATGCGTCAGAGGATGTGGCTGGAGTTGATCAAGGACTACGAGTTGGAGATTGAGTATCACCCGGGGAAGGCCAATGTGGTGGCCGACGCCTTCAGTCAGAAGACTCGTCATGAGATTGTTTTGTCCAGATTGATGGCTCGACCCGAGTTGCAACGGGATCTGATCAGTTGTGGGATGGAGGTCTGGTGACAGCGAGAGAGTGGACAGCTGAGTTTCCTGGAGGTTCAGTCAGAGTTGATGGATGAGATCCGACGAGCGCAGGTAGAGTGTCCGCGGATTGTCGATATCCGACAGCGCATGGCCCATGGCCACTTTAGGTCTTTTACCGTCCGAGATGATGGGATTCTGATGTTGCAAGGACGAGTTGTTGTGCCTGATGTGCACAACCTGAAGCAGAAGATCATGATAGAGGCACATTCCACTCCTTATTCGGTCCATCCGGGATCAAATAAGATGTACCAGGACTTGAGGAGGACGTTCTGGTGGCGCAGGATGAAGACTAATGTCGCTTTGTTTGTAGCGCGATGTCAGGTCTGCCAACAGGTGCGGATAGAGCACCAGATGCCCGGAGGGATGACACGATCACTTTCCGACCCTATGTGGAAGTGGACGGATATCACGATGGACTTCGTGACAGGATTGAGGAGAGATGTACGAGGCTTTGATGCGATTTGGGTGGTGGTCGACAGGTTGACCAAGACCGCCCATTTCATTCCGATTCAGGAGACATGGCCTGTGTCTGATTTAGTCCGAGTTTTTATACAGCATATAGTGATGTTGCATGGGGTTCCCGAGAGGATAGTATCCGATAGAGATGGCCGCTTCACTTTGAGATTCTGGAGGCATGTGCACGAGGCTCTGGGAGCAAGTTGCATTTCAGCACGGCCTATCACCCGCAAACGGACGGGCAGAGCGAGAGGACGATTCAGATGTTGAAGGATATGCTGAGGGCTTGTGTTTTGGAGTGGGGGAACCTTTGGGTTCGACATCTTCCCCTAGTAGAGTTCTCGTGCAACAACAGCTATCATTCATCGATCAGGATGGCTCATTTTGAGGCGTTGTACGAGAGACGATGCAAGTCGCCTATCTGCTGGGATGAGCATGCAGACTGAGTTGGGTCACTACCACAGTACGTGCAGGAGGCGACAGATCAGGTCAGATGGATCCGAGAGCATCTGAGGGTTGCGCACGACCGACAGAAGAAGTATGCTGATAGGCGCATGACTGAGTTGGCCTTTGAGGTTGGAGATCATGTCTGGTTGCGAGTGTCACCAACGAGAGGGATCTGACGACTCGGGATGAAGGGCAAACTGAGCCCTAGATATGTGGGCCCCTTTGAGATCCTCGAGCGAGTAGGGGAGGTTGCTTACAGAGTTGCTATACCGCCCTGTTTGGCTGGTATACACGATGTCTTCCACGTGTCACAGCTGAGGAAGTACGAGCCAGATCCGAGTCACAGATTGGACTCCTCCGGATTAGAGATAGCACCTGACCATACCTTCGTGGAGCATCCAATTGTTGTTCTTGACCGCCGGGTCAAGAAGCTGAGGCGCGGAGAGGTACCGTTGGTCTGGATTCAGTGGGCTAGGAGGAGCCCTGAGGAGGCCACTTGGGAGACAGAGGAGAGTATACAGGCGAGCTGTGGAGATGTATTAGATGAATTGCTAGCGTCGTATGTACAACTACGGGCAGATATAGTTTTGACTGCGTGAGTAACCGGTGAGTACCTGGGAGGGGGACCCTTAGTCGTACTATGTATGATTTGGGTGTTTACCTCTGTGATTGAGTGCGCATTTCTGTGATTAATATGTGTGGTGGGGCACATGACCGGTCCTACATGATGTGATTATCATTGATATGTGATATTTTATGATATATGACTGATATGATATCGTTATGATTATGTGATTGTTGTGAGTATGGTTGATAAATGATGGTATGTCGGAATATTGAACCTAGGAAAATGAATAAGGCTTAGCCTTAGAGGTGGATGTTAATCCACCCTCTGTTTTGATTGAGTCTTAATGAGATCATATGTTTGATCCTTAGAGGTGGATTTTTTATCCACCCTCCTGTTGGGAGAATAGAATGTCGGGAATCGGGTTTGAACTTTAGAGGTGGATGACCACCTCCCGAGAGAGAAAGTCGAGCGGAGTCTAGAGGAGTCTAGACCAAGTCGTGTCGGGACGCCAACACCTTTTAATTGGAATTGATTCGAAAATGATTGAGTTTAAGCTTCCATGATCCGAGTAAGCTCATTGTGCTTCGCGAAGTGGATACGGATATTCCGCGACGGCCATCGTGGAATTTTCGGTAAGACCTAGCGGTAGTGTGATGATTCTCTCGAGTTGTGATACTTTTGGGGGTTGAGGCGAGATGTGACGGGGGCACCCATTCACATGCTCGACGACGCCGTTCGGGATTATTACGGTCGTGACAAAGGTGGCGTGAGATTCTTGAACGATGCATCCAGGATGATCGTGTGCCTTTTGTTATGATTCAAGGACTCAAGTATTAAAACCTTCTCCACCGGTTTAAACCTTTTGTCTCGGGGACGAGACTTGTTTCTAGAGGTGGACGATTGTAAAGACCGGAATTTAATTAATATTTATAAAATATCCGTAGGATAATCCGAATATTATCCTCCCTTATAATTATGAAAACCCGGAAAACATACAAATTTTATGCCTAGCTTTACATGGATTCAATGATGGGAAAAAATATACCCACGCTACTTTTCTCGTATCTTATAAACGTAACGGATTTTAACGCTTTGCGAGCTCGGATTTTACATTATGTTAAATAGGTCATCCACCCAAATTGCCTAACATTGAGCCACCAAACCCTTGACTTGTGGCTTGCTTGTGAATGTAGACATCCAACCACTCCCATCACTTCCTTCCCATCACACCCATGCTTTGACTCATGAAGCCAACCACTCCCATCACTTCCTTCCCATCACACCCATGCTTTCACTCATGAAGCCAACCACTCACATCACTTCCTTCCCATCACACCCATGCTTGGACTCATGAAGCCAACCACCCCTCTCCTCTATAAGCCTGACCCCAAAACTCATGAGGAGCTCATCCAAAGAAGCCCCACCGTCACTTGATAGGAGAGAGAGAAGGAGAGCCTTGCTCCATTTTAGGTCCATTTTGGACAACATTCATAAGAAATAGCATAACTCCCTCCATACTCATCCAAATTAAGCAAACTCGGTGGCCATGGATCCGTCTTGAACCCAGCTTTTCATACATATCTCAAACACAAAAATCCAAGGTCGTTTGCCCAGCCAAAATTGTCCATCTTTTGAGCTGAAGAAAACTGTTTTTGAAGGGTCTTGAGAGTTTGAATTGATTTCTTGGTAAGAACCCTTCCTTTCTTCTAAAACTGAGTTCCAACATGTGTTATAACTCCTTTTCTTCAACATTGACAATTCTAAATCATGTTTTGGGATTTTCGGTGACAAAATGGCAAGGTGTTTGAAAGGTGTTCCGAAGGACTCCCGAGGGTGTTCTTGAGTCGTTTGTGTGGGATTCTTCGAAGGTAATCCCTCATCCGCCTCCCCCTATCTAGGAATAGATCTTGTGTGCTTGTAAAGGGCTTAGGAAATGGAGCCTCTATGTGTTTTTGGTTGGGTTTTGTAGCAACCATTAAAAAACAAAATGGATATATGTGCCTCTGTAATTTGGACTTTATTTCTAATCCAACGGTCTGAGTTGGCTGAAATCTTAACATGATGTTGATGGAAATGTTATCTAACTTTACTTCAAATATTACGGCAATCTAATGGTTAGATCACGAGTTATTATAATTTTAGTAACTAGTGTTTATAATGACTCGGTTAGAAAACTTGGTTAAGGGAATACTAAGAATATGGTTAAATATATGATGGCATAACCGAAACTTAGAGCACATAAAATACAGAAATGAAGTATACTCATAACTTGGCTTATGATCCGATAAGAAGAAAATCGATTATGTGATAATACGATATAGATTATAACTGGTTAAGTCCGGATCACTTAACCAAAGTGCGTAATCTATAGAATCGTGAACCTCATGTGGATATATGTTGATTATTAGGTTGGGTACCATGCATTAGAATACTAGCTAATAAAAGCTTAATGAAATTAATAGGCTCTTGTTGATTGGATCCTTGGTTGTGCGCTTTATTGCTTGCTTATTCTCCGGACTCCAGGTAAGTCCCCTGGACTTAGGGTTCGTATGGGACGGAGTTAATAAACTGACTAAAATTATAAACAGACTAAAATTTATAAACTGTTGGTAAAAAGTAGTTAAAAATTTATGAAAAAATATAAACTCCGTATGGGTGAAAAACAGTTTATTTGTAAAAAGTGTAGTTTATTTTGTTATTATTAGGGGTATTATGGTATTTTCAAATCAAATAAACCACATAAACTCTCAAAAAGCTATCAAAAATAGCTTCTTAAATAAATCCTCAAATAAACTAAAATATCCTAATCAACCCCTCCCCATACAAGGTTAAAATTTTCAACCCCTAATTTTAGTAGTTTATTAACTACTAAAATTGCATCCATACACACCCTTACTCATGATGGATTTATGTGATACTCTTTGTCTTATCGAGAGTCTTCATGCATCACGCGGCCTAGTAACATGTTAGGAATATAAACTGGTAATATGACGTAGGATAAACTTAGTAATCCAATAATTCATATGTATGCTATGTGTCTATGGTAGGACGACTGTCAAAATCTGAATAAATGACTTATATTCGATGGAACACGAATGAAATGATGAAAGACTTATGATGAAAAAGAATGAGTATGTTTGAGAAGGATGAGTACGTTTCAGAAGGATGAGTACGTTTGAGAAGATATTATGATATGATGGTGATGATGATGATACGGGCCCTTGTGTGTTTATTTCGCATTTTATATATATCTATACACTTGCTTATGTGTTACATTTTAACATTTATGTAGTTTAAGTATGCCTCTTTATATGGCATTGAGTGTGTATATTTCCGATGATTGACCCCGATTTATTTCTTGTTTTTAGATTCAGGTACCCCTTACCCGATATGACTTACTTATGTTGATGGTTTTCGGGACAGACCTTTTGGACGATTAGAATGAGGGAGGCGCTTGACATTCGTACTCTTTTGCTCATACGTTTTATCGTTTTGACCCGGCGCGGCTGTGGCGTTTTGTTGTATTTATGATTTCCACTTTTATTCTGTTCGAAACGTTTTCGCGATAGTCTAGGACAGGTAAAGCCTCCAACGGGCTTACGACCTTTTCGGGGTTCACAATCCCCATCTTTTGACAACTAAATCTTCCGCTTAAATGAACCTAATAATAACTCGTACTCGGTCGTAAGATCCAAAGCTCACGGGAGAAGATCAAACTTCTCCTATAACATTCCCCGATAATCTAGTATTCCGAACCTTATTTACCTTCTAAGTAGGTTTATGGAGGTTAATTCGGGTACTTAAATTTCGGGTCGTTACATTACCATACACCGTTGGAAGGTCCCAGGTGCGTTACATAACCCAAAAGGCATTATGCGATATGCAAAAGTGCCAAAGGGGCATGTAAATGTCATTTTCTCTTGATCCTCTGGTGCTATGGGTACCTGAAAATATCCTGAGTATCCATCTAAAAAGCAATAAAAGGAGCAGCCTGCAATGCGCTCAAGCATTTGATCAATAAAGGGGAGGGGGAAGTGGTCCTTGCGAGTAACTGATTCTCAACAACAGTATTACCTCCCTTCTAAGGGACAACCTGAGTAGGACTCATCCATTTGTTGTCAGATATGGGAAAGATCATATACCTGCCTAAAGGAGCTTCAACACCTCCTTCTTTACCACTTCCATCATTGGTGGGTTGAGTCTCCGCTGAGGTTGTCTAGATGGCTTGGCATCATACTCCAATAGTATCCTATGCATGCAGAGGGTAGGACTTATGCCTTTAATGTCTGATATCGTCCATCCTAAAGCCTCCTTGTTCTCCATTAGAACAGTCACCAATCGCTCTTCCTGTCCAAAGGTCAATTTGTTAGAAATAATGACAGACAGAGTATCATTTTTACCAAGAAAAACATATTTAAGGTGATTAGGAAGTTGTTTCAATTCAACATCAAGCGCTTGGATAATAGATGGAAGAAGGTTTTCAGTAGGCATGGTCAGCTCGATGCGGTCTCCCCTTGGTGGCACATAGGTGGGAGATCGATGGTCTAAAGCTACTATAGCCTCTTGCAAATTAGATGACAAGACATAATCTCTAGCAATTTCATCTATAGGGGCCTGTAAAGCGACTTCCATCTCATCAACACACTCCAAATCAAAGCAATCTTGTGCCATAGTATCAATAATATCCACAAAGCACAGAGAAGGATCATCAGATGGAAATTTCTTGGAATCATAAATATTGTATTCAACTCTTTGACCATCAAATTCCATAGTAAGAGATCCTGAGTAGACATCTATCTTGGTCCCAAAAGTTTTCAGAAAAGGTCTGCCCAACATAATAAGGCCTTCATTGTTACCAGGACTCATGTCAATCACAAAGAAATCAGCAGGGAATATCAAGTTATCAACCATAACCAGGACATCTTCAACAATCCCTTTCAGGTAGATAGTAGATCAATCAGCAAGCTGAATTACTACCCGAGCATCATTCAGAGGTCCCAACCCCAAAGCATGATAAACATTAGAAGACAAAACATTAATAGATGCTCCTAGATCTAACATGGCTTTGTCAAATTTAGTATCACCTAGTGACATGTTCGCTTACCTTCACCTTTTGCTTACCTTATAGCTTCTGGTTCCGCTTGATAATGCAAAGTTCCTTCAAAAATTTAGCATATCTAGGAATGCTTTTAATCAAATTAAGCAAAGGAATGTTTACCTCACACTTACTGAATGTCTCAAAGATCTCATTGTCGTTCTCATACCTTCGTGTATCCTTCAAGGCTTCC
The DNA here is from genome assembly GCA_037127255.1 of Persicaria tinctoria. Lineage (NCBI taxonomy): Eukaryota > Viridiplantae > Streptophyta > Magnoliopsida > Caryophyllales > Polygonaceae > Persicaria > Persicaria tinctoria. The sequence goes on along the minus strand of JBANSL010000001.1, from coordinate 40,175,029 downwards.
GGGAAGGGCGGAACCGGTTTTGGAGTCTCCATAGGTAAGGAGGAAGAAGGAGGAGAAGAAGAAGGAGGAAGAAGGGAAGAAGAAGGAAGAGGGGAAGAAAAAAGAAATTGAGTACCTGGCACCGAAGTGGTGGTGGGTTCACTCGCGGCGGGCGCGGCATAGTGTTGCGGCCGCTGCACAATTGATTGGCCGCGGCCGCCGCATGGTTGATGCGGTCGCCGCACAGTGTGCGTTCCGTCTTCTTCTTCTATCACTTCTATCTCCTCGTCCATTATTTCCTTGTCGTCCTTTTGAGGTGTGACAATCAGTTCCTTGCCACTCCTAAGCGTTATGGCACTGACGTTCTCCTTATTAGGATTCTCGATGGTCTGAGATGGAAGCTTTTCTAAATTGTTTGCCTCCTTAGCACTTAAGATTTGAATGAGCTGACTCATTTTATTCTCAAGATTTTTCATCCGATCGGATTGCTGCTTCTCTAGATTAGCAATCCGCTCTGATTGTGGTTTCTCATTCTTCAAGACCAATCGTGACAGTTTCTGTAGTGGATCCTCATTATCCTCATTTGATTGCTGCTGACCTCCCTATCGAGGTTCATATTGTTGTTGGGGTCTTGCCTGTTGCCCCCTTGCTGATTGAAAGAGGCTTGGTAATTCCCATAGCCCTGCTGATAGCCTCTGTTATAATTGTTGTTGTTGAAATATCCAGGATTTCCATAATTGCCTTGCCTAGGCCTTTGTTGAGCGAAATTCCCAATGGCATTCAAATCTACATTAGGATCTTGCAGAAGCGGGCACATGTCCATAGGATGAGTGAATTAATTGCAAAGGCCTCATGCTTTCAATTGTTGAGGAGTTTTATCATCTACCAATTGCTTGATCATCTCCTTCACCTCTGCCATGTCGGTCTGAAGTGCAACCACAAGGGCATCAACAGAGAGTACACCCCTAGAACGAGGGCTCTTGTTAAACTGTCTAGAGCCTTCAGATAGCTCCTTAAACACATCTCAAGCTGCAGCAGACGTCTTGTTCAGCATGTTTCCTCCACAAGCATAATTCACTGTTTTGCGCTCTATATCAGTCAGCCCATTGAAGAGAAAGAGAACCAGATCCTTTTGAGAGTACCCATGGCATGGGCAGCTGGCGCATAGCTTCTTGAAGCGCTCAAAGTACTCATGTATCGACTCTGTCGCATACTGCTCAATGCTGCTGATTGACATTTTCAAAGCATTGAGCTTTGTTGTAAGGAAGTACATCTCTAGGAAGACTCTCTTCATCTCAGCCCAAGTAGAAATAGATCCAGGTGGTAGATAGAAGAACCACTCATTCGCCTCATCCTTCAAAGAGAAGGGAAAAGCTCTCAGCTTGATTTGATCTTCAGTTACGTTTTCTAGTTTCATCCCAACAACCACCGTATGGAACTCAGACAGATGCTTATGCGGGTCCTCCCCACTCAACCGATGGAATTTGGGTAGAAGATGAACTACCCCAGACTTCAGCTCAAAATTGACTCATTCCGCTGGAGCAGGGAATTGGATTGCCAAGGGTTGTTGTGCCAGATCAGGAGGAGAAAGCTCCTTAGGATTGCGGTTTGCGTCGTTAGCCATCTCTGTTGTAGTTTCTCCTTGATCAAAAGGGAGTTCGCGAAAGCGATCACGAGTTTCTCGCCTTAAAGAGGCAAGGGTCCTTTCAATCTCTGAATCAAAAGGCAACAAAGAAGAATTAGTAGCATGAGTATGAACCATATAAGACGGTCCACACCAAGATAAACACTAAAAACACACAAGAATTAATAAAAATTCCCCGGCAACAGCGCCAAATTTGACGAAGGGAAAGCCTGTCGTTGATCCGCCAAAGAAAAATCAAACCTATAGCAAGTATAGCAATAAGCAAGAGGTCGATCCACATGGAAAGTTATAATTCAAGTTTGATTCAAGTGTGAATCAAAGAAACCAATTTGGGGGGTTTTTGTGTGTGAAAGTTCTGTCTTTAATCAAAGCGGGTTGAAGCAAACAAAAGTAAATGGTTTTAATTCAGACAATTAGGAGAAGCAATTCTACCTACAATTTTCCACTCTATTTGGTTGAAGCGATCCTTGTAACTTCTTCTTGTCCTATTAAGTTTCCTATGAATGCCCTTATCCCGACCTAATATAGTTACTAGTCCAACCAGTCCTAGCAACCCTTATCAATCGAACAGTTCCCACTACTACATATAAAGCTCAAATGTAACACTTATTATGTAACATTTTTAAACTCTGTTACCGTAGGTATCTATTGTAACATGTTTTAACTTTCATTAATAAAGTGTTACATTAGTACAAATTATGTTACATTGGATGTAACATTATTTGAAATAATGTAACACTTTTGTATATGCAACACCTTTTGCATTTTATTGTAACATTATTTAAAATGATGTTGAATTTAATTTTTCGGGATGTTTATGCCAATTTTTTTTATTAAATTTATTTTAAATAAATCCAATTTGAAGATTGTAATTGTATTTATTATCTCAAAAAATTTCATTGATTACATTATCTATAAAACAATTATATCTACTAGTCAATAAAAGTTTTTGAAGTGTTATAATCATGTTTCATGAATATTATTCTATCCATTGAAAATAAATAAATAAAATAATAGTATTAATCAAATACGTAGTAAGTCTCCCATTAATGATTAATAGAAGAAGGTGAAATGTTTTCACTAAAAGAAGTTAATAATAATTGAGAAATTTTGCTGAAATATCAGCTTTTGATAATGTAATTAGGTAACTAACACTACTAAAAATAAAATTGGCCGCATTGGCACCCCACTAAAAAAATTTAGCTGCTTAACTCCTCCCTCCACCTCTGGTCGCTCCCTCGCTTCTACCTTTCACTTTCTCCATTTCAGATCCCTATATTTTTTTGCAACTCGATGAAACTTGAAAGGGAAAAGAAGAGATCCATCGCCTCTCGATGTGTCTGCCTCTCGCCTCTCGCTTCTTCTTGCCCTAGGAATCTCTACGCGAGGAAGATCTCCAATGAAGGTTGAAGGGTAGAGACGAAGGTGATAGAGGGAGACGAAGAAAAAAGGGTTCGGTTAAAGTTGAAGGATACAGAAAGTAGAGAGAGCCGGAGCTGAAGGGTGAAGGGGATTTGACGACTGGATGAGGACGATCGAAAAGGAGGCTCACAGGTTTGTGTTCCAATTTTATATATAATTTGGATTATCTTTTCAATTCCGAAAATTAAGGTTCTTCAAACCCTAATTTGCTCGAATTTGTGCTGGACTTGGGGCTAAGTTGATTCCCAAATTATACAGGCGTTGGCTTTGTGTTTCAAGCTGGATTGATTGCTTAATTTGCTCAAATTTTTCCTAGGGTTTTCTTTTATGCTCCCGCTGAACTTTCCCATCGATTTTGCACTTTTGATGTCGGTTTCATGGTTCTGTTTATAGGTTTTGATATTTCTTCGACTTTTGCTTGGATTTCTCCTATTTTGTTGCTTATGGCTTCGATTTTGTTGCTAGATTTCTTCATCCTTCAATCAATTGCAGTCAATCGAGCTTTTTTTATCTGTCTATATCTCTCCCTTTAGGTTTTAATCCGCACTTGCATCAGCAATCTCCGTTTAGATTTTGATTTCTTCATCCTTCAATCAATTGCAGTCAATAGAGCCTGTGGTTGGAATCTCGGCAGGTTGGAATTTCAGCAGATTTGAGCCTGTGGTTGGAATATCAGCCCCAACTCGAGTATTCCAAGGTAATTCCTACTCCATTTGTTGTAATTGTTAAATTGGAATCAAAGAAAATAATGGAGATTTGAGATCTCCTTCCACTATTGAGAAAGTATTCCAAGGTAATTCCTACTCCATTTGTTGTAATTGTTAAATTGGAATCAAAGGAAATAATGGAGATTTGAGATCTCCTTCCACTATTTAGAAATTTGAAGGTGTTGGATAGCTTTGAATTGGGTGAGGTAAGAGTTGCATCCAAGGTGTTCGATGAAATGCCTAGATGAGGTAAGAGCTTTGAATTCGATGAATTGGGTGAGGTAAGAGCTTTGAATTGAGAAATTTTAGATCTCCTTCCTTGGTCTACAGTGTTTCTCTAATCTAAAAAATATCTGATAAGTTACTGTGGAATCAGTTATCAAAGATTTCCAGGTTATCTTGGTATATTTCTTAGTGCTTTTTTTTTTACCGGAAATTGAGTTATTATATATGATTGTTTGGTGCTTGTAGCTTGCTTGAGCCAAGGCCTTCAGTGAATGATCTGATCGATCAGATGAACTTAATCGAGGATGCTTTTAGGAGGGATCAGTCTTTGTCCAAATCAAAGGTTTGAAGGTGAGTTTCTCAGGCTTGTATGATCTCTTTTGGTTGCGTTCCTCCTGTTTAATGGCATCAGATAGGTTTAACAGATGACAAAGTTGCTTCTTCGGTCCTAAATTAATCGCATATGATAGTTTGGGATTTAACTATGGGGTGAAATTCATGTGGCATCGAGATAAGTCTTCTGATTGCATATGGAATCGCATATGATACTACCAAGTATCAGTCATCGTGTGGAATCGGGTTGTGTCATTCCTAATTCCAACATGTGAATCTTGTTTCTGGTGTACTTTGGGTCTAATACATGTCTTATTTTTGTTGTTGAACTAGGGAGTTGAGCTTCTTGTTGTTTGAAATGAGAAAAATCTGAGCAGATAATCTTGGTAGTATCATATGCGATTCCATATGCATGTCTTATTTTTCTGAGCAGATAATCTTGGGTCTAATACATGTCTTATTTTTCTCATTTCAAACAACAAGAAGCTCAGCTCCCTAGTTCAACAACAAAAATAAGACATGTATTAGACCCAAAGTACACCAGAAACAAGATTCACATGTTGGAATTAGGAATGACACAACCCGATTCCACACGATGACTGATACTTGGTAGTATCATATGCGATTCCATATGCAATCAGAAGACTTATCTCGATGCCACATGAATTTCACCCCATAGTTAAATCCGAAACTATCATATGCGATTAATTTAGGACCGAAGAAGCAACTTTGTCATCTGTTAAACCTATCTGATGCCATTAAACAGGAGGAACGCAACCAAAAGAGATCATACAAGCCTGAGAAACTCACCTTCAAACCTTTGATTTGGACAAAGACTAATCCCTCCTAAAAACATCCTCGATTAAGTTCATCTGATCGATCAGATCATTCACTGAAGGCCTTGGCTCAAGCAAGCTACAAGCACCAAACAATCATATATAATAACTCAATTTCCGGTAAAAAAAAAAAGCACTAAGAAATATACCAAGATAACCTGAAAATCTTTGATAACTGATTCCACGGTAACTTATCAGATATTTCTGAGATTAGAGAAACACTGCAGACCAAGGAAGGAGATCTAAAATTTCTCAATTCAAAGCTCTTACCTCACCCAATTCATCGAATTCAAAGCTCTTACCTCATCTAGGCATTTCATCGAACACCTTTGATGCAACTCTTACCTCACCCAATTCAAAGCTATCCAACACCTTCAAATTTCTCAATAGTGGAAGGAGATCTCAAATCTCCATTATTTTTTTTGATTCCAATTTAACAATTACAACAAATGGAGTAGGAATTACCTTGGAATACTTTCTCAATAGTGGAAGGAGATCTCAAATCTCCATTATTTTCTTTGATTCCAATTTAACAATTACAACAAATGGAGTAGGAATTACCATGGAATACTCGAGTTGGGGCTGATATTCCAACCACAGGCTCAAATCTGCTGAAATTCCAACCTGCCGACATTCCAACCACATGCTCGATTGACTGCAATTGATTGAAGGATGAAGAAATCAAAATCTAAACGGAGATTGCTGATGCAAGTGCGGATTAAAACCTAAAGGGAGAGATATAGACAGATAAAAAAAAAGCTCGATTGACTGCAATTGATTGAAGGATGAAGAAATCTAGCAAAAAAATCAAAGCCATAAGCAACAAAATAGGAGAAATCCAAGAAAAAGTCGAAGAAATATCAAAACTTATAAACAGAACCATGAAACCGACATCAAAAGTGCAAAATCGATGGGAAAGTTCAGCGGGAGCATAAAAGAAAACCCTAGGAAAAATTTGAGCAAATTAAGCAATCAATCCAGCTTGAAACACAAAGCCAACGCCTGTATAATTTGGGAATCAACTTAGCCCCAAGTACAGCACAAATTCGAGCAAATTAGGGTTTGAAGAACCTTAATTTTCGGAATTGAAAAGAAAATCCAAATTATATATAAAATTGGAACACAAACCTGTGAGCCTCCTCTTCGATCGTCCTCATCCAGTCGTCAAATCGCCTTCACCCTTCATCTCCGGCTCTCTACTTTCTGTATCCTTCAACTCTAACCGAACCCCTTTTTCTTCGTCTCCCTCTATCACCTTCGTCTCTACCCTTCAACCTTCATTGGAGATTTTCCTCGCGTAGAGATTCCTAGGGCAAGAAGAAGCGAGAGGCGAGAGGCAGACACATCGAGAGGCGAGGGATCTCTTCTTTTCCCTTTCAAGTTTCATCGAGTTGCAAAAAAATTTAGGGATCTGAAATAGAGAAAGAGAAAGGTAGAAGCGAGGGAGCGACCAGAGGTGGAGGGAGGATTTAAACAACTAAATTTTTTTAGTGGGGTGCCAATGCGGCTAATTTTATTTTTAGTGGTGTTAGTTACCTAATTACATTATCAAAAGCTGATATTTCAGCAAAATTTTGGCGGAATTTTTTCGCCAAAATTTGTAAATCTCTCAAAGCTAACCCTAATGTCGTCTTAGATGAGAAGCGCTCTCATTTCTCCAGATCTAAAAGCTCCCTCGTTCCCCTCCTTCAATCCCGCCGTCTTGCCCTTGTCGAACTCAGAAGCCGGGTCTCTCTCCTTGAGGCCGCTCCCATGGTGCCCTCTTCTAGCTTCTTCCTCTTGCTCGACCTCCATCCATGGTGTTTTGCTCGATCTTCTTGCAGCCGCCATTAGAGGCCCTTGTCGAAGCTTTCTCTCCTCCTTCGATGGATAATCCTGTTTGCCCCTTAGTTAGACAGGATCCGCTCGACCCTTCCTCTCTTTTGTCAGCCAGCCAGTCCAATGCCGAGTGAAGCCCCTTAATATATCAGGTGAGTATGCACTCCTTTTGATTTTCAGAGTTCAATTTCTAAGAATGGACTCGGATCCATCGGAGCTGGCCACATGGTTACTATAAATTGATTTTCGGAGTCCAATTTCTGAGTATGCTCTTCTCTCTGTAATATGTATGTTTTGGTTCAATATGCCCATGATCAAAGTGCTAAAAAGGTTGTAAAGGGGGTTGGTTTTAATGATGGGATGTGGTTTTTCTGCCAACTTGATAATGATTATTGTGATGTGAGTGTGAGTTGATGATTCAAGTGAGTATCCTTGCCTTCTGATTTTTTGGACTCCATTCTGGTTTTAAGGGTTTTCGGTTTAGAGCTCAGATGCTTGTGGTCAATCTATTGTTGTTTCTGTTTCGATCACCTATCTACTTGCAAGTATTTGATGGTGCAAGAACTGATCGATAAGGAACCGACAATAGCTTTTAGGGAAAGTTGGTATTGACTATGTTTGTGAATAAGCTAGAGTGGTCACTTATAACTTTGTTCTGATTTCGAAACTAGAAATGTCATCTAATGAAGTGATTTCTTCAACTAAGCATGGTGTTTTTGTTGTTATTTTACTTGCAGAAGCCAAAGGTATTTCCAATTAAGGATATGTTCATGATCTTGGGATAAGGGTATGCTCTCCTTCTCCCTTACCTTCATATGTGCACATCTGTATACTCTCTTCTATTTTTAAAAAATTCATGCCACTAACATGTGGCCTACTCTATGTCTTTTTTAGCTACTAATATTTTTTTAATTCTAGGCAAATTTCTAACTGTGATTAACTTATCTTTATTGCTTGTGAACATTGGCAATAAGAAGGAAGATTTTTGATGTTGAGATGGATCTAACCCTAGATAAATGGGGAAATGTTTTTCATATTCATGGTGTAGGAGGACAAAAAGGGTAAACTGGAGCGAATTATTTTCCATGTTGTCTTCCTTGTAGTATAATAACCATACATGAAATTTTTCTTATGCACAATTTCTTCTACCTTGCACGGGAAAGTGACAATCATGTATTATTTTTATTAAAGGACAAGTCTCTAGAAAGAGTTGGATGCTTCTTGTAGTAGGGAGACTTGTTAGCACAAGTCTTTAGGAAGAGTTTCGTTGGTAAAGTTGATCTTATCCAAATAGCTTATATCATAATTTTTACACATTGTTCAATTGTGCACAAGTCTCTAGAAAGAGTTGGATGCTTCTTGCAGCATACGATACGCATATGATGGGCAAGGTTTTGTCTGCCAACAAAGAAATTTCATAGGTGAAGAAGGTTTCTAAAATGATTGAGCGCTACCAGGTTTCTATTGAGATAGAAGGCAAAGTTCATCCAACATACAAAGTGAGGTAGGTAACAGAACTTTCACATTCAGGTGTATTTTTTATACTAAATACTCGGTTTGGTTGCCTTGTTGTGAATTTACATTTCCCTTCGCACGGGTAACTATCCAGACAAGTATAGAGCTTATTGAAATTGTTCACAAGTGAAGAATCAGATTCTGATGAAAGCTCATATGAGGAAGGTGTATGCATTTTTTTAATAATTAATCTGATTTTTTAATTCTTTGCTTAATTCAAATTCAAAATTTTGTCAACGGATGGCTTGTTTACATTTTAATGTTGTTCCTGATATTACTGTACTGCTCTTTGCTGATATTATTGTAATGCTGTGAAAAATGGTATTGCTCTTTGCTGATGTTATTGTAATGCTGTGAAAAATTGTCAACGGATTGCTTGTTTACATTTTAATGTTGTTCCTATGATGATAGTGATTCTGAGGAAGAAATGGTTTGTTTTTTATTGATGTTTGCAGAACTTGAAGCCTATAATTTAATTAGTAGAGTTTCACTTATATTTATGTAAACAATGATTGTAGATAGTGGCTGCTGCTCCTGCTGCAAAAAAAAACTAACAAATAAGGAAGACGCCACTGAGAGTGATGAAGATAGTTCTAATGAGAGTGATGATGAGCCTCAAAATAAAAAAGCCAAGGTTTGATCTCTATCATTTTTAGTTGCTGCCTATTTGCTTTTATTTCTCTTTCAGTTGTTTCATTATGGAATTTTCATGTAGGCACCTGATGTCAAGAAAGGCAGTAGCAGTGAAGAAAGCTCAGAAGACGAATCCGCCGAGTCTCTGACGAGGAGCCGACAAACAAAGCTACCAAAAAGGTGAGATTTGTCCCCAATTTCCTTGGCTTGAAAAATTCTGTTTCGGATTATGCAAAATAAGTCTTTGGTGATGTTTGAATGGAAAGCATACCTATTTGAAGTTGTATAATAAACTAACATTGCCTAGTGTCATGGTCACAATATCAGTTGTGCCATGATTTGGATAGTTATACTGGTGGCCTATTGGGTAATGAAAATGGCATTCAACAAAGTTCATTGTGTATGCTTTAGTTCGATTTCTCTATGACATTGTCTGGTTTACTTACCATTTTGATTTCTTTGTATTTTGCTTTTTCATTGTCTGGCATCCCATTGACTGCATATTTTTCTCCACATATTTTTAAGAAAGTTTAGCAGTAGCCAGTAGGATAAATTGATGCCATATTTCCTGTAAATAACTGGATATTTGGTTAAAATTTGACCCTATTCATATTTTCTACACCTGAATTCATTTTAAAATGTTAGCTTATTGAAATACACAAAGTATGGCTGGATTTCTCTTTACTTGATGACATATTGCATTGTTGGTATGATCTTATATTCTAGTAAACATGTTCACCTGTGTTATTTTCTTCTACTTTCCTTTACATATTGAGTTTGGTTATGCGTTGTGTGGAATAGTTTATGAGGTAAATATAATTGTGGATCAAGTTGAATATATCGCGATGTATATACCCTTGTGATGGTCCAACTTCTATAAGAACTAAATAATGATGCATACCCTTGCTATGCTGCTATTGATGCCGATCAAGATGGCCTTCTGTGGGTCAAACAATGATCTTGATCCAGGCGAGTTCTCAAGACCGATTCGAGGGTCATTGATGGCAAAGAATGTTGTCCTCAAAAGGAAGAAGAAGGCTCCACCATGGAAGAGGGTCCAAAGGTAACCAAGGTCCACGTTTTTCGTTCGTTCAGGATCGTTTGACAGCTTTTCGACGTCTCAGTAAAATGGGTCGTTCAGAGTCCATATTTATCGGATGAGGTCGTGCCATACCTTGTTGGAACGAGGACGAAAAGATCTACAACTTTGTTGTTGAAGGTTTCTCCAGAATCGACCTCGAGAATGGCCGAAATTCATTATCTTTACGGCTGTCCCTGTTTGGACGAATTTCTCGATAATGTGGAAATAATTATATCTCTTCTAGATATAATTCTTGTCCACCAAGTTGTTAATTTTTCTATCCTTAGTTAGTTTTACTTATCTTAGTAAAGATTTACATGTCTTTAGATTATTTGATTTATCTTTAGTTACCAAAACTCTATCTTTTGCACAAGATAGAATTGGTCTATTGTCTATTTAAACTCATGTTTTACATTTAATAAAAATTAGATTGGAAATTATATTGAGGAACTCTTTTTATTATTAAAAAGGTTCTTCAATCTCCCAATCCAAAAGCCTTCGCAATCAATTTATGTTCTTGTTCATTCATCAATCATCCGATACCAAACCCTAATCCCAAACACAAAACCAAACACAAGAAAGAAGAGAAAAGTTGAAAAAAACTGTCGTTGGAACCCAGAATCCGTCGCTGCAAAACCCAGGAGCCGTCGCTGGCAGCGGCCGCCGCAGGCTTGCTGCGCCCGCAGCATCCGTCGCCACCACAGTGTCGTCGCTGCTGTTGTTTCCTTTGTTGTCTTTTACTTAGTTTTTGTTTGTTTGTTTTCGTTTCTTTCGCAATAGTTCAAACCCTTTTATTGTAATTAATTGTAAACATCGAGAATAGCAAGGATAATTGCAAGATCGGGCGATCAACAGTTTGGGGTTCTTGATCTTGAGCCCACATGCGAAGGATCGGGTATCCCAAACGTATCAGCTATGCTATCCTGATGTTTTTGGATTCCTATGTTGAATTTTGGTTGTCCTTCTTTGTCATTTATGCTTGATGTTCCACTTTTTTTTTTCAACTTTCTATTTGTTCATAGTATAACATCAACTTTTTTATTGTTTTTGCTAATTTAAAGCCTTCTAGCTCAAATTGGTAGAGTGTTGTGCTACTGCCTCAAGCACAAAGACGTGGGTTCGAATCCCGCATAGGCTACAAATTTAATTGAAATGTGGTAGTTGAGATTAAGAGTAACATTTTTCTTTAAATGTAACACTATTATTTGGATGTAACATATTCAGTTAAATGTAACAAATTCTATGAAGGTAACATTTATTCTAAAATGTAACATTTAACTAAAAAGTAATAGTTTTGGTATCAAATGTAACATTTAGTATCATGAATGAGACAATGTTACATTAGTAATTAAAAACTGTTACACTAGATCAAAGGCAACGGCCGCAAATGTAATCCAAAAAAAATGTTACATTAGCCCTAATGTAACATATTTAGGTGATAATGTAATAATTTTAGGTGATACATTAGATGCTTATATGTAGTAGTGCCCTAAAGAAGGATTTAACCCAATCGATAGCTTTAAGTTCAGAGATTAGCCAAGGTATTTGCAGTCCCTAAAGAGGGATTTAACAACACATTCAACTTCCTGCTCATTCAATTAATTCAACCAGCAAGGAACAAGTTTGCCACTTAGGTTAAGGTTCACAACCAGGAATCTACAAAACCTTAGCGATTGAATTGATCTAATAAGTTGATCAGACAAGATAGAACAATTCAATAAACAATCAAGCACAAAGCACAAAGAAGTTGAAGCATTCAAATATAGGAAACAAGGAACGAGAATTAGAAACTCACAATCAATCCAAATAAAGCTTCAAATTGCAGGCAGAATAGATGAGTTTAGTTCCTAAGGAAGACATCGCTCAAATCTCTAAAGTAACTGATGAACGGAAGAATATAATAGAAGTAACAGAAAAATAACTAAAATCGGCCTTATAAACAATCCCAAGTCGGCCATGAAACAAAATAATAACATCTAGGGTTTTTAGTAATCAAAACGCAGCGTCTACGCGCTGACGACCAATGCTGCGGCCGCGGCATCAGCAACTTCCTCCAACCCGTTGCAGCGGTCCTTGCTGCGGCTGCGGCACGCATGTTGCGGTCGCAGCCTCCTGTTCGTGTGTCCTCTTATCTTTGTCGAGTGTAGCTCCAAGTTGCTTTGCTCTTTTCCTTCCTTGCTTCTCTCCATTGTGTCTTGTACTCCTCTTCGAGATATTACATCTCCCAAATGTGTTATGATTCAATCTGCAAGATGAACACAAATTTGCGCAGAATCCGAACTCTTCTAAAATAATCACAAGATGCATTTTAGCAACAAAGTATGAAAGAAATGCAACCTAACTAAACTAAAAATGCCTATAATGCCTAACTAAGATATGCATTATCAATGATCCTAAAACTCAGCCCCTATGGCTTTATTTATAGTGCTCAATCCTTGCTAACCAAGGAAAGAACATTCTATCTCTATCCAGATCTATCTATCTAAAGTCTTAATTATAAATGTTTAACAATTAAGTAAAATAAAATAATTAAAATTCCCCTAAGATTCCCCTAAGTTGAATGTGGGAATTACTAATGTGGATAAGTCTTCAAACTTGATAGAAAATTTGTGCCTTGGTATGGAAGCAAGCTTCCTCTCGGATTCATCCTCGATCTCGACTCGGATTGCTCCTGAAAAGTACTCGACATCGGCTAGAAGTGATCGACATCAACTAGACTTCATGTTTGGATTTCATCTCGTGCTTGATCTCGGCTTCAGGAGGTGTTGTCGACTAGGACTGTACTCGACATCGACCAGGTTGGTCGACGTCGACTAGCCTTATCGAGTGACTTTTTTCTCTTCTTTTGGTTGATGTTTTTTGGCTCAGCTTCTACTCGACCTTGAGTTGTTGTGGTCGACCTCGAGCACTTTGACAGTTTTCTTCTCCTTCTGAATTGCTCGTAAAGTGTTTCGATTTCTGCTAAATTAAACAAAAACTAGTGTAGATATCCATAATTGGCATGTAAGCATAAACTACACACTTCCTGCATTATTCTAACCCCAAAATACAAAATGTATACAGAAATCGATATAAATGTTAATGCAAAACATGGCAAATTCAGCGCAAATCACTCCTCCACCGCCTTAGCTACCGATCTCCGCTTCGGCACTGACGAGAGCTCCCGGAGATCGGTCTCCAAGAGCGCTCGGCTCATCCTCCTCACGGAAGCGTCAGAGGCGGACAATGAGGAGAGTGTGGCAAAGGTAATGATTCTGGATTTTGGGGTTTGATGGAGGAATTCGGGCTCCGTGAGTTCAGTATCGGAATCGAAGCTCTCTAGAGCAACATTGCTCAAGAGCGAGTGGGGAGAGAGAGAGAGAGAGAGAGAGAGAGAGAGAGAGAGAGAGAGAGAGAGTTGGACGAGCACTGATAAAGAGAGAGAGAGTGAGCTTGCGAGGCATAGAGATGCTTATGGGGGGTGGAACAGGTAGGGGCTTGGAGATGAAATGGTAGTTGTTGACAAGAGAGGGATGAGATGGATGGTGAGGATGTGATAAAGTGCGCGTTTGTTAAAGACTCACGTGTTTTGGTGACAATATTTTGTAAATAGATTACACTGTTTGCTTAGTTTTAGTCACTCTAGGGTATAATATTTTGTCATTGGTGACAACAGTTTACTATCTTAGTGATATTTAGTATGGTGATGACAGTTTGTTTGTGATTACATGGTTTTGGTGACAAATATTTGTTGAAACAATATTTTGATGATAGTAGGTTGATTCTAGGTTATAATATTTTGTCATTGGTAACAATAGATTACTATCTTGGTTATATTTAGTATGGTGATGACAGTTTATTTGTGATTACATGGTTTTGGTGATAAATATTTGTTGAAACAATATTTTGATGACAATAGGTTGATGACACTATTTTATTATTGGTGACAACAGATTAATAAAGTAGGTTGATGACAGTAGGAGATGGTGATAATGTTCTCTGTTTAGGAATTATAGATTGGTGGCAATGTTTTTTAGTTGGTGACAATTGGTTTGTGACAATGTTTGGTGACAGTGTTCCCTTGTTGGTGAAAATAATTTGATGACAGTGTTTCGTAGTCGTTGACAATAGGTTGGTGATAATATTTTGTAGTTGGTGATAGTGTGTAGTTAGTAAAAATTGGTGGTGACAATATTTTATAGTAGGTGACAATGTTCTATAGTTGATGACAATGTTTTGTAATTGATTACAATAGGTTGGTAATAGTGTTAACTAGTACCAGAAAATAATTATGTTAAACATCACTAGAAAAAAAATGTCACAAAAAAAGACAATTATCACCAAAATAATTATTACAAATAACTGTCACCGGAAAAATATACATAACTGTCACCAAATACAGACATTGACCAAAATATTGACCAAAATAGTCAATGTTGACTAGTCAATGTTAAAATTAAAAATGGTCAAGAGAGGGAGGATAAACGATTAGAGATAGGGGAAGAGGGGTATTTTTGAAAAAAATGGACATTTGCTTAATTATGTAAAAAAAATGGGCATTTACTTAATTTTCACATCTAAAATGGATATTCACCAAATTTAACATTTGCAAAATTTCCACTTTTATATTCCCTTTTGCAAAATGTCCATTATGACATTTTGGCCCTTCCTTCCCATTTTTAATTTGACTTTCTTCTTTCCTTTCTATTTTTATTTTGACCATTGACCAGTGAAGGTTAATGTCTTTGATGACACAAATTTGAGGACACATGTATGGTGATAAACAAATTTTTTTTTACAGTTTTTTTTACGAGATTAGTGTCACAATCTTTATCATTGGTGACACATATGGTGACGGTTTTTTTTTTGGTGACGGCTTAGTTTTTATAGTTTTTTTTATAACGAGATTAGTGTCACCACCTTTATTAGTGGTGACACATGTGGTGACAATTTTTTTTTGTGACAACTTAGTTTTTAGAGTTTTTTTCACAGGTCACTGTCACCACCCTTGTCATTGTCACCACCCTTATCACTGTTACCACTGTCACCACCCTTATCACTGGCTTGTAGTGGTAGTGGTAGTGTCATATTCGTTGACTTCAGCGTCCTTAAAGTTATGGTCCTTGGTGTCCATGGCAGTCTCGGAAGCGTCGTACTGGAGTGGCCGTCGTCGCCCGACCAGGTGTCACTGGATCCATAAATTGGATCTCTATCAACACCGATTTTGCGGTGGATTTGAAGCCATCGACACCGATTTGATCTACCGTCGACATCGATTGGGGAGGGATTCATATCAAATATCCGACAACCTGCAAGTCGAATCTCGATTTGCAGGTTCGTGTAGATCCAACGGTCGTATCTCGATTTATGCCTTCTTGAAGATCGGTAGAAGCTTCATCGATTCGTTTTGGTTTCCGACTGATTGATTTTCTAAAACAATTGATTGATGAGGATCAAGGATACTCAAAGGAATGAGCAGAGTAGTCGAGAAAATAGGCAGAGAGATACGAGATTAGATAGGAGGATCAAGGGAAGAGGAAGCCGAAGAAAGAGTTTAGGAGATGGAAACGGTGGACGGGAGGGATGAGCAGGAGTTGAGAGGAGTCATGGCTTCAAGGTCTCCTCCGTGCGTGTGTAATCTGAATTGCTAAACCGGGAGAAGGGGATCATTTAGAAGGGAATAAATTAAAATAAGGGTAAAATGGGTATTATGGAAAAAAAATTGAACATTTAGCAAAAAGTGTGATTAGGGTGGACATTTAGCAAAATGGTTATATGAAAATGGACATTTGACCAAATTAGTTTCTAAAATATAAAACAATTATAGATTTCTATATGTTACATCTTTGAAAATCGCAAAATATACAAGAAATTTTTTATTTTTTTATAATCGTTTTTTTATTGGAGGGACAAGGCTCGTCCCGTCCTGGTCCCGGTCCTGTTCCGCAAAAATTACGCGGGACGACCTTGTCCCATCTCATCCCATGCCCACCCCTAGTGAGGAGTGTTTGAACTTGAGATAGATTGGCGTGGGGTAGGGTAGTGGTGTAATTTATTTTAACGGAAATTTCGCGAGGTACCCCTGAGGTATTGCAATTTTCGCGAGGTATACAATTCTTTTGCATATTTCGCATGGTGCCCCTGTGGTTTTCTTTTTTTCCGCCTCGTGCCCTTGTGGGTTAGATTTAACAGTTTTTTATTTTATTTTCTTTAGTTTGCAATAAAAAAAAAAGAAAAAGAAAAGAAAGAGTGGACGGAGAAGAGTGAGTGAAGCAAGCGACTCAGATCCAAATTCCACCGGACGAAGACACCACCACGTCCGAGAACACGGCCACCTCTCCTCCTTCGCCGACGAGGCCACCGCCACCTCCGAGAACATCGCCACCTCTCCTCCTTCGCCGACGAGGACACCGCCACCTCCGAGAACCTCCCCGATAGAGCCAGTATTGGAGACGAATTTCACAGCTTTCCTAATTTCATTCCCCAAACCCTAATTTCGTCGCGCTTGTCTCTCCTCCTTCAATTAGGACTTTGATCTAATGCCTACTGCTACCTCCTGCATCTTCTCCTCCATGTCTGTTCCCAATTCAACCCAATTCAACCCTCACTGGCGGCTCCCACTCCCTGGCTCCTGCTCTCCTCCATGTCTGTTAGTTTTCAATCAAAAAAAGAAAGAAAGAAAGATGGGGCGGAGCAAGAAGATGGGGCGGTGCCCACTTTCAAGAAGTATCCATAAGAGGTGCAAAAGCAAGAAGCATCTGGCGTGTGAAGTATCCAAGAGAAGATGCAGGAGCAATGTTAAATTTAAAATTGCTGCGAGTGCGAAGCCTCTGGCGTGCTCTGTCTGTAGAAATCAGGAAGTATCCGATGTGCAGGAGCAAGAAGATGGGGACGGTGCCCACTTTCAGGGAGGTGCAGGAGTCGGCGGCGGTGAGCGTGGGGGCGTTGGTGAGGACGACGTCTCTCCCGGTGGTGACGGAGAAGGAGTGGAGGAGGACGAAACCCTAATCCCTCCCGGCGTTGGCGAGGACGGCGCTTGCTTCTTTCTTTCTCTTCTGTCCGTGCTTTCTTTCTTTTTCTTTTTTTTTTTTAATTGAAAACTAACGGAAATCACCCAAATCCGTTAAATCTAACCCACAAGGGCACGAGGCGAAAAAAGATAAAAACCACAGGGGCACCATGCGAAATATGCAAAAAAGTTGTATACCTCGCGAAAATTGCAATACATCAGGGGTACCTCGCGAAATTTCCGTTATTTTAATTATAAAGGTATTTGTGTGGTATGCTTTAAATGACACCAGGGGCGGATGCTTGTGTACACTTTGGGATGCTCAAGCGTCACCAAAAAAAAAATGGTTTTTATTGTTAACTAGTGTAATACCCGTGCCTTGAAGGCACGGGAGCTTGATCCATTTTAATTTGAACATCATTTTATATAATACTATATTAATATATATACGTGTTTACAACAAAAATATGTATAAAGTATTTTTTTTTTATAATTTATAAATTAGTTGGAAAGAGATACGATACAAATTTTGAAAATGATTTAATAAGGCAAAATAGTAATAATACTCAAACACACCACCTAATATAATTTGAAATAAATATATAATTATTATCATTAACATGGATCTAAAAAGTAAAATATAAACTCCCGTACAAATATTAAAAAATCATAAGCACATGATTGTGTGAATAATTTTGAAGTTATGTAGATGTACATAACTTATTCATTATTTTCATGAGAAAGATGGTTAGAAAGAGAGAGAAATAAATAGTGAAAATAAAGGTATGATGGTAAAAAAAAGATCCTTAAAGGTAGAAAAAGGATCTAAGAAGCCTCATCCAAGATGTAAAATAAGCATTAGTAATGCTTGTGAGTCTTAAAATATTATTTATTTTCGATAGTCATTTAAGATGTCTAAAATAATTAAATTAAAAATAAACACTTTTTTTGCTCCAATTGATTTTTATAATTAATTTTTAAAATAAAATATTTACAAATTGATTATTACATGTTCGTTGTACGTAGACATTGTGGGGAATATTGAAATCGGTTAAATATGATAAATCAACAATTTCAATATCCAAGAATAAAACCAGCCAAGACTTAACGAATGTTCAATGTACTTAGACGATTAAAATAGATCACAAATTGACATACAACATATCAAATTAAATAATATTTTAGTATAAAAATAGGAAAAAATTTTGTTTAAAATAAGAAACAGATATTTTAAAATTTCAGCAATAATATTGACCAATAACAAAATACCATTTGAATAAAAAAATTCAAATTTAATTGTGAGTGTGACATATGGGCAAAATGATAGTAGAATTAATATTATAAATAGATTACCTATTATCGAAACTAATTTATAAAAAAAATTGAAAAAAAAATATTTTATATAATTTTTACCATCCTAACAAAGCGTGAATGAATATTAAACAATATATTTAGCTAAACGAATAGAGAGAGTAGTAAATTTTAACATGATTGGGATAAATGTGATATAATAAACAAATATTTAAATGAATTCAATCCGTTAAGATTATGAATGCAGGCAATCCAAGTATACATCTTTGATTAATTTATTTGAAAATGAAATACTTGCATGATTGATGAGAAAATATGAACATATGTGAAAGTTAATTTATACTCCGTAGCATTTTATAAACTAACAATTGAATATGGGTCTATGTAGAGTATAAATTTACAAAAATAAAATATACCAAGATTCAAAATTAAGTTCAATGTATGTAGACGAATTATGAGAATATTGCAATCGGAAGAAAAAAAATGGAAACATGTCTCAATATTTACGGCAATAAAATTAAAAAAAAAAAGAATGGATTCAAATCATATTTAAAATAGGAAACCAATATTTGAAAGTTTCCATAATAATATTGACCAATAAGAAAATCTCATTTGAATAAAAAAATTCAACTTTAATTGTGGGCATGACATGTCAGCAAAATGCTAGCAGAATTAGTAATATATATATATTGCAATCGGAAAAAAAAATGGAAACGTGTCTCAATATTTACGACAATATAACCGAAAATAAATAAAAAAGGAATGGATTCAAATCATATTTAAAATAGGAAACAAATATTTTAAAGTTTCCATAATAATATTGACCAATAAGAAAAGCTCATTTGAATAAAAAATTCAACTTTAATTGTGGGCGTGACACGTTAGCAAAATGCTAGCAGAATTAGTAATATTAATAGATTTCTTAATATGTTCCGTCAAGCATCCCCAACCCGGGGAAAAAATTACAAAAGAATTTTTTTTTACCTTTAAACATTTTCGGAATGATAAAAAAAATTACTTTCAATTATCCCCGGGATGACGGTTCAGAATCCGCCCCTGAATGACACTTTAATTTGCTTATTTCTTTTGTCCTTGGTGAATACACAAGTCATTGCTTCCTACCAAGAGTACTCAAAGATTAAGGGGAGTGATGGTACAAATCTCAACCTAAAAAAAAAAAAGGGCAATTTTTTTGTTGTTAAAAAAAACCCAAAATTTGCGTAATGTTGACCCCTGCTCTTTTGAAGATCTTGTGGCCATGCTAACTTAAACCAAGATCAGAATGAGAAATTGAAAATAATAATAACAATAAAATCGAAAAAGAAAATTCCAGTCTATTTTAGGCAAAATGGTAACTGCATTTTCCTCTTATATTCTCATCACTTCCTCTCTTTTCTACTGTCTTTTTTCTCTCTGTTTTCTTGTGTATCATATAAAAGGGCTTCCACTGACCCAGATTTCAAATCAAGACAAGGCACTAAATTTGTTTACTACCAAAACTAACAGCGCAAGCCAAACCAAAACACACACCCTAAAGTGATACAAATACTAGAGCACCAATATTTAAATCTATCTTTGGTTCATTTTTTTCTTCACAAATAATTGTTTACAAGTGCAGTGGTAGTATAAACAGATCAAGGGCTCCCTATAAATGACATCTTTGGAATATACCCATTTGGAATGCACCCTTTACTTTCCCTCTTTCATGAGCTCTTGTTTTATGATGTATTTGTGCTGAGATCTCTTAGGTTACTGTTGTTTGACATTCATCCTATTTTGTAAAGAATTTTTTTTTGGGGGGGAGGGGGAGTGTTTGTGAATTGTAAGAAGGAAGGGAGAGATTTCAACTCCAAGAAAAATGGCAGGGGGGTTTGTGAGTGGAAGCACAGCGGTTAGAGTGGCCTACTATGATTATAAGATCACACCTTATTTCATCTTAGCCTCTATCATTGCTGCTCTTGGAGGCTCTCTCTTTGGCTATGATCTCGGTGTTTCTGGTATGCATTTTGCTTCAATACTTGTTTGTTTCCTTGTCTTTTTCTTTGAACTAGATGTGCAGTGAAGTCTAGGTTGTAGTTCTTGATGATTTTCGATTGCTGGATTATTTCTCAGATATTTCATTGGAAGAAAAATATCCAAGTACAGATGCTCAAGTTGAATCTGAACAAAACGATTTAAGGGCATGTTTGGTATACGGAAATGGGTATTGGGTACCAGGTATCGGGTTGGGAATGAACCATCCCGATACCTGATGTTTGTCTTGTCCGGGTATGGTATCTGCATGGGTAACACATCAGCTCATAGGTACCCTCAAACTCCGGATTGGGTTATTCCAAATATTAGTAGTTACTCCCTCTGTTAATTAAAACATGTCGTTCACGCTTGTTTAGAATGATAAAAACTATATAAAATATTAGCTTTTTCTTAGTACATTTGTTTTTATAGATTCACACAAAAGTAACAAGTATGAAGTTGTTGAAAAAATTTATTTAAGAAGTTAATATTTTATATAGATTTTAACACCTAAAAAAGCGTGTATAGATAGTAAAACGTCAAGTTTTGATTAACAGATGGAGTATCAAATACTATTACTAACTATAGGAATGACATTCCAAACTGGTACCTGCCTAACATGATTCCTTATTCCGATCTGATACTTAAAGCCATCCCAAACGACCCCTACGATTTCATGTTATAGATAAGAAATTGGCATCCATAACATAGTCTATTTCTTACAGCATTACTAAAAGTCTAAAAACACTGTTTATATATTGCCAAAAAGAAAATAAATGTAGAGTCGCAAGAAAAAGGATACCTGACTTTGACTGTGAATGATTTCAGGTGGAGTGACCTCCATGGATGACTTCTTGGAAGAATTCTTTCCAAAAGTCTACAGAAGGAAACAAGCTCACCTCCACGAGACTGACTACTGCAAATACAACAATCAGATTCTTACTCTCTTCACGTCATCCCTATACTACGCAGCACTGGTATCCACCTTTGCCGCCTCCTACGTAACCAGGAATTTTGGCAGGAGAGGCAGCATACTAGTGGGATCAACCAGCTTCTTTATTGGTGGTGTAGTGAACGCAGCTGCTGTGAACACCGCTATGCTGATTGTTGGACGAGTCCTACTTGGCATTGGCATTGGATTTGGGAACCAAGCAGTTCCTCTCTACCTCTCTGAAATGGCGCCTGCCAAGATTCGAGGTGCAGTCACACAGTTGTTTCAACTAACAACCTGCCTAGGAATCTTGGTGGCTAGCTTTATAAACTACGCAGCTGCCCACATTCACCCATGGGGCTGGAGGCTTTCGGTTGGGTTAGCTGTGCTCCCAGCTTCTTTGATGTTCGTAGGAGGCCTTTTCCTCCCAGAGACCCCGAATAGCCTTGTGGAGCAGGGAAGGTTAGAAGAAGGGAGACGGGTGTTGGAGAAAGTGAGAGGGACACCAAATGTTGATGCTGAATTCGCTGATCTTATTGACGCAAGTGAGATGGCACAGTCGATCAAGAGCCCGTTTGGCAACCTTCTCAAGAGGAGGAGCCGGCCTCAGTTGGTGATTGGACTTTGTATTCCGGCTTTTCAACAGCTTACAGGGATGAACTCAATACTTTTCTATGCTCCGGTTATCTTCCAGACGTTAGGTTTCAGCTCAAATGCATCCTTGTGGTCAGCAGCTATCACCAATGGAGCACTTGTGATTGCAGCTTTTATCTCCATGAGCCTGGTGGACAAGTATGGCAGGAAGAAGTTCTTCCTACA
Organism: Persicaria tinctoria; assembly: GCA_037127255.1. Taxonomy (NCBI): domain Eukaryota; kingdom Viridiplantae; phylum Streptophyta; class Magnoliopsida; order Caryophyllales; family Polygonaceae; genus Persicaria; species Persicaria tinctoria. The sequence goes on along the minus strand of JBANSL010000001.1, from coordinate 40,152,773 downwards.
AGCCGGCGCAGAAATGATCGTCGAAATGGTAGGAGACATTCACAGAAATACTGAATTCACCTAGGATCTTAGGACATATTCTTAAGACTCATTTATCTGTTCAAATGCAGGTAGCAATTGCCATTTTCTTGCGCTTCTACTTTGGAGATGGGAAGGAACTACCGAAGGGGATTGGGATCGTTCTGGTCATCTGCATTGTCTTATTCGTGATGGCTTATGGAAGGTCATGGGGACCTCTTGGGTGGCTCGTTCCAAGCGAGATCTTTCCTATGGAAACTAGGTCGGCTGGCCAGAGTGTTGTGGTGTGCGTCAACATGATCTTCACAGCTCTGATCGCGCAAGCTTTCCTCCCTGTTCTGTGCCACATGCAATACAAAATCTTCTTCTTGTTCGCTGGACTGATTGTTGTTATGAGCGGCTTCATCTGCTTCTTCCTTCCAGAAACAAAGCAAGTCCCAATTGAGGAAGTAGCTATCCTGTTCAGAAACCATTGGTTCTGGAGGCGCTTTCTAACGGACGATGATGTCAAGGCTTACACTGGAGAGAAGCCTGACGTATAGGCTCTGTTTGAGTTGTGTTGTTTTCTCCTTTCATATCATTTTGGTTTCTGCAATAAACAGCTTAGAATTTTATCATCACATCAAAAGATTGTTAGGATTGCAATTGCAATCACAAAGGGGTTAACCCTACAGTTAGGTTTGAGGGGGTGCAAATTTAGTGTACATAAAGCTGTACTCACATTGTGGACCGTCATCAATCAAGGGGAAATTTTCTGGCATCTTGTCCCTCTGGTATGCAGATTGTACATTTTCTGGCTATCTTGTCAATCAAGGGAACCTTAGGATAGGGCTTGGCCAAAAAACAGCCCAGCTCCTCATAGCTGGGTCTCTCCTAGCAAGGTGAGCTCCACCAATCAACACAATCCATGCTTCTCTGAATTTGCAGTGAGAGAGAAGCAATCAAGCACGGAGATTCAACCAACTTATCACATAAGGATGGCAGAACTAGTGCTCTCTTTTTAAAGAAGCAAATCACAGGTGTGGTCCTTTCCTGAAAAAAATTACATTACCAAAATTAGTTATTATTGCTCAACTAAAAAATGTTCGGTGGAAATGCACTTCATCTGCAACAGTATGGAGGGGGAGGGGGAATCAATTTATTTATCACCTGACGTTTTCCATTGCACATAATGAAGGAAAAAATCCACAGAGTACTTGTATCCAAGAAAACAACAGGAAGTAGAAGTATCAAGTATGAACACCAACTCTTTTTTTTTCAGCAAAATCATTGATGTTTCTCAAGTGTTGTTCATCAAGCTCCAGCGCCTCAGATGCAATCAAATGTACGGCACTAAAAAGGAGTACTTGAGAAGCAAAACACTCTTCCCTGATTGTCTCTCAAGAAGCAGCTCCAATCCAGTTCCTTTGATTTCGAAAGCAAGCAACATCTTTCAATTCTTGTAGGAAGCACCAATCTACTAGCAAAACCCTAAGAAAACGACATCTTTCAATTCTTGCAGGAAGCCATAAACAAAACCCTCATTCATAAAATTTGAGGCAAAAACATCAAAACCAACCCCTCCCAGCTACCCTTCTCAACTCAAAAGGAAGAAGGCCAAAAGCCTCATTCATAAAATTTGGAAGAAGAAAGCCAAAATAGCAACAAATGCTTCACAACAAACCTTCAAAAAAAAAAAAAAAAAGGAACCCTGCACTTCAGCACACCATTCAATTAAAGAAAGAAATTTGAGGCAGCAAAACCTGCAATTCAGCAAACAAAACCTGCATAGAGATTAGCGGTAGTCAAGGCGTCACAAGATACGACGATATTCAAAGAGTAAATCTCCAGCTCATTTAACACTTAAATTTTGCTATTCATGAAAAAAGTGCATTCTTTAAAAATTGAGCTGCATAAACTCCTTCAGTTGCTCAAGACCTCAGGTTACTCATATAAGTGATATAATATAATACAAGAAATGCAGGAATAACAAGTGAGATTAAACTATTTCAGGCAAAAAGAACAATTAACAACTTTCATTAAAAGGGTCCAGGTGTCAAGCCAATAATTTAGCAAGTTCATCTACTCCTAGGCTCCCTTGAGGAACTACACCTCCATAAACCCCCCTGACGCTTTTTACTCCACGAGATTTACTACGAGTACCTTCTTTCACTTTCTTTTCTACCACCCGAACAGCCTCTTTCACTTCTTCTGCTGCTGTTTCTTGATTCTCACACTCATTTATGTTGATCTTCCTTGGCCGAAGCCTAAACACAGGTCCTGGGGGAGCAACCTGAGCCAAGGAAACTGACCTTTGATAAATTAGGTCTGCATCTAAAACAGTGTCATCCAAGATAATTGCACTTCCACTGTCCACAGCTTGCCTTAGAAGTAGAAGAATGTCTTGCATATAAGGTGATTCTGAGTCTGCAGGGCCACTATTTTTTTGGGTGTTGCTCAAGTCTATCACCTCTACATCAGTATTAGAACCTGCTTGCTCATGATTGGTACTCTGAGTACCTTCCATTGTAAAGTCGGACACAGTAGGAATGACACTTGTCTCATCTTCTGACGTAATGAGACTATGAGCCAACCATTTGGTGTCATCTTTTGCAGGTGGAACAATGTTGGACACGTCTTCTTTGTTATCAACAAGAACTGATTCTTCATCCTCTTCACAAGATAAGCTCTCATTACCTTTAATGCCAATATTTTCAGCACAGAAAATACCTATGCTTGAGTCGGCTTTTTCAACACCTGATTCCTGCTGTAAAACCTCATCAGAATGTGATGGTGAGGCTTCCATGTCATCTGGAGGTGAGTAGCCAACCTCTGTACCAACCATCACAGCAATACTTGCATTCAATGATTGAACACTCCTTTCTGGAGATGAAATATTTGGACAGCTTGATGAAGATGCTTCTTTGTCTCCAGAGGTTGCGACACCACTAGTGTCTAAAATAGCAGATATTGCATCACCATTTGTATTTTCATCATCAAGAAAGCAGGACTTCCACTCTCGTCCTCTCCACACAAGTATGTGTTCATTTTCAAATGAAATTAGCACACACGGAACAAGATCCTGCACATAAAAAATGAAACGAGTTCAGTTTCACTCTGCAAAGAACTAACGTGAACATCAAGGAAAACATAAAACGGAATTTTGGGAAGAGTCGATCAGACCTTGAGCTTTCCCCCAATCTTGTGGTAATCACTGGGGTTCAACCCTTGACAATCTATTCGAACTAGTTCACAAGCTTCAAATGCCTCCCTTACATCAGCTACCAGGCTGACATAGACACCATTTTTTGCTGTAAGCATAGAAAACAACACTCTGTTAGGTTCATTCCTATAAACTAAGAACTCGTACCCATCAACTCAGAAAACCATAAGAAATACTACCTAGTTTGCAAATGGGAGCAAGCTCACGGCCTTTCTTGCGCATCTCATTAACTTCCTCTATTGTCAGACCATCTGGAACCCGCCTGATTAATCTAGGATACACAGGCGTAACTGGCTTCCACAACATCAGAGGAAACTGGGGACGAGTCTTGTAGTTGTAGTTCCTACCACGGAAGAGAAACACAACCCCTCCTCTATGGTAAATGATCTTCCCACCTGTCTTTTCCTGACAAAGCATTAAATCAAAAACCTTCCCTGTAAAAACAGGAGCATCAAAGCAAGCAAATGCTTTCTACACCTCATATGCTCAAATCAAAGAGCTATACAGCACACTTCTAGCTCTCTCTCTCTTAACATAATAACATTCATCATAACAAGTGTCAAACAGAATGGAAACAAATACTGAGGGTTTGCTGTCATAGATGACAATCGAATGAAAATATTTTATATCAGCTACTGATTAGCATGATGATGACGCAACTACAAAAGTATTAAATTTCGCATTGTGATGTGAGACATGTGAATACAAATTACAAACCTCTAGTTGCTGACAGACATTTTTTATGTCCACTGTGCACACCCCTTTGCATTTGATCTTACAAACTCTTCTCCTCTTCCAGTGTGAATGGATGTTATCCAGCATGTTATGTGTCAATCCATCCCTCCCTGCAAAAAAAATTAAACCAAAATCAAACATTATCTAACATGATAAGTAGATAACTTTGATAGTATCCAGGTTTCAATTAAAAAAAAAACAAAAAAAAAAACTATTTTGAATGACACAGAATGAGAGAGTTACCCATGTTAAGTTGCCTCTTAGACTTCCTACATCCCTCAATCAGCTCATTCACCTCCTCCTCCGTTAATGGCTCCCCCAAGATTTCCTCTCTGGACCATACATACTTAGGGCCCGACCCGGGAAGAAACGGTCCAGGCCTCTGAACGGGCTTCATCCCCTTCTTACCCGGTGGTGCGGAAAAGGAGTCAAACTCCGGCAGGTTCTTCTTGCTCGGCGGGAGCGGCTTTCGACCCGTCCAAGGCCTCGGCATCGTCTGCGGCCCGAACGGCGTAATCGGTGGCTCCCTCAGCGCCAGCGGCTTCACCTTTGGCGTCTCGGTGTAGCTGTACATGTACTCAAACGGAGCCCCGGGCACTACATACGAAACCCCTCCTTCTACAATCCTAACATCAATAGGCGCCTCTCCTTCTCCATCGGCCACATCTCTGGTCGGAATCGGCTTCGTCTTCAGTTTCCGGAAGGCCGGGTGAGTGGTAGCCATGGAGAAAGAGGGATTCGTGCTAGGTTTTCGGATTTTGGAGTACTTGGATCTTTTACCAGGGATGGAAGAAGGGGAAGGGGAAGAAGGAGTGCCGACTGATCGGAATCCCGAATTGTCCGGCGTCAGCAGCGGAGGAGGAGGATTGGCGATGGACAAAGCCGATTGGTAGCGGCGGTGGCGGCGAAGGTCGTCTTCTATTTCCTTTAACGTGCGCCTCTGCCGCTCGAACTTTTCGGCGTTGGCGTTGTTCCACCGGGAGAACCGAACCTCCGTCGTCGTCGTGTCTGTGGAGTGAGGCGCCGGTGGCGCGAAGATTGGGAAGGGTGTAACGGCCGGCCTAATCAGCGCCATTGTTGCGCTTCTGACCTTGCAAAAGATCCAACTTGCCGCTTAGATATTTCTCTCAGACGGTGAAACGGCGTCGTTCTGTACTGAACTCCTCACGACAATCGCAGCCGGAGATTGAAGTGGCCGAAACCGGAGAAATTCATCATCTTAACTTACTGAGTTACTGTGCTCATTCATTGCTCGAGTAATATATATGGGTCGATATCATGCTTGGGCTTGACCCGGGTCAGGCCCATTAACCTGTTTCTTTTTACCGCTTTCTGATAAGTGATACCGACACTACCAACTGAAGCTCTCACACACGCTAGTTCTCGGTGCTTGTTCGCTTTCGGAGAGGGATTTAATCGGTACTTGATATTTCATTGTAGTTTCCTTTCAATTTTTGCATCTTGTAGTTGGATAGATTTGTTTCCCCTTTATTTCCTGCAATCTGAGACCTAATTTTTGACGAAAACATGGAATCAGATGCTTCAGAGGGTTGAATTTGATGTCAATTTGTAGGATATGGCTATCTCGTTGTTGAAGAGATTCAGCCCTAGAAAATGCAAGCTTGTAGTACTAATGAGCATGTTGGCAGCTCTAACGGCTTGGTCTCAGTTCATGGTGTATCGACCCGGAATCTATCCTGATGAAATGCTATCAGGAGAGGGTGGCAACCATTTTACTGTAGGGACCAATTTGGATGCTTCTATTGATACTGCTGATTTTGACGAGGTCAAGGTAATAGTGTTGGTGGGTAAGGATGAAAGTTATCGCAATAGATCGGCGATTGTGGAGGATGGTTCCACGGATTTTACATCTCGGTTAGGGGAAATATACATGGATGGTTTGGAAAATGCAAAATTGAATCGCATTGGTGTTATGAACTCAGGATCAGAGAATGGAACTGTGTTGGCATTGGCATTGCAAAAAAAGCAAGATAGTAAATCTAAGCTGATGAATGAATCGATGGCGATTGAGAAGTTTATGAGGAGGAGGGGGAGAACCGTCAAATTCTTGGAGATGAATTCTATGTTGATCAAAGCCCAGGCCTCTTCTCGTTCATTAGTATGTTTTCGCTCTACAAATGGATGTGTTGTGTGATTCATTAGTGTTTATAATCGAAATTTTCTTGTTCACCAAATTGGCGTTTTTTTTCCTTCTTGACAGAAGAGACGGCTTTCAGCACGAGAACGTGAACTCTTGGCTGCAAAGACGAAGATTAATAGCCACTCTTCATACACAAAGACCACTCCTGAGCTTCATTCTTCTTTTTTTCGAAACGTGTCCATGTTCCAAAGGTAATAAGTGGATGACACATACTAGATCAATACACGAATGTGTATATCTTAAGAGCTCACTTCCTACCCTGTTAGTTCTTGCTTAAGAAGTTCTTCGGGCTGTTAAGCGTGGAGTTTATGTATGACCATGTTTACAGGAGCTATGAATTGATGGAACGCACCTTGAAGGTTTATATCTACAAGGAAGGGAACAGACCGATATTCCACCAGCCGAAGCTAAGGGGGCTATATTGCTCTGAAGGATGGTTCATGAAATTGCTTGAGAGAAGCAGAGGTTTTGTCACGAAAGATCCTAGAAAAGCTCATCTATTTTACTTACCCTTCAGCTCGGAATTACTCCGGGTCAACATTTATCAAGAATACAAGTCTCCCAGTTTGAAGAAACTAGAGATGTACCTGATGAACTATGTGGCTTTGATCAGGAGAAAATACAACTATTGGAACAAAACAGATGGTGCAGATCACTTTCTCGTCGGATGTCATGATTGGGTAAACACTTCTGAAGCCACATAATAGTCTGTACATTCTATCTATTGTTTGTGATTTGAATCTCAGCATGATCTGGTAAATCTATAGGCCCCGAGGATCACAGGGCAGCATATGAGCAGTTGCATCAGAGCATTGTGCAACGCAAACATTGCGAGAGGATTCAACTTAGCCAAAGATGTAAGCATTCCGGTGACTTACATCCGCAGTGGAGATAATCCTTCACAAGACATTGGAGGAAACCCGCCCACCCAAAGGCCTGTACTTGCATTCTTCGCAGGGGGTATCCATGGTTACCTCCGTCGCATTTTGGTTGAGTATTGGGGAAACAAGACTGCAGACATGAAAGTCTTTGGGGGCCAATGCAACGCGACATCAAAGGTAAAGCAGTCTACCGGCAGTACATGAAAGAAAGCAAGTACTGCATCTGTGCCAGAGGGTACGAGGTCCACACACCAAGAGTGGTGGAGTCTATTTATTATGAGTGTGTGCCGGTGATCATATCCGATAACTATGTCCCGCCATTCTTTGAGGTGCTAGACTGGGAGGCGTTTTCAGTTTCTATACTAGAAAAGGATGTGTGTTATGTCATGATGCTGAAGAGTGTGAGGATCACTTGTGGTTCGCTTGCCCAAAGGTGGAAGCTGTCCGGCGCATCGTTTTTAGTTGGGTTGGTGTTACATGCCGGTTTACCAACATTGGGGAGTGGCTTCAATGGTTTGCTCGAGAGCCAATGAAGGTCAAAAAAACCATTATATTTCAGGCTAAACTTCTTGTTTTTCAAGCTACCATCTACTACACTTGGGATGCTCGAAATAAGAGCATATTTTGTAATGAACCGTTTGAGATAGATGCTTGTGCTGCCCGTATTATCTCGTGTTGTCGATCTAGGCTGTCCATAAAGTGCAAAGGCAAAGCACTTGTGGATAGGTTGGATCGAGGGCGTAGATAGATATTGGTTTGATATTGGTTAGATTGGATTGGGAGACACGTAGCGTACAGTAGTAGTGGTGGGTACATGAGTAGGGTTGAACTTTTGTAGGGTCTCGTTGTTTTTTGGTGGGCATAGGGGGCTATGATGGTATAGCTTACTCTTTTTTTACACAAGACCCGTTTGTATGGTCTTGGCCTTTTGTACTTGGTGGTTTTCACCACTTCATCTATATATTTACCTCTTCAGACTAGAAAAGGATGTACCATATCTGAGGGAGATTCTTATCTCAATTCCTGAAGAGAGGTATCTTGAGATGCAAAGACGGGTGACAATGGTTCGGAGACATTTCATGTGGCACAAGATCCCGGAGAAGTATGATCTGTTTCACATGATGCTTCACTCAATCTGGTTTAACAGGATGTCACAGATTTAGGGGAATGAAGGTCTTGAGGAGAACAGATGCAATGCACACATTCGTAGAAGTTTAAAGCCTTGACCTTGTCGGCCTCTCCTTTTATCGGATGCGATAAGCTGCATATCAGCTTGATGCTTGGTTTGTAAGCGGAAGAATATGTTTGACTACGAATCAACCGGCTGTTTCAGCTCAGAGAGTTCTCCTGAAGTTGTAAATGAAGATCGACATGGAAAAGGAAAAGAGGTTTGGAGTCTTGGATCACTCATCAACATGTTTTCTAGTTTTGGAACTAGTTAGTAGTTCAATTCAATCAGTCGTTGCAACAGATCGGAGATTAATGAGATTATGGAACTACTTGATTCCTCTTTTTTCAACAACAATAAAAATTAAAATGGATGTTTCAAATCGATACATACTCAACTTGATTCCTCGTTTCAACTAGATTCTTCTTTTTGTTTTTAAAAAAAAAGAGATTATGAAGGGTTAACATGCTACATAACCCACCTTAAAACATTTTTATCGAACTAAAAGTTAGCACTAGAGATCAAATAACCAAAGTATAATCGACTTGATACAAAATTTTTAGTAATCTCATCAAACCTCTTACTCCCTATGTACAAAGAACTACATAACATAACTTCTTTGAGCTTCAATTTAGCTCATAATAACTCTATATTGCGAGGTTAACAGTTGCGCGCGAATCGTATCACTAGCATCTCCTACAATTCTATTTTAAATGCTATTTTAAGACAATTCCTTCATAACTCGAAACTTTGTATCTTGAATCCGTCTTGAATAAATGGTTATAGGAGGGCTAATCTCATCTAATTGTATTTAAGAAAATCCATATTTTTCTTATTGAAATCTAAATTAAGAATTATTAACTAAAATTTTTTCAAAAAAAAATGTTTTTCATATAGAGAAAATTTGCTAAAATATCACCATGTGCTAATTTGATTAGGTAACTAGTTCTTTTCCCGAACCATGTTCGGATTTGTTCAGAATATTTACGGTCACATTTGACACACCATCCAAAATACTCATTACATATCAATTTTCCACTAATCTCCACCAAAACGAAAAAAAAAATCAAATTTTCACTAACATACCATTTTGTTCACTCTCCTCACTTCGCCATTGTTTAAAATCTTTAGTTGGCATGATGAAGTTTTTTCTTAAAACAATTAGTACATCGAATTTGATAAAAATTAGTAAATCAGTCGCTTTCACACTTCTCTTGACATTGTAGTTCTTCACCTCAGAAAACCGAGTTTAGTCTTTTATGACACTTTATATATTACACATCATATTATACCTCTCAAATTGATCTAAATTATTTGAGAAAAAAGATATTGTATGTTTAAATGCATAAACTCTTTGGAGCTAAAGTATTAAAAGTTTGAATGAAGTTGAAGGAAGATTAACCCTAGGCAATATTCGAATGGGGTGTGAAGGAAGAAATTGGTTAGAGGACTGAATAATTAGGAAGAATTAAGAACCGTGCTTGACATCGTTAGCTGATGTTAAAACTCTTGTACGAAGGATTTGGCCGAAACCTTTTACATATAAAGAAAAAAATACTTTTAATCTTATTATATTTCATGATGAACCCTTAATTTTGCCATCATATTTTTTTTCCATGGCTAACCAATGAAACAAACTGAATAATATCAATGTTGTTTGTTATGAGCGATTTTAAGATTGTTTAGATTTATCTGTAGTATGCTTATGTAGGTTTGTTTTCCATTGAAAGAAATTTAATGAATTGAGATAATGTACTAAACTTAAAATCAATTAAGAACCACCTTTCCACCAATTAAGGTTTAGGAATTGTGCTTGTCGAAGCCGAATAAAGTTAAATCTCATATTGTAATGATCGAACTAAAGCATCTTACATATATGAAAAAAATGATTTTTTAAATTTTATTGTATTTTATGATCAACCCTAAATTTTATCGTCATAATGCTTTTCATGGCTAGCCCATGAAACAGACTGAACAATATCTAGGTTATTTATTATAAGCCATCTTAAGACCATTCTTATTTTTATCGGAATCCAATGACATTATATCACCTTCAAATGACTATTTTTTATTTCACTTTCTTCAGTATTGTATTTGAAGAAACCAATGTTGAATTATATGCAAACCTCGTATCCATAGCACACAAAACACCATTTATTTGTGGTGTTGTCATACAAGGAGCCATAATAGTCCTCATCTCAGTCCCAGTAGCTATCACGGTTTCCCCTTACTATGCACAGACAACTGAGTTGAAGCTGATCATTTTTCTCCTTTCATTCTGGTCCAAAGAACTACATAACATAACTTCTTTGAGCTTCAATTTATCTCATAATAACTCTATATTGCGAGGTTAACAGTTGCGCGCGAATCGTATCACTAGCATCTCCTACAATTCTATTATTTTAAATGCTATTTTAAGACAATTCCTTCATAACTCGAAACTTTGTATCTTGAATCCGTCTTGAATAAATGGTGATAGGAGGGCTAATCTCATCTAATTGTATTTAAGAAAATCCATATTTTTCTTATTGAAATCTAAATTAAGAATTATTAACTGAAATTTTTTTTTTAAAATAAATGTTTTTCATATAGAGAAAATTTCCTAAAATATCACCTTGTGCTAATTTGATTAGGTAACTAGTTCTTTTCCCGAACCATGTTCGAGTTTATTAAGAATATTTTTGGTCACATTTGACACACCATCCAAAATACTCATTACATATCAATTTTCCACTAATCTCCACCAAAACGAAAAAAAAAATTAATTTTTCACTAACATACCATTTTGTTCACTCTCCTCACTTCGCCATTGTTTGAAATCTTTAGTTGGCATGATGAAGTTTTTTCTTAAAACAATTAGTACATCAAATTTGATAAAAATTAGTAAATCAGTTGCTTTCACACTTCTCTTGACATTGTAGTTCTTCGCCTCAGAAAACCGAGTTTAGTCCTTTATGACACTTTATATATTACACATCATATTATACCTCTCAAATTGATCTAAATTATTTGAGAAAAAAGATATTGTATGTTTAAATGCATAAACTCTTTGGAGCTAAAGTATTAAAAGTTTGAATGAAGTTGAAGGAAGATTAACCCTAGGCAATATTCGAATGGGGTGTGAAGGAAGAAATTGGTTAGAGGACTGAATAATTAGGAAGAATTAAGAACAGTGTTTGACATCGTTAGCTGATGTTAAAACTCTTGTATGAAGGATTTGGCCGAAACCTTTTACATATAAAGAAAAAAATATTTTTAATCTTATTATATTTCATGATGAACCCTTAATTTTGCCATCATATTTTTTTTTCCATGGCTAACCTATGAAACAGACTGAATAATACCAATGTTGTTTGTTATGAGCGGTTTTAAGACTGTTTAGATTTATCTGTAGTATGCTTCTGTAGGTTTGTTTTCCATTGAAAGAAATTTAATGAATTGTGATAATGTACTAAAGTTAAAATCAATTAAGAACCACCTTTCCACCAATTAAGGTTTAGGAATTGTGCTTGTCGAAGCCGAATAAAGTTAAATCTCATATTGTAATGATCGAACTAAAGCATCTTACATATATGAAAAAAATGATTTTTTAAATTTTATTGTATTTTATGATCAACCCTTAATTTTATCGTCATAATGCTTTTCATGGCTATCCCATGAAACAGACTGAACAATATCTAGGTTATTTATTATAAGCCATCTTAAGACCATTCTTATTTTTATCGGAATCCAATAACATTATATCACCTTCAAATGACTATTTTTTATTTCACTTTCTTCAGTATTGTATTTGAAGACACCAATGTTGAATTATATGCAAACCTCGTATCCATAGCACACAAAACACCATTTATTTGTGGTGTTGTCATACAAGGAGCCATAATAGTCCTCATCTCAGTCCCAGTAGCTATCACGGTTTCCCCTTACTGTGCACAGACAACTGAGTTGAAGCTGATCATTTTTCTCTTTACATTTTGGTCCAAACTCACACTTTTTCCTTTATCGCTTGCCACTGATCTATAGCTTACTCCATTTCTCTTAACTTCCTTGTGAGCAACAAACTTATCTGTCAATGTCATCAAGAGAGGTAAAGTATATTCTAGTTCAAGTTCATGTTTGAGGATTTTAGTTAGAAAAGTTTATATATAATATAAACCTCATGCGAGTACCAAATATAAACGAAGTGATAAATATAGAACAATAATGAAGTTAAATTGACTTACACATACTTGAGAGAGTTTGGGGTGGATGCTACTGAATCCTTATCCTTTTATTGCAATAAGCAACATATAAAAAAACTCAACTTTGATTGCATTAAGCAGCACATAAGCAAACACAATAAATGACGAATTGACAGTAGTATTAATGATCAGCTATATGTTAAAATTGTAATTTAAGTTGCTACAAGTAGATTCTAATACAACCACCAGGTCTTTTCCCTAGGCACCGCATAGGCAGTAGGGCAGTACCTAACAATTTAGAAAATCTGCCCTTACCTTTGCATTTAAAAGGATTAGCATAACAACTCCTAAAACAACCCATAAACCTATCATTTTTACGCTAACAAAACAAACACTAAAACTGTAAATTCTAACAACACAATAGTTACAAACAACTCCCTAAAGCTTTCATGATTTCCCCAATATATGAAGGGATGAAACATTTGCATAAAACTTCATCCCTAAAATGAATTTTGATAATGAAAAAATCATCAATACCCCCACAAAGCTCTCATGATTTCCCCAATATATGAAGGGCCTTTCGATTCACTCACAAAATTCTCAAACACTCTACTTGATTTAATTTGCTTCTTGTAGAAATTTAGCAACATGATTGAATGAAATGTTGTTATGTTTTCAGAAAAAAAAAAATCAGCACAAACTCAACCAAGAAAATATAGGAGTCACGACAATGGTCAAGTGCCTCAAAAAGCCCTTTAATTTGTAATTTAACAAAAAAAAAAACCAGTTGTAGCTAGAGCAACTTAACACCCAAAAAAAAATCAGCACAAACTCAACCCATGAATACAAAGCTGTACCTAGAGCTTAGATGAATCAACACAAGTTTGTGTTAATTGAGACATTGAGACATTGCTTCTAATTTAATAAACTTTATGGAGGGATTTCCATATAACTGAAAGAATCACCTCATAAGATTCCTCAGTTCTTTCTCAGCCCATGTCTTCACCATTTTGCGTGAATACAAAGTTGTAGCTAGAGCTTAGATGAATCAACACAAGTTTGTATTGATTGAGACATTGCTTCTAATTTAATAAACATTATGGAGGTATTTCCATATAACTGAAAGAATCACCTCATAAGATTCCTCAGTTCTTTCTCAGCCCATGTCTTCACCATTTTGCGTGGATTATGCCTGCAGTATCCATGTCTGAAATGATAATAACCTTGTACATAACGATCGTTGTCCCTGAAATTGTGCAAAACAAATATGAAACAATATAAGTAGAAAATAATCATCTGAATCGATAATTACATACACACACGCACACACAAAACACTGAGAAGAACCTATCAAATACAATACTGAATTTAGACACAATACATTTAATATTTGCACAGAATTGCAAAGTAGAAAAACTTACTTGAACACAAGAGCAAATGTCTTGTATATTTTTATAGCCAATTCTTGGCCATTTATTTTTGTTGCATGATAAACATTAGTCCATTTAAAGGAGGCAGTATTAGATAAGCAGTATAGAAAGCGAATCTAGCTAATCTACAAACAAAAGTCCACAAAACCTATAGAAAAAAAGTATATATTTGATCATGATGTACATGACAATTACCTCTTTTTTCAGTTGAGATGCAACCATTTATGTCATTGAATATACCACGATTCAGCATTTTAAAAAGAATCATGCGAGTGCGGGGATCAATAGGCATTTTAAAAAGAATCATGCGAGTGCGGGGATCAATAGCCTGACACACACATTCATCAATTCAAAACCATGAAAAAGCTCACAAGACCAATGTAAGACTTGCATAAAGCTATCCATAAGCGTTTTAGACAATTTGATTCTAAGACACTATCATCTTCAAGTTGCAACCGACACAAATGTTATGAATGATTAAAGAGCTAATAACAATACATCAATTAGTAATTAGAAATCAAATTGTCGACCAAATATAAATTACCTGCTCAATAGTGGCACGGTCTGCCTTCTCGGTGTGCTTTGTTCTACGAATCTCCATATCTCGAAAACTTCCAGCCTCAAACATTGAATGCCCACCAGTGTTATCCCCCTTGTTGGTGAGTCTTAGCTTTTCTTCCCTAGACTTTACCATGGAGAACGGGAAACCTTTTGAAATTGAAATCCTCTAAAATTAGATAACAAATCAGGCAAAACTAATGGGAAAAAAACCCTAATTTTGATTAGCCCTAAAAATTAAGAACAAATTGACAATATAGAACCTCGTAATCTCACAAGATGTAGAGTCTTGGTATCGGGGCTGTGGAGGCTCGAGGCTCTTGGCCTTTGTCTTGTCTAGACTTGGCAATTGGCAAATGAGCAGTTGTTGATAGAAAAACGTCAAATCTTCAGAGTAAAAGGTGTTGACGCCTACCCTTCTATTAGGGCGTCAGGCAGTCCGACAAGGAAGGGGATTTGAAATTTGTGGTCGAAGGAGAGAGAGAGGCCCGATAGAGAGATGGAGAGTTGTTGGAGGCGGTGTGGTGTGGTTCCGCCAAACCTTTGTCGGGATAGATATGCGAGTAGGAGATGCCATGGGAGAGCTTCAAATTTGGCTTCGAGAGAGAGGTGAGAAGTCATGGGAAGGCTTTCAAAGAGAGAGAGATAGGGTTTATGAGAGAGTAAAAGGGGAGGGAGTAAAGAAAGTGGTGAAGATATTGTTCTTCTTCTTCATGAATTTGGGAGCAGTTGAATGGAGAACGTGGAGGAGAAAGGCTGAAATTTTTACTTCTTAATTTGGTTCAAAAGAACGTGGGTGAGAAAGAGAAAACTGTTTCTTAACTTTTCTTAGAGATTGACACGTGGCTCAATATTTTACAAAGACTTTGCTTCTGTTTTTATAAGTATAAGGGGTGGATTAACACCCTTTCTTATTTATTTAGTCGGGCTAACACCTATTTAATGTTTTTTAGGTCCGTGGCACCTTACTCTTTCTTCTCTATCAGATCTGGTGCCCTCGTCCGGATCTGGTGCCCTCGTCGCGAGATCTCCCTCTCTAAACCTCCGATGGTCTCCGTCCGGATCGTCCCCAAGCCGTCGACTTCATCCTGAATCTCCCTCTCTGCCCCCCTTCTTCTGCTCTCTCGCCCTCGCTTTCGCTGCTTCTGCTACCGGCCTCGTCCCGCTTCCTACGCCACTGTTGGGCTCAATTGAAGACGATGCTAGGCTTGGAAGGGCCTCCTGATGCAGAGACGCTGCCGAAGATGACACACTGATGTTGAGGCATCGCTGGCTGATGCTGAGACGCTTCAACTCGCCCTTTTCTTCTGCTTCTGCTTACTCCCTCCTTCCAGTTGCCGAACTGGTAATCTCCCTCCTCCTTCCCCTTTTGCTGATTCCATTCGCCTTATATTCTAATTGATAGAGATATGAACGTTGCTGGACTGATTTGTGCTTGCTTCATGCTAATACATGCCTTGTTTTTACTCGTTTCTAAATTCGCTTGCTTGATTTTGTTGTGGTTGTTGAATTTATGCAATTATGTGATTAATGCCGATTGGATTGATACTGGTAAACCCCGATTGTAGGATATTGTGTACTTGGCTCCCGATTTGAGGTTTGTCCTCCCTTTGACCTAAATTCGTTATTGGTTATGTATTTGATTGTTGTTCTTGTATTTAGGGTAGTTAGTTTGTAGATATTAGTTGGTTTAACTTATTAATTCACTGAGTTGAAAAGGACTCGGGGATGCAGTAGTTTAACTGCTCTTGTTTTGAATGATTTGTGCAAGGATTTCAGCCAGATTATGTGATGTCTCAATTTCTATTTCTTGCTTCCAAAATTTTGTCTTTTGCTTCTTCTGGAAAATGAAAAACCTTTTGTTGTTCTTTTTCAATGTCCTGATTGCTTGTGATGCTTGATTTCTTATAATTCCTTCTTTTTTAGGAACAAGAAATTGATGCCATAGATGTCTTTTCATTTGTTGTTGAAGTGAATATTTTTTTAGTGTTCATTGAAGCTGTCGATTGTTCTTTGATGATGCTGAAATATGTTTTTGAAGTTTTTTTAGTTGAATGTTGATAGCAAGTTTAGGTAAAGTTACATATTTTTGGTTTTTTTTTATCTGAACGAGTATTCTTATAAGTCAGATGCTACTTGTATAGTTCAGAAATAATGAGTGGATGCTATACTTGGTTTATACTCTGATGAGAATTTCATTTTGCAGATCCACACATCTTGGAAGAGTTTGTGATGACAAAGGATGGATTTTCTAGAGCCGACATCCAAGCAATATGCATAGAGGTTAGCTATTTATAATTAGGATTGCTCCTTTTGGTTGAAATTGTGATTCAATGTCCAAATGGTTTCTGTTATGTATGGTGAAAATGATTTTCACTTTCACTAGCTCCTTTTTTTGTTGACATGGATTCAATGTCACTCGTTTCAGTTTTGTTAACATATGACAGTATATAAGGTCTTTACTCTTTTATACAGTTGTTCATTTGGTTGCATTGCTTACTTGCTCATTGCTGGTGTTTGATTATCAGTAACATGGACTCCTTGATGAAGCTCTTTTTACCTTTTTGTTTTTGGATTCAAGAAATATTTGTTGCTATTAATGTTTAGATGAAAATTTTATACTATTCAGTTCCTTAATTAGATTAGAGCACATGAATCTCTAGCTGAAAGTGATTCAAGGAATCTGATTCAACGGCTATGGTAAAAAGAGCCGTGGGAAAATCATATTCAAGGAATCTGATTTGGTTAAAGATTCCTTGAATCATCTTGGTGATTTGCTATAAAACCTTTTTCTAGCTTATTTCCAGACGTGCCATGACATGGTTATCCTTTAGATACTCAGTCCAACAAGAATCATAGATTTTACTTATACCTTTTTCCAGTTTTAGTTTTTCCCTTTGGTTCATGTTAATTTCCAATCCTACTTGAATCTGTCATGTTCACAATTCTTGAGGACCAGTTTTCAAAAGAAGCCCATGAATCAAGTATTCATCCGTTTATCATCACTGTAGTGATATATACTGTTGGATTTTTCAAGGATGATGAAAAATATGTTTGGATAAATTATGTTGGATGTATATGAAGTTCAAGTGACTTTCTTTCATGTCAATGGACTGGTGGCATTGATGGAAAGTGAACACATTGGACCTTTCAACCTCGGTAACCCTGGAGAGTTCACCATGTTGGAGCTTGCTGAGGTTAGGTTCTACTTGCTACTGATAATCAACGGCAAGTAGTTGTATTTGTTTCTTTTGCCTTTTTACAATTGTGAATATCATGATCAACTAAAATTGATCTATTTGATTTCCAAAAGGTGGTAAAGGAGAGAATTGATTCAAGTGCCACAATAGCATTCAAACCAAATACTGTCGATGATCCGCACAAGAGGAAACCTGACATCAGTAAAGCCAAAGAGATGCTTAACTAGGAGCCCAAGATACCATTGAAAGAGGGGCTTCCACTTATAGTGTCTGAATTTTTTGGGGGGAGTACATGGAAGAAAACCAGGGTCGTGCTAAACATTTTGGAGGCCCGGTGCAAAAATTTAAATAAAGTTTAATATATCAATTAACGAATCCTAAAGTCTATAACTATGAGAAATTATTTTTTATTTTCAAAAAATATGTGAAAATATTTCTTTAAGAAAAAATGAAAAATGTTACTCATGGTATAATATTTATGCATATCATAATCAACTATCTTGATCAAATTTTAGATTAGATAAAAATATTTATAGATAATTAAATTGTTTTAGAACATATTGTTCTTATTTATGTCTTTGTTTATTAATGAAAAATATTTTCAAAAGAGCTTCTTAATTTCATTTAACATTGTTTTATGGAAGCTACCCAAAAATACTTATATCTAATAATATATATAAAAAAAGAAGATAATTACAAAGAAAGAAAGGCGTAGAATTTTTTTTAAAAAAGCCCCACTATAAAAAAGCACAAAACAGATGCAGAGTGGAATCGAACCCGGGGCGAATGTTAACTAAGGGGCCAAAATCTGTTCAGGTTTTCCACTAAGCCACTTCCGAATTTAGATTTTTTCAGGAAGAAAAATATATACATACGAAATTTATATCATATTGGGCCCCAACCATTTTGGAGGCCCTGTTCCATCGATCCACTTGAACCTATATTTGGCACGGGCCTGCAAAAAACATGCATACTTGATGCCACTTTTTACTGAGTTAATTTATGTTTTTTTTATAAAAGAGTTAATTTCTTTTTAATCACATGCAATCCCTATTTCTTAAGAGTATATAACAATCCGGATTTGTTTTGCTTTGGTGAAATGGTGATTTGTGAGATAATTATAGGTGGAAAAACGGAGGAAATTGATTTAAATTCAAATTGATGATAAAATAAGTTTTTATTATGAATTCAGATCCATTTATATGATCAAAATATCATTATTCAGGTACAACTGTTCTTTATTTATTTGGTACAAGGAAAAATAAAGAAAGTTATGGATTTGGCTTGTGCTACGTGTCAATATCGACCTCAATTACCTTCATTTTCAATTTATGTTGGTTTCATGTTATTAGATTCTTGTCATCATACAAATGAGTGATCAATGAAGTGTAATCAAAATTGTATCATCAATGTCATCACAAATGATTGAGACCAATTAAGGCAAATATGATATTTTGGACTTTAAGAATGTCAAAATGTCATCAATGAATAAAAAATATCAATTAGAGATGTCTTCAATGAAGTTTAATCACATTTTATGCTTCTCCGTTATCAATTATATAAAAAATGTAATAAACATGTCACCACAAATGATTGCATCAATAAATTGTAAACACAAATGTGTCATCGGTGAATAAAAGTGGCATCAGTGGTTTATAGCGGAAAAATGTCATCAAAACACTACTTTGAAAAAATATAGCATCACGATAAAAAATATCATAAAAAAATTGACATAAAAAAGTGTCATCAGTAGTCAATAGTAAAAAAACTAGCATCAATGATCAACGTGACATCACAGTAAACTAAAAATGTCATCAATGTTTAAAAAAGTGGCATTAAAAAAGTGTCATCAAACCATTTAATTAGAAAAGTGGCATTAAAGCGAAAATAAAATGTAATAAAAAATTGCATCAAAACAGTAAAAAATGTCATCACAAAAATGTCACCCCTAAAAAAAAACAAATGAGTTGGTCAACCGTTGACCGGTCAGCAGTCAAACAGTTTACCATTGACCATTGACCATTATTACTCCATTTGGGATGAGTGCTAACTTAATAATTAAATTAGTTTGAATGCTAATCACCTAATTAGAAATTCAAAATAGACTAGTTAGCAAAAACACTCTTTCATATACTAGGAAATTACTATTGGCCTTTTTTTTTTATTATATAAGAATTCGATTCAGACAGACATAAAATTTTAATTGCTTCCAATATATGTCACAAGATTCTTCATCGGTCTCCTGTAAGTTTAATCAACTCTTAGCCCTTCTTTCAAGTTTCAACTTCCGAATTGCAGAAATTGCCGTATCCATTGTATCATACTGAGTTTCTTAAATCACAAGCTCTTTTGAACTCTGGGTAAGCTCAATTTTGTCAATTTTCATGGTTTGCTCATTGCTCAATGCTCATCCTCTCTGCAAACATATTTCTCCCTCCTGTTGAATCCTCTGTTTCACTTGCACTCTGATGGATAATTGATTTACTCACTGCACTGCTGCAAATTGGCCAGACGTTTTCCATTTATCTACCGTGATTTCTTGTGCCTTTTTGCCTTCGGATTTGGGATTTTATTTTGATTCTCACTGTTTGTGGATTGGTATCGAAATTTATTGAATATATAGTGTTTGTATTCAGTCTAGGGTTTTGTTTGCTTCAATTGAGACGTTGCTAAAATTGGAAATTGTGTTTTATTGGCTTCTTTTGTTTCTGCAGTGGCTGATTCGATATAAATTTGTTGAGGATTCTGATTCAATATCAATTTCAGAATTTCTGAAATTGATCTCGTTCTGAGAACTTGTGGTATCGTATTTAGGAATGTATTTAACAATATGGTGAATGAACTGGGTAAGGTTTCCTATCTCAACCAAGCCTTTTCAGATCCTCTGAGAAGGTTTGAGTAGATTGATACTGCCTTGTGTTTCTGAGAAATGGAATTGTCTGCTCAGATGAAAAATCTTTCCAATGTTAGGGCAAAGCGAATTGTTTTGCTGATAGGTTTGATAGTGATCATGCCCTTGCTATTCGAATTCCTGATGCTGCCCTATGGAAACGCACTTCGTTCTCTATTGTTCAATGCCAATTTTATCGCGGAGAGAGTTCTAGAGGGTGGTGCCGTCTTGGATGACAACGATGCCGGCAAACAAGCCTTTGAAAGAAGCAACACTTCAATGGAAAATGCGACGGTTGTGGTTGATAATCTTGCAAAGGAGAGTGGTCAAAGTGGAGAAAGGGTTCCATTGTTGAAAGAAGAGAGTGAGAGTTTGCATTTGAAGGAATCTATGCCCCCGAAAAATCAAAGCTCGCATTCAGGTTTCACAGAAAGTGGGGTGCCTGTTGGCAATGGAAACCATGAGACTGCTTCTGAACCGCAAGAATCCACATTGGGTCATGAAGATTTGTTAACCGAAGGCATCTCCATAAATGATTCTGATTCTAATCTTGGGTCCGTGAATGGTAGTGGAGGTGGATATATTGTGAAGGAGTCGGAAGTATTAAGCCCCGAGGATGAGGGAGAGCTGCTACATGATAACATCGATAACAAAAGCAATACTTCCACAGTGATGCCTAATGATATACCACCGAATTCAGTTGTAACTGTAGATAGGATGAATCAAATGCTGGCTGGCTATTTAAAATCGTCTTTATCCATGGTATGTTGCTCTTCATCCTAGAATTTTGTTTTATTCAGATGCTCATATTTTATTTTTAGGAGTAGGAGGTTATTTCTGAAGCTATTTGGCTGTGATATAATAGAAGCCTCAATGGGCATCATCTCAACGTGACATGGAAATCCTGGATGCAAAGTCAAAGATAACTAATGCCCGTGTGACCCAGAACACTGAAGATCTCTACGGCCCTCTCTTCCATAATATTTCCATGTTTATGAGGTAAGTCAGGCTATGTTTGAAAATGTGCTCTTTTTAGCAGCTAAAAATGCTAAATCTCCAATTTCAGCTTATTGCCCAACAATGGTCTGTTTGAATAGATGAGATTTCACTATGCTTTGACCTCTTTATTAATTGAATGGAATGCATCTAGGAAAATCCAGCAAAGCAACTCTTGTAAGATGCTTGCAGCTACGTGATCAACTTGACCAAAGATTTGCATAACCAGACTGGTGTTGCCTCAAAACCGTTCTAGGAGAACATGATATTATTAAACATTGATTGCCATTGCATATACTGCAGGAGCTATGAATTGATGGAGCACACATTGAAGGTCTATGTTTATAGAGATGGAGGGAAACCAATATTTCATCAACCCGTGCTGAAAGGTTTGTATGCTTCCGAAGGATGGTTCATGAAGCTAATGGAAGGCAACAAGCATTTTATAGTAAAAGATCCCAAAAAAGCTCACCTCTTTTACATGCCCTTCAGCTCAAGAATGCTAGAGCATACCTTGTATGTACCGAATTCCCACAACCTCACAAATTTGCGCCAGTTCATGAAAGGATACTCAAACAAGATCGCTACGAAATATCCTTTCTGGAACAGAACTGGAGGAATGGATCATTTTCTTGTCGCCTGCCACGATTGGGTATGATCTTAACACATCTCTTCTGCATTGCATATCTGATTAATTGTCTCCGGTTCTTTCAGAGTATAATAGTTTTGATTAACATGACTTAGGCACTCTACGAGACCGAGCATATGAAAAATTGCATCAGAGCACTGTGTAATGCCGACATAACCCTAGGTTTCAAGCTAGGGTGGGATGTTTCTCTCCCCGAGACATTCATTCGCTTTGCGAGAAACCCTCTCCGGGACGTCGGAGGAAAGCCTCCTTCGGAGAGGAACATCCTTGCATTCTACTCGGGCAACAACCATGGCTATCTTCGCCCACGCCTGCTTAGCCACTTCAAGGATCGATATCCCGACATGAGAATATATGGCCCAATGCCCCGAGAGGTAGCCAAGAGGACGAGTTACATCAAGCACATGAAGAGCAGCAAGTACTGCCTTTGCCCAAGGGGCTTCGAGGTGAACAGCCCTCGTATCATGGAAGCCATATCCTACGAGTGCGTCCCAGTGATCATATCCGACAACTTCGTCCCACCCTTCTTCGAGATCTTGAACTGGGAGGCATTCTCGGTTTTAGTCCCCGAGAAGGACGTCCCAAGGCTGAGAGAGATCCTTGTGGCAATACCGGAGGAGAGGTATCAGGAGATGCAGCTGGCGGTGAGGAAGGTTCAGAGGCACTTCCTGTGGCATCTAAGGCCTCTCAAGTACGACCTGTTTCACATGACCCTACACTCGATTTGGCTCAGTCGAGTCTTTCAGACGAATCCCGATATGATTGTGAAAATCGGATCAGACAGATCGAGTTCGAGTCCTTAGGCTGGGATGAACGCTACGAGGATGGTGAAATAGAGAATTTGTGCATATAGGTGGTTGCACTTGTGTTATACGGAGTAGGTACTAAAATGTTATTAATAGCGATTTTTCAAACATGTAATATGTCATTTTATTTTTTGGATAAAGGCGAGGATTCGATATACCACACATCACTTGTGTCATGTATATTGTGAGGCCGAAAAGGCAAAGACGTCAAATCGGTATGTCATTGTTATTGGCAGATCAATTTCTAAAATTAAAATTAAATGTCGTTTTTCTTTTTGTGCGCGTTTTTTAAGAGGTAAAAACACTAAAAATATAGGACTTTTTAGCCAAGTGTCCATTTTCAACAAGTCATTTTGCAAAATGTCCACTTTTATATTCCCTTTTGCAAAATGTCGTAATATTACACTTTTGACCTTCCTTTCCATTTTAAATTGATTTCCTTCCTTCCTTCCCATTTTATTTTGATCATTGACCGGTCAAAGTCAATGAATTTTGTGACACAACTTTAATGACAAAAAAAAATTGGTGACGATTTTTTTTTTACAAGATTAGTGCCACCACTTATAAGTGGTGACACCGGTCAATGACTTTGGTGACACATGTATGATGATAAACAAATTTTTTGGTGACAATTTTTTTTTTACGAGATTAGTGTAACCACTCTATCAATGTCACCATCACCCTATCACTGTCACCATCACCCATATCGCTGTCATCACCCTTATTGCTGTCACCACCTCTATCGCTGTCACTGTCCTATCGCTGCCACCACTCCTATCGCTGTCACCACCACTCCTATCGCTGTCACCACCACCCCTATCACTGTCACCACCACCTCTATCATTGTCACCACCACCCATATCGCTGTCACCGCCTTTATTGCTATCACCACCTCTATCGCTGTCACCACCCTATCCCTGTAACCACTCATATCGCTGTCATCACCACTCATATCGTTGTCACCGCCCTTATTGCTGTCAACACCTCTATCGCTGTCACTACTCCTATCGCTGTCACCACCTCCCCTATCCCTGTCACCACCACCCCTATCACTATCACCACCACCCATATTGCTGTCACCACTCTTATTTTTGTCACCACCTCCATCGTTGTCACCGCCCTATCGATGTCACCACTCCTATCACTGTCACCACCACCCCTATCACTGTCACCACTGCCCATATTGCTGTCACCACACTTATTGCTGTCACCACCTCTATCGCTGTCACCGCCCCTATCGCTGTTACCACCACTCTTATCGTTGTTACCACCACTCATATCGCTGTCACCACCACCCTATCATTGTCACTAGCACTCATATTGTTGTCACCACTTCTATCGCTGTCACCTTCCTATCGTTGTCACCACTCCCATCGTTGTCACCACCACTCCTATTGCTGTCACTACCCTTATTGTTGTCACCACCTCTGTCGTTGTCAACGCCCTATCGTTGTTACCACCACCCCTATCACTGTCACCACCCTTATTAGAGGTGACACATGTAATTTCATGAAAAATTTAAAAAAAAAATATAGTGTAATCAAATACAATATGACCAAAATAAATAAATAAAACATATAATTTAATGAAAAATATAGTGTAATCAAACACAATCTCTACAAAAAATAGTGTAATAAAAAACAATTTTACCAAAAAAAATATACATCATGAATTTCCAAGAGTGTCACCTCTAATTTCCAATACATCTATATAATAAAAGTCACATTAGAAGGATCTACATCATAAATTTCCAATTCATCTTTGAATTGGTAAATAAAGAGCAGCCATTCCGGAACCATGAATTGGTAAATAAAGAGCGGTCATTCCGGGGTTCGAACTGGGGACCTATGGGTACTACCCACAAGTCCTTTCCAGTGAGCCATTTCGGAATGGTTATTTCCAATTCATCTACACAAACAAACAAAACATCTTCTCCATGAGTTGAAATCTTCCATAAAGAGTTGAGCCCAACACTGTCATCAAGAAAGCGTGCTTCCAATGCTCATGGAAAATGGGGATTGTGATCTACAAAACTAAAAAAAGAGCAAATCAAAGCATTCACGCAGCTTCTAAACGATGGATATCAATTCAATTTTCTATATTCAACGATATCAGAAAGAAAATGTTCAATCATGAATTCAGGAAAATACAAAACCTAACATACACGGAAATGCAAATTAACTCCACCATCAGAAAAGTTCAGAAATTGAAATTGAAACAAATTCAAAGAAACTGAAATTGAAACAAATTCAGAAACTGAAATTGAAATTGAAACAAATTCAGAAATTGGAACAATAGGTCGGCCTTTGCAAAAGATAGTAACAGACGAAAATTACAAATTCAAAGAAACTGAAATTGAAACAAATTCAGAAACAAATTAAGAAATTGAAACAAAGAAACTGAAATTCAAGGAAATAATACCATCAGAAAAGTTCGAACTGAAATTCCGACTTCAGATCGCCATTTAGCCATCGACATCGCCATCTTCAGATATGAAATTCCGACTCGATTCCTTTCGATCTAGAAGGTGTGAAGGGCGGCCTCAATGGCGTCGACCCTGGAGCCGACCTCGACGGCGACCTTCCGGACGGAGGCGGCATGTGAGATTCATGTGAGTTCAGATCTACGAGAAGAGGCACAATCGCACGGAGGACGGAGGCCGAGGATGAAGGCCGACGGCGACGGAGGATTTCTGGTTCTGGCTTCTTCAGATCTCCGAGATTTTGTAATTCTGCTTCGTCGGATCTCGAGATGGAGGAGAACAAGGGCGGTGACGGAAGGCAGAAGCCATGGAGGCGGGATCTCCATTTTTTCAGTTGTCGGGAGGCGGAAGGCTAGGATCTCCATTTTTACTGAAACGGTAAATATATAGATATGTTGAGTACACCGGCGTATAAAAAATGAGACCAAACAAAGAGTCTCGTGTAAAAGGGAACCGTATACCCAACTGACCCCACTATACCTTCCAAAAAACAACTCCAAAAAATCACTAACACCTCTTAACTCATGTACGTCCTAAAGGATCTCCATTTTTCCCAAATCAGGTTGGGAGCAGATGAAATGGAAATTGACAAACATAAAGAAGGGGCAAAACGGGATTTTCAAAAAGTTTTTGGACATTTAACAAAATGGTAGTTTAGGTGGACAATTAACAAAAGTGATATACAAAAGTGGACATTTAGCCAAATATCTTCAAATATATATATATATATATATATATTTGTTAATAATTTCATCCTTGTTAGTCACAAGTATGAACTTATAAAAACTAATTCATTAAAAAAAATATTTTATAGAGTTCTTACCTCATTAAAATGTGTGTCAAAAAGTAAAATGACTTATTATGGAACAAAGGGAGTATAGGTTAGAATTTTAAGATACGAGATTACGACAATTCGGTATCATTCACCTCTAGATTTTAAAAGTAGTTTGGGTTAAGACGGCCTAGGCCAAAAGATCCCGATTCATGATAAATTCATGAGAAAGTGGCATCTCTTTATGATCGACTAAGCTCCCTATACACTCAAGAGCGTCCTTATAAACAAGATTCAAAATTTCAGGATGAGAAGTCAACGATGAGGGATCCAAAACGTAGCCAAGTCTTGATACCTTATCGATCGTAGAGTTGGCATCTCGGAAAGTATGGACATAACAAATTGATGAGAAGGAACAAGAGATAAGGAGAATGTTCGTGATCATCTGCTCAACCTCCCATAGGTGGACCAAGTACCCTTGACAGATTATCGTTGTTAATTTATCTCCTTCAATGATGATCATTAATATGTGTTGTCTTTTAGCTGCTTCCAATCCCACAACTAAACCTCTCATTCAAATGACAAAGGGTAGCAATTCCCACACACTTATGCTCCGTAATCCACCAAGGAACCATTATGATCATGGAGGATCCACCTAACAGAAGCAAGCCTACGCTGCAGGCAGGATCCATCATAATTTAGTTTGAAAAACCTTCTGGTTTTTTTCCCCCAATTTTCTTTTTTTCTTATTGTTTGTTGGGTACTCCTATTTACCTCCATCTTTAATTTTTTTTTTCCAAGCAAAGTTATTCCAATTTAGATAGAGATTTGTAACTTGACGAAATCCCCTTAATGAGCTAAAGAACGCGCCTTAGGCACGTGCCCCCTTCCCTATGCAAATCTCCTCCCCAAATCCCTAGCTTTGGACCTGTTCATCATCATCATCCCTAAATTAGGCCATTTCTCGGCCAAATCGATATGTCCGACCACTCTCTTCCCCAAATCTCCTGATCCCCACCCACTAGTGATGTCCCGTCCAGCAGCCACTCATCTCACCACCAATGCCACAACGTATCCCACTCACCTTCCCTTGTACACAAAGTGCTTCGTTTCGATCTTGATGGGTCTCGCTTCGATTCGGTTTCATTGTTGTTTTGATGTCCGAGGAAGCCATCGTCCTCCTTCTAATTATACCCACGCCGATATGCCGCCTTAAAAACACCCTTCGGGACACCCCCCCTCTGGGCGCAAAACCTATCTTCGGAGATCAAATTGCGCTAGGCTCCCCCTTGCCACCGGTTCGACCTCCTTGTCTCTGCTGACTCTCTATCCGGGCGGTAGCGATGGTGTCGATGCCGTTCTTGGCCAGGTTGTTTAGTGAAGACGCCCTGATAAAATCTTGGCGCGTACAAGGTGCAAGTTTGGCCTTGCACGCCAAGCCACACAATTAAAAAAAACTTGTGTGTGTGTCTATTTATATATAATTAAAAAAATCCCGAAAAGGCCGGATAAAACCAACACTAAATCTTGAAAGGGCTTGACCAAATTTCGATTAGCTAAATCCTTTTTGCGTCTTTGCATGAGTGATATGTGGCTCTATTTTCGGCATTTCTTGATGTAGGGGAGAATCGAATATGAAAATATGTAAATACAATCAAATTACAACTCCTAGCCTATCAAATAAATTCAAGACTCCCCCGCTGTAGTGGAAAGGAATCAAGTTCGATCCACGAGGAAGCGTGTCAACGGAATCCCAAAGTAGCTTGAAAACAGCATTCTGTAATCGGAAATAACAAAGGGTGTCGAGTTTTTCGAGGACTCAACGAACGACAAATAACGGATGTAAAAAATACAAGAAAAGTCTTCCAAAGCCAGGGTTTACCACAACGATAACCATGCAAGTAAAAGCCAGTCTTCCAAAGCTGATTTTATAGCTAAATCTAGGGATACTTGTACGCTTTGTAATCTCCCTACTGTTAGGGATCTGTGTAACATCATCCGCGAGGATGATCATGGTGGCACCTTGCTTCGGTAAGGATCACCTATTTCTTGCCTACTGTAAAAAAAATTAAATAAATAAATCGCAAAAGACAAGAACTTTATCGATAAAGAACAAGACTTTCACCAAATTCGGCAAGTAGGCATATAAATCTCTCAATAAATAAGCCTACTTGCATCTATCCTTTTCATAAATAGAGTTTATATACTTTTGAATAGAAACCCTAATTACTATCCAAGTTTCGCAACATGACTTCTTTAATCTTTCAATTAAAGATGAAGCACAAGATAGAGCGAGATAAAGTACCTTCCTTTCGCAACATACCAATCCACCAACATGGCTATCGTCGTGCTCACCCTGGCCCCGGAAGAAGGGCGACTACTCGCTCATGGTAATCGAAGACACGATTGAATTAAAGGAAATAACTTGCATAAAACTCGAAGTCTTTACAATTGCAGCACTCCAACTCTCGCAACAACACCAAAACCCTAAAGCTTCGAAAACTTAAACGCTATGAGAATTGTTCTTTGTGTGATTGAATGAATAAAACGTAGCCCCAAGGGCTTTATTTATAGCTACTAGTCCTTGCTAGCCAAGGAAAGTAGTTATAATCCTACTAAAACTTGAATAGATAAAATAATATAAAAATAAGGAAACTCCCTACGGTAAATAGTCTTTAACCCATTAGGATAGAAATTAATTAAGTAGATAAAAGATCTAGTCTTCATGCATAAGCAATCCTCCTCCAAATCGGATTTTTCAAAACGCGTCCGGCCCAACAGAATCTTCAGTCAACGTTGATTGAGTCCAATCGACGTCGAGTCAGTTCACTCGATCTCGAGTCATCTTCAGTAGATCTCACATGCTTTCTTTTTTCAACTCATAAGTGTTGGTCTAGTCGATCTCAAGGGTCTTCTTCGAGTGAAATTCCATTAGCTAGCTTGTTCAACACTTAGCCAATTTTCTGCTTAGCTTCAGCCGATGTCGAGTAAGTCTAGTAGACATCGAGTAGGCTTCTGCAGTCGATCCTTCTTCCTGGTTTCATTTCGGAATGGCTCCAAATTTTGCAAAATTAAACCAAAACTTGTGTAAATCTCTATTTCTAGCAAATAAGCATAAACTACACAAATTCAACATATTCCCAACCCGGAATATATAAAATAGCTAGAATAAGGAGCTAAAATAAGCACAAAAACTTGGCATAAAACATGGACATCATTTCTTAGAGGTCTTATGCTTGGTTGTGTAACAACCCCCGGGATTAGAAATCCCGAGTTACGTTGTTAGGATCTTGTGCTCTGAGTACATGTCGAAGCTTTGAAATCAAACATTAGTGATTTTAAAGTGGGATTTCGCATCCAAAACCGAAAGGGATCATTGGAATCCCCGGGGTTGATCCCCTGTACCTGTCTTAAGTCTAATTCACGGGAAAATTCATGTGTCTTGAAAGAAACATAAGTCTATAATTAATACATATGGTGTTGAAGCAGAGCCGGGTCAAAACGTAATCTTAGTAGTATGAAATCCCAAAACATAGAGGTTGGTGAGGTAAGAGTCTCCAACGCTCACTCTCCGCCATGCAAAAAGGACACAGCTGATAGCATTCATTTAGATAGGCATATTGGAATGCATTTATCATGATTTAGATGTATATAATGCATGGTTTAGGCTAGAATTGCATTTATACTTGTTTTGGTGGGTAGAGTCGGAATCTACACGCTTTGATGGATTATTTCAGGTATATGTGGATCCGACGAGGAATGAGGAAGCTGATGGATGAAGGAAGAGTGAAAAGGAGGAGGAAAAGTGAAGAGCCCGGGAGCGGAATCGAAGTTAGAGAGCCTAAGTGAAGAACAAGTCTACATAAGTTGTCGTCAGACATGCTGAACTTGTTTCTCACTTTCTGGAGGCCTCGATGATCCAATTGACTATTATAAGCATGCGTTGGAAAGCGCTTTTCGAGATCTACAACTTTCATGTTGACATCAAGACCAAATTCTAAACAGAAAAATCGTTGTGAACAGTAAAAGTCGCCCCGCGGCTCGAAGCTCTGACGATTGACTTCGCAATCGCCTGGCCGCCCCGCGACCTGGGTTGGCTGCCCCACAGCTTCTGCAGAAACGCCGAATCTGTTGAATTGACTTTTTATCTCTTTAATTAGATTTTTAGAATTATTATTTGGCCGACTCTTTTGAGGGTTTTTTAAGGACGTTTTAGGGTTTTATTTTAAGAGCTAATTCCTTAGTTTATACACTTGGAGATTATCAATTGAGAGAATCCTAGAGAGGAGCCTCCATGGCCATGGAGTGCTAAACTCTTTCGTTTTGTCTATGGATTGAAGCTTTGGTTTGATAAAGTTGTGAGATTTCTATTCTTGTTCTATTCCTATTGATTCGTATTGATTCATTTGCGAATATTGTTGATTTCTTCTAGTCCGTACAACTAGTTGAGATTATTTCTAAGATTTTGTAGATTCCTCGTAGCGAACCTTAATCCATAGTAGCAATCAAACCTTTTTAGGACTCGTAGGACTAAACTGGTGTGTAAAAAATCAATTACATGCTAAATACTGACTCGTAGCTTGGTGTTGCATGTATCCTGGTTAATCCTTAATCTTAATGCTACTATTAGGTTAAATCTTGATTGTGTTAGGGTTATCTAATTAGTAAGGGTTACTAGGTCTCGTAGGACAAGTAATTTACACAAGATCAGGACAGGAACAATAATAGGATGAAAAGAGAACTTGAAGAAGAATCGAGGATCAATCAACCAAACTAAAGTGGATGTTTATAGATGGAACTGTTTTCTCATTTGTTAGCTCTATTAACTTGTTTATAGCTTATCCTATTTTCTTTACTCCAATCACAAAAACCATCCCTTTTTCTCTTAATTGGTAAATATATATTGCATATGAATACTTGATTCTCTATGTGATCGACCTCTTATTTGCTTACTATATTAGTTTGTAGGTTTGAGTTTTACTTTTGATAGGAACAACGACAGTTTCCTCCTGTCAACAGCTCATGAAGACATACAACATTATTAGTCATAAGCATATCAAATACCTAAAAAAAATAAAGCAGGCAAGGATCAGAATGAAGCCCACATAGCTAATCCTCACATATAAGCACACATATACGCTAAGCCTAATATCATTCTTTTAATGTAGGACAAGAATATTAACACGCAACATGCTCGTAGTTTATATATGTGGAATATTAAATAGGGCCCTAACATAGAATGTCAAGTGGCATATCCCTCTTTTTACCACCGCCTCTTTCCCGATAGGGCGGAGACTAGCCAACTTATGAATGTATTCCATTTCATTTACTTGGATCAAGCCCATATTGGTGCCCAACGCAAAGCATGCTTAATCAAATCATCATATAGTGGTCTTGCGAAGGGAAAAAAAATAATGCGGATAATAGTAAAGGGGTTGTTGTAAAGATGTTACCATGACTCGAATGACTCAGGACGAGACACGATGGAAGTGGACCGTCCTATGACCTTAGCAAAGACTTTAATTACTTCACAGATAACGACCGTTTTGTTTACATATGCATTCAAAATAAGAATACTCATTCGTTAATGCAACCTAACATGATACTACATGGAATACTATTATGATATGCAAGCACCTAGTACATCATGCACATATAAGCACATAAGTTTCTGATCAAATCTGAATAAGCTTTGAAGAGACTTACCTGGAAAGCAAAACAACAAAAGAAGAACGCAGCACACACCAAGCACAAACAAACAGTATCACCTAGATACATAGCGGAACATATATAAGTCTATGTCTAACTACCCAAGCATTCATATCATACATCATTCAATAAGATAAGTAAACGCATCGCAATTGCCATCCCATCATGTTCAACCATTCATCGTATCATAACATTACATAAGTACTATTCCCAAATAGTACTAATATCCATATTTTACTCAATCAATTCTGCATGCTAAGATGCGGGACGAACGTCGTTGGCACTTTCGCCCTTTACCAAATAGTACTAATATCCAAACATAAACATATAACCAATAGATTAGGCAACCAATCACTTGATAAACCAAATAACTACTAGTATAACGATGAAGTCCGGCGTCGAACCCACAGGGAGAAGCGATTACCTATTCAATAACTCTAAACAAACACTCTTATAGCAAAGAAATGATTCTTGACAAGTAGCAAATATGTAAAAGTAACCAGATTTAGGATCACAAAGCAAATTGATATCAAAGTAGAAAGAACATTTCACCTGTAATTCTCTGACAATGGTTGGAATTCATGGTCCTCGGATTGATCTATCAATTATTCATATTTCTAGGTCTACTTGACTAAAGTTGAGAGATTCGCAGAGATTCGCTCATCTTATTCAATATCACTAAAGAATAGCATTAAAAACTCAAGTAATCAAACCAAATGGCATATTGACTCTACACAATTAAGACTAATAGGCGCATACCGAACTCAGCCCTAATCGAATATCCTCAACATAGATCAATTGAAATCATCCACCACAAAGACAAAGAGACATCACTATCATCAATACCTTTGTTTGCTATCGAGAAAACAACAACGAATTCATAGCTAGAGATGCAATTCCTAACATGTTGATTAGACATAGAAAGGAACACAAATATAAATTAAGCACAAGATGATAACTAAGAACATGAATAATCAAATAGAATCAAATCCTCACAATCTAAACAACCATGTCTTCGAATCACAGGCAAAACTATGAGTTTAGCAACGCATAGGCCAATTCTCTCTCTCATTGCGTTCATAGTCTCACAATAACAACTCCCCACGACGAAATAAATTGAAAACAACCTAAATAAGTTTCACAAGGGTCGGCAAAACCCTAGTAGGAAAGGGAAAAAATAATATAAAATAATAGTTTTCGGATCCAAAACCGCGTTTCCGGGGTCTGGGGTCACGGCAGGCGCCGTGCAAGGGGTGGCGGGCGCCGTCTCTATAGTGTTCGACGTTCCTCAATTTCCTTGAACGAATTCCAATGTCGTGCCTCCTTGATCCTCCTTAGCTATTACATAGCCTTCATATGCTCCAAAACATGCTTCTTAAGCTCTTCCCAAATTCCATCCAAGGTCGGAACGTAATTATGCAGAATAAACACTAAAAACGCATAGATTCCGAACTCGAATACTTCACAAGCAACAAACAGAACTAGACTCAAACAATAGAAAAACTACTACCTAAATGCAATAAGAAACACCTATAATGCCTATATGAAATATGCATTATCAAATCCCCACACACTTAACTCTTGCTTGTCCTCAAGCAACCATAAGGAAAAACATAATCTACGCATCCCACATGAAATCTTTCACAACTTTACTCATCAAAAGCAACATCATCAATGGTGAAAATATAACCAAACATATAAACGTCATAATATGTATATATAGGATCAAGTTGCTTGCATGCTCAAAAATCAACCTTACCAAGGATAAAATGTGTATCTCTCACTCTCATGTGTTTAGGCTTTAAGCACACACTCACCTCAATTCCATATACAAGCATCAACTCAAATATTGACATTTAGATCACAAAATCTCCATCGGATATGTCAATGCAAAAATAAAGACATCAAGAGGACTTTCGCTCAATGGAAACCTTCATAGAAGATTCCATTCGGCGGGGTTGTAATGGGGCTTGGTAGAAACATAAGGGCAAAGAATTGTATTTAGTGATGTGGTGCAATAAATTCCGGGAAAACAGGGTTTCAAAACTCCCAACATAACACAAATCAACTCAATAAATCAAGCTCACAAATGCACAACATCTCTTAATATCATCTAAATAACTCCAAAAATCTCAAATCTCATCATCTTACATAACATGCAATCTCAACCTCCAACCAATGTATCTCATAACCAACATAAATCCCAATTCTTCTTCATTATGCAAACATAAGATAAATAGCTCTTTTTTTTCGGATTTTTTTTCTTACTTTTACCCCTAGGTGAATTTTATCCTCCCTAGGTCCAAGCTTTTTATTTCTTTTTTCTTGAGCCAAAATACATGAAAATTAAATGCATAAGAATGAGGGACTAACTAAGCACATAACATTACATCTTCTCAAACTCATAAACCACAAAATCACACTTTAGCTTCATTCTTCTCAATCTCCAAAATAGATTCCACAACCCACTCAAAATCTCAAAGCACGAGATAACATAAGGTAGACATGGATAAATATGTGGCTAAAAGATTGCCTCTATCATTTGAACTTATCAATCATTGAACGTGTATATAATTGGCCTTGAAAATAGATAACCATGACAATACTCAAGGATAAATACATAGGAAGAGTATATCACACAAGAAAACAAAAGGAATATAAATATATCCCTTATAAGGCTAAAAATATCTCACTGGGACAAATTTTTGTTGAATTTCAAGCATACTCCCAAACTTATATCATTCATGCTCAATTATATATGCTCAATCATATTTCACATAAAACCCAATTTTCAGGATAAGATCAAATCATTCCAGAATTCCATGGGATTTATAAGATCATGTCAGGACAAAATTCAAATTATATGGGTATATTTGATAACACAATATGCAAAACAACAGAATAAGTCTCACTTTTTTTTTTTTCATATTTTTCGACATTTTTCATTTTTTTTTTCATTTTTTTAACATAAAAGAAATAACATAAAGGAAATAACAAAGACTCAAAAGAAAAAACTGAAAAACAAACAGAAATTCAAACATGGACTAACCTAACTAATTCACTTCAATCTCCCCCCCCCCCCCCCCCCCCCGCACACTTACATGTTTCACTTCCCTCAATGCATAGAGACACAAAACGGAACAATGAAAATATAAAAATAAAGGGTTTGAAAGAAGCAAATGACTGACCAATTACTGTGATGGCGGGGTCTGGGGTCCAAACCGTTGATTGATGTCCAGAAGGGCAACCAACATGTACGACGTTCTGAAGACTAAAGAGCTTCTCCGCAAGGCTGGCGAGCTTTTCAGCAGTGCTCGCCTCAAAATCAGCAAATCGACGCTCGATATCAATCAAAGTAGCATATATTGGCTCAACTTCCTCTTCGACAACTTCTTCTTTTTTGACGACCTCAACTTCTTCAGCAGCTTTTGTAATCTCAGCAGGCAAAACACCAATATCCTCATCAATAACCTCATCATCCGCAACCTCATCATTGGTGGCCTCATCATCAACAACAGACCATCGTCTCACCCAACTATGCTCCGCAGGATCTAATGGAAACTTGTTGTGATAGAGGCTGAAATCTGACATCCTCAGGCAATATGGTAGTTCTGCAGGCAGATAATTATGATGCTCCTATCCTGGTCCTGAGTATCATTTAAAACACCAAGTTCTATCCGGACGCTAGGCCCACTCAAGCATGCCCCACCATTGTAGACTGGCAAGATCATAAACATTATTGTCATCAAGGCACTACAAACCATCAAGACAGACGCCCAGTCGGAGAGCAATCAGCGATATCAAACCTCCAAAATAAATAACGCGCTCTGACCTCACAGTCGTAGCTCTAATCACCTCCCTACAGTTTCCCAAAAATATCTGAACCCAGTCAGGGATGTACACCCCTCTTGGAGTCAAGCAGCAAATGTAGCTCTAGTCTCTCATAGTAACAACGGGGTAATCCTCCACACCCAGGAAAGAGTTACAGAGTACCAAATAACACAAGCTCAATGCAGGATGAGTAATCATGGATGCATGGTATTGTTCGTCGTAATCAGCGAACTCTGCTATAGCCTCTTTCCACATATCAAGAGGATTTCGAGCACCTAACTTATCAGAAAATCTGGCATCAGCAGGCCACTCGGTAACACCAAAGGCCCATGCAATGAGATCCTTAATTACCACAAACTTCCGATTCCTCAGCTGAAAACGAATCTCCATATAAAAACGATAATCCAGGGTGGCCAAGAACTCTCTCGCTAATGCCGAATATGTATAAGCAGACACATCCAAGAAATCACCCAATCCCTCATCTCGCAGGAGTCGATAGACATCCTCAAGTATTCCCAGTTTCTTCAACGTCGGGGGATAAAAGAATATGGTGGATTCATAATGCCTCTTTTCAATCTTGAGCCAACGATCCTCTTCTTTCGAGGACAGCAAATAGGGATTCTTCATAACAGGGATATACATGATGTAACTCGAGGAAAAACCAAAGAAAATCCACAAAAATGACCAAAAGACGGGCACGGTATAGAGGCGGCGGGCGCCGTATACGCAAAACCACGAATCCGAGTGAAAATGTTGGAAACCCGACGTCCACTCCTCCAAACTTCAAACTTTCTCGAACAACTTGGTTCCAAAGGGTTCTTTTGTGATAGGTAAGGGAATGGAATGGGCAAAGGTTGAATTTTTGTGGATGTAGGGTAATGGCGAAAA
The DNA here is from genome assembly GCA_037127255.1 of Persicaria tinctoria. Taxonomy (NCBI): domain Eukaryota; kingdom Viridiplantae; phylum Streptophyta; class Magnoliopsida; order Caryophyllales; family Polygonaceae; genus Persicaria; species Persicaria tinctoria. The sequence continues at coordinate 40,116,216 of JBANSL010000001.1, read as the reverse complement.
GTGTTTTGATGGATAGAATCGATTGAAACACAAGGCTTTAGGCAGTTGGATTGGATTCCAGTAGGCTTTTGGTATTCTTGTGATTCCTCTTGAGCAAGCTTGGTTCCAAAGGGTTCTTTTGTGATAGGTAAGGGAATGGAATAGGCAAAGGTTGACTTTTTTTGGATGTAGGGTAATGGGGGGAAGTATTTTGATGGATATAATCGATTGAAACGCAAGACTTTAGGCCATTGGATTGGATTCCAGTAGGCTTTTGGCATTCTTGTGATGTCTCTTGAGCAAGATTGATTGATCCCAAAAATAAGGAGTAGCAATATATGGGTGAGTTGGAAGGAATATCTATCAAAAAGATAAAAGGAAAAACTATTAGATCTAGATATAATAGAAATAGAAAAGATAGAAATCTAATCCTAGGGAATAAGGAAACTAATCCTAAAAAGAAAAATCTAGTCCTAAAATAAAATAGAAAATAAATAAAAGATAAAATACTAACCTAAGATAGATAGGAATAATCTAATCCTAGAGCAAAAAGAAAAAACAATCTTCTCGTAGAAAGATAAAAATAAACTAATCCTAGAACGAAAAATAACCAAAAACAAAAAGATAGAACCTACCCTTCTAAGTTTACCAAAATTCGGATTCGTGAGGTGGACAGACAAGCTGCAGGCGCCGTGTCCATGTTGTTGCAGGAGGATGGTCAAGTATGAAATATAAATAAAATATAAAGCAAACTGACTTCCTGTCTTAGCAAATAAATACAAGACTTCCTCTCGTTGTAGTAGAAGGCAGTCAGGATCGATCCACGAGGAAGTGTGTTAGCGCCCGCCTTTTCAGTTCCAGAAAGAATGCGAATTCGACCAGAAGAGTCCTCGATGTCGACCAGATGTCCTCGACGTCGACCAGATTTCCTCGACGTCGGCCATATGTCCTCGACGCCGACCACACTGTCGAGTAAAACAAAAAGCAGAAACGAGCAGAAAATGAAAAGCAAAGCAAACTGGTCGATGTCGACCAAATCTCCTTGATGTCGACCAAATCTCCTCGATGTCGATCAATAGTCCTCGACGTCGACCAAGAGTTGTCGATCTTGAGTAAAAACAGAAATAAAAACGTAACTTTTAAATTGCATAAAACGAAAGCAAACAAAAAATTTGTGAATAAAATCAATAAACTAAAGCACTTCCAACATCAGGGTTTCAGCACCACAACGATAATCATGCAAAATAACACATAAAGGCATAAAAGATCATGTTTTTTTATCAAATAACTTTTGTTATTAACAAATAGGAAAATAGAGGCTTTCGCATTAACCCTAATTGTTACTAACCCTTTTCACATAATTAATCCAAGTTGTATTAAGATCACTTTCGCTTTAATAACACAAACAAAGATCACCTTCAACTTTCACAAAAGAATCATGCTCATAGGGATAGAAGACGAATTCGCATCAAAAGATTGTACCTTTTACCGCATCACCTTAAATGGCTACCGTCGGGCTCACCCCGACCCTAGAAGTTGGGTGACTACTCGCTCTTCATCATGAATAAACTCATCAAAGATTTCAGGAAAATAAATTGCATTAAATAAAATCAAAGAAAGCCAAATCTGCTCTCAACTTCTTCTCCAACCTCTCTCGGCCACGATGCACTCTCTCTCTCTCTCTCTCTCTCTCTCTCTCTCTCTCTCTCTGTCTTGCATTGGAACTAGGATTGAATGATTAAAACTCAGCCCCCAGGGCTTTATTTATAGGCTTCATTCCCCAGCTAATCTAGGAAAGAATAATCTATCTATATCTAAACTTTCTATCTAAAACATTAAGATAAAAACTTGGAAATAAAATAATTATATCTAAAAGGAAATAAAGCTAATGTGGATAGATCTTCCTTCTCTTGATAGAACTTGATGTCTCTTGATAGAATATCTCGAATCTTGGCTTGCAAGTAACTCCTCTCACTCGGATTTCTCCTCGATCTCGGACTCGACTACTTCTGGAATGTCCTCGACGTCGACCAAACTCCTCGACGTCGAGTAGGATTTTTCTCCCGGGGTTGCACTCGAGCTCGAGCAGGCTTCAGACTCGTCGGGTGTACTCGACGTCGACCAAACCTCCCCGACATCGAGTAGGATTGTTCTGATCGAGTGACTCTGCTCGACTCCGTGTAGAATTTCTGGGCTCGATGTGCTCAACTTGGACCAGATGTGGTCGACGTCGAGTAGAACTAGTTCACTCTCAGCATTCTGCTCTGTTCTTGACATGCACTTTTCCGATTCCTCGTTCGTCCAATTGACACATATGAGCATGCGTTAGAAAGCTCTTTTCGAGGGATACAACTTTCATGAAGACATCAAAGCTTGATTCAGAACGATGAATGGTGAAAAGGTGGGCTTTTCTCCAGCCGCACCATCCTTAGCTTCTTCATGACTTTCCTTTAAGCTCCAAAGTGTGTCCGATTTCGGCGAAATTAAACAGAAACTAGTGTAGACTCCATAATTTGGCAAATAAGTGTAAAATACATAGAATCTGTACTATTCTAACCCAAATGTATGAAATGCATGCAGAAATCGATATAAAAGTAAGTATAAAACATGGCAAATTAGGCTCACAACAGTCCACAGAATGTGACTCCGTCTTTTAAATCAAACCAAACTTCATCTCAACATCGGTTTCACTTACCGTAACTTTCGAAACTTGACGACACGATTGATCCTACTTTATTGAATTAAAAAACTATATGCAAAATAGAAATACTACCTAACTACCTTGGGTTGCCTCCCAAGAAGCGCCTTGGTTTCACGTCTTTGGCTCGACGTGATGCATTCTTGATCAAGTTATTCCACCAAGATCCCCCACACTTTTCAAAACAAGAGCTGGAACCTTAGGAACTTCTCCGACATATCCATCAATTGCATCCATCGATTCCTTCTTGAAATGAGTAACTCCGGGAGGTTGTATGGTGGGTCTTTTATTTTTATTTTTATTAGTTTTCTTTTTTTTTAAAAAAAAAAATGTCATGTATGTTAGCAACGGCAATCTCTTTGCCGTGGAAAATTTTACTTGGTTGTAACAAAATTAGCCACGGCAATCCGTTGCTGTTTCAAATTTCAACAACTTCATGCTAGCCATAGCTTCTCCATGGCAATTATTATATCAGTGGCCACTGCAAATCCATGGCATTGCTAGCATCGGTGGCAAATTTGTTTTTTTTTTTGTAGTGATTAATTATATTAAATCAATATAGATAGAACAAAACATCATAATTCTATGTTAACTTTTATAAATAAAACAACACAACTAATTTCATCCAATTTAATGCTATAAAATTCACATAAAAAAAATTAGTCTGTAAAATTTTCACTTCAAAAAATATTCACTTGCACTCATAACTCATATTGAAAGAGTTCAAATGAAAGAGGGATGTGAGGAAGGAACCAATGCTGAAAAAAACATCCTCCCCGGGAGATGGAGAACATGCCCCATCACGCGCCCCCTTTCTCTACTGTCAAATGCCTCTCTCTAACCAAAGCTTCTGCAAATTCTTCACCCAAATCACCTCATGGTGCCTCCTTCCGGCCTAATCTCTACTGGATTCGGTCTATACGCCCCTTTCCTTCTGAAATCGGGTTCCAATTTGGGGCAAATCTTTGCCTCCCCAACAAATTTCTGTTCCGTCGGCTTACCGCTGGGAGTAGATCGGCCGTGGGTTGGTGGCTTGCTGGCTGGCGAGGCAAGTGCTTTTCGCCTGGTTGTAGATCTAAGGACTGGAGGGTGATGAACTTCAGAAAAAGAAAGAAGGTGCTCTCCGGGGGAGTGGTGGGCGGTGTGCGGGTGGTTCGATCGATTGCAGTTGAGGGGTGCTCTGGGGTTGTGCTTTCTTTGAGTGGTGGTTGTGCGTGGGTGTTTGCTCTCCCTTCCGGCTCTTTTGGCGGTGTTCTGGTGGGGTTTTCCTCTCCCGACTACACCTTCGTGCTTCTATGATCATCGAACAGGTCAATCTATATAATCTCTCATCTGATTTCACTTACTTGTATCCTCATGTCCAGAAAAATCGCCGCCTTTTGGTGGTTGGAAAAACCGGTGTTAGAGGCTTTTGCCTCTTCACCCCCTACCCCTCGTTTATCGGGCCCTGAAAAAATCGTTATGTTTGGGGCTGTTATGGCTTCATCCCTCGGTTTGATTGGAATCTTCAATAACTCTGTATCTGTTTATGAAAGTATGAACTGGGCTTCAGTCATGGCTGTTCTGATCGTTATTAATGGTGTATTGATGAATGATTTTTAGTCGCGTAAACCGTATCAAAATAAAACTCAAACGTACAAACTAGTATAGCAAGTAAGTAAGAGATCGATCCCACAAAGAATCAAGTATTTCTCAGCAAAGTGTATTTACCAATTAGTAGAAAGGGGGGTTTTGGTTGATTGAAATAAGAAAGAAAACAAAATAAAATAAAAATAGATTGATGCAAAACAATTTAGAGAATATCGCTCTACCTACAACTATCCACTTTATTTGGTTGACTTGATATTGTAACTTCCTCTTGTCCTTTTAGTCTTCCTATGAATGCCCTTGTCCCAGCCTAATATAGTTACTAGTCCAACCAGTCCTAGAAACCCTTATCAATCAAACAGTCCCTAAAGAAAGATTTAACCCAATTGATAGCTTTAAGTTCAGAGATTAACCAAGGTATTTGTAGTCCCTAAATAGGGATTTAACAACTCATCCAACTTCCTACTCATTCAATTAGTTCAACCAACCCTAAAGAAACAAGTTTGCTACTTAGGTTAAGGTTCACAACCAGGAATCTACAAAACCTTAGCAGTTGAATTGATTCTAACTAGTTGCGTGGGCTAGATAGAATAAAACAATAAGCAATCAGGCACAAAGAAGTTGAAGCATTCAAATATAGGAGATAAAGAACAAGATTCAGAAACTCACAACTTAATCCAAACAAAACTTCAAATTGCAAGTAAAACGAAGAGAGTTTAGCCGCCCATGGCGAACATCGCTCTCTCTCTAATTGTCTGATAGAACGTGGAATAGAATAGAAGTAATGAAAATAACATAAACGTGGCCTTAAATATCATCCAAAGTCGGCCACAAAACAACTAAGAATAAAAATTAGGGTTTCATTAAACGAAACGCAGCATACTGGCGCTGACGGCAGATGCGGCCGCAGCATCAGCATTCCTCTTGCATCGGCCCTGGCGGCGGCCGCTTCATCAGTCTTTCCCGGAAAATCCGTCTCGAATTTGCTCTTCTTGTCAACAGGAAAGTTATAGCTCTCTGAAAGAGCTTTTCAACGCATGGTTATAATAGTCAATCGGACAACCGATGCATCTAGAAAGTGCAAAACAAATTCAGCATGTCTGGCGACAACTTCTGCAGACTTGTTCTTCATTTAGGCTCGCTTCTTCTTCTCAGGACCTCTAGAGATCTTCGTGTAAGCTTCTTCGATCTACTAGACATTCTCATCCAATGTGTTATCAACTCATGTCTCCTCCTCGGATCCACCATTACCTAAAATAATCAATAAAAGCGTGTAGATTCCGACTCCGGCGACATAGAGAACTAATATGCAAATCGTGCTTAATCCATCAATGAAATGCATCTTAACTAAGCTAAATGCAACCTATTATGCCTACCTAAATGCATGCTATCATGTATGCATTATTGCTTTAGTTAAAACTTACCCATTCTGGGGATGGGTTTGTAACGGCCCGGGATTATGATTCCCGGGTTACGTTTCGAGGAATGAAACCCCTCGTTAGGATCTTGCGCCCCGAGTACAGGTTTAAGGTTTGAAATTCTATCATAACATTTTGAAGGGGTATTTCATACCCAAAATTCTAAGGGATCGTTGGGATTCCCGGGGAAGTCCCCTGTACCTATCATAAGTCTAAGCGTGGAAAAGCATCAATCATGCAAATAGCATAATCAAGGTGTAATACAAGAGGGTGCCACGACAGAGCCGGGTAAAAACCAAATCAATAAGCGTATTTATTGAAATGTAAGGTTAGACCATTTCTTTGCAATCGCCCAAGAGAGTTCCCACGTCACAGAAGCAAAGAACAATCATGCTGCAAAACAAACCTAAAATATGCGGGGCGGTGTCAGATCGAAGCCCTACGCAAAGTAATCCCAAACAAGTAGACACATACACACGCTAGTCCTAATAAAGATGCTTCTAGATGCAAGGCGGAATTTTACACACTAAAATGCTCCTAAGATCAAGTGCATAAATATAATAATAAGGCCTTAGCACCGAATACCAAGTGGTATATCCCTCTCCTACCTCCACCCCCTTCCGATAGGGTGGAGACTGGCCAACTTGTGGATGCATTCCATCATAATCGGACGGCACGCATGCCCAACCCGCTCCACCTTAAAGCCCGCAGGCATCTCATAATATAAGGAAGTTCATGACTCGATTGACTCAGGACGGGACCCGATGAGACTAGGTCGTCCTATAACCCTAGCAATGACTCTAGTTACTTCACAGATAACAACCGTTCTGTTTACAAGAGCAATGAGTAAACGAATGCTCAATCATGAGTGCAATCCTAACAGGATACTACATGGCATGATTTATTATGAATGCAAGCACTTAGTATGCACATGGTTACAAGCATGGAGATCTCTTTTCGAATCTGAGTGAGCTCATATAGGAACTCACCTGGAAGTGTAGAACAGCAAAAGGCAACAACTAGGTATACAGAAAGCCAACATGTCACAGATGATCACCTAACACATATATAAGTAATATAAATAACTCTACTTCTAATGTTACTTAAAGTATATAATATCACACACAAATCATCAAATTTATTCACCAAGTTAGGCAAGGTAAGTCATTTTCCCAGGATTTCTCAAAGTCTTTTAAAACCTCAACTTAGATCAAATCACCATTCAAAACGCTTGCTCAAATCATCCAAAAAAATCCATTTATAAAACATTACCCTTTCATCAACTTATTTTATTATTATTTCAAGACAAATCCGACAAGGTTAGTATATTTCCAAAATCCTCTTTTAAAAAGTCCAAGTCTCATTATAATATTTTAAATCGCAATAATAATAATATTACACTTTTAAATCTCATCATAAAATTTATATAATATATATTATCCAATTTATTTATATATTTCATATCGAATTTATTTATACATCAAGTAAGTCTTAAACCTTAAAACACTTTACTAAAATTAGGCCCAAGTTAAGAAAGGGGCCCAAATCCATTTAACAAAGTCAGGTTAGCCCAATCCCAAATCTGATGTTGTCTTTAAATTTTTAATGAAACCAAACCGTTCCGGTTTTTATTAAATAAATTGCTGAACCGGACCAATATAAAACAAAAGAAAACCGGACCAGATCACTGTTCTCTACCTCTTCCCCTAACCTCTGCGTTCGAAATCAAAACGGAAGGAAGAGGAAGCAGTGGCTCTCGCAGGCGAAAACCGTTACCTGACCACCCTACCCGACACCAAGGAGCAGATATTGGACAAAGGAAGGGAAGAAGGAGAGGTTCTCACCGAGGGGCGTCGACTCGCCGGAACTTCGTCCATGCGCGATTGGGCCTCGTTGGAGACTTGGGGGTGCGATTCTCGGCCTAAAACGAAGTGAAAGGTCAAAAAGGGGGGACCTTTACAAGGTTTTGGATCGGAAATTAAAGGATTGAAGGCTTACCGTTCGGTTTTGGGGAAAACAGGGGAACGAGGGGGGAGATGGCGGCGGTGTCCCCGGGGTGCTCCTGGGTGGCTGCTGGGCTTCTCCGAACGTCGGAGGTGGAGCTTCTTGGCAGATGTCCGGCGAAAGAGAAATAGGGAGTGTGGTGCTTGGCGAGAGTGAGGGTAGATGGTGCTGCAGAGGCTTGACCTCTTTGGTTCGAACGGAGGAAGAGAAGGAAGGCTCTCGGCCTGGCTTCAGGGGTGGCGGAACGGAGGAGCAAAACGTGGTGTCTGGTGGTGGTGTTTAGGGCCGGAAACAATAGGAAGGAGGAGGGAGATGGGGGTTGAAAGTGAAATGAAATGTGGAGAATGAAGTATTGTTTCTCTGATTTTCCGTGTCTCTGATTTTTGAAGGGTAAAGAGTCCTGATACATCATCGACATCAGGAGAGATGAGGAGTACAATTTTGTTGGTTTTCTAAGAATGGGGCAACCCATAAGGGAGGGGATAAGATTTACCCAAAGGGGATAAAATGAGTTGGAAATTAGTCAAACATGGGACCAAGTGTAGAGATTGGATAAGATTAGGCGATAGAATGCGGAATTGTAGTCCCGATATCGGAAATTTGAATATTCGATGATTGGTCTTCCGAATTTTGCTCTCTCCATCAATTAGATATTTAAAATTGAATAGGATATCGCCGACGGAAGAAATTTTCGAATCCCAAAATGAAAGACGGATTCAATCTTTAAAATTCAAAATTGGGCTGGAATTCATTTTAAATTCATTTTGAACTTCCTTTTTCCAAAAATTATTATTTGAAAATCCGGGCCTTTACATTATCCACCTTTAAAAACAAGTCTCGTCCCCGAGACTAAAACCACTTCAATGTAAGAGGAGGAAGTTTTAAATTCATGAGTCCAAGGACCATGTCCATTGATCTTGTAATCATCTCAGTTGCGTCTTCTGGGATTCTCACAACATCCTAGTCATGGTCGTGACATCTCCAATTGGCCTTGACAAGTATGCAATAAGCGCCCCTATCACATCCTCGCTTTGGCTTTTCGGAAGTATCACAACTCTAAAAGTTTTACAATATAATCACTAGGTCTTAGCAAGCACCCTACAAGCGCCCCCATAAAATACTTGTATCCACTTCATGAAGTATCATAGAGTTGCCCGGGTTTGAAATGTTTCAAAGGGGATTCCGCAATTGAAAAAGATTGGCCTCAAAATCGTGGAAATTTTCAATCGCGTTCGGTCTCTCCAAATCCAAGTTAGCCTGGTCCCTTTTTTTTTCAAAACCTTTTCAAATCAAGCAAACCTCTCAATTTCAAAACCATTCCAAAGCTTTTCAAAATCCGAGTTAGTTGTTTCCAAACTCCTTCAAAACCTTTCGCATCCCAAATCAGTCAAGCAAGTTCAGAACTCACAAGGTGGAATCATCCACCTCTAATGGCTAATCCCATATTCTCTTCCTAGGTTCCAATCTCAAAAGCAATTCCAAACTACGAATCTCTAGCCATTATTAGAATCGATATAACCAAGACATGCCACCTCATAAACAACCAACCATCGAGATTGACCATATGAAAACCATAACATGAATAGCCATTATCAACATTGTCGCACACCAATATATTAAAACGTCACACTTAACATTAGCATTTCATATTCTAGGTGTCAACAAATAAGAATGCATCAAGCAGGAATGTCATTTTTGAAAGGGTAGCACACAAACACATCAAGCCTCAACCTTAGCAAATCACATCAACATCGTTTCCTTCTTAGCATTACTAACATAGCAGAATTTGTCACAAATGGGTGTCAATCTAATAGAAGGACAATAAGTCAGCACAACAAAATTTATTTCAACAAGATTCAGCAAGCCAAGATATTCACCATTTTCATAGCCAAGGATTTAGCCGAAAATCAATTTTGAAATATCAATGCATAAAGGCATCACCACAATCACGTTTCAACAATTCAATGTTCAAGTTATCAACATAGAACCTGTCATGCTCTCATGGTTCAGCAATAGCAAAGTCTAACAACATAGCAAGCACAAAATATAATCACAACAACATTTAACTTAACAGGACATCGCATATCATTACATCAGAATAACATGCACCTTATTATGGACTCTACACTCTACTATAAATTAATTCCCAAGTATTTCATATCAGCATATAACATGATTTCACACCAGGTTTATACATCATTATCTCTCATTGCCTCAAACAGTCACATGTCATAAGTCTCAAGATACTATCATGCTCATAAAGTATTTTAGAATATCAGATATTGACATAGCAAGTGAAGTTATCATATTACATCATGATATTAATAATTCGAGCAAAGGTAATATCATGTCAACATCGCAATATCATACTGTCACATATTATCGGGGCACATAATATCATTATTACCAACACAAGTCAGGATTTCAGCAAGTATAAGTCACATTCTACGAGTAAAAGAATTCAGGCAAGGCCTATCAACACAAAACACCAATCATATCACAAGGCCAGTCACATAGGAACACCAAGACACTAAAATTCATAATCGTAAGTAGAAGTTAACTAGGTAATGTCCACCACCAGTTCATCATTCGAAAAATCAATGTCAATTCTGGGACTTGGGGTTTATGGGCCCACCGTGCTTCCGTTGTGCCGCTCCCGTGCGATTTGGCTAAACATGCTCTTTTCTACGCCATCATTCGTCAAAGTATTGCAAGCAATATTTTTTTGTTAGCGGAGATAGGGGAGAGACAAGGAGGACAATCCAGACTCCCCACGAAACCAAACACAGACCAACTGATGATGACACGACGAAAAACAAAACCCCAACCCAAGAAAGAGTATAGTGCCCTTATGGAACTCTACGAGGTCACAAGTGCAGCAAGCAAGACACATACCAATCATGGAGTAGACTAATCACATCACTGAACACTAACACGTACCTACCTTGATAAAAAATGTTAACAGATAGGGGCAACCAGAAGCATGATCGAGTTCTGCATGGGGTATAAGGGACTAGCTTGCAACTTTTCATTTCATATATCAGGCAAGCTTGATATGTATAAGAGACATGTATACACGGATGCAACAATAGATTTGTGTGCCATAAAGCTTATGTAGGATCTAGTAAACAGCACAGAGCATTACACGTAGGGTAAATTGTTCGTGACAGGTACACATAGGCAGGTCATAATCAATGTGGGATCACATGCAAACCTATCGAGATGTTTCACATCAGTTGGACTAATGCCATGAAAGGATCATATAAAGTCGTATGGAAACCATGTCATGAAACAACAATGTTCTAATGATAGGGTAAGTGCGGTATGTCAGCATATAATGAGCTATGGTTGGAAAGCAGTCCCCCATGATACTAGTGATATCTTATCAAGGATTAAAGGAAGGAGCGCAATCAAGAATAATCGAGGGGGGAATAATTTAACACCAAAATCACATTTCACGTATATATGCATTTACCATGTCGTAAGGTATAACACGCAACTAGATACGCAATTGCTAATTAACACATATACCACCAAAATATGAATTTATCCAATTAAGCATCGGAAGGGCATCATGTGATAAGGACAACAATTCAGATGAGAACACTCATAAGCATGCCACTAATCATACTTAGCATGAGATAACTCTATGGATGCATAACATTCTAACTGGACGAACAATATCTAACATGCTTGGATAATAATAAGATCGTGTAGAGAGAGTATAACAAGGCTATCACAACCTATGACAAGAGTGGCTGCATGAGATGCAAGTTGAGCATGTGATCGTACAAGTCATATCTCTACAGACATAGATTTTACAAGGTACTACATGACAGTCACAGATGTATATAAATAAGATGCATCGAGCAACTCCACATAATAGTGGGACGAGTCATAGAAGTTTAAGCAGGACTACTATTGCACCCAAACATTAGCACATATAAAAGGAATATAAGCGATTGTGATGAAAGAGTCACACGCATATCATAGTGCGAAACAAGACAATGCTCCTAAGGTATCATGCTTCAAAAGGACGGTATGCTACATTATATATGCAAGGGTAATCATGCGAGTGCCTTATAGCTATGGTGATGTGTGTGTGTGGTCATGCGAGGTGCCAAATTATTCATTTGCGGAAGCCTTAAGAATGTCAGGGGCATGCAGAAACAACATCGAGTGATGAGATGATAGGCACACATTGATAATCACCTAATGCTTAACATGCGTCGAAAATAGGCACTAACTTTACAACTGGGTCTATCAATTCCTAAACAGTTCAAAAGATCGCACATTAGAGATGTTGGAAAGAATACAACACTTTGCGAAGTCTATTCCACAAAAGAGCATATCATAATGCAAGTAGGGCATCAATACACACAAGCCATAATTCACGGGTCCTATAAGATATATTTTAACAAGATGAGATGTGCAGTTATGCAGCATAGGTTACATGTTCATTTAACAACTAGCACGAATGCATTTAAGGAGTCAACCAATCGTAACGTGACCATATGAGGACAAGGGGGAATTATGGCAGCAACGGCAATATGAGCTTAAGATAGTACGACTTCACATGAATATAAAGCACGCAAGTACACATGTATAGATTGATCGTATACAACCAGGGCATGTATTTAACATAAGGATATATCAAGTCACACTGTGATCCTACATGATGCCAGCGATACATGATAAGACATGGGTATCTTTACAAAGTGAACTAGAGAACATCACGGACGATAGATTATAATCATGCTAGGAATGAACCATCATATAAGTACATGGAATGGTACAACAACTATCACATTATGGGACATCATATTCACGTGATGAAGCAAGCATGACAAATTACCACTTAACGAGTCAGATTGGAATTCATAAGCCCTATAGGATACTACCGACACATATCGAACATGAATACAATCAAGGTACTTCGACTAGACTCACCCCGGCCAGCATATGTGTCATTTATATGCGAAAACATGATACTAACTCATGATTCGTACATACGTTAATTCGATTAGCATAACAGTTTGCAAAGAGTCAAATAAGCCACACCGTAATGATCTAAAAGCATGATAGACATATAGTGGAGTATAACATGGGTTTAAAGCAAGATAGCTAAGCATGGATACGATGATAAACAGTTACGGGTCCATGCAAATATCTACGACGCATGCACAAAATATCAAGTCATATGTTCAGGGAAATACGAGAGGATACCACTGAGCAATAGAAAACATCACGGAATCAGGAAGGTAAGCATGCTATGGTTTAGTGATCATAAAGGTACGAGGAGTAGCAAGAGTTAGACTAACATGCTAAGGGTCACACTATCATGATCCTAATCCAGGAGAGAGAGTATAAGTATAATGCAAGTTCGTAACTTGTGACATATGCATTCAATCCATCATTAGTATGACGATGCGGGGAACCAATGAAGCCAGGTGGCGCATGCCTAGGGGTATGATAGAAATACAACGAAGCATGACATGAGACCTAAACAAGGTGGCCAAACATGGATACATAATGGCATACAACCACAAATCCACATTAAGGATCATCATCATAATATATGCTAGGAATACCACATCATGTCGAGTCATGCATATATGAAACCAGGAATTATAGTGGTGTGTGCGCGTGCGGCGTGTTAGTTTATATATTCATGAAAGTATGAGAGAAACATGGAGATCATCACAGCATGACAGTTGGATAAGAATGTTGGAAACTAGGTGTCATATGAATCAGGTTGAACATCAAGTTGTAACACACACCCATCAAGTAAATAACTCTATCAGAATATCAAAATGGAACGAGCACACTATCATGAGCCTATTTGCAGAGAGGGCATCAATCATGCGGTTTCTTAACATATGACACATTCATTCAAGCATTAGTATAACAATGCATATACTAAGTAGATTATGCTGGGATGATATAGGCATAAAATGTAACACGAACCTAAGCAATGGATAAACATGGACATCAAGACATGTAGACATAATTTCACACTATGGATCAATCTGCAAGTCTAGGGGGTAGTACATATAGAATCATACAATCATGGACGAAACAACTAAGATAACCCGACAAAGATCTACAAGGACGACTCTGACTCACTTCCATGAACCCCGTGATTTATTTCACGTGACATATCCGTGTAACTCTCGAGTATGGTAGAAAAGGGCTCAAGTAAATAGCGTACTCCAATACAATCTCAAATGTGGGTACCCATATATCACACCGACATTACAAGAAAATCTCAATAAAGACGTTTAGTGGGGTCAGGAAAAGAAGACCAAAGAAGGAAGTAGTCAGGCTTAAGAGATCAAAGGCAATCCCACAAGGACCGGGATCCCGAATCTATAATGGCAGAAGGTATCCCCCGCTATTCCATTCACATAGGCATTTAACACATGATTCGCAATCAGAATTATCAACCAGGCCATCAATTTAAGCATAACAGTACTTAACACAGAACAATCAACAATCAAGTTATCCTAAGGCCGCCCTTCGAGGGGCAACTGACCGAAGGGGCAAAACCTCACGGTCTCTACCAAACTCGCCACTCCAGCCACTACGGCTCAATCCCTTGGAGTCTTATAGGGATGGTCTAGCGCATGTACTACCCATTCGTTTCCCTTTGTTTGATTACCGGATTTATTGAGTCAAGTTCATACTTAGTTTATTTGAGTTAGCTATTTTAAATTCATTTTGCCCTTTTTAAAACATTTTGAAAAACCATCTGAAAACCTTGGGCCATTTTCAAAACCACTTCAACCTATCATACTCGGTTTGCAAAACCTCGCTCTGATACTATCTTTGTAATGGCCCGGGATTATGATTCCTGGTTACGTTTTGAGGGATGAAACACCTCGTTAGGATCTTGCGCCCCGAGTACAGGTTCAAGGTTTGAAATTCTATCATAACATTTTGAAGGGGGATTTCATACCCAAAATTCGAAGGGATCGTTGGGATCCCCGGGGAAGTCCCCTGTACTTGTCATAAGTCTAAGCGTGGAAAACCATCAATCATGCAAATAGCATAATCAAGGTGTAATACAAGAGGGTGCCACGGCAGAGCCGGGTTAAAACCAAATCAATAAGCGTATTTATCAAAATGTAAGGTTAGACCATTTCTTTTCAATCGCCCAAGAGAGTTCCCACGTCACAGAAGCAAAGAACAATCATGCTGCAAAACAAACCTAAAAAATATGTATACGGGGCGGTGTCAGATCGAAGCCCTACGCAAAGTAATCCCAAACAAGCAGACACATACACACGCTAGTCCTAATAAAGATGCTTCTAGATGCAAGGCAGAATTTTACACACTAACATGCTCCCAAGATCAAGTGCATAAATATAATAAGGCATTAGCACCGAATACCAAGCGGTATATCCCTCTCCTACCTCCACCCCCTTCCGATAGGGCGGAGACTGGCCAGCTCGTGAATGCATTCCATCATAATCGGGTGGCACGCATGCCCAACCCGCTCCACAATAAAGCCCGCATGCATCTCATAATATAAGGAAGTTCATGACTCGATTGACTCAGGACGGGACCCGATGAGACTAGGTCGTCCTATAACCCTAGCAATGACTCTAGTTACTTCACAGATAACGGCCGTTCTGTTTACAAAATCAGTGAGTAAACGAATGCTCAATCATGAGTGCAATCCTAACAGGATACTACATGACATGAATTATTATGAATGCAAGCACCTAGTATGCACATGGCTACAAGCATGGAGATCTCTTTTCGAATCTGAGTGAGCTCATATAGGAACTCACCTGGAAGTGCAGAACAACAAAAGGCAACAACTAGGTATACAGAAAGCCAACATGTCACAGATGATCACCTAACACATATATAAGTAATATTAATAACTCTACTTCTAATGTTACTTAAAGTATATAATATCACACACAAGTCATCAAATTTATTCACCAAGTTAGGCAAGGTAAGTCATTTTCCCAAGATTTCTCAAAGTCTTTTAAAACCTCAAGTTAGATCAAATCACCATTCAAAACGCTTGCTCAAATCATCCAAAAAAATCCATTTATAAAACATTACCCTTTCATCGACTTATTTTATTATTATTTCAAGACAAATCCGACAAGGTTAGTATATTTCCAAAATCCTCTTTTAAAAAGTCCAAGTCTCATTATTATATTTTAAATCACAATAATAATAATATTACACTTTTAAATCTCATCATAAAATTTATATAATATATATTATCCAATTTATTTATATATTTCATATCGAATTTATTTATACATCAAGTAAGTCTTAAACCTTAAAACACTTTACTAAAATTAGGCCCAAGTTAAGAAAGGGGCCCAAATCCATTTAACAAAGTCGGGTTAGCCCAATCGCAAATCTGATGTTGTCTTTAAATATTTAATGAAACCAAACCGGTCCGGTTTTTATTAAATAAATTGCTGAACCGGACCAATATAAAACAAAAGAAAACCAGACCAGATCACTGTTCACTTCCTCCTCCCCTAACCTCTGCGTTCGAAATCAAAACGGAAGGAAGATGAAGCAGTGGCTCTCGCCGACGACAACCGTTCCCTGACCGCCCTACCCGACACCAAGGAGCAAATATTGGACAAAGGAAGGGAAGAAGGAGAGGTTCTCACCGAGGGGCGTCGACTCGCCGAAACTTCATCGGTGCGCGATTGGGCCTCGCCGGAGACTTGGGGGTGCGATTCTCGGCCTAAAACGAAGGGAGAGGTCAAAAAGGGGGGACCTTTACAAGGTTTTGGATCGGAAATTGGAGGATTGAAGGCTTATCGTTCGGTTTTCAGGAAAACAGGGGAACGAGAGGGGAGATGGCGGTGGCGGTGTCCCCGGGGTGCTCCTGGGTGGCTGCTGGGCGTCTCCGAACGTCGGAGGTGGAGCTTCTTGGCTTCTGTTCGGCGGAAGAGAAAGAGGGAGTGTGGTGCTTGGCGAGAGTGAGGGTAGATGGTTCTGCGAAGGCTCGACCTCTTCGGTTCGAACGGAGGAAGAGAAGGAAGGCTCTCGGCCTGGCTTCAGGGGTGGCGGAAGGGAGGAGCAAAAGGTGGTGTTTGGTGGTGGTGTTTAGGGCCGGCGGCAAGAGGAAGGAGGAGGGAGATGGGGGTTGAAAGTGAAATGAAATGTGGAGAATGAAGTATCGTGTCTCTGATTTTGCGTGTCTCTGATTTTTTAAGGGTAAAGAGTCCAAGCTGATACATCACCGAAATCAGGAGAGAGGAGGAGTACAATTTGTTGGTTTTCTAAGAATGGGGCAACCCATAAAGGAGGGGATAAGATTTACCCAAAGGGGATAAAATGAGTTGGAAATTAGTCAAATATGGGACCAAGTGTAGAGATTGGATAAGATTAGGCGATAGAATGCGGAATTGTAGTCCCGATGTTGGAAATTTGAATATCCGACGATTGGTCTTCCGACACTACTACATATAAGCAAATGTATCACCTAAAAGTATTACATTATCACTAAAATATGTTACATTAGGGCAAAGGTAACATTTTTTTTTGGATTACATTTGCGGTCGTTGCATTTGATCTAGTGTAACAGTTTTTAATTGATAATGTAACATTGCTTCATTCATGATACTAAATGTTACATTTGATACCAAAACTATTACTTTTGAGTTAAATGTTACATTTTAGAATAAATGTTACCTTAATAGAATTTGTTACATTTGACCAAATATGTTACATCCAAATAATAGTGTTACATTTAAAGAATAATGTTACTCTTGATTTCAACTACTACATTTCAATTAAATTTGTAGCCAATACGGGATTTGAACCCGCGTCTTTATGCTTAAGAACAACGCTATACCAATTTGAGCTAAAAGGCTTTATAGCAAAAACAATAAAAATGAGGTTAACCAACTGTAAATTTCAATTTCATTCCTTTGAAATATATACAATTACATGAAGCCCCAAAATTTTTGAATTCACTGTTCAAAGCATAATGTATCAATTGGAAGTCTATAGAAGCAACTAACCATGTTTACACTTCATCTTCTGTCTCTAATTCAAAGCCCTCAACAGCTAAAAGCTTGCTGACTTCTCTCCTCGCTTCCTGCTTCCTCTGCATTCTTTGGCATCAAGCTCCCGCTAAACATCAAGCTCACTTCGCCTCTCAAGTTCTTTCAAAGGCAGAGGAGTGTGTTGATGGGTTTTATCTCAACGTTTAAGAATAACATTTAAAGAAAATGCTGAATAAAAATAACAACTAAGAGAAACCATGTTGATAAGTGACAATTTCAAAAAAGATCATCAACAAATTTTGTAAAGTTTGTGATACATGCAGAAGGAAAGGTATAAATACTATTTAAGAATTTGACCAACTTTGGAAATAAAAGATCAAGAACTGGCCTTAGGTAATTAACCTCTTTTAACCAGGGAAGGTGTTGACTGCTCTAAGTACGCTACAGTACGAGTGAACAAGTGTTAATTTAGAATAGAATTTCTAGGATTCAAGCTAAGCTAAAACAGGTTTCCCTAAAAAAAATAAGAATAATTAGAAATGCCAAAAACTACTCAGAAACCAAGGTGAAAATGAAATCATACCAATTGGTGCATCGAGACTTTTAACCAACTAAACAATTGATCTTGGATCTAATCGCTTACTTGCACAAATGGAGAATCAAACAATGTTATATTGTGATTAGGTAAGTAGACATCAAGTCTCAACTAGAATCTCATCTTCATCTAAAAAACATTAGATAAGGAGCAATTCCAGCAAATATCACTACCATAACCCTAGCTCCAAATTAGGTCAAGACACCGACCAGGAGCAACATTTCCAGATCACAAATTTCCCAAATTCAGTAACAAAAGTAGTACAGACAGATTACCTGAGCAATCAAAGGAATGTGAGGCAGCCAAGGCATATTGCATATTAACATTCAAAAGCTAAGCTTGAACATGCTTAAAAAGATACACACCATCAAACCAAAAGGTCTACAACCACAAATGAACTAAACAAAAAGCCATGCATACATACCTTAAGAGGAAAGTGGGAAGGCTTATCTCAACAAGATCAATTAACACGCACACCTGCTGTTGGAGAGACGTCAAGGACTCCACCGTCAACTGATTTTGGAAAAAAAAAATACAGCGAAACACAAAGTTGAGCTCATACTCAATTACAAAATAATCATCACAAATACCTTCCTTGCTCTTATTTTTTTTTTTAGATGAGTAGCAAGTTCGCTCTCTAGACACATGAGGTCAGTCAAGACTAATTTCATCAGATTTTGAAGCCTCAAGGCACCTGTATCATCAATTAAAAAAAAACAAAAAAAAAATTGTTCAATTGTTCGATTCTGTCTTATTATCTATATAAAGTAATAAGTAGAGGTGAACAATTTCTATAAGCTTTGTACTTGTTTGGATAGTTACCTGCGTGAAGGGTAATGTAAATTCACAACAAGGCAATGAAACCAAGTATTCAGAATAAAAAATACACCGAAATGTGAAATCTGTTACCTACCTCACTCTATATGTCGGATGCAATCTTTTACCTACCTCACTAAGGAGGAGCATGAGAACCCAAGTGAAAGGCACCAAATTGCAAGGCCATTAATCTAGAATCAAATTTGACAGCATAGCAAAAACAATATGTTAGGAAGTGAATATAACAGATAACAAGTATAAAAAAGTATTATCTGCAGAATCAAACAATCATACAAGACAATGAGCAAAAATTTAGATCACTATCATAGTATCATAGTATCATACTCTTTTTTATGCTCTCTTCACTGCATTTCTTATGGAAAAATCATGTTATAATAGGAAAATTATGAGTGATTTGTGTCAGATTAATGAACATTAGGTGTATGACAGTAATTGCATAAGAAGTGAAGAAATTAATCAATTGGTTAGAGGCACTGGAAATTCATATTACAATGCTCATAAAAATCTGATTATAACACTAAAAAAACTTAGATTATAGTTTTTAAAATCTCATATTATAGTGCTGAATATTTGGTGCTTAAAATTCAAATAACATTTCTCATTAAAATCAGATTATTATGCTAAGACAATCAGATTATAGTGCTGAAACTTAGGTGCTTAAAATTCAAATTACATTTCTCGTAAAAATCATATTATAGGGCTAAACAAATCATATTAGTTATTACAGTGTTGAAACTTAGGTGCTAAAAATTCAAATTATGCTCATAAAAATCAAAATATAGTGCTGGAAAAAGTCAAATTATTATCATACTCTTTTTAAGGTGCTCTTCATTTTACTTCTTTATGGGAAAATCATGTTTTAATTAGCAAATTATCAGTTGCCAAGTTTTAACTGCACATATATCAGATTCTATATAAGATACAAGGATAACAAGAACTAGGAAAGGATTATGAATTCACTAACCACTGCAGGTGGGGAGTGTAACCCAAGGAACGATGACACAAAATCATACCCAAGGCAGGGTAAAAATCACAGTAGCCGAGAAAGATTAGGAAGGTTCTTTGCAAAGAAATCGAAAGTGTGAAGCAAAGTAGTATGTAATTGGCTTGTGAGAAGAGACAAGATCTAAAATAGACAAAGACATGTGAAGTATATAGAATAAGCCAAGTAGCAAGTACACTGCCCATGGCTATCTATTTCACTAAATTAAACTAATTTATTAAAGTTCACCTTCCAATTTCAAAGAAAAACAAAGAATTAGAGACTTACATTACCTAAATCCAACAAATTAAATCATATTTTGATAAGTAGAAACCATTAAGTAAGAAGAATCTAATATCATAAAAATAAACATGAGAGGATACCATTCCATTTTCTATATTGGAAAAGAAGGCATAAAGATAAATCTCTCTTGACTTGCTATTACGGTATTACACTATTACCTTACTCTCAAGATACCTTGGGTTAGGTCCATGAATTTGACAAATGAAAGAGATATTCTTCTCATTTGGATATACAACCTATGCATCAAACAAGTAGCTAGGAAGTAAGAACTCGTCAAACCGTAAAAAAATGCAGAACTCGAATGAAAATTGCATGTTGTTGTGGACCAAAAAATAATGTAGACTTTACCTTGAAGATGCAATTAATTTCCCTTTTGTTTTTTCCCTCCTGTTCAATCTTTCTAGTAGATCGGCCACCCAAATCTAAATATTGCTAGATAAATAGACGCAATAAAGAAAAAAAAAATCACAGTTTGGTTTTATGTATCCATTCTAATTAGGATTTAGAAAACAAGAACCTGAACCAATTTAAACCCTAAATCAAGAACCCTTTACCATTTTGAACCCTAAATCAAGACCCCATCAACTAATTTCAACCAATTTGAACCATAAATCAATTTCAAACAAAAAAGGGGTGAAATCGCACTGACAAAGTCATAGTAGGGACGAAATTAGACTGTCGTGCTTGCTCGTTAGCAAAGTTGCAGTAGAGAGTAAGGAGGAGGGGTTACCTTCGCTCTTGGTCCCGGTCATTCAATCCAATGGTTCCCTCGCCTGCAACTTCGTCTTCGAGCCTTATCTAGCTAGCAAGCCCTTCGTCAAGTGAGCGAGTGAGAGAGCCCTTCATCGAGGGAGCGAGGGAGCTCGTCATCCTCACTAAACGAAATCGTTTTCTAGGAGACGCCATGGACAAAGATCGAGCAAAAGGGAGAAACCAGATGAAGGCGCCATGGAAGCACACTCAAAAGTAGAGATTGGACACTGAGAAGGTCGTGACAACGAGACCGGGGGATTTACAGATGAAGACGCCATGGAGAACGGGGAGAGTGGTGCTCGCCCAAATGAATGATAGAGAGATTTAGGGTTTAGACTTTATATGTTAGGAGGGATTTACAAATTTTGACGAAATTTTGGGCGGAAAAAAATTCCGCCAAATAAAACATCCCAAAAATTATACTCCGTACTCTATCCAAAACATTCCAATTTATTTTTTTACCAAAAAACCAAAAGATTATAGATTTTTTTTATCTAAGATATAAAACTAATAGTATAATTTTAAAAATTATAAAACATAGTGTATTTTAGTAAACCTTCTATAACCATTAAGCTAGAATAACATTTTGATTTTCTATACTTTTAAATATACTAGGATAGTTGTGCGCGCTTCGCGCGCGACATATGTGGTAGCAATTCATTTGGATAAAAATAAGGCAGTGTAGGGTTTTTAAACTCCCGTTCAAGCATTATCACCTAGGCCCTAGCATGTCCAAGAGCTAGATCTTTTTATAAGGTACCATCGCATTTTCAAATGACACCATCCCCACATGACAAGTGTCTTCAAGTTGCATCTTAGCTACCTTCATGTCCGGTGGTTCCGTGCTTGGTTTCCTATCAACCGCTCATGCTTGCCATCGTGGTATTTGGGTGAACCACCATTCATCAACACAGTCTCTACTATCTACTAATTCAATAGCTGGCTTTGCAAATTCAGGTCTTCTACTCTTTATACACTTCTGCTATTAGGTGCCAAAGCATCACTTCAATCCAACACATGAGAGTACTTGTGAACATTCATTTTTAAAATTTAATGGCATTGATAAACAGTAGGTTAAAACGTGGAAACTAAAGTAAATAATAATATGTACCATATGCCGTTGATTTAAAGCTAATAGCTAATGCATCTTGTAACATCCTTTCCTAATTTTTTTTCAAGGGTTAATAACTTATGCATCTCAAACAAATTCCTTCTTTCCTTAATAAACAAAAAGGGAAATAAAAATTCAATAGCATCTTGGCATATAAAAAATGAGAATAGTAACAATCGAAGTACATGATCACCATGCCCACGAGGGATGTCTACTTTGAAAAGGTGCACATGTATGTGTTCAAGCTTGCAAATACAACACTTTATATACTTATAGAACTTATTTCTCTAGTGATGCCTTCCACAACCTATATTCCACATTCCTGTTTTATCTTGGCTTGTAGTTGAATTTAAATGGTCCATATAATAATGATTTTGGAGTGAAAAAAAATATAGCTTTTTTTTTTGTAGGAAAAAGAATATATAGCTTTATTGAACAAAGACTTTAGACATGTAAAAGAAAATCTTAGCAATGATTAGATTGCAAACTTAAAATAAGAACCTTTTGAGATTGCAAACTTAAAATAAGAATTTGGAGACCTCAGTTTTATGAATTATATGGGTCTAGAAGCAGAGACAATGGCTATCTTTGGGCTATACATTTAGCTTACAGCTTGTAACATATAATCTCTGGAATCTGGATGCTCATTTCTCTAGTAGATTGCATTTGATAAGCTATCTTATAGCTTATTTTCCATCACCTAACTTATCATATTTTCATGCCAAATACACCCTAAAACATCACATACATTCACTTGATAAAGCAAGCAAGAAGAATCAGTGTCTAATTCAGCTACCTGAAATATTGTTGAGTCATGGCAATCATGATCTGAGTCTAACTTCACATTCCCTTCTGTAAATAATGAGCCCCAACCTAAAGCAATTAGATTAAACAAGGAAATTTAGCTTAGAACTTTCAATACTCCATTAATGCTTTGACAAGCTAAAGAAAGTCCTTTTCAGGAATCTTAAAGGTATAGAGGCATCTAGGAATTAGAAGGACAATATCTCTTGGTTACCTGCATTCTGCCAGTGATATCCACTGTCTGTTCTTCATCCTTAAATTTAACATTCCAGATGGATCTCCAACTTCCATTGCTAAGCAAAACAGAAGAATCAATTAGTTGGGAAGCGCAATTTACTCTAAATTTAAAAGTTTCAAACTGTGATATGTATATAAATTCAAATAAGATGCAAAATCCTAACTTAAAGAGAGCCCAGAAAATTCTGAAAGGTGGACCAGTCTACAAGAACAAGGAAAGAAGTTGGGCAAGCTTATTTGGTTCACTGCACTTACCAGAAGTTTTGAGGACTGTGTCTGGCGGCAGAAATTAGCAAAACAAACTCAAAATCAGATCCTGGTCCTTCCACATCCTTCCCTTTCACACGGTAAACTGAGCAGATACCTTTGGGATAAGCTTCAATCACGTGAATTCTACATCTAATGCACATCTGCAACGAAAAAAAGGAGGAGATTGAAATCAACTAACATCAAAAGCCAGAAGCTACATAGCAGTACAGAATTACTAAACATAGGTACTATTATGTGAGGAGAAACTTATGTTCTATGAAGAAGAAACAAAAAGAAAGATATCTCAACATAGAGGTCGGGGAGGAGGTCTATTGCTAATATGAAAGACACTTGTGAGTAATTTTGATGCCATGGTAAGGGCATACTCTTTTCTTAGCAACCAGGGTTCAGTAAGTAAAATGAGTATTCTTTACAAATTTATGGTCATCTAAAATCAACCACAAACCCAAGTTCAACAAAAAGAACCCTTCTAGAAAGCCTATAGCTGTCACTGTAATTTGTAAATGTAAATAAGCAAATATGAATTAGAGAACCTCTTACTTGAAGGTTACACCAACACCTAAAATTGGTTAGATCATCAACGTAAGCTCGCATTTAGTATATGCACATATAGCTCGGGCATAATGAATGCAATACATTCCTTCTTTCCAGAATAAGACTCGTAAACTTTCTAGGTGATTATAAATGGTACCTATTTCAGTAACATATTGGATATGTTTTCTGTAAAGATGTAAAGATTAAGAACACAATAGTTGTCTACAGTGCTCCTTTTTTTGCTAAAATTCATATGACTTTATGTAGTCGATCCTTCATTAGATTTTAAAAAATTTAAGTATAAAATAATAATGTTCCAGCTCTCTTCTGTTTTTAGATATACCAAACCATACTTTAATAATTGGAAAAGGCTAAAGAAGACAAGACAACATACCACTGCAACAACCAGGGAGCCTTGGGAAACTGCCACTCCAAAGCAAAAATCATAGGAGGAAGTAGTACTTCAGTAAGTTCAGTGAGAGAATCCTTCTCAACATCCATCCACGCATTGAATTATCCTGACAAAACAATTCAAAGTAGGAAGAAAAAAGAATCGCACGTTACTGAGATTTGAAACTTAATCCCTCACACATACAAATTTCGAAGTACCTTTGATTCCGGAAATTAGGTGAAAACAAATTATAGGCATCTAAAATTGGTAAAGAAAACAAGCGAAAACCCAAATTGAGCAACAACACAAAGAGAGCATGTGGACCTAATTATCATTACAAACACAAATTACATGTGAATTCCCAATAAAACAGGAAATCAAATTCCTGATGAATAGGGTGGTGAAGAACAAATTAAAATAAATAGAAGACGGTGGAAGGCTTACCTCTTAAACGGGAGAATCAACACAAGCCGATGACCAGAGGCCACGAGGGAGGATCAAGAAACAACTATACCGCCCTTAAATTGGATGATCCCAATCTTAATTTTAAGGGACCTCAATTTGAAGGCTTCCAAACAAATGAAAAACAAACAAATCAGGAAACAACTAAACCAAAATTAAATCAAAATATAAATTAGGGGTGAAATCAAACTAACCAGAGGCCGAGGGACCTCAATTTGAAGGCTCCAAAACAAAAATCAGTAGACGCGGACGGAAGAAGAAGTGCTCAGTAGACGCAGCCGGAAGAAGAAGACAGCACCGGAGGCAGGCGGAAACGTAAAGGGATAGCCCGGATAGGTCGGGCGGAAACGGAAGAAGAATACAGCACCGGAGGCAGAAGCAGCCAGATCCGTGCTCAGTAGACGCAATTTCAGCCATAGATAACCATAAGTAAACAATATATGATTTATTTTTTATTTGGTACCATAGGATATGTCTTATCTTATTTTGTTATGTATGATGTATTGGATTTTGCAATGTCTTTTAATTCCTATTCCTGCCCCTTTTGGTTGTTATTATCGTGTTGTCTTGCCTCAGTTACCATATTATTCAAATCTTCCTGTTCCTTGAATTCCTGATTGTTATTTCCCTATTTGGGTGTCTGCTGTCAATAATCTCTCCTCTTCAGTTGAATTATCTTTGTTTTCTTCGTCATAACTTTATTCCTATTTGCACTCTGCTTTCGGTGGTTGTTAAGAGTCTTATTCTGGATTAAAGGTTTCCCTAGGTGATTTGTTTTCCCAATTTTTTTGTGTTCTTATGTGTCATCCTCTTTTTCCTTTTCTTAATTTTATTTGTAAGACTTCTGAATAAGATATGACTTAAAACTTATTCTTTTCATATTGTTAGCTTGGTGATAGTTATAGTCTGTGCACCTAATAATGGCAGAACTACCTGTATCATTTCGCAAGCAGCCAGCTCCAAATAGATATGGTTCTTTATCTTGTAACGTTGGATGTTTCTTTAGATCAGACTTTTAACTGATATGATTTCCATGTGAAATTTGTGGTAGCACTGGATTTGGAATGGATCCAGCTTTGTCTTAATATCAGCTTTCTAATCGATTTGTATACCTAGCTTAATCCTATTGCGATTTAAATTCTGGAATATGATATCTTAAGAGGAAATCATTATGTAATTATTGATTGGTTGAGATTGTATATTTTGGATGTTAAAATAGCTTTGGCCCTTTGAAGATTAGCAAAGATTTTTGGCAAGGAGTAGCAGTTGTTGATCCGGCAGATTAAGGTATGTTTATCTCAAGAATTATCATATGACAATAAGGGTAGCCTTTTCTCATTTCATCTAATGATCTTAACTCAAGTTCTGGTTTCATTATGACTGAAATTCCTATCTTGCTCTTTTGTTTAGCTAAACTACTTCTACCAGCTTTCTTCCCACTTGCTGGCTTCCAATTACTATAGAAATTACATGCTTCCTCGTGTTTCCTGAAGTATACATGCCTCTGAACATCCATAAACTTGACCTTGGTCATTGACTGCTAAATGTTCAAAAAGGATTGAAATCTGAGTGCTGAAAAAAATGTCGGTTTCCATTAATTTGTAGCTTTTGATATTGAATCAGGAGAACAAGAGTATTGTAAATAATTAGTTTGCACAGAAGGATTATTGTAAGACTGTCTATCTATTGTTAAATGAAGGTAGATCTGTTTGACTCATTAAAAAATGCAATATGAGGATATCTTACATTCTTACCTGGAAATTATCAAAGTCACGTGCAGGGATATTGTCATCAAATTCTTTCATCGTGTCCCATGGCCCATCACCAACCCCAACTAACACAATTGAAAGAGGATATTTGCTGATATGAAGAGATAAAGACATCAAGTTAGACTTTGATAACTAACTGCACACAAACTAAGCAAAGGCAACAATCATTTTATCTTGCCTCCACAATTGCATCAACAGACCCCGCTGGTCCTGGGGACTTGGATGCCCACCTTCAGTATCAACACTTCTGGTAACCTGTAAAAGTGAGCTATTTTATTAAAACCAAACTCAAGATAATCTATACCCAAAGTAAAGTTCAGATCACTATCATTTCATTCAGGAAAAAAATATATGGTTTTGGATGGCATATGACAGAGAAGAATCCATCCAATTATATCAAATTCACATAAACCCAACTACATCCAGGATGATCACCATCCAAAATGAAAAGGTCCATTAAAACCAACCTTACATAACCCAGCTACACCCAGGATGATCACCATCCAGAATGCAAAGATCCATTAAAAAGTGTAACCTGTAAGAGCAAGTGGTCCTATCACAACCAGATTTTAGCCAAACCCAACTACGTCCAGAATGAGAAAATCCCTGTGATTTGCTATAAATCTTGAGAACTTGGATTCAATGCCATTTTCAGATGAAACTCGTTGTTTTTCAATTCTAGAGGCAACCTCTTGCATGTGAGTAAAGTTTAATCAAGTGGTTTTGAAATAAATATGATTAATTTTTGTATAAAATTCCCATTTATGTTCATCACTCAATTGACCCAGAAAGAAAAAGAGGGCTTAGAATATTCATCTCTGGTTAATGTGAAACAACATCTAGTCTAGTCACTAAAACAGAGTCACGATTATTTGAGAAAAAGGAAGAACTGTGGCCTTTATTTCAGTAAAAAATAGTCACAATGACTTGGGAAAGGTAGAATTGTTGCTATGATTTATTGATCCTGTCATCTTAACTCAGGCTATGGTTTATGATAGCTATGACTTGTGATGGGGATATGGCAGTCCCAAGGACCTTTTATACCAAAACAAAAAAAGGCAAGAAAGTAACTACCGCTATCTCACAAGGAAGTACCTGGCCATCAGCAATATTTAACAGGACATGGTACTGACCACTGCTCGATCTGCCCCACAACAGTCATGGCCATCTCAATTATTGGGGCAAATGATGTAGGTCCTGTGAGAAGATGATGCTTAACATTAATTGTTCTGCTAATAAAATACCCCTAAAGGAAAACACGAAGCAACTGAGTAACAAATTAGGAACCTGCAAGCCGTAAATGAGGGACGATCTCCCTGTAACGACCCAAAACTTCCTCAAAGCCATTGCAATGTCTTTCATCAGGGTAGAAACCGAAGACATCCTGGTCATGAGTAGATGCTGCCAGAAGGATAAAGACTATCAATTTCAGCCCAAAATATGGAAGTCCATCAGTATTAAAAAATGAAAGGCATGAATGCCATACATACCGTCTCCAGATCCATAACAAGGGATCAAATTATCCTCATCAAAAGCAGCTAATGTCTTCCCTATAATAGATATTGCTTGCTCATAAGGATTAAGAGTTTACCCAATGTGATGCAAGCTCTTTCTATTAAATGACTTGGCACCTATTACCAAACTACAGGTTAAAATATGATCATGTATGACATCAAAACACAACAAAAAAAGATACCAGCACACACCTGTCCACTCATTGCTGTTTGTAAAATTGATCCCAATGATGAGATTAGAAGGCTCAAGACCCACCAGTGCAAGTTCAGTAGTCACCTAATAGGATACAAAAGTCTTTTCCTTTAGTACAATATCCGAGCAAAACTTGCAGAGAACGTTAAGTTAACATAAAAAACGACGATTTTGCACTATCAAGAAGCAAAAATAATAAACATGAGTAAATAAATCATAATTCTCGCTTCCAATTAATCATGTAGTCATCAAAATAACTCATAAAGGGTGCCCTCAAAGCATGATATGTCACTGCAATTATAATGGATATTATCCCAATAACATTTGTACAAAAAGAATTAAAGGTGTGGATAAGAGTTGGATAAAAGTTTGAATTCTTAATATGATCTTCAAGAGTAGACCTAAAGGTAACCCCCAAGCTAAGAATTTAATATTGTAGGTTAATTTAGTTGATCATGAGATTGATCAAAAAAGTTGATCAAGAGAAAAAATTGAGATGTCCTTGTTCAACAACTTAGTTACAAACTCCTAAACATGCGAACAACCCAGATCTGAATAACATGAAATGATTCCATGAAAGTCATTACTGACATGTTTGTAGCAAATAGAAAGGATAAAAGGCATCCTTAAGAAGACTCTTAAGAGTAAAATGGGTAAACTAATTGGAAATAAATGTAGCAAGATTTAGTGAAATTTTTTTGAACTATTTTATATTTATATTTATTTCACCTGGACTACATGAAACTGCATGAATACAACCAAGAAAAGATATAAAAATAACTCACAACTTCAAATCCCAAGTCACAGGCCACCTAAATATTTTAAACTACCAGGAGTATCACAAGAAGATCAATAATAAGTTGCAGTGCCCACTTAACATAAAAGGGGTGAAACCCTTCATCTATCAGAAGCAGACTTAAAGCTAAATAAGTGGAAAGTTCCAAATATGAACCGTCTAATTTTCGTAGTGGACTGCAACCAATCCCCAAGGCAGATGCTGTGGAAAGCTATGATGCAGTTGGTATTCTCACATTTATAGTCAGCTCGGCTTCCTCTTAACTCCAGTTCCTTGTTCTATAATAACCAAAAACGGAGAGTGAGAGAAATATGGAAAAGGAAAACATTAAAGGAGATTTGTTTGGAAGGTACTTGAGATTCTACCGGTAGGAGGACATTGAGCATAGCAGATTCCACATTCGGAAAGTTGGTCTCCTTGGGCATCTGGGGGTCTTGGAACTTGAATTTCCATCATGCTCCTAAAATTTTCGGTCAGATTTTTCTCTCTTGACCTAAACATGAGGACGCACTCTATGAATATTTTATATTCATTAAGATGCATAAGCAATCCAAGGTCTCCAACATAGATAAAATAATGGAGCTGCATTTTTTTAGAAAACATAGTTTGGATGTCTATAGAAATTTTATACAATGTTATATCATAATTCTTACATGGATGGCTATATAAACCCAAGTACTATGCAACTACACATGCAAAAGAAAGCAAGCATATCAGTTGGCATGACTTATGATATGAGTAACAGAACATACACTTGATATGTTAAGAAACTAACAGACTTCATGCAAAGCAAATTGGTTGAAACTACTATTTGATAAATGGTAGATCACACAAAATATGACTTTTGACCTACCTATTCATCACTAAGAGATTTTTACAGTAAGTATTGAGGGGCACTTCGATGAAATAAGGAAATTAAAAAGGATTAAAAGCATAAAACCCTAGAAATCATCAAAGCAAACCTCAACCACAAATTCAATAGGGAAGAATTGGAGATCAGTTGCCCTAATCAAAGTGATGCTATCCAAAATCAAAAAGTAAGTGATGGAAGAAGCATTAATTTGGAAGATCAGATTCCGAAGCATGGATTCAGAATTTTTGGACGAAGAATTTGGAACAAATAATTTGGAAGTAGTTGCGTTCGAAATCTAAATTGAGTGTTATCGAAAATTAACCCTATGAAAAAAGCGGAAAGACGACAAATTGAACCACAAACCCCCTAAGTTGAATCAAGCACCTAAGATGAATTGACTTCTTCTTAATCGAAAAAGAAGAACCTCAAATCCCCTAAATCGAAATCAAAACAGCAATAGAAAACAAGAAGAGGAATCCTAAAGAGATTAATGAAGAAACCCTAATTTAGAAATAAACACTACCTGGAACCTAAAATCCATGAATACAACACAGTAAAACCAGTTTCACGAAAATATCATAGACACCCGGGAAAAGTGAAGTACGAGAGAAACGCATAACCTCAATTTTAATGGGCAATTGAAGCGAACACAACTACGGCAGTAACAAATCACAGAAATTAAGAAAATTTCGGTAACGGAAACGACCAGGAAATCGATAAATTGCAACAGAACAGTAGAGCAGCAACCGAAGAGAGAAAAAGGGGGGAATTGAGAACGAGGAGCGAATGCGAACCTCGAAGAGCTTTAGGAGGGCGTCTTTGGAAGAAGGAGGGGATTCGAGGTTGGACCCCAACTCCAAGAGCTCCTGTATAAGAAATTGGATCAATTGTACCTCTTCAACACTGAATTTGGTGAACCACCTCTAGAAGAAGAAGCAGTCTGTAGGGCGAAGGAGCTTGAAAGGGGAGAAAGTGCCGAAGAGATGCGCGGAGAGAGCAGAGACGCGGACACCTCCCATGATTCACTACTTGCTCGCCGTCATCGTTCGCGTTCGACTTCTGGACATCTCTCTCCGTCACCGATCTTGGAGGGTTTCCGCCTTTCCGGAGACGTGGGTGGGGAAAGGCGTTTGTAAATACAAAAGCAAAAAGCTGCGTTATTATTAAGGAAAAGACCGAAACGGATATTGATTGGAAAAAATAAATAATTTTAAATTCAAGGTTCGAAGGGTAAATAAGACATTATACACTTGGAAAGATGTGAGCCATTTAGCAAATTTATATATGAACAGTAAATCAGAACTTGCTGGGTCCTGTTTCCATAGAGGTAATTAATATATTAGGATAATTAGAGGTAATTAAAAAAGAAAAAAATCATGGAAAAAATCAGGGAAATTAACTGTTTGATACGCCAATATTTCCTTGATACGTTGATCATCTATCCTTCAGGTTTTCCTTCTTCCCGCCAGCTTCATCGCATCTTCAGTAATGGTGAAATTCATCTCCTCTTTTACTATAGTTTCATCCTTCTATCACTTCATTCTTCCACTTGTATCAAATTCGAAATATTAATTTTGCACCACTTTCTGGTATTTGCAGGTTGATTCATTCTAAATCTATCAATTCAATGCACAAAAGTTCTCTCGTCTATCAAAATAGACATGGAGACTTCGGTCGAGTCGATCCCCAAAATAGGCATGGTGTTTGATTCTGTAGAGGATGTATGGAAATTCTGGAAAGAATATGGAGGAAAGATGGGATTTAATGTCCGCAGACATTATGAGAATAAGAATAAGAGTGGAGAGGTGACTTCGAGAAGATTTGTATGTGCTAAAGAGGGTCATCGTGCAATTGGCAAGGGAGATAACTTGGGTAAAAGGGATCGAGCTGAAACTAGAACTGGCTGCAAAGTACGGATTGGTTTTTCACTGATCAAGGAAACGAAGAAATATAAAGTACATGATTTTGTATCCGAGCACAATCACCTCCTTCATTTGCCAGAGACTAGTCACATGTTGAGGTCACGAAGAAGCATATCTGAAGCAGAGGCAGTTCAAATGGATCTTGCAGATGACTTTGGTATCAATCCCAGAGCAGCTCACGAATTTATAGGTGCACATGTTGGAGGATCAACTAATTTAGGCTACACCCATCAAGATCACAGAAATTATCTGCAGAGAAAGCGACAACGAAATCTAATGTATGGGGAGGCTGGTAGTTTGTTGAGGTATTTTCATATCCAAACAGTGGAGAATCCTTCATTTCAATACTCAATTCAGTTGGATAATGAAGAGCAAATAACTAATATATTCTGGGCTGATGCAAAGATGCTTATAGATTATGCTTCGTTTGGAGATGTGGTTGCCTTTGATACTACATTCGGTACAAACAAGGAACATAGACCTCTTGGTGTCTTTGTTGGTTTTAATCATTTCAGAAAAGTTGTTGTTTTTGGAGCTGCACTTTTGTATGATGAAACCATGGAATCTTTTAGATGGTTATTTGAGACATTTCTGGCAACACATGACAATAAGCAACCGAAGACCATTTTCACCGATCAAGACATTGCTATGGGAAAGGCTATAAGTGAAGTTATGTCAAATACTTCACATGGATTATGCGCATGGCATATAATGGAAAATGCATTGAAGCACTTGATTCATGATGGGTCAAATGTTCTTCAAGATTTCAAGGCATGTATGTATGATTTTAAGGAAGTTGGTAGATTTGAAGAAGCTTTCAATGCTTTGCGTGGAAAAGTGAAAAAAGTTGCATGGTTGGAAAGTATTTATGCCTTGAAGAAAAAGTGGGCAGAATGTTACATGCAAGATGTACATTCTTTGGGTATGCGAAGCACACAATTAAGTGAAAGTTTCAACCGAGATTTGAAAGGTTATCTAAATTGCAAAATGGATATATTGAGATTCTTCAAGCACTTTGAGCGTGTTCTTAGGCTGAAACGACAAAATGAGATAAATTCTGAATTTGCTTCTCGAGAAAAATTGCCTAGAATGAAAATGCGGAGGACGCCCTTACTCAAGCAAGCAGGCCAATTGTACACTCCTAAGATTTTTGAAGCTTTTCAAGAAGAGTATGACTAGTCTACTGCTGCATACATCAAGCCACCAGTTGAAGGCCAACCAAGTAACAAGTATGTCATTGCAATTTCTAATATTGATGATGATAACTCTGCTGATATGCAATATACAGTTTCGGGTGATCCTTTGACTCAAACAGTTTCTTGTGAATGCAAAATGTTTGAGAGAATGGGAATATTACGTGCTCATGCTTTAAAAGTCCTTGATACGATGAACATTAAATTAATACCTGAGAAATACATCTTAAAGCGATGGACTAATGAGGCACGAAGTGATATAGTGAGAGATATCAGTGGGAGAATCATTCTTGAGGATCCACAACTGAGTGCAACACGGAGATATAGAGCTCTATGTCGGAAATTTGTGAGTTTAGCTTCTCGAGCTGCTAATTTTGAAGATTCCTCAGTGTTCTTAGACATCAAATTGAATACTTTGATTGCTGAGGTTGATAAGATGTTGTCAAGCATGCAAGATGAAGGGCATGGAACTGCTCCATTAGTTCCTGATCTTAATGAAAGTGTTCAGCAAGATGCTGCAGTAATTCCTCGCAATGTTGGTTTAAAGAAAAAAGAAGGACGGAAAGGAGGGCGAAGATTAAAATCTTGGACTGACAAACTACACATGAGGAAGAGAAAGAACCTACAAGTTCATGATATTGAAGATCAATCTATTGTGAGCAAACAAAGAAAGAAGAAGAAACAAGATCAGGGAAACAAAAGAAATCAACCATTAGAGGTATGCTATATATAAACAAGAACTTATGGTTTTATTTATTTGGATCAAACAATGCAGTGAAATGATGCCTTTTTTTAGTTTTCCCTTTTGTCATAACAGATTTTGTGGTTTTGTTTAGGGGCCAATTACTGAAGGTCCTGAAGTGATGCTCTCTTTTAATTCATTAGAGGATACATGTCTTTCAAATCAGGTGTGATTTCAGTTTTTTTTTACACTTATATGTTTATTCAAAAAATGTCTATGAAGTTTCTAACAAGAATTGTCTAATACAGGATATGAACAGGGAATCTACTCAACATACTTATCATGTTTTTTTAAATAATGTATCAAATATTAGCCTTGGTATGTATAATATGTATCCTATTTTGGTTTTTAACTTTTGCTTATAAACTAGTTGAGTTTGAGTTATAACTTATAATACATTAATGTAGGTCTATGATTGATGATTATGGGACGAAGATCATCAAATGAAACCTATGGTTCAGCAAAACAGCATGGTGATGAGCGGTTTTTAGTCACATAAACCGTATCAAAATAAAACTCAAACCTACAAACTAGTATAGCAAGCAAGTAAGAGGTTGATCCCACAGAGAATCAAGTATTTCTCAGCAATGTGTATTTACCAATTAGTAGAAGGGGGGGTTTTGGTTGATTGAGATTGAAAAGAAAACAAAATAAAATAAAAACAAATAATGCAAAACAAATTAGAGAAGATCGTTCCACCTACAACTATCCACTTTATTTGGTTGAATTGATATTGTAACTTCCTCTTGTCCTTTTAGTCTTCCTATGAATGCCCTTGTCCCGACCTAATATAGTTACTAGTCCAATCAGTCCTAGAAACCCTTATCAATCGAACAGTCCCTAAAGAAGGATTTAATTCAATTGATAGCTTTAAGACCAGAGATTAACCAAGGTATTTGCAGTCCCTAAAGAAGGATTTAACAACACATCCAACTTCCTACCCATCCAATTAGTTCAATCAGCCTTAAAGGGATAAGTTTGCCACTTGGGTTAAGGTTCACAATCAGTAATCTACAAAACCCTAGCAATTGAATTGATTCTACCAAGTTGATCAGACAAGATAAAATAAAACAATCAATCATTCAAGCACAAAGAAGTCGAAACATTCAATATAAGAAATAAGGAACAAGATTAAGAAACTCACAACTCAATCCAACAAAGCTTCAAATTGTAGACAGAACGGGAGAGTTTAGATCTCCATAAAAATAAGACAAAACATAATTAGGGTTAAAGAGGAATAAAACCCAGTCGGCCGGTCTCACTATGTTCACGTTCGGCCTCCCTCCTTTCATACGGTATGAGTGTGTATATATATAACCAAACCTAATAATCTAATCTATCTATATTATATTAATATATCTAATATTTCTATCTAATCTAACGAAACAATGGAAAGTAACTATGGAGCATTTGCAAGCCGTGTGGCTCCTCCTGCCTGGCACCGTCCGAACTCAAATTGCATTGCACAAGTAACTTTAGCTTCCAATCAGCTCATCCTTCTAATTTGCAAAATAATCCTCATGAATTGTATCTCAACCTCCAAATTCATACGATCCAGTCCGAAAATACCTGAAATATATAAAAACACTAGTGTAGACTCCGAAACTCAAATAATACAAATTAAACTATAAAATATGTAAATATGCTCTAAATTAATATGCAAATCTATAATAAAAACATGACTAAAATAAACCCTATCAAACTACCCCATGCTTAGACTTTTGCTTGCCCCCAAGCAATGAAAAACAAATATAGAATTGATCATCCCACAAATAAGATTTTCATGCTATAATTTTGAAAAGCAACATCATGTAGTAGGAGCCATGAATAAGAGAACAAACATCCTAGCAAGTATATGAGTGATCCAATAGTAAAGACAAATTTAATCCAACCTCACCGGGATAATGTGTTTCACTCAAGCTCTCATGTGTTTAAGCTTTAAAGTACAACTCCCAACTCAATCCAAAATGTTTTATACACCGTGAGTGTCATCACTTGCAAACAACATCATGAGGACTTTTATAAGGTTGTAACGGGGCTTTGGTATGAACATAAGGCATGGGAAATATTTAGGCTTGTGGTGCTAAAAATCCGGGAAAAAGGAACAACAACCAACCGGAAAAAACACCAAAACTTCCATACTTCGCAAACCATTCCAATAACACAGACTCCATTAAATAACAATAAACTCTTCGATTTCAATAGCCATACAACTCATGCATTTTTTTTTTCATTATGATGACTTCGTTTCTTTTCTTTTATACTTACTTTTGCCCCTAGGTGAATTTTATCCTCCCTAGGTCCAAGCTTACTAGACTTTTACTCCTAAGTGAATTTTATCCTCATTAGGCCCCTAGTAATAAGTCATCTCTATTATGCAAGAAGGATTACCTTATTTTGGCTATACCTCTCACAATGCACAACCATACATCATCTTTACTCAAAGCAACTCGAACATAAAGATTTTTCACCAATTTTC
This sequence comes from Persicaria tinctoria, assembly GCA_037127255.1. Lineage (NCBI taxonomy): Eukaryota > Viridiplantae > Streptophyta > Magnoliopsida > Caryophyllales > Polygonaceae > Persicaria > Persicaria tinctoria. The sequence goes on along the minus strand of JBANSL010000001.1, from coordinate 40,079,792 downwards.
CTCCTAATTCCCTAATAGGGTCAGGCTAATCATTGACTATGATATATTTTTGTGGAGCTATCAAAAAGAAATAGGCTTTACGGCTCAGATGGGCGTCAAGCAAAGGATAATATGTAAGGTAGATAGGGTGTAATATGGCTAAAGAAAACATGCCTCACTCATTTGAAATTCACAAGCAACAAATATGTGCAATACGGTAGTGAAATAAGAAGCATATGGAGAGTATAATCACACAATAAAAACAAAAGGGAAATAATTATGAATAGTCCCTATAAGGTCAAAACAAACTCACAAGGGTAATATTTTTGCTAGATTTCAATTAAACCTTAACTATGAACCATACTTGCTCAATTATATTCTCAAATCATGCTCCAAAAATCATTTTCAAGCAATTCAATCAATTCATGGGATTTATACAATTAAGATCATAAAAATGAATTGGAGGACAAACTAAACCAAGATGGGTATCGTTAATAACACCTAAATGCAATGAAATGCATAACAAAAATTGAAAAAAAAAAAACAAAAAACAAAAAACTAACATATATATAAAGACGGAGCTACACATGAATTCCCCACCCCATGCTTAAAATCTTACTTTGTCCTCAAAGTAAAGAAAAAGAATGAAAGAAAGGTAGAGGAAACTCACAAAGTAATCAGGCATTCGAAACAAGCTTTCAGTTCAAATCCGGAGTTGGTGGTGTAGTGTAGCCTCTGAACGGACCAAGAAATTCAGCAACCTCTCAAAGGTATAGGACTGGGGTGTTTGAGCAGAAGCTTTCAGCAACAACTTGGATGCAACGGATATTGTGAAACGTCTTGGAGTCGAAAAAAAAATATAGGTAGTCTCCTTTGCAATTTGTCCTGGCCAAAACAAAAGACGAAGAAAACACACCACAACCTGACACATTCCAACGTCCAAGAAAACTATATCATCCAAGAATGAAGAACAACAAAAACCATCCAAATAAAAAAAAAATCAGCCCCTACAAGTCATGCTCAATCACTTATGTCAATTTAAAAATATGAAATTCAAGTGATTTCAGGGAGCAACATAGCTAGAATAGGCACCACCTCAAAGTTAGGCTTGTCTTGATAACAATAGCACTAGAGACTAATGCAAAATACTCAGCTAATTTCAATTTTAGCAAGAAGAAATCAATTAGCTATAGGGAGTGCAGGAGCTTCATCGACTCTACAAAATTCAGCACATGGTCATAACACCTCATGAAAATAATTTCCCTTCAAATTCCAACAAAAACCACAAATCATTCCGTACATCAAAATTTAGCAAAGTAAAATCAAGGCACAGGATCTCAATGTGAAAATTGATCAATGTAGTCGTACTTGCCCAATCTTGCCCATAAATTCAACTAATAAGCAATCAGGTCATATCATACTCAATCAAATCCGAGCCAATCCCGTTCAAATATACCTCACCTTACCTGCCGATACGGAGCACCATCAGCAATGACGAATTGGTGATGGAGAATGGCGGTGGAAGCTGCCGGCTTGGGAGAGGGACACGAGTAGGAGCGCGACGGGTGGTCGGATAGGGATCCCGCGGCGTGGGGAAGCAGGTCTCGGAGAGAGAACAGGGGCTGAGAGAGGAGGAGAGGCGGTGACGGAGGGTGGCGCTCAAGAGGGTTATGGTGGCCCAGCGGTGCGCTAGGAGGAGGACGATGCGGTCAGGAGGACTAGCAGATCCGAGAGGGAGCGGTGGTCGGCAGGAGGTCCGCCGGAAGGATTTGCAGTGGTGGCTGCCGGTAGAGGTAAAGATCGATTGCACGCGGCCGGTGACAGTAGGGAAGGAGAGGGGAAAGAGGACCGGCGGAGGGGTAGAGGGCGAAAGAGGGGCGGCGCTGAGCAGGGAAGGAAGAGGGAGACGGGGTCATGGGACTACGGGAGGAGGGTTTTTTTTTTTTTTTAAAGAAGAAAATAAATAAAGAAATATAAAAATTAATCATAACATAAAATAAAACGAATAGGAAAAAAAAACATACCTTGGGTTTCTTTCCAACCTAAGATTAGACATTGTTAACGCCATCAGCAATTTGTCAAACTCTTGTGCACACATATCAATTAAGCATATATAATATAATGATAAATCGAAACTAAATAATATTATAGATAAAAACCGTTTCAACTTATCAAATATGCGAGCATGACTCCTTGCAGAGGGTATGTAATACCACCAACACAGTTCCGCTGGTGGCTTCTCAAAGTAATGTTCCCAAGGGTCTGCATATTCACCAAAATCCACAAAAGAGTACGAAATATCAATACCTTGCTCGGGAGCCACAACAATCGGCTTGGTACATGGTTCCTTGATAGGCAAGTCAGAAATGATTTCTTCGGATGAAATAGGAGCCAAAACACACAGATCCTCATGCGTGCACTCATGAGACTCCATGTAAGGGAGCATCGGGCTCTCATTGATCAAACCATCATTGTGTGTGTCTTGACTTTCATCAACTTGAGGAATAAAGCATTGCTCTACTACCAACTCACTCACCGGTTGATTAAGTTGGTTCAATTGTTCCTCAATTCGCTCCATCCTTTTAAGCACCTGCTCCAACATAACCTGACGTGTGAAAGCTTCTTCCTGTTCCACCTGGTGACCCATGTAGCAGAAAAAATCCCACATCTCTGAAAAGTCGAAACTTGCCAAGCCTCCGTTACTCATAGACTCGGCAAGTTCTTTGGTCTCAGGAGTCATGCCCTCAAGTACACAAACAACCATATCTTGCAAACTATCTTTGTAACCCCTTGCATAACGGGCATCCAATAAATTATTCACTCTTGTGAAATAATGGTGAAAATTTTCGCCTTGATACTGCATTAATCTCATCTTAAGATGTTAGTAGTAAGGGTGTCGTGAACCGTAAGATAGGTTCACAACAAAGTTAAGTTATATACAATAATCGGCAAACACACAAAACAAAGAAATAAACTTTGATTCCCCGGCAACGGCGCCAATTTGATGAGCGGTTTTTAGTCGCATAAACCGTATCAAAATAAAACTCAAACCTACAAACTAGTATAGCAAGCAAGTAAGAGGTTGATCCCACAGAGAATCAAGTATTTCTCAGCAATGTGTATTTACCAATTAGTAGAAGGGGGGGTTTTGGTTGATTGAGATTGAAAAGCAAACAAAATAAAATAAAAACAAATAATGCAAAACAAATTAGAGAAGATCGTTCCACCTACAACTATCCACTTTATTTGGTTGAATTGATATTGTAACTTCCTCTTGTCCTTTTAGTCTTCCTATGAATGCCCTTGTCCCGACCTAATATAGTTACTAGTCCAATCAGTCCTAGAAACCCTTATCAATCGAACAGTCCCTAAAGAAGGATTTAATCCAATTGATAGCTTTAAGACCAGAGATTAACCAAGGTATTTGCAGTCCCTAAAGAAGGATTTAAATCAACATCCAACTTCCTACCCATCCAATTAGTTCAATCAGCCCTAAAGGGATAAGTTTGCCACTTGGGTTAAGGTTCACAATCAGTAATCTACAAAACCCTAGCAATTGAATTGATTCTACCAAGTTGATCAGACAAGATAAAATAAAACAATCAATCATTCAAGCACAAAGAAGTCGAAACATTCAATATAAGAAATAAGGAACAAGATTAAGAAACTCACAACTCAATCCAACAAAGCTTCAAATTGTAGACAGAACGGGAGAGTTTAGATCTCCATAAAAATAAGACAAAACATAATTAGGGTTAAAGAGGAATAAAACCCAGTCGGCCGGTCTCACTATGTTCACGTTCGGCCTCCCTCCTTTCATACGGTATGAGTGTGTATATATATAACCAAATCTAATAATCTAATCTATCTATATTATATTAATATATCTAATATTTCTATCTAATCTAACGAAACAATGAAAAGTAACTATGGAGCATTTGCAAGCCGTGTGGCTCCTCCTGCCTTGCACCGTCCGAACTCAAATTGCATTGCACAAGTAACTTTAGCTTCCAATCAGCTCATCCTTCTAATTTGCAAAATAATCCTCATGAATTGTATCTCAACCTCCAAATTCATACGATCCAGTCCGAAAATACCTGAAATATATAAAAACACTAGTGTAGACTCCGAAACTCAAATAATACAAATTAAACTATAAAATATGTAAATATGCTCTAAATTAATATGCAAATCTATAATAAAAACATGACTAAAATAAACCCTATCACATGGGTTCTAACAACATTGTGCTAGTGGCGTAGTATGCTGTCATGAAATTGTCTGTCATGGAATTTTCTTTTTTGACAATGTATTTGTTAGATTTTAATGACATCCTTTTCTGTTTTGACATTGTCTTTGTTAGATTGTAATGACATCCTTTTTTTGGAGCTTCTGTACTCCATATTTTTTATTGTTGATGCATTAGAATTTAGAAGTAGATTTTTAATTACTTGATTTAACTGTGTGTTTAGCAAAATGTTGAATTTTTTGCTGTCAATTAGCAAAATGTTGAATTTTTGCTGAATTTTTGGAGGATCTATATATATATATATATATGTATATATATATATGTATATATATATGTATATATATGTATATATATATATGTATATATATATGTATATATATATATATATATATGTATATATATATATATATGTATATATATATATATATATATATATATATATATATATATATATATATATATATATATATATATTTGTATAATTGCATTCAAATTCCTGACTTCAATGTGGTATTGGTAAATGGCATCCTACATCACAACTCCTTAGATGCTGATACTTATTTGAATAAGCAAAATCAAACAGGAAACTTGGAAAGCAAATAGTTCATCAAAACCAGTAACCAAAACTTAGTCTTACAATTTAGCTCATTACTAATAGAGTTAAGCAAGTTTCTGTTCTTATTGACTCTACTGTTGTTCTTTATGAACTCATTCGCCTATTGATTCTTCTATTATGTTCCCATGCCAATTACAAGTTTTTGAAGCCTATGTGGGATTCGAACCCACACCGATGTGTAAAAACACATAGCTCTACCGTTTGAGCTAATAGGCTACAAAATTACCTCACAAATCGTAATAGATTAACTGTTCTTATACACAATCAGCCAAGGAAGTGCCCAAATGCTTACCCATGTCCCCAGTAAAATAATCTCATCCAGACAGACCAATGTCAACATATCAACCTCATCTCGAACATGATTGTTCATAAACGAGGCATAATTTTGTTCATTTCTAGGAACAACTCTTCAAAATTACATTACATATCATCTAGATAGACCAATGTCAACAAGTGGAGCTCAAATATTGTAAATAATAAACACAAGTATGGAGATATATAACAACCAATCCAAACGACCAAATTAGCCATTGGGAATTGAGTAGCAGGGGCATACTTGCTCTTGCACTAACTGAGGCCATTGGCATACCATCAATCAATGTGAATTTTTAAGACATGGGCATAGAACACATCTGCAACAAGGCTACAGGAAAGCCTCTCAACCCAACATTCATATATTATTGCATCTTCCCGTGTAAAAGAATAGCTCCAAAATATCAAAATTTTAATGAGTTCAATCAACAAGGCAGCAAAACCAAGTGCAATCAAACCAACCAACTTGCACAAATCAAATTAGGGTTAATAATGAAATATACCCCTCATAATGATTGGATAAATTAGGGGTGAAAACAGAATTTAGGATTTAGGGATTGACAAATTAGGGTTCACAAACCTGATAGAGGGATCTTTTAGCGGAGTTGCCTAGTTCACCACCGTAATTTTGGCTCTCTATCTTTGCAGGGAGGCAAACGACAAGCGAAGGTCGGAGAGGGAGCAATTTCCATCGCCGAGCCTATAAGAGCCAATTAGAAGCAGAGCTACGAGTTCTCCGGTCGGCGAGGTTTTCCATATCAACGAGGCAAGAATGATTTAGAGAAGGCGGATACTGACCTAGCCATCGACGAGATTGGGCGGCACCCTTCTCCTTGCGCAATGCGTAGTTGAGGCTGTTGAGAATGAGTTCTCCGATCTGCTCTCTCTGATTTCTTTCCATTTGACTCTTTTTTTTATTCTTTTATCCATTTTTGATAATTAAAAATGAAAATTTTAATTGTTTCAATCTTAGCCATTGATTAAAATCAATGGATGAGATTTATTTAACTCTATGGTAGAGTTTTAAATCCACTCCACTGAAACAGGACCCAAACTTGCTGCCTTTAGGGTAGGAGAGATATTAGGTTATTTGTTGGTTCAATTATCGAAAGTGTGAAGCAAAGTGTTGTACAAAATATTTTATCATTTTTAACATAATATTAATACTGTTTATTTTAATATAATTTTTAATCAATACTCCCTCCGTCTCATATTAAGTGTCGTTTTTCTTTTTGTGCACGTTTTTTAAGGAGTGAAAAACTCTATGAAATATTATTATTTTAATTAATATTTTTTATATAATGTTATACTTATTACTACTAAGTATCAAATTATATATAAAAAATTAATTAAAAAATAATATTTTATAAAAAAAATTGCTCTTTAAAAAGCGTGTCGAAAAATAAAAAGACACTAGTACTTTTCCCGTACCTTGTACGGGTAAGTATTTTTTATTGAAAGTTATCGCTTTACTTCTCCCTCGTACCATGAATATATTTCATTTCATTTGAATTCTTGTAATGATATCCATTACATTTAAATAAAAAATAAGTTACATCTCTCAAATTGAAAAATTCTTCTTGATTGATGACCTATGAGTCTAAGACACATTGCACACTTATAACTCAAGGATTGTGTGTCATCTTTATATTCGTCCTCATTTACAGGATTATAGAAATGAGACTTTAGATAGGAGCAGAATGGATGACTTACATCTGAAAGTAAGTTCTCCGGAGTATAGCCAATAGCGAATACATTTACATAGACTTATCAAACATCAAATGCCTCCCTTTTAGGCCTTTCGGGTTACCTGGTAACCTCACCAATAATATATATGTTAAGTTACAAACACGATGTTATGGCAACAAATCACAATAACATTTAAACTACCCAGATGTACCATTCTGCACTAAGTAGGATTGCAAAACTAACATCCCACACAAGTGAAGTCCGAAATATTGGCCATGAAATATTTCACACCATTGTCGTGAAACCAGCTGGAGTAAAACTATAAATTCATTTTTGGGATGGTTTTAAGGTGTTGCGTGTTACCATGGAGTCCATATATTCCAAAGGTAAATTCCATTTGAGTATTTCTTTTTAGATGTTTATATAATTAACTTCTTTTTTATTCAATATCGTAAACTGATTTTCATGGCCATGAAACATTTCACACCCTTGTTGTGAAACCAACTAGAGAAAAACTATAGATTCATTTTGGGGATGGTTTTAAGGTGTTGTGTGTTACCATGAAGTCCATATATTCCAAAGGTAACCTCCATTTGAGTATTTCTTTTCATATGTTTATATAATTAACTTCTTGTTTATTCGATATCGAAAACTGATTTTCATGATCATAATGTACTTCAAACCATGCCTATAACGTCATTGCACTCATATGAAATGCAATGTCAAATAGACAATTAAATATATCATTCAAATAAAATTATATAATCCCAAAAAGACAAATAACATTAACATCATAAGGAAATTGTAAATGTTCAAACAAACCACACTTGAAGCCACAACACAAAACGGAAACAAAACAACCAAATGTTCAACAAACCAAACTTCAAACCCCAAATCAAAGGAGGCAGCCAGTTTCTTGATTTGAATATATGTGCATAAACCTGGTAAAAAATGACCTAATTCATGATTGAACCCAATCAAATTTCCCAAATATGTTATGATTTAATGGGCAAATACATCACTTTTTACTAAAAGATTCCTAATTTCAGCTATAGATCAAAAAGTACATTTCCAACATCCTTGCCATGCTTTTCCTAGCAACATTAAGAACACCAATTCCTGCACTGAGCCCAAGCAACAACATTTTTTTGCTTGGGGAAGTCAATCATTGGTCTTCCCTGAGCCCTCAAAGCTCCAAAAAACCAGCGATTGCAACACCTGCTACTCTACATATTAAGATCAACAATACATCAATGATGTAACGTAGCAATGATCTTTATCGATTAGAAAAACAACTTCAATAAATAAAGAGAAAATGAACCCAGAAGAGATGCTACTAAATTATTGATAATTATACTACATCCAGAATCGGAAATCCTGTTAAAGATCAATCTAAAATATGTGGCGTAGTTGTCAATAAAAAAACATAGTTTAGTTTCATCAATAACCAAAAGGAAATAAAAATAAATAAAAGCACAATTTAAGCTATAAGTAATTAACAAAAATTACATGGGGCAAAAAGTTGTACATGCACATCATCATTAAACATTCTATAGTTATGCCTATAGTGTTGCAACAACTTGAATGCCCATTTGCTTTGGAAATCTTCAAACTGCACACAATGCATACCAATTTAATTATCCAGTATAAATTCATAGCCTTGAGGGGTTAGCAGACCACAAGGAAGTAATCAAGAAATAGATCCAAACTCCAAACAAATCAAAATGGAAAAAAAAGCTCCAAACAAAAAAATCTCAAATTGGATCCCAAGTTACAAACCATAAGCTCCAAACAAAATATCCATCTCCATGTCAATGTTCCAGTTTGTTACAGCCATAGGTCCCAGTGCCCGTGCTTTTATCTGATTCTCTAATTGAAACCCCAAACCCCTAATTGAACCCCTAACCCCTAATTGAGTATGAACTGAGCCAAAATATTCATCTTCAATTCTCTATAGTTACAAATTGATGAATAGATGATCATTTGAGCACGCTAAGGAATGCCAGATCTGAGATCTCTCTATCCCAAACTCCAACAAAAAAGCCAAAAATACAAAGTGATTACAATAGTTACAAAACCAATCTATAAATCTTAAAATTAAGATCCTGTTGATATTCACTCATGAAAGAGAAAATGGAAGAATAAAACCCAGAGAGATGGAGAATTACAAGGTATCCATTACATGTTGAAACCAACACTATCAGCAGTCATTAAAATGGGAAAAAATAAGAAAGAAAGAGAAGCCACCTGATCTCGTATTTGGTCAAGAAAGGTTCCACCTATCAACCCTGGCACAATAATGTCCATGACAATTGTTGGGATGTAGTAGTATACTCAAAATGAAATGAAGAAAAAAATACAATACTTAAATCAACAAATTTCTACTCGCAAACACTCATTGACATTTTTTTCAAAAATATAAGAAGATCGCCTCAGACAGAAGAGGGTATAGACCATTAATGCAACCTTCAGCCACAACACCAATGCACAAAACTGCATCTTCTCTTTCTTTCCAGGATTGATCATATGTAGAGGAAAGTTTGGCATGCAGAAGAGTGTAGAAATGATGTTACAACAATAACAACTAACACTCCCAAAATCTAAATAAGATCGATATGCAGCTTCTCTTTTTTAAAAGAATTCTCTCCTCTAGCTCATCTACTGAATAATATGATAAAAGTTAAAAGACATATGCATCTTGTCTAAAAGGTTGATCATTTATGATTTGGAAAAATGCCAACCAAACCCAAGTGTATCATTTAATTTTATACAAACCGATATAAGAATCACCATACATCATAATCCCTAACATCTTAGCAAGAACATGAACATCTTTTTAGCATCCACCATTGTTACAAAGGCCACAAAACACAAACGTTTACATGAAGATGCGATTCTGTACTGACTTACTCCCTCCAATTAGATCCAATTTCAAATCAAATATAAAAACAAACCCAAAATGAAAAAGAAACTACCACAAGAATTACAAAAAAAAAATAAAAAATTATCAAGCCCGTCAAGTGAACCGACATTTGATTATCTTAGGAACTACTAAAATGTTAAATGTTCACAATCTTCCTTCATCGCAAATGTTCCTTCATTAGTTCCTCGCAATGTTCCTTCAAAACTCGATGTAGAAAACATTATTATAACTCAAATCAAGAGAAAATGATCGATAAATTCTACTACTATTAGATTCAGATGGGTAAGATCAATAGTAAGGCTTGTGAATTACCATCGTCGATATCTTCGATGCTAAAAAAATAAATATCGTGAGAAAATCACACCAAAATGAAATATCCCCCAAAATAGAAACATTAAAAAACAAAATTACATGGATATCTATGATGAATCATTTTAAGGCCACATTTTGCAAGGATAATGGGTATTTTTTTATATCTAAATATCATGTTCATGTAAAACATCGCATACAACAAAGGTAAAATCACGTAATTTTACACAAACATGCTCAAACACTTTAATAAATTTCATCAACATATTTTTGCTTTATATGAATAGGCACAAAGGTAATGTTCAAATGTCAATCTTGTCATATTAAAATCATAAAGAACGATTTATACACACATTAAGCTATTGCATTTTTCGTGTGTATCGATATATTATCTAATATATCATGTCATAGATTGATAAAACATAGGTGAAATCCTCCAATTTAATCAACCCCAATTTTCCTGAACCGGTAAATATATAAAAATCTCCAAAAGGAAGGAAGGAACTCTAATTAAAGCAAATAAAAGATCCCCTGTAGTTATTATAAAACCCCACCGCAATAAATTTGTAGGTTTTTATAATCTTAAAGTATTAGATATTAAAAAATGTGTTTCATGCCCATTAACTATTTCACACCATGGATGTGAAACGTGCTGAGATAAAACTATGGATTCATCATTGTGATGGTTTTAAGGTGCGGCATGTTACCATGAGAGTCCATATATTCCAAATGTAACCCAACGACAACAAATTGCGTTCATAGTAAACAACAATCATAGTAAACAACTCCAGTGCATAAGGTTCAACATCCAAGTTCTCTTGGCCAACAACATAAGTTACAAAACAACAAAAAAAAAACAGGGAGGAAATAAGGACATGGCAAAAAAATCAGCAACATATGAGAACATACTTGATAGTGAGACACTAAGGGAAAAATCATCTTCAATCAATCTACAGAATGAAAGAAAAAGACAATGAATGCAAATTATGTATACAACAACATGATTTACTAAATTTCCAACCTTTTTTTGCCTTCCAAAACAATAAGATTAGTTTTTTTTTTTTGTTTCTCAGCAATCAAAATCAGTAGCAAGTACGTTATACTTCGATTAATCTGGGTAATATTCAACAGTTATAAATGGAAGGATAAAGAAAGCTTATAGGAACCACAACTCACAAGTTCATTCACAAGAGTAGCAGTGATCCCTTTCCCCAACAAACTCAACTGCTCTAACATAGTTTCTGCATCTCGAAGTGAACCATTAGCATTCATAGTGAACAACATTCATAGTAAACAACTCCAGTGCATCAGGTTCAACATCCAAGTTCTCTTGGGCTGCTATCCGATGCAATCTACTTACAATTTCAACATCTTTAGTGCTCAGAAGAACATCTTAAAAAATATCATGAAGAGGAAGCGCTGCCCATGTCTTAAAAAATCAAGCCATATATACTTGATAACATCAAAGACATAATCTATGGTTGAATTTCGCAAGGATTCTTCCTCTGAAGTGGGAGAGAGAAAATCACAAAAATCAAGTATCTCTACAAGACCGCATCGATGACCAAGTAAGTAAAGTAAACGAACAACATCAACATCAAGTCAGTAAAGTAAACGAACAACATCAAAGATAGAATCTAGGATTTTTTTTCATCACACCAACCTCTCTTTGTTATCTAAGAAGCAAACAATATTTGACAAACAATTAGATTGAATCAATATAGCAGCAGTTCCTAAAACCCCCTAAAAATTGTGTTCCACAAAACAATATCCCTTTCAGGCATATTGTCGAACACCTTGTGGGCAAACCCAACTTTGGAGAAATTTAGATGCATATCAATAGCCACAAACCCAACAAATACATTGACATCAAATCCATCAACAATCACATGTGAATGAAGCATCATACTAATCTTCTCGCACTAATCTGCCCCAAAAGCCGAGATCGCAAAAGTGTAGGTGAAATAAACTTGTTAAGAAAATTCTAAATGAAAACTCAAATGGAACCAAACCAAACCCTAAATGTCCCAAAAATGCTTTAGCTTGAATTCAAAATCCTTAATTTCAACCAAATCAAACCCTAATTTTCGCAAAATACTTGATTGAAATCAAAATCCCCAATAACAACCAACAAAACCCTAATTAAAAATATCAAAACAAATTCAATTACATACTTAGCGATGTAGTTCCATTAGTGCCGCCTCCGAGTCACAACCTTGAAGTGAGGGCAATGGTGAGTCACCACCATCGGATTTGGTCCGCCATTAGAGGGGAAGATTGAATGAAATAGAGAGAAAGAGATGCACCATGCCCTAGCTGCCGCCGCCGCCTTTGCCTCCTCTCCGCCTCTTCCTCCTCCTCTTAACCCTCTCGATCCCTGCAGGATTGTCCAACAATCGCCACCACCACCATAAAAAATGACGTCGCTTCGACGTTCGACAAAGAGCAAGATGACGCGGCGGCGATCGACGATGACGGTGCCTTCATCTGCTCTGAATGGGCTTCACACCCCCGAGCATTGGATATCACTTACATCCGCGCTCCATGCCCGTCGTTTTTCTTTCACATGCACAGAGCAACAGAGGGGAGAAGTTGAGGGGAAGAGGGAGATTAGCGTTGTGAATTTGAGCAGTTGAAGAGAACGTGGTTGAAAAAGTAATTTCTTAAGTTGGACACGTGGCTCAATTTTTTGTGAAGGCTTTGCTTCTAAAATAATAAGTATAAAGGGTGGATTTAATTTGAGATGGAGGGAGTAAATGATATGCAAACTTAACAATTAATACTTTAAAAACCTTTCGTTATTAAACATAAAAATAATATACTTTCCATATTGAGTTCTCTAAATCTATTTAGTATAGCTAGGGAGGGCCTACCACTATTATATGTAAATATAAATACAAATTTTAATAAAGTTGATAAAATAATAAATGATCCTAAACTTAAAAACAATTTATTTTATATAATATTATATATTTTTTAATCATATTATTAATATAGTTTTTTAATATTAAAAAATGAATGACAAGCTCTATGGCAATTAATACTTTAAAAACACTCATTGACTAGTAGATATACCTGTTTTAGACATAATGCAATATTGGAGATAATAAATAATGTACAACAATAATCTTAGAATTTAATTTATTTAAAATAAATTTAGTAAAGTAAAAAAAAATTGGCATAAATAAAAAAAAAACTAAATTCAACATCATTTTAAATAATGTTACAATAAAATGTAAAAGTGTTGCATATATAAAAAGTGTTGCATAATTTTAAATAATGTTACATCCAATGTAACATAATTTGTGCAAATGTAACATTTTGATAATAAAGGTTAAAACATGTTACAATAGATACCTAAGGTAACGGTTTTTTAAAATGTTACATAATAAATGTTACATTTGGGCTATATATGTAGTAGTCCGAATTCCGCTCTCTCCATCGATTAGATATTTAAAATTGAATAGGATATCGCCAACGGAAGAAATTTTCCAATCCCGAAATAAAAGACGGATTCGATCTTTAAAATTAAAAATTGGGTTGGAATTCATTTTAAATTCATTTTTAACTTCGTTTTTCCAAAAATTAATATTTGAAAATCCGGGCCTTTACAGGGTTAAAATGCATAATAACAGGTTCGTCTTTGATCAATCTGGGCTTATTTTTCTTATCATCTTCGTTAGCACTAGTGAAATGTTTAATTCGGACTTATGATCTGGTCTGTCTGTTGTGTTTGATAAAAATTAACACCTTCTCCTTGTGTCTAAACAAAAATGTGAAGGAGGTCTCTGCTCCTTCACCCCTCAACTCCCGAATTTTGGGCCCTCAAAAAATAGTGGAGAAACTGTCATCTAAAGGGCTTGCACCCCTTTCTGATGATGAAGTGAACTCCATGCTTACTCTATCGGAGGCTTTGTGGTCCTTTCGGGCTGCAGTCTTTCGTATGAAGGTCTACTTTATTTGTCATTATTTCCCAATACAAAACTCTTATGATGTAAATCTTTGTTTCTTGATGCCTAGCCTTATGACAACCATTCCTTTCAAGTGCAGGGAGGCTTAAAATATACTCGTTCATGATGTGGTGCAGGTGAATCACAAGGGGGCTACACCGTTGAATAAACTATGCTCTAAGGAACTTGTTATTTTTGTTAAATAACCTATCTCTTATGATAATCACATCACCATTAAAATGGATAAAACTTATTTGCTTGCTGATCTTGTTTCTTCCCACAAGATTTTTGTTTTTCTGCAGCTTGGAGTAGTTGTTTTTCTCACAACCGTCCCCAACACTTGCGAGTTTGATTTCTACAAAGCTTATTCGGCTTCTTCCGAGCTGGTGGGGGAGCTCGACAACTTTCGAGCTCTTGTCTTAAACTACAGATTTAGTGGCATAGTTAATAAAGATGACAAGGCTAGATGGCTCACGAGGTTTGATGTATCACATCTCTTTCGGAGATCGGTTGGTTATCCAAGGGATTGCCATTTTGTCTCATTGAATTTTTTTCCCTTTCGGAGATCGGTTGGTTAAGCAGTAGTCCAGACTCAGCTTCGAAGGCATGACACATGTTTTTGGTTGATTTAAATATTTTCTGCTGAAATGCCTTCTGATAGTAAGCTTACCTTGCTCTTGTTTTGTTTGCGGAAACTATTAACCCATAAAATGGCTTTGAACTATCATCGCCCTGCAAAGGGAAAGAAAAGAATGTTGGAGAGGCTTATTGTTTATGCACTCATAGAATTTATGTTTGTATGGAGTATGATAATTTGTTTTGAAATCCATCTCAATTGTGACCTGGATGGGTATAGTTTTTTCTTGGGTAAATGGAGTAATTCTTGGTACCTTTTAAGGCCATGGCTAAAACACATGAACACTAAACGAATTAGGAGGGGTCTAATAATGATCACTTACAAACTCGTATGTACATCCTACTGTGGTTGTAAATGGAAATCTATAATTTTGACCATGCGTATAGTATATATTAAGAATATAAATGGCTTCTATAATACGGCTTTGCCGTTGGAGATGTGGCTACACTGCCATTGTTCGAACAATTCTAGAAGTGGCCTGGACAACCTTTGTTTTGCTTCCTCGCTAACTGATGTCTCTAAAGTAGCCATGTTTTTATGCACATTTTAGTTCCATATTCTATACACTTTGCATATTTCGGGTTGGGAATATGTCGAATTTATGTAGTATACGCTTATTTGCCAGAAATGGAGATCTACATAAGTTTCTGTTTAATATTGCAGAATATGGAGCCATTTCGGGAGAAAAACCAAGAAGCAAAGACGGAAGCTGAAAGCTGCTCGATATCGATTAGTCTTTGTCGATATCGACTAAGGATGTCCGGGCATAGCATGATCGAGGAGCACCATGTCGAGAGGCTGAAGACGAGCCAACTTGACTCCAGAGAATTACTCGAGATCGAGTACGTTAGTCGAGATCGACAAGAGTTGAGAGTCAGCTCGGAGTCAAGGAGAAGAACCTGAACGGGGAGCCGAGGAGCACTGATCAACCTGACCAGACAGGCCGGACACCACTACTCGATATCGACAAACCCGAAGTCACATGTCCGAGCATGTCGAGGAGAGCTTCCCGACCAACCCAAGCCAACCTAGTCGACGAACCCAGTCTACTCGATATCGAGGACCCATCGCCACACTTCCGAGCCATGTCGAGGACCTTCTACCCGAGACGCCGAGCCAAGCTGAAGTCGACGTCCATGTTACTCGAGATCGAGAAAAGCTGTCCGGGAGCGCGTTACGCGATTTGAGCTGTCCTACTCGGATTGGGATTCCTTGTGGCCGAAGATTGCCGAGTTCTATCCGATTCTACCAAGATCCATCATGGAAGAGAAGATTTATCCACAAGAAGATATTTTAGGTTTTTAGATATAATTTCCTTTTTATATTTAATTATGTTATTCCATTTATTTATCTTTAAAGCTTTAGATATAGATTTAGATATATATAGATATTTCTATCCTTGAATAGCAAGGAGTAGAAGGCTATAAATAAAGCCCATGGGGCTGATTTTAGGGATCATTCAATTCAGAAGCTAGAGAAGTAGTTCACAGAGAAGTTTTAGGAGTTCGAAGGTTTTAGGGTTTTGGCGTTCAACGAGAGTTGGATTGCCAGGATTGTAAAGGATTTGAATTTAGTTTAATGCAAGTTTCTTTTCATACATCAATGTCTGAGGTTGCAATGAAGCGCGAGTAGTCCACCCACTTCTAAGGTTGGGGCGAGCCCGACGATAACCCTGCATGTTTGAGGTAAAGATCCGACTTTTATCATGTTTTGAGCATCTACTGCTTGTTATGTGTTTATTACCCATCTAATGGAGGTCCATGCTAACAACTTGGATTGTAAACATAAAATCAGTAGAGACAATTAAGGTTTCTTGAAAGAGTTGTCTAATTGTTGGAAAAGGCAAAAGCTTAGTCCTTCGATGCAAGTTGCATGATTATCTGTTTATTTTTGCCTTATGCATGTTTGGTTATCGTTGTCGCAAACCCCAATCTTGGAAGTCTTTTACATATAGTTTATTTTCGAATCCGAAAGCATTTGTCTTTACTTTACTTCGTTTTACTTTCTGTCTTACTCGATATCGACTAGCACTCCTCGATATCGAGTTACTGATCCTCGATCTAGAATCGTTGTAGCTTCTGTGTGCAGGTGATCAACAAGAGCGTCATCGACATCGATGAGTCTACTCGATCTCGAGTAAGGCTTACTCGATCTCGACCAAAACCGTCGGGAGCTGCTGCTGCGTTGTTCGACTTGTCCGATCTTCTATCGACTAACCCTAGTCGAGATCGACAACCTGTGGTCGACTTCTGTCCGTGATATTTCATCCGCTGCCTAGGATCCGCTGACACGCTTCCTCGTGGATCGATCCTGACTTCCCACTTCTGCATAGGGAGGGAGTCTTGTAATCATTTGCAAGGGACGGAATCTGGTTTGCCTTATTTTATTGTCATTCTATTTTGCATACTCGATATCCTCCTATAACAAATTGGCGCCGTTGCCGGGTAAGCTATCATTCGCGCCTTAGGTAGTTAAATCTCACATCTACTTTGAGTTACTTTACAGGTGTATGCGCCGTTCTGGTCAACCACCTGAGTTTGACGGCTTAGACGATCCAGAACGCCTCTTACACATCCAAGCTAAGCTAAAAAGAGCCATGGAGACCGCTGAAACACAAGAACAACTTATACAGAGGCTTACAAGGGAACTGGCCACTAAAGATGCTGCTATCGCCGCTGAGAAAGCAGCAAGGGAACAAGCAGAAGCTGAGCTTGCCCAATACCCAACTACTGTAAAGGATTATATGCACCCAACTCTCGTCGTGCCTGAATCGGCGATTCTAATCCCTGAAAACTCTTTTGAAATTCGCACTCAATTTCTTAGAGAGCTTAAAAATAATGCTTTTTATGGCAAATTTAATGAGTGTCCTCTTGAACATATTACCAATTTTTCTGACATGTGCCGTACTCTTGCTAAAGGTACAACTCTGGAATATGTCAAGATGAAGGCTTTTCGCTGGTCTCTCGCTGGACCTGCACTTAAGTGGCTTGAAGGGCTGAAACCAAGATCCCTCACAACATGGGCCCAAGTAGAGCAAGAGTTTCTGAATAAATTCTTCCCTCTTGCCAAGACAGCACTCCTCCGCCAGAAGATCACAGCTTTCAAACAAAAGCCTGGGGAGCCACTAGCAAAGGCATGGGAAAGATACAAGGAACTACTGTGATCTAGCCCTACTCATGGACAACCACCCTACGTCATTCAAGAGATCTTCTTCAATTCTCTTGACCAAGTGACCAAGGACATGATCAACCAGTACACTCGATATGAGTACCTAACGATGCCACCAATTGACACATATGGTGTACTTGACAAGCTCACCAATTATGACAACAAATATGGGTCTACTGCAAACTATGAGGAAAACTCATATGCTAGGCCAGCACCATCTATGCCCCTCTATGAGACTGCCAAGGAGATTGACCCATATGTCAGGGAAAAATTCTACAGAGACCAGAATCGCAAGCTCCTCAAGCAAGTCAAGTATCTCTCTGTCAACCAGCCTTGCATCGAATGCGTATCACAGCGGCACACCACTACTGAGTGCCCACACACTGAGCAAGTCTGGATGGCAGAGACACATGAAGAGGTAGCTTACGCAGGAAGTCCCAATCGCTACATGGGAGATCAAAGGTTCTATCAACCACAGTGGAACCAAGGTCCTCCTAGGAACCCCCCACCATACAGAGCTCCAGGACATCCAAAAAGGGATCAAAAGAAGGATGACTTACAGCTCGTCCTTGAAGAGATGCGCCGGAATCAAGGCACCATCAACAACTAGTTCCAGAGCATTAGTACAAAATTTGGAGAGCTAGACATTTGGAAAAGAGGCATAGAGACCCAGATGGGTCAAATCGCGGTGCAGATTCCACGACCATCCGGACAACTCCCTGGGCAAACAGAACCAAATCCTAAGGGGAAGACCGGACACGTCGCAACTATCAAACTCAGAAGCGGGCACCAATTACACGAGGCAGCGGTCGGGAAGCACTAGGACATAGCAGAGCAGCATGTCAATAACGAGCAACAACAACTCAATATCGAAAAGCCCGTAGTTGATATCGACAAGAACCTGCTCGACACAGACCAGAAGTTGAGTTCGGACTCCACTGCCCAGCCAGCCAGCTCGAGATCGACAAGCCTACTCGATATCGAGGAAGCTCAAGTCGATATCGACAAAGATCTGGCCGATGTCGACGACTCTGCAATACCTCCGATGTCTGATCTGGCTGTTTAGTAGAAAAAGCCACTGCCTTTCCCTTCCAAAGCACTGAAAGATCCCACTGCAGGTAGGTTTAACCGTTTTGTTAATATGCTGCAAGAATTGAATGTCTCTATTTCTTTTACAGAGGTCCTACAAGAGATGCCTAGACATGTCAAATTTCTAAAGGAAATCCTGAGCAAGAAGCGATCCATCTCAGAGATCGCCGGCGAATGCAAAGTACTCCACTTCCCTGAAAAAGAGACCTGACCCTGGTAAGTTTTCTGTTACTGTGGGTTTTGGACAATATAAATATGAGTCCCTATGTGATTTAGGAGCAAGTGTGAGCATCATGCCCTTATCAATCTGGCGGAAGGTAAAAATAGGATGCATAGAGCCTATGGATGCCAAGCTATAGATGGCAAACAATACAGTGGTCATCCCTACAGGTATAGTTGAGAATGTCCCCGTCTAGGTTGGTAAATTCTTTGTTCCAGTAGATTTCCTTATTATAGACTGTGCTGAAAATCCTACTAGCCCTATTATTCTTGGTGGACCATTCTTAGCTAATGCAGATGCCAAGATAAGTGTCAAAAATCGATCGCTCACCTTCTCCATAGGCGATGAGGTCTTAGATTTCTCTTTTGGCCCTGCAAAAGAGGAAATTTCATGGCTGGAGGTGAAGAGCATCAGCAACCACGGGACTAAGCAAACAACGGAGGAAGACACCAGGAGACAACTCGAGATCGACAAAGGCTCCTCGATCTCGACTAAGGTGTTACTCGATCTCGACAAAAGTTCATCGACATCGACTTCTTCCTCTGCTGAACACCAGACTTGCCAAGAGCCTAAGTATGGGGTCCCTGTACTCGATATCGACCAGTCCTACCCGATATCGACTAACCCCAAGCCCGAAGATTTCTGTTTTGGGTCTGAAAAGGTAAGTTCAGGTATGAATCCTACTCATCCTCAGTCCATTAAGAAATTTATAAATAATTGAAGGGGAGGTAAGGCCCCATGGCGAGAGAATTTGCGGAAACTGCGAGCTGGGAAGAAAAAAAAGAAAAAAAAGGAGGATCATGCAAGCAACCACCTGTCAGCTGAGCTTGCATACTACAATCAGGACCTAGATGGTCCAGGAGAAGGGCAAAGCACAAGCAGGCCCCACATTAATGGTCCTTGAGCACAAACGGAGAAGTCGGCCTAGCGACTCTAAAATCTAGAGCATGTATATAAAACTTTATGAATTTTGGGACTTTGGAACTTTTGATTTTGGTTTGTGGTTTTGATTTTGGTTTTTGTTTTTGGTTTAGAATACTTCATGTGGAAAGTCTTGTTTTTGTGTGCAATCTAACACTTTTAGGTCGGCAAGAAAGGATCGCGAAAGGTGGAATAAGAAGTCCCTGAAAGACAGTCGGAATCGACGAAGGCCAAGTCGAAATCGACCAGAGGAGCAGCCCAGAAGATCCTCTATATCGAGTAGGTTAACTCGATATCGACTAAGCCAGACAACACTCCTCGACTTCAGATTCCACTGGACGCAGAAGACAGTTACTCGATATTGAGTACAGTACTCGATATCGACAAAGAATTTACTCGACATGTCTTGATCTTCCCTCCTCGATGCGTTATTCGGTGAGTTCCTTCCTTTACTCTTGTTTTTATTTTATTTTATACAGTGGGGACACTGTATATTTTAAGTATGGGGTGGGGGAAGGGCTCATTATCATTATTATATGTCTTAGCCTTGCTTTTGGTTTTACATGGTGAAATTTTAGTCTTATGTTATGAATTCATGTTTAAGTTTTATGCATTTTAGTCTTTTGTCATACTATAGTCTTATTTTGTTAGTTACATAAAAAATAAAAAAAATAAAAAAATAAAAATTATCGAAAAAGAAAAAAAATGCATGTTTAATTTTTTTGCATTGTCTTAGTTTTTATACCCTAACTTAGATGTCCTATGATGATAAATAATGACTGACTTGATCATGTAAAAATTATGGCATGTTTGGAAGGTTTAACCTAAGTCCTCGAAATTGTTTTTATGTGGATTGTGAACTTGTGATAAAATTGAGCACATATGATCCTAAGCTAAAGGTTGAAATCCAACAAAAATTATCCCAGTGAGAATTTTGGCCTTATAGGGAGAACATTAAAAAATCCCTCTGCTTTCTTGAGTGTATTTACTCTTCCTATGCATCTCTAAATGTTGTGATAGTTATTCAAGGCCAATGCATTTATATGTTTATGTGAATGAGAATTAAATGATGGAGGCATGTTTTAAGCCAATTTTATCCTCTCTTTACCTACCCTACATTATCCCTGCTTGAAGCCAGAACATTAGCCTGAGACTTTTATTATAAACCCCACAAAATTATCCTTAGCCAAATTGAGCCTGACCCCCATTTGGGAATTAAGACTTAGAGTTGGTTGGAATGATGATTTGTGGAAGGAATAAGCTTGTGTTTCATTTCAAGTGAGGAGGATTTTTGAACTTATTGAGATATGGGTTGGTTTTATATTTTTATCTTGCTATGCATATTATGTAAAAGGATTTTTGGCTCACCATATAAATGCACTAGTTATTTTCGTTTCAAAAAAAAATCGAAAAAAAAGAAAAGAGAAGGAAAAGTTTGTATAAATGTTAGTGAATAAAGTGCATGAGCCAAATTTACCTTATTTCTTTCATTTTCGCAAGATGCATACTTTGGAGAGGTTAGTTAAGTTTGAAAGGTTACGCACTTCGTTGAGATAAATTGGAGAGTTTGGGTTATGCATATGATTGAGAGTTATGGTTTGGTTGTGTTGGAGGTTTAGGAGTCTTGATTCCCAAATTTTATTAAGCACCACATGGCCAAATAATTCCATACCCTTTTATTTCTTACCAAGCCACATTACAACCCCGCCGAATGGAATCTTCTTTGAAGACTTCTATTGAGCGAAGTCCTCCTGATAATTCTTGTTGCATTTACATAATTGGTTGCGAAGTGGATTTATATTTAAATTGCAATGTTTATAAGATTGTATATGGAATTGAGTTGAGAGTTGATCTTCATAGCCTAAACACATTGAGAGTTGAGTGTAAACACATTATCCTTGTGAGGTTGGATTTATATTGCCTATGCCTATGGATCGCTCATATACGTGCAATGACGTTAAATTCACTTGTCTTACATTGCTACTACTTGAGATGTTGCTTTTGACAAAGGCGAAGACTTGAAGGATGTGCTGTA
Organism: Persicaria tinctoria; assembly: GCA_037127255.1. Lineage (NCBI taxonomy): Eukaryota > Viridiplantae > Streptophyta > Magnoliopsida > Caryophyllales > Polygonaceae > Persicaria > Persicaria tinctoria. The sequence goes on along the minus strand of JBANSL010000001.1, from coordinate 40,057,695 downwards.
GGTCTTGGTTAATGTTTGGTTATTGCTTGAGGACAAGCAACTCTAAGTATGGGGTGATTTGATGTCTCTAAAGTAGCCATGTTTTTATGCACATTTTAGTTCCATATTCTATACACTTTGCATATTTCGGGTTGGGAATATGTCAAATTTATGTAGTATACGCTTATTTGCCAGAAATGGAGATCTACATAAGTTTCTATTTAATATTGCAGAATATGGAGCCATTTCGGGAGAAAACCAAGAAGCAAAGACAGAAGCTGAAAGCTGCTCGATATCGACTGTCTTTGTCGATATCGACTAAGGATGTCCGGGCATAGCATGATCGAGGAGCACCATGTCGAGAAGCTGAAGACGAGCCAACCCGACTCCAGAGAATTACTCGAGATCTAGTACATTACTCGAGATCGATAAGAGTTGAGAACCGGCCTGAAGTCGAGGAGAAGAACCTGAACGGGGAGCCAAGGAGCACTGATCGACCTGACCAGACAGGCGGACACCACTACCTGACATCGAGGAAACTCCTCGATATAGACAAACCCGAAGTCAGATGTCCGAGCATGCCGAGGAGAGATGCCCGACCAACCCAAGCCAACCTAGTCGACGAACCCAGTCTACTCGATATCGAGTTATTTACACGATATCGAAGACCCAACGCCACACTTCCGAGCCATGTCGAGGACCTGCTACCCGAGACGTCGAGCCAAGCTGAAGTGGACGTCCATGTTACTCGAGATCGAGTAGATTTAGTCGAGATCGAGGAAAGCTGTCCGGGAGCGCGTTACGCGGTTTGAGCTGTCCTACTCGGATTGGGATTCCTTGGGGCCGAAGATTGCCGAGTTCTATCCGATTCTATCAAGATCCATCATGGAAGAAAAGATTTATCCACAAGAAGATATTTTAGATTTTTAGAGATAATTTCCTTTTTAGATTTAATTATGTTATTCCATTCATTTATCTTTAAAGCTTTAGATATAGATTTAGATATAGATAGATATTTCTATCCTTGAATTGCAAGGAGTAGAAGGCTATAAATAAAGCCCACGGGGTTAATTTTAGGGATCATTCAATTCAGAAGCTAGAGAAGTAGTTCACAGAGAAGTTTTAGGAGTTCGAAGGTTTTAGGGTTTTGGCGTTCAACGAGAGTTGGATTGCCGGGATTGTAAAGGATTTGAATTTAGTTTAATGCAAGTTTCTTTTCATACATCAATGTCTGAGGTTGCAATGAAGCGCGAGTAGTCCACCCACTTCTAGGGTTGGGGCGAGCCCGACGATAACCCTGCATGTTTGAGGTAAAGATCCGACTTTTATCATGTTTTGAGCATCTACTGCTTGTTATGTGTTTATTACCCATCTAATGGAGGTCCATGCTAACAACTTGGATTGTAAACATAAAATCAGTAGAGACAATTAAGGTTTCTTGAAAGAGTTGTCTAATTGTTGGAAAAGGCAAAAGCTTAGTCCTTCGATGCAAGTTGCATGATTATCTGTTTATTTTTGCCTTATGCATGTTTGGTTATCGTTGTCGCAAACCCCAATCTTGGAAGTCTTTTACATATAGTTTATTTTCGAATCCGAAAGCATTTGTCTTTACTTTACTTCGTTTTACTTTCTGTCTTACTCGATATCGACTAGCACTCCTCGATATCGAGTTACTGATCCTCGATCCAGAATCGTTGTAGCTTCTGTGTGCAGGTGATCGACAAGAGCGTCATCGACATCGACGAGTCTACTCGATCTCGAGTAAGGCTTACTCGATCTCGACCAAAACCATCGAGAGCTGCTGCTGCCCTGTTCGACTTGTCCGATCTTCTATCGACTAACCCTAGTTGAGATCGACAACCTGTGGTCGACTTCTGTCCGTGAGATTTCATCCGCTGCCTAGGATCCGCTGACACGCTTCCTCGTGGATCGATCCTGACTTCCCACTACTGCATAGAGAGGGAGTCTTGTAATCATTTGCAAGGGACGGAATCTGGTTTGCCTTATTTTATTTACATTCTATTTTGCATACTCGATTTCCTCCTATAACACTAACAAACATATATTATAAAACAAAGGAGAATGGAAGGCTTAAATATATCCTTTTTAAGTGGGTTTGCTCTCAAACCATTTATGATCATCCTTGCTTCTTCATGCTTGCTCGCAAGCTGTTGTTATTTCCAGAGTTTTAGAATGTTAATTCTACCTTTGTTAATGCTAAAAAGCACATAGCAGTTTAATGGTGTATCTTGTTTTGATTACCTTCCCCTCCAAATCCATTCTGAAAAGCTTTTCGGTATGAGGATTTTTACATCTTCTCCTCATATCTTATTAGGTTGTTCATGAAAATAAGTTATTGGAATTGTAGACAGGGGCAGAGGGAGGGGGGGGGGGGGCATGGGGTGGCTCGAGCCCCCCTTGAAAAAAATAATTTTGTATATATAGTATGGGAGCTGATGATAACCCAGAAGTACAATGCAACACAGCGGTAGCAGGCGTGTCTGGGAGAGGAAAGGTCCAGGGTTCGATTCACTTCTGCCCTCAATATTCAGCATTTTTTTAACCCTGTTTCCCTCTTTTTCTTCATGTTCGCCTCTTCTTTTTTTTTTTTTAAAAAAAATTGTGAGCCTATGATTTTGCAATTTGTGAATTTGGTTTGGAATTGTAGTTTTATGAATAAGGTTTAGACTTATATTTGGTTTTTGAATTTGAGTTTTTGCTCTAATATGGTATGAACTTTGATGTATGAATTCAATTTGTTCTTGGTGGTATTTTATTTTTAGGATTATCGATAAGTTTATTACACAATCTAAGAAGCCATCTATTGCAACTTTTCATGAACTAACAAAAATGTTTTTGAGCCCCCTTGGATATTTTCCTGGCTCCGCCCCTTATTGTAGAGGCATTCGAAAAAACAACGTTTAGGACTGAAATTGATGCTTTGGGCAGAAATGAACACATACAATTGATGGCCCTCACCGAAACTAAGTCGGAATCTTTGCATGACGAAAAATTATGGAAACATGTTGGATTCGATATGGCTATCTGGTCTCCTAGCATTGGTCGTTCGGGTGGTCTAGGTGTTTTATGGAAAACCCACCAACTCTCAAATGAAACCTTATCATTTTTGTTTCATTTGCCTAGGATCATTGGACTACCTATTATGAAAATATTAGTGACAATCTCGTGATCCTTCTTTTGTTCGTATACTGATGATGCTCAAAAATAGCAGGAAAAAAGAAAAAAGAAAAAAGAATGAAAAGAGGGAAAAATGGACCATCGCGGATAAAACTTCTAACCGATCCGTGGACATAAGCTGCATGCAACCCGGACAAATGTCGAATATGCCCCCACCCACGCGTCCTCTTCCATAGAACACGTGGCAGTCGAAAGGTGACAAATGGTCGTGAGAAGGAAAAGCTCCACTCAGGGAGGGATGCAAGTATGCACTATATAAATGAAGAGACACTCTAAGAAACAGGCTTTTTCGGAAAACCAGAAGGAGGATCTTGAACTGTAAAGAGAAGGGAAAGGAGACAAGCGAGTAAATACCAACATATCTACGCAATCACCATGATCACCTGAAAGGCGAGGATACATGTATTAGAAATAGGGTCTGTTCGAATACCGTCCCATCTCGATCCGTCTTCTCTATTCTAGAGCGAGAACCATCCTATCCGGAGGGCATTGATGAAATCGACGCACGAAAGGTAGAACGAGCCATGAACGAGGCTCGGCGGCGCTAGGTTCACACCATCCGTCGACCGTGGAGGTTGAGCCCGGGTAAGACCCATCCTAGAATCTTAGGTCACCACGGCACAGGCAAGGGTCTTCCCCCTAGATTAGGAGTAGTATATGAGTAAGGAAATGGGGGAAAACGTCAGGTAAGACCGTTGACCAACTTAATTAGTACACGTGGCTCTCCTCCCTCCACGGTGACGTGGAGGTAGGTCCACTTTTCAAATGTGGTTTCATCATATACACTCCTCCTGATCCTCGGGATAAGGACCCGTTCTAAACCGATTTAACAACAGTTGTAAACGATTCTCCCATACCTTGTATCGTTATGGGGGATTTAAACGAAATCTTGTGTAGAGAGGATAAACTTGGCGGCGCTAACACTCTTCCGACTAGGTTCACACGTCTCCTTCACTTCAAGAATACATGTTCTCTGTTGGATTTGCCAACCTTCGGAAACCCTTTCACATGGAGAAAGTCTCCTGAGGCCACAGATAACATCCACGAGAAATTGGATCGCGTAGTTGTTCATTACCAAATTCTTCATAAACTACCCAATCTCATCACTAAAAACGGTGCTTTCTCATCCTCTGACCATTGCACTATAACAATTACACTGGAATGTAGCGCCACATTTAAAGAACCTCCCTTTAAATTTGAGAGCACCTGGCTTCAGCGCAAGGACTTCCGTAATATGGTTAAACAATCCTGGCGCGCTTCTTGCCTAGGATCTGCTATGTTTCAATTAGTTTTCAAGTAAAAAATCCTCAAGCAAAAAGCTAAAGATTGGAACAAACACTCATTCGGAAACATCTTTCGTCAACTTCGGGAGGTTGAGAACGACCTACTACAATTCCAATCGGCAATTCCTGTTAGTAACCATCCTGCAAACAACAGTAAACAAAGCCGCCTTTTATAGAAAAAGGGAAAAACTGTTACTTTTTCAAAAAACATTTTGGAATCAAAGAGCTAAAACAAAACATCTTAAGATTACAATTTCTAGCACATCCTATTTTCATCGTGTTGCTTCTGGCCAAAGACACAGGAAACAAATATGTAACATTACTACTACATAAGGTACTCTGATAATTAGAGAAGAAAATGTTAAGCAAGAAATTAAATATGATTTTCAAAAACGTTTTAGTAAGGAAACAATTGACGATAGACTTCTTAATGAAATGACTAACATAATTCAACCTTCAATCTCCCTTACTGAAAATGAATTCCTTACACGAGTTCCAACAAATGGTGAAATTAAGTCTGCCGTTTTCAGCCTTGTGAAAAATAAATCACCAGGTCCCAATGAGACGACGGCCGAATTCTACAAGAATTATTGGGACATTCTAGGGAATTCGATTATCAAAACCATTAAAGGCTTCTTCAACTCCGGAAAAATCATTAAACAAATTAATCATACATTTATTTCCCTTTTACCAAAGCAAGATAACCCCTCGAGTACTAATCATTACCGGCCTATAAGCTTGTGTTCCAACCTATATAAAATCATTTCAAAAATTCTTACAGAAAGACTAAAAGTAGTAATTGGTAAGCTCATTCATTCATTACAGGGGGCGTTTGTGTCAGATAGGTGTTGTAGGAGGAAATCGAGTTCAAAATATAAAAATATAAATCAAACCAGATTCATGCCCACGTAAATGATTACAAGACCTCCTCCTGATTTAGCAGCGAGAAGTCAGGATCGATCCTCGAGGAAGCTGGTCAACGGATCCTAGGCAGCCGAAGAATCTCACGGGCAAATATCGACCACAGTGTACTTGACCTCGACTAGGGTTAGTCGACAGAGGGTCAAGCACAGTCGAATTCGAGCAAGGCAAAGTCACTGGATTTGGTCGATCTCGAGGAGCCAACTCGACCTCGAGTAAGTCTTGGTCGTAGTCGAGTAAACCTGTTCAAAATGGAGTAACTGCAGAGACGGAAGCAACAACGATCTTGCTCGATGGAAAGTCAGAAGTCGACGTCGACCAAGGGGTGGTCGAAGTCGAGCAGAAACAGTAAAATAAAATAAAGAACAAAGCTTTGCTGAATTCGGAATAAACTATGTAAAAGAAAACTTCCAAGATCGGGGATTGCAACAACGATAAACAAACATGCATAAGGCAAGATAAATAACGATAATCATGCAAATCGCATAGAAGGAACAAGCTTTTGCCTTTTCCAACAATTACACAACTCTTTCAAGAAACCCTAATTGTATCTACCGATTTTATGTTTATAATCCAAGTTGTTAGCACGGATCTCTATTGAATAGGTAATAAACACATAAAAGGTAGTAGATGCTTAAAACATGATAAAGGTCGGATCTTTACCTCAAACACGCATGGCTATCGTCGGGCTCGCCCCGACCCTAGAAGTGGGTAGACTACTCGCTCTTCATTGCAATTGCAGACATCGTTGATGAAAAAGAAACTTGCATTAATAAACCAAACAGAGCTTTACAACCGATCGAAGCCAACTTGCTCTCGCTCCTTAACTCCTCTCGGCCTCCTCTCTCTCTCTCTCTCTCTCTCTCTCTCTCTCTCTCTCCCTCCTCTCCTACTACTCTTCCTAAGATCGAATGAATAAAAACTAGCCCCATGGGCTTTATTTATAGGCTTTCAATCCTTGCTAATCAAGGAAGGAAATTATATCTACTTTCTAAAGATAAAACTTAATTAAAAGGGAACATTTATCTAAAAGAAAAACTATCTAAATATCTTCAAGTGGATAAAATCCTTCTCTTCATAGATAGATCTTGATAGAATTGAATGAATCCAGCCTTGCTTCGTGCCCATGTAGTCCACATATTCTCGGAATGGCCCAACAAGATCACGACCCAAAGATGCGTAGTCGACTTCGACCAAATCTGGTAGACGTCGAGTAGTTTGTACTCGACTTCGAGTACTCTTCGCAACTTCTCGATCCGGTTCTCCTCCTCGAGCTCGAGTGCGGGTCAGTGGTGGTCGAATTTGTGTAAGTCTACTCGACGTCGAGTACATGTCGAGCTCTCAGCATTCTGTTCTGTTCTTGAAACACACTTTCCCGAGTCCTCGTTCGTCGGATTGACGCATATGAGTATGCGTTGGAAAACTCTTTTTGCGGGCTACAACTTTCATGAAGATACTAAAGCTTGATCCAGAATGATGGATGTCTAAATATGGCTTTTTCTCCAGCTGCACCATTCTTAGCTTCTCCATGAGTTTCCTTGAATTGGTAAATAAAGAGTGGTCATTCCGGGGTTCGAACCGGGGACTTATGACTATTATCCACAAGTCCTTTCCGGTGAGCCATTCCGGAATGGTTTTCTCCATGAGTTTCCTTTAAGCTCCAAAGTGCGTCCGATTTCTGCAAAATTAAACAAAAACTAGTGTAGACTCCATAATTTGGCAAATAAACATAAACTACATAGATTCCATACTATTCTAACCGAAATGCATGAAATGTATACAAAAATTGATATAAAACTCAATATAAAAGATGGCACAAAACATGGACAACAATAGTTCAATTCAAGATAATGTCCTAATAGCTCACGAAATCTTCCATTCCTTTCGATCACGTGTGGGTCGTGAAGGGTGGCTGGCAATCAAACTGGACATGGAAAAAGCACATGACAGGGTTGATTGGAACTTCACCAAAAAGATTCTTGAAAATTTTGGGTTCCACCCCACTTTCATTTCCTGGGGTATGGAATGTGTAACAATAGTCTCGCATTCTATACTTGTAAATAACGGCCCTACAGATATGTTCTTTCCTTTGCGGGGCCTTCATCAAGGCGATCCCCTTTCCCCATTTCTATTCATCCTAGGTGCATAAATATTGGCACGTCACCTGTCGGATGAGGCAAATAGTGATAAAAGCCCAATTGGTTTCACATTTGGGAGGAATGGACCAAGAATTCCATTTCTATCATTTGCTGATGATATTATCATCTTCTCGAAAGGCAGCATGGATGCCTGTAGTAGAGTCAAAACTATTATTGACTCCTATTGTAAAGTATCGGGTAAAAAAGTAAACTACCAAAAATCATGCTTCCAAGCTACTAAAGGAATCACACAGTCCAGACTTTTGGAACTCAATAGATGCCTAACTATTTCCAACGTCAACTCCTTGGAAAAATATATCGGATGCCCGATTATCAACGACAGAGTAACCAAAGAAACCTTCGAAGATATTGTCTGTAAATCTAGAGAACAACATAGTAAATGGCGTGCTAACTCTCTATCTCAACAAGGTCGAGCTATTCTTATAAACTCAAATCTATCATCCAAACCCCTATATACGATGCAAAGTTTCTTACTGCCATCGTCAATTCATAAAGAACTTGATAAGATTAATAGAACATTTCTCTGGATGGTCATTCAGGGGAAGAATTCAAAACTCTCAACATCATAGATTTATTCTTATATAACCCTGCAATCAATTACCATCATCGAAAAGGTACTTGTGCCACAAATCCATGCATGTGAAATAAAAAACAACATCTACTCATAAAAAGAGGGTTATGCAAAACAATTCATGTGACAAAACAACAATAATCAAGAGGACTTTAATTTAAGCTCAATAAAGAGTAGATTGGTAAAAGGCTAAAGGTAGGCAAATTTTGGCCATGTGGTGTTAAATCCGGGGAAATGCATTATTTACACACTATACTAGATTGCATTTAGCATAGTTTAGTTGTGAATATTGCATATATTTAGTTGAATTTACATAATTACTTGTTGAGTTGGAAGAGACGGAATCTACAGGATTTTATGGTTTATTTAAGATATAGTAGATTGAAGGTGAGATGAATTGGAAAAGAGCGAAAACAAGCTAAAGAAGATACATAGGAGCTGCTGAAGTAACGGAAGAAGGAGTTCAGAAGAATCGCTGGCCACCCCGCAGCTTGCCTGGCCGCCCCGCGGCCCGTGCAGAAACTGAACATTCGATCCGGGATTTTAATTAGGGTTTAATTGAGTTGTTTGGCCGACTTTCTAAATACTATTTAAGGCTTTTCTAGTTTATTACTTCATTCACCTTATGCACATTATTCCATTGTTGAGAGCGCCGTTGAGCATGAGCAACTAAACTCTCGAGGTTTCGCCTACGATTTGGATCTTTGATTGTTGAATTGTGAGTTTCTTAATCTAGTTCTTATTCCTATTCCAATGTTTTAACTTCTTTGTGCTTAATTGGTTGAATGTGTTTTATTCTCTCTGGCCTAGCCGACTAGTTAGAGTAGATTCATTCAATTGCTAGGGTTTTGTAGATTCTTCGTAGCGAACCTTAACCCAAGTGGCAATCATATCCCTTTAGGACTCGTAGGACTAATTAGATTTGTAGGAAGTTGAATATATGTTAAATACCGACTCGTAGCTTAATATTGCACGTTCCTTGGTTAATTCATATTCTTAATGCTATCTCTAGGTTAACTCTTAACCGTGTTAGGGTTATTTAGAGATAAGGGTTGCTAGGACTCGTCGGACTAGTAATTTACCTAAGATCCGGACAAGGACATTGATAAGAAAAGACAAGAACTAGAGGCTGAAACAAGGATCGAATTCATCAATCGAAGTGATAAATTGTAGATGAACCTATTTCTCTTCACTGCATTCTAAAACCAATTTCCTTTGTTTGCTTGCTTCCGCTTTGATAAAAGGCGGATCTTTTTCACACCAAAAACCCCCGATATTCTCTATTAGCGATTAGAATTGATACTCGAATTGAATAGATTTCCTTGTGGATCGATCTCTTACTTACACACTATACTAGTTATGAGTTTGAGTATTCTTTGGCAAGAACAACGACAGGTTTTCCTCTTGTCAAATTTGGCGCCGTTGGCAAGGCGATCTTATTGAATTCTTGTGTTGTTTTAATTGCTAATCTTGGTGTGGACCACCTATATGGTCCACACTCGTGCTACTAACTCATCTTTATTGTCTTTAGATTCAGAGATTGAGAGGACTTTCTTTAGATTGAGGCGAGAAGCTCGTGATCACTTTCGCGAGTTAGCTTTCGATCAAGGAGAAGAAGAGAGTATAGAGATGGCTGCTAACGATGATGATCGAACGTTGAAAGAGCTCACAACACCAAACTTAGCCCAACAACCATTGGCTATCGTGTTCCCTGAACTTGATGAAGGTGTCAATTTTGAGCTAAAGTCTGGGATGGTTCATCTCTTACCCAAATTCCATGGGTTGAGTGGTGAGAACCCCCACAAGCACTTATCTGAGTTCCATACTGTCGTGGTGGGAATGAAACCAGGCAATGTCATGGAGGAGCAAATCAAGTTAAGGGCATTCCCTTTTTTGCTTAAGGACACTACCAATGAGTGGTTCTACTACTTGCCACCAGGTAGTGCAACAACATGGATTCGGTTGAAGCGTCTCTTTCTGGAGAAGTACTTTCCTGCGACCAAGTTAAACAGTCTGAAAAAGGAAATCAGCAGCATTGACCAGCAGGCTACAGAGACACTCTATGAGTACTTTGAGCGCTTCAAGAAACTTTGCTCTAGTTGCCCTCACCATGGTTTCTCAAAGAAGGATTTGGTGCTCTTTCTATTCAATGGATTGCTTGACGAGGAGCGCAAGACGGTGAACTCTGTCTGTGGAGGCAACATCTTGAACAAAACACCCAGTGCTGCTTGGGAGGTGTTTTCAGAGCTTGCTGACGGCTCTATAAAATTCAGCAAGGGACTTCATGCTAGAGGGGTGCTCGTCGTTGACTCCTCAACTGCCGCATTACATAGCGATGTGGCTGAATTGAAGGATGTGATGAAAAGGTTCATGCTACAAGGAACCCCACAACAACTTAAGGCATGGGGCATTTGCGCTGATCTTTATCACTCGACGGACACTTGTCCAATGTTGCAGAAGCCAAATGTAGAGTTGAATGCCATGGGGAACTTTATTCCGCAACGACCCAGGTATGGTAACTATGCTAATCCTAATCATTACAATAACAACTATAATGCACGTTACCAGGGGTATGGCTATGGTAATAATCACGCCCCTTTCAATCCACAAGGAGGACCCCAATTTAGACCTCAACAACAATTTGATACCAGACAGAGAGGACCTCCACCAACTAATGATCAATCCAATGAGGATCCTATCAAAGCTCTCACAAAGATCGTCTTGAGTCAAGCTGAGAATCAAAAGAATTTGGAAAAGCAAATTAGTCAATTGGCTCAATCGATGAGCGAATTGCAGGCTAAGGACTCAGGAAAGCTACCATCTCAAACGGTGGTGAACCCCAAGGAGAACGTCAGCGCCGTGACGCTAAGAAGTGGTAAGGAACTGATTACCACTCCCCATAATGATGCTAACATCAAAAGTTTTGAAACATGTACAAACGAGGAGGAAGAAGAGGCTCGCAATCGCCGGCCGCCCCGCGGCCAAGGCGATTCTGACGCTGCAGGAATCGCCGGGCCGCCCTGCGACCAAGCCCAGCTGCCCCGTGGTCCCTCCAGTGACTCATCTGACGGGTATGTTCGACCTGATTTCCCCCCTCTTAATTCTTTTAAAACCGTTCCTCCCTTTCCTGAAGCACTCAGATACACAAAAAGACCAGACAATGACAAAGAGATCTTTTAGACGTTCAGTAAGTGCGAGGTAAACATCCCCTTACTCAATCTGATTAAAAGTATTCCTCGTTATGCCAAATTTCTCAAGGAACTTTGCGCAATAAAGAGGAATCAAAAGTTGAAGGGGAAGCAGAAAATTAAGGTAAGCGAACATGTGTCTGCTGTGTTTAAAAAGCGTATGCCTAAGAAATGTAGCGACCCTGGCATGTTCACAATCCCATGTGTAATAGGTGAGACTATGTTTGATAAAGCTTTGTTAGACTTGGGTGCATCTATTAATATTTTACCTTATTCTCTGTATGAATAATTGGGTTTAGGACCTTTGCATGAGACTAGAGTGGTGATCCAACTAGCGGACCGATCAAATGCTTTTCCTAGAGGCATAGTTGAGGATGTTTTAGTCATGGTTGACAATACGATCTTTCCTGCTGATTTCTTTGTCTTAGACATGGAGCATGGTAACCAAGAGGCTCCTATTCTCCTAGGAAGATCCTTTTTAAAGAATGATAGGACAAAAATCGATGTGTATTCTGGTTTTTTGACTATGGAATTCGATGGTGAGAAGGTTGAATACAATAGATATGATGCAATGAAATTCCCTTCAGATAATCATTCCTTATGCTGTATGGATGTCATTGATACTTGTATGCAGGATACCTTTGATATGAGTTGTGTAGATGATCTGCAGGTAGCTTTAGAATCTTCTACTGAGAAGTTCTCACTGAATTATGTTTTATCTACTAACCTGCAGGAGACCATAAGAGACTTGTCTTCCCTACCTATATACTCACATGCAGATACCTTTATGGCACTAACCATTCCAAATGAAAAGCTCTTACCTTCTATCATACAGGCACCTGAAGTTGAGCCCAAGCCTCTTCCTGAGCATCTGAAGTATGCATTTGTGGGGGAAGGTGACACCTTGCCTGTCACCATCTCTAACAAGCTTACCAAAGAACAAGAAGATAGGTTGGTAGGAGTGCTCAAAGAGCATAAGACAGCTCTAGGATGAACCATAGCGGATATTAAGGGAATCAGCCCAACTACTTGCATGCACAAAATCTTATTAGAAGAGGGAGCCAAACCTGCTAGGCAACCTCAACGGAGACTCAACCCACCTATGATGGATGTAGTAAAGAAGGAGGTGCTCAAGCTCCTTCAGGCAGGTATGATTTATCCCATCTCTGATAGTCAATGGGTTAGTCTAACGCAGGTAGTACCAAATAAGGGAGGCAGAATAGTGCTTGAGAATCAAGAAGGTGAGTTGGTCCCTACCAGAGTCCAATCAGGCTGGAGAGTTTGCATCGATTATCGTAAGCTGAATGCGGTAACTCGAAAAGATCACTTTCCTTTACCATTCATTGATCAAATGCTTGAAAGACTTGCTAGTCGTCCATATTATTGCTTTCTAGATGAATATTCAGGGTACTTTCAGATAGCCATCGCACATGAGGATCAAGAAAAAACAACATTCACTTGTCCGTTTGGCACTTTTGCATATCACAAAATGCCTTTTGGCTTGTGCAATGCTCCTGGGACATTCCAACGGTGCATGGTAAGTATCTTCTCTGAGTATATAGAGCAATTCATTGAGTTTTTTATGGATGATTTTACAGTCCATGGTGATTGTTTTGATGCTTGCCTCAACCATTTGGCGCTTGTGCTTAGAAGATGTGTTGACACTAACTTAGTGCTCAATTCAGAAAAGTGTCACTTTATGGATGAGGTAGGCATTGTTTTGGGTCACATTGTCTCCCATAAAGGGATTGAGGTTGATAAGGCAAAGATTGACATCATTCAATCATTGCCTTATTCTACTAATGTGCGTGAAGTGCGTTCCTTTTTAGGCCATGCAGGATTCTACCGCAGGTTCATTAAGGACTTTTCAAAGATCACCTCACCCTTGTGCGAGCTGCTAAAGAAGGAGGTCACATTTTCTTTTGATGAGAAGTGCAGGACGATGTTTGATGAGTTAAAGACTTGTCTTCCTAGTGCACCAATTATACAAGCACCAAATTGGTCTCAGCCGTTCGAATTGATGTGTGACGCTAGTGACTACGCTGTGAGAGCCGTGCTTGGACAAAAAGAAGGGAGAAGCTCTCATGTCATATACTATGCATCTATGACCCTAAATGGAGCTCAAAGGAATTACTCAACCATAGAGAAGGAACTTCTTGCTATAGTTTTTGCACTTGAGAAATTTAGATCCTATTTGGTTGGTACAAAAGTTATTGTTTATACTGATCATGCAGCACTTCGTTACCTTTTGACGAAGAAAGAGGCCAAGCCAAGACTGATTAGATGGATCTTGCTTTTAAGCGAGTTTGACATCGAAATCAGGGACAAAACGGGTGCTGAGAACCTAGTTGCTAACCATTTAAGTCGTATTGTGTAGGAGAAAAATGGACAAGAAGACATAGTGGGGAGCTTTCCTAACGAAGAGCTGCTACAGGTCTTCGCAATCTCCAGCCGCCCCGCGGCCACCCTAGGCCGCCCCGCGACCGAGTCTTCGAAGGACGATTTCTTCGCAATCGCCGGCCGCCCCACGGCTAGCCCTGGCCTTCCCGCGGCCCCTGCAGAATCCAAAATTGAATCTTTGCTCATGGTCAGTTCTCTCCCACGTCCTTGGTTCGCTAACTTGGTCAACTTTTTAGTGTCGCAAGAGTTTCTACCCAACTTTTCAAAGGCTCAGAAGGACAAGATACGCCACGATGCTCGCTTATACGTTTGGGATGACCCCTACCTATGGAAGCATTGCGCAGATCAAGTGGTACGTCGGTGTCTTCCCGACGATGAGGTACAATCTGTCCTTAATTTTTGTCATTCCCATGAATGTGGTGGACACTTTGGACCACAAAAGACAGCTAGGAAGGTACTTGATGCAGGATTCTTTTGGCCACATATATTTCGTGATTCATATGCTTTTTGCAAATCCTGTGATCGTTGTCAAAGAGTAGGGAATCTTTCTAAGAGGAATGAAATGCCACAAACTCGCATGATATTTTGTGAGATTTTCGATGTTTGGAGCATTGACTTCATAAGACCATTCCCTAACTCCTTTGGAAACTTATATATTTTTCTTGCGGTGGACTACGTCTCCAAGTGGGTGGAGGCGAAGGCCACCAGAACCGATGATTCAAAAGTAGTTGTAGGTTTCCTCAAGGAGCTATTCTCTAGATTTGGAGTTCCAAAAGCACTAATCAGTGATAAAGGGACCCATTTCTGCAACAAGACTATGAGTGGGCTCTTAAAGAAATATCATGTGACTCAGAGGGTGTCTACTGCATACCATCCCCAGACTAATGGGCAAGCAGAGGTGTCTAATCGCGAGATAAAGACTATCTTGGAGAAGACTGTTGCCCCAAACAGGAAGGATTGGGGTGTCAGACTTGATGATGCTCTATGGGCTTATCGAACGGCTTACAAGACTCCCATTGGGATGTCTCCGTTTAGATTAGTCTATGGAAAGGCTTGCCATCTTCCTGTCGAGCTCGAACATAAAGCATATTGGGCGGTGAAGCAGTGCAACATGCAGATTGATGAAGTTGGGGAGTTCAGGAAACTACAGCTGTAGGAGTTGGAAGAATTAAGATTGGATGCCTATGATAACTCCGTCACCTATAAGGAGAAGACAAAGGCATGTCACGATAAACATATCTTGCGAAAGGACCTCAAAGTTGGGGAAAAGATCCTTCTATTTCAATCGCGCCTACATCTCTTCCCAAGTAAGCTTCGTTCTAGATGGACAGGGCCATATGTGATCACTAATGTCTTTTCTCATGGTGCAGTGGAGCTACTTAATGAGAGAAATGGAGACATATTCAAGGTAAATGGTCATAGAGTAAAACCCTATTTTGAAAGCTTTGTCAAACAGGACGGTGATGAGTTGGTTCTTACTGAACAAAGTGCCGAGGATCATTAGGGAGCCATAACATCGAGCCAACGACGGTAACTAAAGGCGCTGCTTGGGAGGCAACCCAAGGTAATAGTTTAGGTATTATTTTTCTTTTTGCAATTAAGTTTTTTTTTAGTATAGTTTTGGTTTGGTTCGGCATGCTAACATGGCAGGGAAGAAAGAACAAAGGAAGATGACGGAAAAGAAGGTGGCCGCCCCGTCGCCAGCAGGGCCGCCCCACGACCAGGTCACAGCGAAGTCTCTTCGCGAGAATCGTCGGCCGCCCCGCGGCCTCAGCCGGATAGGAAATTTTTTAGGGGCCCGTGTGAGCCCCCACTTGCTACACAAAATAAACCCTATCTCTATCTTTCCCTATCTCTATCAGCCGCCAAACCGAACTTCCCCTCTCCTCTCCTTCTTCAACCTCCCAAGACCTCCATTCAAGCCCACATTCCAAGCTTTTAAACCCCACAAAATCACCCTCTTTCCCATTATTCTCATCTTCCTTCTACACAAAATCCACCATATCACCTCTATTTCCTAGATCTACACACACATCGCACATCCTAAGATCTTTCAAGAGGGTTCTTTCGCAACTGCCACAAAGAAGGAAGGTTTGGGACGTCGGAGAGCAGATCCGAAGTCGGAGTGCCCAGATCCAGAATTTCTTCGGCCGCCCTGTCTCCAGTCGAGCCGCCTCGCGACCACTCTTGTCGCCGGCCGCCTCGTCGCCACCCTAGGCTGCCCTGCGGCCTCCGTAGAAGCTGATTTACGTGAGTTTTTTCTTGATTTCAACTCTTTTAGGTGATTTTCTTAGCTCAATTTCATAATGTCTAGACCCCATGGAATGAGTCGAAGTCAAAAGGAAAAGTGGAATGGTTTAAACACTCGCAATTTCTTCGTTACAAAATTCTTTCATGAGCCTACGCTTCGATTGTTAGAGGTGGATGTATGCACTAGGCAATTGTTAGAGCATGGGGGCTTAAGACAATTTTTAGGGAAGAATGCTCCTACATATCCGAGCTTATGTAAAGAATTTTTAGCAACTTTGAGTGTGGAGCGTATGTCTATTGAGTTTCGATTGCTCGGGAGGGATTTCACGATATCGAAGGAGAGATTGGGGCAGATTTTGGGTGTTACTGCTGCACCTACTGCTGGTTGGATTGATGTGTGTAAGGGAGAGGGCCCTGTGGCTTTTTGGATGACGTCTACTAGGGTGCCTTTTGAGGCCAAGAAGGGCCAGTACAATTCGAGCATTCGCCATCCTGCATTACGACTGATTCATAAGGTTCTGGCGAACACATTCTTTGCACAGGCTGAGGTCAACAAGATCTCGCTTAAGGATATGTCATTTTTGTTGTGTCTGACGCCAGAGAGCCCAGTGATTCCCGGTTGGGTGGATTTGTTTCTGATTAACTGCAAGGACATCCTAGACAAGCGTAACAAGGCGACAATCAGCTTTGGGGGTCTTATCACTTTAATAGCCCGAGCGTGCATCGATGTGAGCGTTGTCCATGATGTTCAGCATGGCTCATTTCTATATGATGAAGCCCAACTGAGGAAAGCTGGCCACTTGGAGGGCAAGTCACCGATGTGGGTCTGGCGGACAGGCCATCAGGGCAAGATTCAGTTGAGATTGCCCCAACATCTTCCTTTTGGCCCTACAACAGCTGATTTTTACATGGGGGATGAGATGGATGAGGATGATGATGATGATGAGGATGGTGCTCCTAATGCTGAGCAGGAAGGTGCTGATGATGTACATGGAGTTCAGACGGATCTAGGAGGTAGTGGTGCTGGACCTTCTGGCACAACTGGAGGTGTTGGTCCAGACTACTACGCGCTAGAGCAGAAGATGGCAGATATGTATCTCCGTTAGGAAACCATGTGGGAGCATCAGCAGATGATGTCGCATCGTCAAGACGCCATGTGGAAGCACCAGCAGCAGATGTCCCAATGCTAGGACGTGATGTGGGACCAACAGCAACAGCTACATGTGGATATTGGCGATATTCGTCGGGATGTCCGTGGCTTGACTTCTCACTTGGAGGATGTCTCTGAGAGCCAGGCATCGATCAGACGGATGCAGGAGCAGATATGGCAGAGGGAAGAGGACTTCTATCGATATGCATATCCCCAGTTTCCACCTTACCCGCCGCCGCCACCACCTCATCAGTGAGCATGTCAGTTGTTTCTTTTCTTTTCCCTTTTCTTTTTATTTTGATGTTTTTGTTCTCTTTATTGCATTGAGGACAATGTCAGAACTAAGTGTGGGGGAGAAGACTTGCATGTCACGTTTGTATTTTGGTTTGCACTGCATTTTGACTTTTAAGTTTGCATGTTTATTTCTATGGGTTGTATGCATGTTTAATTTCTACCATTATTGTTCCTATTATATAAGAAAAAAAAAATGAAAAATGAAAGATGAAAAAAAGAAAAATATAGTTTTTGTTCTTGCATTATTAGGAATAGGTCTTATTTCCCCATATGGATGCCATTTGTCCTCCATTTTATCTATCGAGATTTATGCCCCATGATGTGCTTGGATTGTTGAAGCCTTCTATATATGTTTTCTATACTATTTGGTGGGCATGATTGATTAATGATTGAGCACATAAAATCTTGGAATTCTGGGTGATTTTGAAGTTCTAGACATGACCCGGTGAGCTTATTTTGGCCTATTCAGGACTACACTTTATTGAGTCCTCTTGCTTGTTGTGTGTACTCTCTTCAATTGCTTCCTCTTTGGCTTGCATTTAGATATCTTTTTCAAGGCTGCATATTATGATTTCTGCACATGACTTAAATATGATTGAGGCACCTTTATTAGCCCTATTTGACTCTATTCCCACCTTACATATAGTCCTCTGCTTGAAGCCAATTTGAACCTATTGCCTATTCTTTTGTAGCTCCACAAGATTTTTCCATAGCCAATGATAGCCTGACCCCATCCGGGAATTTAGGAATAGTTGGTGAATATCCATATTGTGGATGATGGTTTTTAGTGGTGGATTGTGTATGTTTGAGGTGCATTTATGAGATGTTTGATTCTTACTAGTACATTCATTACTTGGGACCTAAGGAGGATAAAATTCACTTAGGGGAAAAAGTTAAGGAAAATAATTTGATATAGCATGAATGAAAAAAAAGAGAAAAAAAAAAAGAAAGAAAGAAAGAAACAAAGAAAGAAGAATAAAGGAATAAGTTGAGTATGGTTTGTAAAGTTTTATGCTTGAGATTTGTGTTGTTTGGCATTATAGAGATATGGTCTGATAAGTTTATGATTGGTTTTATGATTTGGTTGTTTCCTTAGTTCCCGGATTATGAGCACCGCATGACCAAAATTGTTCCATACCTTATATGTTCTACCTTGGCCCCATTACAACCCAATTAAAAGACCTCATGATTTTTGTTGTGTGTAGAGTCACCAACGGTGGAGAATTAGAACACTGGTGCAAGACTCTTGTAGCTAAGTTTTTGAAGATTGAGTTTTGAGCGTAAACATTTAAACCTAAACACTTGAGCGAGAGTGAAACACATATCCTTTGTGAGGTCTAGAATGGATATGGTTGCCTGATTTCAGTGATTACTCCAATTATGTGCTATGATGTTGTTAATCTATTGTGTTTTCTAGTTTTTCATGCACTTAAAAAAATATTGAGGCGGGGATACATGAATTGCTATTTTGTGGGGCTGCAGAGTTGAGTTTTCTATTGCTTGATGACAAGCAAAGGTTCAAGTGTGGGGGAATTTGATAGAGCATATTTAGTGTTGCATAAAAGATTGCATATAGCATAGTTTAGTTGTGAATATTGCATATATTTAGTTGAATTAACATAATTACTTGTTGATGTGAGCCTAATTTGCCATGTTTTACACTATCTTTTATATCGATTTCTGTATGCATTTCATGCATTTGGGTTAGAGTAATACATAATTTGTGTAGTTTACACTTATTTTCCAAATTATGGAGTCTACACAAGTTTTTGTTATATTTCGCAGAAATCGGAGGCACTTTGGCGCTTAAAGGAAAGTCATGGAGAAGCAAAGAATGGTGCAGCTGGAGAAAAAAGCCATTTTTCATCATTCTTCCTTCTGAATCAAGCTTTGATGTCTTCATAAGAGTTGTAGCCCTCGGAAAGAGCTTTCCAACGCATCGGCATATGCATCAATCCGACAAACGAGGACTCAGGAAAGTGCGTTTTAAGAACATAGCAGAAAGCTGAGAGATTTACTCGATCTCGAGTAAATTTACTCGATCTCGACAAAAGTTATCCGAGCAAACCTAGTCGAGCAGAGCATGGTCGAGAAACTGAGAGCCATATATACTCGACTCCGCAAGTCTTACTCGATCTCGAGGAAAACTAGTCGAGATCGACAAACCTTGATGCCAAGTCTGGAGTCCAGGAGCTGTCCCAAGTCGAGAAGCCGAGGACGGAAGACACCGAGCACCAACCTTACTCGATCTCGAGAAAACCGCGTCCGAAGCCGCGTTATGCGGTTTGCTGTCCTACTCGGATGGGGAGTCCTTGATCCGATTCTATCCAATTTTGGCCGAGATCTATCAACAACTATCAAGTTCTATGTATGGAGAAGACCTATCAACACAAGAAGATATTTTACCTATTTTAGATTTAATTCCTTAATTGCATTTATTTATCTTAAAGTCTTTACATATAGATTTAGATAAAGGTAGATATATTCTATCCTTGAATAATAAGGATTAGAAGGCTATAAATAAAGCCTTAGGGGTTGAGCATTAGGCATCTTATTCCAATTCAATTTCAGAGAGAACAAGTAAGTAGTTACATAGAGAGAGTAGAGGAGAGAGTTTGTGGCGAGAGAAGTTGGAAAGGTGAAAGCGGATTTGGCTTCGATTGTTTGCAAGCTCTCTTTAGTTTATTTTAATGCAAGTTAGTTTCTTTTGTTATTTAATGTCTTTCTTGACGATGAAGAGCGAGTAGTCCACCCACTTCTTGGGCTGGGGTGAGCCCGACGGTGGCCATGTAAGGTGATGCGGTAAAGGTTTGATCTTGTTATGCAATTCGTCTTCTATCCCTATGAGCATGATTCTTTTGTGAGAGTTGAAGGTGATCCTTGTTTGTGTTATTGAAGCGAAAGTGATCTTAATGCAACTTGGGTTAATTATGTGAAAAGGGTTAGTAACAATTAGGGTTTAGGAAGTTTCTGTTTCTGCTGAGTTTTGTCGAGATCGAGTAGCTTCTGTCTTTACTTTTATTTCTTGCTTTCGTTTATTATTTCTGTCTTTCTTTTTTTGTTCCTTTGTTTATGTCTCTTTGTCGCTTTTCTATGAGATTTACAGCTGCCTAGGATACGCTGACACGCTTCCTCGTGGATCGATCCTGACTTCCCACTACTGCATTGGAGGGAGTCTTGTAATTATTTGCGTGGGCCTAAATCTGGTTTGATCTATCTTATATATTTCATACTTGATTTCCTCCTTACAACAAATTGGCGCCGTTGCCGGGGAAGCAATCATTCGCGCCTTAGGTAGTCAGTTCTCACTTTTCTCCTGAGTTAGTTTGCAGGTATATGCGCCGTTCTGGTCGAACACCTGAGTTTGACGCCTTAGACGAACCGGAGCGCCTTATACACATCCAAGTAAAACTAAAAAGAGCCATGGCAGTTGCAGAGACAGCTGATCGAGAGGCTCACGAGGGATCTAGCCGCCAGAGATGCTGCTCTCGCCACTGAGAGAGCAGGCAGGCAACAGGAAGCTGAGCATGCGAGGCAAGCAGAAGCTGAGCTTGCCCTATACCCAACCACTGCAGAGGATTATATGCACCCGACTCTCGTCGTGCTTGAATCGGCCATTCTAATCCCTGAAAATAACTATGAAATTCGCACTCAATTCCTTATTGAAATTAAAAATCATGCATTTCATTGTAGATTTAATGAATGCACTCTGAGGCATATTGCCAACTTTACTGATATGTGTCGTACTCTTTCTGAAAGTACCACCTTGGAGTACATCCTAATGAAGGCTTTCCGCTGGTCTCTCGCTGGTCCTGCATTGAAATGGCTGGAAGGGCTGAAACCACGATCTCTCATGACATGGGCTCAAGTGAGGCAGGAATTTCTGAACAAATTCTTTCCTCCTACTAAGACATCACTCCTTCGCCAGAAGATCACATCTTTCAAACAGCAGCCTGGAGAGACGCTAGCAAAGGCATGGGAACGCTATAAGGATCTACTGCGATCCTGCCCTACACATGGACAACAACCCTGCGTAGTTCAAGAGATCTTCTTCAATTCTCTAGACTTGGCTGCAAAGGACAGAATCAACACATATACTCACTATGAGTATCTGATAATGCCACCTGTTGATGCATGAGCTGCTGTCGACAAGCTGACCAACTATGACAACAAGTATGGGACTCCAGTCAACTATGAGGAGAACCCCTACGCCAGGCCAGCACCATCCATGCCCCTCTATGAGCCCCCTAAGGAGATTGATCCAGATGTAAGGGAGCAGTACTACAGAGACCAGAATAAGAAGCTCCTCAAACAAGTAAAGTATCTTTCTGTCAACCAACCTTGTATTGATTGCGGATCATAGAGGCACACCACTACTAAGTGTCCACCCACTGAGCAAGTCAGGCTGGCAGAATACCATGAAGAGGCAGCTTACGCAGGGGGTCCCAATCGCTACATGGGGGACCAAAGGTTTCTGCAACCACAATGGAACCAAGGTGCCCCTAGGAATTCCCCGCCCTATAGAGCTCCAGGACATCCGGAAAGGGACCAGAAAAGAGATGATCTATAGACAGTCCTAGAGGAAATACGGAGGAATCATTCAGAAACTAAGAAGTCCTTCAACTCCCTCTACACTCAGATGCAAGGTGTCAACTCTAGGCTTGGGGAAATTAATATATGGCGTGATACACAGATAAGCCAGCTAGCAGCAGGAATTCCCAGACAGTCAGGTTCACTCCCTGGATCTTCAAAAACAAATCCCAAGGGAAAGACTGGACGCATCGCTGCTGTAAAACTCAGAAGCACCCATCAACTACAAGAGCTAGAGGTCGGAGAGCAGCAAAATGAAGGAGAACAGCAAGTCGATATCGACAAACACTTAGTCGATCTCGAGGAACAATTGGGCAATCCTTCGTCTGCACAGCACAACAACTCGACTCCGCAGAAACTGGTCGAGATCATGAAGAACTTGGTCGAGATCGAGGAAGACCAAGTCGAGATCGAGAAGGCAGCTACACCTCCGACATCTGTTCTGGCTCCAAATCAGAAAAAGAAGCTGTATTTCCCCACAAAATCTCCAAAGGACCCAGCAGAGAAGAAATTTCAGCGCTTCATCTAGATGCTTCAGAAACTCAATGTCACCATCCCCTTCACAGAAGCTCTTAATGAGATGCCATCCTACGTCAAGTTCCTGAAGGAGATTCTGAGCAAAAAGAGGTCAATGGCTGAGATTACAGAGGAGTGCAACCATTTGGACATACTTGAGAAGAGACCAGATCCAGGTAAGTTTGCTATATCCATTGGATTTGGTCCATACAAAATTAATGCTTTATGTGATCTTGGAGCTAGTGTGAGTATAATGCCTCTAACAATTTGGTCCAAGATTAAGATAGCTGCCCTAGAGCCTGTGGATGCTAGACTTTACATGGCCAACAACACAGTGGTCATTCCAACATGCATGGTGGACAATGTGCCAGTACAAGTAGGTAAATTCTTTGTCCCTGCTGATTTCCTAGTTGTTGATATGCAAGAAGACCCTGCTTGTCCAATTATTCTAGGAAGACCCTTGTTGGCGATGATGGATGCCAACATAAGCGTGAGGAAATGAGTGTTCACTTTCAACATCAGCGATGAGGTAATTGAGTATTCCTTTAATAAAACTGAAAGGCATACAGGTCCAATGGAAGAGGTAAAATCTATCTCAGCTGGCTATATCACTTGCGGGGAGCCCAAGGTAAGAAATATGACTCCTGAAGAGCTGGAAAAGAGGGATATGGAGGCCCAGGTGGAGGAGATCATGGCCATACTAAAGGAGGAAACAGAGAATCCACTCGACACAGACCAAGGTACGTCGTTATGGACTAACTATTTTTCAGATGCCTTGACAGGATGCAAGTATGGGGTCATAGTCGACCAAGATTCCTCGATATCGAGGACTCTAGTCGATATCGACCAAAACCAGGAGCCTCCACCAGCACCAGCGTCGTCGAGCAGCCGGACTGAAACGCCAGACTCCTCGAGATTGAGTACTTTACTCGAGATCGACCAAAACCTCGCCGGATCAACTTCACCTTCCTCGACGCTAACTCCAATAGAAGCCCAAGACTCCTCGAGATCGACCAAGATTGTCGAGATCGAGCAACCCCCTTCCTCGACTCCAGCAACCTCGAGTAGCAAGCCACCAGAACCTGAAAGTTACTCGCGATCGAGTACTCCTACTCGAGATCGACCAAACACCGTGGTACCCGATTCCGTTTCTGCGAAGGTAAGCCAAGGTATGGATATTTCTTCTCCTATTTCCATTAAAGACTTATCTATACATGGGAGAGGTTTGCCTTGGTATGTGCGCTTGTGTAGGAT
This sequence comes from Persicaria tinctoria, assembly GCA_037127255.1. Lineage (NCBI taxonomy): Eukaryota > Viridiplantae > Streptophyta > Magnoliopsida > Caryophyllales > Polygonaceae > Persicaria > Persicaria tinctoria. Next base: position 40,033,942 of record JBANSL010000001.1, on the reverse strand, counting down.
TTCCAATGATGAGCCCAAAGAGTATGAAGTTGGAGACAAGCTCTATGTCTTTAAATCAAAGGATCATTGGTTTCCTAACAAATTCAACGAGAAAAGGATAAGACCTTTTGTGGTGAACAAGATCCATTCTGGAGGATTACAGCTGATGGACAAGAATGGAGTCTTATTTGAAGCCCAAGCTACATGGGCCCTGCAAATGCCACCTTGAGCTTAATGGAGAAGTCGGCTTAGCGACTATAAAATCTAGAGCTTGTACATAGACATTTATTTTTGGACTTATGAGACTTTGTTGCTTTTGTTTTTGGTTTTGAAACTTTTAGTTTTTCTATTGTGGGTATATGTCTTCTACACTTTGTAGGTCCATGGATAGAAGCAAGGTATAATCGGACTTGGCCCAGGCATTTACACTTGATATTATGAAGCCCAGCACACCTGTCTAGTAAGTTTATTTCTCTACCCTTGTTTTTATATAGTGAGGACATTGTAATGTTTAAGTATGGGGTGGGGGAAGGGCTTACTTTATGCATATTTGGTTTTATTTGACATTATGTGTGCATTTCTTTGAATTGCTACATGGCTATTTTGGAATTCGTTATTGATTTATGCACTTATAGGCATGTTTTCCAAAACGTTTGTGAAAAATGACCCCCATTGAAAATTTTTGAATAATGTCATGGAAGCTTTATTGAACTCGACGATGCAAAATTAGATTCATTAGAGATATAGCATGAAATTGCCTAGTAAAGGGAAGTCACAATGAAGTGCATTATTTGATGAAAACCATGAAAGGAGGTAAAATTTGATGTAGCTTTTGACATGTTTCATGATAACATGATGGAGGATTTTATATTTCCATATATGCTCATATTGTTATATCCTGGCCATACCTATGCTTATGCATCACAAAAAAGCCATATTATGCCTTATTTCAATTATTGCTCCACATGACCAAAATATTGCCCATTCTTTACCTTATTTCCTATCCGAGGATTATATTGAGAATGATGTTACACTATGGAGATGTTATACGGTGTTTGTGTTCTTATTATCATTATTGGAGTTTGGAAGGAAATTGTTTGAAAAATATGGAAAATTTAATGAGTGAGAAAAAATCCAATCACCTCAGGAGATAAATGTAGATTGACCCTGCTTGCTAAGATAATAGTTTGGCGAGATAGGACACATTGTCAGGAGTCCAAAGCACTAAGTATCCGGGGCCATTCATGACACCCATGTTTGCGACTCGCGAGAAGGCAGTGCTGAGGTTAGAGAGGTAAAAACATTATAATTGATAAAAAGCATTATGAAAGATGATGAATCGTATGAAAAAGAAGTGTGGTATCAAAAGTTTAGAAAGTACCCCATTTCCCCGGATCATTAGCACCACATTGCCAAAAATTGCCCACCTTTAGCCTTTTACCAATCTACTCCTTATTGAACTTAAATTGAAGTCTTCTTGATTATTTATGCTTTGTCACTTATGGATGTTTTGCACAACCCTCCTTTTGTAAGTAGATGTTGCTTGTTATTTGCACATGCATGGATTTGTGACACTAGTACCTTTTCGAGGATGGTAATTGGTTGCAGGGACATATGAGAATGAATCTAATATGTTGAGAGTTTTGATTTCTTCCCCCGAATGACAATTAAAAGTATTGCTTGAGGACAAGCAAGCTTAAGTATGGGGTGTTTGATGTGAGCCTAATTTGCCATGTTTTACACTATCTTTTATATCGATTTATGTATGCATTTCATGCATTTGGGTTAGAATAATACATAATTTGTGTATTTTACACTTATTTGCCAAATTATGGAGTCTACACAAGTTTTTGTTATATTTCGCTGAAATCGGAGGCACTTTGGCGCTTAAAGGAAAGTCATGGAGAAGCTAAGAATGGTGCAGATGGAGAAACGGCCATTTTTCATCATTTTTTATTCTGAATCAAGCTTTGATGTCTTCATAAGAGTTGTAGCCCTCGGAAAGAGCTTTCCAACGCATCGTCATATACGTCAATCCGACAAACGAGGACTCGGAAAAGTGCGTTTTAAGAACATAGCAGAAAGCTGAGAGATTTACTCGATCTCGAGTAAATTTACTCGATCTCGACAAAAGTTGTCCGAGCATACCTAGTCCAGCAGAGCATGGTCGAGAAACTGAGAGCCAGATCAACCCGACTCCTGAAGTCTTACTCGATCTCGAGAAAAACTAGTCGAGATCGACAAACCTTGATGCCATGTCCGGAGTCGAGGAGTTGTGCCAAGTCGAGAAGCCGAGGACGGAAGACACCGAGCACCAGCCTTACTCGATCTCGAGGAGAGCTACTCGATCTCGAGAAAACCGCGTCCGAAGCCGCGTTACACGGTTTGCTGTCCTACTCGGATGGGGAGTCCTTGATCCGATTCTATCCAATTTTGGCCGAGATCTATCAACAACTATCAAGTTCTATGTATGGAGAAGACCTATCAACACAAGAAGATATTTTACCTATTTTAGATTTAATTCCTTAATTGCATTTATTTATCTTAAAGTCTTTACATATAGATTTAGATAAAGGTAGATATATTCTATCCTTGAATAATAAGGATTAGAAGGCTATAAATATAGCCTTAGGGGTTGAGCATTAGGCATCTTATTCCAATTCAATTTCAGAGAGAACAAGTAAGTAGTTACATAGAGAGAGTAGAGGAGAGAGTTTGTGGCGAGAGAAGTTGGAAAGGGGAAAGCGGATTTGGCTTCGATTGTTTGCAAGCTCTCTTTAGTTTATTTTAATGCAAGTTAGTTTCTTTTGTTATTTAATGTCTTTCTTGACGATGAAGAGCGAGTAGTCCACCCACTTCTTGGGCTGGGGTGAGCCCGACGGTGGCCATGTAAGGTGATGCGGTAAAGGTTTGATCTTGTTATGCAATTCGTCTTCTATCCCTATGAGCATGATTCTTTTGCGAGAGTTGAAGGTGATCCTTGTTTGTGTTATTGAAGCGAAAGTGATCTTAATGCAACTTGGGTTAATTATGTGAAAAGGGTTAGTAACAATTAGGGTTTATGCGAAAGCCTCTATATGCCTATTTGTTAGTAACGAAAGTTATTTTGATGGAAAGCATGTTCTTTTATGCCTTTATGTGTTACTTTGCATGATTATCGTTGTGGCGTTGATACCATGGCTTTGGAAGTTCTTTACATATTGAGTTTATTTCTGTCAAAATCTGAGTTCTGTGTTCGAAATCTGCAATTTACAAGTTTATGTTTTTACTCGATCTAGAACAAATCTTGTCGATCTAGAGTATTGTGTTTGTCGATCTCGAGTAGGGTTTTGTCTAGATCGAGTTGTGTGTCTGAGTTTCTGCTTCTGTCGTCGATTATGAAGTTTCTGTTTCTGCTGAGTTTTGTCGAGATCGAGTAGCTTCTGTCTTTACTTTTATTTCTTGCTTTCGTTTATTATTTCTGTCTTTCTTTCTTTGTTCCTTTGTTTCTGTCTTTCTATCGCTTTTCTGCGAGATTTACAGCTGCCTAGGATACGCTGACACGCTTCCTCGTGGATCGATCCTGACTTCCCACTACTGCATTGGAGGGAGTCTTGGAATTATTTGCATGGGCCTAAATCTGGTTTGATCTATTTTATTATATTTCATACTTGATTTCCTCCTTACAACACTTGTTGAGTTGGAAGAGGCGGAATCTACAGGAATTTATGGTTTATTTCAGATTTAGTAGATTGAAGGTGAGATGAATTGGAAAAGAGCGAAAACAAGCTAAAGAAGATACATAGGAGCTGCTGACGTAACGGAAGAAGGAGTTCAGAAGAATCGCTGGCCGCCCCGCAACTTGCCTGGCCGCCCCGCGGCTCGAAGGGAAACGGAGGACTTCACTGAATCGCCGGCTGCCCCGCGGCCCGTGAAGAAACTAAACATTCGATCTGGGATTTTAATTAGGGTTTAATTGAGTTGTTTGGCCGAGTTTCTAAATACTATTTAAGGCTTTTCTAGTTTATTATTTCATTCACCTTATGCACATTATTCCATTGTTGAGAGCGCCTTTGAGCATAAGCAACTAAACTCTCGAGGTTTCGCCTACGATTTGGATCTTTGATTGTTGAATTGTGAGTTTCTTAATCTAGTTCCTATTCCTATTCCAATGTTTTGACTTCTTTGTGTTTAATTGCTTGAATGTGTTTTATTCTCTCTAGCCTGGTCGACTAGTTAGAGTAGATTTATTCAATTGCTAGGGTTTTGTAGATTCCTCGTAGCGAACCTTAACCCATGTGGCAATCATATCCCTTTAGGACTCGTAGGACTAATTGGATGTGTAGGAAGTTGAATATATGTTAAATATCGAATCGTAGCTTGATATTGCATGTACCTTGGTTAATTCATATTCTTAATGCTATCTCTAGGTTAAATCTTAACCGTGTTAGGGTTATTTAGAGATAAGGGTTGCTAGGACTCGTAGGACTAATAATTTACCTAAGATCTGGACAAGGATATTGATAGGAAAAGACAAGAACTAGAGGCTGAAACAAGAATCGAATTCATCAATCGAAGTGATAAATTGTAGGTGAACCTATTTCTCTCCACTGCATTCTAAAACCAATTTCCTTTGTTTGCTTGCTTTCGCTTTGATAAAAGGCGGATCTTTTTCACACCAAAAACCCCCCATATTCTCTATTATCGATTAGAATTGACACTCGAATTGAATAGATTTCCCTGTGGATCGATCTCTTACTTACACACTATGCTAGTTGTGAGTTTGAGTATTCTTTGGCAAGAACAACGACATGTTTTCCTCTTGTCAGCACTGCCTTCTCGCAAGTTGTAAACATGGGTGTCATGAATGGTCTCGGATACTTAGTGCTTCAGACTCCTCATCTGTGTGTCCCATCTCACTAAACTATTATCTCAGTAAGCAGGGTCGATCTACCTTTATCTCCGGAGGTGATCGGATTCTTTCTCACTCATTAAATTTTCCATATATTTCAAACATTCCTGCCAAACTCCAATAATGATAATAATAACAACATAAATACCATATAATAATCTCCATAATGTCATTCCATTCTCAACATAATCCCCGGATAGGGTATAAGGTAAAAATGGGAAATATTAGGCATATGTGGAGCAATAATGATATAAGGGCAAATGAGGCTCATAATATGGCTTTTGTGTTGCAGTTGGGTAAAGGTATGGCTAGAAGTATGAAAATGAGCATATATGGAAATTTAAAATCCTCCATCATTTTATTGTGCATAATGTCAAAAGCAACATCAGTTTACCTCACTTTTGTGGTTTTATCAAAAGAAATCGCATGTCATTGAGACTTCCCTTTTCTAGGCAATCTTGTGCAATATCTCTAACGAATCCATCTTTGCATCGTTGAGTATTGCTTTGGCTTCCATTACTCTATTTCTTTGAACAATTTACAAGCTATGGGAGATGTCTCATAAACTTTGAGTTTAGCATTTAAGCATAAAAATTTAAAATTTTACTCAAAATTCACCATGTAATTTCACCATGTAAAACCAAAAGCAATAATAAAACATAAATAAATAATATTAAGCTCTTCCCTCACCCCATACTTAAAATATACAGTGTCCCCACTGTATAAAACAATAAAAAACAGAGGTAAAGGAAGGAACTCACCGAATAACGCGATGTATAGTCAAAACAGGGATGTCGAGTAACTGAGGTAGTCGACGTCGAGTAGGCGTGGTCGACGTCGAGTACAGATCTGCTGTGTCGAGTAAAAGATGAAGTCGACGATGCTCTTGGTGGTCGACGTCGAGTAGAATTTTGTGCTCGATGTTCCTCTTGGTCGATCTCGACTAGCCAAGTCGATTTTGACTAACTTTCAGGGACTTCTTTTTCCACTATTTGCGATCCTTTTATGCTTCCCAACCTAAAAATGTTAGTTTTCATACAAAGACAAGACCTTCCACATGAAGTATTCAAAACCAAAAACAAAAACAAATAAAACCAAAACCATAAGTTTCAAAGTCCCAAAAATCCAAAAGTTTTATGTACATGCTCTAGATTTTCGAGTCGCTAGGCCGACTTCTCCATTTGTGCTCAAGGACCATCAATATGGGCCCCCCTTGTGCTTGGCCTTTCTCCCGGATCATCTAGGTCCTGATGGTAGTTTGCAAGCTCAGCTGATAAGTTGTTGGTTGCATAGTAACCCTTGCCTTCCTTCTTCTTTCCAGCTCTCATCCTTCGCAGATTAGCTCACCACGGGGCCTTACCTCCCCTTAAACTTTTATTAAATTTATAAATGGACAGAGAAGAGGTTGAAATCATACCTGGACTTACCTTTTCGTGCCCAAAACAGAAATCTTCGGGCTGAGGGTTGGTCGACGTCGAGTAGGTCTGGTCGACGTCGAGTACAGGGACCCCATACTTAGGCTCTTGGCAAGTCAGGTGTTCAGGAGAGGAAGTCGACTTCGAGTGAGTTTGGTCGAAGTCGATTACGGTGGTCGACGTCGAGTAATATTGGTCGATGTCGAGAAGTTGTTTAGCGCCTTCGTCCGTTGTTGTTTTCTTGCCCCCGTGGTTGCTGATTCTCTTCGCCTCCAGCCATGAAGCTTCCCTCTTTTGTAGGGCCAAAAGAGAAATCTAAGATCTCGTCGCCTATCGTGAAGGTGAGCAATCGCTTCTTTACGCTGATTTTAGCATCTGCAATAGCTAGGAATGGTCTACCAAGGATAATAGGGCTAGTAGGATCTTCAGCACAATTTATAATAAGGAAATTAGCGGGGATATAGAACTTACCAACCTGGACAGGGACATTCTCAACCATACCTGTAGGGATGACCACAGTATTGTTTTCCATGTATAGTTTGGCATCCACAGGCTCTATGGACCCTATCTTCACCTTTCGCCAGATCGATAAGGGCATGATACTCACGCTTGCTCCTAAATCACACAAGGACTAATATTTATATTGTCCAAATCCCACAGTAATAGAGAACTTACCAGGGTCAGGTCTCTTCTCAGGGAAGTCCATCCTTTTGCATTTGTCGGCGATTTCTGAGATAGATCGCTTGTTGCTAAGGATTTCCTTGAGGAACTTGACATATGCAGGCATCTCTTAGAGAGCTTCTGTAAAAGGAATTGAAACATTCAGTTATTGAAGCATCTTGACAAAGCGTTTAAACCTACCTGCAGTGGGATCTTTCAACGCCTTGGAAGGGAATGGAAGTGTCTTCTTCTGTTTTGGAGCCAGAACAGTTGTCGGAGGTGTTGCAGCGTCCTTGACTTCGAGTGGATGTTCCTTGACTTCGACCAGGTTCTCCTCGACTTTGACCACAGGAGTAGTCGACTTCAAGTTATGTTGTCGTGCAGAAGTTCCCTCATCGACGTCGAGTTGGTCGACCTCAGGTGGGCTTGGTCGATGTCGAGTAGTCTGGTCGACTTTGACTTGGCTCTGCTCGACGTCGAGTTGTTTCTCAGCTTCATCTTGCTGTTTCCGACCTCTGGCTCACGTAGTTGGTGCCCGCTCCTGAGTCTTACAGCTGCGACGTGTCCGATCTTCCCCTTGGGATTTGGTTCTGTCTGCCCAGGGAGTTTCCCGGTCGGTCGTGGGATTTGAGCCGGGAATTGACCCATCTGGGTCTCGATGTTCCTTTTCTAGATGTCCAGCTCTCCAAATCTTGTATTGATGTTCTAGAGCTGATTGTTAATGGCGCTTGTGGACTACTGGTATTGTGCCTGATTCCGGCGCATTTCATCGAGGATCATTTGTAGATCATCTTTCCACTGATCTCTTTCTGGATGCCGAGGAGCTCTGTATGGCGGGGGGTTCCTGGGGGCACCTTGGTTCCACTGTGGTTGTTGAAACCTTTGGTCCCCCATATAGCGATTGGGACCCCCTGCGTAAGCTACCTCTTCATGAGTTTCTGCCATCCTGACTTGCTTTGTATGTGAACATTCTGGAGTGGTGTGCCGCTGTGAGCCACATTCAATACTGGGTTGGTTCACAGAAAGAAATTTAACTTGTTTGAGGAGCTTGCGATTCTGATCTCTGTAGAATGGCTCCTTGACATCTGGATCAATCTCCTTCGAAGGCTCATAGAGGGGCATGGATGGGGTTGGCCTTGCATAGGCATTCTCATCATAGTTTGTCGGAGCCCCATACTTACTGTCGAAGTTGGTGAGCTTGTCGAGGGTGGCCCATGCGTCCGCTGGTGGAATCGTCGAATACTCATAATGAGTATAATGGTTGATCATATCCTTAGCGGCCAGATCAAGAGAGTTGTAGAAGATCTCCTGAACGACATAGGGTGGTTGTCCATGTGTAGGGCAAGATCGCAGTAGATCCTTATATCATTCCAATGCTTTTACTAGTGGCTCCCCAGGCTTCTGCTTGAAAGCTGTAATCTTCTGGCGGAGGATCACTGTCTTGGCCGGAGGAAAGAATTTATTCAGAAATGCATGCCTTACTTCAGCCCATGTCGTGAGGGATCGTGGAGTCAGTCTTTCAAGCCACTTCAATGCAGGACCGGCAAGAGACCATCGAAAAGCTTTCATCTTGACATATTCCAGAGTAGTACCTTCAGCAAGAGTATGGCAGATATCAGAAAAATTGGTAATATGTTCAAGAGGACATTCATTAAACCTTCCGTAAAAGGCATTATTTTTAATCTCAATCAAGAAAGCAGTGCGAATTTCAAAATTAGTTTCAGGGATTAGAATGGCCGATTCAGGCACAACAAGAGTCGGGTGCATGTAATCCTCTGCAGTGGTAGGGAATTGGGAAGCTCAGCTTCTGCCTGCCTTCTTCGCTCAGCTTCCTGCTCAGTGCGTGCTCTCTCAGCGATGAGAGCAGTATTTTTGGCTTCTAATTCCGCCCTAAGACTCTTAATCAACTTGGCTTGTGTTTCTGCAGCCGCCTTGACTCTTTTCAATTTAGCGTGGACGTGTATAAGGCGTTCCGGATCGTCTAAGGCATTAAACTCAGGCTACTGACCAGAACGGCGCATACACAGTAAAATAAAAACTTAAAGAAAAAGTGAGATCTAACTACCTAAGGCGCGAATGATTGCCTCCCGGGCAACGACGCCAATTTATTGTAGGAGGAAATCGAGTTCAAAATATAAAAATATAAATCAAACCAGATTCGTGCCCACGAAAATGATTACAAGACCTCCTCCTGATGTAGCAGCGGGAAGTCAGGATCGATCCTCGAGGAAGCTGGTCAGCGGATCCTAGGCAGCGGAAGAATCTCACAGGCAGATATCGACCGCAGTGTACTCGACCTCGACTAGGGTTAGTCGACAGAGGGTCAAGCATAGTCGAATTCGAGCAAGGCAAAGTCACTGGATTTGGTCGATCTCGAGGAGCCAACTCGACGTCGACTAAGTCTTGGAAGTAGTCGAGTAAACCTGTTCGAAATCGACTAACTGTAGAGAGGGAAGCAACATCGATCTTGCTCGATCGAAAGTCAGAAGTCGACATCGACCAAGGGGTGGTCGAAGTCGAGCAAAAACAGTAAAATAAAATAAAGAACAATGCTTTGCGGAATTCGGAATAAACTATGTTAAAGAAAACTTCCAAGATCGGGGTTTGCAACAACGATAATCAAACATACATAAGGCAAGATAAATAACGATAATCATGCAAATCGCATCGAAGGAACAAGCTTTCGCCTTTTACAACAATTACACAACTCTTTCAAGAAACCCTAATTGTATCTACCGATTTTATGTTTATAATCCAAGTTGTTAGCACGGATCTCTATTGAATAGGTAATAAACACATAAAAGGTAGTAGATGCTTAAAACATGATAAAGGTCGGATCTTTACCTCAAACACGCATGGCTATCGTCGGGCTCGCCCCGACCCTAGAAGTGGGTGGACTACTCTCTCTTCATCGCAATCGCAGACATCGTCGATGAAAAAGAAACTTGCATTAATAAACGAAACAGAGCTTTACAACCGATCGAAGCCAACTTGCTCTCGCTCCTTAACTCCTCTCGGCCTCCACTCTCTCTCTCTCTCTCCTCTCATATTTCTCTTCCTAAGATTGAATGAATAAATACTAGCCTCATGGGCTTTATTTATAGGCTTTCCATCCTTGCTAATCAAGGAAGGAAATTATATCTACTTTCTAAAGATAAAACTTAATTAAAAGGGAACATTTATCTAAAAGGAAAACTATTTAAATATCTTCAAGTGGATAAAATCCTTCTCTTCATAGATAGATCTTGATAGAATTGGATGAATCCAGCCTTGCTTCGTGCCCAAGTAGTCCACATATGCTCGGAATGGCCCAACAAGCTCACGACCCAAAGATGCGTAGTCGACATCGACCAAATCGGGTCGACGTCGAGTTGGTTGTACTCGACTTCGAGTACTCTTCGCAGCTTCTCGATCCGGTTCTCCTCCTCGAGCTCGGGTGCGGGTCAGTGGTGGTCGACTTCGAGTAAGTCTACTCAACGTCGAGTACATGTCGAGCTCTCAGCATTCGGTTCTGTTCTTGAAATGCATTTTCCCAAGTCCTCGTCCGTCGGGTTGATGCATATGAGTATGCGTTGGAAAGCTCTTTTCGAGGGCTACAACTTTCATGGAGATATCAAAGCTTGATTCAGAATAATGGATGTCGAAATATGGTCTTTTCTCCAGCTGCACCATTCTTAACTTCTCCATGAGTTTCCTTTAAGCTCCAAAATGCGTCCGATTTCTGCAAAATTAAATAGAAACTAGTGTAGACTCCATAATTTGGCAAATAAGCATAAACTACATAGATTTTGTACTATTCTAACCCAAATCTATGAAATGTATACAAAAATCGATATAAAAGTCAATATAAAAGATGTCATAAAACATGGAAATCAATAGGTCAATTCAAGATAATGTCCTAATAGCTCACGAAATCTTCCATTCCTTTTGATCACATGTGGGTCATGAAGGGTGGCTGGCAATCAAAATGGACATGGAAAAAGCATATGACAGGTTTGATTGTAACTTCACCAAAAAGATTCTTGAAAATTTTGGGTTCCACCCCACTTTCATTTCCTGGGTTATGGAATGTGTAACAATAGTCTCGTATTCTATACTTGTAAATAACGGCCCTATAGATATGTTCTTTCCTTTGCGGGGCCTTCGTCAAGGCGATCCCCTTTCCCCATTTCTATTCATCCTAGGTGCAGAAATATTGGCACTCCACCTGTCGGCTGAGGCAAATAATGATAGAAGCCCAATTTGTTTCACATTTGCGAGGAATGGACCAAGAATTCCATTTCTATCGTTTGCTGATGATATTATCATCTTCTCGAAAGGCAGCATGGATGCCTGTAGTAGAGTCAAAACTATTATTGACTCCTATTGTAAAGTATCGGGTATAAAAGTAAACTACCAAAAATCATGCTTCCAAGCTACTAAAGGAATCACATTGTCCAGACTTTTGGAACTCAATAGATGCCTAACTATTTCCAACGTCAACTCCTTGGAAAAATATCTTGGATGTCCGATTATCAACGGCAGAGTAACCAAAGAAACCTTCGAAGATATTGTCTGTAAATCTAGAGAAAAACTTAGTAAATGACGTGCTAACTCTCTATCTCAACAAGGTCGAGCTATTCTTATAAACTCAAATCTATCATCCAAACCCCTATATACGATGCAAAGTTTCTTACTGCCATCATCAATTCATAAAGAACTTGATAAGATTAAAATAACATTTGTCTAGAATAAAGATCTGCAACACCGCCCGTTGATTAGCTGGGATAGGGTTTGTAGATTAAAGAAATGCGGGGGCATGGGGATTAGAAAATCCAAAGAAATGAATGAAGCACTACAAATGAAACTGCTATGGAAAACGCTGGCTGAGCCGGATAATGTTTGGGTCAAGATAATCAAATATAAATATCTTCGAGCTGATAATATTCTCCATTACAAGAAAAGTGGTGTCACTTCCTAGCAATGGGCGAAACTTACAACTCTAATTGACAAGTTAAAAAACGGGCTTATTTCGTCGGTTGGCACCGGGACCGCTATCAAATTCTGGTGTGATAACCGGATTACAACATCTAATATTCAGTCTAGGGATGATTGCCCAAGAATTGATAACATCGATGATAAAGTCAGTGACTATATCCTGGGAGGTAAATGGTGGGAGGAGAAACTCTCTTCTGTTCTCCCACACAACATTGTGAAGGAAATCCTTGACATTTCACTACCAGTTTCAAATTTTGTGGATAGATTATACTGGTGGCCGGACCGAGAGGGCTGGTTCACTACGTCAAGCGCATATAAATTGGTTTCCGATGAATCCTCAATTCCCTTAGACAACAACTTCTGGATCTGGCGTCTCGACATCCCACCTAAGATCAAAAATTTCCTGTAGAAAATCTGTCAAAATGGCATTCCCGCAGCTGATAGCCTCGCCCAACGGGGGGTCCCTATCTCCCTTACATGCAATTTTTGTAACTGCTCTATGGAAGATGTTGTTCATATACTATTCGAATGTCAATATTCGAGATCTCTCGTTCAATTCCCGGGGCACATAAACTCCACAATAGACGGCCAAATCACTCTATCAAGGGATATAAACCCAATCATGTCATTCATTGGAAATAGTCTACCAAAGGCTGCTCTTGGTAAACTTGCTTTCGCTTGGTGGACGATGTGGTATATTCGAAACCAACATGTGTTTAGGCAGGTACCAATCCCTCCTAAGGACGCCGCTTTGAAACTTATTACTACACACGAGATGAACTGGAGTAACACTCACCAATATGATAGTACATTAGATGATAACAACACCCCTCATTCACGAAGCGTCAAACATCCCGTAAAGAGGAACAAAACCCATCATATCAAGTGGCGCAAACAACCGACAGGTACATTCAAACTCAACTTTGACGGATCGACTCTCGCTGATAACCGTAGTACCGCTGGTGTGGTTATTAGTTACTGGAATGAAAACCCAATACACATAAGCTATAAACAATTAGGTATTAAAAGTGCGCTTCAAGCTGAAGCACTAGCACTCAAACTTGGGGTACAACTGGCCCTACAACTACATATTGACAAAATCCATATTGAAGGAGATTCCAGTATAATTATTAACCGTCTCAACAACAATGCCAAATGCCCATGGGAAATCAAACTCATCTTATCAGACGTACAATTTCTTCTATCGACTATGAAAGAAATTTCTTTCATTCATGTACCTCGTCTTGACAATAGAGTAGCTGATAAGGTTGCACACCTTAGCCACTCTGCCAGGTGTATTGATATTTGGAACAATTCCGGTCTTACAGACCTCATCCGTAAGGATGCTTTCTACCCGGATTTTTTCCTAATAAAAAAAAACTCATATTGGAATGATTTTATTTGTATAAATTATAAATTAAGCTTTATTAGTTAATTAATTTAATTAATTAATCATATATGATCAATCACTAATTTATAATATATATTAACTAATTGAAAATAATAAGATTGAGTTTGAATAATATTTTATCCAAATTTATGATAAACTTAATAGTAACAATCTAAATTTAATATTAATACCATTTAAAAAATAAATATCAAATTTATCACTAGATTTTGTTTTTAAAAAAATATCACGTGAAAAATATAATAATAATAATAATAATAATAATAATAATAATAATAATAATAAATTAATATGTCATGCAAGAGGATGATATCATTCTAACATATAATAGTTCTCCAACAAATGTGAGGCTAAATGTTAGAATTAAGTTTAAATTATGTTTTAAGAAATGTAGAATCAAATATCTTTAATAAATGTATTTTTTTATTATAGTCTTTAATAAATGTAAAAATCTATAAAATAGAGAAGCTGTTGGAGTTGGGATGAATTTTTTTTTTTAGAGATTTTGATCTTTTAATCTCTATTTTAGAGATTTTTTACCAAAGTTGTTGGGCTTGCTCTAACTAACCTAAAAATGTCTATAATGCCTATCTAAGATATGCATTATCAAATTCCCCCACACTTAACCTTTGCTTGTTTTCAAGCAATGATAGAATGAACATGGATTAATGCATCCCACAGGAAATCCCTTCAAGTCTCAACCTCAACAAAAAGCAATATCATAGCAAGTGTAAACACAAACCAAGCAAACAAACGTCATAGCATGTATTCCAATGATCAAAGCTTAAAAGTAGAAATCATCCAACCTCACCAGAAGTATGTGTTTCACTCATGCTCTCATGTATTTAGGCTTTAAAGTACAATGCTCAACTCAATCCAAAATGCACTAAGCTCATAGACATTGACCACAATGTCACCAAATCTCCACCGAAATGTCATTACTTGCGGGACACAAAGAAAGAAAATAAGAAAAATTTGACTTTTTTTTTCATTTTTGATTTTTTTAAATCTTTTTTTTTCTTTTCTATTTATTTTCTTGCCTTGGTGTCTTCCTTACGCGAGGCGCAAAAATGGGTGTCATGAATGACCCCGGTCTATCAACACTTCATCCTACTAAAATAAAGACTACTTGAACATCTTTTGACGCGAGTTGCAAAAATGGGTGTCATGAATTAACCCGGTTACTCAATGATCAAGCTTTCTTCCTTAGTGGATAGTTTTCAACACCGTTTTGCGCGAGTTATACACTTGGGTGTAATGCGTAGACCTGGTTACTAAGTGTATCAACCATTGCCATCTTATTAATTCACAAAATATGCACAAACTAAAACAAAAGACTCAAAATATAAACATAAACTCCGCAAGCAACACTCACGTGAGTCGGTCTTGAAAAATAGATATTGAAGTCAATGCCAAGAGGTAGCAACACAAGGAGAGTAAATGACACAATTGAGCAACATAATTATAAATGATTCTAATAAGGCTAAAACATTCTCACAATGGTCATGTTTGTAGGATTTCAATCATACTTTATCTCAATCATACATGCTCAATTATGTTTGCTAGCTCATGTTGTACATAAAATAAAAAATATAGACAAGGCTAAAACATCCAGAACTCCATGGGATTTATATGATCATGCTGAAATTTAAATTAGAGGACAAACTAAGCTAGATGGGTATTTGAATAACACATTGTAACACCCCTTTTAAATCCCAATGGAATGTTACAGCGCCAGTGAATCCACATACTTTAATGTCTTTGAATTAACCTGAGGCTTATAGGGACATGCAATCATGCTCCCATAAACAAGACGGTACACAAGCAGTTGAATAAAATAATGCGGAAGTAAATTCAATATCAAAGTATGGAATATCCAATCCAACAACTAAAATGCCAAAATCAAACGGTATAAATAAAATCCAAAAGAAATAGCTAAAACCCAAGTAGCATTGTGGAAACCTTAATGGTTCAAAAACTTATAGTGTAAGGATTCATAAATGATAGCCAACTCTTCAGCTCTCTCCTGCTCCACTGCTCGCACTAAACCCGTGGAATATGGTTTGGTGTTTCGTGAGAACGAAGGACACCAGCCATCCAATAAATAGGATGGTTAGTACAATTAAGACTAGCAAATGATAGGAAAAATGTTCAGACTTTAACCTTACAGTGACCATAACACGGTATGTCATAGGTTAAGGGAAAGACACGAGTATTTAAAGTGGAAACTGATAAAAAAATTCCAAACATGACTCGGATGATCGTGAGGATCGATGATACAATGAGATAAGGAATTGTACCTCGAGTAAGAGTGAAGTTTAATATAACTGAATTGATCACCTATTAATAATCTCAATAATAACATTAATGTATGTATATATAAATAACACAATATCAAACGCAGTTACACGGGTCCAGACTCAGCTAGGACTGGGACCTAAGACTTTGAAGTCTTATCGTACGTAGGGACACGGGTCCAACCTCAGCTAGGACTACGACATGAGGCTGTTTGAAGTCTAGCTACTCCATCGAACGTTTTAGATTGGGCTTTACACTATTCCCATCCTACGAGATAGCCCTCGCACTGACTTTAAGTTAATTCGCACCACGTGAGATGCACATAGTAATTATAACAACTTTAACATTTAATACTAGGTGATCACAATAACGACATTAAAACAACAAGGACGTACAAGAACGAATATTTAATTTCAATGATCTTAATACCGCATGCTATTAATTTGCATGAAAGAGGCAAGCAGGATATCATGCAATTTAGGAAGAGGAAAATGAGCAATTTTCACTTATTTATAAACAAACAACATATTTAATTCACATATCACTATATTTAATTTAATCTTTATACTCTGCTAGTTTATGAATATGGAGATAAATTACATCAAGCAGACGAATATGCAATTTATTGAAACTGGCAAGGAAATTGGCCATGAGGCCGCATTCGACACGGAAGAATTAAAAAGGCATGTCAAAAGATTAATCATGAAACACGCAAAGGGCGTTGAACGAAATCACTTGCCTTAACTTTCGATGATCACTTGCCTTAACATTCGATGATCAGCTGACGACAACAAGGCGAGATTTTAACACCTATTGAATCCAACCGAAAAAGGAACATTTAATATTGATATTTTATACAATTAAGTTTACTTAAGTCAATTTGAAACTGAATTAATTCTATAAAGTTAAATATCTATACCAATATGAATTCCGTTAAATATCTATACCAATATGAATTCCTCGGGAAGCGGGATCCGAGGTGGGTGCTTCGAGATTTCTTGGTGTCGCTGGAAAGGGCAAGAATTGAATAGTTTAGAAATTCTGGTCGCTTAACTTAATAAATAATTAAATCATAGCCAAAAACAAGAATAGAATAAAAGCAAGGGAGATTTCTGTAATTTCTTCAAAAGAAATCAAAACTCCATGCTTTCATCCTCTTTGAACATACGTACAGAAACAGAGGAACAAGTGGACGACGGGACCGATCGGTGTGGCTCTTCCTCCGACGACGGCGCTACCTATGGCATGGGTCTGCGGTGACGACTCGGGCGGCGGCACAGGGGCGGCGGACTGAGACGGCGCGGTGGTGGTCACGGGTGGAGGCAAGCGACTGGGCTCGATTGATTCGCTGTTCACGGGCGTGCTTCCGGGGAGGCTCCGACTACAGTGGGTGCAATCGGCGTAGGCGATGGCTGGCTTTGGTCAGCTCGGACTAGGGTTGCCGGCGGTGGGGGCTGCGGAGGTGCGGTGTCCCCTATTCGCGATCGAGTTGAGAGAGGAGGATGCGGTGCGCTCACGGCTCTACTTCACAGGAGAGGAGACGGTGAGGGTGGCTCAATTCCTGGCAGTGGTAGGCTGCTGTGGGTGGGGCGGCAATGGTGATGCGTGAGGAAGGAGTTAGGAGAGGAGGAAGATGATTGTTTCGGTTGATGCCTGGAGATTCAATGAGGGCCCTCCCTCTATTTATATTGTTGAAACCGAACAGGATAGGGGAGAAACTGGATCGATCGGATTGAGTTGGGAGAGATCTCGGATCCAGTTGAGATAGAAGGTAAGCTTCCCTAAGTTTATCTTGAAAGAAAGGATAGGACTCGGGGAATAAGGGAAAGGTAAAACAGGAAGGGGTAAAATCTCATATTCCCTTTTTAACGTAGTCTATCAACAGGAAAATAGGTGAGCCACTTTATTGGATTTATATTGTAAAAATACAATTTGTATTTGATTATATATTATACATATATACATACATACATACACACACACACACATATATATATATATATATATATATATATATATATATATATATATATATATATATATAAATATATTATCGGAAAGAAATATTGTTTAATTTAACTTTATAAATTAAATAATAAGATTATTTAGAGGATTTATGTAATTAAATCCATCATATATTATTTTTCTTTAGAATGATTTAATTATTCTAATTCATAGCATATACCTTAAGTGAATTTATTAAATGACCAAATTCACAAGATATATATTATAGTTTGATATAATATAGACTTATTTAATTAAATAAAAATAAGAAATAGCCCAAAAATAATTTGCGGTATTTCACACATAAGGATGCAATGCATGATATTTTTGGGTTTTTGATTTTTTTTTATTTTTTTAATGCGAAAATAGACAGAAACTTTAAAAATGATTATAGAAATTTAAAAATGGCGCATAATTTTAAATATAAAGAATTCCCCTCCCCCTACACTTAAAGTTTTCATTGTCCTCAATGAAACAGTAAAGACAACAAAAATACAGAATTCCCCGGGAACGACGCCAAATTTGACGGGAGGAAAACCTGTCGTTGATCTGTGAAAATAAATCTCAAACCTATAACTAGTACAACGATAAGTAAGAGGTCGATACTCAAGGAAATTTGTCGTTCAAGTGTGATTTAAGCGCCAAATAAGTAACCGAAAAGGGGGGTTTTGTGAGTGTAAGAGATCAGCCTTTAATCAAAGAGGATTGATGAATACAAAAGTAAATGGTTTTTGATTAAAACCATTATGAGAAATAGTTCCACCTATAATTTTCCACTTTATTTGGTTGAAAACGATCATTGTAACTTCTTCTCGTCCTTTTAGGTTTCCTATGAATTCCCTTGTCCCAAACTAATATAGTTACCAGTCCAACCAGTCCTAGAAACCCTTATCAATTGAACAGTCCCCAGAAAAGGATTTAACCCAATCGATAACATTAAGTTCAGAGATTAACCAAGGTATTTGCAGTCCCTAAGGAGGGATTTAAGCCCTAAAGGAACAAGTTTGCTACAAAGGTTAAGGTTCACAACCAGGAATCTACAAAACCCTATCAATTGAATTGATCTAACAAGTTGGCCAGACAAGATAGAACAAAACAATCAATCAATAAGCGCAAAAAAGTTGAAGTATTCAAATAAGGAATTAAGGAACGAGAATTAGAAACTCACAATCAATCCAAATAAAGCTTCAAATCGTAGGCATAACAGATGAGTTTAGTTCCTCATAGAAAACATCGCTCAATCTCCAATTGTCTGATGAAAAAGTGAATAAAATAGAAGTACTGAAAAGAAAGTAATAATCGACCTTTTAAAAGTATCAGCCGACCTAAAAACAAAACAAACAACTAGGGTTTAATTAATCAAAATGCGGCACTCTGATGTCCAATGCGGCGGCCGCGACATGTATGCTGCGGCCGCTACACGTGTGATTGACCAATGCCCGCTGCTCCAGCTCCTTGCGGCGGCCGCGGCATGCATGCTGCGACCACGACATCCTGCTCGCTGCGTACTTCGCTCCCAGAATCCGGGAGCAGCTCCACGTCTCTTGTTTCTCCTCTTGCTTCTTGTTTTCCACTCCAATGTCATTGCATCTCTCAATAGTATTCAGATTCAACTCTGTAAAATAACCACAAATTCGCGCAGAATTCGAATTCTTCCAAAATAATCACAAGATGCAATTTAACTACAAATTATGAACAAAATGCAACCTAACTATCCTAAAAATGCCTATAATGCCTATCTAAGATATGCATTATCAGCAATGTGAGAGAGATGGCCGCCAATATGAAGGAGATGAGGAGGGAGCAGGCCTACTATTTCAGCATGAGGTGCCCACAATTTCCGCCTTACGAGCCGCCTCCCTAGTGAGTGGTTAGTTTCCTTTTCCTTCACCTCGAGTTCATTTGATTTAGTTTTGTTGTTATTAATATTTCATTGAGGACAATGAAAGATTTAAGTGTAGGGGAGCGGAATTTAGTGTATATAATCGATTTAGTCAGATCATATTTAAATTTCTCAATCATGTTTAGTTTTTTGCACTCATTTTAAATTTTCTATCTACTTATGCATTTTAAAAAAAATCCAAAAAATCAAAAATCCAAAAATACCATGCATTGCATACTTATGTGGTATTCAAATTCCCATCTAGCTTAGTTTGTCCTCTAATTTATTTGCAGCATAATCATATAAATCTCATGGAGTTTTGGATGTTTTAGCCTCGTCTATATTCTTGTTTTTATGCGAAGCATGAGGTAGCAAATATAATTGAGCATGTATGATCGAACTAAAGTATGATTGAAATCCTACAAAACATGATCCTTGTGAGAATGTTTGAGCCTTATTGGATTCATTTAGAATTCCTTTTGCTTAAATGTGGGATTTACTCTCCTTGTGTTGCTACCTCATGACATTGACCTCATTATCTATTTTCAAAACCGACTCACATGTTTGTTGCTTGCGGATTTTATGTTTTATGTTTATATTGGGTTTTAGTTTGTGCATATTGAGCGAAATAAGGTAGCAATGGTTGATACACTTAGTAACCGGGTCTACGCATGACATCTATGGGTATGATTTACGTAAAACGGTGATGAAAACTATCCACTAAGAAAGAAAGGTTGATCATTGAGTAACGAGGTTCATTCATGACACCCATGTTTGCAACTCGCGTCAAAAGATGTTCATCAAGTGGACTTTATTTGAGTAGGTTGAAGTGTTGATAGACCGGAGCCATTCATGACACCCATGTTTGTGACTCGCATAAGGAAAACACTAAGGCAAGAAAAAAGAAAAAAAAAGAAATGAAAAAGAAAAAAAAGCGTGAATTATGGAGCTAAATTTCTTATTTTCTTTATTGTTTTCCACAAGTAATAGCATTTCGGTGGAGATTGGGTGATATTGTTGTCAATGTCTATGAGCTTAGTGCATTTTGGATTGAGTTGAGAGTTGAACTTGAAAGCCTAAACATATGAGAGCATGAGTAAAACACATAATCCTTGTGAGGTTGGATGATTTCTACTTATAAGCTTTGATCACTTGAATACATGCTAGGATGTTTGTTTGCTTAGTTTATGTTTGCACTTGCTATGATGTTTCTTTTTAATGAGTTTGAGACTTGAAGGGATTTTTTGTGGGGTGCATTGATTCATTTCTATTCTATCATTGCTTGAGGACAAGAAAATGTTAAGTGTGGGGGAATTTGATAATGCATATCATAGATAGGCATTTTAGGCTAGTTAGGTTGCATTCAGTATATGATTTGGAGTTAAATTGCATCTTATGATTAATTTGGAAGACTTCGGATTCTGCGCGAATTTGTTGTTATTTTGCAGAGTTGGATTCGAACACCGTTGAGAGATGCAATGATTGTGGAATGGAGATACAATAGCAAGGAGTGAAGCAAAAGAAACACAAGGGAGCTGAGCATATGCAGCGGGAAAGAGGTCGCGACATTTGGAGGCAGCGGCCACGCCCTAAATGCAGCGGCCGACGCGAGGCTTTACATGCAGCGAGTTGGATTTCACGGATGCAGCGGTCGCCGCATCTGTGCAGCTGTTGCCGCATCTGTGCAGCGGCTACCACATGAGACGACGACGACACACGTCGTTTTGTTTAATGAAATGAAACCCTAGTTGTTGGACGTTCTTTTTGGCCGACTTGGAGTTTTAAGACCAATTTTTACCTAGCTTTCCATCATCTTCTTTTCTATTCTACGCTCATCAGACAATTAGAGATTGAACGATGTTTTCCATGAGGAACTAAACTCCTTTGTTCTATCTACGATTTGAAGCTTTATTTGGATTGATTGTGAGTTTCTAAAACTCGTTCCTTAATTCCTATATTGAATGTTTCAACTTTTTTGCGCTTATTGATTGATTGTTTTGTTCTATCTTGTATGGACAACTAGTTAGATCAATTCAATTGCTAGGGTTTTGTAGATTCCTCGTTGCGAACCTTAAACCAAGTAGCAAGCTTATCCCCTTAGGACTAGTTGAACTAATTGGATAGGTAAGAAGTTGGATGTGTTGTTAAATCCCTTTCCGAGGGACTGAAAATACCTTGCTTAATCTTTGAATTGAAAGCTATCGATTGGGTTAAATCTTTTTCTGAGAGACTATTCAATATATAAGGGTCTCTAGGACTAGTTTGACTAGAAACTATATTAGGCCGGGACTAGGGGATTCATAGAAAACCTAAAAGGACGAGAGGAAGTTACAAGGATCGTTTCAACCAAATAAAGTGGATAATTGTAGGTAGAACTATTTCTCACCATTGTCCGAATCAAATTCATTTAATTTTGCTTTCATCAATCTACTTTGATAAAAGCCGGATCTTTTGCATTCATAAAAATTCCCCCTTTGGTTACTTAATTGGCATCTTAATCACACTTGAATAGGAAATTTCCCTGTGTGATCGACCTCTTGCTTATTGTTATACTAGTTATAAGTTTGAGATATATTTTGACCGGATCAAAGACAGGTTTTCCTCCCGTCAGATTTCGCACCCAAAACCGAAAGGGATCACTAGAATCCCCAGGGTAGAACCCCTACACTTGTCTTAAGTCTAATTCATGGGGAAATTCATTTGTCTTGAAAGCAACATAAGTCTATAAGTAATACATAGGGTGTTGCGGCAGAGCCGGGTCAAAACGGAATCTAAGTAGTATGAAATCCCAAAAACATAGAGGTCTGGTGAAGTCAGAGTCTCCAACACTCACTCTCCGCCATGCAAAAAAGACTCCGATCATGAAGACATACAAAACCAATAGTCATAAGCATATTAAATACCTAAAAAAAATAAAGCGGGCCATGGATCAGAATGAAGCCCGCGTAGCTGATCCCCACATATAAGCACACACATGTACTAAGCCTAATATCATGCTACTAATGCAGGACAGGAATATTAACACGCAACATGCTTGAACATGTTATTTTGAATAAAATTAAAACTTTATTCGGAAGTGGACATGTTATTTTGAATATTGTCGGGACTATTTATGTTTTTATTTTGCTTTAGTGCTTAAATGCATGAACAATATAAGTATTTATGTTGTTGCTACTTGAATTGTAATAACTTATAAGTTTTAATTAAATTGTATTGTATTTGACTATTTGTATGTTTTTTCATCAACATGCAAAACATGGGGAAATACCATTACCAACATGTACCAACCAACTTAATTGGTAACCAATTAAGTTGGTACAACCCCTTCGGTGGTTGGTAATGGTTTGGATTTTACGATTACCAATTCAAATTGGTTGGTACATGGTAAACGAAAAAAAGAATTGGCAATGTACCAATTACACCCCTAGAAACTACGATTAAATGAAAATATGTGCCTGGAATTTTAGTTGTATTGGAAGATCCACATTTTGGACCAACATTAACTCTTTTTGTAAAAATGAACAAATTCATCTAATCGCTTTGACTAAGATGAAAACAAAACAAATTCATCTGCAAAAATTGTTGGCAAAGCTGATGAACTTTTCCGACACTGACATCCAGTGTTGATGATGTTTGTTGCCACCACCAATAGTCTTTGTTGAAAAACTCTCTCCTACTAAATACCCACCAGTCTCCCTCTTAATAATTTTCTTTCAACTTTGTCACTCTAGAAACCGGTGTCATTTGGATATTTTTGACATTGGAAGCGGGGAAATGAACTGTGCGTATGGCGATAAAATGGTCATCCCGATAGCAAGTCGGATCAAGTAGAGGTGGCAACCGGGCTGTTGAGATCGGGTTTGGGTATACTCATTCGGGTTCGATCATATATCGGGGCAGGTCATATATCAGGTATATTGTATGTTCGGTCAAGTTCGGGTGTCGGGTAAGTTTTCGGGTCAGGTAAGTTAGGATCAAATGGATTTCGGGTTGGGTCAAGTTAGGTCACATTTAGTTTTATTATAAAATGATGATTATTTTTTGTTTATCTTAATTGTTGAAACATCATTTATTTAGTTACATTAGGTCTCATTATATGTAATTCACAATATTTGAATGTTTAAAAGTCTATATCTAACTATTAAAAGAGAAGAATTTTTAATGAAATGTCACTTTCTCATTAAAAGTAGGTTATTCAATCATATTTTATAAAAAAATTCAATTAATCCATGATCTAAATTACAATTTTAATAATTTTTTTTTAAAAAAAATGGGTTTATTTCAAAACATAAAATTAATAACAAGGAAATATAAAATTAATAGTAATAATATGTATCTATATATATGCTACTTTAATATAATATAAAAACATTTAATTATATCTATATATACATAAAATTATTATTAGTAATATTTATCTATATATACAACCAATGGGTTTAATTCAAAACATTTAATCATATAAACTTTTACTATTATTTTATAATATTAATATAATATATTGCTAAGATTTTGTTTATAAAAAATCGCGTCATGGCGCAGAGATCATACTAGTAAGACAATTAAAGTAATTCTAAGAATGAGTCGGGTCTTGTTCGGGTTCTGTCATGGAAGGATTGTGTCTTGGTCAGGTTGAGTTCGGGTTCATTTGAGTATAGGGTGAAAATGATCGGGCTGAGATTCGGGCTGTGCATGATAGTAGATTTTCGAGTTTCGGTCAGGTTTGAGTTCAGATAATTCGGATGGGGTCCGATTTTACAAGCTCTAGGGGTGTTCTGCTTCTCTAGCAGTGAGTTCCTCAATGCTTAGGCGGAGTTGCTCAAGCTTCTGTGCTGGTGTGAGCTGGCCCTCGTTCTCATTGTTGATTTGTGACATCCTTCTGAACCTTTGTCGAAGGTGGAAATATCGCTCTGGTTCGAGAATAGGGTCTATAGGTGTGCGATGAGTTCTTCGCATGCATCTGAAAAGCAAAAACAAAAAGAAACAAGTAAAAATAAACTAAAAGGCAAAAAGAAGAGTAAAAGAAACAAAAAAACGCGCGATTGATTGCTTCCCCGACAACAGCGCCAATTTATTGGTGCATGAGGATGGTCAAGTATGAAAATATAAATAAATATAAAAGCATACTGACTCCCTATCTCAGCAAATAAATACAAAACTTCCTCCCATTGTAGTAGAAGATAGCTAGGATCGATCCACAAGGAAGCGTGTCAGTGCCCGCCTTTTCCGTTCCAAATCTCAGCACGATCTCGACCAGAAGAGTCCTTGACATCGACCAGTGTCCTCGACGTCGACCACACTGTCGAGTAAAATAGAAAGCAGAAACGAAAAGAAACGAAAACGAAAGCAAAGTACTCGATATCGAGTGAACAATACTCGAAGTCGACCAAAACTTACCCGATGTCGACCAGATCTTGTCGATGTCGAGTACACAACATAACAAAATTTGTAACTTTTTGCAAGACAGAACACGAAACTGATAGGAAATAAATCAATAAACTAAAGACTTCCAAGATCAGGGTTTCAACACCACAACGATAACCATGTAAAATAACACATAAAGGCATAAAAGATCATGCTTTTCATCAAATAACTTCTGTTATCAACAAATAGGAATATAGAGGCTTTTGCATAAACCCTAATTGTTACAAACCCTTTCACATAATTAATCCAAGTTGTATTAAGATCACTTTCGCTTCAAAAACACAAACCATGATCACCTTCAACTTTCGTAAAAGAATCATGCTCATAGGGATAGAAGATGAAATCGCATCAAAATATTGTGTCTTTTCGCATTACCTTACATGGCTACCGTCGGGCTCACCCCAACCCTAGAAGTTGGGTGACTACTTGCTTCTCATCACGAATAAACTCATCAATAACAAAAAGGAACTAAATTGCATTAATAAAATCAAACAAGACTTACAACCGAATAAAGCCAACTCCGCTCTCGCTTCACAAACTTGCACTCGGCTCCAAGTCTCTCTCTCTCCTACTCTCTATCTCTCTCTATGTGTTCTCTTGTGGCTTGGCTTGAATGATCCTAAAATCCAACCCCTAAAACCTTATTTATAGTGTTCTATGTAGCTATTCTAGGAAGGAACAATTATATCTAAATCTAAAACTTTCTATCTAATAACATTAAGATAAAACTTAGAAATAAAATAATTAAATCTAAAAGGAAACTAAAACTAATGTGGATAGATCCCTTCTTGACTTGATAGATCTTGATGTGGATGGATAGACTTCCACATATCTTCTCTTGCAAGCTATTCTATCTTCTCGTATCCAACTCGATCTCGGACTCGGACTCGACTGAATTGTCCTCGACGTCGACCAAACTCCTCAACGTCGAGTAGGATCTTTCTCCTGGGGTTGCACTCAAGCTCGGGCAGGATTCAGACTCGTCGGGTGTACTCAACGTCGAGCAAACTCCTCGACGTCGAGTAGGATTGTTCGGCTCGAGTTACTCTCTACTCGACTTCGTTGGATATTGACTGGTTTTACTCGATATCGACCAAGTCTGGTCAACATCGACCTGTTGTGTCGAGTGCTTCTTTTCTTGTTCTTTGCTCGATTTGTCTGGTTCCGCTGCTCCTTGACCTTGGACTTCATGTAGTTGACTTCGAGCTTTCCGTCCTTTCTCTGAATTGTTGTAAAATGCCTCGATTTCTGTGAAATCAAACAGAAACTAGTGTAGACTCCATAATTTGGAAAAAAAGTGTAAACTACATAGATTATGTACTATTATATCCCAAATGTATGAAATGCATGCAGAAATCAATATAAATATAAGTGTAAAACCTGGCGAATTAGGCTCACAACAGAATTGTGGGTTGGGGGACACGAATTGATTTCGAGATTACTGATTTTTGGTCTCTTAACATGTAGGATATCTGGTGAATATAAAAAATGTCGCAGCGGAGTGTGAAGAAGATTTTGATACCAATATATTGCCAAATTTCAATGAAATTAATAATGAATAGAACGAGCTTACGAGCCAATGAGTAGATTATCTATTGAATCATATTTATTTTTTTGTTAAAAAAACTTTTAGAAATACACAAATAACATGAATTACATATTCAATTCAGTAAAATTGATTATCCGAAAGTCTCGAACGAACATGATTCAACAAATTCAACCCAACAAATTCTACTTGAAACCTAAATCAGATCGACCCAAAACCTGAACGACACCGACCCAATTCCGACCGAAAACCCAAAGGGGTCCAACCCGATTCTGACCGAAACTTGACTAATCTAAATTTTATTTTGACCGAATCCGACCTGATGTGATTTAGACTCTTTTGACGCATGCTCAATGTTTTAGTCATGAAATGGGCTATATGGTTCTGATGAAGATCTATGAGTACTTGTTGGAAAGCTAATTCGAAGGGCCACATCTTTCTTGAAGACCAAAATTCCGAAATCATCCAAAAAGAGGTCAGAAATTGGCAATAATCCAGCAGTTCAAAATCTGGACAGTTTTCTTGACGCATTGAATGAAGTCGGAATAGATGACGAGGCGTTGAACGAGATTCATTCAATGGAACTTGATGGTTTTGACACTTCATGATGACATCCAACCCTTCATTTTCCACTAGGGGCTGGCCAATTTCATGTTTTCCATCTTTAATTTGTTGTTTTAACTGTTGCTTGTCTTATGGCTATAAAATGCCTAAACCTTTGTCATAAGAAATAAGATTTGAGTTGAGAATTTTTGGAAAAAAGTGTGTGCGTTTGGTTAATTTGGTGGGATGCCATTTTGACACTACATTCCGGAGTGCGAGGCCAAGGAATGGTTTTGTTTGTCTAACTCTTTCAAGTGAGACGCTTCTGAGTGTTTTTAAAAAAAAGTCTTGATTGCTCGGGAGTAAGATGCCAATGAGTGAGAGGGTTGCTGTGAGCCAAATTCGCCATGTTTTATAGTTACTTTTATATCGTTTTCTGCATACATTTCATGCATTTGGGCTAAAATAGTACAGAATCTATGTAGTTTATGCTTATTTGCCAAATTATGGAATCTATACCAGTTTCTGTTTAAATTCGCAGAATTCGAGGCATTTACAACAGTTCTGAGAAAGGAAGAAAAGCTCGAAAGTCAACTACAGAAGTCCGAGGTCAAGGAGCAGCGGAACCAGGGCAAATCGAGCTGGAAACAAGGAAATCTGCTCGACAACACTTTGGTCGATATCGACTACACCTTGTTGATATCGAGTAAAAAATACACGATTTCCAGCAAGGATTGACCAGAATCGAGCAAGGCTAGGAGAGAAGGAGCAGAGCTTACTCGATATCGAGGAAATTACTCGATATCGAGGAACTTCCAAGTCCATTTCCATGTCTGAAGCCGAGATCGATGAAGCTGAGCTGAAACCGAGGATGGACCAAGCCTTTGTCGATATCGAGGAAACATCTAGTCGACATGTGTCTTGAAGGCCAACATCGAGTTGCTGAGCGGAAGACGAAGCGCTAGTCGATATCGAGGACTCCTAATCGATATCGAGGAAATCCTGGGAGCCGACGCCCAGCAGTCTGAGATTCTTGTTAAGTTTCTATCCCGAAGCCAATTGTGATATTTTTGAGATGAAATTCTATCCACATCTATCAAGAGCTATCAAGTCAAGGGAGAAGATATTCTATCCACATTAGATATAATCCAGGTTTTATTTATTTCCATGATTTATCTTTAAGTAAGTAGATATAGATAGACTTTCTTATCTTGATTAGCAAGGATTGGAAGCCTATAAATAAGGCCTTAGGGTCTGATTTCTAAGCATTCAATTTCACACACAATTAGTTGCATAGAGAGAGTAGAGGAGAGGGCTTGTGGCGAGAGAAGTTGGAAAGGCGAAAGCGGATTTGGTTTCGATTGGTTGTAAGTTCTCTTTGGTTTATTTAATGCAAAGTTATTTCCTTTTATTATTGATGAGTTTCTTGATGATGAGGAGCGAGTAGTCCACCCACTTCTAGGGTCGGGGTGAGCCCGACGGTAGCCATATGAGATGATGCGGTAAAGATTTGATCTTTTTATGCAATTCGTCTTCTATCCCTGAAAGCATGATTCTTTTGCGAAAGTTGAAGGTGATCCTTGATTGTGTTATTGAAGCGAAAGTGATCTTATGCGAAAGCCTCTATATTCCTATTTGTTAATAAAAAGTTATTTGATGAAAAACATGATCTTTTATGCCTTTATGTGTTATTTTGCATGGTTATCGTTGTGGTGTTGATACCCTGGCTTTGGAAGTATTTTAGTTTATTGAATTTATTTCGTTGAAATTCGTGTTCTGCGTGCGAAAAGTTGCAATTTTAAGTTTCTATCCCTTGTCGATTTCGAGCAATTTTTGTCAACATCGAGTAGTTTTACTCGATATCGAGGAAGGTTTACTCGACTTTGGATTACTTTGCTGAGTTTTGGTTTCTGATTGTCGTATTCGAGTTCTGTTCGTCAATATTGTACTCGATATCGAGGAAAAGTTGTCGGTATCGACTAAAGATATGTGCTTTGCTTTCTTTTCCTCTTTTATTTGTTATTTATGTCTTTCTTTCTGTCCTTCTGTCTCTGAGATTTACAGCTGCCTGAGATCCGCTGACGTGCTTCCTCGAGGATCGATCCTGACTTCCCGCTGCTACATCAGAAGAAGGTCTTGTAATTATTTGTGTGGGCTCGAATCTAGTTTGATTTATATTTTATATTTTGAACTCGATATCCTCCTACAACAAATTGGCGCCGTTATCGGGGAAACAATCATTCGCGCCTTAGGTAGTTCCATCTCACGTTTGCTTTAAGTTACTTCACAGGTGTATGCGTCGTTCTGGTCAACCACCTGAGTTTGACGGCTTAGACGAACCAGAACGCCTTCTACACGTCCACGCTAAACTAAAAAGAGTCATGACGGCCGCAGAAACACAAGAACAGCTGATTGAGAGGCTTCAGAGGGAACTAGCCACCAAGGATACTGCTCTCACCACTGCGAGAGCACGTAACACACAGGAAGTTGCGCGAAGGAGGCAATTGGAAGATGAGCTTGCCCAATACCCTACCACTGTAGAGGCTTACATGCACCCGACTCTTGTCATGCCTGAATCGGCTATTCTAATCCCTGAAAATAACTATGAAATTCGCACTCCTTTCCTGATTGAAATTAAACATAATGCTTTCCATGGTAGATTTAATGAATGCCCTCTTCAACATATTACCAACTTTACTGATATGTGTCATACTCTTGCTGAAGGTACCACCTTGGAATATATCTTGATGAAGGCTTTCCGTTGGTCTCTGGCTGGTCCGGCATTGAAGTGGCTTGAAGGTCTCCATCCACAATCCCTTACTACATGGGCTCAAGTAATGCAGGAATTTCTCAATAAATTCTTTCCTCATGCCAAGACAGCGCTCCTCCGCCAGAAGATTACATCTTTCAAACAACAGCCTGGAGAACCGCTAGCAAAGACATGGGAACGATATAAGGATCTATTGCGATCCTGCCCTACACATGGACAACAACCTTGCGTCATTCAGGAGATCTTCTTCAATTCCCTTGACCTGGCTGCTAAGGATAGGATCAACACATCCACTCATTATAAGTATCTGACAATGCCGCCAGCTGACACATGGGCTGCCCTCGACAAGCTGACCAACTACGACAACAAGTATGGGACTACGATCAACTATAAGGAGAATGCCTACGCCAGACCAGCCCCATCCATGCCTCTCTACGAGCATTCTAAAGAGATTGACCCTGATGTCAATGAGCAATACTACAGAGATCAGAATAGGAAGCTCCTCAAGCAAGTAAAGTATCTTTCTATTAACCAGCCTTGCATCGAATGCGGATCATAGCGGCACACCACTACTGAGTGCCCACACACAGAGCAAGTCAGGCTAGCAGAATACCACGAAGAGGTAGCTTACGCAAGGGGTCCCAATCGCTACGTTGGGGACCAAAGGTTTCAGCACCCACAATGGAACAAGGTGCCCCTAGGAACCCCCCGCCATACAGAGCTCCAGGACATCCGGAAAAGGACCAGAAGAGGGATGACCTACAGACCATCCTAGAGGAAATGCGGAGGAACCATTCAGACACCAAACAATCATTCAACTCAGTCTACACTCAGATACAAGGTGTCAACTTTAGGCTTGGGGAGATTGATATATGACGGAAATCAATGGAGACTCAGATTGGTCAGCTAGCAGCAGGCGTCCCCAGACAGTCAGGTACGCTCCCTGGATCTTTAGAACCAAATCCCAAGAGGAAGACCGGACACATCGCAACCGTAAAACTTAGAAGCGGCCACCAACTACGCGAGCCAGAGGTCGGAAAGCAACAGGACGAAAGAGCTGAACAACAAGTCGATATCGACCAGACCTTGGTCGATGTCGAGGAGAGGCAACTCGATATCGATGAAAAGGATGTCGATGTCAAGGAGATACCTGGCCCCAATTCGTCTGCACAGCACAACAACTCAAAATCGAGGAATCTGGTCGATATCGAGAAGAATCTTGTCGATGTCAAGGAAAATCAAGTCGACGTCGAGAAAGCTGCAACACCTCCGACATCTGTTCTGGCTCCGAACCAGAAAAAGAAGCTGCATTTCTCAACAAAATCTCCAAAGGACCAAGCAGAGAAGAAATTTCAGCGCTTCATCAAGATGCTTCAGAGGGTTAACGTCACAATACCTTTCACAGAAGCTCTCAATGAAATGCCATCCTACGTCAAATTTCTCAAGGAGATTCTAAGCAAGAAGCGATCAATGGTTGAGATTAGAGAGGAGTGCAGCCATATAGACATACTTGAATTTTGTCAATACAAATGATATATCAAAAGTAATTCGATAAAAGATCGAGGGGCATAATCGTCATTTACACGGTAAACCCTAATCACAAACCCTAACTCGCATTATATATATGATCGATCTACAAGGGTTGAGGGGGCTCTCTCAAACAGCCGACACACTATCTGACTTGAGCGTCGGAGGCTTCCCACGGGGAAGCAGCCCCGCCTCTTCTTCTTCATCCTTGCAGGAAGATCAATTGACATTCAGGAATCATGGTGCAAATTCTATGCATTACATTTGGCGCCGTCCGTGGGGATCGATCAAAAAGCCATGTGATCGAATCTCCCAATCTACAAAGCAACAAAAAATCAACTGTTGATGGTGATGGTGAACCGGTGGACGCTCAACCTTCACCTATAAACCCTAGGAGAGGTGCGGCTCACCAGTGCCGCCTACGGAGCTTTGCCTAGGGCTCGGGGGCATGCCGGACCACCACCGCTCCTAGCCCAGTTCACAAGAGATCTCCCAATCGAATCTAAAAGAGAAGGAAGGGTAGAGAATGAAGGAGATCTGGTGATCTCCTAAACGGCGATTCCGACATCGAAAGGTCGTCGATCTTCCACAACTCCCGCCTTTGTCTCATCATCGGCGTCGCTCCCGCCCAAGCTCTAGCGTCGCAGCCACTGCCGCCTACCGCGAGGCGGATCCCGATCCTTCTCGGGCTGATTGCCATTGTCAGATCTGTCCTCAAACCCTTCGTAAAACAAGAGGGGAGTGTGTCTTCCACTCGATCCATCCTCGGATCCGACCCCCGACGCATCCAGGGTAACCGGCACGAGGATGTCAAGTGCTACCGGTCATCGACCTTTGTTGTCGTTTCCATGGCCAAACGCAGATCCAACAGCGGGCTAAGTGTCTGAGCCTCGCCGCACCACCGCACTGCGCCGATTGATCGAGCCTTCGTCGCCACCATGGTCGCCGATCCCGACCTCCGCTGTCTCTCTCTGTGCGACTCCGTTTGGACCCGTCTTAGCACTGCGCCATAGCCGCCTCCACCAAGCATCCCTTTCACCGAACCATGAGAGCACGCCGGCATCGATGGGAAGGCCGGGGGCACCCCAATCCGGATCCTTCACCACCGTCAAAGTCGAGGCCAAAGGCGGGACAATCGACGAGGACGCCGCTTCAAATCCAGCGCCGCCTGCTACAAACCCGGAAAACGTTACATTGCTTGGATTAATTAGAAGGCAATTAATACGAAGACGACGTTACTTTGGAAATTCGGATTAATTACGAAATCAGCCCGGAGTTCTTGGAAAATGCAGCTCAGTCTACGCAATTAAGACAATTGCGGAAAAGACCCCAACTTACATAATGTCTCACTTGGAAGTGCAACGCATCATGCCCGGCCGGTCCATATGAGACCTAAAAGCTAAGTTCTCTATTTATTTCCTATTGTGATGACAAGCTTGTTCTTTAGTTATATATATTGCGTGGATAATTGCATTGGTGACATGAAAATTCTTGAAATGCTTATATGCGCATCTATATATCAAACAACATTATATCAAAGCAAAAGAAAAATGAAACAATAACAATCAAAGAATCGCCACTCATGGCCAATGGATCGCCACTTAAGGCCAAAAGATCGCCGCTCAAGGGCAACGGATCGCCACTTAAGGCCAAAAGATCGCCACTCATGGCCAATGAATCGCCACTCATGGCCAACGAATCGCCACTCATGGCCAACAGATCACCACTTAAGGCCAAAAGATCGCCGCTCAAGGCCAATAGATCGCCACTTAAGGCCAAAAGATCGTTGCTCAAGGCCAACGGATTGCCACTTAAGGCCAAAAGATCGCCACTCATGGCCAATGAATCGCCACTCATGGCGAACGAATCGCCACTCATGGCCAACGGATCGCCGCTCAAGGCGAATAGATCGCCACTTAAGGCCAAAAGAATCGCCACTCATGACCAATGGATCGCCACTTAAGGCCAAAAGAATCGCCACACATGGCTAATGGATCACCACTTAAGGCCAAAAGAATCGCCACTCATGGCCAATGGATCGCCACTCAAGGCCAATGGATCGCCACTCAAGGCCAATGAAATGTCAATCAAGGTCAATAGATCGCCGCTTATGGCCAAAGAGTCGTCACTTAAAACCACCTAAAGCCAATTCTAAGCCATAATAACGCCGTTAAGGGCCGACAAAAGTCAAAATGAAGCAATGAGCATGTCATTTACAGACGAAACGCTCAACCCTAATGAAAACCATCAAATTCTCAATCATAAATAAAATTCAGGCTGTAATGTCATCAACTGACACTGTTTCTCCTATATGTACCCACTACACTATATTATGTTATTTGGTTGAGAATGTTAAAGCTTGCAGGATGGAACGAAGATAGGGGGCAAGCATTACATGTGATCTTTGATAATAACAAGTGAAAAGTTTCAAATTATTCGTCTTCCCTCATCACTAGATCGTGATAAGGAAACCCAAGGGGCAATTGATATAGCAAAAGTAATTCGATAAAAGATCTAGGGGCATAATCGTCATTTACACGGTAAACCCTAATCGCAAACCGTAACTCTCATTATATATATGATCGATCTACAAGGGTTGAGGGGGCTCTCTCGAACAACCGACACACTATCTGACTTGAGCGTCGGAGGCTTCCCACGGGGAAGAAGCCCCGCCTCTTCTTCTTCATCCTTGTAGGAAGATCAATCGACATTCAAGAATCATGGTGCAAATTCTATGCATTACAACAAATTTAATGCATTATGTGATCTTGGAATTAGTGTGAGTATAATGCCTTTAACGATATGTCCAAGATTAAGATAGGTGCCCTAGAGCATGTGGATGTCAAGCTTTATATGGCAAACAACACGGTGGTCATCCCAACAGACATGGTGGATAATGTGCCAGTGCAAGTAGGTAAGTTCCTTGTCCCTGCTGATTTTCTAGTTATTGATATGGCGGAGGACCCTGCTTGTCCAATTATTCTAGGAAGGCCCTTCTTGGCGACAGTGGATGCCAACATAAGCGTAAGAAAGGGAATACTCACTTTCAACATTAGCGATGAGGTAATTGAGTATTCTTTTAATAAAACTAGAAGGCACACAGGTCCCATGGAAGAGGTAAAATCTATATCAGCTGGTTACATTACTTGCGGGGAGCATAAGGTAAGAAATATGACTCCTGAAAAGCTGGAAAAGAGGGATATGGAAGCTGAGGTGGAGAAGATCATGGCCATCCTGAAAGAAGAAGCGGAGAATCCACTCGACACGGACCAAGGTACGTCGTTATGGACTAACTATTTTTCGGATGCCTTGACAGGTCTTAAGTATGGGGTCAATATCGACCAGGAGAAATCGACAGAGCCACTGAACAACTCGATATCGAGTACTCCAGGTCGATATCGACCAAACCATACCGAGCTGAGTCCACCAGAAATCGAGCAGAGGGATATCGAGCAACACTACTCAATATCGACCAATCTTGGTCGATATCGACCAAACTACACCGACTCGATTTCCCCTCCTGTCAAGCCAGAGCCAGCCAATATCAAGCCAGGCAACTCGATATCAACCAACCTTGGTTGATATCGATCAGACAATGTCAAGCCATCCTCCTCCGTATCGACTAAGCTTCCACCAAACAAGCTGGACTCCTCGATATTGACCAAATTGGTCGATATCGACCAAGATCTTGCTTCCTCGACTACTCCTCCCTTGACTGGCAGTCCACCACCCAAAGAAATCAACTAGATATCGGGTAAATTTACTCGAAATCGGCCAAATACCGAGGTCCCCGGATCCGATTCTGCAAAGGTAAGCCAAGGTATGGATATTTCCTCTCCTATTTCAATTAAAGATTTATCTATACATGGGAGAGATTTGCCTTGGTATGTGCGATTATGTAGGATTTCGAATGATGAGCCTAAGGAGTATGAAATCGGAGACAAGCTCTATGTTTCTAAATCAAAGGACCATTTGTTTCCTAACAAATTCAACAAGAAGAAGATGGGGCCCTTCGTGGTGAACAAGATCCATCTAGACGGACTGCAGCTGATGGAGATGGGGCCCTTTGTCCACTACTACATTTCAAGGCCTAATGTAACATTTTTTGTGTAACATTTTTATAAATTGTTACCATATGTACCTATTGTAACATATTTTAACTTTTATTAGCAAATTGTTACATTAGCACAAAATATGTTACACTGGATGTAACATTATTTACACTAATGTAACACTTTTGCAAATGCAACAATTTTCTATTCTATTGTAACACATTCTAATAAAAATAATAAAAATAAAAATAAAAGAGGAGCCTAAATACTAGAATTTAATTTTAGTAAGGAAGATGAATTATGCTTAATGTCAATTTTACTACTAATAGGCAGTCCAATCCATGTCACAAACATGACATGACACAATTTTATTTCTATATTTTTAAAATATAATTTATTTAATATTTTAAAAAATATTTATTTATTTTACTATTCCATTCAAGGGGATTTTCCCTAACATTTAAGTATTTATAGTTTTCATATTGGAATGTTCATTTTAGTTATGGATCCAATCTATTATATTT
This sequence comes from Persicaria tinctoria, assembly GCA_037127255.1. Classification (NCBI taxonomy): domain Eukaryota; kingdom Viridiplantae; phylum Streptophyta; class Magnoliopsida; order Caryophyllales; family Polygonaceae; genus Persicaria; species Persicaria tinctoria. The sequence continues at coordinate 39,998,042 of JBANSL010000001.1, read as the reverse complement.
ATTAGTAACAATAAATTTTAAATTTTCAAAGAAATATTTTTCCACATTTTATCTATTTTTTTATTTTCCACTAATATATTTAAATGTCAAATTTAATAAATTTGATAAAGCAATAAATGGTTTAAAACTTATAAATAATGTGGTTGGCATATTGCTTCATCTATTTGGTTATTGAACAAAAGTTATAATATTATTAATATTGTAAAATTTAAAAGAAATATATTTTCAATATAGTTTCATCTCTATTTTTCAATGTTACCAATGTTATATTAAATTTAAAATTTAATAATTTTTTTAAAGTAATAAATGTTATAAATAAATTTTTTCATATATTATTTCAATATAATTTTTTAAGCTGTAATTTACTGATTAAATTTAATGCAATTAATTACCTTAATAAAACAACCTTGTTTTTCACTAGTAGCTTAGTGAAAATTATTTTATTTTGAGCATATTAAAATGGCTTTGGAAATTTTATGATGTTTTCAATATTAAGTAAATTTTTTGGATTGCAATTTGTAAATTAAGGTGTAGAAAAAGAAGAAGATAGGGGTTTAGGAGGGAATTCAAAGACAAAATAAAAATTTAGGAGGGAGTTCAAAATTAAAGAGGGATCTGAAACCCGAGACACCGTCTTATTTCGAATGAGGAGCGTCCAGGCTCCAGCTCTCCTCTCTCTCACGCTCCCAACTTCTATATCCCTCAAGTCAGATCTGAAATATCTAAGCTTCCATGGCTTCCTTCCCCCTCGCCCCTCCCGTTCTCTGCTGTGCTCGAGCCTCGCAACCATGGCGGTGCCGTCCTCAAGCCGGAGCAGCACCCCTTCTCGCCCGGAACTCGAATCCAAGCCGCCGACACCATCTCCGTTCTCCCGACGACCTCGAGCTTGTCCCTCAGACTTCGGTAACCTTCCACGAAGCCCAACAACCTCGCTCTCCTTTCGCTCTCTTCTCTTCCGTCCAGATTGCTCAAGGTCCCGATGAAGCTCCGGTCCTCATCTCCGCTCCCTCTTCTTGGTGCTGAGCCTGGTCAAATAGGGAAATCGAAGCCACCTACTCCCATTCCACGTGAAGCATCTCCTACGCCCCTGAGCCGTAGGTCCGAACTATCACAATTAAGGGTATGGAATCTGGGCCCTTACCTTGTTATTGGCTTTAATGGCATTTAATTGAGTTTAATTTGGTTTTGGTATTTTACTAATTAAGCGATTTGAACATGGTTTGGTCTGGTTTACTGTTTCATGTTTCAATCGAACTGGGTTAGTATGGTTGTTTTGGGTTGGTTTGGTCTTGATGGTTGGTGTTGTTGATTATGTGAAGGTGGTGTTGTCGATTGCTGTTGTTGTTGTGCCTTCCTGCTTAATTTTAGTAGCTAGGAAAATGATCACAAGTATTAATTGAATGCTCTTACACTGCCTCACTTGAATCCGACATTGAGCTCTTTAGAAATCCGACATTGTTTATATATTCACACCTATTGATTTGGCTGAATTTTAATAGCTTCCTTATCCATAATTGTGCCCCAATTTCCAATTATATATCTATAGCTAAAGCTTTTGAAATTTTCAACCAAATAGCTAGAGATTTTAATTTCATGTGCACAATTTGTCCATTGTGACTAATTATCCTCGACATCCTTCTTTCCCATTGAAAGGATGGATTTCCAGATTTACACTTAAATGTAATAAGGAAATTTGATCAAGTAAACCAGGTTTTTCTTTTGGAAGAGGTTTAAGGATAGGGTTAGAGGATCTTCCCAATCATTTTTTGGTCCACAACAACATGCAATTTTCATGTGAATTCTTCATTTTTTTTTACGTTTTATGAGTTCTTAACTACTTGTTTGATGCATAGGTTGTATATCCCGATGAGAAGTATAACTCTTTCATTTGTCAAATTCAAGGACCTAAGGTATCTTCAAGAGTAAGGTAACACCGCAATAGCAAGTCAAGAGAGAATTATCTTTATGCCTTCTCTTTTCCGATGTAGGAAATGGAATGGTATCCTGTCATGTTTATTTTTATGATATTAGGTGCTTCTTACTTGATGGTTTCTACTTATTAAAATATGATTTAATTTGTTAGATTTAGGTATTGTAAGTCTCCAATTCTTTATTTTTCTTTGAAATTGGAGGATGAACTCGAATAAATTAGTGTACTTGAGTGAAAAGATATTCATGATCAGTGTACTTGTTACTTGGCTTATTTTAAATTAGTGTACTTGAGTGAAAAGATATTCATGATCTGTCTGTTTTAGATCTTGGCTCGAATAAATTAGTGTACTTGAGTGAAAAGAACCTTTCTAATCTTTCTCCAGGTGCTGTGATCTTTACCCTGCCTCGGGTATGATTTTGTGTCATCGTTTCTTGGGTTACACTCCCCTCTTGTAGTGGTTAGTGAACTCATAATTAATCGTTTCCTGGTTCTTGTTATCCTTCTATCTTAGACAGAATCTGATACATGTGCAATTAAAACTTGGCAACTCATAATTTGTCAATTATAACATGATTTTCCCAGAAGAAATGCAGTGAAGAGCACCTAAGTTTCAACATTGTAATATGGTCCGTTTAGCACTATAATCTAAGTTTTATGTGAAATGTACTTTGAATTTTAAGCACCTAAGTTTCAGCACTATAATCTGATTGTCTTAGCACAATGATCTGATTTTTATGAGCAATATCATTTGAATTTTAAGCACCAAATTTTCGTCACTATAATATGAGTTTTGTAGAACTATAATATAAGATTTTTTAGCGCTATAATCTGTTTTTTATGAGCATTGTAATATAAATTTTCAGTCTCTAACCAATTGATTTATTTCTTCACTTCCTATGCAATTTACTATCATACACCTAATTTTCATTAATGTTACAAAAAGCACTCATAATCTTGCAATTAAACACATGATTTTTCAGTAAGAAATGCAGTGAAGAGAACCTAAAAAAGAGGGACAGTAATTTGAATATTTTCTGCATTATAATTTTATTTTTATAGACTGTAATTTGAATTTTTATCACTTAAGTTTCAGCATTGTAATTAGATTGTTTTAGCATTATAATCTAATTTTTATGAGCAATGTAATTGCAATTTTAAACACCTCAGTTTTAGCACTATAATTGTATAACATGATTGTCTTAGCACGACAATCTGATTTTTTTAGCAATGTCATCTCATTTATTTAGCACTAAATCTTATTTTTAGGAATGAGCATGGGGTTCAAATTAAAGCTCAAAAGGTTCAGGATCAGTTGGATCTTCCGATATCCAACGTATGTACCTAAATATGATTTTATATACATACATATATAAATTGCAAGAAGTCATGTAAAAGGCCCTGTTGCGGCTACAATGGAGAGTGATGGCTGATAAACCACAAGAGGATTAGGAAGATTTTACAAAGGTTAGCTAGTCTAATAGCTAAATTTTAATTTTAGAAAATTAGATTTCAGGCAGAGCTTGGTATCTAATTTAGCGAAAGACAGAAATTGCCCAAATCAGATTTTTGTAGAAGGAGAATTATCAGAAGAAAATTTTCCAAAATTTGATTTTTTAAATTCAAATTTAGTTCATTAAAAGATTTTTTTGAATGTCCCTCATGTCTGATGTCTCTGAATAAACTCTCTGCTATACCTGAACTCTGTCCCATGTCTTAAGTTTCCTACTTCATCCAGTCTAGCTCATTGCCTCAAAATAAACTCACATATTTTTTTTAATGTCCCTCATCTTTTGCCTTGGAATTTTGCTTACTAAATGTATTTGGTTTAGGAAATATTAATTCATCATGTCTTACTTGAATGAGTGAGATACTAAGTTTGAAATTCTTTGCATATATTTGCAGGATGATGAACAAGGAGAATATGACAATCGAAGAAAATATATTCCTAGTTAATTAGTAGCTTGTAGATGGCGGTGAATCTTTTTTTTTTTAACTCTTGTAATACTTGCAAATATTTTGCAGGTTTTGTGTGGATTTTGGCAAAAAAAACCACATCCATTTTTGCTTATCATTAATTTAGACTTCATGAACTCTTTTGGATACATGTAATTATGCATAGAGCTCAATTTTGAATGAAAATTTGATTTTGGATATTTGTGATTATTTTTAATTATTTTAGGTTATTATTATATATAATATACAGTATGATATATAATATGTGATAATATATATTATCATATATTATATAATATAAAAGTTTCATATCATAAATTGATAAATATCTATTGTAACAAATTTAATTGAAATGTAATACTTGAAATTAAAAGTAACATTGTTCGTCAAATGTAACATTTAATTCAAATGTAACAGTTTTGGTATCAAATGTAACACTTAGACTTGTTAATGAACCCATGTTACATTAGCAAATAGAAACTGTTACATTAGGTCAAAGGCAACGGCTGCAAATGTAATCCTTAAAAAGTGTTACCTTTGCCCCTAATGTAACATATTTAAGGTGTAATGTAATAACTTTGTGTGTTACATTAAGCCTTTATATGTAGTAGTGGTCCACTGGAGATCTTTGATGAAGATGTTCATCATAGACCAAGATCTAGAGCTTTTGAACATTATAGAGAATGGTCCGAATATTCCAGAGAAAGAAGGACCAAATGATACCAAAGTTGCAAAGAAGGAGTCTGAATACAAATAAGCAGATCTTGAAACCATCTCCAAAAACTATAAGGCTATTAACCTATTTTATTGTGGTCTTAGAACTGATGAGTTTAACCGTATTTCATCTTGTAGGTCAGCTAAAGAGATTTGGGACAAATTGGTCGTCACCTATGAAGGAACGAGCCAAGTAAAATACACCAAGATCAGCATCTTCCTTAGAAAGTATGAGCTCTTCAAGATGAAGTCTGATGAGTCAATCAAGGCCATGTTCACACGATTCACAGAAATCACCAACAACCTTGACTCTCTCGGCAAGAGCTTTACCAACGTCGAGAAAGTGAGGAAGATACTGAGGTGCCTTCCAAAGGAGAAATGGGGTCCAAAAGTAATAGCTATAGAGGAAGCCCAGGACCTCACCACTCTACCCCTTGATGACCTTCTTGGGTAGCTGATCACGCATGAGATGATTCTTAATGAAGACGATGGAGAACTTCCATCTAATACTAAGAACTTGGCACTCAAGTCTAAGAAGGATGAGCCCAAGGATGGATCTGATTCCAAAGATGAGGATGACAATGAGGATGATCCTTTTGCTCTTATCACAAGAGGCCTTGCTAGAATTCTCAAAATGAAGAAGCAATTCAACAACAAGGATGGATCAGAGTCTTCAAAATTTCGAGGTAAGCCTCAATACAACAAGTATGAAAAGAAGACTAAACCGTTGTCTTGTTTTGAATGTGGTGAAATAGATCATCTTGTGAAGGACTGCCCTCAAAAGACAAAGAGCCAGCCCAAGAAAGGTGTCAAATGGAAGAAGAAAGCCACGGTGGCAACTTGGAGTGATTCCGACTCTGACTCCGACGATGAGAAGGCCAACATTTATCTTATGGCCTCAAAAGATGAATCCCACGATGAAAAGCTTGAAGCTACTGTAAGAGAACTTATGGAACGTCCAAAAGAGGTATTATCGGAATTCCTTTCCAATATGATTGCCAATGAAGAGAAGCTTATTACCCAAACTAACATTCTTATTAAGAAAACTGTGGACCAGGAAAGAACTATTGAGGATCTGTCTATTAGGGTCAAAGGTCTTGAAGCTTCTTATTCAGGTCTTGACATTAAAGTCAAGACGCTTGACTCGGAGAAATCTGAACTCAAGCAAGATCTCTCCTCTCTAAGAAATGAGCATCGTGACTTAGAGAACGAGAAGATCTCCCTGAATAATAAGATTCAAGACCAACAAACAGCCCTCATAAGTTTTACCAAATCCAAAGGTACTCTCGATAGGATGTTGGGTGAGCAAAAAAGCTCTCTAAACAAAAGTGGTATTGGTTACAATCCAATGTTTCTAAAGAAGCAACACATTACCACTTTTGTAAAGGCAAAAGGAAGCAGAACCTCTCCTATATGTCACCATTGTGCTAGAAAGGGACATGTAAAAGATACCTGCCCTTATAGAAGAAAGGATCCATATATTATTCGCAATACATTTCCTGTTCATTTGAGAAAAGGACGGATAACACAAGTTTGGGTTCCAAAAGGCACTATTTTACCAAATTTGGTTTACCCCAACAATGGATCCAAATTTGCTTATTGGTCTAGCCACAAAGGTTGATGTTTGTCTTGCAGGAGATCACCAAGGTGAAAGAACACAAATGGATTATTGATAGTGGATGCTCGAGGCATATGAGTGGGAAGAGTTCTCTCTTTCATGATCTAAAGGAGCAATCCACGGGAACAATCACTCTTGGTGACAAAAGGAAATGCGACATCGTTGGTATTGGTAGTGTTGGAAGCGATTCCAGCCATAGTATTAAAAATGTCTACTTGTTAATGGTTTAAAGTATAATTTTCTTAGTGTCTCTCAATTATGTGATAGTGGCAACAATGTCAGATTTAACAAGAAAAAATGTATAGTGTGCAGAGATTATACATGTGAAGTTATATTGACTGCATATCGTTACAACATCATATACGCCGTAAATGCTGATCAAGTGGCACAAGGAAGCTTAACCTGTCTAAAGGCTTTGACGGACGATCCAAAGCTCTGGCATAGGAGACTCGGTCATGTAAGTCCACATACGCTACAGAAGCTTGTATCCAAAGGGCTTGTAAGAGGGCTACCTGAAATGGACTTCAAAGGTATTGATATGTGCAATGCATGCACACGAGGTAAACAAACACGTAGCTCTTTCAAACCCAAAAAGGTTGTAAGTTCTTCTAGACCCCTTGAACTTTTACATATGGATTTATGTGGTCCTATGCGAGTCAAATCTCCCAATGGTAAAAAGTACATCCTAGTTGTTGTTGATGATTTTTCTAGATATACTTGGGTTGCATTTTTAAAAGAAAAATCAGAGGCCTTATTTGAGTTTTCAAAACAATGTAAGGAGTTGCAAACTTTAAGAAACGAGCCCATAGTGTCAATTCGGAGTGATCATGGTAGGGAGTTTGATCAACTTCAATTTGATTTGTTTTGTGCTAAATATGGCATCTCCCATAACTTTTCTTCTCCTAGGACACCTCAACAAAACGGGGTTGTGGAACGCAAGAACCGCACCTTAGAGGATATGGCCAGGACTATGCTTTTAGAAAATGCATTACCTAAAACCTATTGGGCTGAAGCTGTTAACACAGCTAACTATATTTTGAATCGTTGTCTTATTCGTTCCATCTTAAAGAAAACTCCTTATGAACTTTTCAAAGGCCGCAAACCACTTATATCTTATTTTAAACCCTTTGGATGTACTTGTTTTGTTCATAACAATGGAAAAGATAACCTTGAGAAATTTGATGCACGTAGTGATGAAGGTATATTTCTTGGCTATTCCACGAGTAGCAAAGCTTATAGAATCTTCAATAAAAGGACCCAGGTAGTTGAAGAAAGTATACATGTTATTTTTGATGAATGCAATGACGGTGCTTTGAGTGAAAGTGTTCCAGATATAGATCTTAACATCCATGAAGAGAACGAGGAAGGTGATGATGTTGCTACCAAGAACACAGAGAAAAGGAACATGCAGGAACCGATTCTTAACACTGAAGAATTGGCCCAAGGTGTTGAAGATTCGTCTAAAGCCCTTGGTGTCCAATCCAACAGTGTTGAGACGTCAGAAACTGCTGTAACTGAATCTAACAGGACCACAGTGTCAGATGTACTACAAGTCAATCCTACTGGTGTGACGAATCAAGGAGCTGAGACGAGCAAAAGGAAATTCAAATACTCCTCATCACACTCATTAAAGGATATCATTTCTGACCCTACTTTTAGTGTTCAAACTCGTTCTAAACTTAAAGATCTTTGTGCTTTTCACGCGTTTGTTTCTCTTATTGAGCCAAAGAAGATAGATGAGGCACTTCAGGAGCCAGACTGGATCATTGCTATGTAAAGTGAGCTTAATGAATTTGAAAGGAACAAAGTCTGGACCTTGAAGCCTAGGCCAAAGCATCAATCAGTCATTGGCACACGATGGGTATTTCGAAACAAGCTAGATGAGAATGGTAAGATTGTAAGGAACAAGGCAAGACTTGTTGCTCAAGGCTACAATCAAGAAGAAGGTATTGACTACGAGGAGACCTTTGCTCCCATAGCCAGGCTTGAAGCTATTCGCATTTTATTAGCATTTGCATCTTTTATGAGCATAAAGTTATATCAAATGGATGTCAAGTGTGCTTTTCTCAATGGTTTCTTAGAGGAAGAAGTATATGTGGCTCAACCCCTAGGCTTTGAAAGTTCAGAATTTCCTAATCATGTTTATAAACTTGACAAAGCGCTTTATGGTTTGAAACAAGCCCCAAGAGCTTGGTATGAGCGCTTGTCAAAATAACTTTTAGAAAATGATTTTAAGAGGGGGTTGATCGACAAAACTCTTTTTATCAAAACCAAAGGAAATGACATTTTGGTTATCCAAATTTATGTTGATGATATATTATTTGGTGCTACTAACATATCTTTGTGCAAGGAATTTTCTGACATCATGTGCAGTGAATTTGAGATGAGCTTGATGGGTGAACTCAACTTCTTTTTGGGATTACAAGTTCATCAATCCAAGAAAGGGATCTTTGTCAACCAAAGCAAATACACTAAGGATCTCTTGAAGAAGTTCAAAATGGATCAATCCAAAGCAGCCAAGACTCCCATGAGCTCAACATTGTCTCTAGATCAAGACAAGACTGGGAAAAGTGTCAATAAAAAAGAGTATCGAGGAATGATTGGATCTTTATTATATCTCACGGCTAGTAGACCTGACATCATGTTTAGTGTTTGCATGTGTGCTAGGTTTCAAGCTGATCCTAAAGAATCTCACCTCGTGGCTGTGAAGAGGATCTTTTGATATCTCAATGGCACTAAGGAGCTTGGACTATGGTACCCAAAGCAAAAGAAATTCACTTTAATTGGATATTCTGATGCATATTTTGCAGGCTATAAGGTGGATAGGAAGAGCACATCAGGATGTTGCCAATTCTTAGGAGCATCTTTGATCAGTTGGCACTCAAAGAAGCAAAACTCAGTTGCTCTATCCACTGCAGAAGCCGAATACATTGCAGCTGGAGCCTGTTGCTCCCAAATCCTTTGGATAGCTCAACAAATGCGAGATCTTGGCATCAACCTCAAAGGTATTCCAATTAAGTGTGACAATACAAGTGCCATCTCCATCACTAAGAATCCTGTTCAGCATTCAAGGACCAAACATATTGATGTAAGGCATCATTTCATTAGAGATCATGTTGAAAAAGGTGATGTGTCCATTTCGTTTATTTCAACTGATTATCAATGGGCTGACATTTTCACTAAGCCTTTGGCAGAGGACAGGTTCACCTTCATAAGACGAGAGATTGGGATGCTTAACAAGGATGCACTTTCATAGGGGGAGCATTCCCTTTACGAAAGATAAATTCTACTTAGTGTCAAGACCCTTGAGAACTATGTCAAGGTGTGTGAACTAAATGGTGGATTACATATATCGGATCATATATTTTTGGTTAATATCTTTTTAGATATTTATCAAGTATATTTTTTGTCGGATTTCAAAATTGCCCATTTTAGTGATTTTCTTAACCGTTAAGATATTTTAATTTTGGAACTAAATCACTCTTTTTTAGTCCGATTTTAATGTAAACATTTGAATTTTGAATTGAAAACTCTTCATATCTTGCAATGATATCATTACCCTCCCTTGGAACTCTAAACCCATCCCATCACTCCATCACTTCTCTCTACTTATACTCACCTCTGTACCCGATTTCTTCACACTCTCAAACTGATCCAAACCCTTTCGATTTCTCCTTCTTCAACCTCTCAACATTTTCTAAAAGAAACCCTAGCCGATTCCCTCCATGGCACCCAAACCAAAGAAAGTTGTCACACCCAAAAGACTTGGCGCCACCCCCAAGGGACGTCAGGCCACTACCATCTGTCCCACACCTGAACCCAATCCTCAAGCCATTGTCCCAACTGTTGTCCAGAGCACCATCGCTGAGAGCACGGCCACTGCTACCAAGGGCACTCAAAAGCGCTCTACTAAGAAGCCTCTCAGTGCCAAACAGAAAGGGAAGAGGAAGATTTTGGCTGAGGAAGTGGACGAAGAAGAGGAGGAAGATGACCTAGATGTCATCCTGGAGAGAGATGCTGCCAAGGAAGCCGAGGCGGAAGCCTTGAAGAAGAAAAAGGACGATGAGGAGGCCGAGCTTGCAAGGAAACTGGACGAGGAGGAAGCTGAGCGGATTCGGAAGGAAGCTGAAGCCGAGGAGATTCCATCCGAGGAGGAGCCTGAGGAAGAAGAAGAAGAGCAAGAGGGATCTGGAGATGACGAGGAAGCTGAAGGAGATGAAGCGGGGTCCGGTGAGGACTCGGAGTCTGAGGAAGAGGAGGAAGAATCTCCCTCTCCTTCTCCTCCTCCCCTGTCTCCGAAGAAGCGGAAAGCCCCTACTGCTGTCAAGCCTCCCTCTCCAAAGCGCACCAGGAAGGGCACCCTCATGACTCTTGAAGTGCCTGTCAAGAGAGCTGCTCCGACGATTGCTCGCAGGAAGAATGCCGACCCCCCCGGCCTATATCCAGGTAAATCAATCCTTGCCCTCCTCTTGGTTTCAAGATGTTGAGACTGCTGGTAAGTGGGTAGATGAGTTTCGAACTCGTAGGATTAGCTGTTCTGATTTTTTGGATTTTGAGTTCTTCGAAGCTTTGAAGTTACCCTGCATTGACCTTCTCAAAAAATCCCCAGCCTGGTCCCTTCTCAATCTTGAAACTGTCTACTACCCCCAGCTCACCCGTCTATTCTACATTAACCTAAAATCCAAAAATGACCGGTTGGTCTTTGGAGTCTGTTGTCAAAGGGGTTAGAATCTCTCTCAACTCCAATGATTTTGCAGATTTCCTTGGCTTACCTACCCCAGTTCCACCCTCTGAAATACACCCCTCAAAAGAGAATTGCATTATCCTTGCCCGAGCCAAGTACCTTCTACCCGAAGCATCCAACAACACCTCAAAGCAACTCACCCACTCATCCCTAACCCTTGAGGCAAAAATAATTTTCAACATCATTGTTCGATGCCTCTTACCCCGTCTTAACTCTGGCTCACTCCTTACTGACAATGCCACGGTCCTGCTCTACCGCATCTTAAATGGCCTTGATCCTGACCTGGCCAACAGTATCCTTGGAACCATGGCTCATGCTAGAAAAGCTAGAAAAGGCTCTCCCCTCCCCTTTGCCACCCTTTTGACCCCTCTCTTCAAAGCTTCTAGAATTGATGTCAAAAATGAAGAACAGTTGCGTCATATGGGTAAGTTCGACTCTAAGGGCCTTGAAAAGATTGGCATCACTCGGTCTCCCCAATGGACCTTGAGTCTTGCCACTCCTTCAAAAGCCTTTCCCACTGCTCCAGCTTTCGATGAACGCATGGACAACCTAGAGTTGGGCTTGGAGGAAGTTCGCCTGGATATCAAGGAGCTGCAAAAGGAGTTTATGACGGAGATGAGCGGGATTTCCAAGATGCTGCAAGGACTGTGGACGAGGTTCACTGATGATGCTCTGGATGACGAAGCTTAAACCCTACCCTACCCTATCCCACCCCTGAAACTTGATACATTGCTGGTTTTTTTGGAAACGTTTTAAAAACATTTGGTGACTATTTTTGGTGACTGTTTTACCTCCTCCCTTTGTTGAAAGACAAAAAGGGGGAGATGATATGTGGTGTTGTTTAGACTTTGAAAACCTCTGCTTAAAGGTCTTGGAAGACCTTGGTTTTTTATTTATGATTTTCGGTTGGATGGTTTTTGCATGCTTTAAAAATTTTGATCCAACATTTGTCTAACCCTTGCAGGTACTTAGTCCGATTTCTATTTTATTATCTATGCTTGACTAAGTTGCAGGGATGCACAGGTTTTGTCTTTCATCAAGGGGGAGATTGATAACTCCCTCCCTTGATGAAAATCGGAATAAATGTTTCAAAGGCCTTGACGGGATATTTGTGTCAAAGGTCTTGGAGCATTAACAGTTGATGAAATACAAAACCCGTTTTATAAGTTCGAATATTATTTAATCTTATTATATACTTCCTTTATATTTTATATATATATATATGACTAATCTTTCAGGAAGTATTTCGAGATTATATCTTTCCTTATGGTGCATATTGAGGTGATCCAATTCAAAGAAGATCATGTCTTCAAAGTGTCCAAAAATAGAAGATTCGGGCGCGCCATGATCTTTACTAGCCATTTTTGAAGATCTGGTGTTGAAGAACCTCACGTTCCACGTTACTTCTATAAAGGAAAGGAAGAAGAAGACAGAACACATAAGTGCTACACGAGCTTTCATTCATTCAAGCGAGATCTGTCTTCTAAAGTGTCTCTCTGCTAGCGCTCAAGAGTTTGTTGTTTATTTCAAAGCTTTTGAGAGTCACTGTGAGCTTATAGGATATATTCATTTATAGTGTTACTCGAGAGTTTATAACTAAGGAAGTTGCACTAGGCTATTGATTTGTGAGAGTAAGAGGATTGTACTAGATAGCTGAGAGAGGTGGGGCTCTTCTAGATTGGTCTAGGACTCCAAGGGAACGTGAGTTGACTAGATTGCAATTGTATAGGAGAGAGGCTTCTCGGTGAGCTATTAGGATCCTAAGCTAAGCGAAACAATAAAGCCTTTTGAATCCTAGGGTTGTGGAAGAACCCTAGGCGGGGACGTAGGCCAAGTTTGTGCTGAACCTCGTAAACAATTACTCGTGTCCTTTACTTATTGCTTTACCTTATTTCCGTACTTGGTTCGATTGTCTAACGTTGTGATTCACGTTTAATCTCAAAGGGTTTTATACGAGCTCCAAAAGTCTTGAGACTTTCTGCGAAAAACGGGCATACTCTATTCAACCCCCCTTCTAGAGTATTTCTTTATTACATTGTTTTATATTATCGAACCTTCACTTTTGTTTGTTTTTTGTTTTTTGAACTTTTAGTTTTCTATTGTGGGTATTTCTCTTCTACATTTTTTCAGGTCCATGGGGATAGAAGCAAGCTAAAATCGGACAAGGCCTTACAGCATAAGCACTCGATTTTTGGCGTCCTGCACACCTGTCTAGTGAGTTTCTTTCTTTACCCTGGTTTTATACAATGAGGACACTGTAATGTTTAAGTATGGGGTGGGGGAAGGTCTTACTTTGTGCATATTTGATATATTTGACATTATTGGTGCATTATTTCTTTAATTGCTTATACATGGTTATTTTGGAATTCATTATTGATTTATATGCTTATATGCATGTTTTCCAAAGTTTGAAAAAATGACCCCCATTGAATTTTTTTGATAAAATGTCATGGAAGCTTATATTGAACTCGACGTTGCAAAATTGGATTCATTAGAGATATAGCATGAAATTGCCTAGTAAAGGGAAGTCACAATGAAGTGCATTATTTTATTGAAAACCATGAAAGGAGGTAAAATTTGAAGTTGCTTTTGACATGTTGCATAATAAGAGGACGGAGGACTTTATATTTCCATATAATGCTCATATTTTTATATTCCTTAGCCATACCTATACTTATGCATCACAAAAGCCATATTATGCCTTATTTCATATATTGCTCCACATGATCTAAATATTGCCCATTCTTTACCTTATCCGGGGACTATATTGAGAATTATGTTACATTATGGAGATTGTTATATGGTTGTTGTGTTGTTATTATCATATTTGGAGTTTGGTAGGTAATTGTTAGAAATATATGGAAAATTTAATGAGTGAAAGAAAATCCGATCACCTCAGGAGATAAAGGTAGATCGACCCTGCTTGCTGAGATAATAGTTCAGTGAGATGGGACACACAAGTGGGGAGTCCGAAGCACTAATTATCCGGGGTCATTCATGACACCCATGTTTGCGATTCGTGAGAAGGCAATGCTAAGGTTAGAGAGGTAAAAGCATTATTATTGATAAAAACAATATGAAAGGCGATGAATCTTATGGAGAAGGAATGTGGAAATTCAGTTTGGAAAAGTACTTTATTTCCCCGGATCATTAGCAACACATTGCCAAAAATTGCCCACCTTTAGCCTTTTACCAATCTACTCCTTATTGAGCTTAAATTAAAGTCCTCTTGATTATTAATGCTTTGTCACTTATGAATGTTTTGCATAACCCTTCTTTTGTGAGTAGATGTTGCGTTTTATTTTCACATGCATGGATTTGTGACACTAGTACCTTGTCGAGGATGGTAATTGATTGTAGAGACATATGAGAATGAATCTATGATGTTGAGAGTATTGATTACTTCCCCCGAATGACAATTAAAAGTATTGCTTGAGGACAAGCAAGCTTAAGTATGGGGTGTTTGTTGTGAGCCGAATTCGCCATGTTTTATAGTTACTTTTATATCGCTTTCTGCATACATTTCATGCATTTGGGCTAGAATAGTACAGAATCTATGTAGTTTATGAGTATTTGCCAAATTATGGAATTTACACCAGTTTCTATTTAATTCACAGCATTCGAGGCATTTACAACAGTTCTGAGAAAGGAAGAAAAGCTCAAAAGTCAACTACAGAAGTCCAGGGTCAAGAAGCAACGTAACTAGGGCAAATCGAGCTGGAGACAAGGAAATCTGCTCGACAACACTTTGGTCGATATCGACTACACCTTGTTGATATCTAGTAAAAGTTACTCGATTTCCGGCAAGGATTGACCAGAATCGAGCAAGGCTAGGAGAGAAGGAGCACAGCTTACTCGATATCGAGGAAATTACTTTATATCGAGGAACTTCCAAGTCGATTTCCATGTCGGAAGCCGAGATCGACGAAGCTGAGCTGAAACCGAGGATGGACCAAGCCTTTGTTGATGTCGAGGAAATCTTCTCGATATCGAGGAAACATCCATGCGACATGTGTCCTGAAGGCCAACATCAAGTTGCTGAGCGGAAGACGAAGCGCTAGTCGATATCGAGGACTCCTACTCGATATCGAGGAAATCCTGGGAGCCGACGCCGAGCAGTCCGAGAATCTAGTTAAGGCCTTAGGGGCTGATTTCTAAGCATTCAATTTCACACACAATTAATTACATAGAGAGAGTAGAGGAGAGGGCTTGTGGCGAGAGAAGTTGGAAAGGCGAAAGCGGATTTGGCTTCGATTGGTTGTAAGTTCTCTTTGGTTTATTTAATGCAAAGTTATTTCCTTTTATTATTGATGAGTTTCTTGATGATGATGAGCGAGTAGTCCACCCACTTCTAGGGTCGGAGTGAGCCCGACGATAGCCATATGAGATGATGCGGTAAATGTTTGATCTTTTTATGCAATTCGTCTTCTATCCCTGAAAGCATGATTCTTTTGCGAAAGTTGAAGGTGGTCGTTGTTTGTGTTATTGAAGTGAAAGTGATCTTAATACAACTTGGATTAATTATGTGAAAAGGGTTAGTAACAATTAGGATTTATGCGAAAGCCTCTATATTCCTATTTGTTAATAACGAAAGTTATTTGATGAAAAGCATGATCTTTTTTGTCTTTATGTGTTATTTTGCATGGTTATCGTTGTGGTGTTGATACCCTGGCTTTGGAAGTATTTTAGTTTATTGAATTTATTTTGTTGAAATTTTTGTTCTGCATGCGAAAAGTTGCAATTTTAAGTTTCTGTCCCTTGTCGATTTCGAGCAATTTTTGTCGACATCGAGTAGTTTTACTCGATATCGAGGAATGTTTACTCGACTTCGGATTACTTTGCTGAGTTTTGGTTTCTGATTGTCGAATTCGAGTTCTGTTCGCCGATATTGTACTCGATATCGAGGAAAAGTTGTCGGTATCAACTAAAGATCTGTGCTTTGCTTTCTTTTCCGCTTTTATTTGTTATTTCTGTCCTTCTTTCTGTCCTTCTGTCTCTGAGATTTCTCAACTGCATGAGATCCGCTGACGTGCTTCCTCGAGGATCGATCCTGACTTCCCGCTGCTACATCAGGAGGAGGTCTTATAATTATTTGCGTGGGCACGAACCTAGTTTGATTTATATTTTATATTTTGAACTCGATTTCCTCCTACAACAAGGGTGAGTTTGGTAAGTCCATGGGTGAGAGACTCATAGATTTAGCCATCCATATCTTGTTTTTATCTTTCCGTAAATCTAGAAAAAATTGAAATAAAAGAGTCGCATGTGTCAAATTTTGTTCTCGTGCTCGGTTGAAGCTTTGAAACTTGTTGGTTCGATCCTTCGGGTCGTATCATTACGCCCATGTACGTTGCATCTGCGTAAGATATCTTGATGGTTGATCTCGCGACGACTCTCAAATCTTTCCATAAATCTTTTCCGTCAAGTGGTATCAGAGCATCGACAAGGGTTCCTCAACCTTTCGGGTCAAAATGTTCAAGAAAACGAGTTCCAAGCCTTTTCCGAAGAGTACATCCGATGGGATATTCGAGCCTATGATGAGGGGTATCTTCGTTAGAGTGACATGGATAGTGCTACATATGATGTAGTTGATCAAGAGCTCCGGAGGAGATATCAAAAGAGAAGGGCTCGAGAGGATGAGGCTCGAGGTAAGAAGAAGGTTGAACCACCTTGGCATGAGATCTGTAAGCTCACGGAAGATTCAATTCAAAAAGTAAAGGAAATTCAAAAACTCGTCAACTCATTAGGGTCGACACTATCGAAGTCCACAACAACCCCATCTCCCTCTTCAAAGATGACATCGTCTACGGCCATGGGCGAGAAAGTTGAGATTCAAGAAGGCAAATCCAAGGATGTTCTGATTGAGATTGCGAAGATCAACCCTGAGCTTAAGAAAGATGAGGAAATCATCCAAGTTTCCAAGGCTCTGCTTTCCATGAAAGAGAAACGAATGCCAACCAACATACCCAGCTTTCTGAATTCCATGTCGAATAAGTGGTTGGATGCGACCTCTTTCATTTCGTGTTACTTTCCTTTCATGATTCAAGAAGAAGAGGGGATTCAAGATCCGTTCAAGAAAGAAGAATACTGTCAAAAGAAGTCGCTTGTTTGCATCACGGATTCGAGGAAGATTCCTTTTCAAGGGAAGGAGGATGATGTGATCGTAGTCACCCATGAACTCAAGTCTTTTTTCCTACAAAGGTTTGTCTTCGGAGCTGAACATCAACTTTTATTTGTGAAAACTGTTTGGCGACACCTCGGTATTTTCGCTCATTCTGGCTATATAAAATTCTTATTAAAGTCGATGACCACTTTTTGGAAAGATATTTTAAGTGGCTACAACCTTATTGAATGATGCAATTGTCAATTCAGCTTGTCGGAAGCCGATGAGCACTTGTCGGAAGAGCTCGGATCACATCATCGATGATGTGATTCGAGCTCTTCCGACGCATGCTCACTGTTTCAGTCATAAAATGGGCTATATTAGTCCGATAGAGGTCCATGAGTACTTGTTGGAAAGCTAATTCGAAGGGATATATATTTTATGAAGACAAAAGTTCTGAAATCATCAAAGAACAAGTCTAAAATTAGCAATAATTCAACAGTCCAAAATTTGGACAGTTTTCCCATTGCATTGAATGAAGTCGGAATAGATGAGATGTATCGAAGGGTCTTCATTCAATGGAACTTGATGGTTTTCTACACTTTATTAGGACAAACAACCCTTAATTTTCCACCATGAGGCCGACCAACTTTCTCCATCAATTTCCGAGAAGCTTTTCATGTTTTCCGTCTTTAATTTGTTGTTTTAATTGTTGCTTGTTTTATGGGTATAAAATGCCTAAAACTTTGTCATGAGAAACAAGATTTGAGTTGATAATTTTTGGAAAAAAAAGTGTGTGTGTTTGGTTGATTTGGTGAGATGTCATTTTGACACCCCATTCCGGAGTGAGAGGCTGAGGAATGGTCCCGTTTGTGTAACTCTTTCCGGTGAGATGCTTGTTAGAGTTGTTCAAACAAAGGCTTGATTGCTAGAGAGTGAGATGCCGACGAGTGAGAGGGTGATTTTGGTAAGTCGATGGGTGAGATGCTCATAGATTTAGCCATCCATATCTTGTTTTTATCTTTCCATAAATCTAGAAAAAATCCAAATAAAATAGTCGCATGTGTCAAATTTTGTTCTCGTGCTCGGTTGAAGTTTTGAAACTTGTTGGTTCGATCCCTCTGGTCGAATCACGACCTGTCCAAGCCCGAAACAGAAATTTTGACTTAGTTGACCCGAATCATCAGTGACCCGACCCGAATGTGATCGACCCGAACCCGACCGACGAATTGCTAGCTCTACTCCCTACAATTTAGTGAAGTTAAATCCCCATTGCCATTTAATGACCTCTCCAACAACCCTTCAAAGAAATGACATTTTCATCACACCACCGCGCCTCCTCATCTGGCCTCCCTCCCTGACCTGTCCCCATCGTCATATCATCCGACAACTCGGACGATGGGTATGAGAGTGCAGGTTCGTGAATCATTTTATTGGTTTAGATTTCATTTGTGCTACGTGTATGATTATACTACATTATTTTTGTTTTAATGCAGGACCAATGCCGTCTTCAAACCGATGAAATCAAAAAGTCGAGATCGTCGGCTGTTGTTGCAGGAGGATGGTCAAGTATGAAATAAATATAGAATAGAGATCAGACTGACTTCCCTGTCTCAGCAAATAAATACAAGACTTCCTCCCGTTGTAGTAGAAGGTTGTCAGGATCGAATCCACGAGGAAGCACGTCAGCAGTTCTTAGGTAGCAACAGATCTCACGGACAAGCAACAGAAAGAACAGAAACAAAGGAACAAAGCAAAACAAAAACAAAAGCAAAGACAGAAAATAGCGAAAGAAAGTAAAGAACAAAGCAAAGCAGAGGCACTCGATCTCGACAAAAGGGCACTCGAGATCGACAACAACAAGTCTGGCGATAATAGAAGACAGAAACTAGAAATCGACAACAACAGCAGAAAACTCAACTCGACCTAGACTAGTTCTACTCAATCTCGACAAGGATCCTACTCGAGATCGACAAGCTTCTCCTCTATCTCGACTAGAACACAGAAAACATAAATTGCAAATTTCGAACACAAACTCAGAATTTCGACGAAATAAATCAATATAATAAAAGACTTCCAAATCCAGGGTATCAACACCACAACGATAACCATGCAAAGTAACACATAAAGGGATAAAAGATCATGCTTTCCATCAAAGTAACTTTCGTTACTAACAAATAGGCATATAGAGGCTTTCGCATAAACCCTAATTGTTTCTAACCCTTTTCACATAATTAATCCAAGTTGCATTAAGATCACTTTCGCTTCAATAATACAAACAAGAATCACCTTCAACTCTCGCAAAAGAATCATGCTCATAGGGATAGAAGACGAATTGCATGAAAAGATTTGACCTTTACCGCGTCACCTCACATGGCCACCGTCGGGCTCACCCCAGCCCCAGAAGTGGGTGGACTACTCACGCCTCATCGCAATAGCAGCCATTGATGTATAAAAAGAAACTTGCATTAAACTAAATTCAAAGCTTTACAATCCCGGCAATCAACTCTCGGTGAATGCCAAAACCCTAAAACCTTTGAACTCCTAAAACTTCTCTGTGGAACTACTTGTCTCTGACTAAAATTGAATGAATGAACAACCAACCTCTAGGGCTTTATTTATAGCCTTCTATTCCTTGATAATCAAGGATAGAATCTTCTATCTATATCTAATTAAAGCTTAAAGATAAATAAATTGCTTAAGGGAAATAAATCTAAAAGGAAAAGATAAATCTAAACTAGGTAATATGTGTTCATGTTGATAGATCTCCCTTCCATAGATAGACTTGATAGATGTAGGATAGATCCCGGCCTTCTCGACTTCCTTAGGCTCCAAGTAACTCCAAGGCGAGTAGGATTCGTCGAACCGAGTAATGCGTCTCTGGAGGTCTACTCGATCTCGACAAAGGTCTAGTCGATCTCTAGTAGGATTGTGGTCGACTGGCTCGGCTCGTCGTCTCGGCTAGCTGGTCCTCGACAGACTCGGATCTGGGCTCCTGGGTGTCGTCGATCTCGACTAGGGTTCCTCGAGATCGACTAGGGGTGTGGTCGAAGACGGTTCTCTGGTGATGTCAAGGACTCCTCCTCGGCATGCACTTGGACAGGCGCTCTGGGCTACTCGACCTCGACAAGATCTCCTCGAGATCGAGTAGAGTTGATCGGCGTCTTCGTCCTCGGCTTCTCGATCAGCTCCTCTTCTCGTCGACTCCGGGTGTGGCGCTGAGGTGTCGTCGATCTCGACTAGGTCTTGTCGAGATCGAGTTGTCTTCCGGAGTCAGGTTGCCTCAGACTTGGTTTCCTCGATCAGGCTTTGTCGACCAAGTCTGCTCGGGCTCTCTACTCGAGATCGAGTAAGGTGTACTCGATCTAGAGTAGCTCTGGCTTCATCTCGGTTTGTCCTGGTTCTGTACTCTCGGATTCTGGACTTCTGTAGTTGCTTTCCGAGCTTTTCTGACCTTCCTTAGAATTGCTGTAAAATGTCTTGAATTCTGCGAAATTAAACAGAAATTGGTGTAGATTCCATAATTTGGCAAATAAACATAAACCATATAGATTCTGTACTATCTTAGCCCAAATGAATGAAATGTATGCAGAAATCGATATAAACTTTACTGTAAAACATGGCAGATTCAGCTCACAACAAACACCCCATACTTAAGCTTGTTTGTCCTCAAGCAATACTTTTATTTGTTATTCAGGGGAAGAATTCAAAACTCTCAACATTTTAGATTCATTCTCATATAACCCAGCAGTCAATTACCATCCTTGAAAAGGTACTAATGTCACAGATCCATGGATGTGCAATTTAAAGAGCAACATCTACTCACAAAAGGAGGGTTATGCAAAACATTCATTCGTGACAAAGCATTAATAATCAAGAGGACTTTAATTTAAGCTCAAATAAGGAGTAGATTGGTAAAAGGCTAAAGGTGGACAGTTTTTAGCCATGTGGTGCTAATGATCCAGGGAAATGGAGTATTTCCAAATTGAATTTTATACCACATTCTTTCTCCATAACATTCATCACCTTTCATAATGCTTTTTCTCAATAATAATGCTTTTACCTCTCTAACCTCAGCACTGCCTTCTCGCGAGTCGCAAACATGGGTGTCATGAATGGCCCCGGATACTTAGTGCTTTGGACTCCTCACAATGTGTCCCATCTCTCCAAACTATTATCTCAGAGAGCAGGGTCAATCTACCTTTATCTCCTGAGGTGATTGGATTTTCTTTCACTCATTAAATTTTCCATGTATTTCAAACAATTTCCTTCCAAACTCCAATAATGATAATAACACAAATACCATATACCATCTCCATAATGTAACATCATTCTCAACATAATCCCCGGATAATGTAAAGAATGGCAAATGTTTAGAACATGTGGAGCAATAATTGAAATAAGGCATAATATGGCTTTTGTGATGCATAAGCATGGGTAAGGCTAGGAATTAACAATGAGCATTATATGGAAATATAAAGTCCTCCATCATCTTATCATGCAACATGTCAAAAGCAACTTCAAATTTTACCTCCTTTCATGGTTTTCAAGAAAATAAGCATTTCATTGTGACTTCCTTTTACTAGGCAATTTCATGCTATATCTCTAATGAATCCAATTTTGCATCGTCGAGTTCAATATAAAACTTCCATGACATTAACCAAAATTTTCAATGGGGGTCATTTTTCAAACTTTGGAAAACATGCATATAAGCCCATAAATCAATAATGAATTCTAAAATAGCCATGTAGCAATTCAAAGAAATAAATTCTAAATATGCACAAATAATGTCAAATATGGCAAATATGCACAAAGTAAGCCCTTCCCCCACCCCATACTTAAACATTACAGTGTCCTCACTGAATAAATAAAAAACAAGGGTAGAGAAAGAAACTCACTAGACAGGTATGCAGGGCCTCTTAATATCGAATGGAAGCACCTCCTGGGCCGAGTATGAATATTGCTTGGTTCTATCCATGGACCTGAAAAGTATGGAAGACATATACCCACAAAAGAAAAAACAAAAAATAAAAAATGTTCAAAACCAAAAACAAGCAAAAAACAATGTCCCAAAAAAAATGTCCTAAAAAAGTCTATGTACAAGCTCTAGATTTTATAGTCGCTAGGCCGACTTTCCATGTATGCTCAAGGTGGCATCTGCAGGGCCCATGTAGCTTGGGCTTAAAATAGGACTCCATTCTTGTCTATCAGCTGTAATCCCCCAGAATGGATCTTGTTTACCACGAACGGTCCCATCCGCTTCTTGTTGAATTTCTTAGGGAACCAATGATCCTTTGATTTAGAGACATAGAGCTTGTCTCCAGCTTCATACTCCTTGGGCTCATCATTGGATATCCTACATAAGCGCACATACCAAGGCAAACCTCTCCCATGTATAGATAGATCTTTAATGGAAATAGGAGAAGAAAGATCCATACCTTGGCTTACCTTCGCAGAGACGGAATCGGGAACCACGGCGGTTGGTCGATCTCGACTAGGGCTAGTCGATCTCGATGAAGTTTCAGGTCCTGGTGGTGTCCTGCTCGAGGAAACAGAAGTCGATGAAGGGGATGGCTCGTCGACCTCGAGTAGACTACTTGATCTCGAGTAGTCTTCTGCTCCTGGTGGCTGCAGTGTCGAGGAAACAAGAGCTGGTGGAGCCTGGTGGTGGTCGATCTCGACAAGCCTCGTCGAGATCGAGGAGCCTGGGTCGTCTGGTGGAGTCAGCGTCGAGGAAGCAGGTGCCCGAGGAGCTTGGTCGATCTCGACTTGCGTAGTCGATCTCGATGAGGTTTCAGATCCTGGAGTCTTCAGCGTCGAGGAAGGCGAAGCCGAGACAGCAGATTCGTGGTCGATCTCGAGTAGCCTACTCGATCTCGAGTAGGACCCTACTTCTGCCTGGCTGCTCGACGATGCTGGTGCTGATGGAGGTTTCTGTTTTTGGTCGAGGTCGACTAGGGTCCTTGATGTCGAGGAGTCTTGGTCGATCTTGACCCTATACTTGGTTCCTATCAAGGCATCCGAAAAATAATTAATCCATAACGACGTACCTTGGTTTGTGTCGATTGGATTTTCTGCGTCCTCCTTTAGGATTTCCATGATCTCCTCCACCTGGGCCTCCATGTCCCTCTTTTCCAGCTCCTCAGAGGTCATATTTCTGACCTTGGGTTCCCCGCGGGTGATGTAGCCAGCTGAGATAGATTTGACCTCTTCCATTGGACCTGTATGCCTTTCAGTTTTATTAAAGGAATACTCAATTACCTCATCGCTGATGTTGAAGGTGAGCACTCCTTTCCTTACGCTTATGTTGGCATCCACCGTCGCCAAGAAGGGTCTCCCTAGAATAATTGGACAAGCAGGATCTTCTTGCATATCAACAACTAGAAAATCAGCAGGGACAAAGAATTTACCTACTTATACTGGCACATTGTCCACCATGCCTGTTGGAATGACCACTGTGTTGTTGGCCATGTAAAGTCTAGCATCCACAAACTCTAGGGCACCTATCTTAATCTTGGACCAAATTGTTAAAGGCATTATACTCACACTAGCTCCAAGATCACATAGAGCATTAATTTTGTATGGACCAAATCCAATAGTTATAGCAAACTTACCCGGATCTGGCCTCTTATCCAGTATGTCCAAATGGCTGCACTCTTCTGTAATTTCATCCATCGATCGCTTTTTGCTCAAAATCTTCTTCAGGAACTAAACATAGGATGGCATTTCATTGAGAGCTTCTGTGAAGGGGATGGTGACGTTGAGTTTCTGAAGCATCTTGATGAAGCGCTGAAATCTCTTTTCTGCCGGGTCCTTTGGAGATTTTCTGGGGAAAGGCAGCTTCTTTTTCTGATTTGGAGCCAGAACAGATGTCGGAGGTGCTGCAGCTTTGTCGATCTCGGGTTGGCCGTCGTCGATGTCGAGTAGCCCCTTGTCGATCTCGACCAAATTGGGTGCAGTCGAGTTGTTGTACAGTGTTGTCGATGTCGACTTGCTGTTCTTCGTTGTTTTGCTGCTTTTCGACCTCTGGCTCTTGCAGTTGATGCCCGCTTCTGAGTTTTATAGCAGCGATGTGTCCAGTCTTTCCCTTAGGATTTGGTTCTGAAGATCCAGGGAGCGCACCTGACTATCTGGGGATTCCTGCTGCTAGCTGACCAATCTGTGTATCAACTGATTTTCTCCATATATCAATTTCCCCAAGCCTAGAGTTGACACCTTGCATCTGAGTATAGACGGAGTTGAAGGACTGCCTAGTTTTTGAGTGATTTCTCCGTATTTCCTCCAGGACTATCTGTATATCATCCTTTTTCTTGTCCCTTTCCGGATGCCCTGGAGCTCTGTAGGGTGGGGGGTTCCTTGGGACACCTTGGTTCCATTGTGGTTGCTGAAACCTTTGGTCCCCCATGTAGCGATTAGGACCCCCTGCATAAGCTACCTCCTCGTGGTGCTCTGCCATCCTGACTTGCTCTGTGTGTGGGCACTCAGGAGTGGTGTGCCGATGCGATCCGCATTCAATGCAAGGTTGGTTGGTAGAAAGATACTTTACTTGCTTGAGGAGCTTCTTATTCTAATATCTGTAGTACTGCTCCCTAACATCGGGATCGATCTCCTTGGGGGCCTCATATAGGGGCATGGATGGTGTTGGTCTGGCGTATGGGTTCTGTTCATAGGTTGCTATAGACCCATACTTGTTGTCGTAGTTAGTGAGCTTCTCCAGCACACCTCATGCGTCACTTGGCGGCATTGTCAGATACTCATAGCGAGTATAATGGTTGATTCTGTCCTTAGTGACTTGATCAAAAGAGTTGAAGAAGATCTCCTGAATGACGTAGGGTGGTTGTCCATGAGTAGGGCAAGATCGCATCAATTCTTTGTAGCGCTCACATGCCTTTGCCAGTGGTTCCCCTTGCTTCTGTTTGAAGGTGGTGATTTTCTGGCGGAGATGTGCTGTTTTGGCGGGTGGGAAGAATTTGTTCAGAAACTCTTGCTCTACTTGGGCCCAGGTTGTGAGTGATCTTTCTTTCAGCCCTTCAATCCATTTCAGTGCAGGCCCAGCGAGAGACCAGCGAAAAGCTTTCATCTTGACATATTCCAAGGTTGTACCTTCAGCAAGAGTACGGCACATGTCAGAAAAGTTTGTAATATGTTCAAGAGGACATTCATTAAATCTACCATAAAAGGCATTATTTTTAAGCTCTATAAGAAATTGAGTGCGAATTTCAAAAGAGTTATCAGGGATTAGAATCGCCGATTTAGGCACGACGAGCGTTGGATGCATATAATCCTCTGCAGTTGTTGGGAACTGGGCAAGCTCAGCTTCTGCTTGCTCCCTTGCTGCTTTCTCAGTGGCGATAGCAGCATCTTTAGCGACCAATTCCCTTGTAAGCCTTGCGATCAGCTGTTCCTGTGTTTCAGCGGCTGCCATGGCTCTTTGTAGTTTAGCTCTGATGTGAAAAAGGCGTTCCGGTTCATCTAAGGCGTCAAACTCAGACGTTTGACCAGAACGACGCATACACCTGCAAAGTAACTCAAAGAGAACGTGAGAACTGACTACCTAAGGCGCGAATGATAGCTTCCCCGGCAACGGCGCCAATTTGTTGTTGCAGGAGGATGGTCAAGTATGAAATAAATATAGAATAGAGATCAGACTGACTTCCCTGTCTCAGCAAATAAATACAAGACTTCCTCCCGTTGTAGTAGAAGGTTCTCAGGATCGAATCCACGAGGAAGCACGTTAGCAGTTCTTATGTAGCAATAGATCTCACAGACAAGCAACAGAAAGAACAAAAACAAAGGAACAAAGCAAAACAGAAACAAAAGCAAAGACAGAAAATAGCGAAAGAAAGTAAAGAACAAAGCAAAGCAGAGGCACTCGATCTCGACAAAAGGGCACTCGCGATCGACAACAGCAAGTCGACAATAGAAGACAGAAACTGGAAATCGACAACAACAGCAGAAAACTCAACTCGACCTAGACTAGTTCTACTTGATCTCGACAAGGATCCTACTCGAGATCGACAAGCTTCTCCTCTATCTCGACTAGAACACAGAAAACGTAAATTGCAAATTTCGAACACAAACTCAGAATTTCGACGAAATAATCAATATAATAAAAGACTTCCAAAGCCAGGGTATCAACACCTCAACGATAACCATGCAAAGTAACACATAAAGGCATAAAAGATCATGCTTTCCATCAAAGTAACTTTCGTTACTAACAAATAGGCATATAGAGGCTTTCGCATAAACCCTAATTGTTTCTAACCCTTTTCACATAATTAATCCAAGTTGCATTAAGATCACTTTCGCTTCAATAATACAAACAAGAATCACCTTCAACTCTCGCAAAAGAATCATGCTCATAGGGATAGAAGATGAATTGCATAACAAGATCTGACCTTTACCGCGTCACCTCACATGGCCACCGTCGCGCTCACCCCAGCGCCAGAAGTGGGTGGACTACTTACGCCTCATTGCAATAGCAAACATTGATGTATAAAAAGAAACTTGCATTAAACTAAATTCAAAGCCTTTACAATCCCGGCAATCAACTCTCGGTGAATGCCGAGGACTAGCTGGTCCTCGACAGACTCGGATCTGGGCTCCTAGGTGTCGTCGATCTCGACTAGGGTTCCTCGAGATCGACTAGGGGTGTGGTCGAAGACGGTTCTCTGGTGATGTCGAGGACTCCTCCTCGGCATGGACTTGGACAGGCGCTCTGGGCTACTCGACCTCGACAAGATCTCCTCGAGATCGAGTAGAGTTGATCGGCATCTTCGTCCTCGACTTCTCGATCAGCTCCTCTTCTCGTCGACTCCGGGTGTGGCGCTGAGGTGTCATCGATCTTGACTAGGTCTTGTCGAGATCGAGTTGTCTTCCGGAGTCAGGTTGCCTCGGACTTGGTTTCCTCGATCGGGCTTTGTCGACCAAGTCTGCTCGGGCTCTCTACTCGAGATCGAGTAAGGTGTACTCGATCTAGAGTAGCTCTGGCTTCATCTCGGTTTGTCCTGGTTCTGTACTCTCGGATTCTGGACTTCTGTAGTTGCTTTCCGAGCTTTTCTGACCTTCCTTAGAATTTCTGTAAAATGTCTCGAATTCTGCGAAATTAAACAGAAACTGGTGTAGATTCCATAATTTGGCAAATAAACATAAACCACATAGATTCTGTACTATCTTAGCCCAAATGAATGAAATGTATGCAGAAATCGATATAAACTTTACTGTAAAACATGGCAGATTCAGCTCACAACATCGGCGGTCAGGCTGGGATGCTCGGGTTGTTCTACAAGGCGACCCTTGTACACAATATGGATCCAAGTCACTAGGAGGTGAAATATGTCACCCTCCTACACGACAACAAAAGAAAGTTGCTACCGTTCAGAACAAAAGAGAGTTGCTGAAGGAAATCATCCCAGTTTTACGAATTCGTCCCCGTCTGCCTCATATTTGGTATGACGTTTATGTGGTCGACGACTCTGTCGACTGTCGTGTATGATGGGTATTGGTCCGGCAAGGTAGTTAGTGTGTCCGGTTATGGGAATGATTCAACTTTCACGGTCAACTTCCCGTTGAGCGGGGAGACGACTGATCATCGTGCCCGCAGTATGTGCTCACACTTCGAGTGGAATGGATCCAGAGTCACCACGCATCCGCATTTTTACTACTTGTTACCCTGAAACTCGATTTCAATGTCATGTATTTTGCTACTCTTTGCTGTAGTCTTTTAAATGTTTGCTCCGGTGTTGTATTTGTTTAATGCTAGTGAATCTGTGTCTCCGAGATATCATGTCCAGTAGATATCAATATGTGGCATGCCGTTTTGCATCAAGTGTCCAGTTAAAAATAACCGCTTACACGTCAACCTACAAATTAACCCCCACCCACTTTCTTCTTCTTCGATGGTTTTTCTCTGAAACTTATGATTTAATTATAAGCATATTTATGCCCCATCAATGTCACTGTCACTATGACTCTTAAACTTGCACTAGTGTCGACAAGAGAGAACAAAATCATGGCATCCAAATATGGTTAAATATTATAATTGAGCACAAATAATAAAAGATGTCATTATAGTGAATCTGTTTCTCCTAGAAATCTTGTCCAGTCGATTCCAATAGGTGGCATGTCGTTTTGCTCTGTTTCTCCAAGCAATCTTGTCCAATTAAATTCAATATGTGGCATGTGGTTTTGCTATTGATGTTCAGTTAAAACCTACTACTTACTTGTGGACATTAAAATAAACCCCCGCCAATTCCTTCTTAAATTGATTTTCTCTGAAACTTAAAATTTAATTGAAAGTATCTTTTTATGCCCCCTCACTGACACTCTCACTGAACTCTCTCTCCTCTCAGACTGCACTTTTCTTTTTCACCTCTCTCTCTCTCTCTCTCCCCCCTTATTCTTCTTCTTCGCTTTTCCTTCCACCGAAATAGTGTTCAACTTTCCCCCCTAGATTACCTGCTACCGGCTACAACTTGCAAGCAAATATCCGATTTTTAGCAAAAAAATTTCGAATTATGTTACTCATGCAAACAAACTAGATAAAGAGGTTAGTTTAGCGAATTCTCCTTTTACTAATAATTATGAAATTATATAAAAAATGATATTGTAGAGTTTTTACTTTTGAAAAACATGTTAAAAGGTACAAATTAATTAATACCTATTCGATGAAGTAAATAATAATAAAAATAAGAGATATAATTGATTTTTCATGCACTTTAACATTCAATTAACGAAAATTGGTGATAGGGATGACTTTGCAAAGAAAATGGTTTTAAAAGGTGGTTTTCCGCAACTTTAATTTTAATGGGTGATTTTCCATAAAACGTCATATTTAAAGGGTGGTTTTCTGCAATTTTGCCCTATTTATTTTCTTAACAAAGCAGTCCAGTTTTACGATTCAAATACGGCCCACATCCCAAATAATATTTTACTAATATAAAATCAGACCTAATATTTATTAGCTCATCCCTTCTGTGCCTCAACGGCAAGCTTCATTTTTTGAAATCTCTTTTTGAAAACGATTACATCTACCCCTTATACTTATAATTTTAGAAGCAACCTCTTTGTAAAAGAATGAGTCACGTGTCCTTCTTTGGGAAAAATTAAAAACAAAAAATTTCAAACCTCTCTCCCCCACGTTCTCCCAGCAAGGCTACAACTGCTCACATCTCTCATCTCCTCCTCCCACCTGAGGGTACTTCCTCTCTTCCCCAACAAGTTTTCGGTGCAGACGTGGTTGTGATGATTTTTAATTAATCTGGAACTCCTACTCTCCCCTTTAACTTATTGAGGATTTTGGATTTTTGGGGCTTGAATTAGGTTTTGGATTTTTGGGGTTTGAATTAGGTTTTGATATGGTCAATTACACCGCGAGGAAGAGAAGCTGCAAGAGAAGTCGCGAGGAAGAGAAGTTGTACTTCAGTCCACAGAGGACCGATCTTAACGATCCCGCAAGTTTTCGGTGCAGACGTGGTCACTCGGGTGTTGATCAGTCGATGTCGGGGCAGATGAGGGTGGCGATGGCGGGAGGTGGCTCAGTCGCCTGGCGACTCGGAAACTTGGTACTATCCTTCTTTCCTTTTTTTTTTCCTCTTTTAATTACTTAATTCATTAAACAGAGGTTCAGATTGAGTACACAATTCATTCATTCTTCTTTATGGCTTCAATTTGTGCTCCTTTTGTGTAACGGTCCGGGATTATGATTCCCGAGTTACGTTTCGAGGGATAAAACCCCTCGTTGGGATCTTGCGCTCCGAGTACAGGTTGAAGGTTTGAAACCGAAGATTTGTAGTTTAAAGCGGGATTTCGCACCCAAATCCGTAAGATCCATTGGAGACCCCGGGGTAAACCCCTGTGCCTGTCCTAAGTCTACAACACGGAAAATCCATTTAGGAATGCAACCAGAATAAGTGAAGTTAAAGCAAAAATACAATCTCAAAGGTGCCACGGCAGAGCCGGGACAAAACAACGTAAAAGAGAGGAAGTCTAGTGGTCTCTCGAGCTCTCAATCTAACGCCAAAAGTATGAACCCGCCAAGCATCCATATAAGCAAAGATAGCGGCTAGCGGTTACCTGACATTTCTATCATCATGCATCGTATATAGAATAGCAATCACATCTCACGTTTATAGTAGAACATAACACATCAAGGATGGTCGCATACCATAACATATCTAGCACGTCATCACATCAACGAGACAACGAGGCTCATCACATCATATCACCAAAGATCTGCACACAACTAGCAAGCATAATCACGAAATCAAAGAGATACCACTAACCAATCTCACTAACCATCCATTTCTAAAAATCCAACTCATACTAGTCATCTCACACATGCCACTCTCGACCAACTCTTACGCAGAAATCCATCTCGTGCTACTCCTAACCACGAATTTCCAAGACCCTCATCACCAGCGCCTATCCTCAAAGACCAACCACTGATCTTACCTACTCATCCC
Source organism: Persicaria tinctoria (assembly GCA_037127255.1). Lineage (NCBI taxonomy): Eukaryota > Viridiplantae > Streptophyta > Magnoliopsida > Caryophyllales > Polygonaceae > Persicaria > Persicaria tinctoria. The sequence goes on along the minus strand of JBANSL010000001.1, from coordinate 39,967,514 downwards.
CTGGGCATACTAACTAGCCTCACCACATTTCCCCTCAACAATCCTCCCGATCAACTCCTAACTCTCTCATCCACCTCTAGAACTACGCCAACTGCTTATATTCACACCCACTCTCAAGGTCAGCCTCATGAAACTAGTCTAGACCTCAACCGCTACCCTCCTATCCTAAACGCTCACATCGCGCACCCACTACCTACTGACACTTCTAGCTAGGACATCTCCCTCAAAATCTCTACATACTAGCCCTACTCCACACCTAAGACCTACCTGGAAGCTCATATATACTCACAGACTACTATCTTCAACATATCCCAACTCACTCGGCTCTACTCAACTAACGCATCGTTCCTGCACCCCATCTCACACAACCAAAGACTCAATCCAAAGAATCTCACGACTCAAGCTCAAGAAGAAAGCACTACCATATATATAACTCATAATCTATTTACCAGGAAATCAGTACATCAAGCATCGAGACACACCATCATAGAAACAAGTTAGTTAGGCAATCATTGCTACCAGTTCAGCAAATCCGTCATCACACAATCAATTATGTCAGTTCTAAGCCTATCACACAACATGAATTCCGATTAGTATAGAAGAATCCACGATTTGAATTAAGAACGCTCTTTCTCGTGTTAGTTGGGAGGAACCTGTTCACGATTGTCATCTTTGAAGCATATTCGTCCTTTTTGTCATCGGTGACATTGTTCTTGGGGCCTAGGGGGCATGAACTCATCACACTTCCGTGGCGCCGCTCGGGTGCCACTTGGTCGTCGGTCCTTTCTTGCATATCGACGCTCATCGAAGGATCATAAGGGTTAGAAGTTGCGGAGATAGGGGAGAGACAAGGGCGGACCACACAACTTCCTTAAGAGTTCAGACATGGATCATGACTAGACACGACAAGCCCAGAGACAAGATCCCAACCCGAGAGTTACAACGATTCCCTTGTAATTTTGGAACGCAAACACATAAAATCAAGAGATATCATCACATTATTTCACACTAGTATGCATCAATCTCAAGAAATATCGGTTTATGCATTCATAACATGTTCATATAATCATCTTTATATGTGCGCAGAACAAGCTAGCAACCTATCATTTCATTCACCAATCATGCTTGACAGACTAAGAACATGTATGCACAGACTGACATGGGAGATATATGGCATAAGTTATGCAAGATCTAGCAAGCATCACAGGATATCATATGCACGACTTATCACTCATTTAGGTACACACATAAGCAAGTTATAATATTGCGTAAAGCATGCTAAGATGTACCCTAAAAATCATGCTAACGGTATGGTCAATTCATGCAGGGTTGGTATAGCAACTATCTCCTCACATACATCCATATTCGCATAGTAAGACTAGGCAGTAACACAATCATATAAGGGCCTATAACTGGGTGGTATATGTCATATATGATACTAGCAATATTCATTAAACATCTACACAACCATGAGGTCCAATTAGGTTAATCTGGCATGCTAAGTCATCCAATTCACATTTTACACATGCAATGAGAGTTGACCACACTATCATGAACCTAATTTATAGGGAGACAATAATCATGGGAATTCAATAAATACGGCACATACATCCACTCATAAGTGCAACCATGCGAGGTACCAGGCAAGTCATGCTGAATTATACCAATATAGCATGTCATTAAATCACAAGGAGGTTATCATTATAACTTGAAAGAATTCTCTAGGGACAATCACCGACTCGCCACCCCGTTTCCCTCTGGGACGCTAGTATGACTCGCTGGGTAGGTGACAAGGAAATTCACGTTGTTTTTGAGGTGAGTGTAGAAATCGTGTTTAGACTCTTGTGGCAAGAAGACATGGTTGACCATTACGTGGAATGAAAGGGATGACTCCATAAGACAATTCACTTCTATCTCGAAACAATCTAACACCTCACCCCAACTAACATACTTAGGTAACCCTCACATCCGACACGATTTCCAAGGTAATTAGTTGACCGACCCATATTTCCCGTGGAACCCCCCAACCGGAGATACGAGACTCGATAGAAGCATCGATGGTGAAATACAAAACATGACTCAAAACAAGGAGAGCGGATGCTTCTCGACCCTTGCTAACATGCCTAGGTGTTTTGGCGGGGCGGATGACAGGGTCAGAACCATCAGGGGGTTTGAATTATGTAAGGGTTATCCCGACAAGACAAGAATTCTGATTACATAAGAACAAGGCTTTCTCCCGCTATCCCGTTTGCACAGTCATTCAACACATGATTCAAGTCAGAGAATATTGATTAGTTCGCTATCCTAAGCACAATAGCACTCATTACGGAAGCAATCAACAAGATTAATAGGATCCTCTTCGGAGAAGATCACTCTCGGGCCCAATTGCATAGATGTATATATCAACGAAAGCATAGAGACGATCTATGCCGTCCTTCGAGGGACGGCTGGCCGGAGGGGCAAAAACCTCACGGCCTCCTAACTCAACACTCCAACCTCCGTGGTGTTCCTTGGAGTCTTCTAGGCCCATCTGTAAATAAAAGCTTGTATTTTGCCAACCGTTCCCCAAGTTCTACATCCATAAGGGATGTCTATCGCTTTGGTCTCTACCCCCGAGATTGTTTCCCTTTTATTCATTTTAGGTTTAATTCCAATTAAATTCATTTTGCCCTTTTAAAACATTTTTCAAAACCAATTGAAAACATTGGGCGATTTTCAAAACCTCCTCAACCTATTGTACTCGGATTGCACAACCTCAGCTCTGATACCACCTTTGTAACGGTCCAGGATTATGATTCCCGAGTTACATTTCGAGGGATAAAACCCCTCGTTAGGATCTTGTGCTCCGAGTACAGGTTGAAGGTTTGAAACCGAAGATTTGTATTTTAAAGCGGGATTTCGCACCCAAATCCGTAATATCCATTGGAGACCCCGGGGTAAACCCCTGTGCCTGTCCTAAGTCTACAACACGGAAAATCCATTTAGGCATGCAACCAGAATAAGTGAAGTTAAAGCAAAAATACAATCTCAAAGGTGCCACGGCAGAGCCGGGACAAAACAACGTAAAAGAGAGGAAGTCTAGTGGTCTCTCGAGCTCTCAATCTAACGCCAAAAGTATGAACCCGCCAAGCATCCATATAAGCAAAGATAGCGGTTACCTGAATCTAAAAAAAATGAGGGGGATCTGGGTCAATCATCAGGTCACTCATGCGCGTGTGTAAACACACTCTGAGAGGCATATAATAAGCATCCTATTCCTAAAATGAAATGTGTAATGCAAAGCGGAACTTAAACAGACAAGCATACGAACAATTAAGTGCGGACATAAATAAAGAGGCGCGCAATTACAAGAAATGCCAAATAGCATGTCCCTCTAGGCTCATAAGGAATCCTCTAGCAACTCCCTTCCAAGGGAACTACCTCACCCACGGTGCAGGCCGTCCCTACGTAAGGAGCCTACTAACTATGAAGGGAAGGCAAACAACGACACCCATATAAGGCCTAATGCTCTAAGACTCCTATGGCGACTTATTACCAAAAAGCCTACCTCACCCATCAAGTGCAAGCAACTTTCTATAATAAGCCCCACTAAGATGACAAGAATAGAGATAAAGGTCACATCCAATAAATACCTATAACGGCCGTTTTCTAGCAAAGACATATAACAAGTCATATGTTTTCCATTTTAGATCCTAAGCGTGATTCTAAATCGTATGGTGCATGAACACTAGCCTACTATATAACACCCAGTGCATAGAGCGCCCATCATGAGTAAGTTCAAAGAACTTACCTGGAGAAGCGCAGAATCCAAGCAATATAGAAATCAAGCAAATCCAGGCAGATTAGAGCTCACCTAGAAGATAAGCAACATAATAAGTCTAAGTCTACTTACACAAAGCATATCAAATAACACACACAAGATTCACATAAAGCATATATAAGTTAACCATCCCATCATCAACAACATTAATGTCTCAAATCAATTTCTCATCTCGTTTCACCATCTCATATCGTTTTCATCATAACTTGCCAACTCATCAGCTTAAGATAACTTTCGTATCATACTTAGCCAAATTCGCATACTATCATTTTATACTTATACTCTGCCTACGGATATATATATATATATCATCATTATCATAATTAAGTAATTAACTAACCTTTAATCTCTAATATAATTCACCACAAGTCATGCTATTAGTCACACATATCATCCCGTCAGTCAAACAATCATTTTATCATGCTAGTTAGTCATCGAATAAGTCGGGTTCCCAAGTTAGTCCCAAATCCATTTCAAAATCCAAATTAAACAATTAAGAATTCCGACCCTTGAAAATACTCGTTAAATTCATTTTTCAGTTTATTATCTTAAATCACTTTCCAACTTTTAAATTCTTTTCCAAATTTCTTTGAAATCTTCAAGTCCACATAATATATTTTTAAACGCCCAATAATATTATATTTTATTTTAAATACCATTAAATAATTAAATAAGTAAACGGTTAAACCCGAACCGAACCGACCAAACCCATTTAAATCCAACCGAAGCGAACCGAAGCGAACCCGCAAATAAAAACCCAACCGGTTAAAATAATAAAACACAAATCTAAGTTAGCAGGGTCCACAAGATCCACGCTGGCTTCTTCTTCATCCGAATTCAAGAGGAATGTCCCGCCATTGTTGCTCGACCTCACTCGCCTCTGCGCTCCCGTCCTCGAGCGCAGCTCCGCCTCGCCTCGCATCCTCGTGCTCTTCCTGTCGTCGTCTCCACAGCTCGCTCCCGCTCTCGTCCTCGCTCAGCCTCGCCTCGCACTCTCGCTACTCGACCCTGTTGCTCACGCCTCCTACTAGCTCGCCTCGCCACCCTCGATGCTCACCGGAGATCTCGATCTCGCCTAACTCCCCACACTCAACCCTCAACACTGCCCCCCCGACTAGCCTAAGCAACGAGGATATACAAATCTAACGAGAAAAGAAGGAAAAGATCGGGGGCTCACCGAGGTGGTTCGCGACTTCGGAGCTCTCGATCGGAGGTCTGGGCGTCGTCGGTGGCTCGCGATGGCTTATCGGACCTGCATCGGACATGGGTGAGGGTGATGGTGAAGCTCAAGGACGATTCCAATCGAAAACGAGTGAGAACGGCTTACCGGAAGATTGGTTCACGATCAAACGGGGGACATGGTGCCTCGGTGGCTTGTCGGCGCCGCTGGTGGCTCTTGGGCGGCTCCTGGGTGGCGTTGGGTGGCTCCGGATGTTGTTGGTGACTTCGAGTGGGTGTCGAAGGGCTGCCGATGGTCCTTGGGTGGAAGGAGAACGAACAAGGAAGAGGATGACGTAGGTGGCGTAAGAGGATGAGACAATGGAGGACGAGTTGTGGTTGCGACGACAATGGTGACGGAGAGGAAGGGAGAAACTAGATGGAATAAATAAAATGAAAGAGGGGGATGATGTTAATGGCGGTGTGAAGGCCCGACGAGCAGGTGAGGGTGATGAGTGATTACTATGATTGAATGAATGTATGAATGACGGGGTGAAGGGTTGGGTTGAATTTGAAGGGTAAGGTGAGTGATGGGAGTGGGTGAGGAATTGTGTGTTAAATGGGTGAAAATCAATACCCGGTAATGAATCTCGAATACGTGAATTTCAAATCCTACAATCAGTTCTCAAATGTTAGTTTCCCCGACTCTCGCTTTTTCGATCAATTAGATTTTTAAAATCGACAAGTATATCGTTATCCGATAATTATTTTGAATTTTCGAGGTAAAAGGATGGAAATTATTCGTCAAATTTTATATTCCGGTCGGAATCCGCTAAACGAGTTTTAAAACCGATTAAATTTCATTTTTAATTCTCTTTTTCCGAAAAAATTAGGATTTGAAAATTCGAGCCTTTACATTTTGACTGATTTGATTCCTTGCAAATTAGGGCTTATACATAGGCTCGGTTATTCGAAGTAGAACGTACTATATGGGCATTGAAATTGAGAACTTTAATCAAGAAAATCAACTTGCTCTTGCCAAATGGGGGAGGAAATGTGAAAGTTGGGAGTGAGTAGAGATCGTGATCGAATCCGGGTATGTATTTGATTTTTTTTTTAAATTCTGAATGTTGGGAGCCATGGTGTACTGTTGTTATGATGAATATACTCATATGCTATTGATTTTTCACTTCCATATGGCCTGCATTATAGCCTCTACTGGTTGTGCACTTGCCCTAATAAATTGTTTGAATCTTGCTTTTGTATTGCCCCTAATTTTGTGGTATTGTAATCATTTCGTTAACAAGATTAGATACAGAAATTTATTCTGTTACTAAATGTGAAATTCAGCACATCAGTAGTTGTAGGATTTAATACTGATTGAATGTGCTTGGTAATTTAAACCTGGCTTCGGTTGTTGATTTCCTATGAATAACCTTTCATTTTTCTCTCAGTTAAACTTGTATGCTATCACGTTCTTGCACTTCTTACATAAATCATCAATCTCATTCATTCAATGTGTTTAATTCAATGTTATAAACCTTTCCCCTTTATCAGTTGGTCCTTCCATGGTCCATTGTGTTTTCATTCATTCAGTTAACCAATGTGCAACCTTGATGTGACAAGGGAACGCCCCAAGGACAAAAAAGACTTGCTGCAGGGCCAAAGAGTGCAAGAAACACACCACTGCACAAGGTGATTCAGTACACGAAGGTTGAGTTCTAATTTCAATTTCTAAACCAACTCTAAGGGCATATTTTATGTTCCAAGTTAATTTTTAGTTTGCTTTTTTACTGAATTTAAAAGCGTTGCTTTTGCTCTCTCTAACAGTCTAAGACCACCAACAAGATTGTGCAAGGCTTTAGTGCCAGTCATGCAACCACATTTCTCAACAATCAATCAAGGTTAGTGTTCACATTCATGTGATCTGAAGAGGATAACAACTTGCTACTGATTTTGATTGCTGAGAAACAAAAAAAAACAGAAGCCAGCTTGCTACTGATTTTTACTAGATGCAGTTGGGTAACACCAAACAATGAGGACAATTTAAAATCAAACTATTTTAGTGAAACTATTTGGTCTTTGAATTGTTTCCCCCAAGGTGTTGTGTTATCTGTCATGGTTGTGAAAGGACTGTCCTACCAACTACCTCTATTTACAATTTATACAATCAATGTGGTCAATGGTCAAAATTTCAGACCATAGTTGATGTTATTACTTATTATATAATATTTCAATTGTTGTGTGGTCACAATCACCAATGACTCACTCATTCACTCGTTCATTTTTTTTTGCCTATAAATACCATGAGTTCAATTGATAATAAGGCACCTCTCAGCACACCCATTTTCCTTACCACAATGTCTTCATCATCTAGAGCTCCTTCGCGGTCACCGTCTCCTCCGAATGTACAAGGAGAGGTCCTCCCGGTCGTCGTTAACGTGTAATTTATGGATAGTGACTATTCTTACTTTATTACATTGTTTATGACTTCGTATATGGGTGCAATGAGGTTACAGTTGTGGTGTGAAGTATATTATGGTCATGAAAAACAATTGTCAATATAGAATACAATACGACTAAAAAAACCCGGGATATATAAACATTTGAAAAGAAATTGTCAAATGGTGGTTACATTTGGAATATATGGGCTCCAATGGTAACATGTCACACCTTAAAACCATCACAATGATGAATCGATTGTTTTATCTCAGCACGTTTCACAGCAATGGTGTGAAATAGTTAATGACCATGAAACACATTTTTGAATATCTAATACATTATGAATATAAAAACCTACAAATTTGTTGCCGTTGGGTTACATTTGGAATATATGGACTCCCATGGTAACATGCCGCACCTTAAAACTATCACAATGATGAATCCATATTTTTATCTCAGCACGTTTCACAGCAATGGTGTGAAATAGTTAATGGCCATGAAGTTGAAAGTTGTGGGATTAGTGGGTGGTTATGGCAACCAAAGATTTAGAGTATCAATTGTCTAGAGGTGTGGAAGCGTTCGGTCTACTTTTCTTTGTCAAATTTAGAGTATCAATTGTCTAGATGAAAGAATTTACTATAACAGCCAAAGATTTCGAAGAACAGTAAGGTGAGAAATATATTAGTTGAAAATCGACGTTCAGTCGAAAACATACTGAAAAAAAAACGAACATGGTTCGGGAAAAGTACTAGTTTGCTTCATTTCGAAAAGAATCAAAGCGCCCGGCGATAATAGAGGTAATCACTTTCTCCTTCCGATCTCTTCGAATCCGTCGTTCGTTCTCCTCTTCGCTACGTTCCAGCCAGTGGATTGAATCTTCTTTTACTTAACCCCTTTACTGTTCTATACATTTTTTCTCTCCTCCGTGTTTGAATTCTACTACATAAAAAACCCTAATTTAAGTCGGCTCTTCCTTTCACCTTCGCATGTCGTCCGTATAGGCGTTTGAAGCCGCTTGATTGTTTCGATTGATTGAATCGCTTCTGTGGGAACCTATGTATGGTAGTTTTGCGCTTTATCTAATGCTGTGTTGGGCTTTCTTTGTGCATAGTTCGATATTTTGACGGATCAAGATGTCGACTTTTGCGAAACCTGAGAATGCTTTGAGGCGAGCTCAAGGTTTGTAACAATTTCCCTATTCTGTGTTTTTTGCAGTTTTTAGGGACTAGGTTAATTCCTGCAAATCTGTTTCTAGTTGCATATTACTGAAATTGTGTCTTTGCGTATTATGATTTTTTTATTCTATTTACCTCTCGTTTTGAATTCCTGCTAAACCCTAATTTATGCTGAATTTTCCTTTTCCCTTCCCTAGATTGTTGTGCTAACACATGAGGGAACCATTGACCATGTCCTGTCAAATCCCTCGACCAAATCGAAGACCATCTCAGCAACGAAAATTATCACAACAACAGCAACCGCAGCCGCTCCAAGTGCCTCGTCGAAATTGGTCCCTGGATGATTTCGAGATCGGCAAACCCCTTGGAAAAGGAAAATTTGGCAGAGCCTATCTGGCTCGTGAAGTCAAGGTCTCTGTTTATGTCAATCCATAAATTCCTCATGATGTTTAAGGCTTTACCGGCGTCCCTAGATTTTTTTTAATTATGCAACATTTTTTTCCTTAACTTTTCCTTTTTTTTTTTTAAACGGTAAATCTATAGAAGTGTAAAGGTAATTACAAAAGACAAGTCCAGGCGGACTTGGAATCAACCAACCGGGTGTGACAAACTACACAAAAAACAACTAGTCACACCCTTAGCCATAAGCTCCTACTCTTTCTACCCAATATACCCCAATGTACTCCGATGTTCTCTACTGCTCACGTACCCAAGTCATCTAAGTAAATGATTCAACCAACGTTTCTCGGCGAATGACTTGCCTTTGCATCTCACCGAGATCCGAAACTTACATGACTCAATGATTCTCAACGCCCAATATCTAGGCTTACATACTTCTCCTTTAAAAACCACACTATTTCTATTCAACCAAGAAAAATACACAAAAGCCAAGAAGACAAGTAATTTAGTCTTGAACATCATCTTCTTCCTCGTGGATGAGCTCTCTGCGGCAAACCAAAACAGCCATTTGGTAATGCCCCCCGATCTCTTCGGAAGTCCAATCCAATCCCACACAACATCACGCACCTTCTTGATTACTTCACATTCAAACCAGAGGTGAATTTCCGACTCTTCCTGCTGACGACACAAAGGACAAAGTGCTGCATCAGCCCCCTTCCAATGTTTAACAATGCGCCCGGTTTTTAATCGGTTGTGAGCAGCCACCCACGTCACAAAGGACCATTTGCGTGACTGCTCACCTTTCCAAAGAAGTGCTCCCTAGTCCACCAAGGGGCTACGAAGCCGGACGGCTTCATAAACGCTACTACTGTCAACGGTGCCCTTGCCATTCAGAAATTGTCGCGCTACCACCCCACCGGACAGAACCTGAGCATTAGACAACTCTTCTCGCAATCCCAACAACCCCTTCCATAACCACGAGTCATGAGCTCGCCCTTGAAGAGCCCATATATCCGATCTCTTAAGATGGTTGCTGCGCACCCATGAAGTCCATATGCTTACCTTATCAAGTACAACATCGCCAAGCAGCTTTGCAAACAGACTCTTATTCCACGCTCGGAGCTGTCTGACGCCGAGACCCCCCTCTTCAAATGGTTTTGAGACAGCCTCCCAGGCTATCACACCCGATTTAGTGCCAGCATGTCCACTCCAAAGAAAACTTCTACACATGCTCTCAAGATGGGTGATAACAGCATTAGGCAATAAGAGATTCTGGCCCCAAAACGTGAACAAACCCCCAAGACCAGCCTTAATAATTTGGAGTCTCCCGGCGTAAGAAATGTTCTTGGTAGCCCATACATTAATTCGATTTTCCACTTTCTGAAACAATGTTGAATACTCAGCAATATTTATTCTTCGAGCATCTAACGGAGTACCTAAATAGGTAACCGGAAATTGGCCTTCAGAATACCCCAGACAGTTTAAAAGGTCGGTCCTCTACTGATCACTAACACCTGCTACAAAGCAGGTACTCTTGGCGATATTTATCCTTAACCCGGATGCAGCAAAGAAAGTATCCATGCACTCTTGCAAAATCCTTATCGAACCTTTATCAGCTCTGCAGAAAAGAAGTAAATCGTCCGCAAAAGCAAGGTTAGATAGAGAAATCTCCTCGCATTTAGGATGATGATTGAAATTCGGATTCTGCGTGGCTTCGAGCATCATACGGTTAAGGACTTCCATGCATATGACAAACAGGTAAGGAGACAAGGGGTCACCCTGCCTTAGCCCTCGCCTCCCCTTAAAGTAGCCTTCCGGTGCCCCGTTAATCAGGACCGAGAAGGAGGAGGAAGTAACACAGCCCATAATCACTCTCACCAAAGCCGAGGGGAACTTCAAGTATTCTAAAGCAGCCTTAACGAAATCCCAACTGATGAAATCATACGCCTTCTGGAGATCGATCTTAAGGGTGCATCTAGGCGATACCCTTTTCGTTCCATATCCATTTACAATTTCTAAAGCCACTGCACAATTCTGTGCAATCGATCTCCCAGGAATAAAGGCTCCCTGATTCTCCCCAATAATCCCCAACATAAGAGGCTTCATTCTCGCAACAATCACTTTGCTCACAACTTTCATTATCGTGTTGCAGCACGAAATTGGGCGCCAATCTGTCACATATGTCGGGTTTTTGGTCTTGGGAATCAGGGAAACAAAGGTGGCATTCAGTTGCTGTAGAACACTTCCATTCTGGAATATTTCTACAACTGCCCTGCAAAAGTCTCGACCAAGAATACCCCAACATTTCTTAAAAAACTGACTTCCAAACCCATCGGGACCCGGAGATTTGTTGATTCCAATCCACCACAAGGCTGATTTAATCTCCTCCGGAGTAGGAAGAGCTTCCAATGATGCAGCACTAGATCCGGAGATAGAGGCCCCTTCATTCAGAGTCGGGAAGGGAGTGCAGTTCTCCTTGGTACCAAACAAACCTTCAAAATATTGCCGAATATGCTGCCTGACATCAGTTTCATCCTCCAGCCATACATCTCCACTCTGAACCGAAGCAAGTACATAGTGGCATTGAAGGTGATTTTCAAGGAGCAGATAGAGAAGTATAGGCTCCACCATCAGCTCAGGAGAGAGATTGAAATCCAGAAAGATCTCCGCCACCCTAACGCTTTGTGCCTACATGGCTGGTTCCACGACGAGGAGCGAATCTTCATGATTTTGGAGTATGCATTCCATGGGGAGCTCTACAACGTGCTTAGGAAATATGGCTATCTCCCCGGGAAGCAAGCAGCAACGGTGATAATCCTTTCCTCTTTCTGCTTCTTCTTGTATCTTGATTATGCACGTGTTCTTGAAAAATAATTTGCCTGCTGTCCAAGGTAGCCTGTGTCTAGAGTTTGGATGATTACAATTACATCATTCTTTACATGGGAATGTTATGTTTGCTATGCATTTTAGTACTTTTTGCTCTCCATTGTGTAAACTTAAAGTCCATTTGTGATAAATTTGACAGCAGTTTAGTTATTAATCTAGCTATCAGTTTTCCTAGCAAGAGAAGTGGATCAAGAACTAAGATGACTTTGTTTTAGCAAGATGCGAAATTGATTGGGTTGAAATTGTTGGTTTTCCATTTTCTGGGGATTCTTGCTGATAATTTGTCCGTTTTCTGACTTTTTCCATCACTTGCTCCATACGAGACAGTATATTGCAAGTTTGACTTTTGGAGTACTGTCATGACAAGAATGTCATTCACAGGGATATCAAGCCTGAGAATTTATTGCTGGATCATGGGGTATCATCTCTTTGCCCACTTTTTCTTTTTTGAATGACTACTTTTTGCAAGGAAGCTTGATTCAAGTGTATTTAGTAAACCCTCCGTTCAGCAAAACTTGTCATTTTAACTCTCCACACAACTTTTAATAAAACTAATACTCCTTATTTACTAATTTACCCTCAATTATTACTCTACTTTTTACTTTATCAAAAACTACAACTCACAACACATCAATCAAATCAAGGGCATTTTGGTAAAGTAAAAGCAAAAATACCTAAAATGACAAGTTTTTCCGAACAAAAACAAAACTCTAAAACGACAAGTTTTGCCGAACAGAGGGAGTATTTACTTTAGAAATTCTACAAGGTGGCTAAATAAAAAAATTTGGCGCTGCCTTAATGATTTGCTTCAAGAGCACATCACTCACTTCAATAGCATTGTCTCAGTCCTGAGTTGAGAACAGCTTATAATCACTAAATATGCTCCAAAAATGTGGTCTAAGGAGTGAGATGAGAGGAAAACTGAAGCGGAAAAGTTTCACTTTAGCATTTTCCAATGAAATTAATATTGGCGATTTTGTGATACAAGTCTGCAAGAGCTTGTGATAACTAGAATTTACCACAAAGCATCATTTTCTTTATGCCAAAATCAAATGACATCTACAAAAAATTAATGGGAATTTTGAATATTAGTGCTATTAAAGTTGCATGAACTGATATTTTTCATTATGAGCACACTGGATTGTTGTTGAAGGATATCTTTGGCATTGGGTGGGATAAGGACCAAATCATAAATTTATCATATCTGCGGTTATTTCTATTCCTCATCTAATAATAGATAACCTGCCTGTGCTTTATGTTTTAAGGGTCGTCTTAAGAATGCAGACTTTGGATGGTCTGTCCAGTCCAAAGACAAGAGAACCACAATGTGTGGGACTATGGATTATCTGGCTCCAGAAATGGTGGAAAAGAAAGCCCATGATTATGCAGTTGATAACTGGACTTTGGGTGTGCTTTGTTACGAGTTTCTCTATGGTGCACCTCCATTTGAGGCCCAGAGCCAACGAGATACTTTCCAAAGGTAAAGAACCATATCATATAGTTGAAGTAACAATTGGTCATAATAATAACACGTTTATTCAACATTCTAACTTGAACTTCTATGCAGAATAAGGAAGGTAGACTTAAATTTTCCACCAGCACCTCATGTTTCACCAGAAGCTAAGGATTTGATAAGCAGGGTAAGGACCATACTAAGCCAAGCGATTTTGGTTTAAATCTCAACGAAGAAGGGACTATGGAGAGGGGGAAGAAATTGAAGCTTCTGCAAAGCGATTTTGGGTGGATTTAGGAACGATTTACCAATTTTCAATTACCCTTACTTTTTTGATGAATCATTTCCCATATTAGGGGAATTTCTTGATTCAAGTTTCGGGCCTGGGAGTTTTGGTGTCCAACTCGCTTGCCATGGCGGACTGCCTTCAGTTTTGAAGGTTTCTTTGGTGGTGGAGATGGTGACAACTAGTGATTAGGTTAGGGCTTTGACTCCTCTGTATTCTCCTTCATCTTCCTTGTTGATCAAATTGTTGGGTTGAATCGAAGACATTGACAAAAGTGTCTTCGTTACTACTGAGGAAGGGAGAGGGGGAAGAACATCTGAATCTTAATCCGTCAGATTCAAAGCCAAAAACGGAGAGGAAGAAGAAGCAATAGGCAACAACGCAGAAACCCAAACGGAAAAAACTGAGAAAACCAATAGACAAGTCTAAAACAAATTGGAAAGCCATAAGAAGGTAGCAGATCTACAAATCAATTGCAGGCCATCACCACCGTGTACGAGGAAGAAGACAATCCCTTTTGTGATTTTTTTTGTTTTAATCCACTCAAGTACATTAAAAAATATTTTAAAATATGGGTACTTTTGTCATTTTACATATTTAACTGAGTTTTGGATGGAATCTTCAATGGGGTGGCTAATTGCTAACAGAAAGTATATAATGGGTGGTTTTCAGTAATTAGTCATATAAGGGGTGGTTTTGAGCAATGTAGGGTATTTAAAGGGTGGTTTTCTGCAGATTACCCTATTATAAAACAATTTATTTTAAAAATTTTATAAAATTACAAGATCAATTATATTAGAAAATAAAATTTATGTTTTTTTAAAACATTATTTCTCCCAAAAAAAGTTTATAAACATATAAATACAAGTATGTGGAATGTAAAGATATATTTTTAATTTTTTTAAGGCAAAGTTATACCCGAAATAAATTCGTGGTGCACTATCTCAAAATATTATGCTTCTGATATTATGCTTCTTCAAGAATCGATTAGAAAATATGCTAGGAAAAGAATAAGTCCTTGATGTATCCTGAACCTAGACCTAAAGAAAACTTATGATACAATATCTTGGGCTTTCATTGAACAAATGTTTAAGCATCTGAATTTCCCTCCTTTACTTGTGCTTTGGATCTTAGAATGTGTCTGTTCTACTTCCTTTTCTATCAACATTAATGGATCCTTGCAAGGCTATTTTCTAGGCAAAAGGGGTATCAGAAAGGGAGATCCCATCTCCCCTCTCATTTTTGTACTTTCAATGGACTACCTTTCCAGGGTGTTGAAGTGTAAAACAAAACTACAACCTTTCAAATTTCACCCTAAATGTGGTTTATTGCAGACCTCTCACCTTGCCTATGAAGATGATCTTGTACTATTATCAAGGGGTGACAAAGGTTCTATCTCAGTGTTTCTAGATGCTCTTGAACACTTTTTTGTCGTGTCATGACTTGAAGTAAGCCCAACCAAATCTTCTTACTTTCCGGCGGGTGAAAAAGAAGAAGATAAGAATTACTTGGCAACAGAATCAGGCTTTAGCTAGGGGGTGTTCCTATTCAAATACCTAGGGATTCCTATCTCTTCAGGGAAGTTAACTCTGTCACAATACCCCCCATTTTTGGATAAAATTATAACCAACATTAGCTATTGGAATGCCAAGACATCGTCATATGCAGGAAAGGTTGAGCTCATCTGAAAAGTGCTTCAAGGAAATGAGGCATTCTGGATTTCAATTCTACCCTCTCCTTCCACTCTCATTTATAGGATAAATAGTCTATGTGCAAAATTTTTGTTGAAGTATCACAGAATTAGATAGAGAGATGTTTGTTAAGGTAGATTCATCACCGGTACTTACAACAGGGAAGTATCTGGACTTGGAGTGTACACAAGAAAAATGACTCCCCCCTTGGTAAGAAAATCCTTTCCTTAAGAGATGAGCTGTTGTCTTTTGCAGGATCTATGGGAGCAGCCTTTCAGCTCTTACAAACATGGGTACAAGGTGGAAAATACAATGTAAAAGATGCACATGAACTTTTCAGAAGAAAAGGGCCCAAACCACTATGGAGCTCAGTGGTGTGGGATAAGGCTATACTTCCCAAACATTCATTTATTACGTGGCTTGCAGCTAAGAGGAGGCATGCTACTAATGATCTCATCAAGACGAGGAAAGTTAATCTTAATTGTCGCTTCTGTAACCAAGCAATTGAGACACATGAACATTTATTTGTTGCTTGTAATCTCCTATATTGTATGGTCACAAGTTAAGTGTTGGTTGGGCATCTGGAGAGGAATGTCTTCCCTAAGGAGTGGCCTAAAATGGATGAAGAAGGAAGCACGTGGCCGGAGTTGACAATCCAAGGCTAAAAGAATCTCCCTCGCTGCTACAATATATTATGTATGCAAAGCTCACAATGAAAAAGCTTTTGAAAATATTAGCAAGAGTCCTGAGGTAGTCACCAACCAGATCAAGATTCATGTGTATAGAATGCTCAACCACAACCATTCCTTGCAATTCACAACAGTTGATACCCCACAACAAGGAATCGTGCCTAGCCTCGGGGAAACCTCATCAAATACATAGGGGTAGCGGCCAATAGAAGCATAAACTAAGAGACAAGAAGCCTAAGGAAATGATCTCACAATGTTATAAGTAGGCTACTTTTGGCTTAAAAGCCTCGGCTGCATTATGGATGCCCTCACTTTTTGTAAACAAACAATAGAAACATTGGGTATATTGCATGGCTTCTAGGTGTGCTAAGGTTGTGCTAGAATAAGACCCTTGATGGCCGAGCCGAAGGGGGTCTTAGTCTTTCACAACCTTAGGGTGTGGGTCCGACATTCGATAGCTATGGGTTAAAGAGATAGGAGTGGCACCGAACCTAGTGTTCAACACACCTTATTGGATTGAGATCCCTTACAAAGGGGTCCCATGATTTTGATGAGGCTTGCTCACTGCCCTAGCTAGGCCTTAACGCAACCTACATGTAAATATTTCATTTCAAGTTTAATATATTAACCCTTAAAATAAAATAAAAATACTAGAAAAGTTGATATTACAAAATATTATACAATGTTTGTGTCAGCTTTTAATTTTTTCCCCAGAAAAACAAAGTAAAACGACGTCGTTTCATTCAGATTACACGTGAAATGCATCAATTCAATGGTGCAAGGTCGGCTACAATTATGAGCACAAGGAATCATCATTGCATTAGTGGAGGGAGTGAGTGGTTGTGATAAAATGGTATGGACAGTTGATATTTGTCCTGGGTGAAATTAAAACACAATTAAAATATATACGTTTCAACATTAAAATTATGAAAAAAATAATAATAATCATAATAGTAGATTCATTTTTCTCTATACATAGACATTAATGTTGAATATGTTTGACTATATTTTGATTTTTTTTTAAATACAATTATGTATAATAATACCCAAAAACATTAATTTTAATTATTTTTCAATAATAAGAATTTTAAATGTAAGAAGATGGATTTATTTTTTTGGAATAAAATGTTATTTATTATTTGAAACCGGGAAGCCCGAAATATAGAGTAAAAAAAAATTTAATAAGAAAAAATGTTTCATTTTGTAATATTAAGCCTGATTTAGTTTATAATTAATTTAATAATAATATTTTAATAATAAAATTGAATATAATTATACAATCGAGAATGAAAATAATTATGAAGGAGGGGTATATTTGTAAATTGAATTGGTAGAAAAAAGAAGAGTTTTGAGATGCTGTTAATAAAGTGAGAAAAGTAGGAATGAGATGCTAGGGTGATGTGGCGGAAAGAGTAAAATAAAATATTAATATTTCTATTATCCATAGCATCCCTTGATAAACATGGCTTGAATTGGTAAATAAACAGCGGTCATATACGGGGTTCGAACCGGGGACCTATGGGTACTACCCACAAGTCATTTCCGGTGAGCCATGCCTTATTTCATGTTTCATACCTCGTCTGATGCGGATCAAGATGGTCTTGTGTGGGTCAAACAATGATCTTGATCCAGACGAGCACTCAAGAACGATTCGAATGCCATTGATAGCAAAGAGTGTCTTCCTCAAGAGGAAGAAGAAGGCGCCACCATGGATTGAAGAAAAGATATTTTATTTATTTAATTATTATTATTATTATTAGTTTTTATATTCTTTCCATATTTAGTAACTCCTATGTTAGTTGGGGCTATTTATGGAATGTCTTATTTTTAGTAATACTTAGTTAGGTGAATAAAAGAAGGGAAAAGGAAAGTTTATCTCTTCTAGATATTTTCCTTGGCCACTAAGTAGGAATATTTATCTAGGAATTATTTATTATTATTATTAGAATTTAATATTTATTTATCTAAGCCAAAACTCTATCTTTTGCAAAGATAGAATTGACATGCTTTGTTATTTAAACACTTTTCTACATTCAATAAAATTAGATTGGAATTATAATTGAGGAACCCTTTTAAGGATTAAAAGGTTCACTTGATTCCCAATCCAAAAGCCTTCGCAATCAATTTATGTTCTTGTTCGTCCGATACCAAACCAAGATCTAAACCATAATCCCAAATACAAAACCAAACACAAGAAAGAAGAGAAAAGCTGAGAAACTGTCGCCATAAGGAACCCAGAATCCGTCGCTGCAGAACCCACCCGTCGCTGGCAGCGGCCGCAGCACGCTTGCTGCGCCCGCAGCATCCGTCGCCACCACTGTGTCGTCGCTGTTGCTGTTTCCTTGATTGCCTTTTACTTAGTTTTATTTACTTGTTTTTCTTTTCTTTCATAATAGTTCAAAGTCTTTATTGTAATTAATTGTAAACATCGAGAATATAGCAAGAATAATTGCAAGATCGGGCCATCAACAGTTTGGGGTTCCTGATCTTGAGCCCACAGGCGAAGGATCGGGGATTCCAAACGTATCAAGTGGTATCAGAGCCGTAGGTTTCGCAAGTTCTTATCTTTTCTTGATGTTATTCACAATTTGATTTGATGGCTTGGGAAATTTGGGGAGATTTGGATGATGATCCCGATCCATTGGATGGATTTTTTTGCTCTGGAACATGCTAAACAACAACGACGCCAACAAGAGTTACGTCGGAGAGCTTGGCTACAACAACAAAACCTAGAGCGTCAACGCGAAGTCAACAGACGCCAACTTTGGCATCAACGTCAAGAGGAAGAACAACGTCAATTGGAGATCGAAGATAAGAGGTGTCGACAATGCTATCAGATTCGGCTTCTCCAACAAAGAGAGGCCGAGGAGGCACGACGACAAGAGGAGGAGGAACGTCGCCGAGAGGAGGACTTGGAGGAATTGGCGAAGGCCATCTCGGATAGAACTTATCAAGATCTTGCTTCAGCCCTCACCCCTACTCCAGCGGCTATAGTTGCCTCAACCGACAACGAGGTAATTGAGCCTAAGGAGCATTCTGTTGATTTCGTTGCCCAGAAAACAGCACAGCGCGTCGAACTTGTTTCGCAAATTCCCGTTGACTCCGACCTCAGAATTGAGTCAACTCAGTCTTGTTGCGAAGCTGACTCGATGAGCTTTCCAACGGTGGGTCACACGCTGCAAGATTTTTTCGGGAATGCATCCGAATCTGATCTGCAAGCTGGATGTAATTTTATGCAAGATGATGTGGTTGCTTATGACGACAACGATGATGACGTTGGGAACACTTCTCTTGAATTAGCTATTGTACCTCTTGAGAATGTTCTTAATGTTGAGAATTCTGAGGTTCATATGGTTATTGAGCCTATTGATATTGTTCCTCTTGATTGGTCAATGTTCCTTATGACAGGTGTTGTTTTTGAGGTTCGTTTGCCTCAAATTCTACTGGCGCCATCTCAAGTTGATTGTCAAGGAAGTTACTTTTTGGTGGTTGCTCCTTCCCCTTTGATCATCAACGACTCGATTCGAGGACGAATCGAAGCTAAGAAGGGGAGAATGATGCGGATCAAGATGGTCTTCTGTGGGTCAAACAATGATCTTGATCCAGACGAGCTCTCAAGAACGATTCGAAGGCCATTGATAGCAAAGAGTGTCTTCCTCAAGAGGAAGAAGAAGGCGCCACCATGGATTGAAGAAAAGATATTTTATTTATTTAATTATTATTATTATTATTAGTTTTTATATTCTTTCCATATTTAGTAACTCCTATGTTAGTTGGGGCTATTTATGGAATGTCTTATTTTTAGTAATACTTAGTTAGGTGAATAAAAGGAGGGAAAAGGCAAGTTTATCTCTTCTAGATATTTTCTTTGGCCACTAAGTAGGAATATTTATCTAGGAATTATTTATTAGTATTATTAGGATTTAATATTTATTTATCCAAGCTAAAACTCTATCTTTTGCAAAGATAGAATTGGCATGCTTTTTTATTTAAACACTTTTCTACATTCAATAAAATTAGATTGGAATTATAATTGAGGAACCTTTTTAAGGATTAAAAGGTTCACTCGATTCCCAATCCAAAAGCCTTCGCAATCAATTTATGTTCTTGTTCGTCCGATACCAAACCAAGATCTAAACCATAATCCCAAATACAAAACCAAACACAAGAAAGAAGAGAAAAGCTGAGAAACTGTCGCCATAAGGAACCCAGAATCCGTCGCTGCAGAACCCACCCATCGCTGGCAGCGGCCGCAGCAGGCTTGCTGCGCCCGCAGCATCCGTCGCCACCACTGTGCCGTCGCTGTTGCTGTTTCCTTGATTGCCTTTTACTTGGTTTTATTTACTTGTTTTTCTTTTCTTTCATAATAGTTCAAAGTCTTTATTGTAATTAATTGTAAACATCGAGAATATAGCAAGAATAATTGCAAGATCGGGCCATCAACAATTTGGGGTTCCTGATCTTGAGCCCATAGGCGAAGGATCGGGGATTCCAAATGTATCATCGTCCCTCCTTATCTCTCGAAGGGCGGCAGCAACAGCTCTAACCCGCACCTCCATCGACATCTAGCGCCACACCGGAGCCACCCATCGTCGCCGAGCCACTGGAGCGCGCTCCACCTCCACCACTCGAGCGCAAATAACGTTTTGGTAAGCTGATAGAGCATGATTAGTATTGTATAATAGATTACATTTAGCATAGTTTAGTTGTGAATAATGCATATTTTAGTTACAATTACATGTTTACCTGTGGTGTTGGAAGAGTCGGAATCTATGCAATTTTATGGTTAATTTCAGGTAAATATGGATCCGACAAGGAATGAGGAGACTCTTGGATGAATGAAGATTCAAGTTGAGGAAGAAAATTGAAGAGCACGGGAGCGGAGTCGAATTTCGAGAGCCTAAGTGAATAAAAAGTCAGCAAAAGTTGTCACTGGACATACTGAACTTGTTTTGCATTTTCTGGAGGCCTCGATGGTCCGATTGACTATTATAGCCATGCGTTGGAAAGCTCTCTTCGAGATCTACAACTTTCGTGTTGACATCAAGACCAAATTCGAAACACAAAAATCGATGTGAACAGTAAAAGCCGCCTCGCGGCCCGAACCTCTGACGAGCGACTTCGCTGATCGTTGGCCGCCCCGCGGCCTGGTTGGCTGCCCCGCGACCCTTGCAGAAACACGCCGTTTAGAATGGATTTTTATTAGGGTTTTTTATTAAGTTGTTTGGCCGACTTTCTAAACATTATTTAAGGCTTTTCTAGTTTATTATTTCATTCACCTTATGCACTTTATTCCATTGTTGAGAGCTCCGTTGAGCATGAGCACCTAAACTCTCAAGGTTTCGCCTACGATTTGGATCTTTGATTGTTGAATTGTGAGTTTCTTAATCTAGTTCTTATTCCTAGCCTATTCCAATGTTTTGACTTCTTTGTGCTTAATTGCTTGAATGTATTTTATTCTCTCTGGCCTGGGCGACTAGTTAGAGTAGATTCATTCAATTGCTAGGGTTTTGTAGATTCCTCGTAGCGAACATTAACCCAAGTGGCAATCATATCCCTTTAGGACTCGTAGGACTAATTGGATGTGTAGGAAGTTGAATACATATTGAATATCGACTCGTAGCTTGATATTATTTGTACCTTGGTTAATTCATAATCTAAATGCTATCTCTAGGTTGAATCTTAACCGTGTTAGGGTTATTTAGAGATAAGGGTTGCTAGGACTCGTAAGACTAGTAATTTACAAAAAATATGGACAAGGACATTGATAGGAAAAGACAGGAACTATAGGCTGAAACAAGGATCGAATTCATCAATCGAAGTGATAAATTGTAGGTGAACCTATTTCTCTCCACTGCATTCTACAATCTATTTACTTTGTTTGCTTACATCCGATTTGATAAAAGGCGGACCTTTTACACACCAAAAACCCACATATTCTCTATTAGCGATTAGAATTGTACTTGGATTGAATAGATTTCCCTATGGATCGATCTCTTGCTTACACACTATACTAGTTGTGAGTTTGAGTATTCTTTGGCAAGAACAACGACATGTTTTCCTCTTGTCATAAGTCGTTCTCCTTCGTTTCCAATCCAAACCCTCTCGAACCCTACGATCACGCTCACTCATGTCCGACGCAGGTCCGATGAGCCATCACGAGCCTTCGACGATGCCTAGAACTTCGATCGAGAGCTCCGAAGTCGCGAAATCACCTCGGTGAGCTTTGTTCCTTTCCTTCCTTATACCGTTCATTCCTTTCTTTCTTGTTGGTCGGGAAGAGAAAGTGAGAGCCGAGTGTGGGAGGCTGGGGCCAGGTCGAGGGCTCCGGTGAGATCGAGAGCTCCAGCGAGCTCGGGAGAGGCGTGAGCAAGCGCGAGGCAAGGTGAGCGAGCATCGAATGCGAGTGGAGACGAGCGAGCTAGGGAGACGAGGACCAGGACGTGGGACTAGGCGGAGATGAGGGCGCAGTGGCCGACGAGCGATGTCGAGATGCAAGCGAGCCAGTGCCAGTGGGAGTTTAATTTTTTTTTGATAAGGTAAAAATCCGATGGTCAGACATGCCTGACTCACCGAGAGGCCGACAAAGTCGACAGACGACAAACCGTCAAACATACAACCTAAGCAGACAGAAATACAAACAACAAGCGAAATGAAACAAGCAGAAATAAACAATACAACAAGACGACCCAAGAAGATCAACTCGCAGAAAAGCTGAGGAAGCCGGCGAAGAACGAAGCCAAGCACCACCGAGCAGTGGCACCGCGGGCCAGTGGTACAACATGACTTTAACTCCTGTGGGTAGTGCAGACGAACTCCAAGGAAGATCATTCCTGGATACGGAGACGCTCTCAATGCACCACCTTGGAGGAAGAAGATGTAGAAGGCGGGGCCCACCTCCTTGCTAAATTATATATTTTGTTAATATTGACCGGTTGAGAGTTATAATTTAAGCGGCTTCGATTCGGTTCAGTTTAGTTGGATTCAAATTGGTTTGGTTCAGTTCAGGTTTATCCATTTACATATTTAAGTGTTTAATGGTATTTAAAATAAAATATAATATTATTGGGGGTTTAAAATATATTGTTTTGACTTATAGATTTTAAAAGTATTTTGAAAAAGAATTTTAAAAATCGGAAAGTAATTTAATAAATAAATTGAAAAAGGAATTGCGAGTATTTTCAAGGGTCGGAATTCTGAATTGGTTGATTCGGATTTCAAAATGGTTTTGGAACTATCTTGGGGATTTATACTTGTCCGGTGACTGACTAGCATGATGATATGATCGTTTGCTTAATGGCATGATATGATTTAATTGACTAATAGCATGACTTGTTGTGAATTATATAAGAGATTAAAGGTTACTTATTTATGATGATGATGATGATATATCCTTATGTAAAGTATGAGTATGAAATAGTAAAATGCAAATCTGACAAAGTATGATATGTAGGTTATCTTAAGTTGATAAGAGATGGTTGATCATGATGAACTGAAAGTATGGTTGATGTGTGCTTGCGTATTTATCTGCTTGTATGAGTGTGTAATATATGTGTTCAGAAAAGCTATATAACTATATATACTCAGTATATTCTCGTTATATAATTAGGTGATACTCTGTGATCGTGACTATTGTGTGCTGGACCCTTCTTTTACTGATCTTCTAGCTAGGTAAGTAATACGTTGGGGATACCCGATCCTTTGCCTATGGGTGAAAGATCAAGAACCACGCCGTATATTTGCCCGATCTTGCAATGCTCTTTCGATATCTCCCGATTGAACAAATTAATTAACTAATTAACAAACTAATTAAAGTGACGGAATTAAACAAAAATAACTTAAAGAACAAAAGCGACGGAAAGGGAAAAGCGAAAGGGGTCCTGGGCGCGCGGCACTGGATGTGCGAGTGTCAGGTGCGATCGCTGGGAGCGAGTCCGAGGAGGCCGAGAGCGCGCGAACGAAGACGGGTTGTGAGAGCGAAGGGACGTCGTGGAAACGGAGACGCCTACGCCCGGGAGTGCACGAGCGCTTGCGCTCGCGAAGCCGTGAAGACCGTGCTCACTGCTAGAGATGCGGATGCTAGTGGCGCCAAGGGCCTGGTTTCCTTCTTGCAACGAATTGGATTAGGGTTGTGTTTGAGTTGGGTTCCGTGATGATGAACGAAGGTTGACGATGGTGATGGTTGTGGTGTCGAAGATGCTAGACCACAAGAGCAAAGGAAGCTTTTGAGATTGAAATCGAAGAACCCTTTAATCCTTAAAGGGGTTACTCAATTCTATTCAATCTGTTTAACTCAATAGAACTACAATGTTTAAATTGAAAAGCTATGAACCAATTCCACCTTGCAAGAGTTGAAGTTTGGTTTCTTGTAGATAGAATTTTAATCCTAAAGATAAAGTAAACGTAGAAGATAAAACTTAGTGGACAAGAATTACATCTAGAGTAGATATAAGTAAGCCATGTAAGGCTATGTAAGCCATACTTAGTCTTAAAAGCCGTTTTCCATTCATCCCCCTATTTCATCCTAATTTGATGATAACCACTTCTAAGATCAATTTTAGAAAAGATGCATGCACCATGAAGTTCATCAAGCATATCATCTAAACGAGGAATAGGGTGACGATACTTAACTGTAATCTGGTTGATCGCCCGGCAAACAACACACATGCACCAAGAGCCATCCTTCTTTGGAATCAAGATGACAGACACGACACAAGGGGACATGCTCTCTCGAACAAAGCCTTTGTCCATCAGCTCCGCGACTTGGTGTTGCAGCTCTTTTGTTTCCTCAGGGCTAGCTCTATAGGCGGCGCGATTAGGCAAGGATGCACCAGGGACGAAGTCAATCTGATGCCCAATCCCTCGAATAGGCGGCAAACCTTATGGTAGATTAGCTGGAATGACATTTAAATAATCCTGCAAAAGAGCAGCAATAAGTGCAGGAATATGACTCAAATCCACAACATTAAGTAATACCTCTTTGATGATCAAATGTGTAATGTCAATCTTAATCTAAACATTAGTTCTAGGGATATTGGATGGCCCTAACTTAGGTTACTTGGTAGATTAAGTAAAAGAACTAATATATATATATATTATACTTAAGATTATCATATATTAGAAGTGTGGGATTTTACATCCTATGCTCGTATATGTTACACCTTTATAAGTATAGTATATATATATATATGGTCCATACGTTATATGTTATATTATATATGTATGTTCTGGATATAAGCCCTACTGGCTCGGCCCAACAATCAGGCCCAAAGCCAGCAAGCTCCGTAGCCCACCTGATGCTTTAACTCATGGATCTCACCTTTAGTGGAACGCTGCGTTTCACTGATGCTCGCTCTATATAAGCCTAATGCTAGGGTTTGGAGCTCATTCGAAGCGGCGCTCATCAGGTAGTCCAGAGAGAGAAAAGAGAGAGAATAGAGAGGTGCTCTGCTAGGGTTTGCTGTTCTCCTAGCTCCCGCGAAGCTCCGGCGGCCGATCTCGAGCGGATCTCCTTCGGAGACTCCAGATCCGGCCTCTAGGAAGAAGAAGAAGGCGATTGTCCACAGTTCCGGCGAAGATCTTCTTCTCCAGTCCACTCCGACGACGATCTGACTCCGATCTTCAGATCTAGGGTGTTTTCTTCCTATGCTTGCTTCGTTATCTCTTCCTTGCACTCATATGTCTCTCGTTCTCTGTTCTTTGCTTGTATTTGCCGTAGTCTTGAGTTAGGGCAACCTATCCTGTAAACCTGCTTAACTGATTAGTGGATTAGTGCTCTCAAGTCGTTCGGCTGAGGCTCCGTGGACGTAGGCTCCGGCCGAACCACGTAAATCTTGCGTCTGTTCTTGGTTTATGTTTTTTGGTTGTTTCTGCTTCTCTTACCCCATTCTAGATTCCCGATCTGTGGAGTCTTGAACGTGTATAAGAATTACAAAGTGGTATCAGAGCGAGGAGTCCCTTTCCTTACCTACCTGTGCCATTATTGGATTTCAGGGAGCGGGATTGGAGGCAGGACATTGGGTAGTCCTTCAAAAAGCTCAGGCTTGGGCTATTCCTCTCCTGTCTGACATACCACTGGTCTAGATCCGTTCAAAGACCTGTGATTCTAGGGTTTCTTGAGTGTCTTGTATACTGTATACACTCTTCTTGCTTCCGCTTACAAAAACTTTGATACTTACCTGTTTCTTGGACACTACAGGTACCAAACATCATGGATAGTGCTTTGAAGATCAAGCCATTTGATGGTGTAATCGACTTCGCCATGTGGCAAGTTAAGATGAGAGCTGTACTCATCAAAGAGGGTTGTTGGAAGGCAGTCTTGAAGCCTGCAACCACAACCTCTGAGATGACATCCCTTCTCAAGGGAGTTGTCATCAATGATGAGGATCCACCAAAGACTGATGAAAAACAGAAGAAAGTTGAAGGAGGATCCTCTACCACTCAGTCCACAGCTGAAGAGCTCGAGATGGACATGAAAGCCCACTCAGAGATAATGCTTCGTCTTACAGATGGCATTGCTCGACAAGTGGTAAACCACTCTTCCGCTTACTCCCTCTGGCATGCCCTGGAGGAGCTTTTTCTATCTAAATCCTTGCCCTCCAGGATTTATCTGCTATGTCGTCTATTCACTTTTAAGATGAACCCTGCTCTTACTCTTGATGATAACCTTGACAAGTTTCTTAAAATGACTCAAGAACTGGAAAGATGCAATGATGACATAAAAGATTCTCACCAGGCTATTTTACTTCTTAATTCTCTGCCTACTCAGTTTGATAACTTCAAGGATGTTATTCAGTTTAGTCGTGATGAGCTCACTAAGTATAAACTGATTGAATCTATCATTGAAAAGAATGAAATCATGAAGGTTTTCAAGATTAAAGGTCTGAAAAATGATAAAGTTGACAAACCTGAGGTCCTATTCACTAAAGGAAATGACAAGAAGGGCAATAAGCAGAATAAGAATAAGAAGAATAAGAAAGATAAGCCTAAACCTGAGAAATCTGGCCCTAATTCCAAATGCAATTAATGTGGTAATATGGGTCACTGGGTTAAGGAATGTAGGAAAAAGAAGAGGGCTGAGGAACTTGCTAAGAAAAACAACACTGAATTGTCTGCTGCTGTGCTTGAAAATATGTGTGAATACTCTGCTGAATTATTCATGTGTACTGAGATTTCATCTGTTGATTCTTCTGATGCATGGATATTAGATTCAGGATGTACAATGCATGCCACTCCTCATAAGTATTTCTTTAGAAATTTAAATGAGTCTGTGTATGGTGATGTCATGTTGGGTGATCATACTTGCTTGCATATCAAAGGTGTAGGTGATGTTCCCTTACTCATGCATGATGGCATTGTTAGAGTTTTCACCAATGTTAAGTGGGTCCCTAGTCTTAGAAGAAGTCTAATGTCTGAATCTGCTTTAGAAGAAATAGGATGCAATGTTAATTCTTCTGATGGTGTTAGAACTATTTCCAGAAATGGAACTGTGATTGTCAAAGCTGTTAGAAAGAAAATACTGTATTTTGTTCTCTCTTCTAAACCTGAAGTGAATGATGTATCTGCTTCTGATTCTATGACATTATCTGAGACTAAAATCTGGCATAACAGGCTTGGTCACATAGGCAACAAGGGCTTATTAAAGTTGCATAAATCTGGCCTATTACCTAAGAAACCTGTTGATATCAAATTATGTGAACATTGTGTTTTGGGCAAATCTGCCAAGCTTAAATTTCCTGTGTCTTCATATGTTGCTGAATCTCCTCTAGAATATGTACACTCTGATCTATGGGGACCTTCACCAGTCCCTACTGCAGGGGGTATGAGATACTTTATTAGTTTCATTGACCACTTCTCAAGGAAAGTTTGGGTAAGCCTTCTGAAATCAAAGGATCAGGCCTTTGGTGCTTTCACAAGATGGAAGGTAATGGTAGAGAGTCAGTCCAATCATAAACTGAAATATCTCAAAACTGACAATGGTCTAGAATTTTGTAATTCTGAATTAGATACATATTGCCAGCAACATGGGATTAAAAGACACTTAACTGTTCCTGGAACCCCACAACAAAATGGAACTGCAGAAAGAATGAATAGAACTTTGTTAGAAAAAGTAAGATGCATGTTAATTAGTTCTGGCCTTAAGATTACTCTTTGGGGTGAAGCTGTATTAACTGCTGCCTATCTTATTAACAGATTTCCCACTTCTGTACTTAACTTTGTTACTCCCCAGTTCAAATGGACAGGAAAGCAACCAAGCTTAGAGTACCTCAAACCCTTTGGATGTGCAGCCTACCATCACATCAGTGATGGTAAGCTGCAACCAAGGGCATTGAAGGGTATTCTTCTTGGCTATCCTGATGGAGTAAAGGGGTTCAGGGTGCTTCTCTTGCAACCTGGACCCTACAAAGTCATCACAGCTAGGAGTGTTACATTCAATGAGATAGATTTTCCTTTAAAAACAAAGCTAACTACTTTCTCTGAGTTTACAGGTACCCCTGAAGAGACAAAACAGTTGTTACCCGAAGAAAGTGAGTCCTCAGATGATGAAGACCATGACACTGGTAGGACTTTCATATCAGCCCCGAAGGGCACACACTCCACATTACAGGGGGGACAACAAGAAGAGGAAGAACAAGAGGATACAGAAGAACAAGATCCTCAAGAGGAATCCAAGCCTCAGTCAAGCACTGAGCAAGTTTCTTCTCCCTCTCCTATTTCTACTTCCTCTCCCTCTACTTCTGGTGATGTAAATGGCCTTTCTATTGACTCTCAAAGAGAGTCCTCTGTTTTCTCCTCCCTCCCTTCTGATTCACATGCTTTTGATATTACTGCTATACCCAACTTGCATGATTATCAGTTAACTAGGGATAGAGAACCTAGGACCATTATCCCCAATAGGAAGTATACCTCTTATATTGTGGAGTATGCTTTTCTTACTGCTGATATAGTTAGACATCCTACTACTCCTAGCTCTTATGAATCTGCCCTTAAGAATAGTCATGCCAAACAGTGGCTGACTGCTATGAGAGAAGAGATGGACTCCATGTATGCAAACAAAACATGGAGTCTGGTCCCAAGACCTCCCAAAACCCGGCTCATAGACTCTAAATGGGTCTATAAGCTAAAGGAAGGTCTAAACCCTAGAGAGCCCCCTAGGTTTAAAGCCCGCCTTGTGGCAAAAGGGTTTACCCAGAGAGAATGAATAGACTATAATGACATCTTTTCACCTGTTGTTAAGTATAAAACCATGCGCATAATGCTTGCTATGTGTGCTGTCTTTGACTGGGAATTAGAGCAGATGGATGTAAAAACTGCTTTCTTACATGGTACTCTTGATGAAACCATTTATATGAAACAACCCAAAGGGTTTGTAAACTCCAAATTCCCTGATCATGTGTGTCAGTTAAAAAGATCCATCTATGGACTCAAGCAGTCTCCTAGACAATGGAATCTTAAGTTCGACGTCGTGATCAAGAAACTTGGGTTTACTCGTAGCAGTTATGATTCATGTCTTTATTTCAAAAGTGTTTCTATGTCATCCTTGATCTATGTTTTATTATATGTTGATGATATACTGTTGATCTGCAGTTCTATGATTCCTATTAGTTCTGTTAAAAAGGACCTTAAGAAATACTTTGACATGAAGGACTTAGGAAGTGCCAAGAAGATTCTTGGTGTCAATATTATTAGAAACCGACCTAACAAGCAAATGTGGTTATCTCAGGATGATTATGTAGTTAAGGTTCTAAATCGGTTTAATATGTTGAATTCTAAGGCCACATCTATACCCTTAGGAGGGCACCTAGAGCTCACCCAGAAAAGCTGTCCCACTAAGCCTGATGAAATAAAAGAAATGGCTAAGGTCCCTTATGACGTAGCTGTAGGGTCCGTTATGTATGCAATGTTGTGCACCCGCCCAGACCTTGCTTTTGCCATTTCTGTGCTAAGTCGTTTTATGTCTAATCCTGGATCTGATCACTGGACTGCCATGAAATACTTATTGCGTTACATTACTGGTACTAAAAGTCTATGTTTGCATTATGGTTTACATGAGCCTATTGATAAACTAAATGGATATGTAGACGCTGACTTTGCTAGTAACAAGGATAACCGCAAGTCCACCACCGCCTACTTTTTCACATGGGCTGGTAACTGTGTTTCATGGAAATCCCAACAGCAAATAATTGTTGCTCTGTCATCAACTGAAGTTGAATATATGGCCGCTACTGAAGCTGCTAAAGAGGCCATATGGCTCAAAGGAATCCTTAGGGAAATCCTACAAAAGCCACCAAAACCCGTTATACATACGGATAGTCAGAGTGCACTTTACTTGTGCAAAGATCCCATGTATCACGAAAAAACTAAGCATATTGATGTACGTTTTCACTTTATTCGTAATCGCGTTGAGGCTCAGGAATTAGAAGTGAAGAAAATCAAAGGTGACATCAATCCTGCTGATTTTGGGACAAAAGTAGTCCCTACTAACAAATTTGTGTTTTGCAGGGATTTTCTCCACCTTGGAGAACCACCTTAGATAAAAGGTATTTTGAGCCGATGATGAGGTTGAATGGTTTGAGAATATTTATCCACTGATCATTAGGTTGTGTTTTTAATAGATCTAATGTTTGGATTAGAAGGGCAAATTGTAATGTCAATCTTAATCTAAACATTAGTTCTAGGGATATTGGATGGCCCTAACTTAGGTTACTTGGTAGATTAAGTAAAAGAACTAATATATATATATTATACTTAAGATTATCATATATTAGAAGTGTGGGATTTTACATCCTATGCTCATATATGTTACACCTTTATAAGTATAGTATATATATATATGGTCCATACGTTATATGTTATATTATGTATGTATGTTCTGGATATAAGCCCTACTGGCTCGTCCCAACAATTAGGCCCAAAGCCAGCAAGCTTTGTAGCCCACCTGATGCTTTAGCTCACGGATCTCACCTTTAGTGGAACGCTGCGTTTCACTGATGCTCGCTCTATATAAGCCTAATGCTAGGGTTTGGAGCTCATTCGAAGCGGCTCTCATCAGGTAGTCCAGAGAGAGAAAAGAGAGAAGAGAGAGGTGCTCTGCTAGGATTTGCTGTTCTCCTAGCTCCCGCGAAGCTCCGGCGGCCGATCTCGAGCGGATCTCCTTCGGAGACTCCAGATACGGCCTCTAGGAAGAAGAAGAAGGCGACTGTCCACAGTTCCGGCGAAGATCTTTTTCTCCAGTCCACTCCGACGACGATCTGACTCCGATCTTCAGATCTAGGGTGTTTTCTTCCTATGCTTGCTTCGTTATCTCTTCCTTGCACTCATATGTCTCTCGTTCTCTGTTCTTTGCTTGTATTTGCCGTAGTCTTGAGTTAGGGCAACCTATCCTGTAAACCTGCTTAACTGATTAGTGGATTAGTGCTCTCAAGCCGTTCGGCTGAGGCTCCGTGGACGTAGGCTCCGGCCGAACCACGTAAATCTTGCGTCTGTTCTTGGTTTATGTTTTTTGGTTGTTTCTGCTTCTCTTGCCCCGTTCTAGATTCCCGATCTGTGGAGTCTTGAACGTGTATAAGAATTACAAAAAGGATATGAGGTTGATGGGCATTCTAGGTGATGGTCTCTTTATGAGGTTGAGAGACTAAAGATCGTCGTTCAACAGAGCCTTTAAGCGAAGCAGAAGAAAGTTGTGTCGAAGAGAAAGAGGAGGGTGTGGACGTGGGGTCGGCCGCAGGTGCGGGCACAGAATCTGCGGGCACGGGGGCCTTAGCTGCGGGTGAGGGCACACGTCCTTGCTCCTTCGTTTGGGCCTCCTTTTGAGCTTCCTGTTGTTGTCGTTTGCGAACCTGTTCATTCAAAATAGCTTGAGGAGAAAGGGGTAGGAGAGTAACTCTCCTCCCATCAAAAGTGAAGGAATATGTATTTGCACGACCATCATGTATAACAAAACGATCATATAACTAAGAACGACCAAGCAATATATGACTACAATCCATTCTAGCAACATCACATAAAACCTTATCATGATATGATCCAATAGAAAAAGAAACTAAGCACTGTTTAGTAACCATATATCAGATCCATCATCAGTAATGCCATTTAATCCATAGTGAGTAGCTCTAGGAGTAGTAGTCAAATGTATGGAATCCACTACCTTTTCATTGATGAGGTTGCAGCAACTCCCACCATCTTTGATGATGCTCAAGGTAGCCTCGCAAACCACTCACTTGGTGTGGAAGATATTCTCCCTTTGATCAGCCATGGGAGCTCCCTGAATGTGTAGGACCTGACAATTGACAAGAGTGAGAGTATCCTGAAAGTTGGTGGTGTCAATCTCGTCTTCAGGCTCAATCGGTTGGTCCTCCTCCACTTCACTCAAAATTACATGGTCCTCGACAGTGTGCTTCTCATAGTAATGGTCTCCCAAATCATTGAGAAGGACCTTCCTTTTCTGAGGACATTCGCGAGAGACATGCCCAGAACCACCACAAGTGAAGCAGCGGATGTCTTTAGTGCGTTCCTTAGATGGTGGATCAACTCTTCTAGTTTCAACTTGATAACCCTGTTTAGGTGAGTTTAGAACTCCCTTTTGCTGCATAGAAGGGTTACTGGTAGATCTAGATTGACCAGAAGAATTAAACGGAATAAACCTGTGACCTTGGGAAGACTGGACTGTTCTAGTCCTCTGTTGTTGCTGCTGATCATATAATAGATGCGCTTTATGAGTCAAGGTGTTAATATCTCTAATGGAATGAATAGCTAAAGGATTTTTAATAGAAATATTAAGACCAACAAGAAATTGAGTGCATAAACCACGTTCAGTAAGGTAAATATTAGCCATATGAGTGAGGCATTCGAGCTCATCTCTGTACTCCATAGGGGAACGAGATCCCTGTCTGCATGAAGCCAAAGGCATCCTCATAGTCTTTGTATACTCCTCTGGAACGCGTCTCTTCCTCAGAAGATAGCGTAGTTGAGGCCATGTTTCAACATGTTGCTTACCTTGAAGACGTCGGATTTCGCGAGTGCGAAACCACCAAGAGCAAGCCATACCTGTCAAATGCAATGTAACAAACTCCAACCTATCTTTTTCATCATATGTAAGATGGTCAAACACATAATTAGTATAATCCTGCCACATAGTATAAGCATTAGGATCATTTGCACCATCAAAAGTTTCTAATTTGATTTTAACATCTCGCATTTGGATAGACTGTGCATTATCAAATCTAGGACGACCAAAATGAGGGTTAGGAATATCATCAAGATTAGGGTCTACCTCTTGGAAAGTGTCCTCAAACTGTGGCATGTCGTTTAGATCAGCGTTATCACGACTATCCTCCCAAAAAGATTATATATATATATATATATATATATATATATATATATATATATATATATATATATATATATATATATATATATATATATATATTTATATTTATATATCAATATTATAAAATATTAATAAATGTTAAGATAAAAATCATAAAAAAACTTTATAACAAATGTATCTTATAATTATCTCAGAAAATTATTATTTTGAAGTCTTATGTAAAGTATAGTACATAAATATAGATATTTTAAATTACTCAATAATAATAATATCAATATCATTATAACATTGTTAAAATGTGATGTGTCATAATCAATAGTTATATTCAATGTTTTGAATTAAGCTCAATAGTTAGCAAATAAATTTAAGTTAAGCCCAATAGTTATATTAGATTGAATTCAATGTTTTGAATTAAGTCCAATTGTTAGTAAAATTAAATAAAAAAAGAATTAAAAGAAAAAGAAGAAAAAACGAGAATTAAAGAAAATAAAAAAAATTTGAAAAAAATATGATTGGTTAAGACTCCTATAATGCCTCTAAAATTGACGTGTCATCCTAAACTCTTCTAAATAAAAGTTTATATAGATATAGATTTACTATTTTGAATTAAACCCATTAGTTATTTCAAAAATAAAAATTAATTGCAAAAAGGAAATAAAAAGCTAAGAGAAAAAAAGTGATTGGTTAAAAAGGAGAGGACTAAGGTGGGTGTGTCACGTACGCAAAAACTCTTCTGCTTTAAGAGTTTATATATAAGATTAGTGATTTCAAAAATAAAAATTAATTGCAAAAAGGAAATAAAAAACAAAGAGAAAAAAAGTGATTGGTTAAAAAGGAGAGGGTTAAGGTGGGTGTGCAACGTATGCAAAAACTCTTCTGGTTTAAGAGTTTATATAGATAAGGAAAATTGGCTAGAAACTAGAAAATTAGGGTTCTTTAGTGGTGCAAGTTCATATAATGTTTTAATCCAAGAATCACATTCATAGGCATGATGTGTAGAAAAAAGGAATAAAAATCAAAACTTGCAATCAAGAACTCAATATCTTCCAAATTATAGATCCAAATAAGAAAATAAGCCTAAATAAAGTGCCAAATTTGAAGGGTGAAAAATAAAAATAAAAAATTTATGCAGCGGGAATGGTGAAAAACATGGCACGAAATAAATCACTCATACAAGAATCAAGAGAGTAAAGAACTTGCATAAACCTAAATATCCGATACCACTTGATACATTTGGGATACTCGATCCTTTGCCTGTGGGTGCAGGATCAAGAACCATGCCATATATTTGCCCGTTCTTGCAATGCTCTTTCGATATCTCTTGATTGAACAAATTAATTAACTAATTAATAAACTAATTAAAGCGATAGAATTAAACCTAAACAACTTAAAGAACAAAAGCGACGGAAAGGGAAAAGTGGAAGGGATCCTGGGCGCGCGACACTGGATGCGCGAGTGCCAGGTGCGATCGCTGGGAGCGAGTCCGAGGAGGCCTGGAGTGCGCGAACGAAGACGGGATGCGAGAGCGAAGGGACGTCGCAGACACGGAGACGCCTACGCCCGGGAGTGCACGAGCGCTTGCGCTCGCGAAGCCGTGAAGGCCGCGCTCGCTGCTAGCGATGTAGATGCGAGCGGCGCCAAGGGCCTAGTTTCCTTCTTGCAACGAATTGGATTAGGGTTGTGTTTGAGTTGCGTTCGGTGATGATGAATGAAGGTGACGATGGTGATGGTTGTGCTGCCGAAGATGCTAGATCACAAGAGCAAAGGATGATTTTGGGATTGAAATCGAAGAACCCTTTAATCCTTAAAGGGGTTCCTCAATTCTATTCAATCTGATTAATTCAATAGAACTACAATATTTAAATAGAAAAGCAATGAACCAATTCTACCTTGCAAGAGTGGAGTTTGGTTTCATAAAGATAGAATTTTAATCCTAAAGATAAAGTAAACTTAGAAGATAAAACTTAGTGGACAAGAATTACATCTAGAGTATATATACGTAATTCCACCTTATTAATCTAAGATACATGAAATAATAAAATTAATTAAATAACTAGATAACTCGGCCCATGCACAAAGGCCCACTTGGCATGCGTTGCTTGCACTCAACATGTGCATGTACTGAATGTGTACCAAGCCAAGGGAAGGCTTGTCATGGCAGGTGCTGACGAGTCTTCATTAGCTCTGTTTGTGGACGCAAGCTCAAGCCTTGTGTAGGTGGTGTAGTCTTGAGCAAAGTGATCCAAGGTGATCCGAACCCTTGCTCCATCGTTCCTTGGTAACGGACAAGAAGGGCTTTGGTTGCATCTTGAATTCTCTTTGCCCTTGCTCGAGTGATAGGACCATCGAATGAAACCTTCATGTTGTCCTCAATGTCACCAGGAGTCGTCGACATTTGCACTGCATCAATAAGTACCTTCGGGGCTTACTCAGTAACCAGGACCTCCTGCCTGATGTGTCATATAGTATGGAGGTGTTGTATATGCATAAAGGTTTGTCATGTAGTATGATGCTTAGGACTTTCACTTACGAATGAACATTCTTATTCTATATGCGTTTGAATACAAAACGACTGTTAGATGTGAGTCCTAGAGTCCTTGCTAGGTTCATAGGGCAACCCAGCTTCATCGGGTGTTGTCCTCCTTGACTCAATTACATATCATGAGATACGAGATGAGCACGAAATACGATATGATATGCTATAGCATCGAATTGGCCAGTCTCCACCCTATCGGGAAGAGGGGTGGTGGTAGGAAAAGGATATATCACTTAGTGTTCTTTTACTTAATATTCTGTATATATGAATTAAGAGCATGATAGTGTGGTTAATATTTCAGTACTGCATTAGAGCATCTTTTATTCTAGGTATAGGCGTATTATATGTCCTCAACGCGGTCTTTAGGGCCCGTGGGCGTCTCTTGGCCTGACTTCGTGGTATTGTTTGAGGTACCCGTTCCACTACTTGATTTTGTGCTGTTATGGCGGGGTCCATTCATATGGCGGAGAGTGAGTGCTTGAACACTGACTTCACCAGATTTATACTTTTGGGATTTCATACTACTACTTATGCTCTATTTTGACCCGGCACTGCCGCGACACTTGTTGTATCGTTTTCGGAACTTATGTCCTTCTGCATGATAAATGACTTTTCCGCGTTGTACACTTAGGACAGGGGTTAACTCGGGGTCTTCAACGAACCTTCCGGATTTGGGTGCGAAATCCCACTTTAAACTATAAATCTTTGGTTTCAAACCTTGAACCTGTACTCGGGGAGCAAGATCCCAACAAGGGGTTTCATCCCTCCAAACGTAACTCGGGAATTATAATCTCGGGCCGTTACACATGACAAGAGATGTCATTTAAATCCCCCATAATGCACAAAGGAATCCCAAGTGAATCAGTGTAAGAGAGAAGTCTATTGTCAGGGGGTGCATAAACGATAATGAAGGCAGTGGTCAAGTTAGTATCATTGTCGAAATAATTGAAGTGAATAAATCTCTATTGGACAGAGACTAGAGTAATATTTCCAATTAATAGGTTTACGTCCTTCCACAGAAAACAAATTCCGCCCGCAATACCAATGTACGGATCGAAAGTGATGTGGTGAAAAACGCAACCCCTTCAGAGGCCATCAACTGATTAAGTATCTGATTTGATTTCAATTAGAGCTAGAGCGTTAATTGCAGTGTTCTTACAAAAAATGTCAATGTCCGTCCAAAAATTACGATGTCGAATCCCTTGACAATTCCAAGTGCATAATTTCATGAAAAAACTAGTTTAAAGTCAAACCAATTTGTAATAACGAGTCTCGAGACCGTAAGAGTGCGTACATAGGCACGCGAGTGCCAAGAGGAAATGTTGTGAAATGCCCTGTACGGGCAAAGATTTCTTAAGTCATCACTTTTGTGACTAGAAGCCTCAATTAAAACTTGTAAGTCATAGTGAATTAAAGGGATGTAATTGTAGTTGGTGAACAAATTTAGTGAATTCCACATCATAGGACCAAAGTAACAATGTGTTAATAAGTAAACAAGGAAAGGACCACAACTTAAATATAAAAGGTCCAAAAATACAAAGCTGTAAAGAAAAAATAAATTGAACAAGAGCAACCTGACATAGCTTACGATGTCAAGTCCCCAACAGCACAGGTAGAAGATAGCAAAATTAATCCAAGATAGTCCAAAGAAGCCGAGACATAACTCCAAAAAATCTAAATTGCAGCAGTAAAGACACACAATATAGAAGCGCAGATAAACCGCCCTAAAAGAAATCCAACCCGGCGGTCTATCAAACGCAGAACACCATATTAAAAATTTCCCAAGTCGGAAGCAATTGGCCACATAAGGCGAAATGAACGGTAGTCCAGTGAGGGACACGATTGTGCTCGATAAAGCTTGTGTATTATATGTGGCCTTTCCTTTGTGATGAAAACCTGAGTCATAGTTGTTAAAATTAGATATGAATTCTGGGGAAAACAACAACCATGAAGAAAGTCAAGACACATAGCAGCATCAAGGCTGAACCACATGAGTCTCTGGGTAAGGGAGAGTGTACAAACGGAAACACCAGCAACTCCAACCAAATTCACTCTCCGAGAGCAACACAGCAGAGAATGTGCTTGATCCTGCCAAAAAAAAAACAACAACAGAACACCAGCGACCAGAAGGAAGAAGGGAGCAATCTTAGTAATGTGGGGGTGACCCAAGTGGTTACGAAGAATAACCCTGTTAGGGGTTCAATTTAAAAGTTAACAAAAGCCATGACCTACAAAGCATAGCTAATAGCCCGTTAATAAACATCCAATGCGCCTACCGGCCAAAGCGACCGAAACCAATAAGAATCACAAGGAAAGTGTTAGCAGAATCCATGGTATCGAAACCGAAAGCATGCAGACAAAAGGAGGAGGAAATTAGACAGATGATTGCTAGATCAAAAGCAAGAGAAGAGAGGATTGTGAATCCTAACGCACACCGTTGTCAGGTTTAACAAGGGTCGAAGTTTGTTAGGTTGAGTGAGTGCAATTAGTTGTTTGTAATGATAAAAAGAGAAGAGACGGAGTACTTCACTCTGTTTGGTAAGTGGGTATTTTAGGGAAGGGAAGAGATTGGAAATTTAGAAAGAGAAGGGAAAGGAAGGGAAGAGAAGGGAGATCACTTTCTCATCAAATTCCATCGTTTTGTTGGATTGTGAAAACCCATCAGATAGAATAGTTATTCAATTTTAAAATCCTTTCCATTCCTACCAATTGTCGAACCAAACACTCAAGTTATTTTTCTTTCTATCCCCTCCCTAAGAATCTCATCAAATCCCATCATCCAAACGGAGTATGGCATCAAAGGTCGAGATTAATTGTCGATAGAACAACAACGTCGGTTACAACTCCGAAAAGTCATCCGACCCGCTAGACGTACACGCGACAGGTCCCCAACGACCTACCACCTCTCCCATCCCACAAAAAGACGCCTCCCGGCTTGGGTCCTAGCCACAAGAGGAACAACCCGATAAGGGCGAGTCCTGTCGTGAATAGGAAGACGAGAAGGGGTTTAAGACACCCAAATTCTAGGGGGGGGGGGGAAGATCAGCCTTCTGGGTTCAAGGAATTGCAGGAGGGAGGGTTTTCGACCGTAGATTGTTAATAGTACAGGGACGCGTCGGACTGGTGGGCGGCAGCATGGAAGCAGGAATGGGGAAAGAGGAGCAGAGTGTGTAGGCGCGTACACTCATAAAAATAGGGTTTTTTGAGTCATGAGGGCAACAAATAAAAATATTGTTCTTAATTATTTAATTGAGTCATACAAGTCAAGTTTTATGCAATTAAATATTAATTTTTTCCCTTTACATACAATTTCATCCCAACTTCCATTAAACTTACACAAACACGCACTATAAATACTCCGCCCATTCACAATTTCATCATAAAAATCATCAATCCCAACCAGGCACGGAACCAGGATTATAATCCTGGGTAGGCTGGATTTACATGTAATTTTAAATTTTTTCCCATGTCTAACACATCTATTAAACTTTTTTTTTTCAAAAAAATTAGAGGTATTTTATAATCTATAATTAAATTAGAAATAATAGAATTAATTAATTGTCAAATATTCTTTAAGCTTTTTATATGTCAAATAAAATTCATCCATTTTTTTTATATCAATTATAAATAATTTAAACAAATTAGTGATAAAAAATTCCTATGGATAATATGTAATTGATTTGGCATGGGCCTCTCGTTTCATTCTTCGTACGGAGTATTTGAGAAGGTGTCAGTGGGCTTCAGAAGCCAAACAGAGTACTTCGAAAAGGTGTCAGTGGGCTTTAGAAGCCAAACAGCTAAAAAATTAAAGGAAAGAATGGGGATTCCAACTTGGGACTCAACGCTCCCTCCCTTGCCTGTCAACCAAATGAGCTATTGAAACAATGTGATATTTATGTACCTATATTATATATAATACTAATAAAATGGGGTGGGCTGCAGCATACACCAATCCACCCCTAGTTTCATGCGTGATCCCACCAATTAATTTTCCCCAAGTTTACATTTTTCCCAAAAAAAGAAAAGCGCGCAAAGTAAAAATGGAAACAGGCAAAAGCATCCAAGTGGGGATAGCGAAGCAAATCTGGAGGCTAATAAGAATCGCCTTCAGATTCATGAAAAGGGGAATCTCAAACTCCAACCTCCTGAAGCCTCTCCAATACAGTGCTAAAGATTGTAACAAAGATCATTGCTAGGAGAATCAAGGGCCTGCTGAATGATGTCATTTCGGATAGCCAGGGAGCATTTATACCGGGCAGATCAATTGCTCACAATAGTGTCGTGGCTATGGAAATTGTAAACGGGTATGGCACCCAAAGAGGGTCTCCGAGATGTACCATAAAGGTGGATCTGCAGAAAGCCTACAATTTCATCAAATGGGATTTCATAAGATTCACCTTGTGTACTCTCAAGTTTCCTGATCAGCTGGTGACCTTGATTATGGAATGCATTTCGACTGCCACCTTCTCTATCAATATCAATGGCGCCCCTTAAGGTTTCTTCCCAGGTAAACGGGGTATCCGGCAGGGTGACCCGCTCTCTCCATACATTTTTGTGTTATGTATGGAAATGCTCAGTCGCATGTTACATAGGGCTGTCGAGACTCCAGGCTTTAAATATCATCCTAGATGTAAAGAGCTTAAGCTTGTCCACCTTGCCTTTGCTGGTGACCTACTAATTTTCTGCCATGGTGACGTGCTTTCTGTTAAGATTATAAATGATTGTCTAGGAGAATTCTTTGCTTTATCTAGGATGCGGGTTAATTTGGAGAAAAGCACAGTGTACATGGCTGGATGCAATTCAGTTGTTCAGATGGGGATCCTCTCGCAGCTGGGCTTTGTTGCCGGCACTTTACCTGTAAGATACTTGGGACTGCCTCTGCACTCGAAGAGAATCAAGATTACAGAATATGGGGCACTTTATGATAAAATTGGTAATCGAATTAAGACCCAGGCATCAAGGAATCTCTCCTATGCTGGGAGAGTGCAATTACTAAAATCAGTGTGTGGGGGAATTCACTCCTTTTGGAGTCAAGTGCAGCTGCTGCCTCAAGGGGTGATTGACCATATCGAAGGTATGATGAAGCGCTTCTTATGGAATGGAAACAATGAAAGAAAGAAGTACTTGTTTCCTGGAATGCGGTTACAAAGCCCTAAAATGAAGGGGGTTTGGGAATCAAGGAGTTGAGCGCCTAGAATAAGAGTATATTCTCCAAGCTTCTGGGAAACCTTATCTTACAGAAACCTTCCATTTGGCTCCGGTGGTGCAACCAGAACCACTTACGGGACGAAAATGTATGGGTTTTGGGCTCCAAGTATAATGATTCCCGGCTTTGGAGGAACATACTGACGGTTAGAGACCAGCTGTAGGCTATTACTTCGGGTGGTGATGCCCCCCAACCGGATCTGCAGCAGCTGCTGAATGAGGAAGGTAATCTCTCTTGTAGCAAGCTTTATCATAAGATTAGAAGTAGGGGTCCAGAAGTTGACTGGGGTGGAATGATTTGGGGCAGAATACAATGAAGAAGGTGGGCTTTTATCA
Source organism: Persicaria tinctoria (assembly GCA_037127255.1). Classification (NCBI taxonomy): domain Eukaryota; kingdom Viridiplantae; phylum Streptophyta; class Magnoliopsida; order Caryophyllales; family Polygonaceae; genus Persicaria; species Persicaria tinctoria. The sequence goes on along the minus strand of JBANSL010000001.1, from coordinate 39,926,109 downwards.
CATGGCTCGCCATCCACAAAAGACTTCAAACGGGCAACAAGGTGAGGCATTGAAAAGGGGATGCAGCAGTTGAATGTGTTTTGTGTCGGGATGGAGTGGAAACAGAAGACCATTTATGGTTTTCATGTGCAACAATCAGGGAAGTGCAACATGAAGTCTTTACCTGGATGGGGATATCGAGCAGATTTAGGACCGTGGAAGAGTGGTTAATATGGTATGCTAGCTCCTCGACCACCATTTATAAATCTCAAATGTTCCAAGCCAAGCTTCTTGTGTTTCAAGCTTTAATCTATTTTACTTGGCAAGCTAGGAACAAAGTTATAATTTGTAATGAGACATTTATTCCTTCGGTGTATGTTTCACTTATCATCAATAGCTGTCGGTCCCGGTTCGCCGCGAAGTGGAAGTGCAAAGCACTCATTGGGATGCGGGACCGAAGGGGTAGTTAGAGCAAATAGTTGGTAGGGTTTTTTGAGGGTAGTTAGAGCAAATAGTTGGTAGGGTTTTTTGAGTTGAAGAGAGTAGGAGAATACTGAGTAGGGAGATGGATAGAGGGGCTTTTGGTATAGTATACCCCCTTTTACATAATACCCATGATTTGGTCTTATATTTTTTTGTATTTTGGTTACCCATCTCATTTATATATTACAATTTCAGGAAGAAAGTAATGGAGTAGAGACTAGTATTTTGAAGGGTCTACTACCCACATTATGTAAATTATTACCTAATGTAAATAAATATCATTCATCAAAGTCGAGTTGAAAAAATCAAATAGTTTCCACAACGAGTAGAACCAATGCTATATTATAATGGGGTGTATTTGAGAGATAATAGAGAGGATGATTTTTTCTTCGATAAAAAAAAATTTGAGCCACGATGTAAATTGCGAGGGGATGGAGTGGGGGGAATATAATGAGTGAGGTTAGAGGGGGGAGGGGGGGTAAGAGGGGATGAAGATGGATAAAAGCCTGTTTTCCTGTAAATTTTAAAGGGGTGGAAGTGGGTGGGGGCCGGTTAATTTTGGGAGATGCATTACAGTGTTTGACATGAGATATGAGGAATTATTCATGGTGGGTGGAAGAGGTGGAAGGGGGTGGAGATCCATAAAATTTTCTACCGTCAAAGGGCTAGGTTGATAGGGTGGAACACAATTTCATCCCATTTTGCCCCCGGGGGATACTAGTCTTAGAGAAGCCAAGAAGCCTGCAAATAATTAGTGGAGGCGCGAAGCTCTCCTCTCTAGCGGAGGCAACGAAAACACCAACGACCACTGTGAAGCACCGATCGCCACAGCATCACTACGCTCCAGCCTCCTCCTACGACGACAAGAATGGGATGAGGTGGTCGGGGACGGCGGAGGGGGCGTTGGAGGACTAGTGGGAGGAGGTTGTTGGTGATGAGGAGGAAGAAGGTTTGCAGGCAATTTCTTGTAGTAGTTGAGTAGTGTGTTGTTGAATCGTGACGAGGAGGAAGGCTCTCACCGTAGCACGTGGGGTTGTGTTTTTAATAGGTATTTTGGAGGGTAAAATCATCCTTTCACATTTTATCATTAAAAAATAATCTCCAATCACCCAAACACATAGGAGAATTTTTCGAAAAAATTATCCACCATTTCCACCCCCCAAATAATCTTTACACCTTAAATCCCCCCGACAAGAAAACACAGCCAAAATTTGGTATTTAAATCTCGATAAATTTTTTTCCATCACATTCACCGTCTCCATTCCCCCAACTCTACAAGGAAAATACAATCTAAATGATTATTTCAAGAAAAGACTCCGCCCCCAATAATCTCAAAAATAATATGTGTGTGTGTTTCGGTGTACACATAGTTTAACATGTATCATGTTAACAAATTTGGGCACTTGATTGATGCGAAATGGAGGACTGAGATTTTTTGAAGATATTAAATAATTGTAATTTTGTTGCCAAAATCGATCAACAACTCAGTACAAGGATATGTGCGTGCATCACCATCACCCTAACCCACTATGGAGAGAGAGATTTGGGGGAAGGCTGAACCTTGCGAGGAAGATTGGTAGAACATCTACTTCCGCCGTTAGTGACGATGCCATAGAAAATAGGCTATATAATAAACACAGAGTATGACGTCATAAATGGGTCGCCCAACGCAAAAGGATGTGCGGTCCCACGATTGATACATCGCGAGCAAAGTATCCGATCGAGCCCAAAGGACTAGGCTTAGCGCCCCCATGAACATTGACCCCTGTTTCCCTCGCCACCTGAACTCGTGTAAGAATCAGAGTGAATTCTCCAAGTATCTCGTAAACCTCCGAAATCCTATCAAGGAGCTCGCTGGCTCAAGCGCCTCCCCTCTAATGGCACCACATGTATTGCCTATGCTTCTAAGTGTGTGGGCATGCGCTACACGTATCCTACATATAACCACGAGGTTGCCAGCCAGCTGCTCGCTTGGTTTCCCTACAAATAACCCCCTCCGACCTCAAAGGAAGGGATCCGATTTTCAAGATAGAAAAGCATAAGAGCTCTGATTATCCCACGGAGTTAAAGCCCCCGAAGTTGAGTTCTAAATATGTTTGATTGGAGAAGAACGTTATTTGGGATAGCAACATTGCCTAGCTCCCTCTACAAATGACAACTAAACAATAAATCATCGCGAGCCAAACTCATAATCCCCATCGCTTAAGCTAATAATTATACAATCTGATTATCACTCCACACCGTCAGGGCCCGCAGGTATTTTAAGACATTTTGTCGTCATATGGAGGTAATAAATATAGACGAAATCTCACAAACGAGTCATTGGCGCCGTCTGTGGGAACCTTTCACGACGAGAGGTTCCGCGTAGCAATACACTTTCTTTACATCGCTTTCTTTCCGTTTCTTTTATTTCATCCCTTTGTTTTCCGCTTTATTATTTTTTATTCTACATAAATTCTATGTAAAATAAATTAATAATAGCGTTTATTTCCCTTTTAAACACTAATGTTTTTTCTCGCAAGAATAATAAATTTTACCCTGTTCGGGGAGGAATTTGGAAACCAACACCATGATACCGAGGAGGAAAACGACCTCAACCTCAACGCTTTTCCCAACGAGGATGCCCCACACAGTGTCAACTAGGGTGCCCCTCAACAACTGACATGGGACACTGCGCATCCACCCCCGTTTGGTCCATACGGAATATGAGGCGGATACCCCCCTAACCAATTATTCGCGAGGAATTACCCGCAAAACACGTACTTCAACCAAAAAACGAACGGGGTGCCGCTCCAGCACGACTCCCGTACCTACTATCAACAACAAGGTCCAGTGCCCATAACAGTCAACCATTTCCCCAACCCCGCTGGTTGCCCTCTCAACCTCGGGAAAGAACTCGACGAAAACATCAATAAGGTCTACCGTTTTGTCAGGGCCCGAGACGTATGTTCATGTTCGAAATCCCCTAAGGCACCCGGACAAACTCGCAAAGGTAAACCAACCTTTCCATCGGCTTTTTGCAGACAAATATGCGAGGCACCCATCCCCAAGAGGTGGAGGGACATCTCCATCGCCAAGTACAAAGGAGATACTAATCCCAACGATCACATCAACCAATTGACCACGGCAATGAGAATGAACGAGGACAATGATGCTATGTATTGCCGCTCATTTCCATCCACGCTGAGTGGGGTAGCTTGTACATGGTTCACCAATTTGACCCGATCATCCATCAACAATTTCGCGCAGCTGTCAAGTACATTCGTCGCTCATTTTGGCAGCGTTCGCGCAAGAAAAAAGAACCATGTTGGACCTCAACTCCATCTAGCACGGGGCGACCGAGTCCTTGAGAAAATTCTTTAGTAGATTCACTAATATGGTGGTACAAATCCCAAGATTCAACCAAGAATCTGCAAGCACAATACTAATGGGAAATTTGGTCGAAGAAGATTTCAAAATTTGCCTATTTCGAAAGGAGCCGGCAAATTACGACGTTCTGAGAGAACTCGTAACCAAGCAGATCCACGCCATGGAAGCTGCAAGCTCTAGCTCGCGACCTTTCGAGTATAAGCCATTGTTCCGTCAACCATCTTACGACCGGCTCCCCAACAAACGCCAAGGGAGAGAAAATTTTGGGGATCAGCAACATCACAATCCTCCATGGCAATATCTGGCCATCCCACCGCGCCTTCAAATCCAAGAAGTACAATACAACCACCAATCAGGACCAAATCCACTTGATGCCCCAACCAACGTAATGATGGCTCATCCTGACCATATCTCACCCCCAGTCTATGGGATTCCACAAGCCCTTCCTCAAAAAGACACGCCCCTTCAAATTTGTGCCCCACTAAAAAATCCCAATAATCCAATCGCGATGCCACAACAACACCGTCCTCCTAAAGTTACTCCGCAGTAATATAAACCACCTAACATTCCGCCAAGACCCTACAATCCCCCGTATGCAGCTGGTAGAAGAGTTAGGGGAGCTTATTCCCAGAATGGGGGAGGAAGGAATGGAGGCAGTGGAGGAGGGTATCGACCTCTGCCCAGGGACACGAGAAATGCCCCCGCGACAAGGTCTTCATTCAACCGATCTGAACACTCAAACCGAGATCACCGGAAGCCTCCTTCTCTAGATGAGTGCATCAATACCATCGCGGGAGGACTCGCGACATCTGGCACCAGTAATCAGGAAAGGAAAAACTATGAAAGAGATGCCAAACGTCCCCCATCCGAGGCCAGCGTCAAGCAAGGATCCACTGCACACGCTATACTGAGTTTCTCTGTTTCAGACGCCCGAGACGCTCGCAATCTTATGATGCCTCACTCAGATCCTATGGTCATTCATGTACAGATAGGAACCAAAACTATCAAACGGGTCATGATAGATACGGGTTCGACTGTAGACGTCCTTTACTGGGACGCTTTTGAGCAACTCGGGATCGGTGAAAGCGCTCTACGTCGCTACTCAGGAAAGGTAGTCTCCTTTTCCGGAGACAAGGTTGAGGTAGCTGGAACGATCGAGTTGGCCCTAACGCTAGGGACCACACCAAATAGAAGAACACATATAATTGAGTTCACAGTGGTCCGACTTCCGTCCATCTACAATGCTATCATAGGCCGTGTAAGTCTATTCAAGTTCAAAATAGCATCCTCTATATATAATATAGCGTCAAGTTTCCATGCGCTGACGGAAAGGTGGGCGAAGCGCGAGGAGAGCAGGCAGAAAGTAGAGTTTGTTATTTATCCTCACTAAGGAAGGGCCACAACCGAATATTCACGATTAAAGAAGACGCTCAAGGATATTTGAAAGAAGAAACAATCAAAGACCACGAGAAAGAGGCCACGTCCGAACAACAGCAGACGGAGCTGGAAGTTCGACCCGAAAAGATAGCTGACAAGATTGTGGAGGAAAAATCGCTTTCTTTCCTTTGCCAAACAAGACCGAAGCCCTGTACCAAGGTCACAGTTTGACTAGCCCCGCCTTAGAACGCCTCAAGAATTTGTTGAAAGGATCACGAGACGTTTTTGCATGGTCACCACAAAATTTAAAGGGACTCCCCCGAGAAACCGCGAAACATTCCTTGAGACTTAATCACTAATCAAAACTCGTGTGCCAAAGAAAGAGGAAGATGACCGCCGAAAAATCAGAAGCTACAAAACAAGAGGTGCACAAGCTTCTGCAAGCCGATTTTATTCACGAAATTAATGACTCAACTTGTTATCAAATGTGGTGTTAGCTAGAAAAAGTAGTGGCAAGTGGAGGATGTGCTTATATTTCAAAGATCTGTACAAAGCCTGCCCAAAAGATAGTTATCCTCTGCCATCCATCGATGAGCTGGTGGACACCACGACAGGGCATGCCACCCTAAGCTTTCTAGATGCTTATTCCGGCTACAATCAGATCAAGATGAGCCCTCGCGATGAAAAACGAACTTCTTTCATCACCAATCAGGGAACCTTTTGTTATAAGGTAATGCCATTTGGGCTCAAGAACGCGGGTGCCACATTTCAGCGAATGATAGAAAAAGTGTTTGTGTCCCAGATCGGAAGAAATGTTGCAGTTTACGTTGATGATATCGTGATCAAGAGCCCTACAAAGGAAGACCATGGCAAAGACTTGCAGAAACCATCGATACGCTAAGAAAAAATCGCGTTAGCCCGAATCCAGAAAAATGCGTTTTTGGAGTAGATTCCGGGAAATTCCTAGGGTCCATGATAAGCCACCGGGGAATAGACATGAATCCCTCAAAAGTACAAACCATCATCGATATGGCCCCTCCAAAGACGCTAAATGACATCCAAAAGTTGAATGGATCAGTAAACTATTTTAGCAGATTCTGTTCACGATTAGCCGACCACTCGTTGCCTTTTTTCGAGCAGCTAAAAAAGAAAGATCTGGTCGAATGGACTACCATCTTGGATAAGGCTTTTAAAAGCATGAAGGATTATTTGACCAATTTGCCCACTCTCCATTTTCCACGGATCACGAAACTTTACAGCTATACCTCGTTGTCGGATCCACCACTATTAGAACAATACTCACTAGGGAATCCAAGTTTCCTATTTACTTCGCCAACCGCGTATTACAACCCGCCGAATCCCGGTATACTCCGATAGAGAAGATGGCTCTATCTGTTGTTTTCGCAGCGCGAAGATGAGACCCTACTTCCAGGCTCATACCATTGAAGTACTCTCCGACCTACCACTCCGTCAGATCTTGCACTCACCATCTCTTTCCGGAAGGATGGTCAAATGGGCAGTAGAGCTTTCTAAATTCGACATTTATTTCAAACCTAGGAAGTCTCGTTTGGCCCATGCGTTGCCCGACTTCGTTATCGAAGTTGTCTTTACGGACTCTCAAGATCGCGATGGAGAAGACTGGGTAATTAATGTTGATGGATCGGTATCAGCATGAGGGTGTGGGGAAGGAGTTACCATCACTCACCCAAGAGGAGAGATAATCGATTTATCTTTCCAATTATTATTTGTAGCCACCAACAATGAAGCAGAGTATGAAGCCTTGATCGCTGGTATTGAAAAGGCCTCGGTTAACGGGACCCGAACAGTTTGAATTTTTACAAATTCAGAGGTGGTTGCTCTACAATTTAAGAGGGAATACGAAGAAAAGACCGGAATGTTGCCTAAGTATTTGGCCCGTGTAAAAACACTCACTACCGCCTTCAGAAAATGTTCTATCACGTCCATACCTCGTGAGCAAAATGAGCGCGGTGACACATTGGCCAGAATGGGGGCCACACTACCCCTAGATTTAAGTGATTGCGTGGAAATCGAACAGAGGCATGCCCGAGGAATCAACCAAGGGGTATTTAGAATATCAAACCTTGGCAAATGGCATATACCTATCCTAGAATACATAACTGAAGGGGTGTTAGCAGGCGAATTACAGGACAACCAAAACACTAGAAGAAGAACGGTCCGCTTTCGAGTCAGAGATGGCCGACTATACAAAAGGGGTTTGAACCTCCCGGATCTCCTATGTGTCTCAAACCAGGAAGGCTTTACTCTCGTGCAAGAACTGCACGCGGGCCTCTGCGGCAACCACCAGGGATGGACAACCATAACATCTAAAATCACACGCCTAGGCTATTACTGGCCCACCCTTAGGGCAGACGCGGAAATGGTCATACATGTATGTGATCCTTGCCAGCGACATGCATCGCTCAATCATCGTCCCCCTCATCCTTTGAAAAAGTGCGTAAATTCCTATTGAAAAATATGGTCTTCCAATTTGCGGTCCCTCAAGCTATCAACACAAATCACGGTCCCCAATTTGACTGAGAGGGAATTCTTGATTTCTGCGCCGGCCTCCATATAGACCTCTGATTCTCATCAGTGGCTTACCCGCAATCCAACAGACAAACCAAAACCACGAATCACCAAATCCTGAATGCCTTGAAAAAGAGGTTGGGGACAACAAAAAGGGAGTGGGCTGCGATCTTGCCCATGATATTATGGTCATATAGAACCTCAGTTAAGAGTCCCACAAGAGAAACACCATTTGCGATGGCTTTTGGAGTGGATGCAGTCATACTAGTAGAGCTACTAATTCCATCATCCAGAATTGTTGATTTTAACAAAGATTCCAACGACGAAGCTCTTGAGTTAGAACTCCATCTACGCGAAGAAAGAAGGGATACCGCTTGTCCTAAAGCAAATGAGTATCAACGTCGCATGGCGGAGGGATACAACAAGCGTATTTTTGTACGACCCCTGCAAAAAGGAGATATGGTCCTTCGACAAGCAACGACCGGGGAAAACTTGAACCCATGTGGGAAGATCCATACGTCACCCACAAAGAAGTAGGTTGGGGTTCCTTTAAGCTTTAAAATTCGGAAGGTGCGATCCTAACAAAATCATGGAATGCCAAGAATCTCAAGGCTTATTTTGCGAAAAAGCTAGACATATTAGAAACCTGGTGACTTAGATTTTCTATGTATAGGGGTCACCAGGGTTTCGGGTTGGGTACACCACTTCATATATATAAATGAAAGTTTCAAACCCAAGAAACATTGTCGATACAAATAAATTTAGCAAGGTCAATTTGCATAACTAGACCAAAAAAAAAAAGTTTGCACAACTAGCCATGTCCCTTGTTTATTTGCTAGGGGTAGAAAGTGGTCAATTTTTGCAAATAAAAAATGCAACTGGGAGAGGAAGTAGTAGGTGAAGGTGAGGCCGGAACTGTAGATCCATCTTTTGGCCGAGAGAAATCAGGAGGGGGAGGTACTGGACATGTCAGAGGAATTGGGGTGTGGCTCCAATAAAGTAGAGAAATAAGGGGGGACATTTATGAGGGGAACTTTAAATGATTGGAATTAAGGGTGTCAATCAACCCTTATAAAAGCTTTATTGATGGGTGTCATTCCTCATTAAATGCTCTGCAAAAAAGAAAGTCAGCATACGAGATGAGTGGAAAGGTGAGGGCAAAGCATCCCCTTCATTTATGGGAACAGGACACGTTTTGGCTTACCAATAGAAGACATTTGTCTTACCAATAGGCCAACCATGTCCTACCATACATGGATATTTTGGAGATAATATGAAGGAGATTTTTCGTAGCGGTTTTGGCGAGCTGTCAGTGTAATTTGGGCGCCAAAATAGGGTTCTTCATTGGGGGAAGAGGGAGAGCATCTGTCTGACCAATATGATACATTAATCTTACCAATAGAATATATTTATCTTACTAATAGGCTGAACATGTCCTACCATACCTGGAAATTTTGGAGAAATTTGGGGGGGATTGACCATAGCTGTTTTGGTGTGTTCTCAGTGTGATTTTGGCGCCAAAATGGGGTTTTTCAATGGGGGGAAGGGGGGAGTATTTATGAGGGGAAAATGCAATCATTGCATTGATGGGTGTTCCCCAAGCACATATATAAGCTTGAGAGGAGGATCTCAAACACCCCAACATGCCCTGTAAAAAGTGAGGCAGAGCAGGAGAGAGGCAGAAAGGACGGGGGAAAAGGCACACGTGAGAGCTTGGCACAACCAATCATCAACCTATGTTGATTCCAAAATTTTCAAAAAATGTTATATGGAAATGAAATTGATGCTACAAGTCTATGTTCACTGTCGACTACCTCGTAACTCATCAAATATTTGTACTGGAAATATTAGGACAAAACTTAATTGATTCAGTATCCACAACATAATTGTTTCAGTATCAACAACATAATTGAAATGGAGAACGCATTGTCTTCATGTGGGCAAGAGAAGCGGGAATACATTCATAAAATATTAGTGAATAAACTTGGAATAAATAAATCCCCATAGAAAGCATGATCAACCACTGCCCTCATGATGTTATTGCTACAGGAAACGCAACTTACATTTGTCAAATTTATTAAGATCTTGTGTTATAACATTCTACTGCCACAACCAAGTTCAAAGATATTCATAATTTTATCCCTACCAGATTCACAAATTTATCCTACCACTAGTGTATATATTTCCTACCAGTTCATAATTTTATAAGTTTAGAGATATTTATAAATTTGTCCTACCAGATTAACAAATTTATCCTACCACTAGTGTATATATTTCCTACCAATTCATAATTTTATAAGTTCAGAGATATTCATAAATTTATCCTACCAGATTCACAAATTTGTCTTGCCACAAGTGTATATATTTCCTACCAGTTCATAATTTATAAGTTCAGAGATATTCATAAATTTATCATACCGGATTCATAAATTTGTCCTGCCACTAGTGTATATATTTCCTACCATGTTCATAATCGAATAAATCTAGAGAGATTTATGAATTTGTCCTATCATGTTCATAAATTTGTTCTACCATTAGTATATATATTTTCTTCCAGGTTCATAATTGTATAAGTTCAGTGAGATTTATGAACACATACTCTATATTAGGCTATGTGAGAGTCGAACTCACATCTTTGTAATCTTAATTTGCATGTTCTGCAATTGATAAAAAAGAGAGAGTATAAATTTGTAATCTTCATTTGCACGTTCTGCAATTGATCAGTTCAGAGAGAGTATAAATTACGAACTCTCTGCAACTGGTCTTGTCAAACCGTCAATCTTTCGCATTTCGTCTCAGGTGGCGGAGATATTTTGTCTCAAGTGTCTTCAAGTGTCGGAGATATTATGTATTTCCACATGGATCCTACCAATACCGGATTTTTATCTTACCATTAGTTTAAAAGTAATTTACCATTATTATTCTATCACCCTACCATTATCTTTCAACCATTAGGGCTACACTTGACACTAATGGTAGGATAGATGCACACTAATAGTAAGATATATTTATACTATTGGAAATATGGAAATGCATAATTAGCTTTACTAAAACACAATATATGAGAGATAAAAATTTGCGATTATCGCGATAAAATAAAAAATGATAAACTAGAATTGTTTACTAGTAAACTAGAATATTGACTAGCATTGCAGCTCTTTATCATAGAAGTGGAATTGCGCGCAATTGAGGTAACCCAGGGAGTGTAATTCATGATAAAGTTCATTCCTAAAAAAAACCATTATTTACAGGATTCTTGCGAGCAACCCAAACAAAAAAAACAAGCACTTGTGATAGTAGATGATTGAATCAAGTTAAGAAACATATAGAAATTAGAATAGAAATGGGAGAAAATGAATGTGCATTTTGAGTTACAAAGCAGCCTATGTACAAAATTAAAGCTTGCGCTTTAGAGGTTGTGTACTTTGGCACAAAGCATTGGCAACAGATCCTTCCCACCATTAACAAAAACTAGCACATCATTTACAGTCTACAAGGTTCATCTCTGGCTGGTTTAGAAGACGCTCTATTACAGTGCCCTTTGAATCGTTCCATCAGGTATGCCAATGCCAATTCTCTTATTATGCAGCAACAGGTTTTTATGATTCAGTCAGCAAACAGGAAAGGAATCCCAATCACCGGAAAAGTAATTTATATCGATGACATAAATTTGTTCCAGCTCTCATGTTTCTCAAATTTGAACAGCTGCGAGACCCTGCAGTTAAAGGAAAATGGTTCAATAAATGTCATCTATGGAGCAAAGGTTGCGGCTTTACTGAAATTAGTTAGTATACCAGTCACCTATGTAGTTCTATTCCCAGTTTTTCAAATAAAGTCTAGGGTGGAAGCTCTGCACAAAGAATGAAAAAAAAATCAATATAGAGCTCTTAACTCAAAAGTAAAATCATCATCTTATGCACAAGAAGGTCTCCCGTATTCTACTACCAATATTTGGAGCAAGATCTGCATCATCTGCTGAAGCAGCCACACAAGAAATCTACTTTCAACAAGCAGAACTATGGCTTCATAATCACTTTACTTATTGTTTCAGTTTTCATATTCTATCCCTCCTATTTTCTTCATTTCGTGATCTGCTTAACCTCATCTATCATAGTATCGTACTGCACTAACATAGAACACATGCCTTTTCATACTACATGATTTCATTCTCATCAAGCTTTGAGGCTACTTAAGTTCCAAACGTTGTTTGCAGTACATCATAACAAAGAAAACTGATAATAGAAAAGGGAGGAAAACCGACCTGAACAGATCTGATCAACTATAAATTCAACAGCATAAACCGACTTGAACTCCATAGTGTATATGAGAAACTAAACAACAATGAAAGAGGATAAAAAGACTAAGGATATATAGAATCAGATGCAAAACTAAACAAGAATCTGCAGTTCAGTACACATATAAACAAGAGATGAGAAAAGACCTCAGTGTTTAATAACCCTATCCTACCAACAGAACAAACATATCATGCCAAATGATCATAACTATCCTACCAAAGGTACAAAGAAATGAAAATAGGCAAAGATATCAAAAACCCCTAATTTTACTCCCCGAAATCCGACGTCGGAAGAAGTCTCCCGCCGCCAATGCCATGCTGTGCCACTACTAAGAATCATAAATCTCAGTAGATCTACAAAATCAGCCCTAAAGATAATGGTAATAACCGCCTTTATCCATCAATTTTAATTTCAAGTGCAATTTCAAACCCTAAACTATCAAATTCCAACTCAATATCAAATCTTAACCCTCAATCATCAAAATCGAATCTAAATCCGTAAATAAAGAGTTTAGGGAGAAGATCCATACCAGGAGAGTTGCAAAATGAGGGATTGAAATCGAAAATAGAGGGGATGGGGGCGTTTGGTGCGAATATGTGAAGATGAGAAAAGGGGGCACAGGGCTGCTGCTGCGGGCTTGCTGTGAGACTGGGAGGAGTGCAGGTGGGCCAAAGCTGGTGCTGCGGTTGTGCTGCGGTGCGGCGGCGACGATGGCTTCTTCGACTGGAACCGCCATGTCTGCTACTTCGGAGGTCAGCCTGCTCAAGATCTGTGGAATTGGGGAAATGTTGTTCCTTGTTCGTCCGAAACTCGCCAACAATCCCTCCCTCAGCCAATTTTTGCCAGTCATCTACAGTTGCTTGCAACCCTTTAATTTTAGCCAAAAAAAGTGGGCTTGTCTACTTTAGCAATTTTTGGGCCTTGTAGGCTAGTTGTGCAAAAAGGCCCGTTTTTTTTTTGTCTATTTGGTACCATTTTCTCATTTAGCAATCACATGTCTTTCGAATACGGGGATGTGAAAATCAGTCTCCAAGGAGGATAAATTTAGCAATCACGTGTCTTTCGAACACGGGGATGTGCAAATAAGCCTCCAAGGAGAATAAATTGAGCAATCACGTGTCTTTCGAACACGGGCATGTGCAAGTAAGCCTCCATGGAGAATAAATTTAGTGATCGGGTGCGCTTTAAGCACGGATGCGCATGCAGTAAGCCTCCAAGGAGAATAAATTTAGCAATCACGTGTCTTTCGAACATGGGGATGTGCAAGTAAGCCTCCAAGGTAAATAAATTTAGTGATCCCGTGCCCTTTAAGCATGGATGCGCATGCAGTAATCCTCCAAGGAGAATAAATTTTGCAATCTCGTGTCTTTCGAACACGGGGATGTGAAAGTAAGCCTCCAAGGAGAATAAATTTAGCGATCGGGTGCGCTTTAAGCCCGGATGCGCATTGTTGTTGCAGGAGTTAGTCAAGTATAGAATAAGAATATGGATTAGAACGACTCCTCTGTTCCAGCAAATAATTACAAGACTTCCTCCCGTTGTAGTAGAAGGTTGTCAGGATCGATCCACGAGGAAGCACGTCAGCGGTTTCAGGTAGCAGTAGATCCCACAGACAAGCAACAGAAGCAAAGACAGAAGCAAACAAAGCAAACGAAATCAAGGAACAAAGCAACTCGACAAAAGCTAATCGACAACAGCAAAGTACTCGACCAAGCTTTGTCGACACAGAAGTCCTCGATATCGAGAAGTACTCGACACAGAAGGCAAATCGACAAGATGTTCTCGACACAACAGCATAAGTCGACAACAGCAAAAGGGAAGGAACTCGACTCCAACAATCTCCTCGACGTCGAGTAGATAACTCGATGTCGACAAGTTTCTCGAGGTCGATAAGAGCAGAAAATTAAATGCAAATGCTTTTCGAACACGGAACACGAATTTCGATGAAATAAATCAATAAACTAAAGACTTCCAAAGCTAGGGTTTCAACACCACAACAGTAACCATGCAAAGTAACACATAAAGGCATAAAAGATCATGCTTTCCATCTAAATAACTTTCGTTATTAACAAATAGGAATATAGAGGCTTTCGCATAAACCCTAATTGTTACTAACCCTTTTCACATAATTAATCCAAGTTGCATTAAGATCACTTTCGCTTCAATAACACAAACAAGGATCACCTTCAACTCTCGCAAAAGAATCATGCTCATAGGGATAGAAGACAAATCGCATAAAAATCTGACCTTTATTGCATCGCCTCACATGGCCACCGTCGGGCTCACCCCAGCCCCAGAAGTGGGTGGACTACTCACGCCTCATCGCAATCGCAGACATTGATGTAAAAGAAGAAACTTGCATAAAACTAAATTCAAAGCCTTTACAATCTTGGCAATCAACTTTCGCAAAAAGCCAAAACCCTAAAAACCTTAAACTCCTAAACTGTATCTCTGAATGGAACTAACTAATTGTGTGTAACTTGGAATCTAACTGAATTTGAATGAATAAAACTGAGCCCCCTAGGGCTTTATTTATAGGCTTCTAATCCTCGCTAATCAAGGATAGAAGATATCTATCTTTATCTAAAACTATATCTAAAACTTAATGATAAATAAATAACATAGTGTAATTAAATAAAATAGATAGACTAGGATTATATCTAATGTGTGGACATCTTCTTTGGTCTTGATAGATCTTGATAGAATTGGACGAATCTTAGCTTGCAAGTATCCAATCCCGCTCGGACTTCTCCTCGATCTCGGCTTCTGGACTCCTCGACATGTCTTCTCGATGTCGACAACTTTCCTCGACATCGACAACATTTTGGTCTCGAGTTCAGTCAACTCGACTTCGTCTTCCAGTGCTCATGTCGAGTTTTGGAAACTTGTCGATGTCGACAACTCTTGTCGACGTCGAGTTCTTTTCTCGGCTTCCAGCTCTGTTCGTAAAACGCACTTTCCCGCTGCCTCGGTTGTCGGATTGACGCATATGACCATGCGTTGGAAAGCTCTTTCCGAGGGCTACAACTCTCATGAAGACATCACAGCCTGATTCAGAATCATGAAAGCCGGAAATTGGCCTTCTCTCCAACTGCACCATTCTTGGCTTCTCCAGAAGTTTCCTTTAAGCTCCAAAATGCGTCCGATTTCTGCGAAATATAACAAAAACTTGTGTAGACCTCCATATATTGCAAATAAGTGTAAACTACACATATTCTGTACTATTCTAACCCAAATGCATGAAATGCATGTAGAAATCGATATAAAAGATAATGTAAAACATGGCTAATTAGGCTCACAACAAACACCCCATACTTAAGCTTGCTTGTCCTCAAGCAATACTTTTAATTGTCATTCAAGGGAAGAATTCAAACTCTCAACATCTTAGATTCATTGACATATGTCCCTGCAATCAATTACCATCTCTGAAAAGGTACTAGTGTCACCGATTCATGCATGTGCAAAATATATAAAAGCAACATCTACTCACAAAAGGAGGTTTATGCACAAACAATTTTTATGTGACAAAGCATTGATAATCAAGAAGACTTTAATTTAAGCTCATGAAGGAGTAGATTGGTAAAAGACAAAAAGGTGGGCAATTTCTGGCAATGTGGTGCTTTTGATCCGGGGAAATGGAGTACTTTCCAAACTGAATTTCATACCACATTCTTTCTTCCATTTGATTCATCACCTTTCATAATGCTTTTATCAATAATCATGCTTTTACCTCTCTGACCTCAGCACTGCCTTCTCGCGAGTCGCAAACATGGGTGTCATGAATGGCCCCGGATACTTAGTGCGTCGGACTCCTCACAATGTGTCCCATCTCTCCAAACTATTATCTCAGAGAGCAGGGTCAATCTACCTTTATCTCCTGAGGTGATTGGATTTTCTTTCACTCATTAAATTTTCCATATATTTCAAATAATTTCCTTCCAAACTCCAAATATGATATTAATCACACAAACACCATATGACATCTCCATAATGTAACATCATTCTCAACATAATCCCCGAATAAGGTAAAGAATGGAAATATTTAGATCATGTGGAGCAATATTCGAAATAAGGCATATTATGGCTTTTGTGATGCATAAGCATAGGTATGGCTAGGATTATAAACATATGAGCATTATATGAAAATATAAAGTCCTCCATCATCTTATCATGCAACATGTCAAAAGCAACTTCAAATTTTACCTCCTTTCATGGTTTTCATCAAAATAATGCACTTCGTTGTGACTTCCCTTTACTAGGCAATTTCATGCTATATCTCTAATGAATCCAATTTTGCATCGTCGAGTTCAATTAAAGCTTCCATGACATTATTCAAAAAATTCAATGGGGGTCATTTTTCAAAACTTTTTAGAAAACATGCATATAAGCACATAAATCAATAATGCATTCCAAAATAGCCATGTAGCAATTCTAAGAAATAATGCACATATATGTCAAATATGGCAAATATGCATAATGTAAGCCCTTCCCCCACCCCATACTTAAACATTACAGTGTCCTCACTGTATAAAAAACAAGGGTAAAGAAAGAAACTCACAAGACAGGTGTGCGGATCGTCGGAAATCGAGTGAAGAAGTGATGCAATGCTTGTCGATCTCGACAACTCTAGTCGATCTCGAGAACTTGTCGATGTCGACAACTTCTCCTCGACATCGAGTTCTTCCTGTTGCCTCCAGGGTGATCTTCTCGACCACAGGCTTACTCGATGTGGTTTTGTTGATGTCGAGTTCCTCCCCTCATGTCGACAAGACTGTAGCCATTCCTACAAGATTCGATAGACCAAAAATATCCACAATAGTATAACCCTAAAAAACAAACAAACAATGTCCAAAAAGTCCCAAAATAAAAAGTCTATTTACAAGCTCTAGATTTTATAGTCGCTAGGCCGACTTTCTCCATTAAGCTCAAGGTGGCATCTTCAGAGCCCATGTAGCCTGGGCTTCAAACAAGACTCCATTTTTATCCTTCAGCTGAATCCCTCCTGAATGGATCTTGTTCACCGTGAATGGTCCCATCTTCTTCTTATTGAATTTGTTAGGAAACCAATGATCCTTTGATTTAGAGACATAGACCATATCTCCTACTTTGTACTCCTTTGGATCGTCATCGGAAATCCTGCATAAGTGCACATACCAAGGCAAACCTCTCCCATGTATAGATAAATCTTTAATTGAAATAGGAGAAGACAGATTCATACCTTGGCTTACCTTCGCAGAATCGGAATCGGGAACCACTGGATCTTGTCGATCTCGAGTAACATTACTCGACATCGAGTTGCTTTCAGCTTCAGGTGGTGGACTGCTCGAAGACGGCGAAGTCGAGGAAACCCTAATCTTGTCGACATCGACAAGAGTTGTCGACGTCGAGGACTTCTCAACCTCCAGTGGATTTCTCGTCGAGGAAGGCAGTGTCGAGGAAGCATCAATCTTGTCGATATCGACAAGTGTTGTCGATGTCGAGTTGTTCTCTGGTTCCAGTGGCTTGCTCGACGACGCTGGTGGTGGTTTTTGATCTTTGTCGACGTTGACTAAACTACTCGATCTCGAGAAGTTTTTGTCGACTTCGACCCCATACTTAGCTCCTGTCAAGGCATCCGAAAAATAGTTAATCCAAATCGACTTACCTTGGTTTGCGTCGAGTGGATCTTCTGTTTCTTCCTTTAGGATGTCCATGATTTTCTCCACCTGTGCCTCTATATCTCTCTTTTCTATCTCCTTAGGGGTCATATTTCTGACCTTGGGTTCCCCGCAGGTGATATAGCCAGCTGAGATAGATTTGACCTCTTCCATTGGACCTGTATGCCTTTCAGTTTTATTGAAAGAATACTCTATTACATCATCGCTGATGTTGAAGGTGAGCACTCCTTTCCGTACGCTTATGTTGGCATCCACAGTCGCCAAGAATGGTCTCCCTAGAATAATTGGACAAGCAGGATCTTCTTGCATATCAACAATTAAGAAATCAGCAGGGACGAAGAATTTACCTACTTGTACTGGTACATTTTCCACCATGCCTGTTGGAATGACCACCGTGTTGTTGGCCATATAAAGTCTTGCATCCACAGGCTCCAGGGCACCTATCTTAATCTTGGACCAAATTGTTAAAGGCATAATACTAACACTGGCTCCAAGATCACATAGGGCATTAATTTTGTATGGACCAAATCCAATAGTTATAGCAAACTTACCTGGATCCGGCCTCTTTTCCAATATGTCCAGATGGCTGCACTCCTCTGTGATTTCCGCCATCGATCGCTTTTTACTCAGAATCTCCTTTAGGAACTTGACATAGGATGGCATTTCATTGAGAGCTTCTGTGAAGGGTATGGTGACATTGAGCTTCTGAAGCATCTTGATGAAGCGCTGAAACTTTTTCTCCGCTGGGTCCTTTAGAGATTTCGTGGGGAAAGGCAGCTTCTTTTTCTGACTCGGAGCCAGAACAGACATCAAAGGCGTTGCAGACTTCTCGACATCGATTTGAGACTTCTCGACATCGACAACTTCCCTCGATGTCGAGTTGCTGTTCAGTGCAGAAGTTGGTCGATCAGGGTTGTCCTCGACATCGAGAAGTTTTTTGTCGACATCGACAAGATTCTTGTTGACATCGAGTTGTTCTTCAGTGCTGTCCTGCTGCTTTCCGACCTCTGGCTCTTGCAATTGATGCCCGCTCCTGAGTTTTACAGCAGCTATGTGTCCAGTCTTTCCCTTAGGATTTGGTTCTGTTTGCCCAGGGAGCTTGCCGGACTGTCGTGGGATCTGTGCAGAAATCTGTCCTATCTGAGTCTCAATTCCCTTTTTCCAGATGTCTAGCTCTCCAAATTTGGTGGTGATGTTCTGGAACTGGTTGTTGATGGTCCCTTGATTTCGTCGCATCTCCTCAAGGACCAGCTGCAGATCATCCTTCCTTTGATCCCTTTCTGGATGTCCTGGAGCTCTGTAGGGTGGAGGATTCCTAGGGGGACCTTGGTTCCATTGCTGTTGATAAGGCCTTTGATCCCCCATATAGCGATTAGGCCCCCCTGCGTAAGCTGCATCCTCATGATGTTCTGCCATCCTGACTTGCTCTGTATGTAGGCACTCAGTAGTGGTGTGCCTTTGTGATCCGCATTCGATGCAAGGCTGGTTGACAGACAGATATTTGACTTGCTTGAGGAGCTTTTTATTCTGGTCTCTATAGTATTGCTCCCTGACATCTGGGTCAATCTCCCTTGCTGGCTCATAGAGAGGCCTGGATGGGGCTGGCCTAGCATAGGTATTCTCCTCATAGTTTGCAGGAGCCCCATACTTGTTGTCGTAATTGGTGAGCTTATCCAGGATACCCCATGCTTCAATTGGTGGTATTGTTAGGAACTCATATCGAGTATAATTGTTGATTCTGTCCTTAGTGATTTGATCAAGAGAATTGAAGAAAATCTCCTGAACCACATAAGGTGGCTGTCCATGGGTGGGACAGGATCGCAGAAGTTCCTTGTAGCGCTCCCATGCCTTTGCCAGCGGTTCCCCAGGTTTCTGTCTGAAAGCTGTGATCTTTTGACGTAGGAGTGCTGTCTTGGCAGGAGGAAAGAATTTGTCGAGAAATTCCTGCTCTACTTGGGCCCATGTCGTGAGGCTTCGCGGTTTAAGCCCTACTAACCATTGCAATGCGGGGCCAGCGAGAGACCATCGAAAAGCCTTCATCTTGATGTACTCCAGAGTGGTACCTTCAGCAAGTGTACGACACATGTCAGAAAAGTTTATAATATGCTCAAGAGGACACTCATTAAAATTCCCATTAAAAGCATTATTTTTAAGTTCAATTAGAAATTGAGTGCGAATTTCATAGGAGTTTTCAGGGATAAGAATGGCCGATTCAGGCACGACGAGAGTGGGATGCATGTAATCCTCTGCAGTAAGAGGATACTGGGCGAGCACGCCTTCTGCTTGTCTAGCACGCTCATTTGCTTGTTCTTTTTCTGCCCTCTCAGCAGCGAGGGCAGCATCTCTGGCGGCTAGATCCCTTGTGAGCCTAGCGATCAGCTGTTCTTGTGTTTCAGCAGCTGACATGATTCTTTTGAGTTTGGAGTGGATGTGTAGGTAGCGCTCCGGTTCGTCTAAGCTGTCAAACTCAGGTGTTTGATCGGAACGACGCATACACCTGCAATCTAACTCAAAGAAACAGTGAGAACTGACTACCTAAGGCGCGATTGATAGCTTCCCCGGCAACGGCGCCAATTTGTTGTTGCAGGAGTTAGTCAAGTATAGAATAAGAATATGGATTAGAACGACTCCCCTGTTCCAGCAAATAATTACAAGACTTCCTCCCGTTGTAGTAGAAGGTTGTCAGAATCGATCCACGAGGAAGCACGTCAGCGGTTTCAGGTAGCAGTAGATCCCACAGACAAGCAACAGAAGCAAAGACAGAAGCAAACAAAGCAAACGAAAGCAAGGAACAAAGCAACTCGACAAAAGCTAATCGACAACAGCAAAGTACTCGACCAGACAACTCGACCAAGCTTTGTCAACACAAAAGTCCTCGATATCGAGAAGTACTCGACACAGAAGGCAAATCGACAAGATGTTCTCGACACAACAGCAGAAGTCGACAACAGCAAAAGGGAAGGAACTCGGCTCCAACAATCTCCTCGACGTCGAGTAGATAACTCGATGTCGACAAGTTTCTCGAGGTCGATAAGAGCAGAAAATTAAATGCAAATGCTTTTCGAACACGGAACACGAATTTCGATGAAATAAATCAATAAACTAAAGACTTCCAAAGCTAGGGTTTCAACACCACAACAGTAACCATGCAAAGTAACACATAAAGGCATAAAAGATCATGCTTTCCATCTAAATAACTTTCGTTATTAACAAATAGGAATATAGAGGCTTTCGCATAAACCCTAATTGTTACTAACCCTTTTCACATAATTAATCCAAGTTGCATTAAGATCACTTTCGCTTCAATAACACAAACAAGGATCACCTTCAACTCTCGCAAAAGAATCATGCTCATAGGGATAGAAGACAAATCGCATAAAAATCTGACCTTTATTGCATCGCCTCACATGGCCACCGTCGGGCTCACCCCAGCCCCAGAAGTGGGTGGACTACTCACGCCTCATCGCAATCGCAGACATGGATGTAAAAGAAGAAACTTGCATAAAACTAAATTCAAAGCCTTTACAATCTTGGCAATCAACTTTCGCAAAAAGCCAAAACCCTAAAAACCTTAAACTCCTAAACTGTATCTCTGAATGGAACTAACTAATTGTGTGTAACTTGGAATCTAACTGAATTTGAATGAATAAAACTGAGCCCCCTATGGCTTTATTTATAGGCTTCTAATCCTCGCTAATCAAGGATAGAAGATATCTATCTTTATCTAAAACTATATCTAAAACTTAATGATAAATAAATAACATATTGTAATTAAATAAAATAGATAGACTAGGATTATATCTAATGTGTGGACATCTTCTTTGGTCTTGATAGATCTTGATAGAATTGGACGAATCTTAGCTTGCAAGTATCCAATCCCGCTCGGACTTCTCCTCGATCTCGGCTTCTAGACTCCTCGACATGTCTTCTCGATGTCGACAACTTTCCTCGACATCGACAACATTTTGGTCTCGAGTTCAGTCAACTCGACTTTGTCTTCCAGTGCTCATGTCGAGTTTTGGAAACTTGTCGATGTCGACAACTCTTGTCGACGTCGAGTTCTTTTCTCGGCTTCCAGCTCTGTTCGTAAAACGCACTTTCCCGCTGCCTCGGTTGTCGGATTGACGCATATGACCATGCGTTGGAAAGCTCTTTCCGAGGGCTACAACTCTCATGAAGACATCACAGCCTGATTCAGAATGATGAAAGCAGGAAATTGGCCTTCTCTCCAGCTGCACCATTCTTGGCTTCTCCATAAGTTTCCTTTAAGCTCCAAAATGCGTCCGATTTCTGCGAAATATAACAAAAACTTGTGTAGACCTCCATATATTGCAAATAAGTGTAAACTACACATATTCTGTACTATTCTAACCCAAATGCATGAAATGCATGCAGAAATCGATATAAAAGATAATGTAAAACATGGCTAATTAGGCTCACAACACGCATGCAGTAAGCCTCCAAGGAGAATAAACTTAGCAATCACGTGTCTTTCGAACATGGGGATGTGCTAGTAAGCCTCCAAGGAGAATGAATTTAGCAATCACATGTCTATCGAACATGGGGATGTGCAAATAAGCCTCCAAGGAGAATAAATTTAACACTCACATGTCTTTCGAACACGGAGATGTGCGAGTAAGCTTCAAAGGAGAATAAATTTAGCGATCGCTTGCGCTTTAAGCACGGATGCGCATGCAGTAAGCCTCCAAGGAGAATAAATTTAGCAATCACGTGTCTTTCGAACACGAGGATGTGCAAGTAATCCTCAAAGGAGAATAAACTAAGTGATCGCCTGCGCTTTAAGTATGGATGCACATGCAATAAACCTCAAAGGAGAATAAATTTAGCAATCACATGTCTTTCGAACAAGGGGAAGTGCAAGTAAGCCTCAAAGGAGAATAAATTTAACAATCACGTGTCTATCGAACACGGGGATATGCAAATAAGTCTCCAAGGAGAATAAATTTAGCAATCACGTGTCCTTCGAAGACGAAGATGTGCAAGTAAGCCTCCAAGGAGAATAAATTTAGCGATTGCGTGCGCTTTAAGAAATGATGCGCATGCAGTAAGTCTCCAAGGAGAATAAATTTAGCAATCACGTGTCTTTCGAACACGGGGATGTGCAAGTAAGCCTCCAAGGAGAATAAATTTAGCAATCACGGGTCTTTCGAACACGAGGATGTGCAAGTAAACCTCGAAGGAGAATAAATTTAGTAATCGCGTGCAATTTAAGCATGGATGCGCATGCACTAAGCCTCCAAGGAGAATAAATTTAGCAATCACATGTCTTTCGAACACGGGGAAGTGCAAGTAAGCCTCCAAGGAGAATAAATTTAACTATCACGTGTCTTTCGAACACGGGGATGTGCAAATAAGCCTCAAAGGAGAATAAATTTAGCAATCACGTGTCTTTCGAACACGGGGATGTGCAATTATGCCTCCAAGGAGAATAAATTTAGCGACCGCATGCGCTCTAAGCAGGGATGCGCATGCCGTAAGTCTCAATGGAGAATAAATTTAACAATCACGTGTCTTTCGAAGACAAGGATGTGCAAGTAAGCTTCCAAGGAGAATAAATTTAGTGATCGCGTGCGCTTTAAGCATGGATGCGCATGCAGTAAGCCTCCAAGGAGAATAAAGTTAGAAATCACGTGTCTTTTGAACACGGGGATGTGTAAGTAAGCCTCCAAGGAGAATAAATTTATCAATCACGTGTCATTCGAACATGAGGATGTGCAAATAAGCCTCAAAGAAGAATAAATTTAGCAATCACCTGTCTTCCGAACACAGGGATGTGCAAGTAAGCTACTAAGAAGAACAAATTTAGCGATCACGTGGGCTTTAAGCACGGATGCGCATGCAGTAAGCCTCCAAGGGGAATAAATTTATTAATCACGTGTCTATCGAACACGGGGATGTGCAAGTAAGCCTCCAAGGAGATTAAATTTAGCAATCACGTGTCTTTCAAACACGGGGATGTGCAAATAAGCCTCCAAGGAGAATATAATTAATAATCACGTGTCTTCGAACACGGGCATATGCAAGTAAGCCTCAAGGAGCATAAATTTAGTGATCACGTGCGCTTTACGCACAGATGCGCATGCAATAAGCCTCTAAGGAGAATAAATTTAGCAATCACGTGTCTTTCGAACACGAAGATGTGCAAGGAATCCTCCAAGGTGAATAAATTTAGCAATCACGTGTCTTTCGAACATGGGGATGTGCAAGTAAGCCTCAAAGGAGAATAAATTTAGCAATCACGTGTCTTTCGAACACGGGGATGTGCAAGTAAGCCTTAAAGGAGAATAAATTTAGCAATCACGTGGCTTTCAAATATATGGGGATATGCAAGTAAGCCTCCAAGGAGAATAAATTTAGCAATCACATGTCTTTCGAACACGGGGATGTACAAGTAAGCCTCCAAGGAGAATAAATATAGCAATCATGTGTCTTTCGAACAGGAGGATGTGCAAGTAAGCCTCAAAGGAGAATAAATTTAGTAATCGCGTGCATTTTAAGCATGGATGCGCATGTACTAAGCCTCCAAGGAGAATAAATTTATCAATCACATGTCTTTCGAACACGGGGAAGTGCAAGTAAGCCTCCAAGGAGAATAAATTTAACTATCACGTGTCTTTCGAACACGGGGATGAGCAAATAAGCCTCAAAGGAGAATAAATTTAGCGACCGAATGCGCTTCAAGCACGGATGCGCATGCAGTAAGTCACAATGGAGAATAAATTTAACAATCACGTGTCTTTCGAAGACAAGGATGTGCAAGTAAGCTTCCAAGGAGAATAAATTTAGTGATCGCATGCGCTTTAAGCACGGATGCGCATGCAGTATGCCTCCAAAGAGAATAAATTTAACTATCACGTGTCTTTCGAACACGGGGATGAGCAAATAAGCCTCAAAGGAGAATAAATTTAGCGACCGAATGCGCTTCAAGCACGGATGCGCATGCAGTAAGTCACAATGGAGAATAAATTTAACAATCACGTGTCTTTCGAAGACAAGGATGTGCAAGTAAGCTTCCAAGGAGAATAAATTTAGTGATCGCATGTGCTTTAAGCACGGATGCCCATGCAGTAAGCCTCCAAGGAAAATAAAGTTAGAAATCACGTGTCTTTTGAACACGGGGATGTGTAAGTAAGCCTCCAAGGAGAATAAATTTATCAATCACGTGTCATTCGAACATGAGGATGTGCAAATAAGCCTCCAAGAAGAATAAGCATTATAGATATTTTAGATAATGCATATTTTAGATAAGCATTATAGATATTTTTAGTTTAATTAGGTTGCATTTCTTGCTTGCTTTATCATTAGATTGCATCTTGTGTTTATTTTAGAAAAGTTCGGATTCTGCGCAATTTTGTGTTTATCTCGCAGATGGAATCGGAACACATTTGGGAGATGCGATGTCTCGAAGAGGAACACAAGATACATAGGAAGGAACAAGGAAGAAAGAAGCAAGACAAGACGAGAGAAGCCCACAAAGGAAGCAAAGACCAAGGCAAAACTATGTGCCGCGGGCGCCGCACCATGTGCCGCGGGCGCCGCTGCACCCGCCGCAGCGGATAGTGAAGAAACAGCTTGCGGCGGCCGCCGCACGTACGAACAGCGCGAAGCGTTTTTGGAAAAACCCTAATTTGACTATGTTGTTTTGAGGCCGACTTTAGGGATGTTTTAATTAGGCCTTTTATGTTATTTTTCACTACCTTTCATTCGATTCATTCAACGATTAGACTTTTTAGAGACTTTGAGCTATGTCTTCCATGAGGAACTAAACTCATCTATTCTGCCTGCAATTTGAAGCTTTATTCGGATTGATTGTGAGTTTCTAATTCTTGCTCCTCATTTCCTATTTGTGAATGCTTCAACTTCTTTGTGCTTAATTAATTATTGTTTTGTTCTATCTTGTCTGGCCAACTTGTTAGATCAATTCAATCGCTAAGGTTTTGTAGATTCCTGGTTGTGAACCTTAACCTAAGTGGCAAACTTATTCCTTTAGGGCTGGTTGAACTAATTGAATAAGTAGGAAGTTGAATGTGTTGTTAAATCCTTTTTTAGGGACTGCAAATACCTTGGCTAATCTCTGAACTTAAAGCTATCAATTGGGTTAAATCCTTCTTTAGGGACTGTTCGATTGATAAGGGTTGCTAGGACTGGTTGGACTAGTAACTATATTAGGTCGGGACAAGGGCATTCATAGGAAACATAATAGGACGAGAAGAAGTTACAAGGATCGCTTCAATCTAGTAAAGTGGAAAATTGTAGGTGGAATTGCTTCTCTAAATTGTTTAAACCAAAATCACTTATTCTGCTTTCGTTAATTTGCTTTAAAAACTTTCGCACAAAAAACCCCCAATCTGGTTACTTAATCAACGTTAAAATCACATTTGAGTTATAAATTTCCCTGTGGGATCGACCTCTTACTTATTACTATACTAGTTATAGGTTTGAGTTTCTTTGGCGGAATCAACGACAGGTTTCCCCTCCGTCAAATTTGGCGTCGTTGCCGGGGAATTTTTATTAAATTCTTGTGTGTTTTTAGTGTTGATCTTGGTGTGGACCGTCTTATATGGTCCATACCCGTGCTACTAATTCATCTTTGTTACCATTTGATACAGAGATTGAAAGGACCCTTGCCGCTCCGAGGCGAGAAGTTCGTGATCGCTTTCGCGAACTCCCTTTTGATCAACAAGAACCGACAACAGAGATGGCTGACGATGCGAACCGCACTCTTAAGGAGCTTTCTGCTCCTGATGTGGCACAACAACCCCTGGCAATCCAATTTCCTGCGCTAGCAGAAGGGGTTAAATTTGAGCTTAAGTCTGGGGTAATTCATCTTTTACCCAAGTTTCATGGGTTGAGTGGGGAGGACCCCCACAAGCATCTGGCTGAATTCCATAGGGTGGTAGTTGGGATGAAACCTGAAGACGTCACTGCAGAGCAAATCAAATTGAGAGCTTTTCCCTTCTCTCTAAAGGATGACGCCAATGAATGGTTCTTCTATTTACCGCCGGGATCTATTACCACTTG
The DNA here is from genome assembly GCA_037127255.1 of Persicaria tinctoria. Lineage (NCBI taxonomy): Eukaryota > Viridiplantae > Streptophyta > Magnoliopsida > Caryophyllales > Polygonaceae > Persicaria > Persicaria tinctoria. The sequence goes on along the minus strand of JBANSL010000001.1, from coordinate 39,899,360 downwards.
GGCTGAGATGAAAAGAGTCTTCCTAGAGATGTACTTCCCTGCAACAAAGCTAAATGCTTTGAAAAGGTCTATCAGCAACATTGAGCAGTACGCTACAGAGTCTATACATGAGTACTTTGAACGCTTCAAGAAACTCTGCGCCAGCTGCCCATGGCATGGGTACTCTCAAAAGGATCTGGTCCTCTTTTTATTTAATGGTTTGACTGATATGGAGCGCAAGACGGTGAATTCTGCTTGTGGAGGAAATAAGCTTAATAAGACGCCTACCGCAGCTTGGGAGGTGTTTAGGGAGCTATCTGAGGGCTCCAGACAGTTCACCAAAAGCCCTCGGGCTAGGGGTGTACTCGCTGTTGATGCGCCTGTGGCTGCACTTCAGACGGATATGGCAGAGGTCAAGGAGATGATGAAACAATTGGTCCTTGATAGAAATCCTCAACAACTGAAGGCATGTGGTCTTTGCAATCAATTCACTCATCCTATGGACATGTGTCCGATCCTACAAGATCCTAATGTTGATTTGAATGCCATTGGGAATTTCGCTCAACAAAGGCCTAGACAAGGCAATTATGGAAATCCTGGGTATTTCAACAACAATAACTACAATAGGGGCTATCAGCAAGGCTACGGGAACTATCAAGCACCCCTCAATCAGCAAGGGGGGCAACAGGAAAGGCCTCAGCAACAATTCGAACCTCGAAAGAGAGGTCAGCAGCAGTCAAATGGGGATAATGAGGATCCACTGCAGAAACTGTCACGATTGGTCATGAGGAATGAAAAACAACAGTCAGAGCGGATGGAGAACCTAGAAAAGCAGCAATCCGATCGGATGACAAAGCTTGAGAATCAAATGAGTCAGCTCATTCAAATCTTAAGTGCTAAAGAGGCAAATAGTTCTGGTAAGCTTCCATCACAGACCATTGAGAATCCGACAAAGGAGAATGTCAGTGCTGTAACACTTAGGAGTGGCAAGGAACTGGTTGTCACAAAGCAAAAAGACGATTTGGAGATAATGGACGAAGAAATAGAAATCATTGAAGGTGAAAACGGCAAAACGGTGGCAACCCTTGCGGCGCCCGCCGCAGGCCCCTGCGGTGCCCGCCCCCAGAGACGGATTCCAAGCCACGCCCGCCGCAGGAGAAACCTGGCAAGCTGCGGCGCCCGCCGCATCACCTGCCGCGGCCGCCGCTGCCTCACCCGCCGCCGATTCGTCTTCTGGTACGTTTTCTCCCTTACCTCTTTCCTCTTCTCTCCCTCTTTCTCCTTCTTCTTCTTCTTCTACTCCTTCTTCTCCCTTACCTATGGAGACTCCAAAGCCCGTTCTGCCCTTCCCGGAAGCTTTGAAGGATACAAGGAGGTATGAGAACGACAAGGAAATCTTCGAGACATTCAGTAAGTGCGAGGTAAATATTCCTTTCCTTAATTTGATCAAAAGCATCCCTCGATATGCTAAATTTTTTAAGGAACTTTGCACTATCAAGCGGAACCAGAAGCTAAAAGGTAAGCAAAAGGTGAAGGTAAGCTAACATGTCACTGCTGTCTTTCAAAAGCGTATGCCTGAAAAGTGTAGTGATCCTGGTATGTTTGCTATTCCATGTGTGATAGGTGATACTAAATTTGATAAAGCCATGTTAGATTTAGGAGCATCTATTAATGTTTTGCCTTCTAGCGTTTATCATGCTTTGGGGCTGGGACCTCTGAATGACACTCGGGTAGTAATTCAACTTGCTAATCGATCTACTATCTACCCGAAAGGGATTTGTAAAGATGTCTTGGTTATGGTTGACAACTTGATATTCCCTGCTGATTTCTTTGTGATTGACATGGGCCCTGGTAACAGTGAAGGCCCTATTCTGTTGGGCAGACCTTTCTTGAAAACTGCTAGAACCAAGATAGATGTCTATTCAGGATCTCTTACTATGGAATTTGATGGTCAACGAGTTGAATATAATATCTATGATTCCATGAAATTCCCATCTGATGGTCCTTCTCTGTGCTTTATAGATGCTATTGATACTATGGCACATGATTGTTTTGATTTGGAATGTGTTGATGAGATGGAGGTTGCTTTACATGCTCCTATAGATGAAATTGCTAGAGATTATGTATTGTCAGCTAACCTGCAGGAGGCTATAGTAGCTCTAGACCATCGATCTCCCACATATGTGCCACCGAGGGGAGACCGCATCGAGCTGACCTTTCCCACTGAAAAGCTTCTTCCATCCATTATCCAAGCACCGGATGTTGAATTGAAACAACTTCCTAATCACCTTAAATATGCTTTCCTTGGTGAAAATGATACTCTACCTGTCATTATTTCTAACAAATTGACATTTGGACAGGAGGAGCGATTGGTGAATGTTCTAAAGGAGAACAAGGAGGCGCTAGGATGGACAATAGCGGACATTAAGGGCATCAGTCCTACCCTCTGCATGCATAGGATATTATTAGAGGATGATGCCAAGCCATCTAGACAACCTCAGCGAAGACTCAACCCACCAATGATGGAAGTGGTAAAGAAGGAGGTGCTGAAACTCCTTCAGGCAGGTATGATTTTTCCCATATCTGATAGCAAATGGGTGAGTCCTACTCAGGTTGTCCCTAAGAAGGGAGGTATTACTGTTGTTGAAAATCAGGATGGTGAATTGGTCCCTAGTAGGGTTCAAACTGGATGGAGAGTCTGTATTGATTATCGTAAATTAAATGCAGTCACTCGCAAGGACCATTTCCCCCTTCCCTTAATTGATCAGATGCTTGAGCGCCTTGCCGGCCGTTCTTTTTATTGCTTTTTAGATGGCTACTCAGGATATTTTCAGGTACCCATAGCACCGGAGGACCAAGAAAAAACGACTTTTACATGCCCTTTTGGCACTTTTGCATATCGCAGAATGCCTTTTGGGCTATGTAACGCACCTGGGACTTTCCAACGGTGTATGGTGAGCATATTTTCTGAGTATGTGGAACATTTTATTGAAGTATTCATGGATGACTTCACTGTGCATGGAGATGATTTTGATACTTGCTTTCATCATTTGTCACTTGTACTTAAGCGGTGTGTAGACACCAATTTGGTTCTTAATTCTGAAAAGTGTCATTTTATGGTTGAGCAAGGCATTGTGTTGGGTCATATTGTGTCTAGCAGGGGTCTTGAGGTAGACAAGGCTAAAATTGATGTTATTCAGTCTCTACCTTACCCCACTAATGTGCGTGAGATTCGCTCCTTTTTAGGCCATGCAGGGTTCTATCGCAGGTTTATTAAGGATTTTTCTAAGATTTCTGCACCTCTTTGTGATTTATTGAAAAAGGAAGTAGCTTTTGAGTTTGATGACAGGTGTAGAGCATCTTTTGATGAGCTTAAAGGTCGCCTAACTAGCGCTCCTATAATCCAAGCACCCATATGGTCGCAACCTTTTGAGATTATGTGTGATGCTAGCGATTACGCTGTGGGGGCTGTTTTGGGACAAAAGGAAGGAAGGAGCTCGCATGTCATCTACTATGCCTCCATGACTCTGAATGGAGCACAAAGGAACTACTCAACCACTGAGAAAGAGCTTCTGGCTGTGGTCTTTGCACTGGAGAAATTTCGCTCCTACCTCCTAGGAGCTAAGGTAATTGTCTTCACTGATCACGCTGCTCTCCGTTATCTATTAACTAAGAAAGAAGCGAAACCAAGATTGATTCGATGGATTTTACTTTTGAGTGAATTTGACATCGAAATCAAAGATAAGAAAGGTGCAGAAAACTTAGTGGCGGACCACCTCAACAGACTTGTCCAAGAAGAGGACAAGCCGGAAGATCAAAGACCTATTCACGGTGAGTTCCCTGATGATACACTGTTTTACTTAACTCACACATCTTCGTTACAGCTGCAGGAACAAACAAGGACGGAGAGTCCTGAAGAGGTAAGTCCTGATATTTCTGAATTGTTGATGGGTGTCCATACTCCTCGACCTTGGTTCGCCAATATGGTGAATTTCTTGGTCACGGGAGAATTTCCACCGAAATTTACAAAGGCTCAAAAGGACAAGATTCGACATGACTCTCGCTTCTACGTCTGGGATGACCCCTACCTTTGGAAACATTGTGCTGATCGGGTAATTAGGAGGTGTCTGCCGGACAATGAGGTACAATCTGTCCTTACTTTTTGTCATGCGCATGAATGTGGAGGCCACTTTGGTTCTAAAAAGACTGCTAGGAAAGTGTTAGAAGCAGGTTTCTTTTGGCCTCACCTATTTAGAGATGCTAATGCCTTCTGTAAATCATGCGATAGATGTCAAAGGGTCGGGAACATATCTCCTAGGAATGAAATGCCACAAACAACTGTCATATTCTGTGAAATCTTTGATGTTTGGGGTATCGATTTTATGGGTCCCTTCCCTAGCTCTTTTGGGAATTTGTATATTTTACTTGCGGTGGACTATGTCTCCAAGTGGGTGGAGGCAAAAGCCACCAGAACTGATGATGCTAAAGTGGTTGCAGATTTTCTAAAAGACACCATTTTCGCAAGATTTGGGGTGCCTAAAGCCATAATTAGTGACAGAGGGACACATTTTTGCAACAGGACGATCACTGCCCTGTTAAAGAAATATCATGTCACACAGAGAGTGTCCACTGCCTATCATCCACAGACCAATGGTCAAGCGGAGATATCAAATAGGGAGATAAAGACCATTCTGGAGAAAACAGTGGCACCCAACAGAAAGGATTGGAGTCTAAGGCTCAATGACGCTCTTTGGGCCTATCGGATAGCTTATAAAACCCCTATTGGTATGTCCCCTTATCGTATTGTCTTTGGAAAAGCCTGTCATCTTCCTGTAGAGCTTCAGCATAAGGCATATTGGGCTGTAAAGAATTGCAACATGAGGTTGGATGAAGTGGGTGAATTTAGAAAACTTCAGTTGCAAGAGCTAGAGGAATTGCGTCTGGATGCTTACGATAATACAGTGATGTATAAGGAAAAGACAAAGGCTTGGCATGACAAGCATATCCTGCGGAAAGAGCTAGCAATAGGAGACAAGGTCCTTCTATACAAATCACGCTTGAAACTCTTCCCTGGAAAGCTTAGATCAAGGTGGGAAGAACCATACACCATCTCAAAGATATTCCCTCATGGAGCAATTGAACTCTATGACCCTAAATCTCATGAGCTCTTTAAGGTCAATGGGCATAGAGTTAAGCCTTACTTTGAGAACATACCACATAATGAAGAAGAGGAGTTGGTGCTTGCTGAACCAACCGACTAGGCCACTCAAGGGCCACCACGTCGAGCCAACGACTTAAAACAAAGGCGCTTCTCGGGAGGCAACCCGAGCTAAGTTCCCTATCTTTCTCATTTTTATTGTTGTTTTAGTTAATGACCATTAGCTAATCTAGGAGTAATCATATAGGTAGTTAAGTAATTAATTTAATTTCAAAAAAAAAAAAAAAAAAAAAGGAATAAACCCGAGTACAGCGAGCGGCGGCCGCCGCAACCCCTGCGGCGCCCGGCGCAACCGCTGCGGTGCCCGCCGCCAGGGGGCTGTTTCAAGCGGCACCCGCCGCAAGTAAACCCAAGAGAGTTGCGGCGGCCGCCGCACCCTCTGCGGCGCCCGCCGCAACGGTACCCATCTCGGGCTACCTCTTCCCAAACCCTACCTCACCTCTCTCTTTCCTCTTGGCTTCTCTTCACCATAGCCCCACCCCAAAACTCTCTTTTTCACCTCCTCTTTGCCGGATCTAGCCCCCACAGTCCCGCTCTCCACCGATTCCGTCTCCGAGACGCCGGATCCCGTGCTGCGCCCGCCGCTTCACTTGCTGCGCCCGCCGCCGGCCTGTTCTCCACCAGATCCGGAGCACTGCAGCCCTAAATCCCCGAAAATCTTCAAGTTTCCTACCCTTTAAACTCTCAAGGTATGATTTTCTTAACCTTTTCTCTCCATATTTGAGATTTTTTTTAAATGTGGATTGGAACTAGGTAGAGATTTGATTTTTGGGTGTTTGTTCATTGTGTAAAAGTGGAAATTTGTGTTTTACATGTGTTTGGAAATTAGGGGAATGAATTTTTATATGATGGAAAGGCTGATTTTGGTTAGGGCTATAAGATTTGGAGTTGAAATTTTTGTGAGAAAAGGTGATATTTGTGTGGGATAGTATTATTGTTCTTTAAAGTTTGATATTTGTGGAAGCATGAAATATGGGCTGATTTTCCATTGTTAATATGGGGCCGATTTTGGAGTTTTTTTTTGTGTGAATTGATTATATGAGGTGGGATTATTGATATATTATGAAGTGTTCTTGAGTTTGGGTTGCTTCTTGGAGATCTTGAGCCACTTGTGATGTGCTTTGCGTGTGTGTTTTATTGATTGGCTTGGATTATGTTTGAATTGTGCTTGGTGGTGTTAAAATCTGAATCTGTTTGGGGATGTCAATATATACTGCTGGAATTTGTTACAGATGGTGCGCAGACTAAGAAATGCATCCGACGAGCAGAGGAGGATCTTTAAGAATTTCGATGCTAAGCGCTTCGTTCAGACGAAGTTCTTTCACACCCCAGCACTACAGACGCTGGGGATGTTGGATGTCACTCACCAGATGCTCACCCATGGCGGGTTGGGGGGTTTTCTGAATCGAAGTGCCCCGACCTACCCCGAGCTCGCATGGGAGTTCTTAGCTACATTCGAGAGGGTAGACGATTCTAGGGTTCGGTTCAACTTGTTGGACCAACCCCAGGTCTTCCATGACCACCGAGCAACAACGCCATGACCTGTGGTTCAAGGCTACTGGAACAGTTTTTGATAGCCACAAGGGGGAATACAACTACAGTTTTGTCCACCCTTGCTTTCGTCTGGTCCACAAGGTCTTAGCTATGGCCTTTAGCGGCAGAGGAGATGTCAACAAGGTATACGCTGCTGATCTCGCTTGGTTATGGAGCTTTGCTCCCCAGTCTCATGGTACACCAGACTAGGTTGAGATTTTTATTGAGAACTGTTTGAGGATCCAGGGGGCCAAGTCAGGCAGGTTTGGCTTGGGAGGCATGATCAGCCTCATAGCCTACCAATACTTATCGCCTGAGCAGTGCGGTACCCCTATGTCTGGTGGGTACACCTACACTACAAAGCAGCTTAGGAGGGCGGTTGTGCTCGAGGGTAATGATGGAAGGGGCTGGATTTGGAAGTCCGGAAACCGTGGAGAGCACCGATTGAGTCTTCCCAGGCTCCTACCTTATGGACCTTCCGATAACACCCTTTACATCGCAGGCGATCAGGAGCAGGCTGCGGAGGAGGTTCCTGAGGATGATGAGGAGGAGGATGCCTCTGCACCGACAGATCATCATATGGGGGATGCACAGCAGGCGGCTGGACCTTCTGCGGGACATCGCTTCTCGCCTAATGAGGACGACTACTTGCGGGACTACCTGGCCAATGAGTTCCATCGTCTATCCTTACGCCAGGATGCAGTTGAGTGCGCCCTCAGCGACATCGGTCACTCTATGAGGGAGTCGGACTCCAACATGGCGGCAATGCGGAGTGAGACGAACTACCAGTTAGAGGAGATGCGGAGAGAGCAACAGTACTACCTCCGCCAGCTGTACCCTCACATTCCGCCATACCAGTCGCCGCCTTACCAGCCTCCGCCTCAGTGATGGTTAGTTCTTCCCTCCTTCACTCTGAATTTTTATGATTATTTTAGTTGTCTGTACTGTTTCAGTGAGGACACTGAAAATTTTAAGTGTGGGGGAGGAGACTTATATGTATTTTATGTTATTTCTATTAAATTTTAGGACATGTTTAAGTTTCTGAAGATGTTTAAGTCTGTAATATTTAGTTATTTTAATTTCTGCATTTTCTGCATTTTTTTTAATTTATTTTCTGCATTTTCGAAATATAAAAAAAAAAAAAAAAAAAAAAAACTTAATTTCGAAAATATTAGAAATAGAGCATGCATTGCATATATGTGTTATTCAAATACCCATCTTGCTTAGTTTGTCCTCTATTTTAAATTTCAAGCATGAATCATACAAATCCCATGGAGTTCTGGATGTTTTGATTATTATTTCTATTTGATTTTTGTGGAGCATGAGCTAGCAAATATAATTGAGCATGTATGATTGAGCTAAAGTGTGATTGAAGTCCTAAAAACATGACCCTGTGAGGATGTTTGGCCTTATTTGAATTCTTTTGCTCAATTGTGTGAATTACTCGCCTAGTGTTGCTACCTCTTGGCATTGACTGCAGTATCTATTTTTAAAGGCCGATGCACATGTTTTATTGCTTGCGGAGTTTATGTTTATATTTTGAGTCTTTTTGTTCAATTTTATGCATATCTAGTAAATAAGGTGGCAATGGTTGATGCACTGAGTAACCGGGTCTACGCATGACACCCATGGGTATGATTCGCGCAAAAAGGTGTTGAAGACTATCCACTAGGAAAGAAGCTTGATCATTGAGTAACCAGGTTCATTCATGACACCCATGTTTGCGACTTGCGTCAAAAGGTGTTCAAGTGGACTTCATATTCAGAGTTGAGGTGTTGATAGACCGGGGCCATTCATGACACCCATGTTTGCGCTTCGCGTAAGGAAAGCACCAAGACAAGAAAAAGAAAAAAAAAAGAAGAGAAAAGAAAATCAAAGAAAAAAAAAAGTAAAGTGTTGCATTTTATTTTCTTTATGTTATCCCACAAGTAATGACATCTTGGTAGATAATTGGTGATATGGTGGTCAATGTCTATGAGCTTAGTGCAGTATTGGTTTGAGTTGAGAGTTGTACCTAAAAGCCTAAACACATGAGTGAAACACATATTTCTGGTGAGGTTGGATGATGTCTACTTCTAAGCTTGGATCACCTGAATACATGCTATGACATTTGTTTGCTTGGTTTATGGTTTCACCTGCTATGATGTTGTTTTTTGGTAATGTTGAAACTTGAAGGGATTTCCTGTGGGATACATTGATTCATGTTCATTCTATCATTGCTTGAGGACAAGCAAAGGTTAAGTGTGGGGGAATTTGATAATGCATATTTTAGATAAGCATTATAGATATTTTTAGTTTAATTAGGTTGCATTTCTTGCTTGCTTTATCATTAAATTGCATCTTGTGTTTATTTTAGAAAAGTTCGGATTCTGCGCAATTTTGTGTTTATCTCGCAGATGGAATCGGAACACATTTGGGAGATGCGATGTCTCGAAGAGGAACACAAGATACATAGGAAGGAACAAGGAAGAAAGAAGCAAGACAAGACGAGAGAAGCCCGCAAAGGAAGCAAAGACCAAGGCAAAACTATGTGCCGCGGGCGCCGCACCATGTGCCGCGGGCGCCGCTGCACCCGCTGCAGCGGGTAGTGAAGAAACAGCTTGCGGCGGGCGCCGCAACCCTTGCGGCGGCCGCCGCACGTACGGACAGCGCGGAGCGCGTTTTTGGAAAAACCCTAATTTGACTATGTTGTTTTGAGGCCGACTTTGGGGATGTTTTAATTAGGCCTTTTATGTTATTTTTCACTACCTTTCATTCGATTCATTCAACGATTAGACTTTTTAGAGACTTTGAGCTATGTCTTCCATGAGGAACTAAACTCATCTATTCTGCCTGCAATTTGAAGCTTTATTCGGATTGATTGTGAGTTTCTAATTCTTGCTCCTGATTTCCTATTTATGAATGCTTCAACTTCTTTGTGCTTAATTAATTATTGTTTTGTTCTATCTTGTCTGGCCAACTTGGTAGATCAATTCAATCGCTAAGGTTTTGTAGATTCCTGGTTGTGAACCTTAACCTAAGTGGCAAACTTATTCCTTTAGGGCTGGTTGAACTAATTGAATAAGTAGGAAGTTGAATGTGTTGTTAAATCCTTTTTTAGGGACTGCAAATACCTTGGCTAATCTCTGAACTTAAAGCTATCAATTGGGTTAAATCCTTCTTTAGGGACTGTTCGATTGATAAGGGTTGCTAGGACTGGTTGGAATAGTAACTATATTAGGTCGGGACAAGGGCATTCATAGGAAACATAATAGGACGAGAAGAAGTTACAAGGATCGCTTCAATCCAATAAAGTGGAAAATTGTAGGTGGAATTGCTTCTCTAAATTGTTTAAACCAAAATCACTTATTCTGCTTTCGTTAATTTGTTTTAAAAACTTTCGCACAAAAAACCCCCAATCTGGTTACTTAATCAACGTTAAAATCACATTTGAGTTATAAATTTCCCAGTGGGATCGACCTCTTACTTATTACTATACTAGTTATAGGTTTGAGTTTCTTTGGCGGAATCAACGACAGGTTTCCCCTCCGTCAATGTGTTTTACCCCTTTAAAGGTTTTCATGCATCATCGGATCGTATTAGGACCCACCTTCTCGGAAGGGTAGCCCTAACATAAATCACACTATCATATGCATGAGATTTTCTCGTGTATCATCCGAATAAATCAAGCACACCTTCTTGGAAGGGTTTCTCAACTTAACAGCTATCACTTACACAGAAAATCATGTGTATTTAATTTAGATTTAATTTTTAGCCCCATTTTCATTTTAAAAGTGAATTTAGGGATTAGCGACTGTACCCGACATATTTTTATATTTAATATCGGGTTACCTACGTAGCCGTTTTTACGGCGTCAAGTCTTTACGTAGTTCTTTTATTTTGAAACCGTTTGATTTAATTTTAAAAGTGTGATCGTTTGAAGATCGGGATTGAACTCGACGAGCTCGTAGCTTTATGTCAAGCTTCCTACATACCCATTTGTACGGGATCAAATCTTATGTAGTTCTTTTGAGACCGATTTAATTTAATGGGATTTAACCTCATATTCATTTGAGAGTGAATTTAGAGGCGGACGACTGTACCCGATATATTTTTGAGATTTAATATCGGGCTACCTACGTAACCGATTTTACGGTGTCAAGTCTTTACGTAGTTCTGCCGATAACCGATTTTAATTTAGGAAAATTCGGTTTAAGCTTTTGACTCCGTTTTTGTTTAGGAGCCGACTTGAGATTGACCCACTCGAATTGATCGGCAAATAATTTTTTGACGAGTTTAATTTTATATTTTTTTATCAAACTCCAATTCTTAACTTGTGCCAATTATAATTCGTGTAATTTAGTGGGTCGGTTTCATAATTCAACCTAGGGGTGGGCACAAATCCCGCAAATCCCGATCCCGTCCCGATCCCGGTGGGATTTAGGACAAAATAGCGAATCCCGTCCCGATCCCGTCCCGCAAAAATTATGCGGGACGAAACGCGGGACGATCCCGGTGGGATCCCGCAAATCCCGTCCCGTACCGCATATAATAATAATAATATTATTATTATTATTATTTTTTTTTTTTACAAGAAATTAGTGGGTAATCGAGATACTATCTGAGCACCCACTCCCTTAGCGATAATAAAACTGAGTCTAGTAAAAATATAAGCTGCAGCACGAGCCCCCGCATCCTGAGATACGGAGAATTTCTGAATCCGCTTCAGCAAGGCAACCGCATCTGTATCTAACTCCCCCAACGAAGAGAAGGAGAAGGGTAAGAAACCATAACCAGCCGCCCTGCACAAATCCCGATACTTGACACACTTACGCTGAGCAGCATCAACAACAGCACGCCCGGGCACAAAGTCAGACATCCCAGACTGAGTCAAGGGGGATGATCCTGTCAGATCAACACACACATCCCGCCCCCTATCCCAGGAATAAAGGAGCAAATCCGCCGGACGAAGGGGCTTATCATGCCCATCGACCAAACCGATATCAACCTCCTTACCGGCAGAAATTCCGGACCTGTAGCAGATATCCAATAAGGTGTCGCGAACGAGGTTATGTCGATGTTTAATGCCCACAGTACCAGCACAGGATACAGCATGGTCACCGTAAACATCACCATCAAAGACCCGAGAACAAGCGGGACAGGGTCTGGACACCGTGAACAAAGGAACTCCCAATCGATAGCTAAGCACACTACGATAGGTTCTTCCATTCATAGTCTGTCCCAACCCAGAAATAGGAACTGCACGCAACCAATCGGAGGAGTGAACACCCTGCTGAGATTTCCACAATGCCACCTGGCGCGGAGTCAAAGAGAAAATAGAGTCCGATGTAGCAGCAACCTTTGCGAAATATATATCTGCCAATTTCTTCATAAGTTTGGGGGCAGCGATTTCACTAGGATCGCGTAGAAGATCAGAACTCGTAATCTCATTAAAAGCACGACAAGCATCATCAAAAGTAGGACCAGTAGCAATAATACCAGAAGGGCGTAGGAGCTTAGCCTGCAACTCAGCAGACTGCAAACGAGACGCTAGAAAAGCATAATGTAGAACATCCTCAGCAGCATATACTCCAAGCCCACCAAAATGAAAGGGGAAGGTGGCAAGCCGCCACTGCCAATCTCCAAACTCAGGCCCAGACGCAGTGACAATACGTTCCAAGCTAGAACGAAGTGCCGCATCGAAGGAGCGTTGGGCCGACCCAAAGACACGTGGAGAACAAGTACGCAAAGCAAAGTAAAGTTTAGAAATACCCGTACAAGCCCGAAGCAGAAGCAACTCGCATTGTGGATCCTCAATCCTCGTGACATAATCCATAAGCTCTATGGTCTTAGTCACTCTCTTCGCCACAAGGTCGCTGCCAAAAATAGGGCACGTGCTGACAGGCCCACCTAAAACTTTGACACCACGCGAAGGCTGAGCAATAGAGGAGGGGAAAATACCAGGAAGCCGACTCCTGGGGTCTTCTGTAGGCCAAAAAACCTCGGTCTTATCCACATTAAGATGAAGGCCAAAGCGGGGACCGTCCGCCATAATCAGATCCAAGACCTTCCCCACCACCAAAGTGTCCCCAACAACAGTGCCATCATCTAAGTACCAAGCCTGCATACTCAGGGAAAAAGAGTCTCTAATCTTGCACACCAAAGGATGCAATACCAAAGCAAAAAGTAGAGGCCCTAAGGGATCCCCTTGTTGAACCCCCCTACAAGACCATAAGCTATGCTCCCCATAATACAGTCGGGCAGGATTAGAGTAACAAAACTCCACCCAACGGGATAGAACCGGACAGTGACGGCGAACTTCTTGTAACATGGCCACACGATCGACTAGGTTGAAAGCATTCTGAAAGTCAACCAACAACATAGAAAGACCCTCCTCACTACCACGAGCCTCAACAAGCCGATTCAAGGCATGCAAAATAGCCTCTCCGCCACCGGATACCCCGACCCCAAACTGAAGACCAGCAAAATAACCGGACAAAGAGGGACCAACTAGACAAGCACCAACCTTAGAGACAAGGCGTCTCCAAATAGTGCCAACAGCAATAGGTCGTATGCCTCCACCTGGTTTAACAAGCGGTGTGAGCAGAGCACTAGCAATATACTCACCTAGATCCTGTGGACAGCGGCCTTCTAGGAAAAGATTAACCACCCGAGTAATAGAGGAGATCAAATCATCTGAAATAGCAACAGCAGCTCCCCCTAAACAATCAAAAAGATGTTGAGCACGGAACCCATCTCTCCCACATGACGTGCCCCGCGGAAAACTTCGAATCATATCCAAAACAACATTTGAAGGTGCAACTAAAGGACGGTGATCAACAGACAAAGATGGCAAGTCAGGAGAGGGGGCAGTGGGGTGCTTCTCCCGCAGGGCCTCAAGAGTGGCATCAGAATAGGGAGCAATACCTGATGAAGAGAGCACCCGAACAGCGGCAGTGTAATGACCATCACAAATCTTCCTCCTACATTGTCGGAGGTTAATCTCACTCAAATCAAGGTCCTCCTGCACACTAAAAAGAGGCGGAACCTCAGCTAAGGTCTCCTGTATAAGTTGCAAATTGCCTCCAGGCACACCCCAAGCACGAATAGCACTAGCAATACTCTCCTCTTGACGTTGACGCTTGACAGCAGTCCTACACTCAAGATTACTCCGAGGGGAAAAGGTCTTAAGTATACAAAGAGGCATCACAAGCAAGCGAATCCAACAGGAGATGTCACTTGGAGCGATGTCTCCCATGAGGAACTAAACTCATCTATTCTGCCTGCAATTTGAAGCTTTATTCGGATTGATTGTGAGTTTCTAATTCTCGCTCCTTGTTTCCTATTTGTGAATGCTTCAACTTCTTTGTGCTTGATTGTTCATTGTTTTATTCTATCTCGACTGATCAACTTGGTAGAATCAATTCAATTGCTAGGGTTTTGTAGATTCCTGATTGTGAACCTTAACCCAAGTGGCAAACTTGTTCCTTTAGGGCTGATTGAACTAATTGAATGAGTAGGAAGTTGAATGTGTTGTTAAATCCTTCTTTAGGGACTGCAAATACCTTGGCTAATCTCTGAACTTAAAGCTATCAATTGGGTTAAATCCTTCTTTAGGGACTGTTCGATTGATAAGGGTTTCTAGGACTGATTGGACTAGTAACTATATTAGGTCGGGACAAGGGCATTCATAGGAAACGTAATAGGACGAGAAGAAGTTACAATGATCGCTTCAATCCAATAAAGTGGAAAATTGTAGGTGGAATTGCTTCTCCTAAATTGTCTAAACCAAAATTACTTATTCTGCATTCGTTACTTTGCTTTGATAAAAGGCAAGACTTTCACACAAAAACCCCCCTCTTTGGTTACTTTAATTGGCACTTAAATCACATTTGAATCATAAATTTCCCTGTGGGATCGACCTCTTGCTTATTACTATACTAGTTATAGGTTTGAGTTTCTTTGGCGGAATCAACGACAGGTTTTCCCTCCGTCAAATTTGGCGCCGTTGCCGGGGAATTTTATTAAATTCTTGTGTGTTTTTAGTGTTGAATAATAATTTTATTATTATTATTATTATTATTATTATTATTATTATTATTATTATTATTATTATTATTATTATTATAATATTATAGAATAATAATAATAATATATTATTAGTATTATTATTTTGAGCAAATATTATTTATAACTATAATAATAATTTTCAATTTATAATAATAATATTATAATATAATTTAATAATAATATTAATTTATAATAAAATTATTATTATTATTATTATTATATTATTATATCATATTATATTTTTTTCTTGTAAAGAATAATTAGTTTATAATAATAACAATAAAAATAAGTAATATTATTTTACTTTATTTTTAATTATAACGTGGGATTATTATTATTATTATTATTATTATTATTATTATTATTATTATTATTATTATCATTATTATTATTATTATTATTATTATTATTATTATTATTATTATTATTATTATTATTATTATTATTATTATTATTATTATTATTACTATTATTATTATTATTATTATACCCATTTAGAGTTACAAGAGGCAAATAGCTAATTAAATACGGTATTTTTCCTAACTATCAATCGATAATTAGACAATGTTGGTAAATCTCGTCTCAATTCCTTTCCGTCCTGATCTAGTAAGATAATGTAGCCAAATATGTTGAACATTATAATTAATTATACAATCATTGTATGAATTAATAATAGTATTATAATATTAATAATAATAATAATAATAATAATAATATTAGTATTATTATTATTATTATTGAATAATATAGTTGAGAATAATACCGTATTCAACATATTATACTAAATCATGAATGATGAAAGCATTTTTCACTTTGCAAATTTATATAATATTTTATTATTTTTATATGCGGGACAAGGCCCGTCCCGTCCCAATCCCGTCCCGTCCAGACACCATCCCGTCCCGAAAAAAAAATGTCAATCCCGTCCCGATCCCGTCCCGAAAAAATTTCGCGGGACGAGTCCCGTCCCGGCCCAATCCCGTCCCGTCCCGTCCCGTGCCCACCCCTAATTCAACCTATATTAGGACAATTTCAACCCGTATGTTAATGTGTATATATGAATGTTAATTGTCTGCTTTGCTTCCGGTTAGCTAATTAGGCCCAGATTCTCAATTGCTAACCGGCCCAATTAATTTGCAAATGACCCCAGCTCATTTTCCCAAGCCAGCAGGTATGCGTTATTTATTTTTCCTTTTTGTGTGCTGTTCATCTTCCTCCAGGCGACAGTCCAGACGGGAGACGGCAGAAATTCGCCATGGTACTCATCAATAGCGGCGAGCTTTTTCCCACATCTTTGGAGCTCCAGCCTTGGTCGATTGAAACGGAGGATAGCAGAGCAAAAGCGGAAGGGACTGAGTTTGAGCCAAGACGAAGTCTCAACTTGAACCTCTTCAATTAGGTACGCTTTAGGGCATTTTCTTGTTTGCGAATTTTAGCCTCAATATTTGGTACCAAATCCGATTTTTGGGTGACCCTTGACCTAAATTTCGGTTTCTTAATCAAACCCCTTTGCAATTGAGTACTCAACTTTCACGTTAAATTGATTTCCCTTCAATTGTAATTTTAGGGTTTCAATTTGGGTGATTTTTAATCAATGGATCTAATTTAGTTTGCTCCCATTTTTTCTGATTCCTAACTGCCCATGGATCACTGGTAAAGGGCAGAATGAATTTGAAGATGGCCCTGGTGAAATTTCGCCAGAGTTTTGCCATGGTTTTAGGCGGTTTTGAGATTCCAAAATCCATACCATATACTTAAAACAAATATAACTTTACAAAGCTATATCGTTTTGCATAGGGGATCTTGGAACCATGAAAACTACCTTGAATCTTCTTCTTTTCTGCAGCAGGAGAGTTTGCTGATGTTGTTTTTGTTTGCTTGTGTTTGTTGTTGCAGATTTTCCCCTTTCAAAGGAGGAATGGAAAATCAGGAAGGAAAAGGAAACTGCTTTCTTCTCCTTGCAGTTTTATCGGGAGGATGATACACATACACTTGGTGTATGCTGGTGTATCTTTTTTCCAAGTGTAATTTTTTTTAAAATTTATCCACTACTTTTAAAATTGTAAAAATTATCCTTACAAATTTACTTTAACACTCTATTATACCCATATTATAAAGAATAAACCCTAAAAATATCAATAGTCACTAATTATACTCTAAATTTTAAAGGGTGAACCCTAGAAAAATAAATTTTGGAAGAAAAAAAGTTGGTGTATCCATACACTTGGTGTATGTGTAGGCTTTTCCGTTTTATCGGCCCAAAAAAAAAAAACCAGGAAGCCTCTCTCTGCAGTGGCCTTTTAAAGGAGGACTAAGAGAAGTTACCCACGTTCAGGCTTTCTCACAATTGCACAACTGCCTTTCCATTTTTTTTTTGTATTATTTTTTTTCTTTGTTTTCAACTGCAATGAAAGCGCAGATCAAATAGCAGTTATCCCCTGTATTCAGTTGTGTTCCAGTATTGGGCTGATTGGAAATGGGCCTTTTTCATTTCTTGGGCCTTTGAAGAAAACTTGCATATATTTTTTAACATGTCAAATTTCAACCCAAGTTTTCTAGCTCATTTTTCCATTTTAATAATGAATGTCAATTAAATTAATCGCAATTTGATACTTGATTAATTTAATATGAGATTATCATTATTCTAAAGTTGTAAAAATTTACCCTCCAACAGTTGCCCCCCGAACTTTGTGCGTGTGAGATATCGAACGCGTTCAAAGTTCGATTGATGTGCTATTGATGCACTATTTGTGTTTCAACCGGACTTGCTTAAGAAAGCTTTTTCTTTGATTTGTAGTCCGAAGAGAATTTGGAACTTTCATTGTTGTTCCGATGAAGATTGATCACAAAGGAAAGCAATCCTACTTAGAACTTACTTATGACCAATGAGATATAATATGGTAGGGGTATGTGAGAGTCAGAAAGATTTTCCTTCTCAAAATTTGATATTGCCTTTTTTGACTTTTCAACCAGTTTGCTTTTGAGCTTTCAAACTGATTGGATTTTTGGCTTTGAGTCAATTTCAGATTTGATTTTTGGCTTTTGGTCGAAGATTTTGACTTTAAGCTTGAATTTGGATTTGAAGGTTTTCTTGTGAGGGACAAGAATTTGGTTTTGACGACTTGGTGTCGTAGGTTTGAGCTTTTGTAACCTTTGTGGTTGAAGCTTTGTGATCAAAACATCACATGAGATGATTTTGAAATATATACCCATACCATTTATAGCCAAGGCATTTGATGACTTTTTCTTCGAGTTTTTGTTTTGAGCTTTAGGGGCTTTGAATGACCGTACATATAGAGATGATGTAGGCCAATTTTTTTTGGAGGGTTTTGAGGGGTTTAGGTCTTTTTGATTTTGAGAGAGAAGAAAACATTGACCATTTGATTAGTCAAGTTTTGAGGCAATTTTTGGTTTACGGTTCCTTGGAAGGAAATTTTGATTTATAGGACTTGAATTGATCATCACATTTGGCCGTAATGATCAAAGTCAGAAAATTTAGGCAGGAGCCTTTTGTTTATTTCTCTTTGTGAGATTGTCTTTGAAAGACCATTTCTTTCTTCTTCTCTCTTTTCTTTTGCCTCATTTCCAATACATGCACAAAATGTGCAAGTCTTTGAAAGACTATATTCGATTTTTTTTTGTCCTTGTAGTTGAGACAATGCTCATTTGCCTACAAAGACAGAGAATTTGACCTCTTTTCCTTCTTGTTGGAAAAAGAAGATGTCTTGTTTGTTTTCGTGGCTGCACCTAGCATTTTGACTAGCTAGACTGCCTACGTACCCCCTTTCTGAGGGATCAAGCCGCTCGTAGTTCTTTTTGAACCCTTTTTCAAGTAGGCTTCCGGGTTGTTTGATTTTCGGACTAATTTCAAGTCCCTTTTTTTTTGATAAATTTTGCATCATTTGAATTATTCGAGCACACCTTCTAGGAAGGGTTTCCCAAATAACTCGACTATCATGTGCAAACCAGGATTTTTTATTTTTTTATTTTTTACCGCATCATTCAGATCACTCAGGCCCACCTTCTAGGAAGGGTTTCCTGAATAATCCGACTATCATATGCGAACCCGAAAACTTTTTTTTTTTTTTTTTTTTTTTTTTTTGTGCGACTGAATTTGACATAGATTTTTTTTTTGATGCCAAAGTTCCTACGTACCCCTTATTGGGGATCAAGTCTTAACGTAGTTCTAGGCAGAGCTATTTGTTTTTCCGCCTTTGAGACTACTTGATCATTTTGACACCCTTACTTGGCTGTAGGTGTCCTTGATTTAGTTGAGCTTGTGGACGAGAACTTTTGACTGCCTCTTCCGGAGCTCTTGCTTTTGGTCATTTTCATTTGGACCTTCTTGCTTTTAGGCTCATCAACTTTTCCGAGCCTTTCGAATACCGGAGCTTTAGATTCTCCACTTGTCAAGGCTGAATTAAGCCTTTGAAACACTGAAGGTTTATATTCTTCACTTGTCGAAGCCATCTCAAGCCTTTGAAACACTGAAGATTTGGATACTTCATTTGTTGAGGCTAGCTCGAGTCTTTCAAATATAGAAGATTTCGGTGCTTCACATGTAGAGGCTAGATCAAGCCTTTTAAACACCGAAGATTTAGGAGTTCCAGATAAAGCCGTCTCGAGCCTTTCAAATGCGGGCACTCTAGGCTCTATCACACTTGCAGTTAGAACACCCTCTTCGTATGAGATTTGGAAATTTTTGACACAAGCCTCCTCGACAAGTTTTTGTGGAGCTTTACCCTTGAAAGAGGGTTTTAGCTTTTGCACTTGAAAGTTATTCTTCTTGTGCGTTTTTGAAGCTTGACCGAAGCTTGATTTTTTTCCTTTTGATTTCTCTCTTGATTTTGAGGAGAGAATTTGCTTATTGGAGTGAAGAGTAATCTTTTTAACTCCTGCTTCATTTTCGTCCATGTCATTGGTCCATGAGACCATACAACATTGAGTGTTGTCTCTTTCATTCAAGGACTCTTCTTTTGAAGTGTCATCTTTCACCAACGCTTTGAGAGGCAATGAAACTGTGGGGTTGCCCCCAGCTTCAATAACCATAGCAGATGTTTTTTCTGTTTGAGAAGACACTTGGAGTGAGGGAGTGGACTCTGCAACGTCTACCACTGAAATGGTATTTGCTGAAGTTGCTTGAGTTGAGGATGTTGCCCCCTCGATTTCAATTTCTCCTTTGTTAATCATATCCTCTATGATGTCTTTGAAGACGTAGCAATCCTTGATTGGGTGACTAACGAGTTGATGATACGAGCAGTATTTTGGATCACTCGTTTTGCCAACCTCTTTTGGCCTTTTTGGCTCTGGGAGTGTTAGAAGTCTAGCACTCAACAACTCATCGAATATCCCTTGTACATCGTCATCGTCAAAGGGATATTTCTTTTGCCTTCTTTCATGAAGGGCGAGTCTATTGGCTGGCTCCTTGGCTTTCTCTTTTCTTTGAGCTTTAGAACCATTTCCGCTACCGGACTCTCGCTCATGTTTGGTGAAAGTCGCCATAGACTCTTCTTCTTTTTGTATTTTATCGCCGTCGTTTTTGTTAGTCTCACTATCCTGAGACGAGTTGGATCCCCGTGCTAGTTGCCTTTCAACATTGCACGCTTTAGAAACCAATTCATTAAATGAACGAGGTTCGGCACTTCCAACATGTACCGCTAATTCCGGTATTAAGTTGTTGGTGCACATTTGAACGCACGCTTGTTCACTTAATTTCTCATGGCATTGGAGTCTTATACTCCTCCACCTAGCGATGAAGTCGTTCGCGAGCTCGTTAGGCCTTTGATAGGTGTTTGCGAGATCTAGAATGGAACCTCTCGCTTTCGAGCTCACAAACTGAGCTATGAACTCTCTTTGTAGATCATCCCATGTTTGAATCGACCCTGGTTGAAGTTGAGTGTACCAAGTGAATGCCGATCCTTTCAAAGATTGGACAAATTGCCTAATTAATAAGGCGTCATTTAAGGCCATTTCACCACAAGCAGAATAAAAATGAGCTAGGTGCTCGTGGGGTGAACCGTGAAGGCCATCGAACTTTTCAAAGCTCGGTCTTTGGTAGCCCGGGGGAAATGGCATCGAATCATAGTGTGCTGGATATGGCTTTCTATATCCAAACACTTTTAGATTTTGTGATGCATAAGCTTCTTTTATCCCTTGAGCGATCATCTCTTTGATTTCTTGTGGAGTGATCGATGTGCTACCGCTTGACCCTTCACCATTTGGCCTTGATTGATCTTCTCTATTTTCTTGAGCTTGCACATTTAATTGTGCGAGAAGTGTTGCTATTTGAGCATCTTTCTCATCAAGTTTTCTTTGCAGATCTTGAAGCTGCTCCTCGACACTTTGTGTGCTGGTAGTCAATACCGGCATCACATTTGGTCCATCTCGTGAGATGTTTGCTTGAGATTCAACAATTGAAATATTTGAACTTGTTAACTTCAACCGGTCTTTCTCTCTTGCATTATCTTTAGAGACCGAACATGCTTCTTGAACCTCCTTGCCCTTTTTGGATTTTGAAGACTTAACCTTTGTGGCTACGGGTTCCGTCTCTTCTGAGTATGAGGTCATGTTGACTTGTGCAACCTCTTTCGGATAGATAGGCATAGAACCAATGAGGATCTCTCTTTGCGAAGCCACTAAGGGAATTTGACCTGCCCCCTGCGATCTAAGAAGATCCTTTGCAAGAGTTGCATTGGCTCGCTCTAAAGTTAATGAACGAGCTAGCACAATAAGAGGTCTTTGCTTGCCGCGTTGAGATCCGCACTTGCGTCCCCTTCTCTTCATGATTTTGTTTGCCTTCTTGGCACTAGAGACGGGTGGTGCGGAAGTTGCGACTTCCCCCTCATTCTTTTTGATGATACGAATGATGGGCCTTTGAGCGACTTCATTAGTTGGCTTTGTGCCGTTGTAACCAACCTCCTGCATTTTAAGCTTGTTGCAATTAGGATGGTTATTGAACTTGTTGTCGCCGAGTTGGGTGATCTTGAGCTTCCTGCCCCCATGGCTTGGAAAGGTTGTAGGCTTCATGCCCCCTTCCCCTGAAAGCATTGTGGGAGAACTGGACACCCACTTGGCAACGGTTTGATTCTCTGGAGCTTGAAGAGCACCAAAGATGTTGTTGATCGGGATCATTGTAGACATTGAATCCCGAGTGATGTCAAACTGAGCTTCAAACGATCGTTTCCAGATCCAGCGGCTTCCTTTGATGATGAAGGTTGCTGGAAGCTTGTTGAAGTTGACAATCACTTGAGGTGCCATTTGTACCTTTCAAAACATATAACCATGTATTAGTATAAATACAACTAAGAGATGAAAAGGCAAAAAGGGTCCCACTGGGCGTGCCAAAAATATGTTGAACAAAAATGCGCGAATAATCGTACAACACATTTTATTTAATTTTTAATATTTGAGTTCGACCCCTTTTGGTTATCCTCTTGATTCGAAGTCATATCGATACCAAGATTTGAGTGGTTTTTGTGATTTGGACTGCACCCGAATTTTAACGGGTTGCCTACGTATCTCTTGGAAGAGAATCAAGCCTTACGTAGTTCAGAGTGTTTGGTTGATGTGTTTTACCCCTTTAAAGGTTTTCATGCATCATCGGATCGTATTAGGACCCACCTTCTCGGAAGGGTAGCCCTAACATAAATCACACTATCATATGCATGAGATTTTCTCGTGTATCATCCGAATAAATCAAGCACACCTTCTTGGAAGGGTTTCTCAACTTAACAGCTATCACTTACACAGAAAATCATGTGTATTTAATTTAGATTTAATTTTTAGCCCCATTTTCATTTTAAAAGTGAATATAGGGATTAGCGACTGTACCCGACATATTTTTATATTTAATATCGGGTTACCTACGTAGCCGTTTTTACGGCGTCAAGTCTTTACGTAGTTCTTTTATTTTGAAACCGTTTGATTTAATTTTAAAAGTGTGATCGTTTGAAGATCGGGATTGAACTCGACGAGCTCGTAGCTTTATGTCAAGCTTCCTACATACCCATTTGAACGGGATCAAATCTTATGTAGTTCTTTTGAGACCGATTTAATTTAATGGGATTTAACCTCATATTCATTTAAGAGTGAATTTACAGGCGGACGACTGTACCCGATATATTTTTGAGATTTAATATCGGGCTACCTACGTAACCGATTTTACGGTGTCAAGTCTTTACGTAGTTCTGCCGATAACCGATTTTAATTTAGGAAAATTCGGTTTAAGCTTTTGACTCCGTTTTTGTTTAGGAGCCGACTTGAGATTGACCCACTCGAATTGATCGACAAATAATTTTTTGACGAGTTTAATTTTATATTTTTTTATCAAACTCGAATTCTTAACTTGTGCCAATTATAATTCGTATAATTTAGTGGGTCGGTTTCATAATTCAACCTATATTTGGACAATTTCAACCCGTATGTTAATGTGTATATATGAATGTTAATTGTCTGCTTTGCTTCCGGTTAGCTAATTAGGCCCAGATTCTCAATTGCTAACCGGCCCAATTAATTTGCAAATGACCCCAGCTCATTTTCCCAAGCCAGCAGGTATGCGTTATTTATTTTTCCTTTTTGTGTGCTGTTCATCTTCCTCCAGGCGACAGTCCAGACGGGAGACGGCAGAAATTCGCCATGGTACTCATCAATAGCGGCGAGCTTTTTCCCACATCTTTGGAGCTCCAGCCTTGGTCGATTGAAACGGAGGATAGCAGAGCAAAAGCGGAAGGGACTGAGTTTGAGCCAAGACGAAGTCTCAACTTGAACCTCTTCAATTAGGTACGCTTTAGGGCATTTTCTTGTTTGCGAATTTTAGCCCCAATATTTGGTACCAAATCCGATTTTTTTGTGACCCTTGACCTAAATTTCGGTTTCTTAATCAAACCCCTTTGCAATTGAGTACTCAACTTTCACGTTAAATTGATTTCCCTTCAATTGTAATTTTAGGGTTTCAATTTGGGTGATTTTTAATCAATGGATCTAATTTAGTTTGCTCCCATTTTTTCTGATTCCTAACTGCCCATGGATCACTGGTAAAGGGCAGAATGAATTTGAAGATGGCCCTGGTGAAATTTCGCCAGAGTTTTGCCATGGTTTTAGGCGGTTTTGAGATTCCAAAATCCATACCATATACTTAAAACAAATATAACTTTACAAAGCTATATCGTTTTGCATAGGGGGATCTTGGAACCATGAAAACTACCTTGAATCTTCTTCTTTTCTGCAGCAGGAGAGTTTGCTGATGTTGTTTTTGTTTGCTTGTGTTTGTTGTTGCAGATTTTCCCCTTTCAAAGGAGGAATGGAAAATCAGGAAGGAAAAGGAAACTGCTTTCTTCTCCTTGCAGTTTTATCGGCCCCAAAAAAAAAAAACCAGGAAGCCTCTCTCTGCAGTGGCCTTTTAAAGGAGGACTATTTGAAGTTACCCACGTTCAGGCTTTCTCACAATTGCACAACTGCCTTTCCATTTTTTTTTTGTATTATTTTTATTCTTTGTTTTCAACTGCAATGAAAGCGCAGATCAAATAGCAGTTATCCCCTGTATTCAGTTGTGTTCCAGTATTGGGCTGATTGGAAATGGGCCTTTTTCATTTCTTGGGCCTTTGAAGAAAACTTGCATATATTTTTTAACATGTCAAATTTCAACCCAAGTTTTCTAGCTCATTTATCCATTTTAATAATGAATGTCAATTAAATTAATCGCAATTTGATACTTGATTAATTTAATATGAGATTATCATTATTCTAAAGTTGTAAAAATTTACCCTCAAACAACGTGTCTTTCGAACACGGGGATATGCAAGTAAGCCTCAAGGAGCATAAATTTAGTGATCGCGTGCGCTTTAAGCACAGATGCGCATGCAATAAGCCTCTAAAGAGAATAAATTTAGCAATCACGTGTCTTTCGAACACGGGGATGTGCAATTATGCCTCCAAGGAGAATAAATTTAGCGACCGCATGTGCTTTAAGCACGGATGCGCATGCAGTAAGTCACAATGGAGAATAAATTTAACAATCACGTGTCTTTCGAAGACAAGGATGTGCAAGTAAGCTTCCAAGGAGAATAAATTTAGTGATCGCGTGCGCTTTAAGCACGGATGCGCATTCAGTAAGCCTCCAAGGAGAATAAAGTTAGAAATCACGTGTCTTTTGAACACGGGGATGTGTAAGTAAGCCTCCAAGGAGAATAAATTTATCAATCACGTGTCATTCGAACATGAGGATGTGCAAATTAGCCTCCAAGAAGAATAAATTTAGCAATCACCTGTGTTGCGAACACAGGGATGTCCAAGTAAGCCACCAAGGAGAACAAATTTAGCGATCACGTGCGCTTTAAGCACGGATGCGCATGCAGTAAGCCTCCAAGGGGAATAAATTTATTAATCACGTGTCTATCGAACACGGGGATGTGCAAATAAGCCTCCAAGGAGAATATAATTAGTAATCACGTGTCTTTCGAACACAAGGATGTGCAAGTAAGCCTAATGGAGCATAAATTTAGTGATCGCGTGCGCTTTAAGCACAGATGCGCATGCAATAAGCCTCTAAGGAGAATAAATTTAGCAATCACGTGTCTTTTGAACACGAAGATGTGCAAGTAATCCTCCAAGGTGAATAAATTTAGCAATCACGTGTCTTTCGAACACGGGGATGTGTAAGTAAACCTCAAAGGAGAATAAATTTAGCAATCACGTGTCTTTCGAACACGGGGATGTGCAAGTAAGACTTAAAGGAGAATAAATTTAGCAATCACTTGTCTTTCAAATATGGGGATATGCAAGTTAGCCTCCAAGGAGAATAAATTTAGCAATCAAGTGTCTTTCGAACACGGGGATGTGCAAGTGAGCCTCCAAGGAGAATAAATATAGCAATCACGTGTCTTTCGAACAGGAGGATGTGCAAGTAAGCCTCAAAGGAGAATAAATTTAGTAATCGCGTGCACTTTAAGCATGGATGCGCTTGTACTAAGCCTCCAAGGAGAATAAATTTATCAATCACATGTCTTTCGAACATGGGGAAGTGCAAGTAAGCCTCCAAGGAGAATAAATTTAACTATCACGTGTCTTTCGAACACGGGGATGAGCAAATAAGCCTTAACGGAGAATAAATTTAGCAATCACGTGTCTTTCGAACACGGGGATGTGCAATTATGCCTCGAAGGAGAATAAATTTAGCGACCGCATGCGCTTTAAGCACGGATGCGCATGCAGTAAGTCACAATGGAGAATAAATTTAACAATCACGTGTCTTTCGAAGACAAGGATGTGCAAGTAAGCTTCCAAGGAGAATAAATTTAGTGATCGCGTGCGCTTTAAGCACGGATGCGCATGCAGTGAGCCTCCAAGGAGAATAAAGTTAGAAATCACGTGTCTTTTGAACACGGGGAAGTGTAAGTAAGCCTCCAAGGAAAATAAATTTATCAATCACGTGTCATTCGAACATGAGGATGTGCAAATAAGCCTCCAAGAATAATAAATTTAGCAATCACCTGTCTTCCGAACACAGGGATGTGCAAGTAAGCCACCAAGGAGAACAAATTTAGCGATCACGTGCGCTTTAAGCACGGATGCGCATGCAGTAAGCCTCCAAGGGGAATAAATTTAATAATCACGTGTCTATCGAACACGGGAATGTGCAAATAAGCCTCCAAGGAGAATATAATTAGTAATCACGTGTCTTTCGAACAAGGGGATGTGCAAGTAAGCCTCAAGGAGCATAAATTTGGTGATCGCGTGATGCAGGACCATCCAAGACACCATCCAAGACACCATCCAAGACACCTCCGGACACATCTATACTTGGGGATGGACCTATGATTCGAGATCATGAGAATGAAGTCAATATTTATCGGATTGAGGCGTGCCATATCTTGTTGGAACGAGGACGAAGAGATCTACAACTTTGCTGTTGAAGGTTTTTCCAGATTCGACCTCGAAATTGGCCGAAAATGCACATCTTTGCAAGCTGTCACTGTTTTGACGGGATTTTAATTAAGTCTTGAACATTATGTTTATTTCCTATTTTTAGTATTTCTTTTACTTAAGTTATTTTAGGAAACTTTAAGGTTATTTTTATTATTTCCATTAGATGTTACTCACGCTGGGATAAACAAAAAGTTGGAAGCCGTGACTGAGAAATTGGCACTGATAAATAAAAGAATGGCGGCACTAGGTTGGAAAGTTCCACCTAGAAATGAAATGCCACCAATGGAAAGGGAAAAATATCATTCTATTCCCCTTAATAATGCTATTCAACATCATGTTTCTTCTAGCATAGATGCTTCTTTTATTGCTGAAAATGTAGAGCATGTTGATAATAATGTTGGTCAAGGTTTTAATTTAATTGCCTGTGATGATAATGTTTGCATTAAATATGAGCATGATGATTCTTTGATTGATAGTAAGGTTTTAAGTGTTCAACCTAATCCTTGTGATGATAATCAAAGTGAAGAGTTGTGTCATACTAAATGCATAGAAAAAGGCATAGTTAGTAATATGGTCATTGATGGTGAAAATTCTTCTACTATTGCTAGCATTGAGTTAATTGAAAATTTAGCCTTGGAAAAGGATGAAAACTTGCTAGCATTGGATGGAAACTTAGGGATTATTGACCAAGCTAAAGTGCATATTACGTTAGAACATAATGATGATATAAAATATGAATTATGCACTCATAAAGTTTCTTTTCTTGATTTTGTAGATGAAGCTGAGATAATATCCATCGAGGAGTGGTCAATCCCTACACCAATCAGCCTTGACAAGGGTTTCCATGGACATGTGGTATTCGATCCAGGAGCTCGTGTGGATGCCTTTGCGGAATCAAATGCGACCTTGGATTCGAGGACGAATCCTTTTCAAGAAAGGGAGATTGATGCAGGACCATCCAAGACACCATCCAAGACACCTCCGGACACATCTATACTTGGGGATGGACCTATGATTCGAGCTCGTGAGAATGAAGTCATCCTCAAGAGGAAGAAGAAGGCTCCACCATGGGAGAAGGCCCAAAGGTGGGAGCTTGGCGTTTTACACTCGTTCAGAACATTGACAGCTTTTCGACGTCTCTGTAAAATGGGTCGTACGGATTCAATATTTATCGGATTGAGGCGTGCTATATCTTGTTGGAACGAGGACGAAGAGATCTACAACTTTGCTGTTGAAGGTTTTTCCAGATTCGACCTCAAAATTGGCCGAAAATGCACATCGTTGCAAGTTGTCACTGTTTTGACGGGATTTTAATTAAGTCTTGAACATTATGTTTATTTCCTATTTTTAGTATTTCTTTTACTTAAGTTATTTTAGGAAACTTTAAGGTTATTTTTATTATTTCCATTAGATGTTAGTTTTATCTTATTTTATCATCTAACTCGGCCCAACAGCCCTGCGTGGCCTATATATTCCGAGTTCTTCTATTGTAATTCAATTAGAACATGATGAATAGAATTTAGATCTCTCAAATTGTGTGAAACACATGGAGTGTCTTGTTGATCCAACTAGAGCTGTGCTCGTTGATCTTCGAATTGGTTTGTTTTAGCTTGGTTTGCTTTCCCGTTCATCAACTTCGCAAGACTTGGTGAATCTAGTATCCACAAGCCCCCTCCTTGTGCTTCAAGTTGTCCGCTTGATTGTGTAGGGTTGTAGAGGCGGGTTGTGTAGTCATTGGTATTGGTTCCTACCCTCTGAGGAGGCCTGGGGTCTTTATCTTGTTCTGCATAGATCGACTCAGTCCATATCAGGTCGTGTCTTTCCATTCTTGTTCTTTAATTTCGAGTCTTGCTGCGTTCTTGAGAATCTTGATCGATCTTGATTACTTCTTGGTCGAATCTTGCTGATCTTGTTGAGTTTTTATTCGTTCTTGCTTCCGTTGTTTAACTTCTTGATTGATCTTGTAGATTTCTTGATCGATTCTTGAAGCTATCTTGCTGCGTCGTTTGAGTCTTGTTCAGTTCTTTGAGTTTCTTGCTTGTTGTCGAAGATCGGACCAACCCACGGCTAACCCCGTATCATCGCGTGCGCTTTAAGCACAGATGCGCATGCAATAAGCCTCTAAGGAGAATAAATTTAGCAATCACGTGTCTTTCGAACACGGGGATGTGCAAGTAAGCCTCAAAGAAGAATAAATTAAGCAATCACGTGTCTTTCGAACACGGGGATGTGCAAGTAAGTCTTAAAGGAGAATAAATTTAGCAATCACATGTCGTTCCAATATGGGGATATGCAAGTAAGCCTCCAAGGAGAATAAATTTAGCAATCAAGTGTCTTTCGAACACGGTTATGTGCAAGTAAGCCTCCAAGGAGAATAAATATAGCAATCACGTGTCTTTCGAACATGGGGATGTGCAAATAAGCCTCCAAGGAGAATAAATTTAGCAATCACGTGTCTTTAGAGCAGCGGGATGTGCAAGTAAGCCTCCAAGGAGAATAAATTTAGCTATCACGTGTCTTTCGAACACGGGGATGTGCAAATAAGCATCAACGGAGAATAAATTTAGCAATCACGTGTCTTTCGAACCCGGGGATGTGCAATTATGCCTCCAAGGTGAATAAATTTAGCGACCGCATGCGCTTTAATCACGGATGCGCATGCAGTAAATCTCAATGGAGAATAAATTTAACAATCACGTGTCTTTTGAAGACGGGGATGTGCAAGTAAGCTTCCTAGGAGAATAAATTTAGTGATAGCGTGCGCTTTAAGCACGGATGCGCATGCAGTAAGCCTCCAAGGAGAATAAAGTTAGCAATCACGTGTCTTTTGAACACAGGGATGTGCAAGTAAGCCTCCAAGGAGAATAAATTTATCAATCACGTGTCATTCGAACACGAGGATGTGCAAATAAGCCTCAAAGTAGAATAAATTTAGCAATCACCTGTCTTCCGAACACAGGGATGTGCAAGTAAGCCTCCAAGGAGAATAAATTTAGCGATTCCGTGCGCTTTAAATAATGATGCGCATGCAGTAAGTCTCCAAGGAGAATAAATTTACCAATCACGTGTCTTTCGAACACGGGGATGTGCAAGTAAGCCTCCAAGGAGAATAAATTTAGCAATCACGTGTCTTTCGAACACGAGGAAGTGCAAGTGAGCCTCGAAGGAGAATAAATTTAGTAATCGCGTGCAATTTAAGCATGGATGCGCATGCACTAAGCCTCCAAGGAGAATAAATTTAGCAATCACATGTCTTTCGAACACGGGGAAGTGCAAGTAAGCCTCCAAGGAGAATAAATTTAACTATCACGTGTCTTTCGAACACGGGGATGTGCAAAGAAGCCTCAAAGGAGAATAAATATAGCAATCACATGTCTTTCGGACACGGGGATGTGCAATTATGCGTCCAAGGAGAATAAATGTAGCGAGCGCATCCGCTTGAAGCACGGATGCGCATGCAGTAAGTCTCAATGGAGAATAAATTTAACAATCACGTGTCTTTCGAAGACAAGGATGTGCAAGTAAGCTTCCAAGGAGAATAAATTTAGTGATCGCGTGCGCTTTAAGCACGGATGCGCATTCAGTAAGCCTCCAAGGAGAATAAAGTTAGAAATCACGTGTCTTTTGAAAACGGGGATGTGTAAGTAAGCCTCCAAGGAGAATAAATTTATCAATCACGTGTCATTAGAACATGAGGATGTGCAAATTAGCCTCCAAGAAGAATAAATTTAGCAATCACCTGTGTTGCGAACACAGGGATGTGCAAGTAAGCCACCAAGGAGAACAAATTTAGCGATCACGTGCGCTTTAAGCACGGATGCGCATGCAGTAAGCCTCCAAGGGGAGTAAATTTATTAATCACGTGTCTATCGAACACGGGGATGTGCAAATAAGCCTCCAAGGAGAATATAATTAGTAATCACGTGTCTTTCGAACACAAGGATGTGCAAGTAAGCCTAATGGAGCATAAATTTAGTGATCGCGTGCGCTTTAAGCACAGATGCGCATGCAATAAGCCTCTAAGGAGAATAAACTTAGCAATCAAGTGTCTTTTGAGCACGAAGATGTGCAAGTAATCCTCCAAGGTGAATAAATTTAGCAATCACGTGTCTTTCGAACACGGGGATGTGCAAGTAAACCTCAAAGGAGAATAAATTTAGCAATCACGTGTCTTTCGAACACGGGGATGTGCAAGTAAGACTTAAAGGAGAATAAATTTAGCAATCACGTGTCTTTCAAATATGGGGATATGCAAGTAAGCCTCCAAGGAGAATAAATTTAGCAATCAAGTGTCTTTCGAACACGGGGATGTGCAAGTGAGCCTCCAAGGAGAATAAATATAGCAATCACGTGTCTTTCGAACAGGAGGATGTGCAAGTAAGCCTCAAAGGAGAATAAATTTAGTAATCGCGTGCACTTTAAGCATGGATGCGCTTGTACTAAGCCTCCAAGGAGAATAAATTTATCAATCACATGTCTTTCGAACATGGGGAAGTGCAAGTAAGCCTCCAAGGAGAATAAATTTAACTATCACGTGTCTTTCGAACACGGGGATGTGCAAAGAAGCCTCAAAGGAGAATAAATATAGCAATCACATGTCTTTCGGACACGGGGATGTGCAATTATGCGTCCAAGGAGAATAAATGTAGCGAGCGCATCCGCTTGAAGCACGGATGCGCATGCAGTAAGTCTCAATGGAGAATAAATTTAACAATCACGTGTCTTTCGAAGACAAGGATGTGCAAGTAAGCTTCCAAGGAGAATAAATTTAGTGATCGCGTGCGCTTTAAGCACGGATGCGCATTCAGTAAGCCTCCAAGGAGAATAAAGTTAGAAATCACGTGTCTTTTGAAAACGGGGATGTGTAAGTAAGCCTCCAAGGAGAATAAATTTATCAATCACGTGTCATTAGAACATGAGGATGTGCAAATTAGCCTCCAAGAAGAATAAATTTAGCAATCACCTGTGTTGCGAACACAGGGATGTGCAAGTAAGCCACCAAGGGGAACAAATTTAGCGATCA
Source organism: Persicaria tinctoria (assembly GCA_037127255.1). NCBI lineage: Eukaryota > Viridiplantae > Streptophyta > Magnoliopsida > Caryophyllales > Polygonaceae > Persicaria > Persicaria tinctoria. The sequence goes on along the minus strand of JBANSL010000001.1, from coordinate 39,867,636 downwards.
CGTGCGCTTTAAGCACGGATGCGCATGCAGTAAGCCTCCAAGGGGAATAAATTTATTAATCACGTGTCTATCGAACACGGGGATGTGCAAATAAGCCTCCAAGGAGAATATAATTAGTAATCACGTGTCTTTCGAACACAAGGATGTGCAAGTAAGCCTAATGGAGCATAAATTTAGTGATCGCGTGCGCTTTAAGCACAGATGCGCATGCAATAAGCCTTTAAGGAGAATAAATTTAGCAATCAAGTGTCTTTTGAACACGAAGATGTGCAAGTAATCCTCCAAGGTGAATAAATTTAGCAATCACGTGTCTTTCGAACACGGGGATGTGCAAGTAAACCTCAAAGGAGAATAAATTTAGCAATCACGTGTCTTTCGAACACGGGGATGTGCAAGTAAGACTTAAAGGAGAATAAATTTAGCAATCACGTGTCTTTCAAATATGGGGATATGCAAGTAAGCCTCCAAGGAGAATAAATTTAGCAATCAAGTGTCTTTCGAACACGGGGATGTGCAAGTGAGCCTCCAAGGAGAATAAATATAGCAATCACGTGTCTTTCGAACAGGAGGATGTGCAAGTAAGCCTCAAAGGAGAATAAATTTAGTAATCGCGTGCACTTTAAGCATGGATGCGCTTGTACTAAGCCTCCAAGGAGAATAAATTTATCAATCACATGTCTTTCGAACATGGGGAAGTGCAAGTAAGCCTCCAAGGAGAATAAATTTAACTATCACGTGTCTTTCGAACACGGGGATGAGCAAATAAGCGTTAACGGAGAATAAATTTAGCAATCACGTGTCTTTCGAACACGGGGATGTGCAATTATGCCTCCAAGGAGAATAAATTTAGCGACCGCATGCGCTTTAAGCACGGATGCGCATGCAGTAAGTCACAATGGAGAATAAATTTAACAATCACGTGTCTTTCGAAGACAAGGATGTGCAAGTAAGCTTCCAAGGAGAATAAATTTAGTGATCGCGTGCGCTTTAAGCACGGATGCGCATGCAGTGAGCCTCCAAGGAGAATAAAGTTAGAAATCACGTGTCTTTTGAACACGGGGAAGTGTAAGTAAGCCTCCAAGGAAAATAAATTTATCAATCACGTGTCATTCGAACATGAGGATGTGCAAATAAGCCTCCAAGAATAATAAATTTAGCAATCACCTGTCTTCCGAACACAGGGATGTGCAAGTAAGCCACCAAGGAGAACAAATTTAGCGATCACGTGCGCTTTAAGCACGGATGCGCATGCAGTAAGCCTCCAAGGGGAATAAATTTAATAATCACGTGTCTATCGAACACGGGAATGTGCAAATAAGCCTCCAAGGAGAATATAATTAGTAATCACGTGTCTTTCGAACAAGGGGATGTGCAAGTAAGCCTCAAGGAGCATAAATTTGGTGATCGCGTGATGCAGGACCATCCGAGACACCATCCAAGACACCATCCAAGACACCTCCGGACACATCTATACTTGGGGATGGACCTATGATTCGAGATCATGAGAATGAAGTCAATATTTATCGGATTGAGGCGTGCCATATCTTGTTGGAACGAGGACGAAGAGATCTACAACTTTGCTGTTGAAGGTTTTTTCCAGATTCGACCTCGAAATTGGCCGAAAATGCACATCTTTGCAAGCTGTCACTGTTTTGACGGGATTTTAATTAAGTCTTGAACATTATGTTTATTTCCTATTTTTAGTATTTCTTTTACTTAAGTTATTTTAGGAAACTTTAAGGTTATTTTTATTATTTCCATTAGATGTTACTCACGCTGAGATAAACAAACAGTTGGAAGCCGTGACTGAGAAATTGGCACTGATAAATAAAAGAATGGCGGCACTAGGTTGGAAAGTTCCACCTAGAAATGAAATGCCACCAATGGAAAGGGAAAAATATCATTCTATTCCCCTTAATAATGCTATTCAACATCATGTTTCTTCTAGCATAGATGCTTCTTTTATTGCTGAAAATGTAGAGCATGTTGATAATAATGTTGGTCAAGGTTTTAATTTAATTGCCTGTGATGATAATGTTTGCATTAAATATGAGCATGATGATTCTTTGATTGATAGTAAGGTTTTAAGTGTTCAACCTAATCCTTGTGATGATAATCAAAGTGAAGAGTTGTGTCATACTAAATGCATAGAAAAAGGCATAGTTAGTAATATGGTCATTGATGGTGAAAATTCTTCTACTATTGCTAGCATTGAGTTAATTGAAAATTCAGCCTTGGAAAAGGATGAAAACTTGCTAGCATTGGATGGAAACTTAGGGATTATTGACCAAGCTAAAGTGCATATTACGTTAGAACATAATGATGATATAAAATATGAATTATGCACTCATAAAGTTTCTTTTCTTGATTTTGTAGATGAAGCTGAGATAATATCCATCGAGGAGTGGTCAATCCCTACACCAATCAGCCTTGACAAGGGTTTCCATGGACATGTGGTATTCGATCCAGGAGCTCGTGTGGATGCCTTTGCGGAATCAAATGCGACCTTGGATTCGAGGACGAATCCTTTTCAAGAAAGGGAGATTGATGCAGGACCATCCAAGACACCATCCAAGACACCTCCGGACACATCTATACTTGAGGATGGACCTATGATTCGAGCTCGTGAGAATGAAGTCATCCTCAAGAGGAGGAAGAAGGCTCCACCATGGGAGAAGGCCCAAAGGTGGGAGCTTGGCGTTTTACACTCGTTCAGAACATTGACAGCTTTTCGACGTCTCTGTAAAATGGGTCGTACGGATTCAATATTTATCGGATTGAGGCGTGCTATATCTTGTTGGAACGAGGACGAAGAGATCTACAACTTTGCTGTTGAAGGTTTTTCCAGATTCGACCTCAAAATTGGCCGAAAATGCACATCGTTGCAAGCTGTCACTGTTTTGACGGGATTTTAATTAAGTCTTGAACATTATGTTTATTTCCTATTTTTAGTATTTCTTTTACTTAAGTTATTTTAGGAAACTTTAAGGTTATTTTTATTATTTCCATTAGATGTTAGTTTTATCTTATTTTATCATCTAACTCGGCCCAACAGCCCTGCGTGGCCTATATATTCCGAGTTCTTCTATTGTAATTCAATTAGAACATGATGAATAGAATTTAGATCTCTCAAATTGTGTGAAACACATGGAGTGTCTTGTTGATCCAACTAGAGCTGTGCTCGTTGATCTTCGAATTGGTTTGTTTTAGCTTGGTTTGCTTTCCCGTTCATCAACTTCGCAAGACTTGGTGAATCTAGTATCCACAAGCCCCCTCCTTGTGCTTCAAGTTGTCCGCTTGATTGTGTAGGGTTGTAGAGGCGGGTTGTGTAGTCATTGGTATTGGTTCCTACCCTCTGAGGAGGCCTGGGGTCTTTATCTTGTTCTGCATAGATCGACTCAGTCCATATCAGGTCGTGTCTTTCCATTCTTGTTCTTTAATTTCGAGTCTTGCTGCGTTCTTGAGAATCTTGATCGATCTTGATTACTTCTTGGTCGAATCTTGCTGATCTTGTTGAGTTTTTATTCGTTCTTGCTTCCGTTGTTTAACTTCTTGATTGATCTTGTAGATTTCTTGATCGATTCTTGAAGCTATCTTGCTGCGTCGTTTGAGTCTTGTTCAGTTCTTTGAGTTTCTTGCTTGTTGTCGAAGATCGGACCAACAAACGGCTAACCCCGTATCATCGCGTGTGCTTTAAGCACAGATGCGCATGCAATAAGCCTCTAAGGAGAATAAATTTAGCAATCACGTGTCTTTCGAACACGAGGATGTGCAAGTAATTTTCCAAGGTGAATAAATTTAGCAATCACGTGTCTTTCGAACACGGGGATGTGCAAGTAAGCCTCAAAGAAGAATAAATTAAGCAATCACGTGTCTTTCGAACACGGGGATGTGCAAGTAAGTCTTAAAGGAGAATAAATTTAGCAATCACGTGTCGTTCCAATATGGGGATATGCAAGTAAGCCTCCAAGGAGAATAAATTTAGCAATCAAGTGTCTTTCAAACACGGGGATGTGCAAGTAAGCCTCCAAGGAGAATAAATATAGCAATCACGTGTCTTTCGAACATGGGGATGTGCAAATAAGCCTCCAAGGAGAATAAATTTAGCAATCACGTGTCTTTAGAGCAGCGGGATGTGCAAGTAAGCCTCCAAGGAGAATAAATTTAGCTATCACGTGTCTTTCGAACACGGGGATGTGCAAATAAGCATCAACGGAGAATAAATTTAGCAATCACGTGTCTTTCGAACCCGGGGATGTGCAATTATGCCTGCAAGGTGAATAAATTTAGCGACCGCATGCGCTTTAATCACGGATGCGCATGCAGTAAATCTCAATGGAGAATAAATTTAACAATCACGTGTCTTTTGAAGACGGGGATGTGCAAGTAAGCTTCCTAGGAGAATAAATTTAGTGATAGCGTGCGCTTTAAGCACGGATGCGCATGCAGTAAACCTCCAAGGAGAATAAAGTTAGCAATCACGTGTCTTTTGAACACAGGGATGTGCAAGTAAGCCTCCAAGGAGAATAAATTTATCAATCACGTGTCATTCGAACACGAGGATGTGCAAATAAGCCTCAAAGTAGAATAAATTTAGCAATCACCTGTCTTCCGAACACAGGGATGTGCAAGTAAGCCTCCAAGGAGAATAAATTTAGCAATTCCGTGCGCTTTAAATAATGATGCGCATGCAGTAAGTCTCCAAGGAGAATAAATTTACCAATCACGTGTCTTTCGAACACGGGGATGTGCAAGTAAGCCTCCAAGGAGAATAAATTTAGCAATCACGTGTCTTTCGAACACGAGGATGTGCAAGTGAGCCTCGAAGGAGAATAAATTTAGTAATCGCGTGCAATTTAAGCATGGATGCGCATGCACTAAGCCTCCAAGGAGAATAAATTTAGCAATCACATGTCTTTCGAACACGGGGAAGTGCAAGTAAGCCTCCAAGGAGAATAAATTTAACTATCACGTGTCTTTCGAACACGGGGATGTGCAAAGAAGCCTCAAAGGAGAATAAATATAGCAATCACATGTCTTTCGGACACGGGGATGTGCAATTATGCGTCCAAGGAGAATAAATGTAGCGAGCGCATCCGCTTGAAGCACGGATGCGCATGCAGTAAGTCTCAATGGAGAATAAATTTAACAATCACGTGTCTTTCGAAGACAAGGATGTGCAAGTAAGCTTCCAAGGAGAATAAATTTAGTGATCGCGTGCGCTTTAAGCACGGATGCGCATGCCGTAAGCCTCCATGGAGAATAAAGTTAGAAATAACGTGTCTTTTGAACACGGGGATGTGTAAGTAAGCCTCAAAGGAGAATAAATTTATCAATCACGTGTCATTCGAACATGAGGATTTGCAAATAAGCCTCCAAGAATAACAAATTTAGCAATCACCTGTCTTGTGAACACAGGGATGTGCAAGTAAGCCACCAAGGAGAACAAATTTAGCGATCACGTGCGCTGTAAGCACGGATGCGCATGCAGTAAGCCTCCAAGGGGAATAAATTTATTAATCACGTGTCTATCGAAAACGGGGATGTGCAAGTAAGCCTCCAAGGAGAATAAATTTAGCAATCACGTGTCTTTCGAACACGGGGATGTGCAAATAAGCCTCCAAGGAGAATATAATTAGTAATCACGTGTCTTTCGAACACGGGGATATGCAAGTAAGCCTCAAAGAGCATAAATTTAGTGATCGAGTGCGCTTTAAGAACGGATGCGCATGCCGTAAGCCTCCATGGAGAATAAAGTTAGAAATCACGTGTCTTTTGAACACGGGGATGTGTAAGTAAGCCTCCAAGGGGAATAAATTTATTAATCACGTGTCTATCGAACACGGGAATGTGCAAATAAGCCTCCAAGGAGAATATAATTAGTAATCACGTGTCTTTCGAACAAGGGGATGTGCAAGTAAGCCTCAAGGAGCATAAATTTGGTGATCGCGTGCGCTTTAAGCGCGGATGCGCATGCAGTAAGCCTCCAAAGGGAATAAATTTATTAATCACGTATCTATCGAACACGGGGATGTGCAAGTAAGCCTCCAAGGAGAATAAATTTAGCAATCACGTGTCTTTCGAACACGGGGATGTGCAAATAAGCCTCCAAGGAGAATATAATTAGTAATCACGTGTCTTTCGAACACGGGGATATGCAAGTAAGCCTCAAAGAGCATAAATTTAGTGATCGCGTGCGCTTTAAGCACAGATGCGCATGCAATAAGCCTCTAAGGAGAATAAATTTAGCAATCACGTGTCTTTCGAACACGGGGATGTGCAATTATGCCTCCAAGGAGAATAAATTTAGCGACCGCATGCGCTTTAAGCACGGATGCGCATGCAGTAAGTCTCAATGGAGAATAAATTTAACAATCACGTGTCTTTCGAAGACAAGGATGTGCAAGTAAGCTTCCAAGGAGAATAAATTTAGTGATCGCGTGCGCTTTAAGCACGGATGCGCATGCCGTAAGCCTCCATGGAGAATAAAGTTAGAAATCACGTGTCTTTTGAACACGGGGATGTGTAAGTATGCCTCCAAGGAGAATAAATTTATCAATCACGTGTCATTCGAACACGAGGATGTGCAAATAAGCCTCAAAGTAGAATAAATTTAGCAATCACCTGTCTTCCGAACACAGGGATGTGCAAGTAAGCCACCAAGGAGAACAAATTTAGCGATCACGTGCGCTGTAAGCACGGATGCGCATGCAGTAAACCTCCAAGGGGAATAAATTTATGAATCCGTCTATCGAACACGGGGATGTGCAAATAATCCTCCAAGGAGAATATAATTAGTAATCACGTGTCTTTCGAACACGGGGATGTGCAAGTAAGCCTCAAGGAGCATAAATTTAGTGATCGCGTGTGCTTTAAGCACAGATGCGCATGCAATAAGCCTCTAAGGAGAATAAATTTAGCAATCACGTGTCTTTCGAACACGAGGATGTGCAAGTAAGCCTCGAAGGAGAATAAATTTAGTAATCGCATGCAATTTAAGCATGGATGCGCATGCACTAAGCCTCCAAGGAGAATAAATTTAGCAATCACATTTCTTTCGAACACGGGGAAGTGCAAGTAAGCCTCCAAGGAGAATAAATTTAACTATCACGTGTCTTTCGAACACGGGGATGTGCAAATAAGCCTCAAAGGAGAATAAATATAGCAATCACATGTCTTTCGGACACGGGGATGTGCAATTATGCCTCTAAGGAGAATAAATGTAGCGACCGCATGCGCTTGAAGCACGGATGCGCATGCAGTAAGTCTCAATGGAGAATAAATTTAACAATCACGTGTCTTTCGAAGACAAGGATGTGCAAGTAAGCTTCCAAGGAGAATAAATTTAGTGATCGCGTGCGCTTTAAGCACGGATGCGCATGCAGTAAGCCTCCATGGAGAATAAAGTTAGAAATCACGTGTATTTTGAACACGGGGATGTGTAAGTAAGCCTCCAAGGAGAATAAATTTATCAATCACGTGTCATTCGAACAGGAGGATGTGCAAATAAGCCTCCAAGAAGAATAAATTTAGCAATCACCTGTCTTCCGAACACAGGGATGTGCAAGTAAGCCAACAAGGAGAACAAATTTAGCGATCACGTGCGCTTTAAGCACGGATGCGCATGCAGTAAGCCTCCAAGGGGAATAAATTTATTAATCACGTGTCTATCGAAAACGGGGATGTGCAAGTAAGCCTCCAAGGAGAATAAATTTAGCAATCACGTGTCTTTCGAACACGGGGATGTGCAAATAAGCCTCCAAGGAGAATATAATTAGTAATCACGTGTCTTTCGAACACGGGGATATGCAAGTAAGCCTCAAAGAGCATAAATTTAGTGATCGCGTGCGCTTTAAGAACGGATGTGCATGCCGTAAGCCTCCATGGAGAATAAAGTTAGAAATCACGTGTCTTTTGAACACGGGGATGTGTAAGTAAGCCTCAAAGGAGAATAAATTTATCAGTCACGTGTCATTCGAACATGAGGATGTGCAAATCAGCCTCAAAGAAGAATAAATTTAGCAATCACCTGTCTTGCGAACACAGGGATGTGCAAGTAAGCCACCAAGGAGAACAAATTTAGCAATCACGTGCGCTTTAAGCACGGATGCGCATGCAGTAAGCCTCCAAGGGGAATAAATTTATTAATCACGTATCTATCGAACACGGGGATGTGCAAGTAAGCCTCCAAGGAGAATAAATTTAGCAATCACGTGTCTTTCGAACACGGGGATGTGCAAATAAGCCTCCAAGGAGAATATAATTAGTAATAACGTGTCTTTCGAACATGGGGATATGCAAGTAAGCCTCAAAGAGCATAAATTTAGTGATCGCGTGCGCTTTAAGCACAGATGCGCATGCAATAAGCCTCTATGGAGAATAAATTTAGCAATCACGTGTCTTTCGAACACGGGGATGTGCAATTATGCCTCCAAGGAGAATAAATTTAGCGACCGCATGCGCTTTAAGCACGGATGCGGATGCAGTAAGTCTCAATGGAGAATAAATTTAACAATCACGTGTCTTTCGAAAACAAGGATGTGCAAGTAAGCTTCCAAGGAGAATAAATTTAGTGATCGCGTGCGCTTTAAGCACGGATGCGCATGCAGTAAGCCTCCATGGAGAATAAAGTTAGAAATCACGTGTCTTTTGAACACGGGGATGTGTAAGTATGCCTCCAAGGAGAATAAATTTATCAATCACGTGTCATTCGAACACGAGGATGTGCAAATAAGCCTCAAAGTAGAATAAATTTAGCAATCACCTGTCTTCCGAACACAGGGATGTGCAAGTAAGCCACCAAGGAGAACAAATTATGCGATCACGTGCGCTGTAAGCACGGATGCGCATGCAGTACACCTCCGAGGGGAATAAATTTATGCATCCGTCTATCGAACACGGGGATGTGCAAATAATCCTCCAAGGAGAATATAATTAGTAATCACGTGTCTTTCGAACACGGGGATGTGCAAGTAAGCCTCAAGGAGCATAAATTTAGTGATCGCGTGTGCTTTAAGCACAGATGCGCATGCAATAAGCCTCTAAGGAGAATAAATTTAGCAATCACGTGTCTTTCGAACACGAGGATGTGCATGTAAGCCTCGAAGGAGAATAAATTTAGTAATCGCATGCAATTTAAGCATGGATGCGCATGCACTAAGCCTCCAAGGAGAATAAATTTAGCAATCACATGTCTTTTGAACACGGGGAAGTGCAAGTAAGCCTCCAAGGAGAATAAATTTAACTATCACGTGTCTTTCGAACACGGGGATATGCAAGTAAGCCTCAAAGAGCATAAATTTAGTGATCGCGTGCGCTTTAAGCACAGATGCGCATGCAATAAGCCTCTAAGGAGAATAAATTTAGCAATCACGTGTCTTTCGAACACGGGGATGTGCAATTATGCCTCCAAGGAGAATAAATTTAGCGACCGCATGCGCTTTAAGCACGGATGCGCATGCAGTAAGTCTCAATGGAGAATAAATTTAACAATCACGTGTCTTTCGAAGACAAGGATGTGCAAGTAAGCTTCCAAGGAGAATAAATTTAGTGATCGCGTGCGCTTTAAGCACGGATGTGCATGCAGTAAGCCTCCATGGAGAATAAAGTTAGAAATCACGTGTCTTTTGAACACGGGGATGTGTAAGTATGCCTCCAAGGATAATAAATTTATCAATCACGTGTCATTCAAACATGAGGATGTGTAAATAAGCCTCAAAGTAGAATAAATTTAGCAATCACCTGTCTTCCGAACACAGGGATGTGCAAGTAAGCCACCAAGGAGAACAAATTTAGCGATCACGTGCGCTGTAAGCACGGATGCGCATGCAGTAAACCTCCAAGGGGAATAAATTTATGAATCCGTCTATCGAACACGGGGATGTGCAAATAATCCTCCAAGGAGAATATAATTAGTAATCACGTGTCTTTCGAACACGGGGATGTGCCAGTAAGCCTCAAGGAGCATAAATTTAGTGATCGCGTGTGCTTTAAGCACAGATGCGCATGCAATAAGCCTCTAAGGAGAATAAATTTAGCAATCACGTGTCTTTCGAACACGAGGATGTGCAAGTAAGCCTCGAAGGAGAATAAATTTAGTAATCGCGTGCAATTTAAGCATGGATGCGCATGCACTAAGCCTCCAAGGAGAATAAATTTAGCAATCACATGTCTTTCGAAAACGGGGAAGTGCAAGTAAGCCTCCACGGAGAATAAATTTAACTATCACGTGTCTTTCGAACATGGGGATGTGCAAATAAGCCTCAAAGGAGAATAAATTTAGCAATCACGTGTCTTTCGAACACGGGGATGTGCAATTATGCCCCCAAGGAGAATAAATTTAGCGACCGCATGCGCTTTAGGCACGGATGCGCATGCAGTAAGTCTCAATGGAGAATAAATTTAACAATCATGTGTCTTTCGAAGACAAGGATGTGCAAGTAAGCTTCCAAGGAGAATAAATTTAGTGATCGCGTGCGCTTTAAGCACGGATGCGCATGCAGTAAGCCTCCAAGGAGAATAAAGTTAGAAATCACGTGTCTTTTGAACACGAGGATGTGTAAGTAAGCCTCCAAGGAGAATAAATTTATCAATCACGTGTCATTCGAACATGAGGATGTGCAAATAAGCCTCCAAGAAGAATAAATTTAGCAATCACCTGTCTTCCGAACACAGGGATGTGCAAGTAAGCCACCAAGGAGAACAAATTTAGCGATCACATGCGCTTTAAGCACGGATGCGCATGCAGTAAGCCTCCAAGGGGAATAAATTTATTAATCAAGTGTCTATCGAACACGGGAATGTGCAAATAAGCCTCCAAGGAGAATATAATTAGTAATCACGTGTCTTTCGAACAAGGGGATGTGCAAGTAAGCCTCAAGGAGCATAAATTTGGTGATCGCGTGCGCTTTAAGCATAGATGCGCATGCAATAAGCCTCTAAGGAGAATAAATTTAGCAATCACGTGTGTTTCGAACACGAGGATGTGCAAGTAATTTTCCAAGGTGAATAAATTTAGCAATCACGTGTCTTTCGAACACGGGGATGTGCAAGTAAGCCTCAAAGAAGAATAAATTTAGCAATCACGTGTCTTTCGAACACGGGGATGCGCAAGTAAGTCTTAAAAGAGAATAAATTTAGCAATCACGTGTCGTTCCAATATGGGGATATGCAAGTAAGCCTCCAAGGAGAATAAATTTAGCAATCAAGTGTCTTTCGAACACGGGGATGTGCAAGTAAGCCTCCAAGGAGAATAAATATAGCAATCACGTGTCTTTCGAACATGGGGATGTGCAAATAAGCCTCCAAGGAGAATAAATTTAGCAATCACGTGTCTTTAGAGCACAGGGATGTGCAAGTAAGCCTCCAAGGAGAATAAATTTAGCTATCACGTGTCTTTCGAACACGGGGATGTGCAAATAAGCATCAACGGAGAATAAATTTAGCAATCAAGTGTCTTTCGAACCCGGGGATGTGCAATTATGCCTCCAAGGAGAATAAATTTAATGACCGCATGCGCTTTAATCACGGATGTGCATGCAGTAAATCTCAATGGAGAATAAATTTGACAATCACGTGTCTTTTGAAGACGGGGATGTGCAAGTAAGCTTCCGAGGAGAATAAATTTAGTGATCGCGTGCGCTTTAAGCACGGATGCGCATGCAGTAACCCTCCAAGGAGAATAAAGTTAGCAATCACGTGTCTTTTGAACACAGGGATGTGCAAGTAAGCCTCCAAGGAGAATAAATTTATCAATCACGTGTCATTCGAACACGAGGATGTGCAAATAAGCATCAAAGTAGAATAAATTTAGCAATCACCTGTCTTCCGAACACAGAGATGTGCAAGTAAGCCTCCAAGGAGAATAAATTTAGCGATTCCGTGCACTTTAAATAATGATGCGCATGCAGTAAGTCTCCAAGGAGAATAAATTTACCAATCACGTGTCTTTCGAACACGGGGATGTGCAAGTAAGCCTCCAAGGAGAATAAATTTAGCAATCACGTGTCTTTCGAACACGAGGATGTGCAAGTAAGCCTCGAAGGAGAATAAATTTAGTAATCGCGTGCAATATAAGCATGGATGCGCATGCACTAAGCCTCCAAGGAGAATAAATTTAGCAATCACATGTCTTTCGAACACGGGGAAGTGCAAGTAAGCCTCCAAGGAGAATAAATTTAACTATCACGTGTCTTTCGAACACGGGGATGTGCAAATAAGCCTCAAAGGAGAATAAATATAGCAATCACATGTCTTTCGGACACGGGGATGTGCAATTATGCCTCCAAGGAGAATAAATGTAGCGACCGCATGCGCTTGAAGCACGGATGCGCATGCAGTAAGTCTCAATGGAGAATAAATTTAACAATCACGTGTCTTTCGAAGACAAGGATGTGCAAGTAAGCTTCCAAGGAGAATAAATTTAGTGATCGCGTGCGCTTTAAGCACGGATGCGCATGCCGTAAGCCTCCATGGAGAATAAAGTTAGAAGTCACGTGTCTTTTGAACACGGGGATGTGTAAGTAAGCCTCAAAGGAGAATAAATTTATCAATCACGTGTCATTCGAACATGAGGATGTGCAAATAAGCCTCCAAGAAGAATAAATTTAGCAATCACCTGTCTTGCGAACACAGGGATGTGCAAGTAAGCCACCAAGGAGAACAAATTTAGCAATCACGTGCGTTTTAAGCACGGATGCGCATGCAGTAAGCCTCCAAGGGGAATAAATTTATTAATCACGTATCTATCGAACACGGGGATGTGCAAGTAAGCCTCCAAGGAGAATAAATTTAGCAATCACGTGTCTTTCGAACACGGGGATGTGCAAATAAGCCTCCAAGGAGAATATAATTAGTAATCACGTGTCTTTCGAACACGGGGATGTGCAAGTAAGCCTCAAAGGAGAAAAAATTTAGCAATCACGTGTCTTTCGAACACGGGGATGTGCAAGTAGGCCTTAAAGGAGAATAAATTTAGCAATCACGTGTCTTTCAAATATGGGGATATGCAAGTAAGCCTCCAAGGAGAATAAATTTAGCAATCAAGTGTCTTTCGAACACGGGGATGTGCAAGTAAGCCTCCAAGGAGAATAAATATAGCAATCACTTGTCTTTCGAACATGGGGATGTGCAAATAAGCCTCAACGAAGAATAAATTTAGCAATCACGTGTCTTTTGAACCCGGGGATGTGCAATTATGCCTCCAAGGAGAATATATTTAGCGACCGTATGCGCTTTAAGCACGGATGCGCATGCAGTAAGTCTCAATGGAGAATAAATTTAACAATCACGTGTCTTTCGAAGACGGGGATGTGCAAGTAAGCTTCCGAGGAGAATAAATTTATTGATCGCGTGCGCTTTAAGCACGGATGCACATGCAGTAAGCCTCCAAGGAGAATAAAGTTAGCAATCACGTGTCTTTTGAACACAGGGATGTGCAAGTAAGCCTCCAAGGAGAATAAATTTATCAATCACGTGTCATTCGAACACGAGGATGTGCAAATAAGCCTCAAAGTAGAATAAATTTAGCAATCACCTGTCTTCCGAACACAGGGATGTGCAAGTAAGCCTCCAAGGAGAACAAATTTAGCGATTGCGTGCGTTTTAAGAAATGATGCGCATGCAGTAAGTCTCCAAGGAGAATAAATTTAGCAATCACGTGTCTTTCGAACACGGGGATGTGCAAGTAAGCCTCCAAGGAGAATAAATTTACCAATCACGTGTCATTCGAACACGGGAATGTGCAAGTAAGCCTCCAAGGAGAATAAATTTAGCGACCGCATGCGCTTTAAGCACGGATGCGCATGCAATAAGTCTCAATGGAGAATAAATTTAACAATCACGTGTCTTTCGAAGACAAGGATGTGCAAGTAAGCTTCCAAGGAGAATAAATTTAGTGATCGCGTGCGCTTTAAGCACGGATGCGCATGCAGTAAGCCTCCAAGGAGAATAAAGTTAGAAATCACGTGTCTTTTGAACACGGGGATGTGTAAGTAAGCCTCCAAGGAGAATAAATTTATCAATCACGTGTCATTCGAACATGAGGATGTGCAAATAAGCCTCCAAGAAGAATAAATTTAGCAATCACCTGTCTTCCGAACACAGGGATGTGCAAGTAAGCCACCAAGGAGAACAAATTTAGCGATCACATGCGCTTTAAGCACGGATGTGCGTGCAGTAAGCCTCCAAGGGGAATAAATTTATTAATCACGTGTCTATCGAACACGGGAATGTGCAAATAAGCCTCCAAGGAGAATATAATTAGTAATCACGTGTCTTTCGAACAAGGGGATGTGCAAGTAAGCCTCAAGGAGCGTAAATTTGGTGATCGCGTGCGCTTTAAGCATAGATGCGCATGCAATAAGCCTCTAAGGAGAATAAATTTAGCAATCACGTGTCTTTCGAACACGGGGATGTGCAAGTAAGCCTCAAAGAAGAATAAATTTAGCAATCACGTGGCTTTCGAACACGGGGATGTGCAAGTAAGTCTTAAAGGAGAATAAATTTAGCAATCACGTGTCGTTCCAATATGGGGATATGCAAGTAAGCCTCCAAGGAGAATAAATTTAGCAATCAAGTGTCTTTCGAACACGGGGATGTGCAAGTAAGCCTCCAAGGAGAATAAAAATATAGCAATCACGTGTCTTTCGAACATGGGGATGTGAAAATAAGCCTCCAAGGAGAATAAATTTAGCAATCACGTGTCTTTAGAGCACAGGGATGTGCAAGTAAGCCTCCAAGGAGAATAAATTTAGCTATCACGTGTCTTTCGAACACGGGGATGTGCAAATAAGCATCAACGGAGAATAAATTTAGCAATCAAGTGTCTTTCGAACCCGGGGATGTGCAATTATGCCTCCAAGGAGAATAAATTTAATGACCGCATGCGCTTTAATCACGGATGTGCATGCAGTAAATCTCAATGGAGAATAAATTTAACAATCACGTGTCTTTTGAAGACGGGGATGTGCAAGTAAGCTTCCGAGGAGAATAAATTTAGTGATCGCGTGCGCTTTAAGCACGGATGCGCATGCAGTAAGCCTCCAAGGAGAATAAAGTTAACAATCACGTGTCTTTTGAACACAGGGATGTGCAAGTAAGCCTCCAAGGAGACTAAATTTATCAATCACATGTCATTCGAACACGAGGATGTGCAAATAAGCCTCAAAGTAGAATAAATTTAGCAATCACCTGTCTTCCGAACGCAGGGATGTGCAAGTAAGCCTCCAAGGAGAATAAATTTAGCGATTCCGTGCGCTTTAAATAATGATGCGCATGCAGTAAGTCTCCAAGGAGAATAAATTTACCAATCACGTGTCTTTCGAACACGGGGATGTGCAAGTAAGCCTCCAAGGAGAATAAATTTAGCAATCACGTGTCTTTCGAACACGAGGATGTGCAAGTAAGCCTCGAAGGAGAATAAATTTAGTAATCGCGTGCAATTTAAGCATGGATGCGCATGCACTAAGCCTCCAAGGAGAATAAATTTAGCAATCACATGTCTTTCGAACACGGGGAAGTGCAAGTAAGCCTCCAAGGAGAATAAATTTAACTATCACGTGTCTTTCGAACACGGGGATGTGCAAATAAGCCTCAAAGGAGAATAAATATAGCAATCACATGTCTTTCGGACACGGGGATGTGCAATTATGCCTCCAAGGGGAATAAATTTATTAATCACGTGTCTATCGAACACGGGGATGTGCAAATAAGCCTCCAAGGAGAATATAATTAGGAATCACGTGTCTTTCAAACACGGGGATGTGCAAGTAAGCCTCAAGGAGCATAAATTTAGTGATCGCGTGCGCTTTAAGCACAGCTGCGCATGCAATAAGCCTCTAAGGAGAATAAATTTAGCAATCACGTGTCTTTCGAACATGAGGATGTGCAAGTAATCCTCCAAGGTGAATAAATTTAGCAGTCACGTGTCTTTCGAACACGGGGATGTGCAAGTAAGCCTCAAAGGAGAAAAAATTTAGCAATCACGTGTCTTTAGAACACGGGGATGTGCAAGTAAGCCTTAAAGGAGAATAAATTTAGCAATCACGTGTCTTTCAAATATGGGGATATGCAAGTAAGCCTCCAAGGAAAATAAATTTAGTAATAAAGTGTCTTTCGAACACGGGGATGTGCAAGTAAGCCTCCAAGGAGAATAAATATAGCAATCACCTGTCTTTCGAACATGGGGATGTGCAAATAAGCCTCAACGGAGAATAAATTTAGCAATCACGTGTCTTTTGAACCCGGGGATGTGCAATTATGCCTCCAAGGAGAATAAATTTAGCGACCGCATGCGCTTTAAGCACGTATGCGCATGCAGTAAGTCTCAATGGAGAATAAATTTAACAATCACGTGTCTTTCGAAGACGGGGATGTGCAAGTAAGCTTCTGAGGAGAATAAATTTATTGATCGCGTGCGCTTTAAGCACGGATGCGCATGCAGTAAGCCTCCAAGGAGAATAAAGTTAGCAATCACGTGTCTTTTGAACACAGGGATGTGCAAGTAAGCCTCCAAGGAGAATAAATTTATCAATCACGTGTCATTCGAACACGAGGATGTGCAAATAAGCCTCCAAGTAGAATAAATTTACCAATCACCTGTCTTCCGAACACAGGGATGTGCAAGTAAGCCTCCAAGGACAATAAATTTAGCGATCACGTGCGCTTTAAGCACGGATGCGCATGCAGTAAGCCTCTAAGGGGAACAAATTTATTAATCACGTGTCTATCGAACACGGGGATGTGCAAATAACCCTCCAAGGAGAATATAATTAGTAATCACGTGTCTTTCGAACACGGGGATGTGCAAGTAAGCATCAAGGAGCATAAATTTAGTGATCGCGTGCGCTTTAAGCATAGCTGCGCATGCAATAAGCCTCTAAGGAGAATAAATTTAGCAATCACCTGTCTTTCGAACACGAGGATGTGCAAGTAATCCTCCAAGGTGAATAAATTTAGCAATCACGTGTCTTTCGAACACGGGTATGTGCAAGTAAGCCTCCAAGGAGAATAAATTTATCAATCACGTGTCATTCAAACATGAGGATGTGTAAATAAGCGTCCAAGAAGAATAAATTTAGCAATCACCTGTCTTCCGAACACAGGGATGTGCAAGTAAGCCACCAAGGAGAACAAATTTAGCAATCACGTGCGCTTTAAGCACGGATGCGCGTGCAGTAAGCCTCCAAGGGGAATAAATTTATTAATCACGTCTCTATCGAACACGGGGATGTGCAAGTAAGCCTCCAAGGAGAATAAATTTAGCAATCACGTGTCTTTCAAACACGGGGATGTGCAAATAAGCCTCCAAGGAGAATATAATTAGTAATCACGTGTCTTCCGAACACGGGGATATGCAAGTAAGCCTCAAAGAGCATAAATTTAGTGATCGCATGCGCTTTAAGCACAGATGCGCATGCAATAAGCCTCTAAGGAGAATAAATTTAGCAATCACGTGCCTTTCGAACACGGGGATGTGCTATTATGCCACCAAGGAGAATAAATTTAGCGACCGCATGCGCTTTAAGCACGGATGCGCATGCAGTAAGTCTCAATGGAGAATAAATTTAACAATCACGTGTCTTTTGAAGACAAGGATGTGCAAGTAAGCTTCCAAGGAGAATAAATTTAGTGATCGCGTGCGCTTTAAGCACGGATGCGCATGTAGTAAGCCTCCATGGAGAATAAAGTTAGAAATCACGTGTCTTTTGAACACGGGGATGTGTAAGTGAGCCTCCAAGGAGAATAAATTTATCAATCACGTGTCATTCGAACAAGAGGATATGCAAATAAGCCTCCAAGAAGAAACATTTTAGCAATCACCTGTCTTCCGAACACAGGGATGTGCAAGTAAGCCACCAAGGAGAACAAATTTAGCGATCACGTGCGATTTAAGCACGGATGCGCATGCAGGAAGCCTCCAAGGGGAATAAATTTATTAATCACGTGTCTATCGAAAACGGGGATGTGCAAGTAAGCCTCCAAGGAGAATAAATTTAGAAATCACGTGTCTTTCGAACACGGGGATGTGCAAATAAGCCTCCAAGGAGAATATAATTAGTAATCACGTGTCTTTCGAACACGGGGATGTGCAAGTAAGCCTCAAGGAGCATAAATTTAGTGATCGCGTGCGCTTTAAGCACAGATGCGCATGCAATAAGCCTCAAAGGAGAACAAATTTAGCAATCACGTGTCTTTCGAACACGGGGATGTGCAATTATGCCTCCAAGGAGAATAAATTTAGCGATCACGTGCGCTTTAAGCACGGATGCGCATGCAGTAAGCCTCTAAGGGGAATAAATTTATCAATCACGTGTCTATCGAACACGGGGATGTGCAAATAAGCCTCCAAGGAGAATATAATTAGTAATCACGTGTCTTTCGAACACGGGGATGTGCAAGTAAGCCTCAAGGAGCATAAATTTAGTGATCGCGTGCGCTTTAAGCACAGCTGCGCATGCAATAAGCCTCTAAGGAGAATAAATTTAGCAATCACGTGTCTTTCGAACACGAGGATGTGCAAGTAATCCTCCAAGGTGAATAAATTTAGCAATCACGTGTCTTTCGAACACGGGGATGTGCAAGTAAGCCTCAAAGGAGAAAAAATTTGGCAATCACGTGTCTTTCGAACACGGGGATGTGCAAGTAAGCCTTAAAGGAGAATAAATTTAGCAATCACGTGTCTTTCAAATATGGGGATATGCAAGTAAGCCTCCAAGGAGAATAAATTTAGCAATCAAGTGTCTTTCGAACACGGGGATGTGCAAGTAAGCCTCCAAGGAGAATAAATATAGCAACCACCTGTCTTTCGAACATGGGGATGTGCAAATAAGCCTCAACGGAGAATAAATTTAGCAATCACGTGTCTTTTGAACCCGAGGATGTGCAATTATGCCTTCAAGGAGAATAAATTTAGCGACCGCATGCGCTTTCAGCACGGATGCGCATGCAGTAAGTCTCAATGGAGAATAAATTTAACAATCACGTGTCTTTCGAAGACGGGGATGTGCAAGTAAGCTTCCGAGGAGAATAAATTTATTGATCGCGTGCGCTTTAAGCACGGATGCGCATGCAGTAAGCCTCCAAGGAGAATAAAGTTAGCAATCACGTGTCTTTTGAACTCAGGGATGTGCAAGTAAGCCTCCAAGGAGAATAAATTTATCAATCACGTGTCATTCGAACACGAGGATGTGCAAATAAGCCTCAAAGTAGAATAAATTTAGCAATCACCTGTCTTCCGAACACAGGGATGTGCAAGTAAGCCTCCAAGGAGAACAAATTTAGCGATCGCGTGCGTTTTAAGAAATGATGCGCATGCAGTAAGTCTCCAAGGAGAATAAATTTAGCAATCACGTGTCTTTCGAACACGGGGATGTGCAAGTAAGCCTCCAAGGAGAATAAATTTAGCAATCATGTGTCTTTCGAACACGAGGATGTGCAAGTAAGCCTCGAAGGAGAATAAATTTAGCAATCACATGTCTTTCGAACACGGGGAAGTGCAAGTAAGCCTCTAAGGAGAATAAATTTAACTATCACGTGTCTTTCGAACACGGGGATGTGCAAATAAGCCTCAAAGAAGAATAAATTTTGCAATCACGTGTCTTTTGAACACGGGGATGTGCAATTATGCCTCCAATGAGAATAAATTTAGCGACCACATGCGCTTTAAGCACGGATTCGCATGCAGTAAGTCTCAATGGTGAATAAATTTAACCATCACGCGTCCTTCGAAGACAAGGATGTGCAAGTAAGCTTCCAAGGAGAATAAATTTAGTGATTGCGTGCGCTTTAAGCACGGATGCGCATGCAGTAAGCCTCCATGGAGAATAAAGTTAGAAATCACGTGTCTCTTGAACACGGGGATGTGTAAGTAAGCCTCTAAGGAGAATAAATTTTTCAATCACGTGTCATTCGAATATGAGGATGTGCAAATAAGCCTCCAAGAAGGATAAATTTAGCAATCAACTGTCTACCGAACACAGGGATGTGCAAGTAAGCCACCAAGGAGAACAAATCTAGCGATCACGTGCGCTTTAAGCACGGATGCGCATGCAGTAAGCCTCCAAGGGGAATAAATTTATTAATCACGTGTCTATCGAAAACGGGGATGTGCAAGTAAGCCTCCAAGGAGAATAAATTTAGCAATCACGTGTCTTTCGAACACGGGGATGTGCAAATAATCCTCCAAGGAGAATATAATTAGTAATCACGTGTCTTTCGAACACGGGGATGTGCAAGTAAGCCTCAAGGAGCATAAATTTAGTGATCGCGTGCGCTTTAAGCACAGATGCGCATGCAGTAAGTCTCAATGGAGAATAAAGTTAAAAATCACGTGTCTTTCGAAGACAAGGATGTGCAAGTAAGCTTCCAAGGAGAATAAATTTAGTGATCGCGTGCGCTTTAAGCACTGATGCGCATGCAGTAAGCCTCCATGGAGAATAAAGTTAGAAATCACGTGTCTTTTGAACACGGGGATGTGTAAGTAAGCCTCTAAGGAGAATAAATTTATCAATCACGTGTCATTCAAACATGAGGATGTGTAAATAAGCCTCCAAGAAGAATAAATTTAGCAATCACCTGTCTTCCGAACACAGGGATGTGCATGTAAGCCACCAAGGAGAACATATTTAGTGATCACGTGCGCTTTAAGCACGGATGCGCATGCAGTAAGCCTCTAAGGGGAATAAATTTATTAATCACGTGTCTATCGAACACGGGGATGTGCAAATAAGCCTCCAAGGAGAATATAATTAGTAATCACGTGTCTTTCGAACACGGGGATGTGCAAGTAAGCCTCAAGGAGCATAAATTTAGTGATCGCGTGCGCTTTAAGCACAGCTGCGCATGCAATAAGCCTCTAAGGAGAATAAATTTAGCAATCACCTGTCTTTCGAACACGAGGATGTGCAAGTAATCCTCCAATGTGAATAAATTTAGCAATCACGTGTCTTTCGAACACGGGTATGTGCAAGTAAGCCTCAAAGGAGAAAATATTTAGCAATCACGTGTCTTTCGAACACGGGGATGTGCAAGTAAGCCTTAAAGGAGAATAAATTTAGCAATCACGTGTCTTTCAAATATGGGGATATACAAGTAAGCCTCCAAGGAGAATAAATTTAGCAATCAAGCGTCTTTCGAACACGGGGATGTGCAAGTAAGCCTCCAAGGAGAATAAATATAGCAATCACATGTCTTTCGAACATGGGGATGTGCAAATAAGCCTCCAAGGAGAAT
Organism: Persicaria tinctoria; assembly: GCA_037127255.1. Classification (NCBI taxonomy): domain Eukaryota; kingdom Viridiplantae; phylum Streptophyta; class Magnoliopsida; order Caryophyllales; family Polygonaceae; genus Persicaria; species Persicaria tinctoria. The sequence goes on along the minus strand of JBANSL010000001.1, from coordinate 39,846,405 downwards.
AAATTTAACAATCATGTGTCTTTAGAGCTAAGGGATGTGCAAGTAAGCCTCCAAGGAGTATAAATTTAGCTATCACGTGTCTTTCGAACACGGGGATGTGCAAATAAGCCTCAACGGAGAATAAATTTAGCAATCACGTGTCTTTTGAACCCGGGGATGTGCAATTATGCCTCCAAGGAGAATAAATTTAGCGACCGCATGCGCTTTAAGCACGGATGCGCATGCAGTAAGTCTCAATGGAGAATAAATTTAACAATCACGTGTCTTTCGAAGACGGGGATGTGCAAGTAAGCTTCCGAGGAGAATAAATTTATTGATCGCGTGCGCTTTAAGCACGGATGCGCATGCAGTAAGCCTCCAAGGAGAATAAAGTTAGCAATCACGTGTCTTTTGAACACAGGGATGTGCAAGTAAGCCTCCAAGGAGAATAAATTTATCAATCACGTGTCATTCGAACACGAGGATGTGCAAATAAGCCTCAAAGTAGAATAAATTTAGCAATCACCTGTCTTCCGAACACAGGTATGTGCAAGTAAGCCTCCAAGGAGAATAAATTTAGCGATTGCGTGAGTTTTAAGAAATGATGCCCATGCAGTAAGTCTCCAAGGAGAATAAATTTAGCAATCACGTGTCTTTCGACCACGGGGATGTGCAAGTAAGCCTCCAAGGAGAATAAATTTAGCAATCATGTGTCTTTTGAACACGAGGATGTGCAAGTAAGCCTCGAAGGAGAATAAATTTAACTATCACGTGTCTTTCGAACACAGGGATGTGCAAATAAGCCTCAAACGAGAATAAATTTAGCAATCACGTGTCTTTCGAACACAGGGATGTGCAATTATGCCTCAGATGAGAATAAATTTAGCGACCGCATGCGCTTTAAGCACGGATTCGCATGCAGTAAGTCTCAATGGTGAATAAATTTAACAATCACGTGTCTTTTGAAGACAAGGATGTGCAAGTAAGCTTCCAAGGAGAATAAATTTAGTGATCGCGTGCGCTTTAAGCACGGATGCGCATGCAGTAACCCTCCATGGAGAATAAAGTTAGAAATCACGTGTCTTTTGAACACGGGGATGTGTAAGTAAGCCTCCAAGGAGAATAAATTTTTTAATCACGTGTCATTCGAACATGAGGATGTGCAAATAAGCCTCTAAGAAGAATAAATTTAGCAATCACCTGTGTTCCGAACACAGGGATGTGCAAGTAAGCCACCAAGGAGAACAAATTTAGCGATCACGTGCGCTTTAAGCACGGATGCGCATGCAGTAAGCCTCCAAGGGGAATAAATTTATTAATCACGTGTCTATCGAACACGGGGATGTGCAAGTAAGCCTCCAAGGAGAATAAATTTATCAATCACGTGTCTTTCGAACACGGGGATGTGCAAATAAGCCTCCAAGGAGAACATAATTAGTAATCACGTGTCTTTCGAACATGTAGATGTGCAAGTAAGCCTCAAGGAGCATAAATTTAGTGATCGCGTGCCCTTTAAGCACAGATGCGCATGCAATAAGCCTCTAAGGAGAATAAATTTAGCAATCACGTGTCTTTCGAACACGATGATGTGCAAGTAATCCTCCAAGGTGAATAAATTTAGCAATCACGTGTCTTTCGAACATGGGGATGTGCAAGTAAGCCTCAAAGGAGAATAAATTTAGCAATCACGTGTCTTTCGAACACGGGGATGTGCAATAAGCCTTAAAGGAGAATAAATTTAGCAATCACGTGTATTTCAAATATGGGGATATGCAAGTATGCCTCCAAGGAGAATAAATTTAGCAATCAAGTGTCTTTCGAACACGGGGGTGTGCAAGTAAGCCTCCAAGGAGAATAAATATAGCAATCACGTGTCTTTCAAACAGGAGGATGTGCAAGTAAGCCTCAAAGGAGAATAAATTTAGTAATCGCGTGCACTTTAAGCATGGATGCGCATGTACTAAGTCTCCAAGGAGAATAAATTTAGCAATCACATGTCTTTCGAATACGGGGAAGAGCAAGTAAGCCTCCAAGGAGAATAAATATTACTATCACGTGTCTTTCGAATACGGGGATGAGCAAATAAGCCTCAAAGGAGAATAAATTTAGCAATCACGTGTCTTTCGAACACGGGGATGTGCAATTATGCCTTCAAGGAGAATAAATTTAGCGACCACATGCGCTTTAAGCACGGATGCGCATGCAGTAAGTCACAATGGAGAATAAATTTAACAATCACGTGTCTTTCGAAGAGATGGATATGCAAGTAAGCTTCCAAGGAGAATAAATTTAGTGATCGCGTGCGTTTTAAGCACGGATGCGCATGCAGTAAGCCTCCAAGGAGAATAAAGTTAGAAATCACGTGTCTTTTGAACACGGGGATGTGTAAGTAAGCCTCTAAGGAGAATAAATTTATCAATCACGTGTCATTCGAACATGAGGATGTGCAAATAAGCCTCCAAGAAGAATAAATTTAGCAATCACCTGTCTTCCGAACACAGGGATGTGCAAGTAAGCCACCAAGGAGAACAAATTTAGCGATCACGTGCGCTTTAAGCACGGATGCGCATGCAGTAAGCCTCCAAGGGGAATAAATTTGTTAATCATGTGTCTATCGAACACGAGGATGTGCAAATAAGCCTACAAGGAGAATATAATTAGTAATCACGTGTCTTTCGAACACGGGGATGTGCAAGTAAGCCTCAAGGAGCATAAATTTAGTGATCGCGTGCGCGTTAAGCACAGATGCGCATGCAATAAGCCTCTAAGGAGAATAAATTTAGCAATCACGTGTCTTTCGAACACGAGGATGTGCAAGTAATCCTCCAAGGTGAATAAATTTAGCAATCACGTGTCTTTCGAACATGGGGATGTGCAAGTAAGCCTCAAAGGAGAATAAATTTAGCAATCACGTGTCTTTCGAACACGAGGATGTGCAAGTAAGCCTTAAAGGAGAATAAATTTAGCAATCACGTGTCTTTCAAATATAGGGACATGCAAGTAAGCCTCCAAGGAGAATAAATTTAGCAATCAAGTGTCTTTCGAACACGGGGATGTACAAGTAAGCCTCCAAGGAGAATAAATATAGCAATCACGTGTCTTTCGAACATGGGGATGTGCAAATAAGCCTCCAAGGAGAATAAATTTAGCAATCACGTGTCTTCAGAGCACAGGGATGTGCAAGTAAGCCTCCAAGGAGAATAAATTTAGCTATCACATGTTTTTCGAACACGGGGATGTGCAAATAAGCCTCAACGGAGAATAAATTTAGCAATCATGGTCTTTCGAACCCGGGGATGTGCAATTATGCCTCCAAGGAGAATAAATTTAGCGACCGCATGCGCTTTAAGCACGGATGCACATGCAATAAGTCTCAATGGAGAATAAATTTAACAATCGCGTGTCTTTCGAAAACGGGGGTTTGCAAGTAAGCTTCCGAGGAGAATAAATTTAGTGATCGCGTGCGCTTTAAGCACGGATGCGCATGCAGTAAGCCTCCAAAGAGAATAAAGTTAGCAATCACGTGTCTTTTGAACACAGGGATGTGCAAGTAAGCCGCCAAGGAGAATAAATTTATCAATCACGTGTCATTCGAACACGAGGATGTGCAAATAAGCCTCAAAGTCGAATAAATTTAGCAATCACCTGTCTTTCGAGCACAGGGATGTGCATGTAAGCCTCAAAGGAGAATAAATTTAGCAATCATGTGTCTTTCGAACATGGGGATATGCAAGTAAGTCTCCAAGGAGAATAAATTTCACAATCACGTGTCTTTCGAACGCGTGGATGTGCAAGTAAGCCTCCAAGGAGAATAAATTTAGCAATCACGTGTCTTTCGAACACGGGGATGTGAAAGTAAGCTTCCAAGGAGAATAAATTTAGCGTTTGTGGGGGCTTTAAGCACAGATGCGAATGCAATACGCCTCCAAGGAGAATAAATTTAGCGATCGCGTGCGCTTTAAGCACGGATGCGCATATAGAAAGCCTCAAAGGAGAATAAATTTATTAATCACGTGTCTTTCGAACACGGGGATGTGCAAATAAGCCTCCAAGGAGAATAAATTTAGCAATCACGTGTCTTTCAAACACGGGGATGTGGAAGTAAGCCTCCAAGGAGCATAAATTTAGTGATCGCGTGCGCTTTAAGCACAGATGCACATGCAGTAAGCCTCCAAGGAGAATAAATTTAGCAATGACGTGTCTTTCGAACACGGGGATGTGCAAGTAAGCCTCCAAGGAGAATTAATTTAGCGACCGCATGCGCTTTAAGAACGGACGACATGCAGTAAGCCTAAAAGGAGAATGAATTTAGCAATCACGTGTCTTGCGAACACGGGGATGTGCAAGTAAGCCTCCAAGGAGAATAAATTTGGTGATCGCGTGCGCTTTAAGCACGGATGCGCATGCAGTAAGCCTCCAAGGAGAATAAATTTAGCAATCACGTGTCTTTCGAACACGGGGATGTGCAAATAAGCCTCCAAGGAAATAAATTTAGCAATCACTTGTCATTCGAACACAGGGTGTCCAAGCAAGCCTCCAAGGAGAATAAATTTAGTGATTGCGTGCGCTTTAAGCTTGGATGCGCATGCGGTAAGCCTCCAAGTAGAATAAATTTAGCAATTACGTGTGTTTCGAACATGGGGATATGCAAGTAAGTCTCTAAGGAGAATAAATTTCGCAATCACATGTCTTTCGAACACGTGGATGTGCAAGTAAGCCTCCAAGGAGAATAAATTTAGCAATCACGTGTCTTTCGAACACGGGGATGTGAAAGTAAGCCTCCAAGGAGAATAAATTTAGCGTTTGTGGGGGCTTTAAGCACAGATGCGAATGCAATAAGCCTCCAAGCAGAACAAATTTAGCAATCACGTGCCTTTCGAACACAGGGATGTGCAAGTAAGCCTCCAAGGAGAATAAATTTAGCGATCGCGTGCGCGTTAAGCACAGATGCGCAAGTAGAAAGCCTCCAAGGAGAATCAATTTATTAATCACGTGTCTTTCAAACACGGGGATGTGCAAGTAAGCCTCCAAGGAGAATAAATATAGTAATCATGTGTCTTTCGAACACGGGGATGTGCAAATAAGCCTCCAAGGAGAATAAATTTAGCAATCACGTGTCTTTCAAACACGGGGATGTGCAAGTAAGCCTCCAAGGAGCATAAATTTAGTGATCGCGTGCGCTTTAAGCACAGATGCACATGCAGTGAGCCTCCAAGGAGAATAAATTTAGCAATGACGTGTCTTTCGAACACGGGGATTGCAAGTAAGCCTCCAAGGAGAATTAATTTATCCACCGCATGCGCTTTAAGAACGGATGTGCATGCAGTAAGCCTAAAAGGAGAATGAATTTAGCAATCACGTGTATTTCGAACCCGGGGATGTGCAAGTAAGCCTCCAAGGAAAATAAATTTAGGAATCACGTGTCTTTCGAACACGGGGATGTGTAAGTAAGCCTCCAAGGAGAATAAATTTAGTAATCACATATCTTTCAAACACGTGGATGTGCAAGTAAGCTTCCAAGGAGAATTAAATTTACCAATCACGTGTCTTTCGAACACGGGGATGTGCAAGTAAGCCTACAAGGAGAATAAATTTAGCGTTTGTGGGGGCTTTAAGCACAGATGTGAATGCAATAAGGCTCCAAGGAGAATAAATTTAGTAATCACGTGCCTTTCGAACACAGGGATGTGCAAGTAAGCCTCCAAGGAGAATAAATTTAGCGATCGCGTGCGCTTTAAGAACGGATGCGCAAGTAGTAAGCCTCCAAGGAGAATAAATTTATTAATCACGTGTCTTTCGAACGCGGGGATGTGCAAGTAAGCCTCCACAAAGAATAAATATAGTAATCATGTGTCTTTCGAACGAGGGGATGTGCAAATAAGCCTCCAAGGAGAATAAATTTAGCAATCACGTGTCTTTCAAACACGGGGATGTGCAAGTAAGCCTCCAAGGAGCATAAATTTAGTGATCGTGTGCGCTTTAAGCACAGATGCACATGCAGTAAGCCTCCAAGGAGAATAAATTTAGCAATGACGGGTCTTTCGAACACGGGGATGTGCAAGTAAGCCTCCAAGGAGAACTAATTTAGCGACCGCATGCGCTTTAAGAACGGATGCGCATGTAGTAAGCCTAAAAGGAGAATGAATTTAGCAATCACGTGTCTTTCGAACCCGGGGATGTGCAAGTAAGCCTCCAAGGAGAATAAATTTAGTGATCGCTTGCGCTTTAAGCACGGATGCGCATGCAGTAAGCCTCAAAGGAGAATAAATTTAGCAATCACGTGTCTTTCGAACACGGGGATGTGTAAGTAAGACTCCAAGGAGAATAAATTTAGCAATCACGTGTCTTTCGAACACTGGGATGTGCAAATAAGCCTCCAAGGAGAATAAATTTAGCAATCACGTGTCTTTCGAACACAGGGATGTCCAAGCAAGCCTCCAAGGAGAATAAATTTAGTGATTGCGTGCGCTTTAAGCTTGGATGCGCATTCGGTAAGCCTCCAAGTAAAATAAATTTAGTAATCATGTGTTTTTCGAACACAGGGATGTGCAAGTAAGCCTCCAAGGAGAATAAATTTAGTAATCACATGTCTTTCGAACACGTGGATGTGCAAGTAAGCCTCCAAGGAGAATTAAATTTACCAATCACGTGTCTTTCGAACACGGGGATGTGAAAGTAAGCCTCCAAGGAGAATAAATTTAGCGTTTGTGGGGGCTTTAAGCATAGATGTGAATGCAATAAGCCTCCAAGGAGAATAAATTTAGCAATCACGTGCCTTTCGAACACAGGGATGTGCAAGTAAGCCTCCAAGGAGAATAAATTTAGCGATCGCGTGCGCGTTAAGCACAGATGCGCAAGTAGAAAGCCTCCAAGGAGAATCAATTTATTAATCACGTGTCTTTCGAACACGGGGATGTGCAAGTAAGCCTCCAAGGAGAATAAATATAGTAATCATGTGTCTTTCGAACACGGGGATGTGCAAATAAGCCTCCAAGGAGAATAAATTTAGCAATCACGTGTCTTTCAAACACGGGGATGTGCAAGTAAGCCTCCAAGGAGCATAAATTTAGTGATCGCGTGCGCTTTAAGCACAGATGCACATGCAGTGAGCCTCCAAGGAGAATAAATTTAGCAATGACGTGTCTTTCGAACACGGGGATTGCAAGTAAGCCTCCAAGGAGAATTAATTTATCCACCGCATGCGCTTTAAGAACGGATGTGCATGCAGTAAGCCTAAAAGGAGAATGAATTTAGCAATCACGTGTCTTTCGAACCCGGGGATGTGCAAGTAAGCCTCCAAGGAAAATAAATTTAGGAATCACGTGTCTTTCGAACACGGGGATGTGTAAGTAAGCCTCCAAGGAGAATAAATTTAGTAATCACATATCTTTCGAACACGTGGATGTGCAAGTAAGCTTCCAAGGAGAATTAAATTTACCAATCACGTGTCTTTCGAACACGGGGATGTGCAAGTAAGCCTACAAGGAGAATAAATTTAGCGTTTGTGGGGGCTTTAAGCACAGATGTGAATGCAATAAGGCTCCAAGGAGAATAAATTTAGTAATCACGTGCCTTTCGAACACAGGGATGTGCAAGTAAGCCTCCAAGGAGAATAAATTTAGCGATCGCGTGCGCTTTAAGAACGGATGCGCAAGTAGTAAGCCTCCAAGGAGAATAAATTTATTAATCACGTGTCTTTCGAACGCGGGGATGTGCAAGTAAGCCTCCACAAAGAATAAATATAGTAATCATGTGTCTTTCGAACACGGGGATGTGCAAATAAGCCTCCAAGGAGAATAAATTTAGCAATCACGTGTCTTTCAAACACGGGGATGTGCAAGTAAGCCTCCAAGGAGCATAAATTTAGTGATCGCGTGCGCTTTAAGCACAGATGCACATGCAGTAAGCCTCCAAGGAGAATAAATTTAGCAATGACGGGTCTTTCGAACACGGGGATGTGCAAGTAAGCCTCCAAGGAGAATTAATTTAGCGACCGCATGCGCTTTAAGAACGGATGCGCATGTAGTAAGCCTAAAAGGAGAATGAATTTAGCAATCACGTGTCTTTCGAACCCGGGGATGTGCAAGTAAGCCTCCAAGGAGAATAAATTTAGTGATCGCTTGCGCTTTAAGCACGGATGCGCATGCAGTAAGCCTCCAAGGAGAATAAATTTAGCAATCACGTGTCTTTCGAACACGGGGATGTGTAAGTAAGACTCCAAGGAGAATAAATTTAGCAATCACGTGTCTTTCGAACACTGGGATGTGCAAATAAGCCTCCAAGGAGAATAAATTTAGCAATCACGTGTCTTTCGAACACAGGGATGTCCAAGCAAGCCTCCAAGGAGAATAAATTTAGTGATTGCGTGCGCTTTAAGCTTGGATGCGCATTCGGTAAGCCTCCAAGTAAAATAAATTTAGTAATCATGTATTTTTCGAACACAGGGATGTGCAAGTAAGCCTCCAAGGAGAATAAATTTAGTAATCACATGTCTTTCGAACACGTGGATGTGCAAGTAAGCCTCCAAGGAGAATTAAATTTACCAATCACGTGTCTTTCGAACACGGGGATGTGAAAGTAAGCCTCCAAGGAGAATAAATTTAGCGTTTGTGGGGGCTTTAAGCATAGATGTGAATGCAATAAGCCTCCAAGGAGAATAAATTTAGCAATCACGTGCCTTTCGAACACAGGGATGTGCAAGTAAGCCTCCAAGGAGAATAAATTTAGCGATCGCGTCCGCGTTAAGCACAGATGCGCAAGTAGAAAGCCTCCAAGGAGAATCAATTTATTAATCACGTGTCTTTCGAACACGGGGATGTGCAAGTAAGCCTCCAAGGAGAATAAATATAGTAATCATGTGTCTTTCGAACACGGGGATGTGCAAATAAGCCTCCAAGGAGAATAAATTTAGCAATCACGTGTCTTTCAAACACGGGGATGTGCAAGTAAGCCTCCAAGGAGCATAAATTTAGTGATCGCGTGCGCTTTAAGCACAGATGCACATGCAGTGAGCCTCCAAGGAGAATAAATTTAGCAATGACGTGTCTTTCGAACACGGGGATTGCAAGTAAGCCTCCAAGGAGAATTAATTTATCCACCGCATGCGCTTTAAGAACGGATGTGCATGCAGTAAGCCTAAAAGGAGAATGAATTTAGCAATCACGTGTCTTTCGAACCCGGGGATGTGCAAGTAAGCCTCCAAGGAAAATAAATTTAGGAATCACGTGTCTTTCGAACACGGGGATGTGTAAGTAAGCCTCCAAGGAGAATAAATTTAGTAATCACATATCTTTTGAACACGTGGATGTGCAAGTAAGCTTCCAAGGAGAATTAAATTTACCAATCACGTGTCTTTCGAACACGGGGATGTGCAAGTAAGCCTACAAGGAGAATAAATTTAGCGTTTGTGGGGGCTTTAAGCACAGATGTGAATGCAATAAGGCTCCAAGGAGAATAAATTTAGTAATCACGTGCCTTTCGAACACAGGGATGTGCAAGTAAGCCTCCAAGGAGAATAAATTTAGCGATCGCGTGCGCTTTAAGAACGGATGCGCAAGTAGTAAGCCTCCAAGGAGAATAAATTTATTAATCACGTGTCTTTTGAACGCGGGGATGTGCAAGTAAGCCTCCACAAAGAATAAATATAGTAATCATGTGTCTTTCGAACACGGGGATGTGCAAATAAGCCTCCAAGGAGAATAAATTTAGCAATCACGTGTCTTTCAAACACGGGGATGTGCAAGTAAGCCTCCAAGGAGCATAAATTTAGTGATCGCGTGCGCTTTAAGCACAGATGCACATGCAGTAAGCCTCCAAGGAGAATAAATTTAGCAATGACGGGTCTTTCGAACACGGGGATGTGCAAGTAAGCCTCCAAGGAGAATTAATTTAGCGACCGCATGCGCTTTAAGAACGGATGCGCATGTAGTAAGCCTAAAAGGAGAATGAATTTAGCAATCACGTGTCTTTCGAACCCGGGGATGTGCAAGTAAGCCTCCAAGGAGAATAAATTTAGTGATCGCTTGCGCTTTAAGCACGGATGCGCATGCAGTAAGCCTCCAAGGAGAATAAATTTAGCAATCACGTGTCTTTCGAACACGGGGATGTGTAAGTAAGACTCCAAGGAGAATAAATTTAGCAATCACGTGTCTTTCGAACACTGGGATGTGCAAATAAGCCTCCAAGGAGAATAAATTTAGCAATCACGTGTCTTTCGAACACAGGGATGTCCAAGCAAGCCTCCAAGGAGAATAAATTTAGTGATTGCGTGCGCTTTAAGCTTGGATGCGCATTCGGTAAGCCTCCAAGTAAAATAAATTTAGTAATCATGTGTTTTTCGAACACAGGGATGTGCAAGTAAGCCTCCAAGGAGAATAAATTTAGTAATCACATGTCTTTCGAACACGTGGATGTGCAAGTAAGCCTCCAAGGAGAATTAAATTTACCAATCACGTGTCTTTCGAACACGGGGATGTGAAAGTAAGCCTCCAAGGAGAATAAATTTAGCGTTTGTGGGGGCTTTAAGCATAGATGTGAATGCAATAAGCCTCCAAGGAGAATAAATTTAGCAATCACGTGCCTTTCGAACACAGGGATGTGCAAGTAAGCCTCCAAGGAGAATAAATTTAGCGATCGCGTGCGCGTTAAGCACAGATGCGCAAGTAGAAAGCCTCCAAGGAGAATCAATTTATTAATCACGTGTCTTTCGAACACGGGGATGTGCAAGTAAGCCTCCAAGGAGAATAAATATAGTAATCATGTGTCTTTCGAACACGGGGATGTGCAAATAAGCCTCCAAGGAGAATAAATTTAGCAATCACGTGTCTTTCAAACACGGGGATGTGCAAGTAAGCCTCCAAGGAGCATAAATTTAGTGATCGCGTGCGCTTTAAGCACAGATGCACATGCAGTGAGCCTCCAAGGAGAATAAATTTAGCAATGACGTGTCTTTCGAACACGGGGATTGCAAGTAAGCCTCCAAGGAGAATTAATTTATCCACCGCATGCGCTTTAAGAACGGATGTGCATGCAGTAAGCCTAAAAGGAGAATGAATTTAGCAATCAAGTGTCTTTCGAACCCGGGGATGTGCAAGTTAGCCTCCAAGGAAAATAAATTTAGGAATCACGTGTCTTTCGAACACGGGGATGTGTAAGTAAGCCTCCAAGGAGAATAAATTTAGTAATCACATATCTTTCGAACACGTGGATGTGCAAGTAAGCTTCCAAGGAGAATTAAATTTACCAATCACGTGTCTTTCGAACACGGGGATGTGCAAGTAAGCCTACAAGGAGAATAAATTTAGCGTTTGTGGGGGCTTTAAGCACAGATGTGAATGCAATAAGGCTCCAAGGAGAATAAATTTAGTAATCACGTGCCTTTCGAACACAGGGATGTGCAAGTAAGCCTCCAAGGAGAATAAATTTAGCGATCGCGTGCGCTTTAAGAACGGATGCGCAAGTAGTAAGCCTCCAAGGAGAATAAATTTATTAATCACGTGTCTTTCGAACGCGGGGATGTGCAAGTAAGCCTCCACAAAGAATAAATATAGTAATCATGTGTCTTTCGAACACGGGGATGTGCAAATAAGCCTCCAAGGAGAATAAATTTAGCAATCACGTGTCTTTCAAACACGGGGATGTGCAAGTAAGCCTCCAAGGAGCATAAATTTAGTGATCGCGTGCGCTTTAAGCACAGATGCACATGCAGTAAGCCTCCAAGGAGAATAAATTTAGCAATGACGGGTCTTTCGAACACGGGGATGTGCAAGTAAGCCTCCAAGGAGAATTAATTTAGCGACCGCATGCGCTTTAAGAACGGATGCGCATGTAGTAAGCCTAAAAGGAGAATGAATTTAGCAATCACGTGTCTTTCGAACCCGGGGATGTGCAAGTAAGCCTCCAAGGAGAATAAATTTAGTGATCGCTTGCGCTTTAAGCACGGATGCGCATGCAGTAAGCCTCCAAGGAGAATAAATTTAGCAATCACCTGTCTTTCGAACACGGGGATATGTAAGTAAGACTCCAAGGAGAATAAATTTAGCAATCACGTGTCTTTCGAACACTGGGATGTGCAAATAAGCCTCAAAGGAGAATAAATTTAGCAATCACGTGTCTTTCGAACACAGGGATGTCCAAGCAAGCCTCCAAGGAGAATAAATTTAGTGATTGCGTGCGCTTTAAGCTTGGATGCGCATTCGGTAAGCCTCCAAGTAAAATAAATTTAGTAATCATGTGTTTTTCGAACACAGGGATGTGCAAGTAAGCCTCCAAGGAGAATAAATTTAGTAATCACATGTCTTTCGAACACGTGGATGTGCAAGTAAGCCTCCAAGGAGAATTAAATTTACCAATCACGTGTCTTTCGAACACGGGGATGTGAAAGTAAGCCTCCAAGGAGAATAAATTTAGCGTTTGTGGGGGCTTTAAGCATAGATGTGAATGCAATAAGCCTCCAAGGAGAATAAATTTAGCAATCACGTGCCTTTCGAACACAGGGATGTGCAAGTAAGCCTCCAAGGAGAATAAATTTAGCGATCGCATGCGCTTTAAGCACGGATGCGCAAGTAGTAAGCCTCCAAGGAGAATAAATTTATTAATCACGTGTCTTTCGAACACGGGGATGTGCAAGTAAGCCTCCACGGAGAATAAATATAGTAATCATGTGTCTTTCAAACACGGGGATGTGCAAATAAGCCTCCAAGGAGAATAAATTTAGCAATCCCGTGTCTTTCAAACACGGGGATGTGCAAGTAAGCCTCCAAGGAGCATAAATTTAGTGATCGCGTGCGCTTTAAGCACAGATGCACATGCAGTAAGCGTCCAAGGAGAATAAATTTAGCAATGACGTGTCTTTCGAACACGGGGATGTGCAAGTAAGCCTCCAAGGAGAATTAATTTAGCGACCGCATGCGCTTTAAGAACGGATGCTCATGCAGTAAGCCTAAAAGGAGAATAAATTTTGCAATCACGTGTCTTTCGAACCCGGGGATGTGCAAGTAAGCCTCCAAGGAGAATAAATTTAGTGATCGCGTGCGCTTTAAGCACGGATGCGCATGCAGTAAGCCTCCAAGGAGAATAAATTTAGGAATCACGTGTCTTTCGAACACGGGGATGTGTAAGCCAGCCTCCAAGGAAAATAAATTTAGCAATCACGTGTCTTTCGAACACGGGGATGTGCAAATATGCCTCCAAGGAGAATAAATTTAGCAATCACGTGTCTTTCGAACACAGGGATGTCCAAGCAAGCCTCCAAGGAGAATAAATTTAGTGATTGCGTGCGCTTTAAGCTTGGATGCGCATGCGGTAAGCCTCCAAGTAAAATAAATTTAGCAATCATGTGTTTTTCGAACACAGGGATGTGCAAGTAAGCCTCCAAGGAGAATAAATTTAGTAATCACATGTCTTTCGAACACATGGATGTGAAAGTAAGCCTCCAAGGAGAATTAAATTTACCAATCACGTGTCTTTTGATCACGGGGATGTGAAAGTAAGCCTCCAAGGAGAATAAATTTAGCGTTTGTGGGGGCTTTAAGCATAGATGTGAATGCAATAAGCCTCCAAGGAGAATAAAGTTAGGAATCACGTGCCTTTCGAACACAGGGATGTGCAAGTAAGCCTCCAAGGAGAATAAATTTAGCGATCGCATGCGCTTTAAGCTCGGATGCGCAAGTAGTAAGCCTCCAAGGAGAATAAATTTAGCAATCACGTGTCTTTCAAACACGGGGATGTGCAAGTAAGCCTCCAAGGAGCATAAATTTAGTGATCGCGTGCGCTTTAAGCACAGATGCACATGCAGTAAGCCTCCAAGGAGAATAAATTTAGCAATGACGGGTCTTTCGAACACGGGGATGTGCAAGTAAGCCTCCAAGGAGAATTAATTTAGCGACCGCATGCGCTTTAAGAACGGATGCGCATGTAGTAAGCCTAAAAGGAGAATGAATTTAGCAATCACGTGTCTTTCGAACCCGGGGATGTGCAAGTAAGCCTCCAAGGAGAATAAATTTAGTGATCGCTTGCGCTTTAAGCACGGATGCGCATGCAGTAAGCCTCCAAGGAGAATAAATTTAGCAATCACCTGTCTTTCGAACACGGGGATATGTAAGTAAGACTCCAAGGAGAATAAATTTAGCAATCACGTGTCTTTCGAACACTGGGATGTGCAAATAAGCCTCAAAGGAGAATAAATTTAGCAATCACGTGTCTTTCGAACACAGGGATGTCCAAGCAAGCCTCCAAGGAGAATAAATTTAGTGATTGCGTGCGCTTTAAGCTTGGATGCGCATTCGGTAAGCCTCCAAGTAAAATAAATTTAGTAATCATGTGTTTTTCGAACACAGGGATGTGCAAGTAAGCCTCCAAGGAGAATAAATTTAGTAATCACATGTCTTTCGAACACGTGGATGTGCAAGTAAGCCTCCAAGGAGAATTAAATTTACCAATCACGTGTCTTTCGAACACGGGGATGTGAAAGTAAGCCTCCAAGGAGAATAAATTTAGCGTTTGTGGGGGCTTTAAGCATAGATGTGAATGCAATAAGCCTCCAAGGAGAATAAATTTAGCAATCACGTGCCTTTCGAACACAGGGATGTGCAAGTAAGCCTCCAAGGAGAATAAATTTAGCGATCGCATGCGCTTTAAGCACGGATGCGCAAGTAGTAAGCCTCCAAGGAGAATAAATTTATTAATCACGTGTCTTTCGAACACGGGGATGTGCAAGTAAGCCTCCACGGAGAATAAATATAGTAATCATGTGTCTTTCAAACACGGGGATGTGCAAATAAGCCTCCAAGGAGAATAAATTTAGCAATCCCGTGTCTTTCAAACACGGGGATGTGCAAGTAAGCCTCCAAGGAGCATAAATTTAGTGATCGCGTGCGCTTTAAGCACAGATGCACATGCAGTAAGCGTCCAAGGAGAATAAATTTAGCAATGACGTGTCTTTCGAACACGGGGATGTGCAAGTAAGCCTCCAAGGAGAATTAATTTAGCGACCGCATGCGCTTTAAGAACGGATGCTCATTTAGTAAGCCTAAAAGGAGAATAAATTTAGCAATCACGTGTCTTTCGAACCCGGGGATGTGCAAGTAAGCCTCCAAGGAGAATAAATTTAGTGATCGCGTGCGCTTTAAGCACGGATGCGCATGCAGTAAGCCTCCAAGGAGAATAAATTTAGGAATCACGTGTCTTTCGAACACGGGGATGTGTAAGTAAGCCTCCAAGGAAAATACATTTAGCAATCACGTGTCTTTCGAACACGGGGATGTGCAAATATGCCTCCAAGGAGAATAAATTTAGCAATCACGTGTCTTTCGAACACAGGGATGTCCAAGCAAGCCTCCAAGGAGAATAAATTTAGTGATTGCGTGCGCTTTAAGCTTGGATGCGCATGCGGTAAGCCTCCAAGTAAAATAAATTTAGCAATCATGTGTTTTTCGAACACAGGGATGTGCAAGTAAGCCTCCAAGGAGAATAAATTTAGTAATCACATGTCTTTCGAACACATGGATGTGAAAGTAAGCCTCCAAGGAGAATTAAATTTACCAATCACGTGTCTTTTGATCACGGGGATGTGAAAGTAAGCCTCCAAGGAGAATAAATTTAGCGTTTGTGGGGGCTTTAAGCATAGATGTGAATGCAATAAGCCTCCAAGGAGAATAAAGTTAGGAATCACGTGCCTTTCGAACACAGGGATGTGCAAGTAAGCCTCCAAGGAGAATAAATTTAGCGATCGCATGCGCTTTAAGCTCGGATGCGCAAGTAGTAAGCCTCCAAGGAGAATAAATTTAGCAATCACGTGTCTTTCAAACACGGGGATGTGCAAGTAAGTCTCCAAGGAGCATAAATTTAGTGATCGCGTGCGCTTTAAGCACAGATGCACATGCAGTAAGCGTCCAAGGAGAATAAATTTAGCAATGACGTGTCTTTCGAACACGGGGATGCGCAAGTAAGCCTCCAAGGAGAATTAATTTAGCGACCGCATGCGCTTTAAGAACGGATGCTCATGCAGTAAGCCCAAAAGGAGAATGAATTTAGCAATCACGTGTCTTTCGAACCCGGGATGTGCAAGTAAGCCTCCAAGGAGAATAAATTTAGCGATCGCGTGCGCTTTAAGCACGGATGCGCATGCAGTAAGCCTCCAAGGAGAATAAATTTAGGGATCACGTGTCTTTCGAACACGGGGATGTGTAAGTAAGCCTCCAAGGAAAATAAATTTAGCAATCACGTGTCTTTCGAACACGGGGATGTGCAAATATGCCTCCAAGGAGAATAAATTTAGCAATCACGTGTCTTTCGAACACAGGGATGTCCAAGCAAGCCTCCAAGGAGAATAAATTTAGTGATTGCGTGCGCTTTAAGCTTGGATGCGCATGCGGTAAGCCTCCAAGTAAAATAAATTTAGCAATCATGTGTTTTTCGAACACAGGGATGTGCAAGTGAGCCTCCAAGGAGAATAAATTTAGTAATCACATGTCTTTCGAACACATGGATGTGAAAGTAAGCCTCCAAGGAAAATTAAATTTACCAATCACGTGTCTTTCGAACACGGGGATGTGAAAGTAAGCCTCCAAGGAGAATAAATTTAGCGTTTGTGGGGGCTTTAAGCATAGATGTGAATGCAATAAGCCTCCAAGGAGAATAAAGTTAGGAATCACGTGCCTTTCGAACACAGGGATGTGCAAGTAAGCCTCCAAGGAGAATAAATTTAGCGATCGGATGCGCTTTAAGCACGGATGCGCAAGTAGTAAGCCTCCAAGGAGAATAAATTTATTAATCACGTGTCTTTCGAACACGGGGATGTGCAAGTAAGCCTCCAAGGAGAATAAATATAGCAATCACTTGTCTTTCGAACATGGGGATGTGCAAATAAGCCTCAACGAAGAATAAATTTAGCAATCACGTGTCTTTTGAACCCGGGGATGTGCAAGTAAGCCTCCAAGGAGCATAAATTTAGTGATCGCGTGCGCTTTAAGCACAGATGCACATTCAGTAAGCGTCCAAGGAGAATAAATTTAGCAATGACGTGTCTTTCGAACACGGGGATGTGCAAGTAAGCCTCCAAGGAGAATAAATTTAGCGATCGCATGCGCTTTAAGCTCGGATGCGCAAGTAGTAAGCCTCCAAGGAGAATAAATTTAGCAATCCCGTGTCTTTCAAACACGGGGATGTGCAAGTAAGCCTCCAAGGAGCATAAATTTAGTGATCGCGTGCGCTTTAAGCACAGATGCACATGCAGTAAGCGTCCAAGGAGAATAAATTTAGCAATGACGTGTCTTTCGAACACGGGGATGTGCAAGTAAGCCTCCAAGGAGAATTAATTTAGCGACCGCATGCGCTTTAAGAACGGATGCTCATGCAGTAAGCCTAAAAGGAGAATAAATTTAGCAATCACGTGTCTTTCGAACCCGGGGATGTGCAAGTAAGCCTCCAAGGAGAATAAATTTAGTGATCGCGTGCGCTTTAAGCACGGATGCGCATGCAGTAAGCCTCCAAGGAGAATAAATTTAGGAATCACGTGTCTTTCGAACACGGGGATGTGTAAGTAAGCCTCCAAGGAAAATAAATTTAGCAATCACGTGTCTTTCGAACACGGGGATGTGCAAATATGCCTCCAAGGAGAATAAATTTAGCAATCACGTGTCTTTCGAACACAGGGATGTCCAAGCAAGCCTCCAAGGAGAATAAATTTAGTGATTGTGTGCGCTTTAAGCTTGGATGCGCATGCGGTAAGCCTCCAAGTAAAATAAATTTAGCAATCATGTGTTTTTCGAACACAGGGATGTGCAAGTAAGCCTCCAGGGAGAATAAATTTAGTAATCACATGTCTTTCGAACACATGGATGTGAAAGTAAGCCTCCAAGGAGAATTAAATTTACCAATCACGTGTCTTTTGATCACGGGGATGTGAAAGTAAGCCTCCAAGGAGAATAAATTTAGCGTTTGTGGGGGCTTTAAGCATAGATGTGAATGCAATAAGCCTCCAAGGAGAATAAAGTTAGGAATCACGTGCCTTTCGAACACAGGGATGTGCAAGTAAGCCTCCAAGGAGAATAAATTTAGCGATCGCATGCGCTTTAAGCTCGGATGCGCAAGTAGTAAGCCTCCAAGGAGAATAAATTTAGCAATCACGTGTCTTTCAAACACGGGGATGTGCAAGTAAGTCTCCAAGGAGCATAAATTTAGTGATCGCGTGCGCTTTAAGCACAGATGCACATGCAGTAAGCGTCCAAGGAGAATAAATTTAGCAATGACGTGTCTTTCGAACACGGGGATGCGCAAGTAAGCCTCCAAGGAGAATTAATTTAGCGACCGCATGCGCTTTAAGAACGGATGCTCATGCAGTAAGCCTAAAAGGAGAATGAATTTAGCAATCACGTGTCTTTCGAACTCGGGGATGTGCAAGTAAGCCTCCAAGGAGAATAAATTTAGCGATCGCGTGCGCTTTAAGCACGGATGCGCATGCAGTAAGCCTCCAAGGAGAATAAATTTAGGGATCACGTGTCTTTCGAACACGGGGATGTGTAAGTAAGCCTCCAAGGAAAATAAATTTAGCAATCACGTGTCTTTCGAACACGGGGATGTGCAAATATGCCTCCAAGGAGAATAAATTTAGCAATCACGTGTCTTTCGAACACAGGGATGTCCAAGCAAGCCTCCAAGGAGAATAAATTTAGTGATTGCGTGCGCTTTAAGCTTGGATGCGCATGCGGTAAGCCTCCAAGTAAAATAAATTTAGCAATCATGTGTTTTTCGAACACAGGGATGTGCAAGTGAGCCTCCAAGGAGAATAAATTTAGTAATCACATGTCTTTCGAACACATGGATGTGAAAGTAAGCCTCCAAGGAAAATTAAATTTACCAATCACGTGTCTTTCGAACACGGGGATGTGAAAGTAAGCCTCCAAGGAGAATAAATTTAGCGTTTGTGGGGGCTTTAAGCATAGATGTGAATGCAATAAGCCTCCAAGGAGAATAAAGTTAGGAATCACGTGCCTTTCGAACACAGGGATGTGCAAGTAAGCCTCCAAGGAGAATAAATTTAGCGATCGGATGCGCTTTAAGCAGGGATGCGCAAGTAGTAAGCCTCCAAGGAGAATAAATTTATTAATCACGTGTCTTTCGAACACGGGGATGTGCAAGTAAGCCTCCAAGGAGAATAAATATAGTAATCATGTTTTTTTCGAACACGGGGATGTGCAAATAAGCCTCCAAGGAGAATAAATTTAGCAATCACGTGTCTTTCAAACACGGGGATGTGCAAGTAAGCATCCAAGGAGCATACATTTAGTGATCGCGTGCGCTTTAAGCATAGATGCACATGCAGTATGCGTCCAAGGAGAATAAATTTAGCAATGACGTGTCTTTCGAACACGGGGATGTGCAAGTAAGCCTCCAAGGAGAATTAATTTAGCGACGGCATGTGCTTTAAGAACGGATGCGCATGCAGTGCGCATGCAGTGCGCATGCAGTAAGCCTAAAAGGAGAATGAATTTAGCAATCACGTGTCTTTCGAACCCGGGGATGTGCAAGTAAGCCTCCAAGGAGAATAAATTTAGTGATCGCGTGCGCTTTAAGCACGGATGCGCATGCAGTAAGCCTCCAAGTAGAATAAATTTAGCAATCACGTGTCTTTCGAACACGGGGATGCATAAGTAAGCCTCCAAAGAGAATAAATTTAGCAATCACGTGTCTTTCGAACACGGGAATGTGCAAATAAGCCTCGAAGGAGAATAAATTTAGCAATCACGTGTCTTTCGAACACAGGGATGTCCAAGCAAGCCTCCAAGGAGAATAAATTTAGTGATTGCGTGCGCTTTAAGCTTGGATGCGCATGCGGTAAGTCTCCAAGTAGAATAAATTTAGCAATAATGTGTTTTTCGAACACAGGGATGTGCAAGTAAGCCTCCAAGCAGAATAAATTTAGTAACCACATGTCTTTCGAACACGGGGATGTGCAAGTAAGCCTCCAAGGAGGATAAATTTACCAATTATGTGTCTTTTGTAGACGGGGATGTGCAAATAAGCCTCCAAGGAGAATAAATTTAGCAATCACGTGTCTTTCGAACACAGGGATATCCAAACAAGCCTACAAGGAGAATAAATTTAGCAATCACAAGTGTTTCGAACACGGGGAAGTGCAAGTAAGCCTCAAGGAGAATAAATTTAGCAATCACGTGTATTTCGAACACGGGGATGTGCAAATAAACCTCAAAGGAGAATAAATTTAGCAATCACGTGTCTTTCGAACATGAGGATGTGCAAGTAACACTCCAAGAAGAATAAATTTAGCGACCGCATACGCTTTAAGCACGAATGCGCATGCAGTAAGCCTCAAAGGAGAATGCATGAATTTAGCAATCATGTGTCTTTCGAACCCGGGGATGTGCAAGTAAGCCTCCATGGAGAATAAATTTAGTGATCGCGTGCGCTTTAAGCACGGATGCGCATCCAGTGAGCCTCCAAGGAGAATAAATTTAGCAATCACTTGTCTTTCGAACACGGGGATGTGTAAGTAAGCCTCCAAGGAGAATAAATTTAGCAATCACGTGTCTTTCGAACACGCGGATGTGCAAATAAGCCTCCAACGAGAATAAATTTAGCAATCACGTTTCTTTCGAACACACGGATGTCCAAGCAAGCCTCCAAGGAGAATAAATTTAGCAATCATATGTCTTTCGAACACGGGAAAGTGCATGTAAGCCTCAAGCTAGGAGAATAAATTTAGTAATCACGTGTCTTTCGAACATGGGGATGTGCAAATAAGCATCAAAGGAGAATAAATTTAGCGACCGCATACACATTAAGCTCGGATGCGCATGCAGTAAGCCTCAAAGGAGAATTTATTTAGCAATCACGTGTCTTTCGAACCCAGGGATGTGCAAGTAAGCCTCCAAGGAGAAAAATTTAGTGATCGCATGCGCTTTAAGCACGGATGCGCATGCACTAAGCCTCCAAGGAGAATAAATTTAGCAATCACGTGTCTTTCGAACACGGGGATGAATAAGTAAGCCTCCAAAGAGAATAAATTTAGCAATCACGTGTCTTTCGAACACGGGGATGTGCAAATAAGCCTCCAAGGAGAATAAATTTAGCAATCGAGTGTCTTTCGAACACAGGGATGTCCAAGCAAGCCTCCAAGGAGAATAAATTTAGTGATTGCGTGTGCTTTAAGCTTGGATGCGCATGCGGTAAGCCTCCAAGTAGAATAAATTTAGCAATCATGTGTTTTTCGAACACAGGGATGTGCAAGTAAGCCTCCAAGGAGGATAAATTTACCAATCACGTGTCTTTCGAACACTGGGATATGCATGTATGCCTCCAAGAAGAATAAATTTTGCGATCGCGTGCGCTTTAAGCACGGATGCGCATGCATTAAGCTTCCTAGGTGAATAAATTTTGCAATCACGTGTCTTTCGAACATTGGGATGTGCAAGTAAGCTTGCGAGGAGAATAAATATGGTGATCGCGTGCGCTTTAAGCACGGATGCGCAAGAGTAAGCCTCGAAGGAGAATAAATTTAGCAATCACATGTCTTTAGAACATGGCGATGTGCAAGTAAGCCTCCATGGAGAATAAATTTAGTAATTACGTCTCTTTTGAAGACGGGGATGTGCAAATAAGCCTCCAAGGAGAATAAATTTAGCAATCACGTGTCTTTCGAACACAGGGATATCCAAACAAGCCTACAGGGAGAATAAATTTAGCAATCACAAGTGTTTCGAACACGGGGAAGTACAATTAAGCCTCAAGGAGAACAAATTTAGCAATCACGTGTATTTCGAACACGGGGATGTGCAAATAAGCCTCAAAGGAGAATAAATTCAGCAATCACGTGTCTTTCGAACATGAGGATGTGCAAGTAACACTCCAAGAAGAATAAATTTAGAGACCGCATACGCTATAAGCACGGATGCGCATGCAGTAAGCCTCAAAGGAGAATGCATGAATTTAGCAATCATGTGTCTTTCGAACCCGGGGATGTGCATGTAAGCCTCCATGGAGAATAAATTTAGTGATCGCGTGCGCTTTAAGCACGGATGCGCATCCAGTAAGCCTCCAAGGAGAATAAATTTAGCAATCACTTGTCTTTCGAACACGGGGATGTGTCAGTAAGCCTCCAAGGAGAATAAATTTAGCAATCACGTGTCTTTCGAACACGCGGATGTGCAAATAAGCTTCCAACGAGAATAAATTTAGCAATCACGTTTCTTTCGAACACACGGATGTCCAAGCAAGCCTCCAAGGAGAATAAATTTAGCAATCATATGTCTTTCGAACACGGGAAAGTGCAAGTAAGCCTCAAGGAGAATAAATTTAGTAATCACGTGTCTTTCGAACACGGGGATGTGCAAATAAGCATCAAAGGAGAATAAATTTAGCAATCACGTGTCTTTCGAACACGGGGATGTGCAAGTAAGCCTCCAAGGAGAATAAATTTAGCGACCGCATACACTTTAAGCTCGGATGCGCATGCAGTAAGCCTCAAAGGAGAATTTATTTAGCAATCACGTGTCTTTCAAACCCGGGGATGTGCAAGTAAGCCTCCAAGGAGAAAAATTTAGTGATCGCATGCGCTTTAAGCACGGATGCGCATGCACTAAGCCTCCAAGGAGAATAAACTTAGCAATCACGTGTCTTTCGAACACGGGGATGTGCAAGTAAGCCTCAAAGGAGAATAAATTTAGCAATCACGAGTCATTCGAAAACGAGGATGTGCAAATACGCCTCAAAGGAGAATAAATTTAGCAATCACGTGTCTTTCGAACACGGGGAAGTGCCAGTAAGCCTCCAAGGAGAATAAATTTAGTGACAGCATACGCTTTAAGGACGGATGCGCATGCAGTAAGCCTCAAAGGAGAATGAATTTAGCAATCACGTGTCTTTCGAACTCGGGGATGTGCAAGTAAGCCTCCAAGGAGAATAAATTTAGCAATCACGTGTCTTTCGAACATGGGGATGTGGAAATAAGCCTCCAACTAGAATAAATTTAGCAATCACGTGTCTTTCGAACACAGGGATGTCCAAGCAAGCCTCCGAGAAGAATAAATTTAGCAATCAAATGTCTTTCGAACACGGGGAAGTGCAATTAAGCCTCAAGGAGAATAAATTTAGCAATCACGTGTCTTTCGAACACGGGGATGTGCAAATAAGCATCAAAGGAGAATAAATTTAGCAATTACGTGTCTTTCGAAAACGCGGATGTGCAAGTAAGCCTCCAAGGAGAATAAATTTAGCGACCGCATACACTTTAAGCACGGATGCGCATGCAGTAAGCCTCAAAGGAGAATGCATGAATTTAGCAATCATGTGTCTTTCGAACCCGGGGATGTGCAAGTAAGCCTCCATGGAGAATAAATTTAGTGATCGCGTGCGCTTTAAGCACGGATGCGCATCCAATAAGCCACCAAGGAG
This sequence comes from Persicaria tinctoria, assembly GCA_037127255.1. NCBI lineage: Eukaryota > Viridiplantae > Streptophyta > Magnoliopsida > Caryophyllales > Polygonaceae > Persicaria > Persicaria tinctoria. Next base: position 39,823,017 of record JBANSL010000001.1, on the reverse strand, counting down.
AATAAATTTAGCAATCACTTGTCTTTCGAACACGGGGATGTGTAAGTAAGCCTCCAAGGAGAATAAATTTAGCAATCACGTGTCTTTTGAACACAGGGATGTCCAAGCAAGCCTCCAAGAAGAATAAATTTAGCAATCAAATGTCTTTCGAACACGGGGAAGTGCAATTAAGCCTCAAGGAGAATAAATTTAGCAATCACCTGTCTTTCGAACACGAGGATGTGCAAATAAGCATCGAAGGAGAATAAATTTAGCAATTACGTGTCTTTCGAACACAGGGATATCCAAACAAGCCTACAAGGAGAATAAATTTAGCAACCACAAGTGTTTCGAACACGGGGAAGTACAAGTAAGCCTCAAGGAGAATAAATTTAGCAATCACGTGTATTTCGAACAGGGGGATGTGCAAATAAGCCTCAAAGGAGAATAAATTTAGCAATCACGTGTCTTTCGAACATGAGGATGTGCAAGTAACACTCCAAGAAGAATAAATTTAGCGACCGCATACGCTATAAGCACGGATGCGCATGCAGTAAGCCTCAAAGGAGAATGCATGAATTTAGCAATCATGTGTCTTTCGAACCCGGGGATGTGCAAGTAAGCCTCCATGGAGAATAAATTTAGTGATCGCGTGCGCTTTAAGCACGGATGCGCATCCAGTAAGCCTCCAAGGAGAATAAATTTAGCAATCACTTGTCTTTCGAACACGGGGATGTGTCAGTAAGCCTCCAAGGAGAATAAATTTAGCAATCACGTGTCTTTCGAACACGCGGATGTGCAAATAAGCTTCCAACGAGAATAATATTAGCAATCACGTTTCTTTCGAACACACGGATGTCCAAGCAAGCCTCCAAGGAGAATAAATTTAGCAATCATATGTCTTTCGAACACGGGAAAGTGCAAGTAAGCCTCAAGGAGAATAAATTTAGTAATCACGTGTCTTTCGAACATGGGGATGTGCAAATAAGCATCAAAGGAGAATAAATTTAGCAATCACGTGTCTTTCGAACACGGGGATGTGCAAGTAAGCCTCCAAGGAGAATAAATTTAGCGACCGCATACACTTTAAGCTCGGATGCGCATGCAGTAAGCCTCAAAGGAGAATTTATTTAGCAATCACGTGTCTTTCAAACCCGGGGATGTGCAAGTAAGCCTCTAAGGAGAAAAATTTAGTGATCGCATGCGCTTTAAGCACGGATGCGCATGCACTAAGCCTCCAAGGAGAATAAACTTAGCAATCACGTGTCTTTCGAACACGGGGATGTGCAAGTAAGCCTCAAAAGAGAATAAATTAAGCAATCACGAGTCATTCGAAAACGAGGATGTGCAAATACGCCTCAAAGGAGAATAAATTTAGCAATCACGTGTCTTTCGAACACGGGGAAGTGCCAGTAAGCCTCCAAGGAGAATAAATTTAGCGACAGCATACGCTTTAAGCACGGATGCGCATGCACTAAGCCTCCAAGGAGAATAAATTTAGCAATCACGGGTCTTTTGAACACGGGGATGTGCAGGTAAGCCTCCAAGGAGAATAAATTTAGCAATCACGTGTCTTTCAAAACCGAGGATGTGCAAATACGCCTCAAAGGAAAATAAATTTAGCAATCACGTGTCTTTCGAACACGGGGATATGCAAATAAGCCTCTAAGGAGAATAAATTTAGCAATCACGTGTCATTCGAAAACGAGGATTTGCACATACGCCTCAAAGGAGAATAAATTTAGCAATCACGTGTCTTTCGAAAACGGGGAAGTGCAACTAAGCCTCCAAGGAGAATGAATTTAGCAATGACGTATCTATCGAACATGAAGATGTGCAAGTAAGCTTTCAAGGTGAATAAATTTAGTGATCGCTTGCCCTTTAAGCACGGATGCACGTGCAGCAAGCCTCCAAGGAGAATAAATTTGGCAATCACGTGTCTTTCGAACACGAGGATGCGCATGCAATAAGCCTCATAGGAGAATAAATTTAGCAATAACATGTCTTTCGAACAAGGGGATGTGCAAATAAGCCTCCAAGGAGAATAAATTTAGCAATCACGTGTCTTTCGAACACAGAGATGTGCAAGTAAGACTCCAAGAAGAATAAATTTAGCGATCGCGTGCGCTTTAAAAAATGATGCGCATGAAGTAAGTCTCCAAGAAGAATAAATTTGGCAATCACGTGTCTTCCGAACACGAGGATGTGCAAGTAAGCCTCCAAGGAGAATAAATTTAGTGATCGCGTGCGCTTTAAGCATGGATGCGCATACACTAAGTCTCCAAGGATAATAAATTTAGCAATCACATGTCTTTCGAACACGGGGAAGTGCAAGTAAGCCTCCATGGAGAAAAAATTTAGCTATCACGTGTCTTTCGAACACGGGGATGTGCAAATATACCTCACAGGAGAATAAATTTAGCAATCACGTGTCTTTCGAACACGGGGATGTGAAAACATGCCTCCAAGGAGAATAAATTTAGTGATCGCGTGCACTTTAAGCACAGATGCGCATGCAGTAAGCCTCCAAGGAGAATAAATTTATCAATCACGTGTCATTCGAACACGAGGATGTGCAAATAAGCCTCAAAGTAGAATAAATTTAACAATCACCTGTCTTCCAAACACAGGGATATGCAAGTAAGCCTCCAAGGAGAATTAATTTTGCGACCGCGTGCGCTTTAAGCACGGATGCGCATGCAGTAACCCTCCAAGGAGAATAAATTCAGCAATCACGTGTCTTTCGAACCTGAGGATGTGCAAGTAAGCCACCAAGGAGAACAAATTTAGCGATCACGTGCGCTTTCAGCACGGATGCGCATGCAGTAAGCCTCCAAGGAGAATAAATTTATTAATAACGTGTCTATCGAACACGGGAATGTGTAAGTAAGCCTCCAAGAAGAATAAATATAGCAATCACGTGCCTTTCGAACACGGGGATGTGCAAATAAGCCTCCAAGGAGAATAAATTTAGTAATCACGTGTCTTTCGGACATGGGGATGTGCAAGTAAGCCTCCAAGGAGCATAAATTTAATGATCGCGTGCGCTTTAAGCACAGATGTGCATGCAATAAGCCTCCAAGGAGATTAAATTTAGCAATCACTTGTCATTCGAACATGGGGATGTGTAAGTAAGCCTCCAAGGAGATTAAATTTAGCAATCACTTGTCTTTCGAAGACGGGGATGTGTAAGTAAGCCTCCAAGGAGAATAAATTTAGCAATTATGTGTGTTTCGAACACGGGGATGTGTAAATAAGCCTCCAAGGAGAATGCATGAATTTAGTAATCATGTGTCTTTCGAACCCGGGGATGTGCAAGTAAGCCTCCATGGAGAATAAATTTAGTGATCGCGTGCGCTTTAAGCACGGATGCGCATCCAATAAGCCACCAAGGAGAATAAATTTAGCAATCACTTGTCTTTCGAACACGGGGATGTGTAAGTAAGCCTCCAAGGAGAATAAATTTAGCAATCACGTGTCTTTTGAACACAGGGATGTCCAAGCAAGCCTCCAAGAAGAATAAATTTAGCAATCAAATGCCTTTCGAACACGGGGAAGTGCAATTAAGCCTCAAGGAGAATAAATTTAGCAATCACGTGTCTTTCGAACACGGGGATGTGCAAATAAGCATCGAAGGAGAATAAATTTAGCAATTACGTGTCTTTCGAAAACGGTGATTTGCAAGTAAGCCTCCAAGGAGAATAAATTTAGCGACCGCATACACTTTAAGCACGGATGCGCATGCAGTAAGCCTCCAAGGAGAATAAATTTAGTGATCGCGTGGGCTTTAAGCACGGATGCGCATGCACAAAGCCTCCAAGGAGAATAAATTTAGCAATCACGGGTCTTTCGAACACGGGGATGTGCAGGTAAGCCTCCAAGGAGAATAAATTTAGCAATCACGTGTCTTTCAAACCCGAGGATGTGCAAATACGCCTCAAAGGAAAATAAATTTAGCAATCACGTGTCTTTCGAACACGGGGATATGCAAATAAGCCTCCAAGGAGAATAAATTTAGCAATCACGTGTCATTCGAAAACGAGGATTTGCACATACGCCTCAAAGGAGAATAAATTTAGCAATCACGTGTCTTTCGAATATGGGGAAGTGCAACTAAGCCTCCAAGGAGAATGAATTTAGCAATCACGTATCTATCGAACACGAAGAAGTGCAAGTAAGCTTTCAAGGTGAATAAATTTAGCAATCACGTATCTATCGAACACGGATGCACATGCAGTAAGCCTCCAAGGAGAATAAATTTGGCAATCACGTGTCTTTCGAACACGAGGATGCGCATGCAATAAGCCTCATAGGAGAATAAATTTAGCAATCACATGTCTTTCGAACAAGGGGATGTGCAAATAAGCCTCCAAGGAGAATAAATTTAGGAATCACGTGTCTTTCGAACGCAGAGATGTGCAAGTAAGACTCCAAGGAGAATAAATTTAGCGATCGCGTGCGCTTTAAAAAATGATGCGAATGAAGTAAGTCTCCAAGAAGAATAAATTTGGCAATCACGTGTCTTCCGATCACGAGGATGTGCAAGTAAGCCTCCAAGGAGAATAAATTTAGTGATCGCGTGCGCTTTAAGCATGGATGCGCATACACTAAGTCTCCAAGGATAATAAATTTAGCAATCACATGTCTTTCGAACACGGGGAAGTGCAAGTAAGCCTCCATGGAGAATAAATTTAGCTATCACGTGTCTTTCGAACACGAGGATATGCAAATAAGCCTCACAGGAGAATAAATTTAGCAATCACGTGTCTTTCGAACACGGGGATGTGAAGGCATGCCTCCAAGGAGAATAAATTTAGTGATCGCGTGCACTTTAAGCACGGATGCGCATGCAGTAAGCCTCCAAGGAGAATAAATTTATCAATCACGTGTCTTTCGAAGACGGGTATGTGCAAGTAAGCTTCCAAGGAGAATAAATTTAGTAATCGCGTGCACTTTAAGCACGGATGCGCATGCAGTAAGCCTCCAAGGAGAATAAATTTATCAATCACGTGGCATTCGAACACGAGGATGTGCAAATAAGCCTCAAAGTAGAATAAATTTAGCAATCATCTGTCTTCAGAACACAGGGATGTGCAAGTAAGCCTCCAAGGAGAATAAATTTTGCGACCGCGTGCGCTTTAAGCACAGATGCGCATGTAGTAAGCCTCCAAGGAGAATAAATTAAGCAATCACGTGTATTTCGAACCCGGGGATGTGCAAGTAAGCCTCCAAGGAGAATAAATTTAGTGATCGCGTGCGCTTTAAGAACGGATGCGCATGCACTAAGCCTCCAAGGAGAATAAAGTTAGCAATCACGTGTCTTTCGAACACAGGTATGAGCAAGTAAGCCTCCACAGAGAATAAATTTAGCATTCACGTATCATTCGAAAACGAGAATGTGCAAATAAGCCTCAAAGGAGAATAAATTTAGCAATCACGTGTCTTTCGAACACGGGGATGTGCAAGTAAGCCTCCAAAGAGAATAAATTTAACGACCGCATACGCTTTAAACACGGATGCGCATGCAGTAAGCCTCAAAGGAGAATGAATTTAGCAATAACGTGTCTTTCGAACCCGGGGATGTGCAAGTAAGCCACCAAGGAGAATAAATTTAGTGATCGCGTGCGCTTTAAGCACGGATGCGCATGCACTAAGCCTCCAAGGAGAATAAAGTTAGCAATCACGTGTCTTTCGAACACGGGGATGTGCAAGTAAGCCTCCAAGGAAAATAAATTTAGCAATCACGTGTCATTCAAAAACGAGGATGTGCAAATAAGCCTCAAAGGAGAATAAATTTAGCAATCACGTGTCTTTCGATCATGGGGATGTGCATGTAAGCCTCTATGGATAATAAATTTAGTGACCGTGGGGGCTTTAAGCACAGAGGCGCATGCAGTAAGCCTCCAAGGAGAATAAATTTAGCAATCACGTGACTTTCGAACACGGGGATGTGCAATTAAGCCTCCAAGGAGAATAAATTTAGCAATCACGTGTCTTTCGAACACGGGGATGTGCAATTAAGCCTCCAAGGAGAATAAATTTTGCGACCGCGTGCGCTTTAAGCACGGATGCGCATGCAGTAAGCCTCCAAGGAGAATAAATTCAGTGATCGCGTGCGCTTTAAGCAGGATGCGCATGCACTAAGTCTCCAAGGAGAATAAATTTAGCAATCCCATGTATTTCGAACACGGGGAAGTGCAAGTAAGCCTCCAAGGAGAATAAATTTAGCTATCACGTGTCTTTCGAACACGGGGATGTGCAAATAAGCCTCACAGGAGAATAAATTTAGAAATCACGTGTCTTTCGAACAAGGGGATGTGAAAGCATCCCTCCAAGGAGAATAAATTTAGCGACCGCATGCGCTTTAAGCACGGATGCGCATGCAGTAAGTCTCAAAGGAGAATAAATTTAACAATCACGTGTCTTTCGATGTCGGGGATGTGCAAGTAAGCTTCCAAGGAGAATAAATTTAGTAATCGCGTGCACTTTAAGCACGGATGCGCATGCAGTAAGCCTCCAAGGATAATAAATTTATCAATCACGTGGCATTCGAACACGAGGATGTGAAAATAAGCCTCAAAGTAGAATAAATTTAGCAATCATCTGTCTTCAGAACACAGGGATGTGCAAGTAAGCCTCCAAGGAGAATAAATTTTGCGACCGTGTGCGCTTTAAGCACAGATGCGCATGTAGTAAGCCTCCAAGGAGAATAAATTAAGCAATCACGTGCCTTTCGAACATGAGGATGTGCAAGTAAGCCACCAAGGAGAACAAAATTAGCGATCACGTGTGCTTTCAGGACGGATGCGCGCATGCACTAAGCTTCCAAGGAGAATAAAGTTAGCAATCACGTGTGTTTCGAACACAGGTATGAGCAAGTAAGCCTCGAGGGAGAATAAATTTATCATTCACGTGTCATTCGAAAACGAGAATGTGCAAATAAGCCTCAAAGGAGAATAAATTTAGCAATCACGTGTCTTTCGAACACGGGGATGTGAAAATAAGCCTCAAACGAGAATAAATTTAGCAATCACGTGTCTTTCGAACACGGGGATGTACAAGTAAGCCTCCAAAGAGAATAAATTTAACGACCGCATACGCTTTAAGCACGGATGCGCATGCAGTAAGCCTCGAAGGAGAATGAATTTAGCAATAACGTGTCTTTCGAACCCGGGGATGTGCAAGTAAGCCTCCAAGGAGAATAAATTTAGTGATCGCGTGCGCTTTAAGCACGGATGCGCATGCACTAAGCCTCCAAGGAGAATAAAGTTAGCAATCACGTGTCTTTCGAACACGGGGATGTGCAAGTAAGCCTCCAAGGAAAATAAATTTAGCAATCACGTGTCATTCGAAAACGAGGATGTGCAAATAAGCCTCAAAGGAGAATAAATTTAGCAATCACGTGTCTTTCGAACATGGGGATGTGCATGTAAGCCTCTATGGATAATAAATTTAGCGACCATGGGGGCTTTAAGCACAGATGCGCATGCAGTAAGCCTCCAAGGAGAATAAATTTAGCAATCACGTGACTTTCGAACACGGGGATGTGCAAGTAAGCCTCCAAGAAGAATAAATTTAGCTATCAAGTGTCTTTTGAACACGGGGATGTGCAAGCAAGCCTCCAAGGAGATTGAATTTAGCGATTACGTGCGCTTTAAGCTTGGATGCGCATGCAGTAAGCGTCCAAAGAGAATAAATTTAGCAATCACGTGTTTTTCGAACATGGGGATGTGCAAGTAAGCCTCCAAGGAGAATAAATTTAGCAATCACGTGTCATTCGAAAATGAGGATGTGCAAATAAGCCTCAAAGGAGAATAAATTTAGCAATCACGTGTCTTTCGAACACGGGAATGTGCAACTAAGCCTCCAAGGAGAATAAATTTAGCGATCGTGGGGGCTATAAGCACAGATGCGCATGAAATAAGCCTCCAAGGAGAATAAATTTATTATTCACGTGTCTTTCAAACACGGGGAAGTGCAAGTAAGCCTCCAAGGAGAATGAATTTAGAATCACGTGTCTATCGAACACGGGGATGTGCAAGTAATCTTCCAAGGTGAATAAATTTAGCGATCGCTTGCGCTTTAAGCACGGATGCACATGCAGTAAGCCTCCAAGGAGAATAAATTTGGCAATCACGTGTCTTTCGTACACGAGGATGTGCAAGTAGTCCTCAAAGGAGAATAAATTTAGTGATCGCGTGCGCTTTAAGCATGGATGCACATGCAATAAGCCTCATAGGAGAATAAATTTAGCAATCACATGTCTTTCGAACAAGGGGAAGTGCAAGTAAGCCTCCAAGGAGACAAATTTAACAATCACGTGTCTATCGACCACGGGGATGTGCAAATAAGCCTCCAAGGAGAATAAATTTAGCAATCACGTGTCTTTCGAACACGGAGATGTGCAAGTAAGACTCCAAGGAGAATAAATTTAGCGATCGCGTGCGCTTTAAAAAATGATGCGCATGAAGTAAGTCTCCAAGGAGAATAAATTTAGCAATCACATGTCTTTCGAACATGGGGATGTGCAATTATGTTTCGTAGGAGAATAAATTTAGCAATCACGTGTCTTCCGAACACGAGGATGTGCAAGTAAACGTCCAAGGAGAATAAATTTAGTGATCGCGTGCGCTTTAAGCATGGATGCGCATGCACTAAGTCTCCAAGGATAAATTTAGCAATCCCATGTCTTTCGAACACGGGGAAGTGCAAGTAAGCCTCCAAGGAGAATAAATTTAGCTATCACGTGTCTTTCGAACACGGGGATGTGTAAATAAGCCTCACATGAGAATAAATTTAGCAATCACGTGTCTTTCGAACACATGGATGTGAAGGCATGCCTCCAAGGAGAATAAATTTAGTGATCGCGTGCACTTTAAGCACGGATGCGCATGCAGTAAGCCTCCAAGGAGAATAAATTTATCAATCACGTGTCATTCGAAAACGAGGATGTGCAAATAAGCCTCAAAGTAGAATAAATTTAGCAATCACCTGTCTTGCGAAGACAGGGATGTGCAAGTAAGCCTCCAAGGAGAATAAATTTTGCGACCGCGTGCGCTTTAAGCACGGATGCGCATGCAGTAAGCCTACAAGGAGAATAGATTCAGCGATCACGTGTCTTTCGAACACGAGGATGTGCAAGTAAGCCACCAAGGCGAACAAATTTAGCGATCACGTGCGCTTTCAGCACGGATGCGCATGCAGTAAGCCTCCAAGGAGAATAAATTTATTAATAACGTGTCTATCGAACACGGGAATGTGTAAGTAAGCTTCCAAGAAGAATAAATATAGCAATCACCTGCCTTTCGAACACGGGGATGTACAAATAAGACTCCAAGGAGAATAAATTTAGTAATCATGTGTCTTTCGAACACGGGGATGTGCAAGTAAGCCTCCAAGGAGCATAAATTTAATGATCGCGTGCGCTTTAAGCACAGATGCGCATGCAGTAAGCCTCCAAGGAGATTAAATTTAGCAATCACTTGTCTTTCGAACACGGGGATGTGTAAGTAAGCCTCCAAGGAGAATAAATTTAGCAATTATGTGTCTTTCGAACACGGAGATGTGCAAATAAGCCTCCAAGGAGAATAAATTTAGCAATCACGTGTCTTTCGAACACAGGGATCTCCAAGCAAGCCTCCAAGGAGAATAAATTTAGCAATCATATGTCTTTCGAACACGGGGAAGTGCAAGTAAGCCTCAAGGAGAATAAATTTAGCAATCACGTGTCTTTCGAACACGGGGATGTGCTAATAAGCATCAAAGGAGAATAAATTTAGCAATCACGTGTCTTTCGAACATGGGGATGTGCAAGTAAGCCTCAAATGAGAATAAATTTAGTGACCGCATACGCTTTAAGCATGGATACGCATGCAGTAAGCCTTAAAGGAGAATGAATTTAGCAATCACGTGTCTTTCGAACCCGGGGATGTGCAAGTAAGCCTCCAAGGAGAATAAATTTAGTGATCGCGTGCGCTTTAAGCACGGATGCGCATGCACTAAGCCTCTAAGGAGAATAAACTTAGAAATCCCGTGTCTTTCGAACACGAGGATGTGCAAGTAAGCATCCGAGGAGAATAAATTTAGCACTCACGTGTCATTCGAAAACAAGGATGTGCAAATAAGCCTCATAGGAGAACAAAATTAACAATCACGTGTCTATCGAACACGGGGATGTGCAAATAAGCCTCCAAGGTGAATAAATTTAGCAATCATGTGTCTTTCGAACACGGAGATGTGCAAGTAAGCCTCAAAGGAGAATAAATTTAGCGATCGCGTGCGCTTTAAAAAATGATGCGCATGAAGTAAGTCTCCAAGGAGAATAAATTTAGCAATCACGTGTCTTTCGAACACGGGGATGAGCAATTATGTCTCCTAGGATAATAAATTTAGCAATCACGTATCTTTCGAACACGAGAATGTGCAAGTAAGCCTCCAAGGAGAATAAATTTAGTGATCGCGTTCGCTTTAAGCATGGATGCGCATGCACTAAGTCTCCAAGGAGAATAAATTTATCAATCCCATGTCTTTCGAATACGGGAAAGTGCAAGTAAGCCTCCAAGGAGAATAAATTTAGCTATCACGTGTCTTTCGAACACGGGGATGTGCAAATAAGCCGCACAGGAGAATAAATTTAGCAATCACGTGTCTTTCGAACAAGGGGATGTGAAAGCATGCCTCCAAGGAGAATAAATTTAGCGACCGGATGCGCTTTAAGCATGGATGCGCATGCAGTAAGTCTCAAAGGAGAATAAATTTAACAATCACGTGTCTTTCGAAGACGGGGATGTGGAAGTAAGCTTCCAAGGAGAATAAATTTAGTGATCGCGTGCACTTTAAGCACGGATGCGCATGCAGTAAGCCTCCAAGGAGAATAAATTTATCAATCACGTGGCATTCGAACACGAGGACGTGCAAATAAGCCTCAAAGTAGAATATATTTAGCAATCATCTTTCTTCAAAACACAGGGATTTGCAAGTAAGCCTCCAAGGAGAATAAATTTTGCGACCGCATGCGCTTTAAGCACAGATGCGCATGCAGTAAGCCTCCAAGGAGAATAAATTAAGCAATCACGTGCCTTTCGAACACGATGATGTGCAAGTAAGCCACCAAGGAGAACAAATTTAATGATCACGTGCGCTTTCAGCACGGATGCGCGCATGCAGTAAGCCTCAAAGGAGAATAAATTTGGCAATCACGTGTCTTTCGTACACGAGGATGTGCAAGTAGTCCTCAAAGGAGAATAAATTTAGTGATCGCGTGCGCTTTAAGCATGGATGCGCATGCAATAAGCCTCATAGGAGAATAAATTTAGCAATCACATGTCTTTCGAACAAGGGGAAGTGCAAGTAAGCCTCCAAGGAGATAAATTTAACAATCACGTGTCTATCGAACACGGAGATGTGCAAATAAGCCTCCAAGGAGAATAAATTTAGGAATCACGTCTCTTTCGAACAAGGAGATGTGCAAGTAAGACTCCAAGGAGAATAAATTTAGCGATCGCGTGCGCTTTAAAAAATGATGCGCATGAAGTAAGTCTCCAACGAGAATAAATTTAGCAATCACATGTCTTTCGAACATGGGGATGTGCAATTAAGTCTCCTAGGAGAATAAATTTAGCAATCACGTGTCTTCCGAACACGAGGATGTGCAAGTAAGCCTCCAAGGAGAATAAATTTAGTGATCGCGTGCGCTTTAAGCATGGATGCGCATGCAGTAAGTCTCCAAGGATAATAAATTTAGCAATCCCATGTCTTTCGAACACGGGGAAGTGCAAGTGAGCCTCCAAGGAGAATAAATTTAGCTATCACGTGTCTTTCGAACACGGGGATGTGCAAATGAGCCTCACATGAGAATAAATTTAGCAATCACGTGTCTTTCGAACACGGGGATGTGAAAGCATGCCTCCAAGGAGAATAAATTTAGTGATCGCGTGCACTTTAAGCACGGATGCGCATGCAGTAAGCCTCCAAGGAGAATAAATTTATCAATCATGTGTCATTCGAACACGAGGATGTGCAAATAAGCCTCAAAGTAGAATAAATTTAGCAATCACCTGTCTTCCGAACACAGGGATGTGCAAGTAAGCCTCCAAGGAGAATAAATTTTGCGACCGCGTGCGCTTTAAGCACGGATGCGCATGCAGTAAGCCTCCAAGGAGAATAAATTTAGCAATCACGTGTCTTTCGAACACGGAGATGTGCAAGTAAGCCGCAAAGGAGAATAAATTTAGCGATCGCGTGCGCTTTAAAAAATGATGCGCATGAAGTAAGTCTCCAAGGAGAATAAATTTAGCAATCATGAGTCATTCGAACACGGGGATGAGCAATTATGTTTCCTAGGATAATAAATTTAGCAATCACGTATCTTTCGAACACGAGAATGTGGAAGTAAGCGTCCAAGGAGAATAAATTTAGTGATCGCGTGCGCTTTAGGCATGGATGCGCATGCACTAAGTCTCCAAGTAGAATAAATTTAGCAATCCCATGTCTTTCGAACACGGGGAAGTGCAAGTAAGCCTCCAAGGAGAATAAATTTAGCTATCACGTGTCTTTCGAACACGGGGATGTGCAAATAAGCCTCACAGGAGAATAAATTTAGCAATCACGTGTCTTTCGAACAAGGGGATGTGAAAGCATGCCTCCAAGGAGAATAAATTTAGCGACCGCATGCGCTTTAAGCATGGATGCGCATGCAGTAAGCCTCCAAGGAGAATAAATTTATCAATCACATGGCATTCGAACACGAGGACGTGCAAATAAGCCTCAAATTAGAATAAATTTAGCAATCATCTGTCTTCAGAACACAGGCATTTGCAAGTAAGCCTCCAAGGAGAATAAATTTTGCGACCGCGTGCGCTTTAAGCACAGATGCGCATGCAGTAAGCCTCCAAGGAGAATAAATTAAGCAATCACGTGCCTTTCGAACACGAGGATGTGCAAGTAAGCCACCAAGGAGAACAAATTTAGCGATCACATGCGCTTTCAGCACGGATGCGCGCATGCAGTAAGCCTCAAAGGAGAATGAATTTAGCAATCACGTGTATTTCGAACCCGGGGATGTGCAAGTAAGCCTCCAAGGAGAATAAATTTATCAATCATGTGTCATTCGAACACGAGGATGTGCAAATAAGCCTCAAAGTAGAATAAATTTAGCAATCACCTGTCTTCCGAACACAGGGATGTGCAAGTAAGCCTCCAAGGAGAATAAATTTTGCGACCGCGTGCGCTTTAAGCACGGATGCGCATGCAGTAAGCCTCCAAGGAGAATAAATTTAGCAATCACGTGTCTTTCGAACACGGAGATGTGCAAGTAAGCCGCAAAGGAGAATAAATTTAGCGATCGCGTGCGCTTTAAAAAATGATGCGCATGAAGTAAGTCTCCAAGGAGAATAAATTTAGCAATCATGAGTCATTCGAACACGGGGATGAGCAATTATGTTTCCTAGGATAATAAATTTAGCAATCACGTATCTTTCGAACACGAGAATGTGGAAGTAAGCGTCCAAGGAGAATAAATTTAGTGATCGCGTGCGCTTTAGGCATGGATGCGCATGCACTAAGTCTCCAAGTAGAATAAATTTAGCAATCCCATGTCTTTCGAACACGGGGAAGTGCAAGTAAGCCTCCAAGGAGAATAAATTTAGCTATCACGTGTCTTTCGAACACGGGGATGTGCAAATAAGCCTCACAGGAGAATAAATTTAGCAATCACGTGTCTTTCGAACAAGGGGATGTGAAAGCATGCCTCCAAGGAGAATAAATTTAGCGACCGCATGCGCTTTAAGCATGGATGCGCATGCAGTAAGCCTCCAAGGAGAATAAATTTATCAATCACATGGCATTCGAACACGAGGACGTGCAAATAAGCCTCAAATTAGAATAAATTTAGCAATCATCTGTCTTCAGAACACAGGCATTTGCAAGTAAGCCTCCAAGGAGAATAAATTTTGCGACCGCGTGCGCTTTAAGCACAGATGCGCATGCAGTAAGCCTCCAAGGAGAATAAATTAAGCAATCACGTGCCTTTCGAACACGAGGATGTGCAAGTAAGCCACCAAGGAGAACAAATTTAGCGATCACATGCGCTTTCAGCACGGATGCGCGCATGCAGTAAGCCTCAAAGGAGAATGAATTTAGCAATCACGTGTATTTCGAACCCGGGGATGTGCAAGTAAGCCTCCAAGGAGAATAAATTTAGTGATCGCGTGCGCATTAAAAACGGATGCGCATGCACTAAGCCTCCAAGGAGAATAAAGTTAGCAATCACGTGTCTTTCGAACACAGGCATGTGCAAGTAAGCCTCCAAGGAGAATAAATTTAGCATTCACGTGTCATTCGAAAACGAGGATGTGCAAATTAGCCTCAAAGGAGAATAAATTTAGCAATCACGTGTCTTTCGAACACGGGGATGTGCAAATAAGCCTCAAAGGAGAATAAATTTAGCAATCACGTGTCTTTCGAACACGAGGATGTGCAAGTAAGCCTCCAAGGAGAATAAATTTAGCGACCGCATACGCTTTAAGCACGGATGCGCATGCAGTAAGCCTCAAAGGAGAATGAATTTAGCAATCACGTGTTTTTCGAACCCGGGGATTTGCAAGTAAGCCTCCAAGGAGAATAAATTTAGTGATCGCGTGCGCTTTAAGCACGGATGCGCATGCACTAAGCCTCCAAGGAGAATAAAGTTAGCAATCACGTGTCTTTCGAACACGGGGATATGCAAGTAAGCCTCCAAGGAAAATAAATTTAGCAATCACGTGTCATTCGAAAACGAGGATGTACAAATAAGCCTCAAATTAGAATAAATTTGGCAATCACGTGTCTTTCGAACATAGGGATGTGCATGTAAGCCTCTAAGGAGAATAAATTTAGCGATCGTGGGGGCTTTAAGCACAGATGCGCACGCAGTAAGCCTCCAAGGAGGATAAATTTAGCAATCACATGACTTTCGAACACGGGGATGTTGAAGTAAGCCTCCAAGGAGAATAAATTTAGCAATCAAGTGTCTTTCGAACACTGGGATGTGCAAGCAAGCCTCTAAGGAGAATAAATTTAGCGATTACGTGCGCTTTAAGCTTGGATGCGCATGCAGTAAGTCTCCAAAGAGAATAAATTTAGCAATCACGTGTTTTTCGAACACGGGGATGTGCAAGTAAGCCTCCAAGGAGAATAAATTTAGCAATCACGTGTCATTCGAAAACGAGGATGTGCAAATAAGCCTCAAAGCAGAATAAATTTAGCAATCACGTGTCTTTCGAACACGGGAATGTGCAAGTAAGCCTCCAAGGAGAATAAATTTAGCGATCGTGGGGGCTTTAAGCACAGATTCGCATGCAGTATGCCTCAAAGGAGAATAAATTTAGGAATCACGTGCCTTTCAAAAACGGGGAAGTGCAAGTAAGCCTCCAAGGAGAATGAATTTAGCAATCACGTGTCTATCGAACACGGGGATGTGCAAGTAAGCTTCCAAGGTGATTAAATTTAGCGATCGCTTGCGCTTTAAGCACGGATGCAAATGCAGTAAGCCTCCAAGGAGAATAAATTTGGCAATCACGTGTCTTACGTACACGAGGATGTGCAAGTAGTCCTCAAAGGAGAATAAATTTAGAGATCGCGTGCGCTTTAAGCATGGATGCACATGCAATAACCCTCATAGGAGAATAAATTTAGCAATCACATGTCTTTCGAACAAGGGGAAGTGCAAGTAAGCCTCCAAGGAGATAAATTTAACAATCACATGTCTATCGAACACGGGGATGTGCAAATAAGCCTCCAAGGAGAATAAATTTAGCAATCACGTGTCTTTCGAACACGGAGATGTGCAAGTAAGACTCCAAGGAGAATAAATTTAGCAATCGCGTGCGGTTTAAAAAATGATGCGCATGAAGTAAGTCTCCAAGGAGAATAAATTTCGCAATCACATGTATTTCGAACATGGGGATGTGCAATTAAGTCTCCTAGGAGAATAAATTTAGCAATCACGTGTCTTCCGAACACGAGGATGTGCAAGTAAGCCTCAAAGGAGAATAAATTTAGTGATCGCGTGCGCTTTAAGCGTGGATGTGCATGCACTAAGTCTCCAAGGATAATAAATTTAGCAATCCCATGTCTTTTGAACACGGGGAAGTGCAAGTGAGCCTCCAAGAAAAATAAATTTAGCTATCACGTGTCTTTCGAACTCGGGGATGTGCAAATAAGCCTCACATGAGAATAAATTTAGCAATCACGTGTCTTTCGAACACGGGGAAGTGAAAGCTTGCCTCCAAGGAGAATAAATTTAGTGATCGCGCGCACTTTAAGCACGGATGCGCATGCAGTAAGCCTCCAATTAAGGAGAATAAATTTATCAATCACGTGTCATTCAAACACGAGGATGTGCAAGTAAGCCTCCAAGGAGAATAAATTTTACGACCGCGTGCGCTTTAAGCACGGATGCGCATGCAGTAAGCCTCCAAGGAGAATAAATTTAGCAATCACGTGTCTTTCGAACACGGAGATGTGCAAGTAAGCCTCAAAGGAGAATAAATTTAGCGATCGCGTGCGCTTTAAAAAATGATGCGCATGAAGTAAGTCTCCAAGGAGAATAAATTTAGCAATCATGAGTCATTCGAACACGGGGATGAGCAATTATGTCTCCTAGGATAATAAATTTTGCAATCACGTATCTTTCGAACACGAGAATGTGCAAGTAAGCCTCCAAGGAGAATAAATTTAGCTATCACGTGTCTTTCAAACAGGGGGATGTACAAATAAGCCTAACAGGAGAATAAATTTAGCAATCACGTGTCTTTCGAACAAGGGGATGTGAAAGCAAGCCTCCAAGGAGAATAAATTTAGCGACCGCATGCGCTTTAAGCATGGATGCGCATGCAGTAAGTCTCAAAGGAGAATAAATTTAACAATCACGTGTCTTTCGAAGACGGGGATGTGCAAATAAGCTTCCAAGGAGAATAAATTTAGTGATCGCATGCACTTTAAGCACGGATGCGCATGCAGTAAGCCTCCAAGGAAAATAAAGTTAGCAATCACGTGTCTTTCGAACACGGGGATGTGCAAGTAAGCCTCCAAGGAAAATAAATTTCGCAATCACGTGTCATTCGAAAACGAGGATGTGCAAATAAGCCTCAAATTAGAATAAATTTAGCAATCACGTGCACTTTAAGCACGGATGCACATGCAGTAAGCCTCCAAGGAGAATAAATTTAGCAATCACATGACTTTCAAACACGGGGATGTTGAAGTAAGCCTCCAAGGAGAATAAATTTAGCAATCAAGTGTCTTTCGAACACGGGGATGTGCAAGCAAGCCTCTAAGGAGAATAAATTTAGCGATTACGTGCGCTTTAAGCTTGGATGCGCATGCAGTAAGCCTCCAAAGAGAATAAATTTAGCAATCACGTGTTTTTCGAACACGGGGATGTGCAAGTAAGCCTCCAAGGAGAATAAATTTAGCAATCACGTGTCATTCGAAAACGAGGATGTGCAAATAAGCCTCAAAGGAGAATAAATTTAGCAATCACGTGTCTTTCGAACACGGGAATGTGCAAGTAAGCCTCCAAGGAGAATAAATTTAGCGATCGTGGGGGCTTTAAGCACAGATGCGCATGCAGTATGCCTCAAAGGAGAATAAATTTTGCAATCACGTGCCTTTCAAACACGGGGAAGTGCAAGTAAGCCTCCAAGGAGAATGAATTTAGCAATCACGTGTCTATCGAACACGGGGATGTGCAAGTAAGCTTCCAAGGTGAATAAATTTAGCGATCGCTTGCGCTTTAAGCACGGATGCACATGCAGTAAGCCTCCAAGGAGAATAAATTTGGCAATCACGTGTCTTACGTACACGAGGATGTGCAAGTAGTCCTCAAAGGAGAATAAATTTAGTGATCGCGTGCGCTTTAAGCATGGATGCGCATGCAATAAGCCTCATAGGAGAATAAATTTAGCAATCACATGTCTTTCGAACAAGGGGAAGTGCAAGTAAGCCTCCAAGGAGATAAATTTAACAATCACGTGTCTATCGAACACGGGGATGTGCAAATAAGCCTCCAAGGAGAATAAATTTAGCAATCACATGTCTTTCAAACACGGGGATGTGCAATTAAGTCTCCTAGGAGAATAAATTTAGCAATCACGTGTTTTCCGAACACGAGGATGTGCAAGTAAGCCTCCAAGGAGAATAAATTTAGTGATCGCGTGCGCTTTAAGCATGGATGCGCATGCACTAAGTCTCCAAGGATAATAAATTTAGCAATCCCATGTCTTTCGAACACGGGGAAGTGCAAGTGAGCCTCCAAGGAGAATAAATTTAGCTATCACGTGTCTTTCGAACACGGGGATGTGCAAATAAGCCTCACATGAGAATAAATTTAGCAATCACGTGTGTTTCGAACACGGGGATGTGAAAACATGCCTCCAAGGAGAATAAATTTAGTGATCGCGTGCACTTTAAGCACGGATGCGCATGCAGTAAGCCTCCAGGGAGAATAAATTTATCAATCACGTGTCATTCGAACACGAGGATGTGCAAATAAGCCTCAACGTAGAATAAATTTAGCAATCACCTGTCTTCCGAACACAGGGATGTGCAAGTAAGCCTCCAAGGAGAATAAATTTTGCGACCGCGTGCGCTTTAAGCACGGATGCGCATGCAGTAAGCCTCCAAGGAGAATAAATTCAGCAATCACGTGTCTTTCGAACACGAGGATGTGCAAGTAAGCCACCAAGGAGAACAAATTTAGCGATCACGTGCGCTTTCAGCAGGGACGCGCATGCAGTAAGCCTCCAAGGGGAATAAATTTATTAATAACGTGTCTATCTAACACGGGAATGTGTAAGTAAGCCTCCAAGAAGAATAAATATAGCAATCACGTGCCTTTCGAACACGGGGATGTGCAAATAAGCTTCCAAGGAGAATAAATTTAGTAATCACGTGTCTTTCGAACACGGGGATGTGCAAGTAAGCCTCCAAGGAACATAAATTTAATGATCGCGTGCGCTTTAAGCACAGATGCGCATGCAGTAAGCCTCCAAGGAGATTAAATTTAGCAATCAAGTGTCTTTCGATCACGGGGATGTGCAAGCAAGCCTCCAAGGAGAATAACTTTAGCGATTACGTACGCTTTAAGCACGGATGCGCATGCAGTAAGCCTCCAAAGAGAATAAATTTAGCAATCACGTGTTTTTCGAACACGGGGATGTGCAAGTAAGCCTCCAAGGAGAATAAATTTAGCAATCACGTGTCATTCGAAAACGAGGATGTGCAAATAAGCCTCAAAGGAGAATAAATTTAGCAATCACGTGTCTTTCGAACACGGGAATGTGCAAGTAAGCCTCCAAGGAGAATAAATTTAGCGATCGTGGGGGCTTTAAGCACAGATGCGCATGCAGTATGCCTCAAAGGAGAATAAATTTAGCAATCACGTGCCTTTCAGACACGGGGAAGTGCAAGTAAGCCTCCAAGGAGAATGAATTTAGCAATCACGTGTCTATCGAACACGGGGATGTGCAAGTAAGCTTCCAAGGTGAATAAATTTAGCGATCGGTTGCGCTTTAAGCACGGATGCACATGCAGTAAGCCTCCAAGGAGAATAAATTTGGCAATCACGTGTCTTACGTACACGAGGATGTGCAAGTAGTCCTCAAAGGAGAATAAATTTAGTGATCGGGTGCGCTTTAAGCATGGATGCGCATGCAATAAGCCTCATAGGAGAATAAATTTAGCAATCACATGTCTTTCGAACAAGGGGAAGTGCAAGTAAGCCTCCAAGGAGATAAATTTAACAATCACGTGTCTATCGAACATGGGGATGTGCAAATAAGCCTCCAAGGAGAATAAATTTAGCAATCACGTGTCTTTCGAACACGGAGATGTGCAAGTAAGACTCCATGGAGAATAAATTTAGCGATCGCGTGCGCTTTAAAAAATGATGCGCATGAAGTAAGTCTCCAAGGAGAATAAATTTAGCAATCACATGTCTTTCGAACAGGGGGATGTGCAATTAAGTCTCCTAGGAGAATAAATTTAGCAATCACGTGTTTTCCGAACACGAGGATGTGCAAGTAAGCCTCCAGGGAGAATAAATTTAGTGATCGCGTGCGCTTTAAGCATGGATGTGCATGCACTAAGTCTCCAAGGATAATAAATTTAGCAATCCCATGTCTTTAGAACACGGGGAAGTGCAAGTGAGCCTCCAAGGAGAATAAATTTAGCTATCACGTGTCTTTCGAACACGGGGATGTGCAAATAAGCCTCACATGAGAATAAATTTAGCAATCACGTGTCTTTCGAACACGGGGATGTGAAAGCATGCCTCCAAGGAGAATAAATTTAGTGATCGCGTGCACTTTAAGCACGGATGCACATGCAGTAAGCCTCCAAGGAGAATAAATTTATCAATCACGTGTCATTCGAACACGAGGATGTGCAAATAAGCCTCAACGTAGAATAAATTTAGCAATCACCTGTCTTCCGAACAAAGGGATGTGCAAGTAAGCCTCTAAGGAGAATAAATTTTGTGACCGCGTGCGCTTTAAGCACGGATGCGCATGCAGTAAGCCTCCAAGGAGAATAAATTCAGCAATCACGTGTCTTTCGAACACGAGGATGTGCAAGTAAGCCACCAAGGAGAACAAATTTAGTGATCACGTGCACTTTCAGCAGGGACGCGCATGCAGTAAGCCTCCAAGGGGAATAAATTTATTAATAACGTGTCTATCGAACACGGGAATGTGTAAGTAAGCCTCCAAGAAGAATAAATATAGCAATCACGTGCCTTTCGAACACGGGGATGTGCAAATAAGCTTCCAAGGAGAATAAATTTAGTAATCACGTGTCTTTCGAACACGGGGATGTGCAAGTAAGCCTCCAAGGAACATAAATTTAATGATCGCGTGCGCTTTAAGCACAGATGCGCATGCAGTAAGCCTCCAAGGAGATTAAATTTAGCAATCAAGTGCTTTCGATCACGGGGATGTGCAAGCAAGCCTCCAAGTAGAATAAATTTAGCGATTACGTGCGCTTTAAGCACGGATGCGCATGCAGTAAGCCTCCAAAGAGAATAAATTTAGCAATCACATGTTTTTCGAACACGGGGATGTGCAAGTAAGCCTCCAAGGAGAATAAATTTACCAATCACGTGTCATTCGAACACGGGAATGTGCAAGTAAGCCTCCAAGGAGAATAAATTTAGCGATCGTGCGGGCTTTAAGCACAGATGCGCATGCAGTAAGCCTCCAAGGAGAATAAATTTAGCAATCACGTGCCTTTCAAACACGGGGAAGTGCAAGTAAGCCTCCAAGGAGAATAAATGTAGCAATCACGTGTCTTTCGTGCACGAGGATGTGCAAGTAGTCCTCAAAGGAGAATAAATTTAGTGATCGCGTGCGCTTTAAGCATGGATGCGCATGCAATAAGCCTCACAGGAGAATAAATTTAGCAATCACATGTCTTTCGAACAAGGGGAAGTGCAAGTAAGCCTCCAAGGAGATAAATTTAACAATCACGTGTCTATCGAACGCGGGGATGTGCAAATAAGCCTCCAAAGAGAATAAATTTAGCAATCACGTGTCTTTCGAACACAGAGATGTGCAAGTAAGACTCCAAAGAGAATAAATTTAGTGATCGCGTGCGCTTTAAAAAATGATGCGCATGAAGTAAGTCTCCAAAAAGAATAAATTTAGCGATCACATGTCTTTCGAACATGGGGATGTGCAATTAAGTCTCCTAGGAAAATAAATTTAGCAATCACGTGTCTTCCGAACACGAGGATGTGCAAGTAAGCCTCCAAGGAGAATAAATTTAGTGATAGCGTGCGCTTTAAGCATGGATGCGCATGCACTAAGTCTCCAAGGATAATAAATTTAGCAATCCCATGTCTTTCGAACACGGGGAAGTGCAAGTGAGCCTCGAAGGATAATAAATTTAGCTATCACGTGTCTTTCGAACACGGGGATGTGCAAATAAGCCTCACATGAGAATAAATTTAGCAATCACGTGTCTTTCGAACACGGGGATGTGAAAGCATGCCTCCAAGGAGAATAAATTTAGTGATCGCGTGCACTTTAAGCACGGATGCGCATGCAGTAAGCCTCCAAGGAGAATAAATTTATCAATCACATGTCATTCGAACACGAGGATGTGCAAATAAGCCCCAATATAGAATAAATTTAGCAATCACCTGTCTTCCGAACACAGGGATGTGCAAGTAAGCCTCCAAGGAGAATAAATTTAGCGATCACGTGTCTTTCGAACACGGAGATGTGCAAGTAAGCCTCAAACGAGAATAAATTTAGCGATCGCGTGGCCTTTAAAAAATGATGCGCATGAAGTAAGTCTCCAAATAGAATAAATTTAGCAATCACGTGTCTTTCGAACACGGGGATGAGCGATTATGTCTCCTAGGATAATAAATTTAGCAATCACGTATCTTTCGAACACGAGAATGTGCAAGTAAGCCTCAAAGGAGAATAAATTTAGTGATCGCGTGCGCTTTAAGCATGGATGCGCATGCACTAAGTCTCCAAGGAGAATAAATTTAGCAATCACGTGTCTTTCGAACACGGAGATGTGCAAGTAAGCCTCAAAGGAGAATAAATTTAGCGATCGCGTGGGCTTTAAAAAATGATGCGCATGAAGTAAGTCTCCAAAGAGAATAAATTTAGCAATCACGTGTCTTTCGAACACGGGGATGAGCAATTATGTCTCCTAGGATAATAAATTTAGCAATCACGTATCTTTCGAACACGAGAATGTACAAGTAAGCCTCCAAGGAGAATAAATTTAGTGATCGCGTGCGCTTTAAGCATGGATGCGCATGCACTAAGTCTCCAAAGAGAATAAATTTAGCAATCCCATGTCTTTCTAACACGGGCAAGTGCAAGTAAGCCTCCAAGGAGAATAAATTTAGCAATCACGTGTCTTTCGAACAAGGGGATGTGAAAGCATGCCTCCAAGGAGAATAAATTTAGCGACCGCATGCGCTTTAAGCATGGATGCGCATGCAGTAAGTCTCAAAGGAGAATAAATTTAACAATCACGTGTCTTTCGAAGACGGGGATGTGCAAGTAAGCTTCCAAGGAGAATAAATTTAGTGATCACGTGCACTTTAAGCACGGATGCGCATGCAGTAAGCCTCCAAGGAGAATAAATTTATCAATCACATGGCATTCGAACACAAGGACATACAAATAAGCCTCAAAGTAGAATAAATTTAGCAATCATCTGTCTTCAGAACACAGGGATTTGCAAGTAAGCCTCCAAGGAGAATAAATTTTGCGACCGCGTCCGCTTTAAGCACAGATGCGCATGCAGTAAGCCTCCAAGGAGAATAAATTAAGCAATCACGTGCCTTTCGAACACGAGGATGTGCAAGTAAGCCACCAAGGAGAACAAATTTAGCGATCACATGCGCTTTCAGCACGGATGCGCGCATGCAGTAAGCCTTAAAGGAGAATGAATTTAGCAATCACGTGTATTTCGAACCCGGGGATGTGCAAGTAAGCCTCCAAGGAGAATAAATTTAGTGATCGCGTGCGCTTTAAGAACGGATGCGCATGCACTAACCCTCCAAGGAGAATAAAGTTAGCAATCACGTGTCTTTCGAACACAGGCATGTGCAAGTAAGCCTCCAAGGAGAATAAATTTAGCATTCACGTGTCATTCGAAAACGAGGATGTGCAAATTAGCCTCAAAGGAGAATAAATTTAGCAATCACGTGTCTTTCGAACACGGGGATGTGCAAATAAGCCTCAAAGGAGAATAAATTTAGCAATCACGTGTCTTTCGAACACGGGGATGTGCAAGTAAGCCTCCAAGGAGAATAAATTTAGCGACCGCATACGCTTTAAGCACGGATGCGCATGTAGTAAGTCTCAAAGGAGAATGAATATAGCAATCACGTGTCTTTCGAACCCGGGGATGTGCAAGTAAGCCTCCAAGGAGAATAAATTTAGTGATCGCGTGCGCTTTAAGCACGGATGCGCATGCACTAAGCCTCCAAGGAGAATAAAGTTAGCAATCACGTGTCATTCGAAAACGAGGATGTGCAAATAAGCCTCAAATTAGAATAAATTTAGCAATCACGTGTCTTTCGAACATAGGGATGTGCATGTAAGCCTCTAAGGAGAATAAATTTAGTGATCGCTTGCGATTTAAGCACGGATGCACATGCAGTAAGCCTCCAAGGAGAATAAATTTGGCAATCAAGTGTCTTTCGTGCACGAGGATGTGCAAGTAGTCCTCAAAGGAGAATAAATTTAGTGATCGCGTGCGCTTTAAGCATGGATGCGCATGCAATAAGCCTCATAGGAGAATAAATTTAGCAATCACATGTCTTTCAAACAAGGGGAAGTGCAAGTAAGCCTCCAAGGAGATAAATGTAACAATCACGTGTCTATCGAACACGGGGATGTGCAAATAAGCCTCCAAAGAGAATAAATTTAGCAATCACGTGTCTTTCGAACACAGAGATGTGCAAGTAAGACTCCAAGGAGAATAAATTTAGCGATCGCGTGAGCTTTAAAAAATGATGCGCATGAAGTAAGTCTCCAAAAAGAATAAATTTAGCAATCACATGTCTTTCGAACATGGGGATGTGTAATTAAGTCTCCTAGGAAAATAAATTTAGCAATCACATGTCTTTCGAACATGGGGATGTGCAATTAAGTCTCCTAGGAGAATAAATTTAGCAATCACGTGTGTTCCGAACACGAGGATGTGCAAGTATGCCTCCAAGGAGAATAAATTTAGTGATCGCGTGCGCTTTAAGCATGGATGCGCATGCACTGAGTCTCCAAGGATAATAAATTTAGCAATCCCATGTCATTCGAACACGGGGAAGTGCAAGTAAGCCTCCTAGGAGAATAAATTTAGCTATCACGTGTCTTTCGAACACGGGGATGTGCAAATAAGCCTCACAGGAGAATAAATTTAGCAATCACGTGTCTTTCGAACACGGGGATGTGAAAGCATGCCTCCAAGGAGAATAAATTTAGTGATCGCGTGCACTTTAAGGACGGATGCGCATGCAGTAAGCCTCCAAGGAGAATAAATTTATCAATCTCGTGTCATTCGAACACGAGGATGTGCAAATAAGCCTCAAAGTGGAATAAATTTAGCAATCACCTGTCTTCCGAACACAGGGATGTGCAAGTAAGCCTCCAAGGAGAATAAATTTTGCGACCGCGTGCGCTTTAAGCACGGATGCGAATGCAGTAAGCCTCCAAGGAGAATAAATTCAGCAATCACGTGTATTTCGAACACGAGGATGTGCAAGTAAGCCACCAAGGAGAACAAATTTAGCGATCACCTGCGCTTTCAGCACGGATGTGCATGCAGTAAGCCTCCAAGGAGAATAAATTTATTAATAACGTGTCTATCGAACACGGGAATGTGTAAGTAAGCCTCCAAGAAGAATAAATATAGCAATCATGTGCCTTTCGAACACGGGGATCTGCAAGCAAGCCTTCAAGGAGAATAAATTTAGCGATTACGTGCGCTTTAAGCTTGGATGCGCATGCAGTAAGCGTCCAAAGAGAATAAATTTAGCAATCACGTGTTTTTCGAACATGGGGATGTGCAAGTAAGCCTCCAAGGAGAATAAATTTAGCAATCACGTGTCATTCGAAAACGAGGATGTGCAAATAAGCCTCAAAGGAGAATAAATTTAGCAATCACGTGTCTTTCGAACACGGGAATGTGCAAGTAAGCCTCCAAGGAGAATAAATTTAGCAATCGTGGGGGCTTGAAGCACAGATGCGCATGCAGTAAGCCTCCAAGGAGAATAAATTTAGCAATCACGTGCCTTTCAAACACGGGGAAGTGCAAGTAAGCCTCCAAGGGGAATGAATTTAGCAATCACGTGTCTATCGAACACGGGGATGTGCAAGTAAGCTTCAGAGGTGAATAAATTTAGTGATCGCTTGCGATTTAAGCACGGATGCACATGCAGTAAGCCTCCAAGGAGAATAAATTTGGCAATCACGTGTCTTTCGTGCACGAGGATGTGCAAGTAGTCCTCAAAAGAGAATAAATTTAGTGATCGCGTGCGCTTTAAGCATGGATGCTCATGCAATAAGCCTCATAGGAGAATAAATTTAGCAATCACGTGTCTTTCGAACAAGGGGAAGTGCAAGTAAGCCTCCAAGGAGATAAATTTAACAATCACGTGTCTATCGAACACGGGGATGTGCAAATAAGCCTCCAAAGAGAATAAATTTAGCAATCACGTGTCTTTCGAACACAGAGATGTGCAAGTAAGACTCCAAGGAGAATAAATTTAGCGATCGCGTGCGCTTTAAAAAATGATGCGCATGAAGTAAGTCTCCAAAAAGAATAAATTTAGCAATCACATGTCTTTCGAACATGGGGATGTGCAATTAAGTCTCCTAGGAAAATAAATTTAGCAATCACGTGTCTTCCGAACACGAGGATGTGCAATTAAGCCTCCAAGGAGAATAAATTTAGTGATCGCGTGCGCTTTAAGCATGGATGCGCATGCACTAAGTCTCCAAGGATAATAAATTTAGCAATCCCATGTCTTTCGAACACGGGGAAGTGCAAGTGAGCCTCGAAGGAGAATAAATTTAGCTATCACGTGTCTTTCGAACACGAGGATGTGCAAATAAGCCTCACATGAGAATAAATTTAGCAATCACGTGTCTTTCGAACACGGGGATGTGAAAGCATGCCTCCAAGGAGAATAAATTTAGTGATCGCGTGCACTTTAAGCACGGATGCGCATGCAGTAAGCCTCCAAGGAGAATAAATTTATCAATCACGTGTCATTCGAACACGAGGATGTGCAAATAAGCCCCAAAATAGAATAAATTTAGCAATCACCTGTCTTCCGAACACAGGGATGTGCAAGTAAGCCTCCAAGGAGAATAAATTTTGCGACCGCGTGCGCTTTAAGCACGGATGCGCATGCAGTAAGCCTCCAAGGAGAATAAATTTAGCAATCACGTGTCTTTCGAACACGGAGATGTGCAAGTAAGCCTCAAAGGAGAATAAATTTAGCGATCGCGTGGGCTTTAAAAAATGATGCGCATGAAGTAAGTCTCCAAGGAGAATAAATTTAGCAATCACGTATCTTTCGAACACGGGGATGAGCAATTATGTCTCCTAGGATAATAAATTTAGCAATCACGTATCTTTCGAACACGAGAATGTGCAAGTAAGCCTCCAAGGAGAATAAATTTAGTGATCGCGTGCGCTTTAAGCATGGATGCGCATGCACTAAGTCTCCAAGGAGAATAAATTTAGCAATCCCATGTCTTTCGAACACGGGCAAGTGCAAGTAAGCCTCCAAGGAGAATAAATTTAGCTATCACGTGTCTTTCGAACACGGGGATGTGCAAATAAGCCTCACAGGAGAATAAATTTAGCAATCACGTGTCTTTCGAACAAGGGGATGGGAAAGCATGCCTCCAAGGAGAATAAATTTAGCGACCGCATGCGCTTTAAGAATGGATGCGCATGCAGTAAGTCTCAAAGGAGAATAAATTTAACAATCACGTGTCTTTCGAAGACGGGGATGTGCAAGTAAGCTTCCAAGGAGAATAAATTTAGTGATCACGTGCACTTTAAGCACGGATGCGCATGCAGTAAGCCTCCAAGGAGAATAAATTTATCAATCACATGGCGTTCGAACACGAGGACGTGCAAATAAGCCTCAAAGTAGAATAAATTTAGCAATCATCTGTCTTCAGAACACAGGGATTTGCAAGTAAGCCTCCAAGGAGAAAAAATTTTGCGACCGCGTGCGCTTTAAGCACAGATGCGCAAGCAGTAAGCCTCCAAGGAGAATAAATTAAGCAATCACGTGCCTTTCGAACACGAGGATGTGCAAGTAAGCCACCAAGGAGAACAAATTTAGCGATCACATGCGCTTTCAGCACGGATGCGCGCATGCAGTAAGCCTCAAAGGAGAATGAATTTAGCAATCACGTGTATTTCGAACACAGGCATGTGCAAGTAAGCCTCCAAGAAGAATAAATTTAGCATTCACGTGTCATTCGAAAACGAGGATGTGCAAATTAGCCTCAAAGGAGAATAAATTTAGCAATCACGTGTCTTTCGAACACGGGGATGTGCAAATAAGCCTCAAAGGAGAATAAATTTAGCAATCACGTCTCTTTCGAACACGGGGATGTGCAAGTAAGCCTCCAAGGAGAATAAATTTAGCGACCGCATACGCTTTAAGCACGGATGCGCATGCAGTAAGCCTCAAAGGAGAATGAATTTAGCAATCACATGTCTTTCGAACCCGGGGATGTGCAAGTAAGCCTCCAAGGAGAATAAATTTAGTGATCGCGTGCGCTTTAAGCACGGATGCACATGCACTAAGCCTCCAAGGAGAATAAAGTTAGCAATCACGTGTCTTTCGAACACGGGGATGTGCAAGTAAGCCTCCAAGGAAAATAAATTTAGCAATCACGTGTCATTCGAAAACGAGGATGTGCAAATAAGCCTCAAATTAGAATAAATTTAGCAATCACGTGTCTTTCGAACATAGGGATGTGCATGTAAGCCTCTAAGGAGAATAAATTTAGCGATCGTGGGGGCTTTAAGCACAGATGCGCATGAAGTAAGCCTTCAAGGAGAATAAATTTAGCAATCACGTGACTTTCGAACACGGGGATGTTGAAGTAAGCCTCCAAGGAGAATAAATTTAGCAATCAAGTGTCTTTCGAACACGGGGATGTGCAAGCAAGCCTCTAAGGAGAATAAATTTAGCGATTACGTGCGCTTTAAGCTTGGATGCGCATGCAGTAAGCCTCCAAAGAGAATAAATTTAGCAATCACATGTTTTTCGAACACGGGGATGTGCAAGTAAGGCTCCAAGGAGAAAAAATTTAGCAATCACGTGTCTTTCGAACACGGGGATGAGCAATTATGTCTCCTAGGATAATAAATTTAGCAATCACGTATCTTTCGAACACGAGAATGTGCAAATAAGCCTCACAGGAGAATAAATTTAGCAATCACGTGTCTTTCGAACAAGGGGATGTGAAAGCATGCCTCCAAGGAGAATAAATTTAGCAACCGCATGCGCTTTAAGCATGGATGCGCATGCAGTAAGTCTCAAAGGAGAATAAATTTAACAATCACGTGTCTTTCGAAGACGGGGATGTGCAAGTAAGTTTCCAAGGAGAATAAATTTAGTGATCACGTGCACTTTAAGCACGGATGCGCATTCAGTAAGCCTCCAAGGAGAATAAATTTATCAATCACATGGCATTCGAACACGAGGACGTGCAAATAAGCCTCAAAGTAGAATAAATTTAGCAATCATTTGTCTTCAGAACACAGGGATTTGCAAGTAAGCCTCCAAGGAGAATAAATTTTGCGACCGCGTGCGCTTTAAGCACAGATGCGCATGCAGTAAGCCTCCAAGGAGAATAAATTAAGCAATCACGTGCCTTTCGAACACGAGGATGTGCAAGTAAGCCACCAAGGAGAACAAATTTAGCGATCACATGCGCTTTCAGCACGGATGCGCGCATGCAGTAAGCCTCAAAGGAGAATGAATTTAGCAATCACGTGTATTTCGAACCCGGGGATGTGCAAGTAAGCCTCCAAGGAGAATAAATTTAGTGATCGCGTGCGCTTTAAGAACGGATGCGCATGCACTAACCCTCCAAGGAGAATAAAGTTAGCAATCACTTTTCTTTCGAACACAGGCATGTGCAAGTAAGCCTCCAAGGAGAATAAATTTAGCATTCACGTGTCATTCGAAAACGAGGATGTGCAAATTAGCCTCAAAGGAGAATAAATTTAGCAATCACGTGTCTTTCGAACACGGGGATGAGCAATTATGTCTCCTAGGATAATAAATTTAGCAATCACGTATCTTTCGAACACGAGAATGTGCAAATAAGCCTCACAGGAGAATAAATTTAGCAATCACGTGTCTTTCGAACAAGGGGATGTGAAAGCATGCCTCCAAGGAGAATAAATTTAGCGACCGCATGCGCTTTAAACATGGATGCGCATGCAGTAAGTCTCAAAGGAGAATAAATTTAACAATCACGTGTCTTTCGAAGACGGGGATGTGCAAGTAAGTTTCCAAGGAGAATAAATTTAGTGATCACGTGCACTTTAAGCACGGATGCGCATTCAGTAAGCCTCCAAGGAGAATAAATTTATCAATCACATGGCATTCGAACACGAGGACGTGCAAATAAGCCTCAAAGTAGAATAAATTTAGCAATCATCTGTCTTCAGAACACAGGGATTTGCAAGTAAGCCTCCAAGGAGAATAAATTTTGCGACCGCGTGCGCTTTAAGCACAGATGCGCATGCAGTAAGCCTCCAAGGAGAATAAATTAAGCAATCACGTGCCTTTCGAACACGAGGATGTACAAGTAAGCCACCAAGGAGAACAAATTTAGCGATCACATGCGCTTTCAGCACGGATGCGCGCATGCAGTAAGCCTCAAAGGAGAATGAATTTAGCAATCACGTGTATTTCGAACCCGGGGATGTGCAAGTAAGCCTCCAAGGAGAATAAATTTAGTGATCGCGTGCGCTTTAAGAACGGATGCGCATGCACTAAGCCTCCAAGGAGAATAAAGTTAGCAATCACTTTTCTTTCGAACACAGGCATGTGCAAGTAAGCCTCCAAGGAGAATAAATTTAGCATTCACGTGTCATTCGAAAACGAGGATGTGCAAATTAGCCTCAAAGGAGAATAAATTTAGCAATCACGTGTCTTTCGAACACGGGGATGTGCAAATAACCCTCAAAGGAGAATAAATTTAGCAATCACGTGTCTTTCGAAAACGGGGATGTGCAAGTAAGCCTCCAAGGAGAATAAATTTAGCGACCGCATACGCTTTAAGCACGGATGCGCATGCAGTAAGCCTCAAAGGAGAATGAATTTAGCAATCACGTGTCTTTCGAACCCGGGGATGTGCAAGTAAGCCTCCAAGGAGAATAAATTTAGTGATCGCGCGCTTTAAGCACGGATGCACATGCACTAAGCCTCCAAGGAGAATAAATTTTGCGACCGCGTGCGCTTTAAGCACAGATGCGCATGCAGTAAGCCTCCAAGGAGAATAAATTAAGCAATCACGTGTCTTTCGAACACGAGGATGTGCAATTAAGCCACCAAGGAGAACAAATTTAGCGATCACATGCGCTTTCAGCACGGATGCGCGCATGCAGTAAGCCTCAAAGGAGAATGAATTTAGCAATCACGTGTATTTCGAACCCGGGGATGTGCAAGTAAGCCTCCAAGGAGAATAAATTTAGTGATCGCGTGCGCTTTAAGAACGGATGCGCATGCACTAAGCCTCCAAGGAGAATAAAGTTAGCAATCACGTGTCTTTCGAACACAGGCATGTGCAAGTAAGCTTCCAAGGAGAATAAATTTAGCATTCACGTGTCATTCGAAAACGAGGATTTGCAAATTAGCCTCAAAGGAGAATAAATTTAGCAATCACGTGTCTTTCGAACATAGGGATGTGCATGTAAGCCTCTAAGGAGAATAAATTTAGCGATCGTGGGGGCTTTAAGCACAGATGCGCATGCAGTAAGCCTCCAAGGAGAATAAATTTAGCAATCACGTGACTTTCGAACACGGGGATGTTGAAGTAAGCCTCCAAGGAGAATAAATTTAGCAATCAAGTGTCTTTCGAACACGGGGATGTGCAAGCAAGCCTCTAAGGAGAATAAATTTAGCGATTACGTGCGCTTTAAGCTTAGATGCGCATGCAGTAAGCCTCCAAAGAGAATAAATTTAGCAATCACGTGTTTTTCGAACACGGGGATGTGCAAGTAAGCCTCCAAGGAGAATAAAGTTAGCAATCACGTGTCATTCGAAAACGAGGATGTGCAAATAAGCCTCAAAGGAGAAAAAATTTAGCAATCACGTGTCTTTCGAACACGGGAATGTGCAAGTAAGCCTCCAAGGAGAATAAATTTAGCGACCGCATACGCTTTAAGCACAGATGGGCATGCAGTAAGCCTCAAAGGAGAATAAATTTAGCAATCACGTGCCTTTCAAACACGGGGAAGTGCAAGTAAGCCTCCAAGGAGAATGAATTTAGCAATCACGTGTCTATCGAACACGGGGATGTGCAAGTAAGCTTCCAAGGTGAATAAATTTAGCGATCGCTTGCGCTTTAAGCACGGATGCACATGCAGTAAGCCTCCAAGGAGAATAAATTTGGCAATTACGTGTCTTTCGTACACGAGGATGTGCAAGTAGTCCTCAAAGGAGAATAAATTTAGTGATCGATTGCGCTTTAAGCATAGATGCGCATGCAATAAGCCTCATAGGAGAATAAATTTAGCAATCACTTGTCTTTCGAACAAGGGGAAGTGCAAGTAAGCCTCCAAGGAGATAAATTTAACAATCACGTGTCTATCGAACACAGAGATGTGCAAATAAGCCTCCAAGGAGAATAAATTTAGCAATCACGTGTCTTTCGAACACGGAGATGTGCAAGTAAGACTCCAAGGAGAATAAATTAAGCGATCACGTGTCTTCCGAACACGAGGATGTGCAAGTAAGCCTCCAAGGAGAAAAATTTAGTGATCGCGTGCGCTTTAAGCATGGATGCGCATGCACTAAGTCTCCAAGGATAATAAATTTAGCAATCCCATGTCTTTCGAACACGGGGAAGTGCAAGTAAGCCTCCAAGGAGAATAAATTTAGCTATCATGTGTCTTTCGAACACGGGGATGTGCAAATAAGCCTCACAGGAGAATAAATTTAGCAATCACGTGTCTTTCGAACACGGGGATGTGAAGGCATGCCTCCAAGGAGAATAAATTTAGTGATCGCGTGCACTTTAAGCACGGATGCGCATGCAGTAAGCCTCCAAGGAGAATAAATTTATCAATCACGTGTCATTCGAACACGAGGATGTGCAAATAAGCCTCAACGTAGAATAAATTTAGCAATCACCTGTCTTCCGAACACAGGGATGTGCAAGTAAGCCTCCAAGGAACATAAATTTAATGATCGCGTGCGCTTTAAGCACAGATGCGCATGCAGTAAGCCTCCAAGGAGATTAAATTTAGCAATCAAGTGTCTTTCGATCACGGGGATGTGCAAGAAAGCCTCCAAGGAGAATACATTTAGCGATTACGTGCGCGTTAAGCTTGGATGCGCATGCAGTAAGCCTCCAAAGAGAATAAATTTAGCAATCACGTGTTTTTCGAACACGGGGATGTGCAAGTAAGCCTCCAAGGAGAATAAATTTAGCAATCACGTGTCATTCGAAAACGAGGATGTGCAAATAAGCCTCAAAGGAGAATAAATTTAGCAATCACATGTCTTTCGAACACGGGAATGTGCAAGTAAGCCTCCAAGGAGAATAAATTTAGCGATAGTGCAGGCTTTAAGCACATATGCGCATGCAGTAAGCCTCCAAGAAGAATAAATTTAGTAATCACGTGCCTTTCAAACACGGGGAAGTGCAAGTAAGCCTCCAAGGAGAATGAATTTAGCAATCACGTGTCTATCGAACACGGGGATGTCCAAGTAAGCTTCCAAGGTGAATAAATTTAGCGATCGCTTGCGCTTTAAGCACGTATGCACATGCAGTAAGCCTCCAAGGAGAATAAATTTGGCAATCATGTGTCTTTCGTACACGAGGATGTGCAAGTATTCCTAAAAGGAGAATAAATTTAGTGATCGCGTGCGCTTTAAGCATAGATGCGCATGCAATAAGCCTCATAGGAGAATAAATTTAGCAATCACATGTCTTTCGAACAAGGGGAAGTGCAAGTAAGCCTCCAAGGAGATAAATTTAACAATCACGTGTCTATCGAACACGGAGATGTGCAAATAAGCCTCCAAGGAGAATAAATTTAGCAATAACGTGTCTTTCGAACACGGAGATGTGCAAGTAAGACTCCAAGGAGAATAAATTTAGCGATCGCCTGCGCTTTAAAAAATGATGCGCATGAAGTAAGTCTCCAAGGAGAATAAATTTAGCAATCACATGTCTTTCGAACATTGGGATGTGCAATTAAGTCTCCTAGGAGAATAAATTTAGCAATCACGTGTCTTCGGAACACGAGGATGTGCAAGTATGCCTCCAAGGAGAATAAATTTAGTGACCACGTGCGCTTTAAGCATGGATGCGCATGCACTAAGTCTCCAAGGATAATAAATTTAGCAATCCCATCTCTTTCGAACACGGGGAAGTGCAAGTAAGCCTCCAAGGAGAATAAATTTAGCTATCACGTGTCTTTCGAACACGGGGATGTGCAAATAAGCCTCATAGGAGAATAAATTTAGCAATCACGTGTCTTTCGAACACGGGGATGTGAAAGCAAGCCTCCAAGGAGAATAAATTTAGTGATCGCGTGCACTTTAAGCACGGATGCGCATGCAGTAAGCCTCCAAGAAGAATAAATTTATCAATCACGTGTCATTCGAACACGAGGATGTGCAAATAAGCCTCAAAGTAGAATAAATTTAGCAATCACCTGTCTTCCGAACACAGGGATGTGCAAGTAAGCCTCCAAGGAGAATAAATTTAGCGATAGTGCAGGCTTTAAGCACAGATGCGCATGCAGTAAGCCTCCAAGGAGAATAAATTTAGTAATCACGTGCCTTTCAAACACGGGGAAGTGCAAGTAAGCCTCCAAGGAGAATGAATTTAGCAATCACGTGTCTATCGAACATGGGGATGTCCAAGTAAGCTTCCAAGGTGAATAAATTTAGCGATCGCTTGCGCTTTAAGCACGTATGCACATGCAGTAAGCCTCCAAGGAGAATAAATTTGGCAATCATGTGTCTTTCGTACACGAGGATGTGCAAGTATTCCTAAAAGGAGAATAAATTTAGTGATCGCGTGCGCTTTAAGCATAGATGCGCATGCAATAAGCCTCATAGGAGAATAAATTTAGCAATCACGTGTCTTTCGAACAAGGGGAAGTGCAAGTAAGCCTCCAAGGAGATAAATTTAACAATCACGTGTCTATCGAACACGGAGATGTGCAAATAAGCCTCCAAGGAGAATAAATTTAGCAATCACGTGTCTTTCGAACCAGAGATGTGCAAGTAAGACTCTAAGGAGAATAAATTTAGCGATCGCCTGCGCTTTAAAAAATGATGCGCATGAAGTAAGTCTCCAAGGAGAATAAATTTAGCAATCACATGTCTTTCGAACATTGGGATGTGCAATTAAGTCTCCTAGGAGAATAAATTTAGCAATCACGTGTCTTCGGAACACGAGGATGTGCAAGTATGCCTCCAAGGAGAATAAATTTAGTGACCGCGTGCGCTTTAAGCATGGATGCGCATGCACTAAGTCTCCAAGGATAATAAATTTAGCAATCCCATCTCTTTCGAACACGGGGAAGTGCAAGTAAGCCTCCAAGGAGAATAAATTTAGCTATCACGTGTCTTTCGAACACGGGGATGTGCAAATAAGCCTCATAGGAGAATAAATTTAGCAATCACGTGTCTTTCGAACACGGGGATGTGAAAGCAAGCCTCCAAGGAGAATAAATTTAGTGATCGCGTGCACTTTAAGCACGGATGCCCATGCAGTAAGCCTCCAAGAAGAATAAATTTATCAATCACGTGTCATTCGAACACGAGGATGTGCAAATAAGCCTCAAAGTAGAATAAATTTAGCAATCACCTGTCTTCCGAACACAGGGATGTGCAAGTAAGCCTCCAAGGAGAATAAATTTAGCGATCACGTGCGCTTTCAGCACGGATGCGCATGCAGTAAGCCTCCAAGGAGAATAAATTTATTAATAACGTGTCTATCGAACACGGGAATGTGTAAGTAAGCCTCCAAGAAGAATAAATATAGCAATCACGTGCCTTTCGAACACGGGGATGTGCAAATAAGCCTCCAAGGAGAATAAATTTAGTAATCACGTGTCTTTCGAACACGGGGATGTGCAAGTAAGCCTCCAAGGAGAATAAATTTAGCAATCATAGGTCTTTCGAACACGGGGAAGTGCAAGTAAGCCTCAAGGAGAATAAATTTAGCAATCACGTGTCTTTCGAACACGGGGATGTGCTAATAAGCCTCCAAGGAGAATATAATTAGTAATCACGTGTCTTTCGAACCCGGGGATGTGCAAGTAAGCCTCCAAGGAGAATAAATTTAGTGATCGCGTGCGCTTTAAGCACGGATGCGCATGCAGTAAGCCTCTATGGAGAATAAACTTAGAAATCACGAGTCTTTCGAACACGGGGATGTGCAAGTAAGCATCCGAGGAGAATAAATTTAGCAATCACGTGTCATTCGAAAACAAGGATGTGCAAATAAGCCTCAAAGGAGAATAAAATTAACAATCACGTGTCTATCGAACACGGGGATGTGCAAATAAGCCTCCAAGGAGAATAAATTTAGGAATCACGTGTCTTTCGAACACGGAGATGTGCAAGTAAGCCTCCAAGGAGAATAAATTTAGCGATCGCGTGCGCTTTAAAAAATAATGTGCATGAAGTAAGTCTCCAAGGAGAATAAATTTAGCAATCCCATGTCTTTCGAACACGGGGAAGTGCAAGTAAGCCTCCAAGGAGAATAAATTTAGCTATCACGTGTCTTTCGAACACGGGGATGTGCAAATAAGCCTCACATGAGAATAAATTTAGCAATCACGTGTCTTTCGAACAAGGGGATGTGAAAGCATGCCTCCAAGGAAAATAAATTTAGCGACCGCATGCGCTTTAAGCACGGATGCGCATGCAGTAAGTCTCAAAGGACAATAAATTTAACAATCACGTTTCTTTCGAAGACGGGGATGTGCAAGTAAGCTTCAAAGGAGAATAAATTTATTGATCGCGTGCACTTTAAGCACGGATGCGCATGCAGTAAGCCTTCAAGGAGAATAAATTTAGCAATCACTTGTCTTCAGAACACATGGATGTGCAAGTAAGCCTCCAAGGAGAATAAATTTTGTGACCGCGTGCGCTTTAAGCACAGATACGCATGCAGTAAGCCTCCAAGGAGAATAAATTAAGCAATCACGTGCCTTTCGAACACGAGGATGTGCAAGTAAGCCACCAAGGAGAACAAATTTAGCAATCACTTGCGCTTTCAGCACGGATGCGCGCATGCAGTAAGCCTCATAGGAGAATGAATTTAGCAATCACGTGTATTTCGAACCCGGGGATGTGCAAGTAAGCATCCAAGGAGAATAAATTTAGTGATCGCGTGCGCTTTAAGAACGGATGCGCATGCACTAAGCCTCCAAGGAGAATAAAGTTAGCAATCACGTGTCTTTCGAACACAGGCATGTGAAAGTAAGCCTCCAAGGAGAATAAATTTATCATTCACGTGTCATTCGAAAACGAGGATGTGCAAATAAGTCTCAAAGGACAATAAATTTAGCAATCACGTGTCTTTTGAACACAGGGATGTGCAAATAAGCCTCAAAGGAGAATAAATTTAGCAATCACGTGTCTTTCGAACACGGGGATGTGCAAGTAAGCCTTCAAGGAGAATAAATTTAGTGATCGCATACTCTTTAAGCACGGATGCGCATGCAGTAAGCCTCAAAGGAGAATGAATTTAGCAATCACGTGTCTTTTGAACACAGGGATGTGCAAATAAGCCTCAAAGGAGAATAAATTTAGCAATCACGTGTCTTTCGAACCCGGGGATGTGCAAGTAAGCCTCCAAGAATAATAAATTTAGTGATCGCGTGCGTTTTAAGCACGGATGCGCATGCACTAAGCCTCTAAGGAGAATAAAGTTAGCAATCACGTGTCATTCGAACACGGGGATGTGCAAGTAAGCCTCTAAGGAGAATAAATTTAGCAATCACGTGTCATTCGAAAACGAGAATGTGCAACTAAGCCTCAAAGGGGAATATAGTTAGCAATCACGTGTCTTTCGAACATGGGGATGTGCATATAAGCCTCTAAGGAGAAGAAATTTAGCGATCGTGGGGGCTTTAAGCACAGATGCGCATGCAGTAAGCCTCCAAGGAGAATAAATTTAGCAATCACGTGACTTTCGAACACGGGGATGTGCAAGTAAGCCTCCAAGGAGAATAAATTTAGCAATCAAGTGTCTTTCGAACACGGGGATATGCAAGCAAGCCTCCAAGGAGAATAAATTTAGCGATTACGTGCGCTTTAAGCTTGGATGCGCATGCAGTAAGCCTTCAAAGAGAATAAATTTAGAAATCACGTGTTTTTCGAACACGGGGATGTGCAAGTAAGCCTCCAAGGAGAATAAATTTAGCAATCACGTGTCATTCGAAAACGAGGATGTGCAAATAAGCCTCAAAGGAGAATAAATATAGCAATCACGTGTCTTTCAAACACGGGGATGTGCAAGTAAGCCTCCAAGGTGAATAAATTTAGCGATCGTGGGGGCTTTAAGCACAGATGCGCATGCAGTAAGCCTCCAAGGAGAACAAATCTATTAATCACGTGTCTATCGAACACGAGGATGTGCAAATAAGCCTCCAAGGAGCATAAATATAGCAATCACGTGTCTTTCGAACACGGGGATGTGCAAAATAGCCTCAAAGGAGAATAAATTTAGTAATCACGTGTCTTTCGAACACTGGGATGTGAAAGTAAGCCTCCAAGGAGCATAAATTTAGTGATCGCGTACGCTTTAAGCACAGATGCGCATGCAGTAAGCCTCCAAAGAGAATAAATTTAGCAATCACGTGTCTTTCGAACACGAGGATGTGCAAGTAAGCCTCGAATGAGAATAAACTTAGTAATCACGTGTCTTTCTAACACAGAGATGCGCAAGTGAGCCTCAAATGACAATAAATTTAGCATTCACGTGTCTTTCGAACACGGGGATATGCAAGTAAGCCTCCAAGGAGAATAAATTTTGCGATTGCGTGCACTTAAACACGGATGCGCATGCAGTAAGCCTCCTAGGAGATTAAATTTAGCAATCACGTGCCTTTCGAACACGGGGATGTGCAAGCAAGCCTCCAAGGAGAATGAATTTAGCAATCACGTGTCTTTCGAACACTGGGATGTGCAAGCAAGCCTCCAATTAAAATAAATTTAGCGATTGCGTGCGCTTTAGGCATGGATGTGCATGCAGTAAGCCCCCAAGGAGAATAAATTTAGCAATTACATGTCTTTCGAACACGGGGAAGTGCAAGTAAGCCTCAAGGAGAATAAATTTAGCAATCACGTGTCTTTCGAACACGAGGAAGTGCAAGTAAGCCTCAAGGAGAATAAATTTAGCAATCACGTGTCTTTCGAACACGGAGATGTGCAAGTAAGACTCTAAGGAGAATAAATTTAGCGATCGCCTGCGCTTTAAAAAATGATGCGCATGAAGTAAGTCTCCAAGGAGAATAAATTTAGCAATCACATGTCTTTCGAACATTGGGATGTGCAATTAAGTCTCCTAGGAGAATAAATTTAGCAATCACGTGTCTTCGGAACACGAGGATGTGCAAGTATGCCTCCAAGGAGAATAAATTTAGTGACCGCGTGCGCTTTAAGCATGGATGCGCATGCACTAAGTCTCCAAGGATAATAAATTTAGCAATCCCATCTCTTTCGAACACGGGGAAGTGCAAGTAAGCCTCCAAGGAGAATAAATTTAGCTATCACGTGTCTTTCGAACACGGGGATGTGCAAATAAGCCTCATAGGAGAATAAATTTAGCAATCACGTGTCTTTCGAACACGGGGATGTGAAAGCAAGCCTCCAAGGAGAATAAATTTAGTGATCGCGTGCACTTTAAGCACGGATGCGCATGCAGTAAGCCTCCAAGAAGAATAAATTTATCAATCACGTGTCATTCGAACACGAGGATGTGCAAATAAGCCTCAAAGTAGAATAAATTTAGCAATCACCTGTCTTCCGAACACAGGGATGTGCAAGTAAGCCTCCAAGGAGAATAAATTTAGCGATCACGTGCGCTTTCAGCACGGATGCGCATGCAGTAAGCCTCCAAGGAGAATAAATCTATTAATAACGTGTCTATCGAACACGGGAATGTGTAAGTAAGCCTCCAAGAAAAATAATTATAGCAATCACGTGCCTTTCGAACACGGGGATGTGCAAATAAGCCTCCAAGGAGAATAAATTTAGTAATCACGTGTCTTTCGAACACGGGGATGTGCAAGTAAGCCTCCAAGGAGAATAAATTTAGCAATCATATGTCTTTCGAACACGGGGAAGTGCAAGTAAGCCTCAAGGAGAATAAATTTAGCAATCACGTGTCTTTCGAACACGGGGATGTGCTAATAAGCCTCCAAGGAGAATATAATTAGTAATCACGTGTCTTTCGAACCCGGGGATGTGCAAGTAAGCCTCCAAGGAGAATAAATTTAGTGATCGCGTGCGCTTTAAGCACGGATGCGCATGCAGTAAGCCTCTAAGGAGAATAAACTTAGAAATCACGAGTCTTTCGAACACGGGGATGTGCAAGTAAGCATCCGAGGAGAATAAATTTAGTAATCACGTGTCATTCGAAAACAAGGATGTGCAAATAAGCCTCAAAGGAGAATAAAATTAACAATCACGTGTCTATCGAACACGGGGATGTGCAAATAAGCCTCCAAGGAGAATAAATTTAGGAATCACGTGTCTTTCGAACACGGAGATGTGCAAGTAAGCCTCCAAGGAGAATAAATTTAGCGATCGCGTGCGCTTTAAAAAATAATGTGCATGAAGTAAGTCTCCAAGGAGAATAAATTTAGCAATCCCATGTCTTTCGAACACGGGGAAGTGCAAGTAAGCCTCCAAGGAGAATAAATTTAGCTATCACGTGTCTTTCGAACACGGGGATGTGCAAATAAGCCTCACATGAGAATAAATTTAGCAATCACGTGTCTTTCGAACAAGGGGATGTGAAAGCATGCCTCCAAGGAAAATAAATTTAGCGACCGCATGCGCTTTAAGCACGGATGCGCATGCAGTAAGTCTCAAAGGAGAATAAATTTAACAATCACGTTTCTTTCGAAGACGGGGATGTGCAAGTAAGCTTCAAAGGAGAATAAATTTATTGATCGCGTGCACTTTAAGCACGGATGCGCATGCAGTAAGCCTTCAAGGAGAATAAATTTAGCAATCACCTGTCTTCAGAACACATGGATGTGCAAGTAAGCCTCCAAGGAGAATAAATTTTGTGACCGCGTGCGCTTTAAGCACAGATACGCATGCAGTAAGCCTCCAAGGAGAATAAATTAAGCAATCACGTGCCTTTCGAACACGAGGATGTGCAAGTAAGCCACCAAGGAGAACAAATTTAGCGATCACTTGCGCTTTCAGCACGGATGCGCGCATGCAGTAAGCCTCATAGGAGAATGAATTTAGCAATCACGTGTATTTCGATCCCGGGGATGTGCAAGTAAGCATCCAAGGAGAATAAATTTAGTGATCGCGTGCGCTTTAAGAACGGATGCGCATGCACTAAGCCTCCAAGGAGAATAAAGTTAGCAATCACGTGTCTTTCGAACACAGGCATGTGAAAGTAAGCCTCCAAGGAGAATAAATTTATCATTCACGTGTCATTCGAAAACGAGGATGTGCAAATAAGTCTCAAAGGACAATAAATTTAGCAATCACGTGTCTTTTGAACACAGGGATGTGCAAATAAGCCTCAAAGGAGAATAAATTTAGCAATCACGTGTCTTTCGAACACGGGGATGTGCAAGTAAGCCTTCAAGGAGAATAAATTTAGTGATCGCATACTCTTTAAGCACGGATGCGCATGCAGTAAGCCTCAAAGGAGAATGAATTTAGCAATCACGTGTCTTTTGAACACAGGGATGTGCAAATAAGCCTCAAAGGAGAATAAATTTAGCAATCACGTGTCTTTCGAACCCGGGGATGTGCAAGTAAGCCTCCAAGAATAATAAATTTAGTGATCGCGTGCGTTTTAAGCACGGATGCGCATGCACTAAGCCTCTAAGGAGAATAAAGTTAGCAATCACGTGTCATTCGAACACGGGGATGTGCAAGTAAGCCTCCAAGGAGAATAAATTTAGCAATCACGTGTCATTCGAAAACGAGAATGTGCAACTAAGCCTCAAAGGGGAATATATTTAGCAATCACGTGTCTTTCGAACATGGGGATGTGCATATAAGCCTCTAAGGAGAAGAAATTTAGCGATCGTGGGGGCTTTAAGCACAGATGCGCATGCAGTAAGCCTCCAAGGAGAATAAATTTAGCAATCACGTGACTTTCGAACACGGGGATGTGCAAGTAAGCCTCCAAGTAGAATAAATTTAGCAATCAAGTGTCGTTCGAACACGGGGATATGCAAGCAAGCCTCCAAGGAGAATAAATTTAGCGATTACGTGCGCTTTAAGCTTGGATGCGCATGCAGTAAGCCTTCAAAGAGAATAAATTTAGAAATCACGTGTTTTTCGAACACGGGGATGTGCAAGTAAGCCTCCAAGGAGAATAAATTTAGCAATCACGTGTCATTCGAAAACGAGGATGTGCAAATAAGCCTCAAAGGAGAATAAATATAGCAATCACGTGTCTTTCAAACACGGGGATGTGCAAGTAAGCGTCCAAGGTGAATAAATTTAGCGATCGTGGGGGCTTTAAGCACAGATGCGCATGCAGTAAGCCTCCAAGGAGAACAAATCTATTAATCACGTGTCTATCGAACACGAGGATGTGCAAATAAGCCTCCAAGGAGCATAAATATAGCAATCACGTGTCTTTCGAACACGGGGATGTGCAAAATAGCCTCAGAGGAGAATAAATTTAGTAATCACGTGTCTTTCGAACACTGGGATGTGAAAGTAAGCCTCCAAGGAGCATAAATTTAGTGATCGCGTACGCTTTAAGCACAGATGCGCATGCAGTAAGCCTCCAAAGAGAATAAATTTAGCAATCACGTGTCTTTCGAACACGAGGATGTGCAAGTAAGCCTCGAATGAGAATAAACTTAGTAATCACGTGTCTTTCTAACACAGAGATGCGCAAGTGAGCCTCAAATGAGAATAAATTTAGCATTCACGTGTCTTTCGAACACGGGGATATGCAAGTAAGCCTCCAAGGAGAATAAATTTTGCGATTGCGTGCACTTAAACACGGATGCGCATGCAGTAAGCCTCCTAGGAGATTAAATTCAGCAATCACGTGCCTTTCGAACACGGGGATGTGCAAGCAAGCCTCCAAGGAGAATGAATTTAGCAATCACGTGTCTTTCGAACACTGGGATGTGCAAGCAAGCCTCCAATTAAAATAAATTTAGCGATTGCGTGCGCTTTAGGCATGGATGTGCATGCAGTAAGCCCCCAAGGAGAATAAATTTAGCAATTACATGTCTTTCGAACACGGGGAAGTGCAAGTAAGCCTCAAGGAGAATAAATTTAGCAATCACGTGTCTTTCGAACACGGGGATGTGGAAATAAGCCTCAAAAGAGATCACGTGTCTTTCGAACACGGGGATGTGTCTTTCGAACACGGGGATGTGGAAATAAATTTAGTGATCGCGTGCACTTTAAGAATGGATGTGCATGCACTAAGCCTACAAGGAGAATAAATTCAGCAATCACGTGCCTTTCGAATATGATGATGTGCAAGTAAGCCACCAAGGAGAAAAAATTTAGTGATCACGTGTCTATCGAACACGATGATGTGCAAGTAAGCCTCCAAGGAGAGTAAATTTATTAATCACGTGTCTATCGAACACGGGGATATGCAAGTAAGCCTCCAAGGAGAATAAATATAGCAATCACGTGTCTTTCGAACACGGGGATGTGAAAGTAAGCCTCAAAGGAGCATAAATTTAGTGATCGCGTGCGCTTTAAGCTCAAATGCGCATGCAGTAAGCCACCAAGGAGAATAAATTTAGCAATCACGTGTATTTCGAACACGAGGATGTTCAAGTAAGCCTCCAAGGTGAATAAATTTAGCAATCACGTGTCTTTCGAATACGGGGATGTGCAAGTAAGCCTCGAATGAGAATAAACTTAGCAATCACGTGACTTTCGAACACGGGGATGTGCAAGTAAGCCTCAAAGGAGAATAAATTTAGCATTCCTGTGTCTTTTGAACATGGGGATATGCAAGTAAGCCTCCAAGGAGAATAAATTTAGCAATCACGTGTCTTTCGAAGACGGGGATGTGCAAGTAAGCCTCCAAGGAGAATAAATTTAGCAATCACGTGTCTTTCAAACACGGGGATGTGCAAGTAAGCCTCCAAGGTGAATAAATGTAGCGATCGTGGGGGCTTTAAGCACAGATGCGCATGCAGTAAGCCTCCAAGGAGAACAAATTTATTAATCACGTGTCTATCGAACACGAGGATGTGCAATTAAGCCTCCAAGGAGAATAAATATAGCAATCACGTGTCTTTCGAACACGGGGATGGGCAAATAAGACTCCAAGGAGAATAAATTTAGTGATCGCGTGCACTTTAAGAACGGATGTGCATGCACTAAGCCTCCAAAGAGAATAAATTCAGCAATCACGTGCCTTT
The DNA here is from genome assembly GCA_037127255.1 of Persicaria tinctoria. Classification (NCBI taxonomy): domain Eukaryota; kingdom Viridiplantae; phylum Streptophyta; class Magnoliopsida; order Caryophyllales; family Polygonaceae; genus Persicaria; species Persicaria tinctoria. The sequence continues at coordinate 39,778,671 of JBANSL010000001.1, read as the reverse complement.
CGAACACGATGATGTGCAAGTAAGCCACCAAGGAGAACAAATTTAGCGATCACGTGTCTATCGAACACGATGATGTGAAAGTAAGCCTCCAAGGAGAATAAATTTAGTAATCACGTGTCTTTCGAACACGGGGATGTGATAGTAAGCCTCAAAGGAGCATAAATTTAGTGATCGCGTGCGCTTTAAGCACAGATGCGCATGCAGTAAGCCTCCAAGGAGAATAAATTTAGCAATCACGTGTCTTTCGAACACGAGGATGTGCAAGTAAGCCTCCAAGGTGAATAAATTTAGCAATCACGTGTCTTTCGAACACTGGGATGTGAATGTAAGCGTCCAAGGAGCATAAATTTAGTGATCGCGTACGCTTTAAGCACAGATGCGCATGCAGTAAGCCTCCAAAGAGAATAAATTTAGCAATCACGTGTCTTTCGAACACGAGGATGTGCAAGTAAGCCTCGAATGAGAATAAACTTAGTAATCACGTGTCTTTCTAAAACAGAGATGTGCAAGTGAGCCTCAAATGAGAATAAATTTAGCATTCACGTGTCTTTCGAACACGGGGATATGCAAGTAAGCCTCCAAGGAGAATAAATTTTGCGATTGCGTGCACTTAAACACGGATGCGCATGCAGTAAGCCTCCTAGGAGATTAAATTTAGCAATCACGTGTCTTTCGAACACGGGGATGTGCAAGCAAGCCTCCAAGGAGAATGAATTTAGCAATCACGTGTCTTTCGAACACGGGGATGTGCAAGCAAGCCTCCAATTAAAATAAATTTAGCGATTGCGTGCGCTTTAAGCATGGATGTGCATGCAGTAAGCCCCCAAGGAGAATAAATTTAGCAATTACATGTCTTTCGAACACGGGGATGTGGAAATAAGCCTCAAAAGAGAATCAATTTAGCAATCACGTGTCTTTCGAACCCGGGGATGTGCAAGTAAGACTCCAAGGAGAATAAATTTAGTGATCGCGTGGACTTTAAGAACGGATGTGCATGCACTAAGCCTCCAAGGAGAATAAATTCAGCAATCACGCGCCTTTCGAATACGATGATGTGCAAGTAAGCCACCAAGGAGAAAAAATTTAGCGATCACGTGTCTATCGAACACGATGATGTGCAAGTAAGCCTCCAAGGAGAGTAAATTTATTAATTACGTGTCTATCGAACACGGGGATATGCAAGTAAGCCTCCAAGGAGAATAAATATAGCAATCACGTGTCTTTCGAACACGTGGATGTTAAAGTAAGCCTCAAAGGAGCATAAATTTAGTGATCGCGTGCGCTTTAAGCTCAGATGCGCATGCAGTAAGCCACCAAGGAGAATAAATTTAGCAATCACGTGTCTTTCGAACACGAGGATGTTCAAGTAAGCGTCGAAGGTGAATAAATTTAGCAATCACGTGTCTTTCGAATACGGGGATGTGCAAGTAATCCTCGAATGAGAATAAACATAGCAATCACGTGTCTTTCGAACACGGGGATGTGCAAGTAAGCCTCAAAGGAGAATAAATTTAGCATTCCTGTGTCTTTTGAACATGGGGATATGCAATTAAGCCTCCAAGGTGAATAAATTTAGCAATCACGTGTCTTTCGAAGACTGGGATGTGCAAGTAAGCCTCCAAGGAGAATAAATTTAGCAATCACATGTCTTTCAAACACGGGGATGTGCAAGTAAGCCTTCAAGGAGAATAAATTTAGCGTCTGTGGGGGCTTTAAGCACAGTTGCGAATGCAGTAAGCCTCCAAGGAGAATAAATTTAGCAATCACGTGCCTTTCGAACACGGGGATGTGCAAGTAAGCCTCCAAGGAGAATAAATTTAGCGATCACCTGTCTTTCGAACACGGGGATGTGCAAATAAGCCTCAAAAGAGAATCAATTTAGCAATCACGTGTCTTTTGAACCCGGGGATGTGCAAGTAAGACTCCAAGGAGAATAAATTTAGTGATCGCGTGCACTTTAAGAACGGATGTGCATGCACTAAGCCTCCAAGGAGAATAAATTCAGCAATCACGTGCCTTTCGAACACGATGATGTGCAAGTAAGCCACCAAGGAGAACAAATTTAGCGATCACGTGTCTATCGAACACGATGATGTCCAAGTAAGCCTCCAAGGAGAATAAATTTATTAACCACGTGTCTATCGAACACGGGGATATGCAAGTAAGCCTCCAAGGAGAATAAATATAGCAATCACGTGTCTTTCGAACACGGGGATGTGCAAATAAGCCTCCAAGGAGAATAAATTTAGTAATCACGTGTCTTTCGAACACGGGGATGTGATAGTAAGCCTCAAAGGAGCATAAATTTAGTGATCGCGTGCGCTTTAAGCACAGATGCGCATGCAGTAAGCCACCAAGGAGAATAAATTTAGCAATCACGTGTCTTTCGAACACGAGGATGTGCAAGTAAGCCTCCAAGGTGAATAAATTTAGCAATCACGTGTCTTTCGAACACTGGGATGTGAAAGTAAGCCTCGAATGAGAATAAACTTAGCAATCACGTGTCTTTCGAACACGGGGATGTGCAAGTAAGCCTCAAAGGAGAATAAATTTAGCATTCACGTGTCATTTGAACATGCGGATATGCAAGTAAGCCTCCAAGGTGACTAAATTTAGCAATCACGTGTCTTTCGAACACGGGGATGTGCAAGTAAGCCTCCAAGGAGAATAAATTTAGCAATCACGTGTCTTTCGAACACGGGGATGTGCAAGTAAGCCTTCAAGGAGAATGAATTTAACGTTTGTGGGGGCTTTAAGCACAGATGCGAATGCAGTAAGCCTCCAAGGAGAATAAATTTAGTAATCACGTGTTTTTCGAACACGGGGATATGCAAATAAACCTCCAAGGAGAATAAATTTAGCAATCACGTGTCTTTCGAACAAGGGGATGTGCAAGTAAGCCTTCAAGGAGAATAAATTTAGCCTTTGTGGGGGCTTTAAGCACAGATGCGAATGCAGTAAGCCCCTAAGGAGAATAAATTTAGCAATTACATGTCTTTCGAACACGGGGATGTGAAAGTAAGCCTCAAGGAGAATAAATTTAGCAATAATGTGTATTTCGAACACGGGGATGTGCAAATAAGCCTCAAAACAGAATAAATTTAGCAATCACGTGTCTTTCGAACCCGGGGATGTGCAAGTAAGCCTTCAAGGAGAATAAATTTAGTGATCGCGTGCGCTTTAAGAAGGGATGTGCATGCACTATGCCTCCAAGGAGAATAAATTCAGCAATCACTTCCCTTTCGAACACGAGGATGTGCAAGTAAGCCACCAAGGAGAACAAATTTAGCGATCACGTGCGCTTTAAGCACAGATGCGCATGCAGTAAGCCTCCAAGGAGAACAAATTTATTAATCACGTGTCTATCGAACACGAGGATGTGCAATTAAGCCTCCAAGGAGAATAAATATAGCAATCACGTGTCTTTCGAACACGGGGATGTGAAAAATAGCCTCAAAGGAGAATAAATTTAGTAATCACGTGTCTTTCGAACACTGGGATGTGAAAGTAAGCCTCCAAGGAGCATAAATTTAGTGATCGCGTACGCTTTAAGCACAGATGCGCATGCAGTACGCCCCCAAGGAGAATAAATTTAGCAATAACGTGTCTTTCGAACATGAGGATGTGCAAGTAAGCCTCGAATGAGAATAAACTTAGTAATCACGTGTCTTTCTAACACAGAGATGTGCAAGTAAGCCTCAAAGGAGAATAAATTTAGCATCCACGTGTATTTCGAACCCGGGGATGTGCAAGTAAGCCTCCAAGGTGAATAAATTTAGCAAACACGTGTCTTTCGAACACGGGGTTGTGCAATTAAGCCTCCAAGGAGAATAAATTTAGCAATCAAGTGTCTTTCGAACACGGGGATATGCAAGTAAGCCTCCAAGGAGAATAAATTTTGCGATTGCGTGCACTTAAACACGGATGCGCATGCAGTAAGCCTCCTAGGAGATTAAATTTAGCAATCACGTGCCCTTCGAACACAGGGATGTGCAAGCAAGCCTCCAAGGAGAATGAATTTAGCAATCACGTGTCTTTCGAACACGGGGATGTGCAAGCAACCCTCCAATTAGAATAAATTTAGCGATTGCGTGCGCTTTAAGCATGGATGTGCATGCAGTAAGCCCCAAGGAGAATAAATTTAGCAATTACATGTCTTTCGAACACGGGGAAGTGCAAGTAAGCCTCAACGAGAATAAATTTAGCAATCACGTGTCTTTCGAACACGGTGATGTGGAAATAAGCCTCAAAAGAGAATCAATTTAGCAATCACGTGTCTTTCGAACCCGGGGATGTGCAAGTAAGACTCCAAGGAGAATAAATTTAGTGATCGCGTGCACTTTAAGAACGGATGTGCATGCACTAAGCCTCCAAGGAGAATAAATTCAGCAATCACGTGCCTTTCGAACACGATGATGTGCAAGTAAGCCACCAAGGAGAAAAAATTTAGCGATCACGCGTCTATCGAACACGATGATGTGCAAGTAAGCCTTCAAGGAGAATAAATTTTGCAATCACGTGTCTTTCGAACCCGAGGATGTGCAAGTAAGCCTCTAAGGTGAATAAATTTAGCAATCACGTGTCTTTCGAATACGGGGATGTGCAAGTAAGCCTCGAATGAGAATAAACTTACCAATCACGTGTCTTTCGAACACGGGGATGTGCAAGTAAGCCTCAAAGGAGAATAAATTTACCATTCACGTGTCTTTTGAACATGGGGATATGCAAGTAAGCCTCCAAGGTGAATAAATTTAGAAATCACGTGTCTTTCGAAAATGGGGATGTGCAGGTAAGCCTCCAAGGAGAATAAATTTAGCAATCACGTGTCTTTCAAACACGAGGATGTGCAAGTAAGCCTTCAAGGAGAATAAATTTAGCGTTTGTGGGGGCTTTAAGCACAGTTGCGAATGCAGTAAGCCTCCAAGGAGAATAAATTTAGCAATCACGTGCCTTTGGAACACGGGGATGTGCAAGTAAGCCTCCAAGGAGAATAAATTTAGCGATCACCTGTCTTTCGAACACGGGGATGTGCAAATAAGCCTCAAAAGAGAATCAATTTAGCAATCACGTGTCTTTCGAACCCGGGGATCTGCATGTAAGACTCCAAGGAGAATAAATTTAGTGATCGCGTGCACTTTAAGAACGGATGTGCATGCACTAAGCCTCCGAGGAGAATAAATTCAGCAATCACGTGCCTTTCGAACACGATGATGTGCAAGTAAGCCACCAAGGAGAACAAATTTAGCGATCACGTGTCTATCGAACAAGATGATGTGCAAGTAAGCCTCCATGGAGAATAAATTTATTAATCACGTGTCTTTCGAACACGGGGATGTGCAAATAAGCCTCGAAGGAGAATAAATTTAGTAATCACGTGTCTTTCGAACACGGGAATGTGAAAGTAAGCCTCAAAGGAGCATAAATTTAGTGATCGCGTGCGCTTTAAGCACAGATGCGCATGCGTAAGCCTCCAAGGAGAATAAATTTAGCAATCACGTGTCTTTCGAACACGAGGATGTGCAAGTAAGCCTTCAAGGAGAATAAATTTAGCGTTTGTGGGGGCTTTAAGCACAGTTGCGAATGCAGTAAGCCTCCAAGGAGAATAAAGTTAGCAATCACGTGCCTTTGGAACACGGGGATGTGCAAGTAAGCCTCCAAGGAGAATAAATTTAGCGATCACCTGTCTTTCGAACACGGGGATGTGCAAATAAGCCTCAAAAGAGAATCAATTTAGCAATCACGTGTCTTTCGAACCCGGGGATCTGCAAGTAAGACTCCAAGGAGAATAAATTTAGTGATCGCGTGCACTTTAAGAACGGATGTGCATGCACTAAGCCTCCGAGGAGAATAAATTCAGCAATCACGTGCCTTTCGAACACGATGATGTGCAAGTAAGCCACCAAGGAGAACAAATTTAGCGATCACGTGTCTATCGAACAAGATGATGTGCATGTAAGCCTCCAAGGAGAATAAATTTATTAATCACGTGTCTTTCGAACACGGGGATGTGCAAATAAGCCTCGAAGGAGAATAAATTTAGTAATCACGTGTCTTTCGAACACGGGGATGTGAAAGTAAGCCTCAAAGGAGCATAAATTTAGTGATCGCGTGCGCTTTAAGCACAGATGCGCATGCAGTAAGCCTCCAAGGAGAATAAATTTAGCAATCACGTGTCTGTCGAACACGAGGATGTGCAAGTAAGCCTTCAAGGAGAATAAATTTAGCGTTTGTGGGGGCTTTAAGCACAGTTGCGAATGCAGTAAGCCTCCAAGGAGAATAAATTTAGCAATCACGTGCCTTTGGAACACGGGGATGTGCAAGTAAGCCTCCAAGGAGAATAAATTTAGCGATCACCTGTCTTTCGAACACATGGATGTGCAAATAAGCCTCAAAAGAGAATCAATTTAGCAATCACGTGTCTTTCGAACCCGGGGATCTGCAAGTAAGACTCCAAGGAGAATAAATTTAGTGATCGCGTGCACTTTAAGAACGGATGTGCATGCACTAAGCCTCCGAGGAGAATAAATTCAGCAATCACGTGCCTTTCGAACACGATGATGTGCAAGTAAACCACCAAGGAGAACAAATTTAGCGATCACGTGTCTATCGAACAAGATGATGTGCAAGTAAGCCTCCAAGGAGAATAAATTTATTAATCACGTGTCTTTCGAACACGGGGATGTGAAAGGAAGCCTCAAAGGAGCATAAATTTAGTGATCGCGTGCGCTTTAAGCACAGATGCGCATGCAGTAAGCCTCCAAGGAGAATAAATTTAGCAATCACGTGTCTTTCGAACACGAGGATGTGCAAGTAAGCCTCCACTGTGAATAAATTTAGCAATCACGTGTCTTTCGAATACGGGGATGTGCGAGTAAGCTTCGAATGAGAACAAACTTAGCAATCACGTGTCTTTCGAACACGGGGATGTGCAAGTAAGCCTCAAAGGAGAATAAATTTAGCATTCACGTGTCTTTTGAACATGCGGATATGCAGGTAAGCCTCCAAGGTGAATAAATTTCGCAATCACGTGCCTTTCGAAGACAGGGATGTGCAAGTAAGTCTCCAAGGAGAATAAATTTAGCAATCACGTGTCTTTCGAACACGGGGATGTGTAAGTAAGCCTTCAAGGAGAATAAATTTAGCGTTTGTGGGGGCTTTAAGCACAGATGCGAATGCAGTAAGCCTCCAAGGAGAATAAATTTAGCAATCACGTGTTTTTCGAACATGGGGATGTGCAAGTAAGCCTCCAAGGAGAATAAATTTAGCAATCACGTGTCTTTCGAACAAGGGGATGTGCAAGTAAGCCTTCAAGGAGAATAAATTTAGCGTTTGTGGGGGCTTTAAGCACAGATGCGAATGCAGTAAGCCCCTAAGGAAAATAAATTTAGCAATTACATGTCTTTCGAACACGGGGAAGTGAAAGTAAGCCTCAAGGAGAATAAATTTAGCAATCATGTGTATTTCGAACACAGGGATGTGCAAATAAGCCACAAAAGAGAATTAATTTAGCAATCACGTGTCTTTCGAACCCGGGGATGTGTAAGTAAGCCTCCAAGGAGAATAAATTTAGTGATCGCGTGCACTTTAAGAAGGGATGTGCATGCACTAAGCCTCCAAGGAGAATAAATTCAACAATCACGTGCCTTTCGAACACGAGGATGTGCAAGTAAGCGACCAAGGAGAACAAATTTAGCGATCACGTGCGCTTTAAGCACAGATGCGCATGCAGTAAGCCTCCAAGGAGAACAAATTTATTAATCACGTGTCTATCGAACACGAGGATGTGCAATTAAGCCTCCAAGGAGCATAAATTTAGTGATCGCGTACGCTTTAAGCATAGATGCGCATGCAGTAAGCCTTCAAGGAAAATAAATTTAGCAATCACGTGTCTTTCGAACACAAGGATGTGCAAGTATGCCTCGAATGAGAATAAACTTAGTAATCACGTGTCTTTTTAACACAGAGATGTGCAAGTAAGCCTCAAAGGAGAATAAATTTAGCATTCACGTGTCTTTAGAACATGGGGATATGCAAGTAAGCCTCCAAGGTGACTAAATTTATCAATCACGTGTCTTTCGAACACAGGGATGTGCAATTAAGCCTCCAAGGAGAATAAATTTAGCAATCACGTGTCTTTCGAACGCGGGAATATGCAAGTAAGCCTCCAAGGAGAATAAATTTTGCGATTGCGTGCACTTAAACACGGATGCGCATGCAGTAAGCCTCCTAGGAGATTAAATTTAGCAATCACGTGCCTTTCGAACACGGGGATGTGCAAGCAAGCCTCCAAGGAGAATGAATTTAGCAATCACGTGTCTTTCGAACACGGGGATGTGCAAGCAAGCCTCCAATTAGAATAAATTTAGCGATTGCGTGCGCTTTAAGCATCGATGTGCATGCAGTAAGCCACCAAGGAGAATAAATTTAGCAATTACATGTCTTTCGAACACGGGGAAGTGCAAGTAAGCCTCAAGGAGAATAAATTTAGCAATCACGTGTCTTTCGAACACGGGGATGTGCAAATAAGCCTAAAAAGAGAATCAATTTAGCAATCACGTGTCTTTCGAACCTGGGGATGTGCAAGTAAGACTCCAAGGAGAATAAATTTAGTGATCGCATGCACTTTAAGAACGGATGTGCATGCACTAAGTCTCCAAGGAGAATAAATTCAGCAATCACGTGCCTTTCGAACACGATGATGTGCAAGTAAGCCACCAAGGAGAAAGAATTTAGCGATCACGTGTCTATCGAACACGATGATGTGCAAGTAAGCCTCCAAGGAGAGTAAGTTTATTAATCACGTGTCTATCGAACACGGGGATATGCAAGTAAGCCTCCAAAGAGATTAAATATAGCAATCACGTGTCTTTCGAACACGGGGATGTGCAAATAAGCCTCCAAGAAAAATAAATTTAGTAATCACGTGTCTTTCGAACACGGGGATGTGAAAGTAAGCCTCAAAGGAGCATAAATTTAGTGATCGCGTGCGCTTTAAGCTCAGATGCGCATGCAGTAAGCCTCCAAGGAGAATAAATTTAGCAATCACGTGTCTTTCGAACATGAGGATGTGCAAGTAAGCCTCCAAGGTGAATAAATTTAGCAATCACATGTCTTTCGAATACGGGGATGTGCAAGTAAACCTCGAATGAGAATAAACTTAGCAATCACGTGTCTTTCGAACACGGGGATGTGCAAGTAAACCTCAAAGAACAATAAATTTAGCATTCACGTGTCTTTTTAACATGGGGATATGCATGTAAGCCTCCAAGGTGAATAAATTTAGCAATCACGTGTCTTTTGAAGACGGGGATGTGCAAGTAAGCCTCCAAGGAGAATAAATTTAGCAATCACGTGTCTTTCAAACACGGGGATGTGCAAGTAAGCCTTCAAGGAGAATAAATTTAGCATTTGTGGGGGCTTTAAGCACAGATGCGAATGCAGTAAGCCTCCAAGGAGAATAAATTTAGAGATTGCGTGCGCTTTAAGCATGGATGTGCATGCAGTAAGCCCCCAAGGAGAATAAATTTAGCAATTACATGTCTTTCGAACACGGGGATGTGGAAATAAGCCTCAAAAGAGAATCAATTTAGCAATCACGTGTCTTTCGAACCCGGGGATGTGCAAGTAAGACTCCAAGGAGAATAAATTTAGTGATCGCGTGCACTTTAAGAACGGATGTGCATGCACTAAGCCTCCAAGGAGAATAAATTCAGCAATCACGCGCCTTTCGAATACGATGATGTGCAAGTAAGCCACCAAGGAGAAAAAATTTAGCGATTACGTGTCTATCGAACACGATGATGTGCAAGTAAGCTCCCAAGGAGAGTAAATTTATTAATTACGTGTCTATCGAACACGAGAATATGCAAGTAAGCCTCCAAGGAGAATAAATATAGCAATCACGTGTCTTTCGAACACGGGGATGTTAAAGTAAGCCTCAAAGGAGCATAAATTTAGTGATCGCGTGCGCTTTAAGCTCAGATGCGCATGCAGTAAGCCACCAAGGAGAATAAATTTAGCAATCACGTGTCTTTCGAACACGAGGATGTTCAAGTAAGCGTCCAAGGTGAATAAATTTAGCAATCACGTGTCTTTCGAATACGGGGATGTGCAAGTAAGCCTCGAATGAGAATAAACATAGCAATCACGTGTCTTTCGAACACGGGGATGTGCAAGTAAGCCTCAAAGGAGAATAAATTTAACATTCCTGTGTCTTTTGAACATGGGGATATGCAAGTAAGCCTCCAAGGTGAATAAATTTAGCAATCACGTGTCTTTCGAAGACGGGGATGTGCAAGTAAGCCTCCAAGGAGAATAAATTTAGCAATCACGTGTCTTTCAAACACGGGGATGTGCAAGTAAGCCTTCAAGGAGAATAAATTTAGCGTTTGTGGGGGCTTTAAGCACAGTTGCCAATGCAGTAAGCCTCCAAGGAGAATAAATTAAGCAATCACGTGCCTTTCGAACACGGAGATGTGCAAGTAAGCCTCCAAGGAGAATAAATTTAGCGATCCCCTGTCTTTCGAACACGGGGATGTGCAAATAAGCCTCAAAAGAGAATCAATTTAGCAATCACGTTTCTTTCGAACCCGGGGATGTGCAAGTAAGACTCCAAGGAGAATAAATTTAGTGATCGCGTGCACTTTAAGAACGGATGTGCATGCACTAAGCCTCCAAGGAGAATAAATTCAGCAATCACGTGCCTTTCGAACACGATGATGTGCAAGTAAGCCACCAAGGAGAACAAATTTAGCGATCACGTGTCTATCGAACACGTTGATGTGCAAGTAAGCCTCCAAGGAGAATAAATTTATTAATCACGTGTCTATCGAACACGGGGATATGCAAGTAACCCTCCAAGGAGAATAAATGTAGCAATCACGTGTCTTTCGAACACGGGGATGTGCAAATAAGCCTCCAAGGAGAATAAATTTAGTAATCACGTGTCTTTCGAACACGGGGATGTGATAGTCAGCCTCAAAGGAGCATAAATTTAGTGATCGCGTGCGCTTTAAGCACAGATGCGCATGCAGTAAGCCTCCAAGGTGAATAAATTTAGCAATCACGTGTCTTTCGAATACGGGGATGTGCAAGTAAGCCTCGAATGAGAATAAATTTAGCAATCACGTGTCTTTCGAATACGGGGATGTGCAAGTAAGCCTCGAATAAGAATAAACTTAGCAATCACGTGTCTTTCGAACACGGGGATGTGCAAGTAAGCCTCAAAGGAGAATAAATTTAGCGTTTGTGGGGGCTTGAAGCACATATGCGAATGCAGTAAGCCTCCAAGGAGAATAAATTTAGTAATCACGTGTTTTTCGAACACGGGGATGTGCAAATAAACCTCCAAGGAGAATAAATTTAGCAATCACGTGTCTTTCGAACAAGGGGATGTGCAAGTAAGCCTTCAAGGAGAATAAATTTAGCGTTTGTGGCGGCTTTAAGCACAGATGCGAATGCAGTAAGCCCCTAAGGAGAATAAATTTAGCAATTACATGTCTTTCGAACACGGGGATGTGAAAGTAAGCCTCAAGGTGAATAAATTTAGCAATAATGTGTATTTCGAACACGGGGATGTGCAAATAAGCCTCAAAACAGAATAAATTTAGCAATCACGTGTCTTTCGAACCCGGGGATGTGCAAGTAAGCCTCCAAGGAGAATAAATTTAGTGATCGCGTGCGCTTTAAGAAGGGATGTGCATGCACTAAGCCTCCAAGGAGAATAAATTCAGCAATCACTTGCCTTTCGAACACGAGGATGTGCAAGTAAACCACCAAGGAGAACAAATTTAGCGATCACGTGCGCTTTAAGCACAGATGCGCATGCAGTAAGCCTCCAAGGAGAACAAATTTATTAATCACGTGTCTATCGAACACGAGGATGTGCAATTAAGCCTCCAAGGAGAATAAATATAGCAATCACGTGTCTTTCGAACACGGGGATGTGCAAAATAGCCTCAAAGGAGAATAAATTTAGTAATCACGTGTCTTTCGAACATTGGGATGTGAAAGTAAGCTTCCAAGGAGCATAAATTTAGTGATCGCGTACGCTTTAAGCACAGATGCGCATGCAGTACGCCCCCAAGGAGAATAAATTTAGCAATCACGTGTCTTTCGAACATGAGGATGTGCAAGTAAGCCTCGAATGAGAATAAACTTAGTAATCACGTGTTTTTCTAACACAGAGATGTGGAAGTAAGCCTCAAAGGAGAATAAATTTAGCATTCACGTGTCTTTCGAACATGGGGATATGCAAGTAAGCCTCCAAAGTGAATAAATTTAGCAATCACGTGTCTTTCGAACACGGGGTTGTGCAATTAAGCCTCCAAGGAGAATAAATTTAGCAATCAAGTGTCTTTCGAACACGGGGATATGCAAGTAAGCCTCCAAGGAGAACAAATTTTGCGATTGCGTGCACTTAAACACGGATGCGCATGCAGTAAGCCTCCTAGGAGATTAAATTTAGCAATCACGTGCCTTTCGAACACGGGGATGTGCAAGCAAGCCTCCAAGGAGAATGAATTTAGTAATCACGTGTCTTTCGAACACGGGGATGTGCAAGCAAGCCTCCAATTAGAATAAATTTAGCGATTGCGTGCGCTTTAAGCATGGATGTGCATGCAGTAAGCCCCCAAGGAGAATAAATTTAGCAATTACATGTCTTTCGAACACGGGGAAGTGCAAGTAAGCCTCAAGGAGAATAAATTTAGCAATCACGTGTCTTTCGAACACGGTGATGTGGAAATAAGCTTCAAAAGAGAATCAATTTAGCAATCACGTGTCTTTCGAACCCGGGGATGTGCAAGTAAGACTCCAAGGAGAATAAATTTAGTGATCGCGTGCACTTTAAGAACGGATGTGCATGCACTAAGCCTCCAAGGAGAATAAATTCAGCAATCACGTGCCTTTCGAACACGATGATGTGCAAGTAAGCCACCAAGGAGAAAAAATTTAGCGATCACGCGTCTATCGAACACGATGATGTGCAAGTAAGCCTCCAAGGAGAGTAAATTTATTTATCACGTGTCTATCGAACACGGGGATATGCAAGTAAGCCTCCAAGGAGAATAAATATAGCAATCACGTGTCTTTCGAACACGGGGATGTGCAAATAAGCCTCCAAGAAGAATAAATTTAATAATCACGTGTCTTTCGAACACGGGAATGTGAAAGTAAGCCTCAAATGAGCATTAATTTAGTGATCGCGTGCGCTTTAAGCTCAGATGCGCATGCAGTAAGCCTTGAAGGAGAACAAATTTAGCAATCACGTGTCTTTCGAACCCAAGGATGTGCAAGTAAGCCTCTAAGGTGAATAAATTTAGCAATCACGTGTCTTTCGAATACGGGGATGTGCAAGTAAGCCTCGAATGAGAATAAACTTAGCAATCACGTGTCTTTCGAACACGGGGATGTGCAAGTAAGCCTCAAAGGAGAATAAATTTAGCATTCACGTGTCTTTTGAACATGGGGATATGCAAGTAAGCCTCCAAGGTGAATAAATTTAGAAATCACGTGTCTTTCGAAGATGGGGATGTGCAAGTAAGCCTCCAAGGAGAATAAATTTAGCAATCACGTGTCTTTCAAACACGAGGATGTGCAAGTAAGCCTTCAAGGAGAATAAATTTAGCATTTGTGGGGGCTTTAAGCACAGTTGCGAATGCAGTAAGCCTCCAAGGAGAATAAATTTAGCAATCACGTGCCTTTGGAACACGGGGATGTGCAAGTAAGCCTCCAAGGAGAATAAATTTAGCGATCACCTGTCTTTCGAACACGGGGATGTGCAAATAAGCCTCAAAAGAGAATCAATTTAGCAATCACGTGTCTTTCGAACCCGTTGATGTGCAAGTAAGACTCCAAGGAGAATAAATTTAGTGATCGTGTGCACTTTAAGAACGGATGTGCACGCACTAAGCCGCCAAGGAGAATAAATTCAGCAATCACGTGCCTTTCGAACACGATGATGTGCAAGTAAGCCACCAAGGAGAACAAATTTAGCGATCACGTGTCTATCGAACATGATGATGTGCAAGTCAGCCTCCAAGGAGAATAAATTTATTAATCACGTGTCTTTCGAACACGGGGATGTGCAAATAAGCCTCCAAGGAGAATAAATTTAGTAATCACGTGTCTTTCGAACACGGGGATGTGAAAGTAAGCCTCAAAGGAGCATAAATTTAGTGATCGCGTGCGCTTTAAGCACAGATGCGCATGCAGTAAGCCTCCAAGGAGAATAAATTTAGCAATCACGTGTCTTTCGAACACGAGGATGTGCAAGTAAGCCTCCAAGGTGAATAAATTTAGCAATCACGTGTCTTTCGATTACGGGGATGTGCAAGTAAGCCTCGAATGAGAATAAACTTAGCAATCACGTGTCTTTCGAACACGGGGATGTGCAAGTAAGCCTCAAAGGAGAATAAATTTAGCATTCACGTGTCGTTTGAACATGCGGATATGCAGGTAAGCCTCCAAGGTGAATAAATTTCGCAATCACGTGTCTTTCGAAGACGGGGATGTGCAAGTAAGCCTCCAAGGAGAATAAATTTAGCAATCACGTGTTTTTCGAACACGGGGATGTGCAAGTAAGCCTCCAAGGAGAATAAATTTAGCAATCACGTGTCTTTCGAACAAGGGGATGTGCAAGTAAGCCTTCAAGGAGAATAAATTTAGCGTTTGTGGGGGCTTTAAGCACAGATGCGAATGCAGTAAGCCCCTAAGGAAAATAAATTTAGCAATTACATGTCTTTCGAACACGGGGAAGTGAAAGTAAGCCTCAAGGAGAATAAATTTAGCAATCATGTGTATTTCAAACACGGGGATGTGCAAATAAGCCTCAAAAGAGAATAAATTTAGCAATCACGTGTCTTTCGAACCCGGGGATGTGCAAGTAAGCCTCCAAGGAGAATAAATTTATTGATCGCGTGCACTTTAAGAAGGGATGTGCATGCACTAAGCCTCCAAGGAAAATAAATTCAACAATCACGTGCCTTTCGAACACGAGGATGTGCAAGTAAGCGACCAAGGAGAACAAATTTAGCGATCACGTGCGCTTTAAGCACAGATGCGCATGCAGTAAGCCTCCAAGGAGAACAAATTTATTAATCACGTGTCTATCGAACACGAGGATGTGCAATTAAGCCTCCAAGGAGAATAAATATTGCAATCACGTGTCTTTCGAACATGGGGATGTGCAAAATAGCCTCAAAGGAGAATAAATTTAGTAATCACGTGTCTTTCGAACACTGGGATGTGAAAGTAAGCCTCCAAGGAGCATAAATTTAGTGATCGCGTACGCTTTAAGCACAGATGCGCATGCAGTAAGCCTCCAAGGAGAATAAATTTAGCAATCACGTGTCTTTCGAACACGAGGATGTGCAAGTAAGCCTCGAATGAGAATAAACTTAGTAATCACGTGTCTTTTTAACACAGAGATGTGCAAGTAAGCCTCAAAGGAGAATAAATTTAGCATTCACGTGTCTTTAGAACATGGGGATATTTGACGGAGGGGAAACCTGTCGTTGATTCCGCCAAAGAAACTCAAACCTATAACTAGTATAGTAATAAGTAAGAGGTCGATCCCACAGGGAAATTTATAACTCAAATGTGATTTTAACGTTGATTAAGTAACCAGATTGGGGGTTTTTTGTGTGAAAGTTTTTAAAGCAAATTAACGAAAGCAGAATAAGTGATTTTGGTTTAAACAATTTAGAGAAGCAATTCCACCTACAATTTTCCACTTTATTGGATTGAAGCGATCCTTGTAACTTCTTCTCGTCCTATTATGTTTCCTATGAATGCCCTTGTCCCGACCTAATATAGTTACTAGTCCAACCAGTCCTAGCAACCCTTATCAATCGAACAGTCCCTAAAGAAGGATTTAACCCAATTGACAGCTTTAAGTTCAGAGATTAGCCAAGGTATTTGCAGTCCCTAAAAAAAGGATTTAACAACACATTCAACTTCCTACTTATTCAATTAGTTCAACCAGCCCTAAAGGAATAAGTTTGCCACTTAGGTTAAGGTTCACAACCAGGAATCTACAAAACCTTAGCGATTGAATTGATCTAACGAGTTGGCCAGACAAGATAGAACAAATCAATAATTAATTAAGCACAAAGAAGTCGAAGCATTCACAAATAGGAAACTAGGAGCGAGAATTAGAAACTCACAATCAATCCGAATAAAGCTTCAAATTGCAGGCAGAATAGATGAGTTTAGTTCCTCATGGAAGACATAGCTCAAAGTCTCTAAAAAGTCTAATGGTTGAATGAATAGAATGAAAGGTGATGAAAAATAACATAAAATGCCTAATAAAAAGATTCAATTCGGCCTCCAAACAAAAATAGATAAAAACTAGGGTTTTCCAAAACGGCTGCGCGCTGGCCGTACGTGCGGCGGCCGCCGCAAGTGTTGCGGCGCCCGCCGCAAATGTCTTCCTCGCTACCCGCTGCAGCGGGTGCAGCTGCGGCGTCCGCAGCAAATCTGCGGCGCCCGCGGCACGTGGTTTTGCTGTGGTTTTTACTTTCTTTGCGGGCTTATCTTCTCGTCTTGCTTCTTTCTTCCTTGTTCCTTCCCATGTATCTTGTGTTCCTCGTCGAGATATTGCATCTCCCAAATGTGTTCCGATTCAATCTGCGAGATAAACACAAAATTGCGCAGAATCCGAACTTTTCTAAAATAAACACAAGATGCAATTTAACGATAAAGCAAGCAAGAAATGCAACCTAACTAAACTAAATGTAACTATAATGCCTATCTAAAATATGCATTATCAAATTCCCCCACACTTAACCTTTGCTTGTCCTTAAGCAATGATAGAATGAACATGAATCAATGTATCCCACAGGAAATCCCTTCAAGTTTCAACATTACCAAAAAGCAACATCATAGCAGGTGAACACATAAACCAAGCAAACAAATGTCATAGCATGTATTCAGGTGATCAAAGCTTAGAAGTAGACATCATCCAACCTCACCAGAAATATGTGTTTCACTCATGTGCTTAGGCTTTTAGGTACAACTCTCAACTCAAACCAATAATGCACTAAGCTCATAGACATTGACCACCATATCACCAATTCTTTACCGAAATGTCATTACTTGCGGGACACAATAAAGAAAATACAATGCAATACTTTATATAATTTTTTTTTTTTCTTGTCTTTGGTTTTCTTTTCTCTTTTTTTTTTTTCTTGTCTTGGTGCTTTCCTTACGCGAAGCGCAAACATGGGTGTCATGAATGGCCCCGGTCTATCAACACCTCAACTATCAATATGAAGTCCACTTGAACACTTTTTGACGCAAGTTGCAAACATGGGTGTCATGAATGAACCTGGTTACTCAATGCTCAAGCTTCCTTTCCTAGTGGATAGCTTTCAACACCTTTTTGCGCAAATCATACCCATGGGTGTCATGCGTAGACCCGGTTACTCAGTGCATCAACCATTGCCACCTTATTCACTAAATATGCATAAAATTGAATAAAAAGACTCAAAATATAAACATACACCCCGCAAGCAACAAACATGTGCATTGGTCTTCAAAAATAGATACTGCAGTCAATGCCAAGAGGTAGTAACACTAGGCGAATAATTCACACAATTGAGCAAAAGAATTCAAATAAGGTCAAACATCCTCACAGGGTTATGTTTTTAGGACTTCAATCATACTTTAGCTCAATCATACATGCTCAATTATATTTGCTAGCTCATGTTCCACAAAAATCAAATAGCAATAATAATCAAAACATCCAGAACTCCATGGGATTTGTATGAATCATGCTTGAAATTTAAAATAGAGGACAAACTAAGCAAGATGGGTATTTGAATAACACATATATATGCAATGCATGCTCTATTTCTAATATTTTTCGAAATTAATTAAAATAATTTTTTTTTTTTTTTTTTTTTTTTTTAAAAGTCCGAGATGGGGTACCGTTGCGGCGGGCGCCGCAGAGGGTGCGGCGGCCGCCGCAACACCCTTGGGTTTACTTGCGGCGGGTGCCGCTTGAAACACCCCCTGGCGGCGGGCACCGCAGCGGGTGCGGCGGGCGCCGTAGGGGTTGCGGCGGGCGCCGGTCGTTGTACTCGGGTATATTTATTTTTTTATTTTTTTTTTATTTTTTTTATGACGAAAAATAAAATAAATAAAAACTAAACAACCATAAATCTAACCAGCAACTTATTTAAACTTAAACATGGTGCAGAAAATTAAATATGATATAACTAAATGCACTTAATAGATAAAATTCCTCTCCCCCACACTTGAAGTTTTCATTGTCCTCAATGAAACATTAAAGACAACAAAAGTAAATCACATATAATCAGGGTGAAGGAAAAGAAAAAGAAAAAGGGAAGAAAAACTTACCTCGGGTTGCCTCCCGAGAAGCGCCTTTGTTTCAAGTCGTTGGCTCGACGTGAGGGCCCTTGATTGGCCTATGTTCCTCCACCAGGGTCACCAACACCGGTTATCTTATTGACCACTGCGGGCACCCTTGAAAGGTGTAGCTTTTTGTTCCAACATTCAGCCATTACCCTTAGCTCCTCTCCATGAGCTATGCCTGGGGTTGTCCTGGAATCACAAACGGTTTCAATTTGTTAGGAGGTTCAAATTTGCCTAAACTATGTTCCTTAGGTGTTCCTAACAAATCACGAAAAATATTTATGTGCTCAGTATTGTTAGCAATAGGCATATCTAAAGAATTTTCAGGAGAAAGCTTAGCATGATTAAAGAGAGAGAACTCTATCTTTCTTCCATCAAACTCCATAGTCAATAGACCCTCACAACAATCAATTTTCGTTTTCGCCGTTTTCAAGAATGGCCTTCCTAGTATAATGGGTGTTTCAGGGGTTCCCTGATCCATATCTAAAACGAAGAAATCAACAGGGAAGAACAAATCATCCACCATAACTAAAACATCTTCAACAACGCCTCTTGGCCTGGTTTGTGATCGATCAGCAAGTTGCACTGTAACCCCTGTCTCAGTCAGAGGACCCAAACCCAAAGACATGTACATATTATATGAAATAACATTTATTGAGGCTCCTAGATCTAACATGGCTTGTTTGAATCTAGTATTCCCAATTGCACATGGAATTGTAAACATACCTGGATCTCCACATTTTTCAGGCAATTTCCTTTGCAACATGGCAGAAACATTTTCATTCAAGCTTACCTTTTCCTTCTTTTTCAATCTCTGCTTCTTCTTGATGGTGCACAATTCCTTCAAAAATTTAGCATATCTAGGGATGCTCTTAATTAATCTGAGTAAAGGAATGTTTACCTGACACTTACCGAATGTCTCGAAGATTTCCTGGTCATTCTCATATCGTCGTGTGTCTTTCAAGGCTTCCGGAAAAGGCGGAATGGGCTTTGGAATCTCCATAGATGAGGGAGAAGAAGGAGTAGAAGAAGACGAAGGAGAAGGAGGAGAAACGGAAAGAGGAGGGTAAGAAACCGTACCAAGAGAAGAGTCGGCGGCGGGTCCCGTTGCGGCGGGCGCGGCTGAGGTTGCGGCGGGCGCCGCAACTTGCTGGGTTTCACTCGCGGCGGGCGCGGCTTGGTTTCCCCCTCTGGCGGCGGGCACCGCAAGGTGCTGCGGCGGGCGCCGCTGGGGTTGCCGCAGTACTGTTGCGCCGTTTTCGTCTTCAATAACTTCTAATTCCTCATCCATTATCTCCTCATCGTCGTTTTTATTTGTGACAACCAGTTCCTTGCCAATCCTAAGCGTTATAGCACTGACATTCTCCTTAGGATTCTCAATGGTTTGCGACGGAAGCTTTCCTGAACTGTTTGCCTCCTTAGCACTTAAGATTTGAATGAGCTGACTCATTTGATTCTCAAGATTTGTCATCCGATCGGATTGCTGCTTCTCTAGATTCGCCATCCGCTCTGACTGTTGTTTATCATTCCTCATGACTAATCGTGACAGTTTCTGCAGTGGATCCTCATTATCCCCATTTGATTGCTGCTGACCTCCCTGTCGAGGTTCATATTGTTGTTGAGGCCTTTCCTGTTGCCCCCCTTGCTGATTGAAAAAGGCTTGATAGTTCCCATAGCCTTGCTGATAGCCCCTATTGTAATTGTTGTTGTTGAAATACCCAGGATTTCCATAGTTTCCTTGCATAGGCCTTTGTTGAGCGAAGTTCCCAATGGCATTCAATTCAACATTGGAATCTTGTATGAGCGGGCACATGTCCATAGGATGGGTGAATTGGTTGCAAAGACCACATGCCTTCAATTGTTGAGGATTTCTATCAAGGATCAATTGTTTCATCATCTCCTTCACCTCTGCCATATCCGTCTGTAGTGCAGCCACAGGAGCATCAACAGCGAGTACACCCCTAGCCCGAGTGCTTTTGTTGAACTGTCTAGAGCCCTCAGATAGCTCCCTAAACACCTCCCAAGCTGCGGCAGGTGTCTTATTCAGCATGTTTCCTCCACAAGCAGAATTCACCGTCTTGCGCTCTATATCAGTCAACCCATTGAATAAAAAGAGAACCAGATCCTTTTGAGAGTACCCATGGCATGGGCAGCTGGCGCAGAGTTTCTTGAAACGTTCAAAGTACTCATGTATCGACTCTGTCGCGAACTGCTCAATGCTGCTGATAGACCTTTTCAAAGCATTTAGCTTTGTTGCAGGGAAGTACATCTCTAGGAAGACTCTTTTCATCTCGGCCCAAGTAGCAATAGAGTCAGGTGGTAGATAGAAGAACCATTCATTTGCATCGTCCTTCAAAGTGAAGGGAAAGGCTCTCAGCTAGATTTGCTCTTCAGTTACATTCGCTGGTTTCATCCCAACCACCACCCTATGGAATTCAGAAAGATGCTTGTGGGGGTCCTCCCCACTTAGCCCATGGAATTTGGGTAGAAGATGAACTACCCCTGACTTCAGCTCAAAGTTTACTCCTTCTGCCAGCGCAGGGTATTGGATTGCCAGGGGTTGCTGTGCCAGATCAGGAGCAGAAAGCTCCTTAAGAGTGCGGTTCGCCATCCCTGCAATGTTTTCTACAAAGAAGAATTAGTAGCAAAAGGTATGGACCCTATAAGACGGTCCACACCAAGATCAACACTAAAAACACACAAGAATTTAATAAAAGGTCCCCGGCAACGGCGCCAAATTTGACGGAGGGAAAACCTGTCGTTGATTCCGCCAAAGAAACTCAAACCTATAACTAGTATAGTAATAAGTAAGAGGTCGATCCCACAGGGAAATTTATAACTCAAATGTGATTTTAACGTTGATTAAGTAACCAGATTGGGGGTTTTTTGTGTGAAAGTTTTTAAAGCAAATTAACGAAAGCAGAATAAGTGATTTTGGTTTAAACAATTTAGAGAAGCAATTCCACCTACAATTTTCCACTTTATTGGATTGAAGCGATCCTTGTAACTTCTTCTCGTCCTATTATGTTTCCTATGAATGCCCTTGTCCCGACCTAATATAGTTACTAGTCCAACCAGTCCTAGCAACCCTTATCAATCGAACAGTCCGTAAAGAAGGATTTAACCCAATTGACAGCTTTAAGTTCAGAGATTAGCCAAGGTATTTGCAGTCCCTAAAAAAAGGATTTAACAACACATTCAACTTCCTACTTATTCAATTAGTTCAACCAGCCCTAAAGGAATAAGTTTGCCACTTAGGTTAAGGTTCACAACCAGGAATCTACAAAACCTTAGCGATTGAATTGATCTAACGAGTTGGCCAGACAAGATAGAACAAATCAATAATTAATTAAGCACAAAGAAGTCGAAGCATTCACAAATAGGAAACTAGGAGCGAGAATTAGAAACTCACAATCAATCCGAATAAAGCTTCAAATTGCAGGCAGAATAGATGAGTTTAGTTCCTCATGGAAGACATAGCTCAAAGTCTCTAAAAAGTCTAATGGTTGAATGAATAGAATGAAAGGTGATGAAAAATAACATAAAAGGCCTAATAAAAAGATTCAATTCGGCCTCCAAACAAAAATAGATAAAAACTAGGGTTTTCCAAAACGGTTGCGCGCTGGCCGTACGTGCGGCGGCCGCCGCAAGTGTTGCGGCGCCCGCCGCAAATGTCTTCCTCGCTACCCGCTGCAGCGGGTGCAGTTGCGGCGTCCGCGGCAAATCTGCGGCGCCCGCGGCACGTGGTATTGCTGTGGTTTTTACTTTCTTTGCGGGCTTATCTTCTCGTCTTGCTTCTTTCTTCCTTGTTCCTTCCCATGTATCTTGTGTTCCTCGTCGAGATATTGCATCTCCCAAATGTGTTCCGATTCAATCTGCGAGATAAACATAAAATTGCGCAGAATCCGAACTTTTCTAAAATAAACACAAGATGCAATTTAACGATAAAGCAAGCAAGAAATGCAACCTAACTAAACTAAATGTAACTATAATGCCTATCTAAAATATGCATTATCAATATGCAAGTAAGCCTCCAAGGTGACTAAATTTAGCAATCACGTGTCTTTCGAACACAGGGATGTGCAATGAAGCCTCCAAGGAGAATAAATTTAGCAATCACGTGTCTTTCGAACGCGGGGATATGCAAGTAAGCCTCCAAGGAGAATAAATTTTGCGATTGCGTGCACTTAAACACGGATGCGCATGCAGTAAGCCTCCTAGGAGATTAAATTTAGCAATCACGTGCCTTTCGAACACGGGGATGTGCAAGCAAGCCTCCAAGGAGAATGAATTTAGCAATCACATGTCTTTCGAACACGGGGATGTGCAAGCAAGCCTCCAATTAGAATAAATTTAGCGATTGCGTGCGCTTTAAGCATCGATGTGCATGCAGTAAGCCACCAAGGAGAATAAATTTAGCAATCACGTGTCTTTCAAACACGGGGATGTGCAAATAAGCCTCAAAAGAGAATCAATTTAGCAATCACGTGTCTTTCGAACCTGGGATGTGCAAGTAAGACTCCAAGGAGAATAAATTTAGTGATCGCGTGCACTTTAAGAATGGATGTGCATGCACTAAGCCTCCAAGGAGAATAAATTCAGCAATCACGTGCCTTTCGAACACGATGATGTGCAAGTAAGCCACCAAGGAGAAAAAATTTAGCGATCACGTGTCTATCGAACACGATGATGTGCAAGTAAGCCTCCAAGGAGAGTAAGTTTATTAATCACGTGTCTATCGAACACGGGGATATGCAAGTAAGCCTCCAAGGAGATTAAATATAGCAATCACGTGTCTTTCGAACACGGGGATGTGCAAATAAGCCTCCAAGAAAAATAAATTTAGTAATCACGTGTCTTTCGAACACGGGGATGTGAATGTAAGCCTCAAAGGAGTATAAATTTAGTGATCGCGTGCGCTTTAAGCTCAGATGCGCATGCAGTAAGCCTCAAAGGAGAATAAATTTAGCAATCACGTGTCTTTCGAACATGAGGATGTGCAAGTAAGCCTCCAAGGTGAATAAATTTAGCAATCACGTGTCTTTCGAATACGGGGATGTGCAAGTAAGCCTCGAATGAGAATAAACTTAGCAATCACGTGTGTTTCGAACACGGGGATGTGCAAGTAAGCCTCAAAAACAATAAATTTAGCATTCACGTGTCTTTTTAACATGGGGATATGCATGTAAGCCTCCAAGGTGAATAAATTTAGCAATCACGTGTCTTTTGAAGACGGGGATGTGCAAGTAAGCCTCCAAGGAGAATAAATTTAGCAATCACGTGTCTTTCAAACACGGGGATGTGCAAGTAAGCCTTCAAGGAGAATAAATTTAGCATTTATGGGGGCTTTAAGCACAGATGTGAATGCAGTAAGCCTCCAAGGAGAATAAATTTAGCAATCACGTGCCTTTCGAACACGTGGATGTGCAAGTAAGCCTCCAAGGAGAATAAATATAGCAATCACCTGTCTTTCGAACACCGGGATGTGCAAATAAGCCTCAAAAGAGAATCAATTTAGCAATCACGTGTCGTTCGAACCCAGGGATGTGCAAGTAAGACTCCAAGGAGAATAAATTTAGTGATCGCGTGCACTTTAAGAACGGATGTGCATGCACTAAGCCTCCAAGGAGAATAAATTCAGCAATTACATGTCTTTCGAACACGGGGTAGTGCAAGTAAGCCTCAAGGATAATAAATTTAGCAATCACGTGTCTTTCGAACACGGGGATGTGCAAATAAGCCTCAAAAGAGAATCAATTTAGCAATCACGTGTCTTTCGAACCTGGGGATGTGCAAGTAAGACTCCAAGGAGAATAAATTTAGTGATCGCGTGCACTTTAAGAACGGATGTGCATGCACTAAGCCTCCAAGGAGAATAAATTCAGCAATCACGTGCCTTTCGAACAGGATGATGTGCAAGTAAGCCACCAAGGAGAAAAAATTTAGCGATCACGTGTCTATCGAACACGATGATGTGCAAGTAAGCCTCCAAGGAGAGTAAGTTTATTAATCACGTGTCTATCGAACACGGGGATATGCAAGTAAGCCTCCAAGGAGATTAAATATAGCAATCACGTGTCTTTCGAACACGGGGATGTGCAAATAAGCCTCCAAGAAAAATAAATTTAGTAATCACGTGTCTTTCGAACACGGGGATGTGAAAGTAAGCCTCAAAGGAGTATAAATTTAGTGATCGCGTGCGCTTTAAGCTCAGATGCGCATGCAGTAAGCCTCAAAGGAGAATAAATTTAGCAATCACGTGTCTTTCGAACATGAGGATGTGCAAGTAAGCCTCCAAGGTGAATAAATTTAGCAATCACGTGTCTTTCGAATACGGGGATGTGCAAGTAAGCCTCGAATGAGAATAAACATAGCAATCACGTGTGTTTCGAACACGGGGATGTGCAAGTAAGCCTCAAAGAACAATAAATTTAGCATTCACGTGTCTTTTTAACATGGGGATATGCATGTAAGCCTCCAAGGTGAATAAATTTAGCAATCACGTGTCTTTTGAAGACGGGGATGTGCAAGTAAGCCTCCAAGGAGAATAAATTTAGCAATCACGTGTCTTTCAAACACGGGGATGTGCAAGTAAGCCTTCGAGGAGAATAAATTTAGCATTTATGGGGGCTTTAAGCACAGATGCGAATGCAGTAAGCCTCCAAGGAGAATAAATTTAGCAATCACGTGCCTTTCGAACACGTGGATGTGCAAGTAAGCCTCCAAGGAGAATAAATTTAGCGATCATGTGCATTTCGAACACGTGGATGTGAAAGTAAGCCTCCAAGGAGAATAAATATAGCAATCACCTGTCTTTCGAACACCGGGATGTGCAAATAAGCCTCAAAAGAGAATCAATTTAGCAATCACGTGTCTTTCGAACCCAGGGATGTGCAAGTAAGACTCCAAGGAGAATAAATTTAGTGATCGCGTGCACTTTAAGAACGGATGTGCATGCACTAAGCCTCCAAGGAGAATAAATTCAGCAATTACATGTCTTTGGAACACGGGGTAGTGCAAGTAAGCCTCAAGGATAATAAATTTAGCAATCACGTGTCTTTCGAACACGGGGATGTGCAAATAAGCCTCAAAAGAGAATCAATTTAGCAATCACGTGTCTTTCGAACCTGGGGATGTGCAAGTAAGACTCCAAGGAGAATAAATTTAGTGATCGCGTGCACTTTAAGAACGGATGTGCATGCACTAAGCCTCCAAGGAGAATAAATTCAGCAATCACGTGCCTTTCGAACAGGATGATGTGCAAGTAAGCCACCAAGGAGAAAAAATTTAGCGATCACGTGTCTATCGAACACGATGATGTTCAAGTAAGCCTCCAAGGAGAGTAAGTTTATTAATCACGTGTCTATCGAACACGGGGATATGCAAGTAAGCCTCCAAGGAGATTAAATATAGCAATCACGTGTCTTTCGAACACGGGGATGTGCAAATAAGCCTCCAAGAAAAATAAATTTAGTAATCACGTGTCTTTCGAACACGGGGATGTGAAAGTAAGCCTCAAAGGAGTATAAATTTAGTGATCGCGTGCGCTTTAAGCTCAGATGCGCATGCAGTAAGCCTCAAAGGAGAATAAATTTAGCAATCACGTGTCTTTCGAACATGAGGATGTGCAAGTAAGCCTCCAAGGTGAATAAATTTAGCAATCACGTGTCTTTCGAATACGGGGATGTGCAAGTAAGCCTCGAATGAGAATAAACTTAGCAATCACGTGTGTTTCGAACACGGGGATGTGCAAGTAAGCCTCAAAGAACAATAAATTTAGCATTCACGTGTCTTTTTAACATGGGG
The DNA here is from genome assembly GCA_037127255.1 of Persicaria tinctoria. Taxonomy (NCBI): domain Eukaryota; kingdom Viridiplantae; phylum Streptophyta; class Magnoliopsida; order Caryophyllales; family Polygonaceae; genus Persicaria; species Persicaria tinctoria. The sequence goes on along the minus strand of JBANSL010000001.1, from coordinate 39,752,487 downwards.
ATATGCATGTAAGCCTCCAAGGTGAATAAATTTAGCAATCACGTGTCTTTTGAAGACGGGGATGTGCAAGTAAGCCTCCAAGGAGAATAAATTTAGCAATCACGTGTCTTTCAAACACGGGGATGTGCAAGTAAGCCTTCGAGGAGAATAAATTTAGCATTTATGGGGGCTTTAAGCACAGATGCGAATGCAGTAAGCCTCCAAGGAGAATAAATTTAGCGATCACGTGCATTTCGAACACGTGGATGTGAAAGTAAGCCTCCAAGGAGAATAAATATAGCAATCACCTGTCTTTCGAACACCGGGATGTGCAAATAAGCCTCAAAAGAGAATCAATTTAGCAATCATGTGTCTTTCGAACCCAGGGATGTGCAAGTAAGACTCCAAGGAGAATAAATTTAGTGATCGCGTGCACTTTAAGAACGGATGTGCATGCACTAAGCCTCCAAGGAGAATAAATTCAGCAATTACATGTCTTTCGAACACGGGGTAGTGCAAGTAAGCCTCAAGGATAATAAATTTCGCAATCACGTGTCATTCGAACACGGGGATGTGCAAATAAGCCTCAAAAGATAATCAATTTAGCAATCACGTGTCTTTCGAACCTGGGGATGTGCAAGTAAGACTCCAAGGAGAATAAATTTAGTGATCGCGTGCACTTTAAGAACGGATGTGCATGCACTAAGCCTCCAAGGAGAATAAATTCAGCAATCACGTGCCTTTCGAACAGGATGATGTGCAAGTAAGCCACCAAGGAGAAAAAATTTAGCGATCACGTGTCTATCGAACACGATGATGTTCAAGTAAGCCTCCAAGGAGAGTAAGTTTATTAATCACGTGTCTATCGAACACGGTGATATGCAAGTAAGCCTCCAAGGAGATTAAATATAGCAATCACGTGTCTTTCGAACACGGGGATGTGCAAATAAGCCTCCAAGAAAAATAAATTTAGTAATCACGTGTCTTTCGAACACGGGGATGTGAAAGTAAGCCTCAAAGGAGTATAAATTTAGTGATCGCGTGCGCTTTAAGCTCAGATGCGCGTGCAGTAAGCCTCAAAGGAGAATAAATTTAGCAATCACGTGTCTTTCGAACATGAGGATGTGCAAGTAAGCCTCCAAGGTGAATAAATTTAGCAATCACGTGTCTTTCGAATACGGGGATGTGCAAGTAAGCCTCGAATGAGAATAAACTTAGCAATCACGTGTGTTTCGAACACGGGGATGTGCAAGTAAGCCTCAAAGAACAATAAATTTAGCATTCACGTGTCTTTTTAACATGGGGATATGCATGTAAGCCTCCAAGGTGAATAAATTTAGCAATCACGTGTCTTTTGAAGACGGGGATGTGCAAGTAAGCCTCCAAGGAGAATAAATTTAGCAATCACGTGTCTTTCAAACACGGGGATGTGCAAGTAAGCCTTCGAGGAGAATAAATTTAGCATTTATGGGGGCTTTAAGCACAGATGCGAATGCAGTAAGCCTCCAAGGAGAATAAATTTAGCGATCACGTGCATTTCGAACACGTGGATGTGAAAGTAAGCCTCCAAGGAGAATAAATATAGCAATCACGTGTCTTTCGAACATGAGGATGTGCAAGTAAGCCTCCAAGGTGAATAAATTTAGCAATCACGTGTCTTTCGAATATGGGGATGTGCAAGTAAGCCTCGAATGAGAATAAACTTAGCAATCACGTGTCTTTCGAACACGGGGATGTGCAAGTAAGCCTCAAAGGAGTATAAATTTAGTGATCGCGTGCGCTTTAAGCTCAGATGCGCATGCAGTAAGCCTCCAAGGAGAATAAATTTAGCAATCACGTGTCTTTCGAACATGAGGATGTGCAAGTAAGCCTCCAAGGTGAATAAATTTAGCAATCACGTGTCTTTCGAATACGGGGATGTGCAAGTAAGCCTCGAATGAGAATAAACTTAGCAATCACGTGTCTTTCGAACACGGGGATGTGCAAGTAAGCCTCAAAAAACCATAAATTTAGCATTCACGTGTCTTTTTAACATGGGGATATGCATGTAAGCCTCGAAGGTGAATAAATTTAGCAATCACGTGTCTTTTGAAGACGGGGATGTGCAAGTAAGCCTCCAAGGAGAATAAATTTAGCAATCACGTGTCTTTCAAACACGGGGATGTGCAAGTAAGCCTTCAAGGAGAATAAATTTAGCATTTGTGGGGGCTCTAAGCACAGATGCGAATGCAGTAAGCCTCCAAGGAGAATAAATTTAGCAATCACGTGCCTTTCGAACACGTGGATGTGCAAGTAAGCCTCCAAGGAGAATAAATTTAGCGATCACGTGCATTTCGAACACGTGGATGTGCAAGTAAGCCTCCAAGGAGAATAAATATAGCAATCACCTGTCTTTCGAACACGGGGATGTGCAAATAAGCCTCAAAAGAGAATCAATTTAGCAATCACGTGTCTTTCGAACCCAGGGATGTGCAAGTAAGACTCCAAGGAGAATAAATTTAGTGATCGCGTGCACTTTAAAAACGGATGTGCATGCACTAAGCCTCCAAGGAGAATAAATACAGCAATTACATGTCTTTCGAACACGGGGTAGTGCAAGTAAGCCTCAAGGAGAATAAATTTAGCAATCACGTGTCTTTCGAACACGGGGATGTGCAAATAAGCCTCAAAAGAGAATCAATTTAGCAATCACGTGTCTTTCGAACCTGGGGATGTGCAAGTAAGCCTCCAAGGAGATTAAATATAGCAATCAAGTGTCTTTCGAATACGGGGATGTGCAAATAAGCCTCCAAGAAAAATAAATTTAGTAATCACGTGTCTTTCGAACACGGGGATGTGAAAGTAAGCCTCAAAGGAGTATAAATTTAGTGATCGCGTGCGCTTTAAGCTCAGATGCGCATGCAGTAAGCCTCCAAGGAGAATAAATTTAGCAATCACGTGTCTTTCGAACATGAGGATGTGCAAGTAAGCCTCCAAGGTGAATAAATTTAGCAATCACGTGTCTTTCGAATACGGGGATGTGCAAGTAAGCCTCGAATGAGAATAAACTTAGCAATCACGTGTCTTTCGAACACGGGGATGTGCAAGTAAGCCTCAAAAAACCATAAATTTAGCATTCACGTGTCTTTTTAACATGGGGATATGCATGTAAGCCTCGAAGGTGAATAAATTTAGCAATCACGTGTCTTTTGAAGACGGGGATGTGCAAGTAAGCCTCCAAGGAGAATAAATTTAGCAATCACGTGTCTTTCAAACACGGGGATGTGCAAGTAAGCCGTCAAGGAGAATAAATTTAGCATTTGTGGGGGCTTTAAGCACAGATGCGAATGCAGTAAGCCTCCAAGGAGAATAAATTTAGCAATCACGTGCCTTTCGAACACGTGGATGTGCAAGTAAGCCTCCAAGGAGAATAAATTTAGCGATCACGTGCATTTCGAACACGTGGATGTGCAAGTAAGCCTCCAAGGAGAATAAATATAGCAATCACCTGTCTTTCGAACACGGGGATGTGCAAATAAGCCTCAAAAGAGAATCAATTTAGCAATCACGTGTCTTTCGAACCCAGGGATGTGCAAGTAAGACTCCAAGGAGAATAAATTTAGTGATCGCGTGCACTTTAAGAACGGATGTCCATGCACTAAGCCTCCAAGGAGAATAAATTCAGCAATTACATGTCTTTCGAACACGGGGTAGTGCAAGTAAGCCTCAAGGAGAATAAATTTAGCAATCACGTGTCTTTCGAACACGGGGATGTGCAAATAAGCCTCAAAAGAGAATCAATATAGCAATCACGTGTCTTTCGAACATGAGGATGTGCAAGTAAGCCTCCAAGGTGAATAAATTTAGCAATCACATGTCTTTCGAATACGGGGATGTGCAAGTAAGCCTCGAATGAGAATAAACTTAGCAATCACATGTCTTTCGAACACGGGGATGTGCAAGTAAGCCTCAAAGGAGTATAAATTTAGTGATCGCGTGCGCTTTAAGCTCAGATGCGCATGCAGTAAGCCTCCAAGGAGAATAAATTTAGCAATCACGTGTCTTTCGAACATGAGGATGTGCAAGTAAGCCTCCAAGGTGAATAAATTTAGCAATCACGTGTCTTTCGAACACGGGGATGTGCAAGTAAGCCTCAAAAAACCATAAATTTAGCATTCACGTGTCTTTTTAACATGGGGATATGCATGTAAGCCTCGAAGGTGAATAAATTTAGCAATCACGTGTCTTTTGAAGACGGGGATGTGCAAGTAAGCCTCCAAGGAGAATAAATTTAGCAATCACGTGTCTTTCAAACACGGGGATGTGCAAGTAAGCCTTCAAGGAGAATAAATTTAGCATTTGTGGGGGCTTTAAGCACAGATGCGAATGCAGTAAGCCTCCAAGGAGAATAAATTTAGCAATCACGTGCCTTTCGAACACGTGGATGTGCAAGTAAGCCTCCAAGGAGAATAAATTTAGCGATCACGTGCATTTCGAACACGTGGATGTGCAAGTAAGCCTCCAAGGAGAATAAATATAGCAATCACCTGTCTTTCGAACACGGGGATGTGCAAATAAGCCTCAAAAGAGAATCAATTTAGCAATCACGTGTCTTTCGAACCCAGGGATGTGCAAGTAAGACTCCAAGGAGAATAAATTTAGTGATCGCGTGCACTTTAAGAACGGATGTGCATGCACTAAGCCTCCAAGGAGAATAAATTCAGCAATTACATGTCTTTCGAACACGGGGTAGTGCAAGTAAGCCTCAAGGAGAATAAATTTAGCAATCACGTGTCTTTCGAACACGGGGATGTGCAAATAAGCCTCAAAAGAGAATCAATTTAGCAATCACGTGTCTTTCGAACCTGGGGATGTGCAAGTAAGCCTCCAAGGAGATTAAATATAGCAATCAAGTGTCTTTCGAACACGGGGATGTGCAAATAAGCCTCCAAGAAAAATAAATTTAGTAATCACGTGTCTTTCGAACACGGGGATGTGAAAGTAAGCCTCAAAGGAGTATAAATTTAGTGATCGCGTGCGCTTTAAGCTCAGATGCGCATGCAGTAAGCCTCCAAGGAGAATAAATTTAGCAATCACGTGTCTTTCGAACATGAGGATGTGCAAGTAAGCCTCCAAGGTGAATAAATTTAGCAATCACGTGTCTTTCGAATACGGGGATGTGCAAGTAAGCCTCGAATGAGAATAAACTTAGCAATCACGTGTCTTTCGAACACGGGGATGTGCAAGTAAGCCTCAAAAAACCATAAATTTAGCATTCACGTGTCTTTTTAACATGGGGATATGCATGTAAGCCTCGAAGGTGAATAAATTTAGCAATCACGTGTCTTTTGAAGACGGGGATGTGCAAGTAAGCCTCCAAGGAGAATAAATTTAGCAATCACGTGTCTTTCAAACACGGGGATGTGCAAGTAAGCCGTCAAGGAGAATAAATTTAGCATTTGTGGGGGCTTTAAGCACAGATGCGAATGCAGTAAGCCTCCAAGGAGAATAAATTTAGCAATCACGTGCCTTTCGAACACGTGGATGTGCAAGTAAGCCTCCAAGGAGAATAAATTTAGCGATCACGTACATTTCGAACACGTGGATGTGCAAGTAAGCCTCCAAGGAGAATAAATATAGCAATCACCTGTCTTTCGAACACGGGGATGTGCAAATAAGCCTCAAAAGAGAATCAATTTAGCAATCACGTGTCTTTCGAACCTGGGGATGTGCAAGTAAGCCTCCAAGGAGATTAAATATAGCAATCAAGTGTCTTTCGAACACGGGGATGTGCAAATAAGCCTCCAAGAAAAATAAATTTAGTAATCACGTGTCTTTCGAACACGGGGATGTGAAAGTAAGCCTCAAAGGAGTATAAATTTAGTGATCGCGTGCGCTTTAAGCTCGGATGCGCATGCAGTAAGCCTCCAAGGAGAATAAATTTAGCAATCACGTGTCTTTCGAACATGAGGATGTGCAAGTAAGCCTCCAAGGTGAATAAATTTAGCAATCACGTGTCTTTCGAACATGAGGATGTGCAAGTAAGCCTCCAAGGTGAATAAATTTAGCAATCACGTGTCTTTCGAATACGGGGATGTGCAAGTAAGCCTCGAATGAGAATAAACTTAGCAATCACGTGTCTTTCGAACACGGGGATGTGCAAGTAAGCCTCAAAAAACCATAAATTTAGCATTCACGTGTCTTTTTAACATGGGGATATGCATGTAAGCCTCGAAGGTGAATAAATTTAGCAATCACGTGTCTTTTGAAGACGGGGATGTGCAAGTAAGCCTCCAAGGAGAATAAATTTAGCAATCACGTGTCTTTCAAACACGGGGATGTGCAAGTAAGCCGTCAAGGAGAATAAATTTAGCATTTGTGGGGGCTTTAAGCACAGATGCGAATGCAGTAAGCCTCCAAGGAGAATAAATTTAGCAATCACGTGCCTTTCGAACACGTGGATGTGCAAGTAAGCCTCCAAGGAGAATAAATTTAGCGATCACGTGCATTTCGAACACGTGGATGTGCAAGTAAGCCTCCAAGGAGAATAAATATAGCAATCACCTGTCTTTCGAACACGGGGATGTGCAAATAAGCCTCAAAAGAGAATCAATTTAGCAATCACGTGTCTTTCGAACCCAGGGATGTGCAAGTAAGACTCCAAGGAGAATAAATTTAGTGATCGCGTGCACTTTAAGAACGGATGTGCATGCACTAAGCCTCCAAGGAGAATAAATTCAGCAATTACATGTCTTTCGAACACGGGGTAGTGCAAGTAAGCCTCAAGGAGAATAAATTTAGCAATCACGTGTCTTTCGAACACGGGGATGTGCAAATAAGCCTCAAAAGAGAATCTATTTAGCAATCACGTGTCTTTCGAACATGAGGATGTGCAAGTAAGCCTCCAAGGTGAATAAATTTAGCAATCACGTGTCTTTCGAATACGGGGATGTGCAAGTAAGCCTCGAATGAGAATAAACTTAGCAATCACGTGTCTTTCGAACACGGGGATGTGCAAGTAAGCCTCAAAGAACAATAAATTTAGCATTCACGTGTCTTTTTAACATGGGGATATGCATGTAAGCCTCCAAGGTGAATAAATTTAGCAATCACGTGTCTTTTGAAGACGGGGATGTGCAAGTAAGCCTCCAAGGAGAATAAATTTAGCAATCACGTGTCTTTCAAACACGGGGGGGTGTGCAAGTAAGCCTTCAAGGAGAATAAATTTAGCATTTATGGGGGCTTTAAGCACAGATGCGAATGCAGTAAGCCTCCAAGGAGAATAAATTTAGCAATCACGTGCCTTTCGAACACGTGGATGTGCAAGTAAGCCTCCAAGGAGAATAAATTTAGCGATCACGTGCATTTCGAACACGTGGATGTGCAAGTAAGCCTCCAAGGAGAATAAATATAGCAATCACATGTCTTTCGAACACCGGGATGTGCAAATAAGCCTCAAAAGAGAATCAATTTAGCAATCACGTGTCTTTCGAACCCAGGGATGTGCAAGTAAGACTCCAAGGAGAATAAATTTAGTGATCGCGTGCACTTTAAGAACGGATGTGCATGCACTAAGCCTCCAAGGAGAATAAATTCAGCAATTACATGTCTTTCGAACACGGGGTAGTGCAAGTAAGCCTCAAGGAGAATAAATTTAGCAATCACGTGTCTTTCGAACACGGGGATGTGCAAATAAGCCTCAAAAGAGAATCAATTTAGCAATCACGTGTCTTTCGAACCTGGGGATGTGCAAGTAAGCCTCCAAGGAGATTAAATATAGCAATCAAGTGTCTTTCGAACACGGGGATGTGCAAATAAGCCTCCAAGAAAAATAAATTTAGTAATCACGTGTCTTTCGAACACGGGGATGTGAAAGTAAGCCTCAAAGGAGTATAAATTTAGTGATCGCGTGCGCTTTAAGCTCAGATGCGCATGCAGTAAGCCTCCAAGGAGAATAAATTTAGCAATCACGTGTCTTTCGAACATGAGGATGTGCAAGTAAGCCTCCAAGGTGAATAAATTTACCAATCACGTGTCTTTCGAATACGGGGATGTGCAAGTAAGCCTCGAATGAGAATAAACTTAGCAATCACGTGTCTTTCGAACACGGGGATGTGCAAGTAAGCCTCAAAAAACCATAAATTTAGCATTCACGTGTCTTTTTAACATGGGGATATGCGTGTAAGCCTCGAAGGTGAATAAATTTAGCAATCACGTGTCTTTTGAAGACGGGGATGTGCAAGTAAGCCTCCAAGGAGAATAAATTTAGCAATCACGTGTCTTTCAAACACGGGGATGTGCAAGTAAGCCGTCAAGGAGAATAAATTTAGCATTTGTGGGGGCTTTAAGCACAGATGCGAATGCAGTAAGCCTCCAAGGAGAATAAATTTAGCAATCACGTGCCTTTCGAACACGTGGATGTGCAAGTAAGCCTCCAAGGAGAATAAATTTAGCGATCACGTGCATTTCGAACACGTGGATGTGCAAGTAAGCCTCCAAGGAGAATAAATATAGCAATCACCTGTCTTTCGAACACGGGGATGTGCAAAATAAGCCTCAAAAGAGAATCAATTTAGCAATCACGTGTCTTTCGAACCCAGGGATGTGCAAGTAAGACTCCAAGGAGAATAAATTTAGTGATCGCGTGCACTTTAAGAACGGATGTGCATGCACTAAGCCTCCAAGGAGAATAAATTCAGCAATTACATGTCTTTCGAACACGGGGTAGTGCAAGTAAGCCTCAAGGAGAATAAATTTAGCAATCACGTGTCTTTCGAACACGGGGATGTGCAAATAAGCCTCAAAAGAGAATCAATTTAGCAATCACGTGTCTTTCGAACATGAGGATGTGCAAGTAAGCCTCCAAGGTGAATAAATTTAGCAATCACGTGTCTTTCGAATACGGGGATGTGCAAGTAAGCCTCGAATGAGAATAAACTTAGCAATCACGTGTCTTTCGAACACGGGGATGTGCAAGTAAGCCTCAAAGAACAATAAATTTAGCATTCACGTGTCTTTTTAACATGGGGATGTGCATGTAAGCCTCCAAGGTGAATAAATTTAGCAATCACGTGTCTTTTGAAGACGGGGATGTGCAAGTAAGCCTCCAAGGAGAATAAATTTAGCAATCACGTGTCTTTCAAACACGGGGATGTGCAAGTAAGCCTTCAAGGAGAATAAATTTAGCATTTATGGGGGCTTTAAGCACAGATGCGAATGCAGTAAGCCTCCAAGGAGAATAAATTTAGCAATCACGTGCCTTTCGAACACGTGGATGTGCAAGTAAGCCTCCAAGGAGAATAAATTTAGCGATCACGTGCATTTCGAACACGTGGATGTGAAAGTAAGCCTCCAAGGAGAATAAATATAGCAATCACCTGTCTTTCGAACACCGGGATGTGCAAATAAGCCTCAAAAGAGAATCAATTTAGCAATCACGTGTCTTTCGAACCCAGGGATGTGCAAGTAAGACTCCAAGGAGAATAAATTTAGTGATCGCGTGCACTTTAAGAACGGATGTGCATGCACTAAGCCTCCAAGGAGAATAAATTCAGCAATTACATGTCTTTCGAACACGGGGTAGTGCAAGTAAGCCTCAAGGAGAATAAATTTAGCAATCACGTGTCTTTCGAACACGGGGATGTGCAAATAAGCCTCAAAAGAGAATCAATTTAGCAATCACGTGTCTTTCGAACCTGGGGATGTGCAAGTAAGACTCCAAGGAGAATAAATTTAGTGATCGCGTGCACTTTAAGAACGGATGTGCATGCACTAAGCCTCCAAGGAGAATAAATTTAGCAATCACGTGCCTTTCGAACAGGATGATGTGCAAGTAAGCCACCAAGGAGAAAAAATTTAGCGATCACGTGTCTATCGAACACGATGATGTTCAAGTAAGCCTCCAAGGAGAGTAAGTTTATTAATCACGTGTCTATCGAACACGGGGATATGCAAGTAAGCCTCCAAGGAGATTAAGTATAGCAATCACGTGTCTTTCGAACACGGGGATGTGCAAATAAGCCTCCAAGAAAAATAAATTTAGTAATCACGTGTCTTTCGAACACGGGGATGTGAAAGTAAGCCTCAAAGGAGTATAAATTTAGTGATCGCGTGCGCTTTAAGCTCAGATGCGCATGCAGTAAGCCTCCAAGGAGAATAAATTTAGCAATCACGTGTCTTTCGAACATGAGGATGTGCAAGTAAGCCTCCAAGGTGAATAAATTTAGCAATCACGTGTCTTTCGAATACGGGGATGTGCAAGTAAGCCTCGAATGAGAATAAACTTAGCAATCACGTGTCTTTCGAACACGGGGATGTGCAAGTAAGCCTCAAAAAACCATAAATTTAGCATTCACGTGTCTTTTTAACATGGGGATATGCATGTAAGCCTCGAAGGTGAATAAATTTAGCAATCACGTGTCTTTTGAAGACGGGGATGTGCAAGTAAGCCTCCAAGGAGAATAAATTTAGCAATCACGTGTCTTTCAAACACGGGGATGTGCAAGTAAGCCTTCAAGGAGAATAAATTTAGCATTTGTGGGGGCTTTAAGCACAGATGCGAATGCAGTAAGCCTCCAAGGAGAATAAATTTAGCAATCACGTGCCTTTCGAACACGTGGATGTGCAAGTAAGCCTCCAAGGAGAATAAATTTAGCGATCACGTGCATTTCGAACACGTGGATGTGCAAGTAAGCCTCCAAGGAGAATAAATATAGCAATCACCTGTTTTTCGAACACGGGGATGTGCAAATAAGCCTCAAAAGAGAATCAATTTAGCAATCACGTGTCTTTCGAACCCAGGGATGTGCAAGTAAGACTCCAAGGAGAATAAATTTAGTGATCGCGTGCACTTTAAGAACGGATGTGCATGCACTAAGCCTCCAAGGAGAATAAATTCAGCAATTACATGTCTTTCGAACACGGGGTAGTGCAAGTAAGCCTCAAGGAGAATAAATTTAGCAATCACGTGTCTTTCGAACACGGGGATGTGCAAATAAGCCTCAAAAGAGAATCAATTTAGCAATCACGTGTCTTTCGAACATGAGGATGTGCAAGTAAGCCTCCAAGGTGAATAAATTTAGCAATCACGTGTCTTTCGAATACGGGGATGTGCAAGTAAGCCTCGAATGAGAATAAACTTAGCAATCACGTGTCTTTCGAACACGGGGATGTGCAAGTAAGCCTCAAAGAACAATAAATTTAGCATTCACGTGTCTTTTTAACATGGGGATATGCATGTAAGCCTCCAAGGTGAATAAATTTAGCAATCACGTGTCTTTTGAAGACGGGGATGTGCAAGTAAGCCTCCAAGGAGAATAAATTTAGCAATCACGTGTCTTTCAAACACGGGGATGTGCAAGTAAGCCTTCAAGGAGAATAAATTTAGCATTTATGGGGGCTTTAAGCACAGATGCGAATGCAGTAAGCCTCCAAGGAGAATAAATTTAGCAATCACGTGCCTTTCGAACACGTGGATGTGCAAGTAAGCCTCCAAGGAGAATAAATTTTGCGATCACGTGCATTTCGAACACGTGGATGTGCAAGTAAGCCTCCAAGGAGAATAAATATAGCAATCACCTGTCTTTCGAACACCGGGATGTGCAAATAAGCCTCAAAAGAGAATCAATTTAGAAATCACGTGTCTTTCGAACCCAGGGATGTGCAAGTAAGACTCCAAGGAGAATAAATTTAGTGATCGCGTGCACTTTAAGAACGGATGTGCATGCACTAAGCCTCCAAGGAGAATAAATTCAGCAATTACATGTCTTTCGAACACGGGGTAGTGCAAGTAAGCCTCAAGGAGAATAAATTTAGCAATCACGTGTCTTTCGAACACGGGGATGTGCAAATAAGCCTCAAAAGAGAATCAATTTAGCAATCACGTGTCTTTCGAACCTGGGGATGTGCAAGTAAGCCTCCAAGGAGATTAAATATAGCAATCACGTGTCTTTCGAACACGGGGATGTGCAAATAAGCCTCCAAGAAAAATAAATTTAGTAATCACGTGTCTTTCGAACACGGGGATGTGAAAGTAAGCCTCAAAGGAGTATAAATTTAGTGATCTTGTGCGCTTTAAGCTCAGATGCGCATGCAGTAAGCCTCCAAGGAGAATAAATTTAGCAATCACGTGTCTTTCGAACATGAGGATGTGCAAGTAAGCTTCCAAGGTGAATAAATTTAGCAATCACGTGTCTTTCGAATACGAGGATGTGCAAGTAAACCTCGAATGAGAATAAACTTAGCAATCACGTGTCTTTCGAACACGGGGATGTGCAAGTAAGCCTCAAAGAACAATAAATTTAGCATTCACGTGTCTTTTTAACATGGGGATATGCATGTAAGCCTCCAAGGTGAATAAATTTAGCAATCACGTGTCTTTTGAAGACGGGGATGTGCAAGTAAGCCTCCAAGGAGAATAAATTTAGCAATCACGTGTCTTTCAAACACGGGGATGTGCAAGTAAGCCTTCAAGGAGAATAAATTTAGCATTTGTGGGGGCTTTAAGCACAGATGCGAATGCAGTAAGCCTCCAAGGAGAATAAATTTAGCAATCACGTGCCTTTCGAACACGTGGATGTGCAAGTAAGCCTCCAAGGAGAATAAATTTAGCGATCACCTGTCTTTCGAACACGGGGATGTGCAAATAAGCCTCAAAAGAGAATCAATTTAGCAATCACGTGTCTTTCGAACCCGGGGATGTGCAAGTAAGACTCCAAGGAGAATAAATTTAGTGATCGCGTGCACTTTAAGAACGGATGTGCATGCACTAAGCCTCCAAGGAGAATAAATTCAGCAATCACGTGCCTTTCGAACACGATGATGTGCAAGTAAGCCACCAAGGAGAACAAATTTACCGATCACGTGTCTATCGAACATGATGATGTGCAAGTAAGCCTCCAAGCAGAATAAATTTAGTAATCACGTGTCTTTTGAACACGGGGATGTGAATGTAAACCTCAAAGGAGCATAAATTTAGTGATCGCGTGCGCTTTAAGCACAGATGCGCATGCAGTAAGCCTCTAAGGAGAATAAATTTAGCAATCACGTGTCTTTCGAACACGAGGATGTGCAAGTAAGCCTCCAAGGTGAATAAATTTAGCAATCACGTGTCTTTCGAATACGGGGATGTGCAAGTAAGCCTCGAATGAGAATAAACTTAGCAATCACGTGTCTTTCGAACACGGGGATGTGCAAGTAAGCCTCAAAGGAGAATAAATTTAGCATTCACGTGTCTTTTGAACATGCGGATATGCAGGTAAGCCTCCAAGGTGAATAAATTTCGCAATCACGTGTCTTTCGAAGACGGGGATGTGCAAGTAAGCCTCCAAGGAGAATAAATTTAGCAATCACGTGTCTTTCGAACACGGGGATGTGTAAGTAAGCCTTCAAGGAGAATAAATTTAGCGTTTGTGGGGGCTTTAAGCATAGATGCGAATGCAGTAAGCCTCCAAGGAGAATAAATTTAGCAATCAAAAAGTGTCTTTCGAACACGGGGATGTGCAAGTAAGCCTCAAAGGAGAATAAATTTAGCATTCACGTGTCTTTTGAACATGCGGATATGCAGGTAAGCCTCCAAGGTGAATAAATTTCGCAATCACGTGTCTTTCGAAGACGGGGATGTGCAAGTAAGCCTCCAAGGAGAATAAATTTAGCAATCACGTGTCTTTCGAACACGGGGATGTGTAAGTAAGCCTTCAAGGAGAATAAATTTAGCGTTTGTGCGGGCTTTAAGCACAGATGCGAATGCAGTAAGCCTCCAAGGTGACTAAATTTAGCAATCACGTGTCTTTCGAACACAGGGATGTGCAATTAAGCCTCCAAGGAGAATAAATTTAGCAATCACGTGTCTTTCGAACGCGGGGATATGCAAGTAAGCCTCCAAGGAGAATAAATTTTGCGATTGCGTGCACTTAAACACGGATGCGCATGCAGTAAGCCTCCTAGGAGATTAAATTTAGCAATCACGTGCCTTTCGAACACGGGGATGTGCAAGAAAGCCTCCAAGGAGAATGAATTTAGCAATCACATGTCTTTCGAACACGGGGATGTGCAAGCAAGCCTCCAATTAGAATAAATTTAGCGATTGCGTGCGCTTTAAGCATCGATCTGCATGCAGTAAGCCACCAAGGAGAATAAATTTAGCAATTACATGTCTTTCGAACACGGGGAAGTGCAAGTAAGCCTCAAGGAGAATAAATTTAGCAATCACGTGTCTTTCGAACACGGGGATGTGCAAATAAGCCTCAAAAGAGAATTAATTTAGCAATTACGTGTCTTTCGAACCCGGGGATGTGCAAGTAAGACTCCAAGGAGAATAAATTTAGTGATCGCGTGCACTTTAAGAACGGATGTGCATGCACTAAGCCTCCAAGGAGAATAAATTCAGCAATCACGTGCCTTTCGAACACGATGTTGTGCAAGTAAGCCACCAAGGAGAAAAAATTTAGCGATCACGTGTCTATCGAACACGATGATGTGCAAGTAAGCCTCCAAGGAGAGTAAATTTATTAATCACGTGTCTATCGAACACGGGGATATGCAAGTAAGCCTCCAAGGAGAATAAATATAGCAATCACGTATCTTTCGAACACGGGGATGTGCAAATAAGCCTCCAAGAAGAATAAATTTAGTAATCATGTGTCTTTCGAACACGGGGATGTGAAAGTAAGCCTCAAAGGAGCATAAATTTAGTGATCGCGTGCGCTTTAAGCTCAGATGCGCATGCAGTAAACCTCCAGGGAGAATAAATTTAGCAGTCACGTGTCTTTCGAACACGAGGATGTGCAAGTAAGCCTGCAAGGAGAATAAATTTAGCAATCACGTGTCTTTCGAACACGAGGATGTGCAAGTAAGCCTCCAAGGTGAATAAATTTAGCAATCACGTGTCTTTCGAATACGGGGATGTGCAAGTAAGCCTCGAATGAGAATAAACATAGCAATCACGTGTCTTTCGAACACGGGAATGTGCAAGTAAGCCTCAAAGAACAATAAATTTAGCATTCACGTGTCTTTTTAACCTGGGGATATGCAAGTAAGCCTCCAAGGTGAATAAATTTAGCAATCACGTGTCTTTCGAAGACGGGGATGTGATAGTAAGCCTCCAAGGAGAATAAATTTAGCAATCACGTGTCTTTCAAACACGGGGATGTGCAAGTAAGCCTTCAAGGAGAACAAATTTAGCGTTTGTGGGGGCTTTAAGCACAGATGCGAATGCAGTAAGCCTCTTAGGAGAATAAATTTAGCAATCACGTGCATTTCGAACACGTGGATGTGCAAGTAAGCCTCCAAGGAAAATAAATATAGCAATCACCTGTCTTTCGAACACGGCGATGTGCAAATAAGCCTCAAAAGAGAATCAATTTAGCAATCACGTGTCTTTCGAACCCGGGGATGTGCAAGTAAGACTCCAAGGAGAATAAATTTAGTGATCGCGTGCACTTTAAGAACGGATGTGCATGCACTAAGCCTCCAAGGAGAATAAATTAAGTAATCACGTGCCTTTCGAACACGATGATGTGCAAGTAAGCCACCAAGGAGAAAAAATTTAGGGATCACGTGTCTATCGAACACGATGATGAGCAAGTAAGCCTCCAAGGAGAGTAAATTTATTAATCACGTGTCTATCGAACACGGGGATATGCAAGTAAGCCTCCAAGGAGAATAAATATAGCAATCACGTGTCTTTCGAACACGGGGATGTGCAAATAAGCCTCCAAGGAGAATAAATTTAGTAATCACGTGTCTTTCGAACACGGGGATGTGAAAGTAAGCCTCAAAGGAGCATAAATTTAGGGATCGCGTGCGCTTTAAGCACAGATGCGTATGCAGTAAGCCTCCAAGGAGAATAAATTTAGCAATCACGTGTCTTTCGAACACGAGGATGTGCAAGTAAGCCTCCAAGGTGAATAAATTTAGCAATCACGTGTATTTCGAATACGGGGATGTGCAAGTAAGCCTCGAATGAGAATAAACTTAGCAATCACGTGTCTTTCGAACACGGGGATGTGCAAGTAAGCCTCAAAGGAGCATAAATTTAGTGATCGCGTGCACTTTAAGCTCAGATGCGCATGCAGTAAGCATCCAAGGAGAATAAATTTAGCAATCACGTGTCTTTCGAACACAAGGATGTGCAAGTAAGCCTCCAAGGTGAATAAATTTAGCAATCACGTGTCTTTCGAATACGGGGATGTGCAAGTAAGCCTCGAATGAGAATAAACTTAGCAATCACGTGTCTTTCGAACACGGGGATGTGCAAGTAAGCCTCAAAGGAGAATAAATTTAGCATTCACTTGTCTTTTGAACATGGGGATATGCATGTAAGCCTCCAAGGTGAATAAATTTAGCAATCACGTGTCTTTCGAAGACGGGGATGTGCAAGTAAGCCTCCAAGGAGAATAAATTTAGCAATCACGTGTCTTTCGAAGACGGGGATGTGCAAGTAAGCCTTTAAGGAGAATAAATTTAGCGTTTGTGGGGGCTTTAAGCACATATGCGAATGCAGTAAGCCTCCAGGGAGAATAAATTTAGTAATCACGTGCCTTTCGAACACGGGGATGTGCAAGTAAGCCTCCAAGGAGAATAAATTTAGCAATCAAAAAGTGTCTTTCGAATACGGGGATGTGCAAATAATCCTCAAAAGAGAATCAATTTAGTAATCACGTGTCTTTCGAACCCGGGGATGTGCAAGTAAGACTCAAGGAGAATAAATTTAGTGATCGCGTGCACTTTAAGAACGGATGTGCATGCACTAAGCCTCCAAGGAGGATAAATTTAGCAATCACGTGCCTTTCGAACACGATGATGTGCAAGTAAGCCACCAAGGAGAACAAATTTAGCGATCACGTGTCTATTGAACACGATGATGTGCAAGTAAGCCTCCAAGGAGAATAAATTTATTAATAACGTGTCTATCGAACACGGGGATATGCAAGTAAGCCTCCAAGGAGAATAAATATAGCAATCACGTGTCTTTCGAACACGGGGATGTGCAAATAAGCCTCCAAGAAGAATAAATTTAGTAATCACGTGTCTTTCGGACACGGGGATGTGAATGTAAGCCTCAAAGGAGCATAAATTTAGTGATCGCGTGCGCTTTAAACACAGATGCGCATGCAGTAAGCCTCCAAGGAGAATAAATATAGCAATCACATGTCTTTCGAACACGGGGATGTGCAAATAAGCTTCCAAGAAGAACAAATTTAGTAATCACATGTCTTTCGAACACGGGGATGTGAAAGTAAGCCTCAAAGGAGCATAAATTTAGTGATCGCGTGCGCTTTAAGCTCAGATGCGCATGCAGTAAGCCTCTAAGGAGAATAAATTTAATAATCACGTGTCTTTCTAACACGAGGATGTGCAAGTAAGCCTCCAAGGTGAATAAATTTAGCAATCACGTGTCTTTCGAATACGGGGATGTGCAAGTAAGCCTCGAATGAGAATAAACATAGCAATCACGTGTCTTTCGAACACGGGGATGTGCAAGTAAGCCTCAAAGGAGAATAAATTTAGCATTCACGTGTCTTTTTAACATGGGGATATGCAAGTAAGCCTCAAAGGTGAATAAATTTAGCAATCACGTGTCTTTCGAAGACGGGGATGTGCAAGTAAGCCTCAAAGGAGAATAAATTTAGCAATCACGTGTCTTTCAAACACGGGGATGTGCAAGTAAGCCTTCAAGGAGAATAAATTTAGCGTGTGTGGGGGCTTTAAGCACAGATGCGAATGCAGTATGCCTCCAAGGAGAATAAATTTAGCAATCACGTGCATTTCGAACACGTGGATGTGCAAGTAAGCCTCCAAGGAGAATAAATATAGCAATCACCTGTCTTTCGAACACGGGGATGTGCAAATAAGCCTCAAAAGAGAATCAATTTAGCAATCACGTGTCTTTCGAACCCGGGGATGTGCAAGTAAGACTCCAAGGAGAATAAATTTAGTGATCGCGTGCACTTTAAGAACGGATGTGCATGCACTAAGCCTCCAAGGAGAATAAATTCAGTAATCACGTGCCTTTCGAACACGATGATGTGCAAGTAAGCCACCAAGGAGAAAAAATTTAGCGATCACGTGTCTATCGAACACGATGATGAGCAAGTAAGCCTCCAAGGAGAGTAAATTTATTAATCACGTGTCTATCGAACACGGGGATATGCAAGTAAGCCTCCAAGGAGAATAAATATAGCAATCACGTGTCTTTCGAACACGGGGATGTGCAAATAAGCCTCCAAGGAGAATAAATTTAGTAATCACGTGTCTTTCGAACACGGGGATGTGAAAGTAAGCCTCAAAGGAGCATAAATTTAGGGATCGCGTGCGCTTTAAGCACAGATGCGTATGCAGTAAGCCTCCAAGGAGAATAAATTTAGCAATCACGTGTCTTTCGAACACGAGGATGTGCAAGTAAGCCTCCAAGGTGAATAAATTTAGCAATCACGTGTCTTTCGAATACGGGGATGTGCAAGTAAGCCTCGAATGAGAATAAACTTAGCAATCACGTGTCTTTCGAACACGGGGATGTGCAAGTAAACCTCAAAGGAGCATAAATTTAGTGATCGCGTGCGCTTTAAGCTCAGATGCGCATGCAGTAAGCATCCAAGGAGAATAAATTTAGCAATCACGTGTCTTTCGAATACGGGGATGTGCAAGTAAGCCTCGAATGAGAATAAACTTAGCAATCACGTGTCTTTCGAACACGGGGATGTGCAAGTAAGCCTCCAAGGAGAATAAATTTAGCAATCAAAAAGTGTCTTTCGAACACGGGGATGTGCAAATAATCCTCAAAAGAGAATCAATTTAGTAATCACGTGTCATTCGAACCCGGGGATGTGCAAGTAAGACTCAAGGAGAATAAATTTAGTGATCGCGTGCACTTTAAGAACGGATGTGCATGCACTAAGCCTCCAAGGAGGTTAAATTCAGCAATCACGTGCCTTTCGAACACGATGATGTGCAAGTAAGCCACCAAGGAGAAAAAATTTAGCGATCACGTGTCTATTGAACACGATGATGTGCAAGTAAGCCTCCAAGGAGAATAAATTTATTAATCACGTGTCTATCGAACACGGGGATATGCAAGTAAGCCTCCAAGGAGAATAAATATAGCAATCACGTGTCTTTCGAACACGGGGATGTGCAAATAAGCCTCCAAGAAGAATAAATTTAGTAATCACGTGTCTTTCGGACACGGGGATGTGAAAGTAAGCCTCAAAGGAGCATAAATTTAGTGATCGCGTGCGCTTTAAGCACAGATGCGCATGCATTAAGCCTCCAAGGAGAATAAATATAGCAATCACATGTCTTTCGAACACGGGGATGTGCAAATAAGCTTCCAAGAAGAACAAATTTAGTAATCACATGTCTTTCGAACACGGGGATGTGAAAGTAAGCCTCAAAGGAGCATAAATTTAGTGATCGCGTGCGCTTTAAGCTCAGATGCGCATGCAGTAAGCCTCCAAGGAGAATAAATTTAATAATCACGTGTCTTTCGAACACGAGGATGTGCAAGTAAGCCTCCAAGGTGAATAAACATAGCAATCACGTGTCTTTCGAACGCGGGGATGTGCAAGTAAGCCTCAAAGGAGAATAAATTTAGCATTCACGTGTCTTTTAAACATGGGGATATGCAAGTATGCCTCAAAGGTGAATAAATTTAGCAATCACGTGTCTTTCGAAGACGGGGATGTGCAAGTAAGCCTCCAAGGAGAATAAATTTAGCAATCACGTGTCTTTCAAACACGGGGATGTGCAAGTAAGCCTTCAAGGAGAATAAATTTAGCGTTTGTGGGGGCTTTCAGCACAGATGCGAATGCAGTATGCCTCCAAGGAGAATAAATTTAGCAATCACGTGCATTTCGAACACGTGGATGTGCAAGTAAGCCTCCAAGGAGAATAAATATAGCAATCACCTGTCTTTCGAACACGGGGATGTGCAAATAAGCCTCAAAAGAGAATCAATTTAGCAATCACGTGTCTTTCGAACCCGGGGATGTGCAAGTAAGACTCCAAGGAGAATAAATTTAGTGATCGCATGCACTTTAAGAGCGGATGTGCATGCACTAAGCCTCCAAGGAGAATAAATTCAGTAATCACGTGCCTTTCGAACACGATGATGTGCAAAAGGAGAAAAAATTTAGCGATCACGTGTCTATCGAACACGATGATGAGCAAGTAAGCCTCCAAGGAGAGTAAATTTATTAATTACGTGTCTATCGAACACGGGGATATGCAAGTAAGCCTCCAAGGAGAATAAATATAGCAATCACGTGTCTTTCGAACACGGGGATGTGCAAATAAGCCTCCAAGGAGAATAAATTTAGTAATCACGTGTCTTTCGGACACGGGGATGTGAAAGTAAGCCTCAAAGGAGCATAAATTTAGTGATCGCGTGCGCTTTAAGCACAGATGCGCATGCATTAAGCCTCCAAGGAGAATAAATATAGCAATCACATGTCTTTCGAACACGGGGATGTGCAAATAAGCTTCCAAGAAGAACAAATTTAGTAATCACATGTCTTTCGAACACGGGGATGTGAAAGTAAGCCTCAAAGGAGCATAAATTTAGTGATCGCGTGCGCTTTAAGCTCAGATGCGCATGCAGTAAGCCTCCAAGGAGAATAAATTTAATAATCACGTGTCTTTCGAACACGAGGATGTGCAAGTAAGCCTCCAAGGTGAATAAATTTAGCAATCACGTGTCTTTCGAATACGGGGATGTGCAAGTAAGCCTCGAATGAGAATAAACATAGCAATCACGTGTCTTTCGAACACGGGGATGTGCAAGTAAGCCTCAAAGGAGAATAAATTTAGCATTCACGTGTCTTTTTAACATGGGGATATGCAAGTAAGCCTCAAAGGTGAATAAATTTAGCAATCACGTGTCTTTCGAAGACGGGGATGTGCAAGTAAGCCTCCAAGGAGAATAAATTTAGCAATCACGTGTCTTTCAAACACGGGGATGTGCAAGTAAGCCTTCAAGGAGAATAAATTTAGCGTTTGTGGGGGCTTTCAGCACAGATGCGAATGCAGTATGCCTCCAAGGAGAATAAATTTAGCAATCACGTGCATTTCGAACACGTGGATGTGCAAGTAAGCCTCCAAGGAGAATAAATATAGCAATCACCTGTCTTTCGAACACGGGGATGTGCAAATAAGCCTCAAAAGAGAATCAATTTAGCAATCACGTGTCTTTCGAACCCGGGGATGTGCAAGTAAGACTCCAAGGAGAATAAATTTAGTGATCGCATGCACATTAAGAACGGATGTGCATGCACTAAGCCTCCAAGGAGAATAAATTCAGTAATCACGTGCCTTTCGAACACGATGATGTGCAAAAGGAGAAAAAATTTAGCGATCACGTGTCTATCGAACACGATGATGAGCAAGTAAGCCTCCAAGGAGAGTAAATTTATTAATTACGTGTCTATCGAACACGGGGATATGCAAGTAAGCCTCCAAGGAGAATAAATATAGCAATCACGTGTCTTTCGAACACGGGGATGTGCAAATAAGCCTCCAAGGAGAATAAATTTAGTAATCACGTGTCTTTCGAACACGGGGATGTGAAAGTAAGCCTCAAAGGAGCATAAATTTAGGGATCGCGTGCGCTTTAAGCACAGATGCGTATGCAGTAAGCCTCCAAGGAGAATAAATTTAGCAATCACGTGTCTTTCGAACACGAGGATGTGCAAGTAAGCCTCCAAGGTGAATAAATTTAGCAATCACGTGTCTTTCGAATACGGTGATGTGCAAGTAAGCCTCAAAGGAGAATAAATTTAGGATTCACTTGTCTTTTGAACATGGGGATATGCATGTAAGCCTCCAAGGTGAATAAATTTAGCAATCACGTGTCTTTCGAAGACGGGGATGTGCAAGTAAGCCTCCAAGGAGAATAAATTTAGCAATCACGTTTCTTTCGAAGACGGGGATGTGCAAGTAAGCCTTCAAGGAGAATAAATTTAGCGTTTGTGGGGGCTTTAAGCACATATGCGAATGCAGTAAGCCTCCAAGGAGAATAAATTTAGTAATCACGTGCCTTTCGAACACGGGGATGTGCAAGTAAGCCTCCAAGGAGAATAAATTTAGCAATCAAAAAGTGTCTTTCGAACACGGGGATGTGCAAATAATCCTCAAAAGAGAATCAATTTAGTAATCACGTGTCATTCGAACCCGGGGATGTGCAAGTAAGACTCAAGGAGAATAAATTTAGTGATCGCGTGCACTTTAAGAACGGATGTGCATGCACTAAGCCTCCAAGGAGGATAAATTCAGCAATCACGTGCCTTTCGAACACGATGATGTGCAAGTAAGCCACCAAGGAGAACAAATTTGGCGATCACGTGTCTATTGAACACGATGATGTGCAAGTAAGCCTCCAAGGAGAATAAATTTATTAATCACGTGTCTATCGAACACGGGGATATGCATGTAAGCCTCCAAGGAGAATAAATATAGCAATCACGTGTCTTTCGAACACGGAGATGTGCAAATAAGCCTCCAAGAAGAATAAATTTAGTAATCACGTGTCTTTCGGACACGGGGATGTGAAAGTAAGCCTCAAAGGAGCATAAATTTAGTGATCGCGTGCGCTTTAAGCACAGATGCGCATGCATTAAGCCTCCAAGGAGAATAAATATAGCAATCACATGTCTTTCGAACACGGGGATGTGCAAATAAGCTTCCAAGAAGAACAAATTTAGTAATCACATGTCTTTCGAACACGGGGATGTGAAAGTAAGCCTCAAAGGAGCACAAATTTAGTGATCGCGTGCGCTTTAAGCTCAGATGCGCATGCAGTAAGCCTCCAAGGTGAATAAATTTAGCAATCACGTGTCTTTCGAATACGGGGATGTGCAAGTAAGCCTCGAATGAGAATAAACTTAGCAATCACGTGTCTTTCGAACACGGGGATGTGCAAGTAAGCCTCAAAGGAGAATAAATTTAGGATTCACTTGTCTTTTGAACATGGGGATATGCATGTAAGCCTCCAAGGTGAATAAATTTAGCAATCACGTGTCTTTCGAAGACGGGGATGTGCAAGTAAGCCTCCAAGGAGAATAAATTTAGCAATCACGTTTCTTTCGAAGACGGGGATGTGCAAGTAAGCCTTCAAGGAGAATAAATTTAGCGTTTGTGGGGGCTTTAAGCACATATGCGAATGCAGTAAGCCTCCAAGGAGAATAAATTTAGTAATCACGTGCCTTTCAAACACGGGGATGTGCAAGTAAGCCTCCAAGGAGAATAAATTTAGCAATCAAAAAGTGTCTTTCGAACACGGGGATGTGCAAATAATCCTCAAAAGAGATTCAATTTAGTAATCACGTGTCATTCGAACCCGGGGATGTGCAAGTAAGACTCAAGGAGAATAAATTTAGTGATCGCGTGCACTTTAAGAACGGATGTGCATGCACTAAGCCTCCAAGGAGGTTAAATTCAGCAATCACGTGCCTTTCGAACACGATGATGTGCAAGTAAGCCACCAAGGAGAACAAATTTAGCGATCACGTGTCTATTGAACACGATGATGTGCAAGTAAGCCTCCAAGGAGAATAAATTTATTAATCACGTGTCTATCGAACACGGGAATATGCAAGTAAGCCTCCAAGGAGAATAAATATAGCAATCACGTGTCTTTCGAACATGGGGATGTGCAAATAAGCCTCCAAGAAGAATAAATTTAGTAATCACGTGTCTTTCGGACACGGGGATGTGAAAGTAAGCCTCAAAGGAGCATAAATTTAGTGATCGCGTGTGCTTTAAGCACAGATGCGCATGCATTAAGCCTCCAAGGAGAATAAATATAGCAATCACATGTCTTTCGAACACGGGGATGTGCAAATAAGCTTCCAAGAAGAACAAATTTAGTAATCACATGTCTTTCGAACACGGGGATGTGAAAGTAAGCCTCAAAGGAGCATAAATTTAGTGATCGCGTGCGCTTTAAGCTCAGATGCGCATGCAGTAAGCCTCCAAGGAGAATAAATTTAATAATCACGTGTCTTTCGAACACGAGGATGTGCAAGTAAGCCTCCAAGGTGAATAAATTTAGCAATCACGTGTCTTTCGAATACGGGGATGTGCAAGTAAGCCTCGAATGAGAATAAACATAGCAATCACGTGTCTTTCGAACACGGGGATGTGCAAGTAAGCCTCAAAGGAGAATAAATTTAGCATTCACGTGTCTTTTTAACATGGGGATATGCAAGTAAGCCTCAAAGGTGAATAAATTTAGCAATCACGTTTCTTTCGAAGACGGGGATGTGCAAGTAAGTCTCCAAGGAGAATAAATTTAGCAATCACGTGTCTTTCAAACACGGGGATGTGCAAGTAAGCCTTCAAGGAGAATAAATTTAGCGTTTGTGGGGGCTTTCAGCACAGATGCGAATGCAGTATGCCTCCAAGGAGAATAAATTTAGCAATCACGTGCATTTCGAACACGTGGATGTGCAAGTAAGCCTCCAAGGAGAATAAATATAGCAATCACCTGTCTTTCGAACACGGGGATGTGCAAATAAGCCTCAAAAGAGAATCAATTTAGCAATCACGTGTCTTTCGAACCCGGGGATGTGCAAGTAAGACTCCAAGGAGAATAAATTTAGTGATCGCGTGCACTTTAAGAACGGATGTGCATGCACTAAGCCTCCAAGGAGAATAAATTCAGTAATCACGTGCCTTTCGAACACGATGATGTGCAAGTAAGCCACCAAGGAGAAACAATTTAGCGATCACGTGTCTATCGAACACGATGATGAGCAAGTAAGCCTCCAAGGAGAGTAAATTTATTAATTACGTGTCTATCGAACACGGGGATATGCAAGTAAGCCTCCCAGGAGAATAAATATAGCAATCACGTGTCTTTCGAACACGGGGATGTGCAAATAAGCCTCCAAGGAGAATAAATTTAGTAATCACGTGTCTTTCGAACACGGGGATGTGAAAGTAAGCCTCAAAGGAGCATAAATTTAGGGATCGCGTGCGCTTTAAGCACAGATGCGTATGCAGTAAGCCTCCAAGGAGAATAAATTTAGCAATCACGTGTCTTTCGAACACGAGGATGTGCAAGTAAGCCTCCAAGGTGAATAAATTTAGCGATCACGTGTCTTTCGAATACGGGGATGTGCAAGTAAGCCTCAAAGGAGAATAAATTTAGGATTCACTTGTCTTTTGAACATGGGGATATGCATGTAAGCCTCCAAGGTGAATAAATTTAGCAATCACGTATCTTTCGAGACGGGGATGTGCAAGTAAGCCTCCAAGGAGAATAAATTTAGCAATCACGTTTCTTTCGAAGACGGGGATGTGCAAGTAAGCCTTCAAGGAGAATAAATTTAGCGTTTGTGGGGGCTTTAAGCACATATGCGAATGCAGTAAGCCTCCAAGGAGAATAAATTTAGTAATCACGTGCCTTTCGAACACGGGGATGTGCAAGTAAGCCTCCAAGGAGAATAAATTTAGTAATCAAAAAGTGTCTTTCGAACACGGGGATGTGCAAATAATCCTCAAAAGAGAATCAATTTAGTAATCACGTGTCATTCGAACCCGGGGATGTGCAAGTAAGACTCAAGGAGAATAAATTTAGTGATCGCGTGCACTTTAGGAACGGATGTGCATGCACTAAGCCTCCAAGGAGGATAAATTCAGCAATCACGTGCCTTTCGAACACGATGATGTGCAAGTAAGCCACCAAGGAGAACAAATTTAGCGATCACGTGTCTATTGAACAAGATGATGTGCAAGTAAGCCTCCAAGGAGAATAAATTTATTAATCACGTGTCTATCGAACACGGGGATATGCATGTAAGCCTCCAAGGAGAATAAATATAGCAATCACGTGTCTTTCAAACACGGGGATGTGCAAATAAGCCTCTCTCGAGTAACACTATAAATGAATATATCCTATAAGCTCACAATGACTCTCAAAGGATTTGAAATAAAACAACAAACTCTTGAGCGCTAGTAGAGAGTACACTTGGAAGACAGATCTTGCTTGAATGAATGAAAGCTTGTGTAGCACTTGTGTATTTGATAGGCTAAAACCTACACCCACAAGTGTATGAGGTTCAGTTGTAGTATATCGAGTGTCGTATCCACAAGGACTATGTGGTATCGATTGCTAATTCAGACAAATTTAACTAAGCCAAGAAAATACGAGAGAAGAAATGTTTATATGGATGGAGAAAGTAACCAACTAATGAGAAACAACTATGCAAAAATAGGTATTAAACAATGGATACGAGGCAAGTCTAGGGTAAAAGATCACCACAACGACGCTTTAGTAGATTAATATTAATATCCGTGTCACATTGTCTGAGTTTGCTAAAGGTAGATTGTCTAAGGTAACCGCAAATCTCCTTTCGGAATCAAAGCGAATGTGTCTAAATTGGTTAACAATCACCTTTCGGACTCAAGCAACCAATTTAGACCCTTTAAGTTCTTAGAATTCTAGATGATAATCATATCAACGTCGCCTTTCGGTATCGATTAATATCAAAATCATCTAAAATATCTATGACAATCTAGGAATCCTCAAGAAGCTTCGATTCTCTTTCGATAATCAAGCTTCAAGTTTAATCCTATGGTTCCGATGGATCCAATAGCTTTTCGGCCTAAATTCACCATCTAAATTCTAACTTAGGGTTTTAGTCTTTCGATTTCAAACCCTAAATCAGTTCTAACCAATTTTCATCAATTAGGGCTGGCGCAATAGGATTAAATCTAACAATAATCAGACAAACGAATATCAATCTCAACACTACCAAATCATCATTTGGATCACCCTAACCCTAGAACGGAGAAATTAGAAAAGCATAATAAAATAAACAATGAACTAGATTATAGACAGAAATAGATCAAAGTTTAGAATAGAATGCAAACCGAAATCTCCGTCCTCGATCCAAATCTCATACCGTCAAAACAAAACAATCGAAACCTAAACTAGGAGGCCGAAGCCTATTGTGCTGCTAAAACCCCATTCTGAACTCTCCCCAAGTTCTTAAAACATACGGGAGTATTAAGTTTAGTTTTAGGAAATTACAATTTTGACCCACAAAATTAAATAATTAAATTGCAGTCCAACACCAATTATAGATTAACTCCACAAAATAGCTCCAAGATTTAGCAACTTCTGCACTTGGCACTTTGGCTCATCGCTTCCGATCCATTATGATTGCCGCTCTGCATTAAAGCTTGATTTTCCTCAATATTAGCCTCAAAATGTCTGAAACACATACAAACAAGGTGTAGACTCCGAAAATGCAAAATAAAATAAATAAAGTATAAAATATGATAAATATGCATGAAAATGACCTAAACTAATATGCAAATGTATGCCTAAAATATGACTAAAATAGATGCTATCAGTATTCTGTCTTCTTCTTCCTTTCCTTTATAGAAGTAACATGGAGCATAAGAGTCTTCAACACCGGATCTTCAACAACGGCTAGTTTGGATCATGGCGCGCCCGAATCTTCTATTTTTGGACACTTCGAAGACATGATCTTTCTTGAATTGGATCTCCTCAATATGCACCATAAGGAAAGATATAATTTCGAAACTACTTCCTAAAAAGATTAGTTACATATATATATATATATATATATATATATATATATATATATATATATATATATATATATATATATATATAATATAAAAGAAGTATATAATAATATTAAATAATATTCGGACATATAGAGTAGGTTTTGGATTTCATCAACTGTTAACGCTCCAAGACCTTTGACACAAACATCCTGTCAAGGCATTTGAAACTGTATTTCGATTTTCATCAAGGGAGGGAGTTATCACCGTCAAAGGCCGCGAAGAGGGGGAACGACAAGGAGAGGCGCAAGCGTGAGGGGAAGCTTCGGGCACACCTTGAGCGCATGGCCATCTTTTAGGTAACGTGTTTCTCAATTTCTTTTATTTTAACTACATATTTCGAGTAAGATTGTTTCTTTAATATCAATTTTACAATATAGGTCGCGTGGATGCCTTTTGGCAGAGACCTGTATTTTGCAGGTCAGTTTTACTCCTTCACATATCGAGGCATCATCAGATTCGATGGCGTCTTTGTGCCGTCCATGCCAAATAGGGTGCTCCGATAGTTCGGCAGCATGCAGGAGATCCCATTGGACGTCATCACTCCCACCTTGGTGCAATGACCGTTTCTCTTGAAGAAGCGTTACACCGTGAATTTCGGCCTGCAACACCATCATTGGGCATCACAGGACCCTAACAGATTCTACCCTGACACTGGTCACCGGAGGACGGACGAAAGTTGTCAGGGAGGCGTCTCAGCTGACTAACTCGCTTGGTTCCAGTCCCAGAGTCGAGGTCATGTGTTGCCCACGACAGTGGTACGAGATGATGATCCACTGACCGCTCCTACGCACCCAGATGACGTCATCGGACCAGCTGAGGATGCTACGCGCCAGGCCAGGGTCGATGAGATGACCCATGGTATTTAGGCATTGGTCGGACATCCCCAGCTAGACCAAATGTACGAGCATATCATGAGCTACATTAGATCTTTTTGGTAGATACAATATATTTTGTTTGTTTATGACATACAGTTCGTATTTAGTGAGTATACTTTATTTGTGTAGTTCGTGTTGCTTGCATTATTGTTTTTTTTTTATGGTTTCTACATATTGACAACAACAAACAATCACATGCAAACACTTCACTTCATAGATAACGATTAGATAACACATCCAGGTTGCTAAAACAAACAAAAAAACCACAGATAACAACATAATTGTTTTTTTTTTACAATCGATCAGGCTCTAGTTAATTCGCCTTCGGAATGAGTTCAATCTTTAACTCGTTGAATGCAAAGCTTCGGACCTCCATATTTACTTCCCTCACAAGTATCCCTGCATGTTGAGCTATGTAAACGTGGCCATGTTTGCTTAAATCGGGGAAGAATGTCGAATACGTTGAAGGAGACGGTCTCCAACCTTCCACTCATACGCTCTAAGAATGGCTTGATGAAAACGATTGCAGTACACACACCCGAACTGCAAGGGTGCGGAAATGGAGTCTCATTTTCACACTCAACCCGAAACAACGCACAAGGATGAATGCCACTGTATTCTTGATTGCGGCAAGCACAGTCGGACTCCTCGGGGGGCATTGGGTACTGAACCCATTTGATTACAAAATCAATGCGGTGGGTTGATTCGCGATGTTCAGTTGTAACCGGCTCAATGGAAGGAAAGAAAATATGAAATTGTTATGTTGCATTTTCAAATGCAGTCCTCATCCCCTTTTATAGGGATTGCTGACATTAATGGGCATACAATGTCCAAATTGACGTTGTAACAACATCGGATCAGACGTTGTTACAACGTCCAAATGGACGTTGTTAAGCCCGACGGAGCCCGCTGGGATGCCAGGCACCAACGTCGAATCCGACGTTGTAACAATGTCAAATCCGACATTGTTACAATATCAGATTCCTTTTCCCTTGGGCAAATACATCACCACATAGAACGTCGGATTCGACGTTGTGGCAAAGTTGAATTCGACGTTGCTATAACGTTGGATCCGACGAAGCATTTACGTTGTATATAGGGAACACGATAGATTAATCATTTAAAATCAGTAATAAATCAATTTTATTTTGATTCAATAAATCAAATCTTTTTAATAATCACCTTTTTATTAGAAAAATAAACTATAAAATTGTATTTTATTGGATTTAGCACGCTTTTAAATATGCTAAAAAAATCTATAAAATGTCAAATTTTATACTCCCTCCGTTCTAAATTAATAGACGTTTTACAAAAAATTATCTCTCTCAAATTAATTGTCGTTTTGACAACAATTAGGTTTAAATTAATTATGGCTACTTTTTTCAGTGTAACTTTTTATTCTCCCAAGTGTAAATAGTACTTCTCCCCCGTTCTTAATTAATTAACACTATTTTCAAAGCATTTGATCAACCATTATGACCCCTAAACTTCTCTCTTTCATCTTCTCTCTCCTATTTATTCCATTGCTAATTGGAAGTATAGAGTAATAGTTGATGCTCTATTAATTCTCTTGCCCAGCAGGAGAACGTCAAATAATTCAGAACGGAAGGAGTATTTTTTTTTTCTAATTTCATTATAAAATTTATATAAAAAAATTATATTTTATAGAGTTTTTTTTAACTAAAAAGCGTGTGAAAACAAATCGCTGCACGCATGCTTCGATTTGACCACCTCACTTGCAACTCACACGAGTACACGACTCTATGTACCACTATGCTTACACGACTCTATGTACGACAAGAGTTGGCCGCAAAAGAATGCTAAAGGCCAAATATTTAAACAACCCTCCAATTCCAATCCAACCAACAAGCCTTCTCCCTTCCCTCACGAGTCATGACATTATAGTGAGTGTACATCTCTTTGTGACTCCCACTCCCTCCCACGTTTCTTTCTCTTTACTCTCCTAATTAATCATTTTGCCAAACAATACACTATCTACCAATACACTATCTAGCTATTACCTATGTCACAACCCATCTATATTTTACTCTCTTAACTATTTTACATTAGATCCACCAATCATATTGAAGAACTAATATATTTCCATAACCACTACATCGGATTGATCTTCATATTTTATCCATAATTCACTTATAGATATTTACTTTGGATGATGAGTCCTTTTTAATTTGAGCCTATCCATAATTACTCATTATTTATCCCGTTAATGTTATCTACAAATTAGTATAATTTACATAATAATTCTAAAGTTTATCTAAAATATCTATCCAAAAATAATGATAATGATTATTGATTCTTTCCTTGAATAAAAAATCTAGCCAACAAGAGTCCAATATGATATTTTATTTTCAGAAAAAATTACTAAGTTTTTTATTTTCTCTCTTTTTGAAAAAAAAAAATATATAAATAAAACATTCATGTTTTAATTATTGGATTGGAGGTAAAAGGAGAGTTTTACAGTTCACTCCAAAAGTTCAAACTCCATAACCATAATAAGCAAGCTCATACCTTTCTTTTTTCCTTCTCATTTCATTACCCTTTTTTCTGTTTCTCAAATCTCAGCTCTACCGATCTGAGATTCCTCATCCCCTCACTTTTTCCCCTTTTCCGCTTTCCAGATTTGAAGAAAGTATGAGATAATTCCTATTTTCCAGGGTCCAATTTCATTTCTTTATCCTCGATTTTCGAGTGTCACTGTGTGTGATTGAATCTGAATTCCGACAGGGACCGATAGATGGGGAAGAAGGTGGTGGTTGCGGCGGTGGTGGTATGCGGGGCTGCCGTCTGTGCGGCGTCGGCGCTTGTTATCCGGCAGCGGATGAGGAGCTCCGGCCGTTGGGCCCGCGTTACGGAGATCCTAAAGGAGCTGGAAGAGAAGAGCGCCACGCCGCTGTCGAAGCTTCGGCAGGTGGCTGATTCCATGATTGTTGAGATGCACGCTGGCCTCGCATCTGAAGGTGGTTCCAAGCTCAAGATGCTTATCAGCTACGTTGATAACCTCCCCACTGGGTAGTTCATTCCTCCCCATCCTCAATTTCCCTTCTTTTACATTGTCTGCTTCTCTCTCTCTCTCTCTCTCTCTCTCTCTCTCTCTCTCTCTCTCTCTCTCGATTCAATTCGCCGATCGTTTAATTAGGTATCATGATGGCCGGTTTGGTGGATTCCATTTGCTCCTTTGATTACGAAGTTGCTTCGTCATTCAATGTTTTGTTTGTGATTTCTTTTTCTGTGTGTTTTTGGTGGTGATTCATTGTTTTGCGGATCTGCACTTTTCTGTTTAGAGTTATTCAACTGTTACTCATGAATTGCCTTTTCAATTTCTACCATTTGCCGGTTTGGTGGATTCCATTTGCTCCTTTGTGCTGCAGTTCTGTTTTTGAATTTGAAAATGATTTGACTTTGTTTTTACCCCATTTCCTGTTGGATTTCATTTGTGCATGATTGGGTTTAGCCTTTCAATCACCATGAGATTGACACATTGTCCTGCAGAAACTCGTGTTGAATTGAAATCCCTTTTTTACTTGAATTTTTTATTTATTTTTGCTTATTCTTTCTTTTTGAAATTATGCAAACATGATGGGCATGAGTTTGGTGCTTTTGCTAATTGGATGCTCTTTTACTTTCACTTTTTTGCTCTTTGGATTCTTTTGAAGCTTTGTTTCTCATTCTCTCAGTTTTTCTTTATCCCAGTGGTTAGTCCCTTCCAGTTGTTATTTACAAAAGTTGCATCCCCTATCCTTTGCCTTCTATTTAACTTATAAAAGGTATTGTTCCTTTTCCTTTCCAATCCCCGATTATCTAATAGTTTCTCCGGATGTTACGTTTCTATGGCACATTGAAATTCTTATTTTTCCATTTGCTTCTTGGGGTAATATTTCACTTTAGAATACCGAAAGTCTACGAGGAATAAGGGACTGAGAAGCTTGAAGAACAATCTTACTGATTCAGAGCTACTTGTCATTGTGGCTTTGAGTATGATGTCGAGAACGGTTTTGCGTGCTAAGAACCACTAGTTTGTATAAGTGAGTCCATATTGGTCTTACTCCTGGTGAACAAGTTGTGGTTATTAAGGATTACTTTACACAAGAGTACAAGACAAAGAAAATGTCTTTTTGGTGATATGCATGCTGTTTATGAGTTATGACTAAGTGGATTATAAAGCCCCGTGTTGTAGTCAACTTTAATTGAATCTATATATGATGAAACTGAGTCCTGTACATGTTGCAGTTCAATATCTTCAATACTAATAAATTGAAATACATGAAACAATCAAAGAAAAAGGAAGGAGCAAATTGTTTCTTGTATGTTCTTGATTTTCCTGCAAATGTGAGAAGCTGATCGTCTGGTGTTTTCATCACGTCTAGGTCATGTGTTCCCTGGGTCCAATAATTTTCCTACATATGTTTTTTCACTTTCTATGTTTAGTAAATTGTTTCTTGTATGTTCTTGATTTTCCTGCAAATGTGACAAGCTGATCGTCTGGTGTTTTCATCACGTCTATGACATGTGTTCCCTGGGTCCAATAATTTTCCTACATATGTTTTTTTCACTTTCTTTGTTTCCTCTTTCTCCTGCTGAACTTCCTGAGCAAGGATAGGAAGCACAAAAGTTTGCTCATTCACTTTCTGCCTCTGAAGGAGAAGTGATGGAACTTAAAGATGAGTTAATGATCATTCATTGCCCTTGAATTTGTAGGGATGAAAACGGATTGTTTTATGCACTGGACCTGGGTGGCACAAACTTCCGTGTACTGCGAGTGAAGCTAGGAGGAAAGGAGCAACGTGTTGTTAAACAAGAATTTGAGGAAGTTTCAATCCCTCCTGAATTGATGATTGGGACTTCAGATGTAAGTACCAATTAAGGTAGCCACACTTTTTCTTTGTCATTCATCATATAATTGGGTTTTCTAACTCGATTTCTTTTAACTCTGTAACTTCAGCAATTATTTGACTACATCGCCGATGCTCTTGCAAAATTTGTTGCATCAGAAGGAGAAGGTCTTCACGCTGAACCTGATAAGCAAAGAGAGTTAGGTTTTACATTCTCCTTCCCAGTGAAACAAACGTCCATCTCATCCGGTGTACTCATCCGATGGACCAAGGGATTTAATATCGAAGATGCAGTAAGAGTCTCTATATTCTCAAATATGAACTCCTCCCTCCCCTATCTCTCTCAGAATTTGTGTTTTTGCCTACTTACTCGGTTACTCCCTTAGATTATCTCCTTTTTTTTGTGTGTATTTACAACGGAGAAAGGGTTTAAGTTATGAAGTTTCCCAGCACAATGAAGTTACATTGTTACTAGTTACAAGAAGAATGTGACAAGGCATATTAAGTTTGTTGCACTTTTAATACAACATATTGCACCTTGCTTAATCTAACCATGGGCCTGCTAGATTATGGACCCTTTCTAGGAATAAATGGTGCATTTGGGCTAATGATGTGTAGAGTTGTGGGCCTTGATGTTGTGTCCTTTTTGTCCTTGCTTATTTTCTGACTTCTTTACTGTCTCTGTTTCCCTTATATGACACCTGCTACCATGTAGTTCAAGTTTATTATTGTTCTGGGTCTATCGGAAACACTCTCTCGGCTTATTCGGGGAAAGACTGTGTACATCTTAACCCTCAAACCCTGCTTTTATGTGGGATATACTAGGTTGTTGTTGTTGTTGTCTTCGTCGTCGTCGTCTAGGAATAAATGGTGCTAAGGACTTGGCAACCTGGTTATCACAACCACTAAGGCACCAACTTTACTAGTTGTGTAAGGGATTGAAAGAACTTCTAGGATTTCAATTATGGTGTATCTATTGAAGCTTGACTAATAATGATAAGAAGATGCAAACGAAGGGAAGAAAAGGGTAGCCAATAAGTTCCTTGGTCGGTAAGTTTTCTTCATAGAGTGGGAAGTTAAAGGTATTAAGTCCAGGAGAAGCTTTGGATGGTTCAGCAATCAGCATCTATAACTCTCTGTTTTGCAATTTCTTAATCTCATTACCACATATAAAGCTTTCATTTGGCTTCCTGCTTTATACTATGTAGGTTGAACAAGATGTGGTGGAAGAGCTGACAAGAGCTATGGAGAGGAAGGGACTTGATATGCGTGTGACAGCACTGGCAAGTGATCAGCTTAAACGTAGTCATTTTCTATTTGGATCAGCTAGATATTTCTAAGATTACTGTTTTGATGAAATGCCTTCTTTAAAATTTATGCAGGTAAATGATACTGTTGGAACTATGGCTGGGGGTCGATACTATAACTCAAACGTCATTGCTGCAGTTATCCTAGGTACTGGAACAAATGCAGCTTACGTTGAACATGTTAATGCGATCCCAAAGTGGCATGGTCCTCCCCCAAAATCAGGCGAGATGGTATGCTTCAGTTCTTCACATACCTGTTCCTCATTGAGATTTGTTCGTGGATGCTGGGAATGATGTCTTTACATAATACTTTATATCTATGTTTTAGGGACAATGGTTATTCAGATCTCTCTGTATAAGCATTTATCTGAAAATTTGTTATGAAAGGAGTCTTAGTTATAGCTGATTTGCCTAACGAGTTTCTATGGCAAAAGAAAACAGCACTCTTAAACTTCATATATATTATTTAAAGTTAGACCTTTCTGTTTTAGGTGATAAACATGGAATGGGGTAACTTCCGATCATCACACCTTCCTTTGACTGAATACGATCAAGCCCTTGATGTTGACAGTTTAAATCCCGGGGAACAGGTAAAGTACCGATCCTTCATCACAGTGATCTCAAGTATGTTGATGTATCAGAACATTGATACCATATCCTCCCACATGCAGATATATGAAAAGATGATTTCCGGCATGTACTTGGGAGAAATCGTGCGAAGAGTTTTATGTAGGATGGCAGAAGAAGCTGCCTTCTTTGGTGATGTAGTCCCACCAAAGCTCAAGACTCCATTCATCTTAAGGTGAGCACATTTTATTCTTAAGAATTGCATCTAGTACATCGGTTTAAACCTTAAATACCTTTTCGTTTACTAGTAGTTACGCCGTTTATTCTTTCTGAATTTGATTGTCGATGTGATTCTGTACAACTCACCTCCTTTAATTGTACTTGCAGGACCCCTGACATGTCTGCTATGCACCATGACAGCTCGCCTGATCTGAAGATTGTCTCCAACAAACTAAGGGACATCTTAGGGGTAAAAGAACATACATATCCAAATATGGATTATATTTATGAATGGTTGCTGCTGTTCGTTGAATATCTTCACGACGGTGCTTGATTATTTAATCATCTGTTCCGAACCCTGTGCCCAGATAACTAGCACTTCCTTGAAGACAAGGAAAACAATAGTCCAGACCTGTGACATAGTGGCCACTCGTGGGGCTCGTGTTGCTGCTGCTGGGATCCTCGCTATCGTCAAGAAGTTAGGAAGGGATACGTTGAGGGACGGTGAGACTCAGAATTCAGTGATTGCATTGGATGGAGGACTATTCGAGCACTATGTTGAGTTCCGCAACGCCATGGAAAGCACCCTCAACGAACTTTTAGGCAGCGAGGTCGCAAAGAGCATAGTCATCGAGCACTCAAACGACGGTTCTGGCATCGGGGCTGCACTTCTTGCAGCCTCGCACTCCCAGTACTTGGAGGCTGATTCCTGATACAACACCCACCACCCATGACAGCTCGGTTTTAGCTTTTCGAGGTCCGGCTTTCCGTATCGAGATCACTGCAAGCTCTGTAAGTTAAAGATCCATCCTTTAGATAATCTAGGGAATGAAATATTCATGGATTGTGGAGAATAAAAGGGGGAAGAGTTTGAGCTTTTCTGGCTAGGGCACAACATTTTATTTCAGTTCAGTAGAAATAAGAAGGGGGGTTTTACACTATTTGAGGAGCAAAACCAGTCTTTTACTGATGCTGAATTGTAAGTTTGTAACTTGCAAGCTCCCTGAAAAACAATGGCGTTGTAATCCAAACCACACATTTAGTCAATTTATCTATATTTGAAATTTGTTTCTCTTGAATTACAATTTGGAAATCCAATCCACCAAAATAAAGAATTTTAGGGGTCATTTGAATTCAATCCCACCCGTGAAGGCTGTGATTTAGGGACTCAAACTAGACCTATCCTGACCCGGGTACCCTTCCCATAATCAACTTTTAATTTATAAGGTTTTTTTTTTTTAAACCGAAAAGAATTTGAAAAGCAGCAAAGCCGTCTAACCAAGGACATCTTGAAGGATGATACTACGAAGGAAAACATCATTAGGGGATATCGGACACGAGATGCGAGATGAATTAACCTAGATGGCAGAGCCGATCACCTACACGATTACGTTCCGTAAAGATGTGGAAACTCTCAAATTGAGAAAAAAGACGAAGAGATATGAGAGAGTATGACAGGATCATCTCGAATTGAGAAAAAAGACGAAGAGATATGATAGAGTATGATAGGATCATCTCGATCTCACCTGAGTATAGGAGAGAGTGGATCATCTCGATCTCACCTGAGCAAGATGTCCCCGTCTGATAAAAACTATTGACAACATGCGAAATCATCTATGAGATAGATGATATCCACTATATATTTTTTGAAAAAAAAGTCCTTTTTTATCATTAGAAAATAATTACTAAATAGTCCGAGACCTCACCAAAATAGATACGGTCTTTGAAATAGGGATTTACATTTTTTTTTCTTTAGAGACACATAACCCTAAAACTAAAGAACTCTCAATCTGTGTAATTAAATTCAAGATCGGCAATATTGACAATATTGATCCCTTCATCCGTAATGCAAACCACAACCTTAATTAATTCAGGACTGTAGAATCACCCGAAAGGTTTAGATCTCATATGCAAACAATAGCAAAAAATGTCTATTACTATCTCCGTCCAAAAGTACATGAGCTTTACTATTCACATACGTTTTTTTAAAGAGGTAAACCTTTATCGCATCGCCTGACATGGCCACCGTTGGGCTCACCCCAGCCCCAGAAGTGGGTGGACTACTCACGCCTCATCACAATTGCAGATATTGATGTATAAAAAGAAACTTGCATTAACTATATTCAAAAGCCTTTACAATTCCGGCAATCAACTTTCGCAGAAAGCCAAAACCCTAAAAACCTTAGAACTCCTAAACTTCTCTGTGGAACTACTTGTTTCTCTCTGAATTTTTGAATGAATGAAAAACCAGCCCCTAGGGCTTTATTTATAGGTTTCATTCCCTGGCTAGTCTAGGAAAGAAGATATCTATCTATATCTAAAATTATATCTAAATTGCTAAAAGATAAATAAATTGTTTTATGGAAATAAATCTAAAAGGGAAAGATAAAACTAAATAGGGTAAGTCTTCATGTCTTGATAGATCTCCTTCCTTGATGATAGATCTTGACGGATTTGGATAGAATCTTCCTCCTTCGGCCCCAAGGAATCCCAAGTCTACTCAGACAGGTCTTCGTCGACGCGTTTCTGGACACTGGGCTACTCGACCTCGACAAGGCTTCGTCGACCTCGAGTAGGGTTGATCAACGACTGGACTTCCCGGCTAGCTCTGCTCGATGTGGCTCGGTCTGGACTCCTGGTGCTCGTCGACCTCGACAAAGCCTTGTCGATCTCGACCAGGGTGGTCTTGCCGACTGGGCTTCCTCGGGTAGGCGTGCTCGACAAGCCTGGATCTGGACTCTGGGCGTCGTCGATCTCGACCACTACTCCTCGAAATCGACTAGGGTTAGCCTCTGTGGTGGTGTCGAGGAACCCTCCTCGGACTGGCTTTGGATAGCTTGTCGATCTCGACAAAGGTTCGTCGAGATCGAGTAAAGGTGTGCTCGGCTTCTCGTCCTCGGCTTCTCGGGCAACTTCTCTCCTCGTCGAATCCGGGTGTGGTGTCTAGGCTTCGTCGATCTCGACTAGGGCTTGTCGAGATCGACTTGGGTCCGGAGCCGGGTTGGTCTGGCTTTCTCGATCAGGCTCTGTCGACCAAGGTTGCTCGGACATGCTCGTCTAGGTCGAGTAAGGCCTACTCGAGATCGAGTAGCCTTGACTCTCAGAATGGTTCCGCTGCTTTGACCTTGGACTTCTGTAGTGGTTTTCCGAGCTTTTCTGACCTTCTGTAGAATTGCTGTAATATGCCTCGATTTCTGCGATTTAAACAGAAACTGGTGTAGATTCCATAATTTGGCAAATAAACATAAACTACATAGATTATGTACTATCTAAACCCAAATGAATGAAATGTGTACAGAAATCGATTTAAAAGTTGCTGTAAAACATGGCAGATTCAGCTCACAACAAATTTGTGCTGACGCTAGGGTGTTTCTGATGCAGGTTTGTGTCGTACAGAAGAGTGAAGTTTCAATCTATCTCTAGCTAATTCAACAATAAACAAGGTTAGGCTCTTTCTCACATCTAAACCCCTACCCCAATTGTTGTAATATGTCATCTGTGGTAAAGCACTTCGGATTTTACATTGATGCATGTGTAGAGTTTGGGATTTTAGGGTTTCGAACTGTAGATTTAGGGTTTTTGTGTATTCTGAAGTTGCTTGTTGTGATTTGGACTGGTTTAGTGATGTGTTTGGTATGAACTATGTAATTTGTGCGGTATGAACTTCAAATTGGAGGTTTGGGTTTTATTGTTTTGATTTTGGTATGAAATTGAAAACGCCATGCGCGCGTTAGGGACTTAGGTTTTTTGGGTTTTGTACTGGATGCATGTTAAATTGATTGCAACTACTTTTGGGCAAAATAGATGTTAGGGGTTTGTACTGGTTGAATGTTTGATTGCAACTCACGACTTAGCGTTTTAAATAACCGTTTCTTTCTGAGTTTCTATCTTATTCATTGCAAATTCGATTTTAATCAACAAAATTTAAGTGTTGAATTTGTTTATGCTATTTATGGAATGTCTGATTCAATATATGTTGTGCAGGCTTAGGATTTATGACTCTGAGAATTCCCAGAAAATATCATTTTCAGACAGCAACAGGGCTGACACGAACCCATTCGTACACCACCCACCTCGGGTAAGTTACTCGACTCTTTTTAAATCAATTCTGTTTCATTTCGATTACTCATCACTTATTAGTCAAGATCCTCTAATTTCTGTTATATTTGCAGTTTCCTGAGGAGCCGGAGTCGAGTTACACCTCGGCCTCCTCCGAGAGCACGCAGAACACGAGGGTCATAGAGCTTCAGGATAGAAACAGGGAGCTGCAGTCTGAATTGAATGAAGCGGAATGGGGAGATGAGCGTGTAGCCGGGAACCTAGAGGTTCGTGATGGGCAACTTGAGATGGCTACTGCATTGATCGCCACCTTTAGGGACCGCCTACAGAAGAACGAAGGGGCGCTGGCGGCTGCAAAACAGCTCCTGCTGCAGCGGGGGGGGGGGGGGTCGGAAGCGAAGAAAGATAGGCTGCTGCTGATCGCCAAGGAGGAGGTGGCCAAGTCACGACAAGGTCAGGCAAAGTCGGGCACGGTGATCATGTCCTTGATCCAGGTCATTGTCGTCATGGCCTGTATCACCTTGGCATCGGTGGTGGCCTACCTCTTCAAGTGAAGCTCTCATGGGTTGTTTTTTGTAGTAGTATTTTAAGGTTTTTATTATGAGTTTTTGGAAACTTTATTTTGGGTATGTGGTTGTGGACTAGTTGTTTTGGAAGCCGTTTGATTATAGTTTATTGTGTGTGATAAACAATGGTATTTTTTTGTGTATGTGATAACCAAGTTTGACGGTATGTGCCTTTTTCTGGACAAGTTTTATGGTTCTAAAAGTAAATTTTAACTTGAACATATTTTCAAAATTAATTACAATTTTATCCTATAACTAATTTCTCCATAAATATACACAGTAGACATGCATTTGAATTTTTTTTTTCATGACTCTTATGAGTTAGAATTGCTCTCCACACACCAAATAGGCAAATATGACTCGGGTTCGATTCCTATTTTATTGCACTTGACAATTGACAATTGACATATAGCCATAAATATACACAGTAGACGCTGCATTGGTTGATGCAAAATGCATCATGCTGTGGAAGACTGGGCTGGTAACTACTACCAGTGTAATGGGCTGGTAATTGGGCCTAACGTTTTAAAAGTTAGACTTGTAATCCGATGCAAAATACAAAGAAGATTGTTTACAAATTGGGTATACGAAGTAAATGTTCCAACTTAGAAGGAGTACTAAAAAAATTGAACTAAGCAACATCACAAGGAGTGCCCAAGTCATTGAGTCTTCCGGACAGGTTGATACGGTTCCTACTTAAACGACGAAGATCCCGACGTGTGTGTTTGGGATAGCTGCATAAAAAAATACCTTATTGATAAGTGGTTCCAAAGAGTCCCAACTTAGAGAAGACTAATATGTTATCACTCACCTATGTAACCCTCAAAGGAAGACCATGTGCACCATTTGATGGACTAAACCCATAGTTGCCCAGGCCACTGTGTTGCATGGCTTGTGTATGCATCATCTACCAAAGAAGAGGGGAATTGACGATCATAAGTATGATGCCAACGAAAAGGATCTGACAAGAAAGCATGTTTGGAATCCCAGTTATGTACCGAATTGTAATAATGATGAGGGTTAGGCATGGACATCATGTTTTGGTGGCGAATACCATTGCTGGGACCTGCATGGCTCTCCGCAGGGCTGCTTGGCCCACCCTGTCTGCATTGACGCTCAGTACGCTCCCGCGCAATTTGCCTCCTATAGCCTAACCTCCTAGTTCTATGTCGGCATGTACCCCTTCTGTCTTCTGGATCTACCACGGGGGATAGATCGTTATTCGGTACATCCCCATCGTCGTTCATGTCCGTTTCAGTTGGGATCACCACTCGCCGCCCATACACTTTACCAATGCCATCTAGGTTGTGATAAGTTAGGCGATTCTTCCTCAGTGCAGCCTCCTTGGCCGTGTCTTCCAATTCCTGGAGCTCAGACATCACAACCTTGTACAAATCCTCATCGTACATCGCCAATCCGGCGATTTTGTCCACCTTACCATGAATATCCCCATACCGTTTCATCCCGTCTGACTTCTTTTCTATCAGCTTATAGTAAGGGACTGGGACCTTCAAGTGTTCCCGGGGCAGGTCCTTCCACCAACGATCCAAAATATACCTCTGCGGAACGTAATACACATTCTCTTCGCTGAAGACACGCAAAATGTGGGTGCACAATATCCCGCGGAACTCAAAGTTTTTGCACTCACACTTTACGCCGGTGTTGTCTTTTTGAAGGGTAACCCTGTATTTGTAGCACCGTGTATGACGAAAATAAGGCAGCTTTACCGTAACGACGTAAGTGCACACATTGACATCGTCTTCGACCCTCAGTGCATTGGCGTACACGAGGTTCCGCACCTCAACTTGAAATTCTTCGAACTTTGTAGTAGTGTACAACTCTTGGAACACGAGCTCAAACACATGGTCGGTCATGCACTTGAGGGGCTTATTTATCGATGTGAAGTTCGATGTCTCCTCCTCCCTCACCCTTTTCGATAATGCTAGACCATACTGCTCGACGAACAACTTCAACGTAGTATTTATATTGAGGAACGATTTGAAGAAATGGTTCATACCTTCACACCTCTGGGTGCTTGACATCCCGGCCCAGAAGTTGTTCTTCAAGTATACAGGAACCCAACGCCTTCTCTTCTCGTACATCTTGCATAACCACTTGTTGTTACGCAAACCAAACTTCTCCAGCATCGCATCCCATGCCTCTTCGAACTCCTCTACACTCAAGGAATCGTATAGAGCACCTTATAGTGTACTTACTATTGCATTCCATTTGGGGTTGCTCCCCAAGTGCTTTTTAGCATTCTGCATCACGTGCCATATGCACCAACGATGCGAAGCATTAGGAAACACTTGCGCAACTGCATTGCCTGAAAACAAATGAATGGACATTATCGATAAATAAGACTACTTTAACTACATATGTAGATACAACATATTTACAGTAGCTTACCAATGGATTGGGCTTGGTCGGTTAAGATTGCTTTTGGTGCCTTCCCGGACATACAGCTGAGCCAAGTGTTAAACAACCACACGAAGTGCTCGGTTTCCTCTCCGAAGAGTAGGGCACACCCAAACAACACGCTCTGCCCATGGTGATTGACCCCGATGAATGGTGCAAATGGCATCTTGTATCTGTTTGAGACGTATGTCGTATCGAATGAGATGACGTCGCCAAATTCCAAGTACGCTGCCCTACTCCTTCCGTCAGCCCAAAACACATTCTTCAATCTATTGTCTTCGTCCACATCATAAATGTAGAAGAAGTTCGAGTTGGTTGAAGCCATTGCATCGAAATGATCCCTCATTGCAAGAAAGTCCCCTTTCTTCATTTGTCGGCTTCTGTTTTTGGCAACCGCGTTCCGCATGTCCCGTTCAGTGAAGTTCACTTTATCATGGCTCCCGTTGGCAACCACAAAGGATGTGAAGTTCTTAGCTATTGGTACGCCGACCCTATCCATTTCCAAGATCCGTTTCTTGTTGCCTTCGGTGATGTATCTGTAATTTGTAAGGTATTTTGTATTATTCGCATCACACTCGTGGTTATGCTCAAGGACAACGGCGGTTACCCTCCATACACCAGGTCCATCACGGACAACATTCACCCTGAAGTTACAACCTGTCATGGTTGAAGTGGATCCCTTGCTCGGGTTTTTCGACTTGGACACAAAGTTCCTCGCCTTTGTACATACCATCCTAATTGACTTGTACCTTTCGCCCGTATTCCCATCACCTCCTTCTGTGGGGGGTAACTTTTCCGAACTCCGAATTCTTACCATGAATCCATTTTCTCTCGCATATCCGTGGATTAACTGAATAAAATCTGCTTCCCGCTCTAACATCAGCCCGATATGGGGAGGATTCATTGTCAAGTTATCGGAAATCTCGCGAGGCTCAGCATCGTCTCCTTCATCGTCGTCTTCTTCATCACCGGCTCCTTCATCACCGGCTCCTTCATCACTCATCCAAAATTTGGCCCAAGTTCAAGTCCAGCCGGCCTGACCCATTGATCGAATCATCGGAACCGGACCTATCTTCGAATCCCATGATAAGATCAAAATCCCTGTTTTGGCTCATTGTAGCTGAGAAAAGAGGATGATCGGTAAATCTGCAGGAGAAATCCGAAATCCTAATTAAATTAGCGTTCGAACTACAATTACACTCTAATCAGTTTCAAAATGCAAATTAATGACAATCCCTTATTCACGAATATAGATCCAATCGGATAATATATGTACCGCTCACCTTCGGTGTCCGGCGAGTTCAGCGATCGGAAAACGATCGATTGCAGGTTCTTCGATCTCGAGCAATTGACAACGGAACCCTAAATCCTAGTACCTTTAATGATCGATCTTCGCCGGATTTGTTAAGAAGACTACTTCAATTGAGCAATCTAACACTTGCAACTCCAATTCCGACCGTTTGAAGAGATGGAGATGAAAATTTGAAATTACCGTTGGGAGTGTTCGGAGAGAGAAGATTACAGTGCTTTAATTGTCATTAGAATCAAGGTTACTTTAATTGATGCAGGTAATTATTGCCCTACTACCTCTATTTTCATTTCTTTTTTTTTGGGCTGACTTACTTTTTGACCAAAAAGAAGATTACATTTTTACCCCCGGATAAGCTTACCAGAGGGTAAGAGAATCATTGTCCCTTTTCTTAGCTGTATTACACTTTGGAAGATCTTTTGGTGGCTCCATGGAAGACCGACGTTGGATTGATGGCTCCATTAGTCTTGGGCCTTGACTAACCCATGATTCAAATGGGCCATATGGAATTCGGACTTCACTTATATCCAACATTGACTTCCAATTCGTGGGCCACATA
This sequence comes from Persicaria tinctoria, assembly GCA_037127255.1. Classification (NCBI taxonomy): domain Eukaryota; kingdom Viridiplantae; phylum Streptophyta; class Magnoliopsida; order Caryophyllales; family Polygonaceae; genus Persicaria; species Persicaria tinctoria. Next base: position 39,708,206 of record JBANSL010000001.1, on the reverse strand, counting down.
AATTGATTATGGGCTGACCCTTATTGTAATATTTTTATATTTATATGGGATCAAGTTAGATGGTAAAACTTGTGCTTGCATGTACTGTTCGTACTTTCCATCTTTTATGTGCTTGCATGCACAATTGTTTATCTTGGACTTCATCTAGCTTTCAAGGTCCATTCCAATACCGCAAGTGGTGTTGTTTTGGATTTTACTTGGTTTGCCTTTTGAGGGACAAGTTCGGCTTTAGTCCTCACTTAGGGGTTGCATCTCTTAGGTAGGACACATCCCATGCGCTTTAGGTCTAGTCTTAGTATTAAACTTAGCGCCCTTTCCCCCTTTACTTTCTTTATGTAATAGCTAAATATTATTAATACAATTTTTACATTAAAATAAAAATAAAAAGCCAAAATATCAAAGCCTACAATGGAGCTAATTATGAAGAACATGGCATGATTTAAAAAGAGGGTTGTTTGTTACACCACTAATTTTTACTGGATACACCGCTAATCTACGCATAAAGATGCGGAACTAAATGTGCAACATCTTGCGTACATCGGTGGGGGGCAGGCCAAATAGGGTGTTTGATACAGTATTATTACGCATAAGGTTGCGTAACTAGGGGACACTGTTTACAAGTACGCCAAACAAGGTCTTACGGTGGTGTGTTATTCCGCAATACTTTGCGGACCTAAGGCAACAGTGTTTTGCTGAATAACAGACATTGTACTCCTTACTTGATCATCATTATAATAGCTGTAGTTATGTTGGTTAAAGAATAATTCGTTGAGAACGTGACACATTCATAGAAAGTCATAAATAATTCTTAGAATAAGTGTATTGAATTGTAGTTGTAATAAACAAAAGACAGTGACACGAGTAACACATCGAAAAATCACAGGTAGAACAGGAGGGGGTCCATCTCGAAGTCGAAAGGGACGGTATTGGTTGATTTTTTCTAGAAACGGTTGATCCCATCCAACAACGCTCTTTTGTCGGTGCCGATACCACTCAGGGTATATGGGTGGGAGCAATGAGTCGTCACGCAACCATACCTGTGGAAAGAGTAAAATGAATACGTCAGTATTTGTGGTTGTGAAGTCTGGAAAAAAATATGTCATTTAATTGGTAGCTCACCGGCACCCAATGGGTTCTGTTGTTGATGATGCAGATTGCCAAGTTTGCTTTCTGCGGCGGAGGGTCGCGTGCATCGAGAGGGAGTAGAAGCATCAGATAGTTCCTGCTGAGGATGACTAAGGGCGTCTCGAATCTTATGGCAAAGATGAAACCCATCATAGGACACTCCATCCAGTAGTCTCGGTCAGCAATGGGACCGGTGAAGGTACATTTAAAAATGTAGTCGTCCAGTCGCGGTTCGTGGCTATAAACGTGTCGATGCTCTGTCATCTCCTGTGCGAGGGCGAGGCGGACTTGTTTCCACTCATTCTCACCTAAACCAAGGATCTCAGCAAATGCTCGATATCCGCAATGGCCGTCAGACCCGACGTTCTTCACTCTATCGATGAAGATTATCATGAATGGGTCGATGTCATCATCTGCCCAGGGGAAATGGGTCTGCAAGATCGGTACGGTTGATGGGGCCTCCGCGTCGGCTATGTTGGAAGCCACCTCTTCGTCGCGCATCACATCTATGGAGTCGTTCTGGGCACGGTCGCCGCAGCCTCTTCCGCGTGGACGCGGTGCCTGTGCCCGCTCCTGGCGGCGTCGTTCCGCCGATTGCGTTCTCTCCCATGCGAAGGGGTTAGTTTGACAGGGGTTACGGCGCCCTCGTCCTCGAGGTCTGCCCCTCGATAGCTCAGGTGGATTGGGTGGAACTAGGTTGGTTGTAGCAGGGAACTGGTCGTCCCTCAACGTAGTTGCCACTCTAGCCAACTCGTCATCGGGCACTTCACCGCGTTGGTACCTTTGGAAGAAGTCATTGATGACGATCTGAGCCGCGGTCATGGGGACGGAGTCTGACGACGAGTCATGCTGAATGACCTTCCAATCCAACTGCTTCCAAAACATGTGAATCTGGCTCGGCATAATAGGCGTACTATCTTGGATGCAGCGATATATGTCGTGAGTACATGGTAGCCCATACGAGACTCTCCAAAACTGGTCGGTGCATTCTGGGGTCGGTGGAGTGGCTTTGACCTTCTGGTATAGTGCGTTGAGGAGGTCGTAGCATCGCATTGAGATCCTATCTCGGACCCGGCACAAAATGTCAACGTTGTGCATGCCAGTGCACCACGTGTTGCAGTCCCTGGTTAGTGACACTCTGACCTCTAAAATTTGATCCTTCATCAACAAGTCGATGGCTGCAAATACACAACCGAAGTCTCCTACGGGGGACTGCAATGCGTTTTTCATTGCTGAGTGTGCGGACTCGACCCTTAAATGAAAATTCCATTTTGTTCAGCTTAGCATAAAATATATACGTGAAAACTTAAAGGTATAGATTGAGGAGGGTAGTGAATGTAAAACCTGTTTTTGGTCCTCGTCCCTAAGTGAAGGCTGGTGTCCACCAAAGCTCTGACAATTTTGTTTCGGTGATGCAGGAGCCACGTAGAAGAGAGGTATTGCATCAATCCGGGGATGTGGTTCCACTTGGCATATATCCACCGGCGCCGTGACTCGTACGACTCGGAGGATTTCGACTCGAACACAGCTCTACAGTCGTTCTTGAACTTTTGTGTTGTTTCTAAGTCGCGGGTCCGTTCGAAGGCCGCTTGCTCGCGGACCCCCGCAGAACGTGGACCCATCATAATGTATGGTTGACTGTAGGGAAGGAAGCGGCAATCGCACCAAGTAGACCAAGCTCCCTGTCAGTGACGATAGCCTCCGGTGTCTTGTCTCCGTAGAGGAATCGGAGATGGTTGAGGGCCCAAGTGTAAGACTCTGTGGTCTCATCGCAGAGGAAAGCGAAAGCTATGCTGAAGTTCATCCCCGTGCATGTGAAGCCGATGAACTCAACCAATGGCATTTTGTACCTTTAGATGTGGCAGAAAAAAAAATGTGAGTTGAAACTCAGGCGATAAATATTAGATGAAATTTGTTACAAATTGCAAAGAGAACATCAGTTAAAGGGACTGACATGAAGACGTAGTTGTTGGTTTTGTACGTACTGTCAATTTCGACGACATACGGAAATAGTTTCAACAAATGCAGGGCGTCCGGGTGGGTGAAGAAAAGACCTCCTACCACGTCGGAGTCAGGCCTCCTCCTTACAACGTAGAAGTAACGCTTGGCCTTCATCTGGTGTAGTACGTCTTAGGTGATGGTCCTGTCACCTCGAGCCTAGAACTTCAGCTTGGCCTTGGCGTTATACAACTAACGTCGTGATGTAACGCATCCCTCTTCTGAGTGCGGCAACGAGTATATCGGCTTTCGCGGTGGCCCATGCGACGATAACATCTTCACGACCTCCAATGCCTGCGTGTGGATACGCCCCCGGTAGGCGTGACCTAGTAGAATATCTGGAAGGTTGTGGTTGTGCGTTCCTGATAAAACGTACATGTGCCACTTTCCGCGTTGGAATTCCCGACCCATTAAAGAGAATGGACAATTTGTGAGTTTCGTGTTACCCTTCTTCGTTGCCTCACCGCGCTCCCTACGTTCTCTCACCTTCTTCCTCGGTTCATAGATGCCGAATTTTTCACACGCGAGGAGTACGCTACCGATGAGGCGTTCGATTGACGGCCAGGATCTCTTGATCACTAGCACCATTTTGAGATGGGTAGCGGCTGCGTCCACTACAAAAAAAAAAAACATTTTAGCAACGAATGTTTACCGTGGCTGAAAGGCCATTTGCCGTGGCGAAAGAGTAATAGCCACGGCTATAGCCACGGCAAACAAGCCGTGGGGAAACCTGTGGTGGCAAAAGAGTCTAGCTACGGGATTTGCCGTCGCTAGCTCAATTAGCCACGGCCAAGCCACGGCAAAAAAGCTTGCGAAGCGAATTGGGCCAAAATATTTGCGACAGTTGGCTGCCGTGGCTACGAAATTCTTGCCGTGGCTAGCATTCTTGTCTTCTTTTTTCAGTTTGCGACGGCAAGAAGCCGTGGCCAATGGTAAGACATTTTCCCTTTTTTTTGTATTTCACCAATTTCTTCCCTGTTTTCATTTTAATCTAATGTAATCAATGACGACTTCACAAATAGGTTACAACCATAATAAATCTTTCATATAACATAAATTTAAAACTCTAATCACATACATTTGTTTGAAAGTATATATACATTCTGACAAAATGCTTGTATACATACATACACATGGAGCCAAACAAAAGCATACTATATTGGTGCTAAATTGACTCTTCTTCACTACCTCATATTGCAAGGTTCCTGAATGCTCTGTTCTAGCTCCGCTGGCTTCTAGCTTAGACGACAATTCCTAAGAATCTTCTTTCGAGATAAAAGTTTTCATATTCCTGTTTTAAAAATTGCATATCATGTTATAAAGAGCAATAAATTATGCTAATTCATAAAGAAAAAACAAGCAAGAGTAAGTCAAAAGGCCAAAAAAATAAAATAAAAATAAACCAAGCAATAGTAAAAACAACATAACAAGTTCCCAAGCTGAACTAGAGAAATTTCATTTTAGCTACAAATAAATCAAAGGGCCAAAAAAAAAATCAATCCAATGTCATCAAGGAAAGATGAAAGAAGTGTGATGCATTGACAATTGCACAATACAATCCATCCAATATTAGAGTAGGATGAAAGAAGAGAAGAAGGTAAATAGGTCAGGTAAGGACAGAGCTCCAATTGACAACACTCTGATCAAATGATACATTTTTTTCTTTCAAAGGAAAACATTATCCAGGATGAGCAGGATTATAGTTTCCCAATACAAGCATAGCAATAGCAGTAACATGTACAGTTTGAAATGAACTTGGCAGTGGAAATTGCATACCTCCTTTATTGTAGCTTTTCGAGGTACACCTAGCACAACAGCTCCTTGCACCCATCACATTACGCCTAATGGATTCCCTTGAAGATCACAGAAATATATAAAATTTGAACTAAGAAAATGAATTTTAAGATACAAGAAAACATGAAACTAAAACATCAAAAGATATAGCCAAACATGGAAAGACAATGCTACCCAGTAAATGAATCAAAAGAAAAAAAGCCCAATTATATAACCACATTAAAAAGAAGCATCACTCACATTCTTTTTTCCACTTAATTGTCCACGAATCATGGACATTGAACATACTTATAGAAGGATTGCTTTTCAAGTATGAACAACAATTGGTTAAAATTATTATCTTTTTTCATGCACAAATTTCATGCACTGATTACGTTATTCATTATAGTTATGAACAACAATTGGTTAAAATTATTATCTTTTTTAATGCACAAATTTCCTCTTTAAATCTTACTAACTTATTATCTTTTTTCATGAATTTGATAGGAGAGCCTAACTCTTTAGTAGAAGTATTCATATTTCAAGCCAATAAGGATTTGTGAGATGTATTCAGATTTTTTTTGTTAGTTAAATTCTGCGAACAGGATTTCTAAACCATATTATTAATCAAGATGCATGATAATTATACACTCCTAAAAGTTACTAGTATGTTTTCAAGAAGCTTGAATCATGACTACTACGCATGTAAAGCTTCTCCTAAGCCTCTCATGATTAACAACGGCTTGGCCACGTGTATACATGAAAAGGAAAGCAGGCAATTCAAACATACTCCAAATAACAAGCTTATCACGTCTAAAAGCATTTCAGCAAAATAAGTTGCAAAAAGTGCAAGAATGTAGTCATACATATACGAATACTTGCATGGTAGCTGCAAATAATTGTTGCCAGTCTGCTCAAGATGAACCAAGTATGCGGGCAACAGAAGTAACCTATAGGAGAGCACATGCCTTAGTCACTTGGGCAGTATATACATGAAGAGAGGGGAGAACCAAAGAACTCTTCAAGGTAATATTAAAATAAAGGACAAGAGTAATAATAACCCAATGATTTTTAATAGAACTACCAGTTTACTTTAACACAAGATTCACAAACCCATGAACCACATGAAAAAGCGTCAACAACATAACTTACACCACAAACACGCTAAAGAGATAGAAGTAAATAAAGGATTGTATAAGGATGACAATAACAGACTGCAAACCCACTGCAAGAGATAATTTAAATTAGGTTCTATAGAAGCACCAAACAAAACATCTGTTTAGTTCATTCTGACATTTCCGAATTCTAAATGACTTGATTATGCACTAATGACAGATGGACGTTAAACTGAAAGTACAGGATGCAACATCACATGCTATTTCATATAGAAGACCAATGCTAGAATTGAAACAGGTAATATCACTATATCACTACATAAAGGGTCTTATGTTTCTATGAGACCCTTAATCAGTGACCATACACATAAAATAGGGATATCAGTGGATTAAAAGATGCATAGCCTTAAAAGAAAAAAAGCAGTTGAACAAATCAGCATGGATACCAAAGATGCAAATTGGAAATATATCCAAATAATCAGCATGTGCTTCTTCTCATATGATATGAACACGGAGAAATTGAAACATACCTCATAAAGAGCTCTTCGGGTACTTATACCATCATTCTCATTAAATATGAGAACGACCTTAAGAGATAGCAATGAGTTCACCGTTTCAGACAACTGTGACCTCAAGTTGGGGTCTCTAAAATCATTATCCATCACAAGAAGCTGAGCAGATGTTACATCCAGCTGTATAAAGTAAACGATCAGAAAAGTGAAAACAAACCGCAATATGTACACCAAAACACACAAACAGATACAACAGTATTAGATGTTCCCACTTACATGGCTAAACAATGAATCATACAATGCCATAAGACCAATTTGTCCAACAGCTGCGCATGCCTTGCCATCAAGTTCTAATTGCGGATTCTGAAGGTCAACAAAACTAAAAAGAAAATAATGGAAGAATTGTAAATCTCAGGCATGGGCTGTTGCAATGCTCTTTTGGTTTCTACAATCAGTCTAAAAGATTGAGTAAGTATCTCATACAATAGTGTGTTTTCTTCAAAACAATTTTAGTCCAAATTCAGTCTTATATATCAAAGGACCAAACCAAATCAATAAATGCAGTTTAATCTACATTTGACATCAATGTTTGATATATTTAAGTCAGCATCGATGTGAAGGAACATGCAACGAATAACAAACATGTTTGTGTAACCAAGCTTGGTCCTTAATCTCGCAAATTTGTTTCCCCCTAAGCATTGAGTTCCAATATTTAAGTGAGAAATAAAAAAATTCTAAAAACAAACAAGTTCAAAATATCCCATGATAAATAATTGAAAGGCAAAATAACTTAAAACCTGCTGTTCATTAATTTCCTATGCTTGAGCCTCTGGCGACCCATGCTAACAACACCCGAAGAAACTAAAATCACTTCATATCCTTGATAATTTAGCTCTTTTATCTGCAGTTGTAAATTTAGCAAGGTTTAAGTGCTAGACTCAAGAAGGATAAAGAAAAAGGACAAATTAAAGAAAGACTCAATTACTTGTTCACAAAGGGAACCGAGTCTTCCAAGAGCAAACCTTCCATCATCCCTAGCGACAACTGCCGTCCCAACCTTTTAAACAACCCAAAACAAAATAGTAGATATTAGAATGTGAAGTCACACAACAATATACTGAAGTATCTCCTATCTCAAGAGATGACTAACCAAGATAAGAAAACTTCTGATTATCCAGCCATGCTTTAAAGACAAATTTTAGAACGGAGCCCCAGATTTCCAATGTCCTTTATATGGGAAAGTAAGTTTCGAATCTACTCCACCGACCTCCTGGTGCAGCAGAGAACTGCAAGAGAAAGGGTTTAAAAAAAACACAAATAAGCTAGTAAACAGAAGTTGCTTAGTTTAATAATATACACATCTAACTAGCCTGATTAATTAGAATGAAATAGTCTTAATAGCCCAAATTCTTTAAATTCAAAGTGGTAAGACTAAAAAAAGGTTAATAAACTACTATTATTCATATTAGCGACTATATCAGCTCCATTATTAGACTAAATGAACGAGTTCTCAAATTCTACAACATCAACAATATTATCAATGACCCATTTGAAACTGACTAAGAATATCCTCTGGTTCATTTTAAAAGCTCCAGCCACACTGAGACAAAGATTAGCAGAGAAGCAAAATATCTTCTTTGACACTTGGGAGGATGACAAAACCGACCTTAAAATGTGACCTTAAATAAGTGTAATCATGTACAACTAAAAAATATGGTTTGATTGTATTCTCTGCACATATTATTTAATGTGCTAAACACTTGCAATAATATTTAAAATGAAGGATCTTACCTCCAGGCATGACTCCAGTACCACCAGCTATACCTGCAACTATATTTGCAACAAGATTTCCATAAAGGTTTGGCATGACCTACAAATGAACCTCAAGAGCATCAGAAGAGCCTTCTCTAAATACTTCAGAGAGATCTACTAGCATGATATGGAGATCATAACTGGAACTCTGTAACAAATGGAGCTCTCAATGGAGGTTTGGACATTCAATTACCACTTGAAATCTGCAATCGAACAAGTAGAAAAACAATTACAACCCTAGGGAATCAATTAAATTCAATTGAAGAGAAAAGAAAACCCTATGGAATCAAGGAGCACGAATATGTAACCGAAAACGCAAATTTTCACCGAACACCACAAGATAGAGCGAACACAAAGCACGATACTTGACACTTTAACATCAATTGAAAATCAAACCAACTACAGAACCAAGCAAATTTATAGAAATAGGGAGCCAAAAAACCTAACCGTTACTTCATAAGGAAAAAGGAATGGACAAAGTCTCACCTAGTATATGTCTAATAAATCTAACAACGCAAGCAGAGAAGCAGAAACAGAACTAAAAATCAAGGAGCATGGAATGAAATGAATAAGATAGATCACCATTGTTGGAGCTTCAAGAGACCCCATCTGAGTCCCTCACGAGTCGAATTGAGGGAAGAGCGGAGACGATGACGAGGGCGAGGGGACCAGATCTGACTGTCGAGCCTAGAGAGTGCAGAGAGATGAGAGCGGAGAGGAGAGCGCGAGAGAGAAGATCAACAATGGAGCAGGGCGAGGGAGAGCAGAGAGATGAGAGCGAAAGGCCGCAAGAGAGAGTGACGACGACAGAGCGGAGCGACTATCAGTTGAGAGCAACCAGAGAGAATGAGAGATGAGAGCGGCCAGAGAGGAGAGATGAGAGTGGTTTTAGGGTTAGAATGAAACCCCTAATTTTCACAACCCGGGAACTATACCCGCCCAAACAACAATCAAATTATTTTTAAGTTTTCATAGAAAAAATCAAATTTTTTATATATTCTCTTTCTATAATTCCTTTTTACTTTTTTTTTTAAAAAAAAATTACTCAATTTAGCTACGGGACTCCACTGCCGTGGCTATGACATCATAAAAACCAACTCGATTGCCACGACAAATCCGTGCCGTTGCTACCATGTGTGGCTACTTTATGTTTTGTTGTCTAATGGCCACGGCAAACCTTGCCGTTGCTACCATTCGTGGCTAATTTGTTTTTTTTTTACGTATTGGCCACGACAAATCCTTTGCCGTTGCTACCATGCGTGGCAAATGCAATTTTTTTTTGTAGGGGTCTTGGAATGTCCGAACCATCTCGTCGCGATTTGTCCACTCCCGGTTGGTTGTAAAAATATCTGTGAAATCTGGCATTTCTATTGAGGCGTTGACGTCTGCGTCCTATTCAATTTTGTGAGTTGCGTGCATATGTTAGACGGAGAGTAACAAATTTGTTGTTGTGAATGTGATGAAAATGGTAGGAAACGAAGCATACCTCGTCGACGGAGAACTGTTCTATTGGTATGTCATCGACGGAAACGCGTTCGACGGGATCGATAGAAGACATGGCAACGCAAAGCCAAAGAGGATATGCCGCGGGGGGGGGGGGGAAGGATTTGAGAGATGAGGAGAGAAAGAGTTCGACGATTGGGGAATGAAGCGACGCTTACTATTTGTTGTCAGCTCTAATCGACAATTATAGTATTTGTCAGTGGGCCTAATTACTCCGCAACGTCATGCGGAGAGGACCGATGCGTAATAAGGGGCCCACATGATGTGACAGGACCGTTGAAAGGCGCGTTTAGTTCTGCAGCCACTTGCGTAGTTGTGGGAATGCACGACGGAGCAGGTTGCGTAATCGTACGCCACAAAGTGCGGAACAATGGAGCCTCGCGGAGGTGGTAGGCAACTTGGGCCATTCTTCGCATGAAGGTGTGGTCGGAAGTCGACCGTTGCGAAAGTGCGTGCCGTAACGCATCATCATGCGTAATGAATTCGGCCGTTGCCGCTGGACAAATTTGAAATTTGAACGGCTTAAATGGTCTGCAACGTCGTGCGTTGGTATTATGCGATGAATTTTCCATACGTGATAGATACAACATGTTACTAATACCAGTGCAGATTGTCAATGGTAAATATCGATACGGCGATGGATACTGAATAACTATAAAGATTTGAGAAAATTTTCATAATTGATCACTATTTTGTAATCGTTATACAACTGCATAATGTGGGAGTTTAGAAAAAGGAGGACAACCCACGTGGTATTTAAAATTGTCAAACATTACAAGGTAAATATTTACACTGTATAACACATTAAAACAACCCGTCCAAACGACTACGCAACATAGTTATCAATTTCATCATACAACTTGAACAATTACACCACTTGTATGAAGATTTTAGTTAAGGTTACATAAAAAACACTATTATAGTAGTGTGTTCCACGAATAATGCAACGCAGTCATGCAAGTAGAATTGACGATATTTGGAATGAATATTCGGATATGTCATCAAAATGTTCACCAATCTTTACTTAAATTCGTAGGAATTGTAGCAAAAGATCGGTGAAACACTTTGATAATATATTGATATTCGACAACGCACACCCATTCGGAAATAATATTTTGAGTTCTATGGAAATCGCTGCTAAAGTTGGTCCATTGGATAACCGGATAATCTATCAAAGTATTCCATGATCTTCGACTAATCTTCATAGAGATTATATAAAGATCACGGAAGCACTTTGATAGTTTACGGGCATCCATAAATGACGATAGAACATAGGAATTATGGAGAGAGAAAGCGGAGGGTGCAACGAAGTGAGGTGGGGAGGGGACGTATTTATAGGGGATCAGGGTCGATGGAATGGGCTTTGTTTCGCGGTTCGAAGCGGATATATCCACATGCTAACGCGGGTGGTAACGCAGTCGAATGCGAAATCCCAGTAGTAGTACGTGGCGACTGCAACTGCACGCTAGGGCCCGCTTGCATCGAAACCGGCAGCCCGAAGTTGACATGATACGCATCGGCATGCGTAGTTGTACGCATCGTAATGCGGGACAAGTATATATACATCCTCTTGCATTCTATTAATATCTGTCTTACATTCATTTAAATGTATTGCACTTCCACATTCTCTTTTGTAAAGTTACACCAGAACTAAAGAGCATGGAAGCACTTTGGAGTTAGGAGGCGTGAAGACACCGCTAGTCTTGTAAATTCCACTTCTCATCCCGTCGTGGTAGGTTCGAACATGTATTGATTATGAAGTGAGTTGAACAAGTACCAGATTGGAGTTGCCTATTCGTCGATTGTTCAAGTAAAGAGAGAAGACTGGTATGCAGTTCTTGGTCACTCGCATGTACGTATCTGCGACGAAGTTGTCGGTCAGTGCGATAAAGTGTAAACAATTTTGAAACTAGACAATTTGTTGGTTACTGAATTTCATGTATACCCTTACATTGTTGTTCTACAATCATCATATGGAATGTAAAGTACAATATCGAATACAAATGATATATTATCAATTGGCTTTCAGTATTTTTACAATGTAGATTAAATACAATTACACTGCGACGTAACACAATTGAAACAATTGAAAGTATATATTATCAATTGAAACAATTACGTTACAGTGCGAAGTAACACAATTATATTACACTGAAACAATTACGTTACATTGAAACAATTACGTTACATTGAAATAATTACGTTACATTACTAAAACTTAAACGTGTGTACTATTTTGTGGTATCCACCGGTAGCGTGTTTGCTGTTGGTTGTATATGTGCAGCCAAACTCGGCGTCCACACCAGTTCAGCTCTACACCTGCATACCCTCACAGCGTGAGCCAGAATACGACCAATTTGCTACAAGATTCTGCGCAGCGTGGTCTATTCAATTCCAAATTGTTTCACCGATCTCTACACACTTCGAAACGTAAATTGACTTCAAACCACACATATAATGAAATACTGTTGCCAATGACACATATGTGGATGTGAGGACCGACAACAGATGGACTCGTATTTTTAGGGATTTTTGTCCTCCGCAGGAGTTACGCAGACATTCGCGACGAAACGCGGATATACACACATCACATTGTGGAGATATACACGGGTATATACGCATCCCATTTCCGTTTGTTAGAGAGGATTATTTTGACAACCAATTATTGTCATGATTGAACTCGTTAATGAGATTGTGTTATATTATGACATTAGGCAATAGGTTACAGTACGACGTCGTACATCATGTCTGAACAGTTGTGTCATATCTACTTTATCAAATTAAACTATATCGATAGAAAACAAAACTCGATGATGGCGGAGATTGATGATAGGAGACACTCTAGCTGGAGGGACGAAGCTCGTCCTGGCCGCCGATATGCCGTGGCCAGAGGAACAAAGCTAGTTTAAGAGCCAGCACGCACCCCCACCTGTCTGCTCACCTCCGCAACCTCTTCACTCCGCCCCACATATCTAAAATCAAAGTACTGCCATGATCTTTAAAGTGTTTATTTCATACGGGAGATATAAGGTTTGAAAAGCATTGTTGTACGGGAAGTACACTATTCCACTATATGCTTATAAGGTTTGAAAAGCATTGTTCCGCAGCGAAATGCGGATATATATTGCGCGATGTAGTGCGCATATGCATTGCGCAATCGTTGGAATTTACATCATTTTTGGGCATTTTTTGGTTCAATTCTCATTGTCACAACTCAATATGCCGCAATGATTGCGGTATGCTCAATCTACTGTAAGTATCGAACGTAACCACATATTCAACTTGGATAGTGTCGCAGTGTATTTATTTAAGGGTCCGCATGTTATTGCGTATATATACGCATGAGGTAGCGTATATTCAGACTTAGCTTCGAAAACCTCCGCTTCGTCGTGGGTCCCTTCTATCTATATAAATGCAGCCCCATTAATCTTAAGCATATGCTCTAAAAGTCAGTCACATGTACAACACTGATATATTCTACCACATTGTACAGTCCAAGGTAAAGATCATGGAAGCTCTTTGAGGTAGGGACGATGAAAATACACTGCCGGTTGTGTAACCTCAAACTCTCGCCCTGTCGGGGGTGGGTCGACCGGTCGATGTGGTGGATTCTCGGGTGCTGGAAGAAGCGATATAGCCTGTTGGGCACTAACATGAGAGTGTGGACCGCCGACGAATGGCTCTTCCTCCTTCGCAGTAGGGGACACGTTGAGACAATGTGTCTCGTACGACAAAATATTGCGGAATAGTTGCGCACTGACATGCGTAGCATTTACGCATCTCCACGTGCACATGTTACGCATCCACGTGCGTAACCTTTGTAGAGGCCTCCCCTGCCTTTTACATACGAATACACAGCTGTGGTAGTGTTATTGTATTCATTGTTGTTTCATGTAGCGTTTTTTTTCCCTATATTTCTCCATGAAAGATGTTACGAAGTCTTTACAAAGTTTTGTAACGATCGGTGAAGCACATCGATTATAATGCGATAGAAGAAAAATGGTTTTCCTTTGTGAGTAGTACGTATTCTTTACGACACCTGCGGAGGGCGTCCATTTTCCGATTAATAATGTACGAACAAGCACACTTCTGGGACGGAGAAGATGGAGAGCGGGCCTCTAACTCACGTCATTCTCTACGTTGTGATAGTGACGATCTAAGGGTCACGTAAAATACTAACTCTGATATAGTGCTGAGTACGATGTATTTGCACAATAGTTATTGTAGGTTAACGTAATATATTAGTTCACGTCATTTTCTACGGTGTCGTAGTTTTCCTGGGGTAATCAAATGGGTTCATGCTTGCATAACAGGTGAGGGTCGGGTGCATTGTTTGTGGTCACTTCTTCAGTAGCTACGCATCCTCATGCGTATCAGTACGTGGTGACCGAAACTGCACGGTAGGGCCCGCTTGCATCGAAACCAGGCGCCCCCAACTTTACATAATACGCATCGAAATGCGTAGCTGTACAATCGACAGACACTGCATGCCCCGTACCGAGCCAGCGCATGCTTGGGAACTTGATGTCATAGTTACGCATCGTAATGCGGATCTATTTGGCTGACAAGACTGCAGGCCAAGACAGGGCCTGGTTGTCTCGTGAGGCCATCCTATGAAGCCTTTACACATCATCATGCGTAACGGTCGCAGATCGGCACAAATGGCAGTTGATCCGCAGCAAATTGCGCAATAAAATGCGGACGAGTATATATACATCCCCATGCATTCTGTTAATATTTGTGTTACAGTAATTGAAATGTATTGAACTTCCACATTCTCCTTTGTAATGTTAGAACAGAACAAAAGAGCACGGAAGCACTTTGGAGTTAGGAGGCGAGAAGACATCGTCAGTCTTGTAAATTCCACTTCTCGTCCCGTCATCGTATGGTCGAACATGTATCGATTATGAAGTGAGTTGAACAAGTACCAGATTGGCGTTGCCTATTCGTCGATTGTTCAACTAACGAGAGAAGACTGGTATGCAGTTCTTGGTCACTCACATGTACGTATCTACGACAAAGTTGTCAGTTACTGCGATAGAATGTAAATAATTCTTAAACTAGACAATTTGGGGGTTACTGAATTTCGTGTATACCCTTACATTGTTGTTCTACAACCATCATATGGAATGTAAAATAGAATATCGAATATAAATTATATATGATCATTTGGTTTCACTATTGTTACAATGTAGAATTCATACAACGTAATAGTAATACAATGGACATGACGTATGGAGAACCGGTAGGTTTATACATAGAGCCAATTATGACGGAAACAGCAGTATCGTTGCAAAACAAGAATAATTACTGCAGCTCTCGGTCGAGTAGATTCATTTCATGTCAGACGAGAGTTTTCTTGTATTTCAATCAAAGTATTTTACCGATCCTTCTCCACCTTCGTGTACGAATGAACCAATTCGTACGAGTATGAAACAACAATATTTGCAAACAAGCAACAAACGCCCATTTTGAAAGATAGGTGCAACTTCTGGACCCCGACGTACTCTATTTATAGGCTGAAGTGACACGGACATCGGATACATATGCATAAACATGCGTTTAAGGTGAGCTAGCAGAATTATGCGGACTTAAACGCGGTCGCACGCGTGTTTCTCCGCATCGACATGCGTACTACTCCCCCGGCACAGCACCTAATTCCAATGCAAAACTTCGCATACGATTGCGGATATTGACCTCATCTGCCACTTCATGGTGGGGTCACATACAGCTATCAGTATAAATACATCAACATTCCTCATTAGCATATGTTCATATACGCATGTGAATGTACTTCAGTACTACATCAATGAAAGTAAAGATCATGGAAGCACTTTGAGGTTGGGACGATGAACATGCACCGTCGGTTGCGTAACCTCCAACTCTCGTCCTGTCGTGGTTGGGTCGATCTGTCCATGTGGTCGATTCTTTGGGTATTTGAACAAGGAAGGCAGCTCGTTGGTACTCACATTTGAGTGTGTAACGGTGAAGAATGGCTTGTCGCCCATCAGAATATGGAACATGTTGCGACAACGCGTCCCATATCATATTGTTAGTCACACACTCCGTCGATTGTTTATTTATCTGCAAGCAGCATATTGACGTTGCGCTAATTTACTTTGCGATAGTCTTATGTATCAATTGGTATCTATAGGTAGTTCGTTTTTCTTCTATTTGGTTTTTCTCAACTGATTGTAAACACCAAAACATAGACATCGAATTCCGCATAACCTTTCGCCTCTCCTCGAATGCGTAGCGGTTCACAAGACATATTGTCCAGTGCCCCTATTAAAATGGGATAGTGACGTTCCGCCAGGGACATACACATCGGCTTGCGTAAATGTTCTGACGTAGTGCATTACGCATGTATATGCGTAACCATCACACATACCTCAATAGTTCCAAATCTCCGATCTGTAACGATGTCTAGATGACCTCTGCAGGCATCTAGATGATCTGCTACCGGTTCGAACCCAATGATAGAACCCCCCACCTAACTTTACTAAGCAAAACAGACATATGTACACATATGAAGTTTCCATTCTGTATTTTTTTTAATTGTTTCTATTAATTGCTATTTACTGAATTTCATGTCAATTCTTACAATGTCGTTGTACACACTTCGTATCAAATATAATTTGCAAAATCTAATGGAAATTCTAAATGTGTTTCCCAACAGATAATTTACTTTATTACATCGAAATAATTTTACAACAACAGAAAATGGATTTTCATAGTTTTAGTACAAATATAACAAACCTGTTTACATCATAAACTCCATTATTGATCCAGGTAGACGCCAACGAGTAGGCACGAGGTTCACCCAGCTGTTGTTGAACCGCCATTATGGATCCAGGTAGACGCCAACATTTACACATGGCGGCGTTAGGGGTGAAACTGTGCTTACCCAGGAATATATCAACCTCCCAATCCTGTCGGACGAAGTCACGTCGTAATCACAACTCATTGGATCCCCTGAGCGGTAACGACGTCTAGATGACCTTCGCATGCATCGACGGGAGTTTTCTATTATTGCACTCAAAGTGTTTCACAGATCCTTTACCACCACCCTGTTTCATAATACGGTCGAATGAGTATGACACAACAAACATTTCGGACGAGTAACAAACAATCATTTCCAAAAATGAGTGCAACTTCCCGAGCACGACCAACTGTATTTATAGGGTGAAATGCCGCCAACCTACGAACGACCTACGGTTTTCGAATGATTCCGCAGCCAGTTGCGGATTTTTCCGAACCCAGTTGCGTATTGCTCTGCACCAACTTTCGGACGAATCCGCACTCTGTTGCGTATTGATTCGGCATGGGAGATCCCCTGCCGTGGGGTATCATTCCACACTGAACCCCCAACACAAATCTGAAGGGCCTGACCCGCTCCAGTGCACGCTTTTGTGCGACTTTATCTCCTTTAATACGCATCTGCATGCGTAGCTCACACCGGGCCACTACTTACACCGCCCGCTACTTACACCCAAGTTCTGGATGTAGCAATATAAAAGGATTTATTTTGTAATCAAGTAGATGCACACAGGAAATATATTGCAAGGACACAAACATTGAAATTAACTACACCAATATCACCACTTAAGGAGATTTTGAGATTACAACCCTTATGGAGATCTGGACATTACATGTACCCAGCCACTCGCCTTATCAGATCTGCACCATTGTCACGCCTCACGCTATCACCGAAAAAGATACTGCATTGGCCGAGATGGTATTTCCCACGTTATTTGATTCAGGAAACGACCACTGTACCTTACAGATACCCCTACCTCTCTATTCCTAACCGCAACCTTTCCACTCAACCCTGTGACGCTGACATCAAAGTACTTCCATGATCTTAAAACTGTTTGTATGAAATTGGACATATAAGGTGAGTAAAGCATCGTTGTTTTGTGATGACACCATTCCTCTATTTGCTTATTACAACACCTCTTTCCGACGCTGCCTGCCTTTTATAGACGTCTGCGTTCTACGTGTGACATGGAGATATTAATTGCGTAGTTTAATGCGCAGAGCTGCGCGGTTTAGTGTGTATAATCTTTGCATGTTTCTGCAGAATGAAACACGTTGCACTGCGGAATATTACTCGGTAAGTGCGTATAACACACGTTGCACAACAAGATTATTTGCTTTACAACATTCTCTATTTACAAAACAACGTTCTGTATACATGCAACTACATTTTCGATAATAACTCGGCCTTTCCGAATACATGCAAATACATTTTCGATATTAACCTCGACTTGTGCGTATAATCTTTGCATGTTTCTACGGAACGAAACGCGTTGCACTGCGGAATATTACTCGGTAAGTGCCTATCACGCACGTTGCACAACAAGATTATTTGCTTTACAACATTCTCTATTTACAAAACAACGTTCTGTATACATGCAACTACATTTTCGATAATAACTCAGCCTTTCCGAATACATGAAAATACATTTTCGATATTAACCCCGGCTTTCCGAATACAATTAAATGAAGACACGCATTATGAAGAAGTTACTTCGATACACTCGATCTAATATAAGTATCAACCGTAACAACGCGTTGACATCCATTCAAAGCATCACAACGGTTTCAATTCCATTCAAAACCAACCACACGTATGTACGATAGTTCAAACCCGCCATGCTAAAAAAAATCCAACCACAGTTATGCAAAACCACAACTCCGCAACAGATCAACACAAAAGTCACCACAGAATAATATAAATGTACGCGTACACATACATCCCTGTGTCTGCACAAATGATGGATAAGCGGTATAGTACCGCCCTACAATGCGCATAATCTCAACCCTCAATGTATCCTCCGGCTCCGACAGAAGATGGGTCAACTCAGCCCCCACCGCATCATCTGTTGCACGGGGTGGAAGGATGGCAGTCACAGAAGGTACTCTGCCGGAACGGGCTGCGCCTCCTCCGGAACGGGCGCCGGCTCATCCGGAATAATCGGCTCCGGTTCTGGAGGGATGACGGACGAAGGGAGGATGCATACATGTGACCTCGGGCGAAACCACTCCAGGTACCCTTCCATCGACGCCCATGGACGCTCTGCAGGAGCCATCGGTGTGGCCTCGAGGTCAACCACGTGCGTATGGCAGTCAGCTCAGTGGTTCGCCTCCTCCGGCATCACAAGGTCGTACGAGCGGTGTGGTCGCGCATCCCGTACCGCTCGCACAGGAAATAAGGGGTCCATCGGGATACCCTGCATGCGGCCGAACTGGCATACCACCATATCAGGCATGTACGACTCTACCCCCTCCTCCCATGTGATCGTCCCGCGGTAGGCCGACACTCTGTGGACCCCCTGAAGATCCAAGTTGCGCCCGAACGACATCCAACATACCTACGATCATAATATATAGATACAAGTTACACAATTACATTGGTACGACTCTGGTAGTCAACGATTATATATAATTCACACTGTAAGTCCAACGTCACATACCAATCGGGGTCCGCATTGGTCAATGTCCCGGCGTAGGGATGTAATCCGCCCTTGGTCATGCCTCGGTGTCACTGTCGGCACGAAACGAGCCGTGTACATCGCATCAACCCTCATCTCAACCGTCGACGCAAGTGTGCCATGCTGAACAGGGAAATAATTGTATATCAAGGCTTGCATGGAAACTCATTTTAATCAAAGTCAGTAGTCACTATCTAAAATTTTTAATTTCATTGTAAATACAGTGGAACCGTACGATGATATACGCCATTACCTGTAGCAGCAGCGGGCAGTCGATGTACGCTGCTATCTTCGCCTTCACCTCCTTTTGTGGGATCCCACCCGTACTCCTCCACTTGTTCACCCGATGCAGCGACCACTAAAGCTCTGTGCCACCCACTGAGCGGCCCCCAATATGTCTACGTCCATCACCATCTGCGCACCCTCTATAGCCAGCCCAAACAACAACTGCACATCGTGCAGAGTAATCGTCATCTCAACCCACTCGAAGTGAAACGAGTTCGTCTCCGGCTGCCACCGCTCCATGAAAATATGCCACAGGCCATGGTCGACGTGGCTCCAACTCAGATCCAACAACCCCACCAGCCCGCTCTGCGCCACTAAGGGAACCCAGGTCTCCCTTCCGCGCTCAAAGGCCTGCCGCAACCAATTGATCGTCTTGCCCCGCCTATGCACGTCCAGCAGTACCGGTGGGTCGTCCGGCGCCACCCAAATCCTCCGCGCTACATGAGGGACAAAGCTCAACAACAACGACCTATCTTCCGGCCCCCCGCCAAACACCTCATCCGGGTCATCCTCCTCAGATGAACTGGCTCCGCCCTGCTCAACAACCTGGTCACCACCATCGTTATCATGCTGATCCTGCGGGCCATCCGGCTCCTGGTGAGCATCCTGCTCATGGGGAACACCCTCATCTTGGGGAGCATGGTACTCCTTCAGAACCGCACCCTCCCTCGCAGCAGACACATACGTCCTCGCTTCTGATGCGGATCTGCACGCAGAACCCACTTCAGGGGACCTCTCTTCACGGTCGTCCCCATAATCATCCACCCAAGCGAGTCCGCGTGCTCTCGTCGACGGAGACCCCCATGGAGGAGGCTTCATCGACAATACCATCTTTAGATTTTGCCCCCGCACCTCAGGAGTCCTCATACAAGCCTGTAACTGTCCCACCAACTCTCCCACTCGTGCAGGGTCGGGCTGGTCGGCATCCGCAGGCGTCTCCACGTCCACCGCTGGCGACTCCACGTCCACCATCTCCGTCTCTACCACTACCATCTCCGTCTCCACTAGTGCAACAACTTTCGGCGCTTTCGGCTCTGCGACAGCTCTCTTCACCTTCGTCTCAAACTTCCCACGCGCTGAGGTTGAAACAATCCGTCCAATAGTCCGATCTCCTTCTCCGGCACCCTCAAGCCTACGCTTACGACTTTCCTGCAACTCCGCCATGAACTTCTCCCTCTCCTGTCATTTTAATCGTTGTCATTATTTATAATTATTTTTTATTATTCAAACTGTTCTACATTATAATGTATATTTCACTCTGTTTACTATAACCTTTTCCACATTTGTAATTTATGTATTACGCATATGTAATTACAGCTCAACTTAATATACTTATAATGTACGTGTCTACTATTTCTAACGATTATTTTCATTCTCTATTTTTCGACAATTATCTTTCCCATATTCTGCTATTTCTTCCTATATTTGGTACCTTTAGGTCACACATACTAACATATTTTTTTCTTCTCACTATTACGATTTACTCAACACTCAAATATAGGCATAATTGAAGAGTAATAAAAACTACAAAGAATCATCAACGCAATACTTACCGACGCCAATAATGTTTTTCTTGCTCGCGGGCGCAACACTCTCTTCCCTTCAACCGCTGCCACCCTCGCCGCCGCCGTCCTCGCTGCCTCCCCGACGCAACCCTGTCTGACTCTACCGCACCCGTCTCCATCGCTGCCTCCTCCATCGTCGTTGTAACCCTATCCGCCACCGCCGCCACCACAGACGTCGCGTCCGCGTCTGTCGCCCTTCCTGTAACCCTATCCTTCTCCCGCGTCCTTTTTTCCCCCGCCGCCCTTTCCTCCTCCGTCGCCCTTCTCAGTGTCGCATCTTTCTCCTCCTCCCGGACCCTCGGCCGACCCCCTTCTCCGCCCTCTCCACCCGGGCCCCCATCATTGACCAAATCCCCGCCACTTAATTGCCCCGGCACCGTCTCGACCTGCACTTCCCCTCCGACATCGTCCTCAATTGCTCCACCGCCCTGCCCGACTCCTCCGCCTCCATCGCCGCCCTCTCCCTGTCTCTCCAGTTCAACGAATCGAAGATTTCCTCCATCGTCGGCTCGTCACCGGCTACCAGCACCACAGGCGTACCGGCCGGCCCTCCACCGCCGCCCTCGCCTCCTGTACCCCTCTTTCCTCCGCTTCCTTCACCCGCCATTCTCTTCTCCGCTTGTCGGAATCACAAACCGTCGTCGCTCTCGGAATCGAAGTTCGAAAGTCGTACCACCGATTGCCATTCCGAATCGTACTTGATACGCCTCGTTCTCCACACCCCGATGCGCAACTACTTTTGAATTTCAAATACACCGTATTACGCAACTCGATGCGGAGTCCATTCATATTCCCTTATGTCGCGTTTGGTTTCATTCCCAGATATTCTGCATTCATACGCGTATCTTGTTTCGCAACCGACCGCAGAATGTTTGGCGGGGGGATGTTAGGGCGTGTTTGGTCAGATGTAAGGCTAGTTACACATCGTGGTGCGTAGCGAGTTCCGCAGGTTGTTGCGTAGATTACCGGTGAATCCAATAAAAATTAGCGGTGTATTTAGCTTTTCCGTTTAAAAACCTATGAAGAGCTAATTGATGTGTATAGTTCAGGAACCAATTTGTACGACATGAGCTCAATAACTTCAAGGTGCTTATTATTAAACACCTTTTGTGCAGTCCATTTACAAAATTAGCCAAGGAAAATTAGGAACCAAAAGAAAGCAACCAAGCGATTTCTGTGAAGAGTATTATCAAACACCTTATGTGCAGTTCATTTACAACCTAATATAAGTGAACATCGATTCTAGAACCTTAAGATGTCAACCAAAAAATCGCAGCAAATCAATAACTAATCAACGAAATCGCCTTCTATGGCAGACAAAAGGGGGAGAACCAATCGATTAGCTACAAAGAAAGAAAGACGGAAAAGAAACCTGCGAGCGAAGCCTCCGGAGAAGTACCGAAGGCCTGACGACGAGGGCTCCAGAGGAGCTTCGAGATTGACGGAGATGGAGAGCTTGGAAGGGCTGACGAAGAGAGGCGGCGAGCAATTGAAGATTGTCGATGAAGCCAGCAGTGTAGCGAAACTCAATGGTGGAAGGTGGCCGAAGCCCCACTGTAGAGATCGTCTTTCATCTTCTTCTTCGCGAGATTTGTCAAAATGGATGGAAGGACGAAGACGCAGATGGAGAGGCGATTCCAAATTTGCAATGGTGGAGGTGGAAGGAGATCTGAAATAGAGAAAGGGAGAGCGAGAGAGTGAGGAGGTAGGAGGTAGGGTACAAGGGCCTAATTATATTTTGTGGGGGTTTGGCACAACTCAATTTTATTTTATGGGGTCTAAATAGCTAAAGAGGATTTGTAAAAGGTATATTTTACCAAATTCTCTCAAATAAAAATGGTCATTGGGCTAATTCTTCCAAAAACAAAATTCAACATGTTTGGGCTATTCTATTATAACATAGATTTCGGTTAGAGATTTAACAAAATAAGAGGGTGGGTTTTTGTAATTTAAATAAAGAGGGGGTCGGTTTTGGTAAATTTAAAAGGTCTGATTTTATTTTTTGTTAAGGAAAAAATTTGAGTGGTGGTTAGCTTACCCGAGAGCATCCCGAAGGATGAGATCACGAAGATCTAAATGAAATACAATAACAGAATACATCAAAAAAACCACCTAAAGCAAACCCGGAAAAACCTCAAACTCTAAGCAAACAAGCGCACACAACGTCGAGAGGAAGAAAGCCCGACAAGGTGGAGGGGATTTTGTAACGGCCCAGGATTATGATTCCCGAGTTACGTTTCGAGGGATGAAACCCCTCGTTGGGATCTTGCGCCCCGAGTACAGGTGGAAGGTTTGAAATCGAAGATGCGCAGTTTAAAGTGGGATTTCGGACCCAAACCCGGAAGGTCCGTTGGAGACCCCGGGGTAAACCCCTGTACCTGTCCTAAGTCTACAATGCACGAAAACCTTTATCATGCAAAGGGCGAAAGTTCTGAAAACGATACAGCCAGTGCCACGGCAGAGCCGGGTCAAAACGAAGAATAATAGGAAGAAATCCAAAAGGCATGAGTTTGGTGAAGTCAGGGTTCATACACTCACTCTCCGCCATATGAATGGACCCCGTCATATCAGCACAAAATCAAGTAGTAGATCGGGTACCTGAAACAATACCACCAAGTCAGGCCAAGAGTCCGCCTGCGGGTCCTCTGACCACGCTGAGGACATATAATACGCCTATACCTAGAATAAAGGATGCCTTCGGGCAGTACTGAAATAAAACCACACTATCATGCTCCTAATTCATATGTGCAGGATATTGAGGAAGGCCTTAACAAATAATATAAAGCGGTATATCCCTCTTTTACCACCACCCCTCTTCCAGACAAGGTGAAGACTGGCCAGTTCGATGCTATAATCATATCAAATCTCATCATCATATCATATCTCATGCCCATCTCGTATCTCGTGATATATATAAATGACTCGAGGAGGACAACACCCGATGAAGCTGGGCGGCCCTATGACCCTAGCAAGGACTCTAGGACTCACAGATAACGGTCGTTCTGTATTCAAACGCATACAGAATAAGGATGCTCATTCGTAAATGCAATTCCTAAGCATGATACTATATGACATGCTCTTATGCATATGCAACACCTACATACTATATGACACATCAGGCAGGAGGTACTGGTTACTGAGTAAGCCCCGGAGGTACTTACCTGGCTAGAAGATCACCAAAAGAAGAATCCAGCACACAGTAGTCACGATCACAGAATATCACCTAATCACATAACGAGAATATACTAAGTATACTTCTATAGCCTTTCTAAACACATATATTACTCGCTCAAATTAGCAGATAGATAAGTAAGCTTGAATCAATCATACTTTCAATTTATCCCGATCAACCATCTCTTATCTCATACCATTCATCATAACTTGTCAACTCATCAGTTTTAAAAAAATATACTCCCTATATATATTTATATATATCATACTTAGCCAAATTTGCATATTATATCATCATCATAAATATCAAACATTTAATTTCTTATGAAACTCACCACAATATCCCGCTATTAATCATCGTCTTATTCCTAAGTTAGCTTCAAATCCGAATTAACCAGTTAAGGGTTCTGACCCCTTGAAAATACTCGCTAAATTCCCTTTTTCAATTTATTTATTAAATCACTTTTTAACCTTTTATACAATCTCCAAAATTAATATTTGATCTTTTAAATCCTCAAATACTATTATATTTTGTTTTATTACCATTTATTAAATACTTTCACAAGCCATTTCCCAATCCTTACAAAAACCCCAACTATTTTTATGTAATAAAAAAATCAGCCCCTTAAAACCCAAAACCCAATTCCTTTTTAAAAGTGAACCGAACCGGTTTATTAATTAAATCACTGAACCGGACCATTTTCAAACAAAAACTAAAACTGGACCATTTTACTGTTCATCATCAACTACCTCCGACATCCCCGCGCTCGAAAATGGAGGAAAAAGAAAAGGGAGGGGAGCGCTGCTCGCCGGCAAGGGCGGGGCTCCGGCCACCCTCTCATCCTCTTCAACCCTCAATTCCCAAGCCCTAAGAATGTTAAACAAGGATCGAAGGCAAGGATTGAAACGAACGAAGCTCACCGAGGGGTTCGCGGACATCGGACCTCCGTCGGAGCTCGCCGGAGACTCGATTCGCTGCGTCGGAGATGGAGGAACCTCGGATTCGACCTAGGAGAGTAAATGAAGGTCAAAGGAGGGTTCATCCATGGAATTTCGGATCGAACGAGAGGTCGAAGCTTACCGAACGGAGTTTGCGCTCGAGCGAGGTGGTGGAGCTCCGGTGGCTCGATGGAGGCGCTAGGGCCTCTAGGGCGGCGTCGGGATGGTGGTGAACGCCAGTAGAGGTGGCTAAGTCTGCTATTTCTGCTGCTCGTCGAGGAACACGAAGGTGGAGGTGGAGGTTGCGATGGAGATCGGTGGTGGCGTAGCGGGAGTGAAGGTGACGGTGGAGGTTCGGTGATGGCGTCGAGCTGTTGCTGTTTTGCTCTCGAGGAGTGTGAACAGATGCTGTTTATGCAACTCTTGAGGAAGGAGGAAGCAAGGAGGAAGATGGTAAGAGTGTGATGGTGAGTTTGGGCGTGGGTGATGGCGGAACAGGGGAAGTGACGGGGGATATAGGCAGGGGAATGGGCTCGGGTTGCAGGACAAGGTAGGGGGAGTGGGTGAGAGGTTGAGTGTGAAATTGGTTAATCAATACCCGGAAATAAATCCCGAATACGCGAATTTTGAATCCCGAAATTAGTTCCTAAATGTTAGTTTTCCCAAATCCCGCTTTCTCGATCAATTAGATTTTTAAAATTGAAAAGGATATCGCCATCCGATAATTATTTTGAATTTTCGAGGTCAAGGACGGAAATTGTTTGCCAAATTTTACTTACCGGTCGGAATCCGCTAAACGAGTTTTAAAAACCGATTTTAATTTCATTTTTAATTCTCTTCTTCCGAAAATAATTAGGATTTAAAAATCCTAGCCTTTACATCATCCACCTCTAAAAACAAGTCTCGTCCTCGAGACTTAAATCATTTTTAAAACAGGAGATGGAGTTTGAAATCGGTGAGTCCATAGATCATATCGTTGATCCCATAAATACCTCATAAGTGCCCCTATGAGGTCCTCACAGTACCGTTGCCGTGATCATAATATTCCCAAATAGACCGTAGTAAGGATGTAATATGGGCCCCTACCACACCCTTACTCCGACTTCTAGGCCATATCATAACTCAAATACTTACCCACTTCGTGGGGCGTTATAATGAAACTAGTGTGGTAATTTTATTTTATTTTATTTTATATATATATATATATATTTTTTTAATCCAAGTTAGTCTCTTTTGAAACACGATTCAAAATTTCATGTTCGACATTAGTAATGTTCATTTCTACCTTCTCAGTTCATCTCACCATCCACCTCTAAGGGCTAACCCCACATTCTCTTCCTAAGTTCCATGTTATGATCAAATTCCAATACTTCTACTCCCATCATTTCTATCATCACGCCTCATATATATATATAGTGACACTCATATCACATATTAATAGCATGACCTAAACACGACAAGTATAGTCGCATACCATAAAATATCTAGCAAGTCATCACATCATCACAGCTCATCATATCATATCACCAAGGATCTGCACACAACTACCAATCATAAGTACACAAGCAAAGAGATACTACCAACCAACCCCAATCCAACAAGACAACTCACCGCACTCGGGAGGTCAGGGAAATATCTATACTGGGCTCGACATAGGATGCGAGCAACTCGTCTAGGACATCCCCATAACTAGCCCGAATACTCTCCTCAGTCTCCCACGTGGCCTCCAAATCTTCAGAGCATGAACTACAGCTGCCAACTCTAAGTCATGAACAGGATAGGACACCTCTGCAGGCTTCAATTGGCGTGAAGCATAAGCGATGACTCGACCTCTCTCATGCAGAACACATCCCAAGCCGGAACGCGAAGCGTCTGTGTAGACGACGAAGTCCTCTGTCCCTTCTGGCAACGCTAGCACTGGGGCGGTCGTCAGCTTCTCCTTCAGAAGCTCGAAGCTGGCCTAACATTCCACACTCCACTCAAAAGGAACATCCTTCTTCAGCAGCTGCGTCATCGGCCTAGCAATGCTCGAGAAACCCTGGACGAATCTCCTATAGTAACTGGCCAATCCTAGAAACGAGCGGATGTCCTTGACGTTCTTGGGCACCTCCCAAGCAACGATAGCATCAATCTTCGCCGGATCCACGACGACTCCCTCAGCTGTAATCACATGGCCTAAGAAAGCCACCTCTGTGAGCCAGAACTCGCACTTGCTGTATTTCCCATACAACTGATGCTTCCTCAGCGTCTCGATGACGGTCCTCAAATGCTCCTCGTGCTCCTCTCTACTCCTCGAGTAGACTAAAATGTCATCTATGAACACGACAACGAATCTGTCCAGGTAGTCAATGAACACGCGGTTCATGAGCTCCATGAAAGCAGCTGGTGCATTGGTCAGCCCAAACGGCATGACCACGAACTCGTAGTGACCATAGCGGGTCCTAAAAGCGGTCTTCTGGACATCCTCTGGCTTTACTCTCAGCTGGTGATAACCGGACCTCAAATCAATCTTCGAGAAGACAACGGCGCCCTGCAGCTGATCCAACAGGTCGTCAATCCTGGGAAGGGGATAACGGTTCTTCACCGTCGCACGGTTCAGCTCCCTATAATCGATGCAAAGCCTCAATGACCTGTCCTTCTTCTTGACAAACAACACTGGTGCTCCCCAAGGTGATGCACTAGGCCTGATGTAACCCTTCTCGGCTAGCTCCTCCAACTGAGCCTTCAGCTCCGCCATCTCCGTCGGTGCCATGCGGTAAGGGACTCGTGAAATAGGTCTGGTGCCTAGGTCTAGCTCGATCCCAAAGTCAACCTCTCTCGGCGGGGGAAGTCCCGGTAGCTCATCTGGAAACACATCTGCGAAGTCTCTAACAACAGGGACATCTGACAAGCTGGGATGTGTACGATCCACCTCTAAAGCGTAACACCAATATCCAATGCATCCCTGGTCTAGAAGTCTGGCGGCTCTGACTGCGCTAATGAGCGCTCCGTTCCTCTTGGGGTCGCTCCCCCAAACCTGGTGCTCAGTCCCGTCATCTGCCAAGATAGACACCGTCCTCGTTCTCAGATTGATGATCGCTCCATAGTGGTCCATGAAATCCATACCCAGAATGAGATCATCCATCCTCAATGCCATGACAATAAGGTCGGTTGGCCACTCACGCTCACCTATATGGATGGGGCAACCTAAAATCTCCCGACTCGTCCTAACCTTTGCCCCGTCCGCTAGACCAATAGTAAGGGGTAAACCACTCGTGCAGCTCAGGCTCAGCCTAGCAACGCACGCCTCTGCTATGAAGCAGTGAGTAGCACCAGTGTCAAACAATATAGACAAGCACGCATCATGGAAATATATAGTACCTGCGGAAGTAGGGGCAGTACGGTCATCAGCTCTCATCTGGAACACGCGGGGCGGTGGGGGTAATGCTGGTCCTCGGCCTCCGAACTCTGTCCACGATCATACCCGGACCCAGATGGTCCTGCAGATGACGAACCTCTACCCTGACCTGGCCCTGACGGCCCTCTGCCTCCACGATCGTAACCTCTACCTCCTCTACCTCCTCCTCGACCTCTACCAGAAGCATCTCCTCGCCCCTGACCCTGGGGATAAGTCAGCAGTGGCGGCTGAGGAACCGCAGGAAGTCTTGGTGACTGTGCAGTCAGCGGGGCTCTACAGTCCTGGGGACAACGGGCAACTCTGTGCCCCATGTTGCTGCAAGTGAAGCAGACAATCGAACGATCTGGGCAGGAAGCGACATAATGACCTCTCTCGAAGCATCCATGGCAAGTGACACTCGTCACTCGTGCATCTCCTCCATAAACAGCTGGACCGGGCGGCTGGGGTGCCCTCGGTGTAACTCCGTGATATCCCCCTCTAAATCCTCCTCCATAACCTCCCCTCCTGGATCTGTCGTCTCCGCGACCATCCGCTGGTCTCGCTCTCTTCGCCTCAGGGCGAGAAGTGGTGTATGCAGTCTCGGACAAGATCCGCTGCTGGTCGTACAGGAGGATGACCTCCAAGAATCGATCAAAGCTGACAGCTCCCAAGCTAGAGGCATGCAGAAGTACTGGAGGCGGCAGTCTCATCGATAACATGCGAATCCGGCTCTCATCGGAAGGGCACAAGTGAGCACAGTAGACCAGTTCCTTCTTGAACTGGCGAACGATGGTAGAGACAGAAGCTGATCGGTCGTAGTAGCCTCGCATAAAGAATACCTGTCGGGCTATCTCAATCCCAGGAGGGCGGTACTCTCTCAGCATCAGATCCCTAAACTCCTCGTAGGTCCACTCAGCCTGATCTATCTTAAATAAAGACCAGCGGTCAAAAGCGTCTCCCTGTAGACGCCCTGCGACAAGTGTCTGTCTCTCGGAAGCGGGGACAGCAACATGGTCGAACAACCCATCCATCTCATGGAACCATCTCTCAATATCCCCCCAACCTCTCCAGTAAAAGCCGGAGGACAGCACTGAGCTAATGTCTTGACCCAGTCGACGCGCTTCTCCGGGCGTGCATCAGCTACGGGCTCAGCTGGCTGAACAGGGACCTCGGGCGTCGGTGCTGTAGATCGGGCTCCTCCCCGTAACTCGCTCAGAATGTCGTGAAGTGTCACCTCTAGCTGTCCAAGTCTAGTCTCTGTGGGAATCGGAATCTGATCGTCAGCCAGCGGAGGTGAAGCTCGCTTCTCAACGTGATCGTCAGCAGCGCGCTCCTCGACGCTCTCAACAGCAATCCGACGGGGGCTTCCCCGACCACGATGTGCCCTACCCCCACGCCCAACAGAACCGCGTCTAGTATCGACCATGAGTACTACATGAACGGTTAATTTATAAAAATTAACCGTTCTGATACCACCTTTGTAACGGCCCAGGATTATGATTCCCGAGTTACGTTTCGAGGGATGAAACCCCTCGTTGGGATCTTGCGCCCCGAGTACAGGTGGAAGGTTTGAAATCGAAGATGCGCAGTTTAAAGTGGGATTTCGCACCCAAACCCGGAAGGTCCGTTGGAGACCCCGGGGTAAACCCCTGTACCTGTCCTAAGTCTACAACGCGCGAAAACCTTTATCATGCAAAGGGCGAAAGTTCTGAAAACGATACAGCCAGTGCCACGGCAGAGCCGGGTCAAAACGGAGTATACTAGGAAGAAATCCAAAAGGCATGAGTTTGGTGAAGTCAAGGTTCATACACTCACTCTCCGCCATATGAATGGGCCCCGTCATATCAGCACAAAATCAAGTAGTAGATCGGGTACCTGAAACTATACCACCAAGTCAGGCCAAGAGTCCGCCTGCGGGTCCTCTGACCGCGCTGAGGACATATAATACACCTATACCTAGAATAAAGGATGCCTTCATGCAGTACTGAAATAAAACCACACTATCATGCTCCTAATTCATATGTGCAGGATATTGAGGAAGGCCTTAACAAAGAATACCAAGCGGTATATCCCTCTTTTACCACCACCCCTCTTTCAGACAAGGTGGAGACTGGCCAGTTCGATGCTATAATCATATCAAATCTCATCATCATATCATATCTCATGCCCATCTCGTATCTCGTGATATATATAAATGACTCGAGGAGGACAACACCCGATGAAGCTGGGCGGCCCAATGACCCTAGCAAGGACTCTAGGACTCACAGATAACGGTCGTTCTGTATTCAAACGCATACAGAATAAGGATGCTCATTCGTAAATGCAATTCCTAAGCATGATACTATATGACATGCTCTTATGCATATGCAACACCTACATACTATATGACACATCAGGCAGGAGGTACTGGTTACTGAGTAAGCCCCGGAGGTACTTACCTGGCTAGAAGATCACCAAAAGAAGAATCCAGCACACAGTAGTCACGATCACAGAATATCACCTAATCACATAACGAGAATATACTAAGTATACTTCTATAGCCTTTCTAAACACATATATTACTCGCTCAAATTAGCAGATAGATAAGTAAGCTTGAATCAATCATACTTTCAATTTATCCCGATCAACCATCCCTTATCTCATACCATTCATCATAACTTGTCAACTCATCAGTTTTAAAAAAATATACTCCCTATATATATTTATATATATCATACTTAGCCAAATTTGCATATTATATCATCATCATAAATATCAAACATTTAATTTCTTATGAAACTCACCACAATATCCCGCTATTAATCATCGTCTTATTCCTAAGTTAGCTTCAAATCCGAATTAACCAGTTAAGGGTTCTGACCCCTTGAAAATACTCGCTAAATTCCCTTTTTCAATTTATTTATTAAATCACTTTTTAACCTTTTATACAATCTCCAAAATTAATATTTGATCTTTTAAATCCTCAAATACTATTATATTTTGTTTTATTACCATTTATTAAATACTTTCACAAGCCATTTCCCAATCCTTACAAAAACCCCAACTATTTTTATGTAATAAAAAAATCAGCCCCTTAAAACCCAAAACCCAATTCCTTTTTAAAAGTGAACCGAACCGGTTTATTAATTAAATCACTGAACCGGACCATTTTAAAACAAAAACTAAAACTGGACCATTTTACTGTTCATCATCAACTACCTCCGACATCCCCGCGCTCGAAAATGGAGGAAAAAGAAACGGGAGGGGAGCGCTGCTCGCCGGCAAGGGCGGGGCTCCGGCCACCCTCTCATCCTCTTCAACCCTCAATTCCCAAGCCCTAAGAATGTTAAACAAGGATCGAAGGCAAGGATTGAAACGAACGAAGCTCACCGAGGGGTTCGCGGACATTGGACCTCCGTCGGAGCTCGGACCTCCGTCGGAGCTCGCCGGAGACTCGATTCGCTGCGTCGGAGATGGAGGAACCTCGGATTCGACCTAGGAGAGTAAATGAAGGTCAAAGGAGGGTTCATCCATGGAATTTCGGATCGAACGAGAGGTCGAAGCTTACCGAACGGAGTTTGCGCTCGAGCGAGGTGGTGGAGCTCCGGTGGCTCGATGGAGGCGCTAGGGCCTCTAGGGCGGCGTCGGGATGGTGGTGAACGCCAGTAGAGGTGGCTAAGTCTGCTGTTTCTGCTGCTCGTCGAGGAACACGAAGGTGTAGGTGGAGGTTGCGATGGAGATCGGTGGTGGCGTAGCGGGAGTGAAGGTGACGGTGGAGGTTCGGTGAGGGCGTCGAGCTGCTGCTGTTGTGCTCTCGAGGAGTGTGAACAGATGCTGTTTATGCAGCTCTTGAGGAAGGAGGAAGCAAGGAGGAAGATGGTAAGAGTGTGATGGTGAGTTTGGGCGTGGGTGATGGCGGAACAGGGGAAGTGACGGGGGATATAGGCAGGGGAATGGGCTCGGGTTGCAGGACAAGGTAGGGGGAGTGGGTGAGGGGTTGAGTGTGAAATTGGTTAATCAATACCCGGAAATAAATCCCGAATACGCGAATTTTGAATCCCGAAATTAGTTCCTAAATGTTAATTTTCCCAAATCCCGCTTTCTCGATCAATTAGATTTTTAAAATTGAAAAGGATATCGCCATCCGATAATTATTTTGAATTTTCGAGGTCAAGGACTGAAATTGTTTGCCAAATTTTACTTTCCGGTCGGAATCCGCTAAACGAGTTTTAAAAACCGATTTTAATTTCATTTTTAATTCTCTCTTTCCGAAAATAATTAGGATTTAAAAATCCTAGCCTTTACAGATTTGGAAACAAGCGCATACAATAAAAGGACTGATTTTATTAAATAAAAATGGTGGGGATTTTTAAGGGATTTGGAAATATTTTATGAAAGTGATTATAAAATGGTATTTAAAATATTATATAATATTATTTGAGATTTAGAATATCAAATATTAGGGAAATTTCGTTTGGTGCCCCTGAGTTTTTGACAATTCCGCTTGGTGCCCCTGAGTTTTGTCAAAAGTCCGCCTCATGCCCAAAACTAATATTTTCACTTTTTTAAATCAATAAAATGGCCCATTATTTTTCCTTATTTCACAAAACCACTTTTACTTTTAACAATGAACAAAATTACCTATTATTTATCTAAATTCAAGATAAAATTGAAAAAACCATCTTTATTTCTAAAATTTAACCAAATCACATATTATTTCCAAAACTTTTATCAAAAAATCACCCTTCTTCCAAAATTTTTAAAACAAAATCATTACGGTTTTTAAAATTATACATAAGACATTAGTTTCCATACTTTGAAAAAAATAAAATAAAAACACTCGTTATTTTCCAAAATAATATTTAACACCTATTGTTTTCCAAAATAATATTTAACCTATAATTCACTAAATTTTAACAATTGTAAATGCGGTTGATCATATGGTGGCTCAATATTTTGGTAGTATACTTTTTTTTCGGGTCAATCTGTAAACCCGAAATTATTATTTTTTTCAATTTAATATTTAGCCACAATAGTTCATTTTATAAAAAAGAAATACATTATAATTATCATTTTCTTTTAAAATTGGGTATTTGGGTTTCACCTGACCCGAAAATGTCAGGTCGAATCGAGTTGACCCAATATGAACCATCCTAATTGAATCTAACCCAATACTCGATTAGAATTTTATTAAAAAAGTAATAAAAAACAATAAAGGGTGGATTTATGAATAAGATGGTGGATTTTTTTAACCCAATACTCAATTAGAATAAAAGAGAATTTTTTATATCAAAATTATGGTTTTATGATTTTTTTCCTTTTTGTAATTTATAGGTCAATTTTTTTTCAAAAAATATGAGGGTGGATTGATGCAAATTTTTTTATAAATAATGGGTGGTATGTTATGTATATACAATGTTTGACAAATAATGAGATTTATTTTGCAAAATATTAAAAATAATGAATCTTTTGTGTAATGTTAAAAATAAAGGTTGATTTTCTTCAAAAAAAAATTGTAACAAAGGGTGAGTTTTTGCTAAAATTTTGGAAATTATGTGTGATTTTAGTGAAAAAAATATATAAGATGTTTTTTTTTTCAATTTTATGTTGGATTTAGTTAAATAATAGGTAATTTTATTCATTAATAAAAATAAATGGGGTCTTGTTAAATAAGGAAAACTAATGGGCCATTTTATTGATTTAAAAAAGTGAAAATATGAGTTTTGGGCATGAGGCGGACTTTTGACAAAACTCAGGGGACCATCCGGACAAAATAAAACTTTAGGACACCAAGCGGAATTGTCAAAACCTCAAGGGTACCAAACGAAATTTCCCAAAATATTATTATTGAGATTTAAAGATATAATATTATGGTGATTAAAAATATAATACTATGAGACTCGGATCTTAGAAAAAAGAATTTGACGAATATCTTCCAAGGTCGGAATTTCTAACTAGTTAACTCGGTTTTTGAAACGGTTTTCAGGACTAACTTGGGAACTATGTGATCGATGACTAACTTGCAATATGATATGATTGATTGACTAATATAGCATGTTTTATGTGGACTAATGGCATGATAAGTGACTAATGGCATGATGAAATGTTAAAGTTATGTATTGTTAACTTGCGCCTTATGAGATATGATGAATATGCTGAACTTTGAGATAAATGGCTATGCGAATTTATTATAGCAAATATATGAATGTGGCTGAATAGGACGATGAGAATGATGTGCTTGATGTCCATGTTTTATGCCATGTTTTTATATCTATTTTAGCCCATTATTCTGTCATTTTATATATTCTGGGTGAGAATAATACAGAATCTATGTAGTTTATGCTTATTTTCCAAATTATGGAGTCTACACTAGTTTCTGTTTAATTTCGCAGAAATCGGATACACTTTGGAGCTTAAAAGAAACTCATGAAGAAGCTAAGGATGGTACAGTTGGAGAAAAGACCATTTTTTGGAACTCATCATTCTGAGTCAAGTTCGGATGTCTTCATGAGAGTTGTAGCCCTCGAAAAGAGCTTTCCAACGCATTCTTATATGCGTCAATCTGACGAACGAGGACTCGAAAAAGTTTGTTTAAAGAACAGAGCAGAATGCTGAGAACTGAAGGGTGGTCGATATCAACCAAGTCTACTCGCTATCGACCTGACCTTGGTCGAAAATCTCCAGATTGACTCAAATCAACCAGTGGACAAGAGTGAAACTTGATATCGACCTATAGTGGTCGATATCGACCAACAAAATCGACTCGATATTTCCCCAGGAAGCCGAGATTGAGTGACTGAGCTGAAGCCGGAAGAGGTGACTCGATATCGACTGGACGTGCTTGATATCGACCAGACGTGGTCGATATCGACCTAATATTAGTGTCGAGTCTAAGTCAATTCCGAGCTCTACTCAAAGTTCTATCCAAAGTCCAATGGAGATATATTCCCAAGAGAAGATTCCTTACACATGAAGACATGAAGATTTATCTTTTTATCGTTTTATATATCCTAAGGGTGGAACAATTAATTACCCTATATGATTTATCTTGTTTTATCTAGTTACATTTATTTGTTTTCTAGTAGAATTATATCTTTAGATATAGGATAGATATTCCTTACCTTGATTAGCAAGGATTAAGGCCTATAAATAAAGCTCAATGGGCTAGTTTTTATTCATTCAATTCTAGAAGAAGAGAAGAGGTAGTAAGTAGAGAGATAGAGAGAGTGGAGGCCGATTGGGAGTTAAGGAGCGAGAGCAATTTGGCATCGATCGGTTGTAGCCTTTCTTTAATTTCATTAATGCAATTTAGTTTTCTTTTATTATTAATGTCTTTCCTTGCGATGAAGAGCGAGTAGTCCACCTACTTCTAGGGTTGGGGTGAGCCCAGCGATAGCCAAGCGTGTTTGAGGTAAAGATTCGACATTTGTTGTGCTTTGATCATCCACTGCCTTTAATATGTTTATTACCTATTTAATAGAGATCCATGTTAACAACTTGGATTATTAACATAAAATCGGTAGATACAATTAGGGTTTCTTGAAAGAGTTGTCTAATTGTTGGAAAAGGCGAAAGCTTGATCCTTTGATGTGATTGCATGATTATCGTTATTTTTCTTACTTGATGCATGTTTGGTTATCGTTGTTACAAACTGTTAGGAGGAAAATCATGTATGAAATATAAATCTCAAATTCGACTCCCTGATCTCCGCAAATTAATTACAAGACTTCCTCCCGATGTAGTAAAAGGCAGTCAGGATCGATCCACGAGGAAGCGTGTCAGCGCCCGCCTTTTCAGTTCCAAACTCAGAGAAACAGTAAAACACAAAAGAAAGCAGAAAAATAGAACAAAGACAGAAACTTGGTCGATGTCGACCTAAGCTACTCGATATCAACTTGAAATATCGAGTGACAATAACTCAATATCGACTCAAAACAGAAACCAAAACTTAAAATTTGTGAAATTTATCAATAAAATAAAAGACTTCCAAGATCAGGGTTTCAATACCACAACGATAACCATGTAAAATAACACATAAAGGCATAAAAGATCATGATTTTCATCAAATAACTTTCATATAAACAAATAGAAATATAGAGGCATTCGCATAAATCCTAATTGTTACTAACCCTTTTTCACATAATTAATCCAAGTTGTATTAAAATCACTTTCGCTTTAATAACACAAACAAGGATTACCTTCAACTTTCACAAAAGAATCATGCTTACAGGGATAGAAGATGAATTTTCATCAAAATATTGTACCTTTACCGCATCACCTCACATGGCTACCGTCGGGCTCACCCCGACCCTAGAAGTTGGGTGACTACTCGTTCTTAATCATAAAGAAAGACATCAAAGATTTCAAGAAAATAAAATGCGTTAAATAAACTAAATAAGACTTACAACCGAATAAAGCCAACTCCGTTATCGCTTCACAAACTCCACTCGGCTCCAAGA
This sequence comes from Persicaria tinctoria, assembly GCA_037127255.1. Taxonomy (NCBI): domain Eukaryota; kingdom Viridiplantae; phylum Streptophyta; class Magnoliopsida; order Caryophyllales; family Polygonaceae; genus Persicaria; species Persicaria tinctoria. Next base: position 39,671,097 of record JBANSL010000001.1, on the reverse strand, counting down.
CTCTCTCTCTACTCCTACTCGACTTTCTCTCTCTATGTGGCTTGGCTTGGATTGATTGACTGAATAAAATCCAGCCCCTAATGCCTTATTTATAGTGTTCATTCCCTAGATAATTAGGAAAGAAAACTATATCTATATCTAAATCTATCTATATCTAAAGACTAAATTATGGAAATAAAAGAAATAAATCCAAAAGGAAACTAGAACTATTATGGATAGATCTTCCTTCCCTTGATAGAACTTGATGTATCTTGATAGAATATCTCGAATCTTGGCTTGCAAGTAACCACAATGCTCGGATTTCTCCTCGATCTCCACTCGGGCAGCTTCTGGAATCTCGTCGAACTCGACCAACTTCCTCGACGTCGAGTAGAATTCTTTGGCTCGAGTGGTCCTATGCTCAGGTCGTGCTCGATCTCGTCCTCTAGAGCAATTGTCGAGTAAAATTTGGTCGACTTCGAGTAACTCTGTCAGCTTTCAGCATTCTGCTCCGTTCTTAAAACGCACTTTCTCGAGTCCTCGTTCGTCGGATTGACGCATATGACCATGCGTTGGAAAGCTCTTTTCGAGGGATGCAACTTTTATGAAGACATCAAAGCTTGATTCGAAAGGATGAATGGCGAAAAGTGGGATTTTCTCCCGCTGCACCATCCTTAGCTTCTTCATTACTTTCCTTTAAGCTCCAAAGTGCGTCCGATTTCTGTGAAATACAACAAAAACTTGTGTAGACCTCCATATATTGCAAATAAGTGTAAACTACATAGATTATGTATTATTCTAACCCAAATGTATGAAATGAATGCAGAAATCGATATAAAAGTATGTGTAAAACATGACAATTTAGGCTCACATCAAACACCCCATACTTAAGCTTGCTTGTCCTCAAGCAATACTTTTAATGGTCATACAGGGGATGAATTCACAACTCTCCACATCATAGATTCATTCTTATATGTCCTTGCAATCAATTACCATCCTTGAAAAGGTACTAATGTCAAAAATCCATGCATGTGCAATAAAAAGTAACATCTACTCACAAAATGAGGGTTATGCAAAACCATTCATAAGTGACAAAGCATTAATAATCAAGAGGACTTTAACTTAAGCTCAATAAGGAGTAGATTGGTAAAAGGATAAAGGTGCACAATTTTTTGCAATGTGGTGGTAATGATCCGGGAAAATGGAGTATTTCCAAACTTTACCTCTCTAACCTCAGCACTGACTTCTCGCGAGTTGCAAACATGGGTGTCATGAATTGCCCCGGATACTTAGGGCTTCGGACTCCTCACTTGTGTGTCCCATCTCGCCAAATTATTATCTCAGCGAGCAGGGTCGATCTACCTTTATCTCCTGAGGTGATCGGATTTTCTTTCACTAATTAAATTTTCCATATATTCTCAATTTCCTACCAAACTCCAAATATGATAACAACAACACAACAACCATATAATAATCTCCATAATGTAACTTCATTCTCAACATAATCCTCAGATAGGAATAAGGTAGAAAATGGGCAATGTTTAGATCATGTGGAGCAATAATTCGAAATAAGGCTCAATATGGCTTTTTTGATGCATAAGCATAGGTAAGGGCTAGGATATAACAATATGAGCATTATATGGAAATATAAAGTCCTCCATCCTCTTATCATGCAATATGTCAAAAGCAACATCAAAATTTACCTCCTTTTATGGTTTTCAAGAAAATATGCACTTCATTATGACTTCCCTTTACTAGGCAATTTCATGCTATATCTCTAAAGAATCCAATTTTGCATCGTCGAGTTCAATAAAAAGCTTCCATGACACTTATCAAAAAAAATTTCAATGGGGGTCATTTTTAATAAACTTTGGAAAACGTGCATATAAGCACATAAATCAATAATGAATTCCAAAATAGCCATGTATAAACAATTCAAGAAATAAACTTTAAACATGCACACATAGTGTCAAATGTGGTCAAATATGCACAATGTAAGCCCTTCCCCCACCCCATACTTAAACATTACAGTGTCCTCACTGTATAAAAAAATAAGGGTAAAGAAAGAAACTCACTAGACAGGTGTGCTAGATGTCAGAAGTCGAGTGCTATGCTTCTGTGGGACCGGTAGATTTTGAGTGGGCAGGTCGATATCGACCTACTGTACTCGATTTTGACTTGCTGCATTCTTCACTGTACCTGAAAAATTGACTTGCCCCATTAAGATCAGTTCTTCGCATGCGCCTAAAAAACAGAAACGAAAAGAAATAAGTAAAAAGAATCTAAAAAGTAAAAACAAATATAAAGATAAGAAAAAGAACTAAAAATGGCGCGATTGATGGCTTCCCCGGCAATGACGCCAAATTTGTTAGGAGGAAAATCAAGTATGAAATATAAATCTCAAATTCGACTCCCTGATCTCCGCAAATTAATTACAAGACTTCCTCCCGCTGTAGTAAAAGGCAGTCAGGATCGATCCACGAGGAAGCATGTCAGCGCCCGCCTTTTCAGTTCCAAACTCAGAGAAACAGTAAAACACAGAAGAAAGCAGAAAAATAGAACAAAGACAAAAACTTGGTCGATATCGACCTAAGCTTTCAGCATTCTGCTCCGTTCTTAAAACGCACTTTCTCGAGTCCTCGTTTGTCGGCTTGACGCATATGAGCATGCGTTGGAAAGCTCTTTTCGAGGGATGCAACTTTTATGAAGACATCAAAGCTTGATTCGAAAGGATGAATGGCGAAAAGTGGGATTTTCTCCCGCTGCACCATCATTAGCTTCTTCATTACTTTCCTTTAAGCTTCAGAGTGCGTCCGATTTCTTTGAAATACAACAAAAACTTGTGTAGACCTCCACTGCCGAGGATTACATGCAAATGTATAAAATGAATAAAATGAATGCAGAAATCGATATAAAATGAATGCAGAAATCGATATAAAAGTAAGTGCAAAACATGACAATATAGGCACACATTACAAACCCCGATCTTGGAAGTTTTCTTTTACATAGTTTATTCCGCAATTTACAAAGCTTTGTTATTTTCTTTCGACTGATCCTACTCGATATTGACCACATACTGGTCGATATCGACTTTTGATATTCGATCCCGAAAGATTGCTGCTTGTTTGTTTTTCTGCAGGTACAGGTCGATTTCGTAGAGGACTGGTCGATATCGAGCTACTTGGTCGATATCGAGTGCACAAGCCGAAAATGACCGACTTTCTGCAATTGCCCAAAATCGACTGGATTTGGTTGATATCGACTACTGCTGGTCGATATCCAGTGAACCCCCTGAGTCAAAATCGACTTGAGATATGCCGCTGCTTGAGATCCGCTGACACGCTTCCTAAAGGATCGATCCTGACTTCCTGTTGCTACATCAGGAGGAAGTCTTGTAATTATTTGCGTGGGCACGAATCTGGTTTGATTTATATTATTATATTTTGAACTCGATTTTCTCCTACAACAAATTGGCGCCGTTTCCGGGGAGGCAATTATTCGCGCCTTAGGTAGTTAGATATCACGTTTCTTTTGAGTTACTTTGCAGGTGTATGCGCCGTTCTGGTCAACCACCTAAGTTTGACGCCTTAGACAACCGGAACGTCTTATACACATCCACTCTAGACTGAAAACGATCATGGCGACCGCCGAAACACAAGCCCAGAAGATTGAGAGGCTCTAAAGGGATCTAGAAGCCAACATTGCTGCTCTCACCGCTGAGAGAGCACGCACTGAGCATGAAGTAGAACTGAGGAGGCAGGCGGAGGCTGAGCTTGCCCTATACCCTACCACTGCCGAGGATTACATGCACCCGACTCTTGTCGTGCCTGAATCGACTATTCTAATCCCTGACAATAACTTTGAAATTCGCACTGCCTTCCTTATCGAAATTAAAAATAATGCTTTTTATGGAAGGTTTAATGAATGCCCTCTCAAACATATTACTACTTTTTCTGACATGTGTCATACTCTTGCTGAAGGTACTACTCTGGAATATGTCAAGGTGAAAGCTTTTCGTTGGTCTCTTGCCGGTCCAGCATTAAACTGGCATGAAGGTCTCCCTGCACGATCCCTCACAACATGGGAAGAAGTTAGGAATGCGTTCCTCAAGTTCTTTCCTCCCGTCAAGACAACGCTCCTCAGACAAAAGGTTACATCTTTCAAACAAAAGCCTGGGGAACCGCTAGCACGAGCATGAGATCGATACAAGGATTTGCTGCGATCCGGCCCTACACATGGGCAGCCACCCTATGTCGTTCAGGAGATCTTCTACAATTCTCTTGATCTGGCCGCTAAGGATAGGATCAATCAGTTCATGCAGTATGAATACCTCGCGCAGAAACTAGTAGAGGCATGGGCTAGAATCGAAAGGCTAACCAACTTCGACAATACTTATGGGGCTCCTGCAAATTACGACGAAGACAACAACAACTATGCAAGGCCAGCCCCATCCATGCCCCTCTATGAGCCCTCAAGGGAGATTGATCCTGATATTAAGGAGCAGTTCTACAGAGATCAGAATCGCAAGCTCCACAAGCAAGTCAAGTTTCTTTCGGTCAACCAACCCTGCATTGAATGTGGCTCACATCAGCACACCACTCCAGAGTGCCCAAATACAGAGCAAGTCAGGATGGCAGAAACTCACGAGAAGGTAGCTTACGCAAGGGGTCCCAATCGCTATATGGGGGACCAAAAGTTCCAACAACCACAATGGAACCAAGGTGCCCCTAGGAACCCCCCACCATACAGAGTTCCAGGACATCTAGAGAGGGACCAGCGGAAGGATGACCTACAAATGATCCTCGATGAGATGAGGAGAAACCACAGACAGCAGCATCAATCTACAAGCGCCATCCAGACTCAACTTCATGGCATCAATACACAACTTGGGGAGATGGATATCTAGAAGAAGAATATGGAGACCCAAATGGGTCAACTCGCGCAACAGATCCAAAGACCAGCCGGAAAGCTCCCTTGGCATACAGATCCCAACCCTAAGGGGCAATCTGGACACGTAGCCACTGTAAAGCTCATGAGCGGATGCGAACTACACGAACCAGAGGTCGGAGAAGCAAACGATGGAACTGCACAACAGGTCGATATCGACTAACACCCGGTCGATATTGACCACCCCTAGGTCGATAATGACCCATCTGCAGCAACATCCCTAAAATCGACCACAACAGTCGAAATCGACCATAACCAGGTCGATATCGACCAACACTAGGTCGATATCGAGCAGTCCCCTCCTGTTTATATTGACTCTTCTGCAACGCCTTCGACAGCTAATTTTGCTCCAAAACCAAAGAAGACGCTTCCTTTCCCTTCCAAGGCGCTGAAAGATCCCACTGCATGTAGGTTTAAACGATTCGTTACGATGCTTCACGAACTAAATGTCTTAATTCCTTTTAAAGAAGCTCTTTAAGAGATGCCTGCTTATGTTAATTTCCTCAAGGAAATCCTTAGCAACAAGCGATCAATCACAGAAATCGTAGGCGACTGCAAAAAAATAGACTTCCCTGAGAAGAGACATGACCCTGGTAAGTTTTCTATTACTGTGGGATTTGAACAATTTAAATATGAGGCATTGTGTGATCTAGGTGCAAGCGCGAGCATCATGCCCTTATCAATCTGGAAAAAGGAGAAGATAGGATCAATAGAGCTTGTGGATGCCAAACTATACATGGCAAACAATACAGTGGTTATCCCTACAGGTATGGTAGATAATGTCCCTGTCCAGGCTGGTAAGTTCTTTATCCCCACTGATTTTCTTGTTATAGACTGTGCGGAAGATCCTACTTGCCCTATTATTCTTGGTAGACCTTTTCTAGCTACTACAGACACCAAGATCAGCGTCAGGAAGCGATTGCTCACCTTCACGATAGACGATGAGGTCTTAGATTTCTCTTTTGGCCCTACAAAGGAGAACATTCCATGGCTGGAGGTTGATGTCTCTAAAGTAGCCATGTTTTTATGCACATTTTAGTTCCATATTCTATACACTTTGCATATTTCGGATTGGGAATCTGTCGAATTTATGTAGTATATGCTTATTTGCCAGAAATAGAGATCTACATAAGTTTCTATTTAATATTGAAGAATATGGAGCCATTTCGGGAAAAAAACCAAGAAGCAAAGACGGGAGCCCAAAGCTACTCAATATCGACGAGTTTTAGTCGATATCGACAAACTATGCCCGGACACACCCTGATTGACAAAGCACATGTCGAGGAGCTGAAAAGAGAATAACCCGACTCCAGCATTCACCTCGATATCGAGTTGATTACTCGATATCGACAAAACGGAAGACCACACCCGGAGTTGGAGAGACCATGATCTTGGATGTCGAGGAGCGCTACCCGACTTGACCAGACGGCCGGACACCACTCATCGATATCGAGGAAAGTCCTCGACATCGACAAACCCAAGTCACCTGACCGAGCAAGGTCGAAGAAAGCTGCTCGACCAAGCCGATCCAACCAAGTTGATGAAGACAGCCTACTCGATATCGAGGAAAGTCCTCGATATCGACAACACCCACATCACAGATCCGAGCCAGTCCGAGGAAGAGCTACCCGACATGCCGAGCCACTGAAGTCGATGACACCATTTTACTCGTGATCGAGGAAACTCCTCGAGATCGAGGAGATCTCTCCGGGAGCGCGTAACGGGGTTTGAGCTGTCCTACTCGGATTGGGATTCCTTGGGGCCGAAGATTGCCGAGTTCTATCCGATTCTATCAAGATCCATCATTGAAGAGGAGATTTATCCAACTTGAAGATATTTTAGGATTTTAGATATAATTTCCCTTTATGGATTTAATTCCTTTATTGCATTTATTTATCATTAAGTTTTTAGATGTAGATTTAGATATAGATAGAGATATTATATCCTTGAATAGCAAGGATTAGAAGGCTTTAAATAAAGCCCATGGGGCTGATTTTAGGAATGATCCAATTCAATTCACAAGTTAATCACAAAGACGGTTTAGGAGTTCGAAGGTTTTAGGGTTTTGGCATTCAACGAGAGTTGGATTGCAGGGATTGTAAAGACTTTGAATTTAGTTTAATGCAAGGTATTTCCTTTCAATCAATGATGTCTGAGGTTGCAATGAAGCGTGAGTAGTCCACCCACTTCTAGGGTTGGGGCGAGCCCGACGATAACCCTGCGCGTTTGAGGTAAAGATCCGACTTTTATCATGTTTTGAGCATCTACTACTTGTTATGTGTTTATTACCCATCTAATGGAGGTCCATACTAACAACTTGGATTATAAACATAAAATCAGTAGAGACAATTAGGGTTTCTTGAGAGAGTTGTCTAATTGTTGGAAAAGGCGAAAGCTTAGTCCTTTGATGCGAATTATATGATTATCTGTTTTATTCCTGGCTTATGCATGCTTGGTTATCGTTGTCGCAAACCCCAATCTTGGAAGTCCTTTACAGTTTATTTTGAAATCCCACAAGCATTTGTCTTTACTTTCTTTTATTTCATTTTAGTTTTCCGTCTTCCTCGATATCGACTTGCACTCCTCGATATCGAGTACTGATTCTCGATCCAGATCGCTGTAGCTTCTGTGTGCAGGTGTTCGACAAGACCAACTCGACTTCGACGAGTCTACTCGATCTCAAGTAAGGCTTACTCGATCTCTACTAAAACCTGCGACTGTTGCTGCGCTGCTCGACTTGTCTGATCTTCTATCGACTAACCCTAGTCGAGATCGAGGACACCTGTTGTCGACTTCTGTTCGTGAGATTCATCCGCTGCCTAGGATCCGCTGACACACTTCCTCGTGGATCGATCCTGACCTCCCGCTGTTACATTAGGAGGAGGTCTTGTAATCATTTGCAAGGGACGAAATCTGGTTTGCTGTGATTTATTTATATTTTTCTTTGCATTCTCGTTTTCCTCCTATCAATAAATTGGCGCCATTGCCGGGAAAGCTATCATTTGCGCCTTAGGTAGTTAAATCTCACATCTACTTTGAGTTACTTTTCAGGTGTATGCGTCGTTCTGATCAAACACCTGAGTTTGACGCCTTAGAAGAACTAGAGTGTTTTCTACACATCCACTCTAAACTTAAAAAGATCAGGGCGACCGCAGAAACCCAGGAACAACTAATACAAAGGCTTACAAGGGAACTAGCCATAAAAGATGTTGTTATCGCCGCTGAGAAAGCAATAAGGGAACAAGCAGAAGCTGAGCTTGCCCAATACCCAACCACGGCAGAGGATTATATGCATCCAACGCTCGTCGTGCCTGAATCGACGATTCTAATCCCTGAAAACTCTTTTGAAATTCGCATTGAATTCCTTATAGAGCTTAAAAATAATGCTTTTTATGGCAAATTTAATGAGTGTCATCTTGAACATATTACCAATTTTTCTGATATGTGACGTACTCTTGCTGAAGGTACAACTTTGAAATATGTCAAGATGAAGACTTTTCTCTGGTCTCTCGCTGGACCTGCACTAAAGTGGCTTGAAGGGATGAAACCAAGATCCCTCACAACATGAGCCCAAGTACAGCAAGAGTTTCTGAACAAATTCTTCCCTCCTGTCAAGACAGAACTCGTCCGCCAGAAGATTACAGCTTTCAAACAAAAGCCTGGGGAGCCTCTAGCCAAAGCATGGGAGCGATACAAAGAACTGCTACGATCTTGCCCTACTCATGGACATCCACCCTACTTCATTGAAGAGATCTTCTTCAATTCTCTTGACCAAGTCACTAAGGACATGATCAACCAATATACTCGCTATGAGTATCTGACGATCCCACCAATTGACGCTTGGGGTGTGCTCGACAAGCTCACCAATTATGACAACAAATATGAGTCTACTGCAAACTATGAGGAGAACTCCTATGCCAGGCCAGCACCATCTATGCCCCTTTATGAGCCTGCCAAGAAGATTGACCCAGATGTTAGGGAGCAGTTCTACAGAGACGAGAATCGCAAGCTCCTCAAGCAAGTCAAGTATCTCTCTGTCAACCAGCCTTGCATCGAATGCGGATCACAACGGCACACCACTACTGAGTGCCCACACACTGAGCAAGTCAGGATGGCAGAGACACATGAAGAGGTGGCTTACGAAGGGGGTCTCAATCGCTACATGAGAGATCAAAGGTTCTACCAACCAAAATGGAACCAAGGTCCTCCTAGGAACCCCCCGCCATACAGAGCTCCAGGACATCGAGAAAGGGATCAAAAGAAGGATGATCTGCAGCTTATCCTTGATGAGATGCGCCGAAATCATGCACAGAACCGGCAGGCTACAAACACCATCAACAATCAGCTCTAGAATTTCAACACAAAATTTGGGGAACTGGATATCTGGAAAAGAAGCATAGAGACTCAGATGGGACAATTCGCTGGATAGATCCCACGACCATCCGGACAGCTCCCTAGGCAAACAGAACCAAATCCTAAGGGGGAGACCGGACACGTCGCAGCTATTAAACTCAGGAGCGGGCACCAACTACATGAGCCAAAAGTCGGGAATCACCAAGACACAGCAGGGCAGCAACTCGACACAGAGCAGAATCAACTCGATCTCGACCAGCTCGTAGTCGATCTCGACAAACATCTCCTCGACACGGACCTGAACCCCAGCTCGGACTCCACTGCGCAGCCCAGCAATTTGAGATCGACAAGCCAAGTCGATATCGAGGACCCTTTAGTCGAGATCGAGCAGAAGTTGGTCGACGTTGACGACTCTGCAGCACCACCGACGTCTGTTCTGGCTCCGAAGCAGAAAAAGCCACTACCTTTCCCTTCCAAAGCACTGAAAGATCCCACTGCAGGTAAGTTCAAACGTTTTGTTAATATGCTGCAAGAACTGAATTTCTCTATTGCTTTCACAGAAGCTCTAGAAGAGATGCCTAAACGAAATCCTGAGCAAAAAGCAATCCATCTCAGAGATCGCCGGCGAATGCAAAGTGCTCCACTTCCCTGAAAAGAGACCTGACCCTGGTAAGTTTTCTATTACTGTGGGTTTTGGACAATATAAATATGATTCCTTATGTGATTTAGGAGCAAGTGTGAGCATCATGCCCTTGTCAATCTGCCGGAAGGTAAAGATAGGATGCATAGAACCTGTGGATGCCAAGCTATACATGGCGAACAATACAGTGGTCATCCCTACAGGTATGGTTGAAAATGTCCCTGTCCAGGTTGGTAAATTCTTTATCCCAGCGGATTTCCTTATTATAGAATGTGCTGAAGATCCTACTAGCCCTATTATTCTTGGTAGACCATTCTTAGCTACTGCAGATGCCAAGATTAGCGTCAAACATCGATCGCTCACCTTCACCATAGGCGACGAGGTCTTAGATTTCTCTTTTGGCCCTGCAAAAGAGGAAATTTCATGGCTGGAGGTGAAGAGTATCAGCAACCATGGGACCAAGCAAACAACGGAGGAAGACACCAGAAGCCAACTCGAGATCGACAAGGACTCCTCGATCTCAAGTAAAATGTTACTCGATCTCGACCACAGCTCATCGACATCGACTTCTTCCTCTGTTGAGCACCAGACTTGCCAAGAGCATAAGTATGGGGTCCCTGTACTCGATATCGACCAGTCCAGCCTGATATCGACTAACCCCAAGCCTAAAGATTTCTGTTTTGGGCCCGAAAAGGTAAGTTCAGGTATGAATCCTACTCCTCCTCAGTCCATTAAGAAAATTATCAATAAATTAAGGAGAGGTAAGGCCCCATGGCGAGAGAATCTATGGAAACTGAGAGCTGGGAAGAAAAAGAAGAAAGAAAAGGAGGATTATGCAAGCAACCATCTATCAGCTGAGCTTGCATACTACCATCAGGACCTAGATGATCCAGGAGAAGGGCCAAGCAGCGGGCCCCACATTAATGGTCCTTGAGCGCAAACAGAGAAGTCGGCCTAGCGACTCTAAAATCTAGAGCATGTACATAAAACTTTATGAATTTTTGGGACTTTAGAACTTTTGATTTTGGTTTTGGTTTTTTGTTTTTGGTTTCTTAGTCTAGAATACTTCATGTGTAAAGTCTTGTTTTTGTATGCAATCTAACACTTTTAGGTCGGCAAGCATAAGAAGGATCGCGAAAGGTGGAAATAAGAAGTCCCTGAAAAACAGTCAGAATCGACGAAGGCCAAGTCGACAACGACAAGGAGGAGCAGCCCAGAAACTGCTGGATATCGACTAAGCCAGACAACACTCCTCGACTTCAGAAGCCACTTGACGCAGAGGGCCTCCTCGATATCGAGTATTGTACTCGATATCGACAAAGAATTTACTCGACCTGCCATATTTTGCACTCCTCGATGTGTAATTCGGTGAGTTCCTTCCTTTACTCTTGTTTTTATATGATTTTATACAGTGGGGACACTGTATATTTTAAGTATGGGTGGGGGAAGGGCTTATTATCATTATTATATATTTTAGTCTTGCTTTTGTTTTACATGGTGAAATTTTAATTTTATTTTTATGGATTCATGTTTAAGTTTTATGCATTCAAGTCTTTTGTCATACTTTAGTCTTGTTTTTAGTTGCATAGAGAAAAAAATAAAAATAAAAATAAATGTCAAAAAAAAAAAAAAAATGCATGTTTAAATTTTTTGCATTGTTTTAGTTTTTATACCCTAACTTAGATGTCCTATGATGATAAATAATGATTGAATTGATCATGTGAATCCTATGGCATGTTTGGAAGGTTTAGCCTAAGTCCCCAAAATTGTTTTTATGTGGATTGTGAACTTGTGATGAAATTGACCACATATGATTCTAAGCTAAAGGTTAAAATCCAACAAAAATGGTCCTGGTGAGAATTTTGGCCTTATAGGGAGAACATTAAAAATCTCTCTGCTTTCTTGAGTGTATTTACTCTTCCTATGCATCTCTAAATGTTGTGATAGTTATTCAAAGCCAATACATTTATATGTTTATGTGAATGAGGATTAAATCATGGAGGCACCTTTTAAGCTAATTTTATCCTCTCTTTACCTACCCTGCATTATCCCTGCTTGAAGTAAGAACATTAGCCTGAGACTTGTATTATAAACTCCACAAAAATATACTTAGCAAAATTGAGCCTGACCCCCATTTGAGAATTAAGACTTAGAGTTGGTTGAAATAATGGCTTGTGGAAGAAATGAGCTTGTGTTTCATTTCAAGTGAGGAGGATTTTTTTGAATTTATTGAGATATGGGTAGGTTTTATATTTTTATCTTGCTATGCATACTATGTAAAAGGATTTTTTGGCTCACCCTATAAATGCACTAGTTATTTTCGTTCGAAAAAAAATCGAAAAAAAAAGAGAAAAAGAGAAAGAAAAGTTTGTATATATGTTTGTGAATAAAGTGCATGAGCCAAATTTACCTTATTTCTTTCATTTTCGCAAGATTCATACTTTGGAGAGGTTATTTAAGTTTGAAAGGTTACATACTTCATTGAGATAAGTTGGAGAGTTCTGTTGATTCATCTGATTGAGAGTTATGGTTTGGTTGAGTTGTGTTGGAGATTTAGGAGTTTTGATTCACGAATTTTATTAAGCACCACATGGCCAAATAATTCCATACCCTTTTATTTCTTACCAAGCCCCATTACAACCCCGCCGAATGGAATCTTCTTTGAAGACTTCTATTGAGCGAAGTCCTCTTGATAATTCTTGTTGCATTTTCATAATTGGTTGCGAAGTAGATTTATATTTAAATTGCAATGTTTATGAGATTGTATATGGAATTGAGTAGAGAGTTGATCTTCATAGCCTAAACACATTGAGAGTTGAGTGTAAACCCATTATCCCTGTGAGGTTGGATTTATATTGCCTATGCCCATGGATCGCTCATATATGTATGATGACGTTAAATTCACTTGTCTTACATGGCTACTACTTAAGATGTTGCTTTTGATAAAAGGCGAAGACTTGAAGGATGTGTTGTAGGTCTTGGTTATTGTTTGGTTATTGCTTGAGGACAAGCAAGTCTAAGTATGGGGTGATTTGATCTCTCTAAAGTAGCCATGTTTTTATGCACATTTTAGTTCCATATTCTATAAACTTTGCATATTTCGGATTGGGAATATGTCGAATTTATGTAGTATATGCTTATTTGCCAGAAATAGAGATGTACATAAGTTTCTGTTTAATATTGCAGAAAATGGAGCCATTTCGGGAGAAAACCAAGAAGCAAAGACGGGAGCCCGAAGCTACTCGATATCGACGAGTTTTAGTCGATATCGACAAACCATGCTCAGACACACACAAATCGAGAAAGCACATGTCGAGGAGCTGAAAAGAGAACAACCCGACTCCAGCATTCTCCTCGATATTGAGTTGATTACTCGATATCGACAAAAGTGAAGACCAAACCCGAAGTCGAAGCGACCATGATCGAGGATGCCGAGGAGCGCTACCCGACTTGACCAGACGGCCGGACACCACTCATCGATATCGAGGAACCCAAGTCACCTGACCGAGCAAGGTCGAAGAAAGCTGCTCGACCAAGCCGATCTAGCCAAGTCGATGAAGACAGCCTACTCGATATCGAGGAAAGTCATCGATATCGACAACACCCACATCACAGATCCGAGCCAGTCTGAGGAAGAGCTACCCGACATGCCGAGCCACTGAAGTCGATGACACCATTTTACTCGAGATCGAGGAAACTCCTCGAGATTGAGGAGATCTCTCCGGGAGAGCGTAACGCGGTTTGAGCTGTCCTACTCCTCGAGATTGCCGAGTTCTATCCGATTCTATCAAGATCCATCATGGAAGAGAAGATTTATCCAACATGAAGATATTTTAGGATTGTAGATATAATTTTTCCCTTTATGGATTTAATTCCTTTAGTGCATTTATTTATCATTAAGTTTTTAAATATAGATTTAGATATAGATAGAGATATTCTATCCTTGAATAGCAAGGATTAGAAGGCTATAAATAAAGCCCATGGGGCTGATCTTAGGAATGATCCAATTCAATTCACAAGTTAGAGAAGTAGTTCACAGAGACGGTTTAGGAGTTCGAAGGTTTTAGGGTTTTGGCATTCAACGAGAGTTGGATTGCCGGGATTGTAAAGTCTTTGAATTTAGTTTAATGCAAGTTATTTCTTTTCAATCAATGATGTCTGAGGTTGCAATGAAGCGCGAGTAGTCCACCCACTTCTAGGATTGGGGCGAGCCCGATGATAGCCCTGCGCGTTTGAGGTAAAGATCCAACTTTTATCATGTTTTGAGCATCTACTACTTGTTATGTGTTTATTACCCATCTAATGGAGGTCCATGCTAACAACTTGAATTATAAACATAAAATCAGTAGAGACAATTAGGGTTTCTTGAAAGAGTTGTCTAATTGTTGGAAAAGGCGAAAGCTTAGTCATTTGATGCGAATTATATGATTATCTGTTTTATTCCAGCCTTACGCATGCTTGGTTATCGTTCTCGCAAACCCCAATCTTGGAAGTCCTTTACAATTTATTTCGAAATCCCACAAGCATTTGTCTTTACTTTCTTTTATTTCGTTTTATTTTTCTGTCTTCCTCGATATCAACTTACACTCCTCGATATCGAGTACTGATTCTCGATCCAGATCGTTGTAGTGTCTGTGTGCATGTGTTCGACAAGACCAACTCGACTTCGACGAGTCTACTCGATCTCGAGTAAGGCTTACTCGATCTCGACTAAAACCTGCGACTGTTGCTGCGCTGCTCGACTTATCCGATCTTCTGTCGACCAACCCTAGTCGGGATCGAGGACACCTGTGGTCGACTTCTGTTCGTGAGATTCGTCCGCTACCTAGGATCCGCTGACACGCTTCCTCGTGGATCGATCCTGATTTTCCGCTGCTACATCAGGAGGAGGTCTTGTAATCATTTGCAAGGGACGGAATCTGGTTTGCTGTGATTTATTTATATTTTAATTTGCATTCTTGATTTCCTCCTATCAACAGAGGTGAAGAGCATAGGCGACCACATGGGTGAGCTGCAGACTTGCCAAGAGCCTAAGTATAGGGTCCCTGTACGTGATGTCGACCATTCCGACCCGACATCGACTCACTCCTAGCCCAAAGATTTCTGTTTTGGGCATGAAAAGGTAAGCTCATGTATAATCCCTACTTCTCCTCCATCCATTAATAAAAATAAGATTTTTAGAGGAGACAAGGCCCCATGGAGAGCTAACCTGCGCCGGAGAAGGACTAGAAAGAAGAAGAAGGAAGGCAGAGGACACTATGCAAGCAACCACCTATCAGCTTAACTTTCATACTACAACCAGGACCTAAATGATCCAGAAGAAGGGCCAAGCACAAGAGGCCCCAACATTGAGGGTACCTAAGCACAAGCGGAGAAGTCGGCCTAGCGACTCTAAAATCTAGAGCATGTACATAAAACTTTTAAATTTTAGGACTTTAAAACTTATGGTTTTGGTTTTGGTTTTGGTTTTGAATACTTCATGTGGGAAATCTTGTCTTCTTGCAAAAACTAATATTTTTCAGTTCCAAAAACACGGGGATCAAGTAAAACTGTCGGACCAACCTGGTCGATATCGACCAGTACCAGTCGATATCGACCCCTGAGGTAGAAATCGACCAGAGTAAAGAAGGTAGAAGCAGGTCGATTTCGACCAACCTTACTCGATATCGAGTGAGTTGGTCGATATCGACCCAAGCCCCGATTTCGACCAACTGAACACTTGGAATCTGACAAAAGTTGCGGTCGATATCGACCTACGCCTAGTTGATATCGACTTCTGGCAACCTACATCAGCCCTAATTTCGACTCTACAGCGCGTTATTCGGTGAGTTCCTTCATTTACCTTTTTTATATTATTTTATACAGTGGGGACACTGTATATTCTAAGTATGGGGTGGGGGAAGAGCTCATTATCATATTTTATATTATTTTGCTATTACAAGGTGAATTTTGAGTAAATTTTTAATTTTTGTGCATAATTGTTAAACTCAAAGTTTGTTTTATGAGACATCTCTCAAAGCTTGTAAATTGTTCAAAGAAATAGTGTCATGGAAGCTTTAATTGAACTTGACGATGCAAAATTAGATTCATTAGAGATATAGCATGAAATTGCCTAGTAAAGGGAAATCACAATGAAGTGCATATTTTTATTGAAAACCATGAAAGGAGGTAAATTTTGAAATTGCTTTTGACATGTTGCATGATAAGAGGATGAAGGACTTTATATTTCCATATATGCTCATATTGTTATATCCTAGCCTTTACCTATGCTTATGCATCACAAGAGCCATATTATGCCTTATTTCAATTATTGCTGCACATGTTCTAAATATTGCCCATTCTTTACCTTAGTTCTTATCCGGGGATTATGTTGAGAATGATGTTACATTATGGAGATTATTATATGGTGTTTGTGTTGTTATTATTATCATTATTGGAGTTTGGCAAGAATATTTGAAATATTATGGAAAATTTAATGAGTGAAAGAAAATCCGGTCACCTCAGGAGATAAAGGTAGATCGACCCTGCCTGCGTTGAGATAATAGTTTCGCGGAATGGGACACCAAGGTGAGGAGTCTGAAGCACTAAGTATTTGGGAACATTCATGACACCCATGTTTGCGACTCGCGAGAAGGTAGTGCTGAGGTTAGAGAGGTAAAAGCATATAACTGAAAAAAGAAAAGATTATGAGAGGATGAGTGATGTGGAAATTATGAAGGAGAAAGTGCATCAGAGCAAGCAAAAAGAGTTCTCCCCGTATTATTAGCACCACATTGCCCAAAAATAGCCCACCACTTTACCCTTTACCTTTTCTTCACCATGAGCTTAATTAAAGTTCTCTTGATTATTAATGCTTTGTCACATGAATTGTTTTTATACTACCCTTTTTTTATGAGTAGATGTTGCTTTTATTGCACATTTATGGATTTGTGACACAAGTACCATTTCAATGATGGTAATTGATTGCAGGTTTATATGAGAATGAATCTATGATGTTGAGAGTTTTGAATTCTTCCCCTAAATGACCATCCAAGTTATTGCTTGGGGACAAGAAAGCTTAAGTATGGGGTGATTTGATGTCCATGTTTTATGCCATGTTTTTATATCTATTTTAGCCCCTTATTCCGTCATTTTATATATTCTGGGTTAGAATTGATGGTGCCCAAAAGTAGCGAAAAAAAGAATAAAAGGACTGGGGAAGCGGGCTGACAAGAGGAAAACCTGTCGTTGTTCTTGCCAAAGAATACTCAAACTTACAACTAGTATAGTGTGTAAGCAAGGGATCGATCCACAGGGAAATCTATTCAATTCAAGTATCAATTCTAATCGCTAGTAATAATATGGGGGGGTTTTGGTGTGAAAAGATCCGCCTTTTATCAAAGCGGAAGTAAGCCAACAAAGTAAATAGATTGTAGAATGCAGTGGAGAGAAATAGGTTCACCTACAATTTATCACTTCGATTGATGAATTCGATCCTTGTTTCAGCCTCTAGTTCTTGTCTTTTCCTATCAATGTCCTTGTCCAGATCTTATGTAAATTACTAGTCCTACGAGTCCTAGCAACCCTTATCTCTAAATAACCCTAACACGGTTAAGATTTAACCTAGAGATAGCATTAAGAATATGAATTAACCAAGGTACATGCAATATCAAGCTACGAGTCGATATTTAACATATATTCAACTTTCTACACATCCAATTAGTCCTACGAGTCCTAAAGGGATATGATTGCCACTTGGGTTAAGGTTCGCTACGAGGAATCTGCAAAAGCCTAGCAATTGAATGAATCTACTCTAACTAGTTGATCAGGCCAGAGAGAATAAAACACATTCAAGCAATTAAGCACAAAGAAGTCAAAACATTGGAATAGGAATAAGAACTAGATTAAGAAACTCACAATTCAACAATCAAAGATCCAAACTGTAGGCGAAACCTTGAGAGTTTAGTTGCTCATGCTCAACGGCGCTCTCAACAATGGAATAAAGTGCATAAGGTTAATGAAAATAATAACTAGAAAAGCCTTAAATAGTCTTTTTTAAGTCGGCCAAATAACTTAATAAAAACCCTAAGTAGAAATCCGGAAATGATGTTCAGTTTCAGCACGGGCCATGGGGCGGCCGACGATCAGCGAAGTCTTCCGTTTCTCTCTTCGAGCTGCGGGGCAATCAGCGATGCTGCGGGGCGGCCAGCGATTCTTCCGAGATGCTTCTTCTTTGTCTTCGCAGCTTCTCTACTCCTTTTTAGATTATTTTCGCTCTTTTCTGATTCATTCCACCTCCAATCTACTTTACCTGAAATAAACCATAAAATCATGTAGATTCCGCCTCTTCTAACTCAAAATGTAATTATGTAAATTCAACTAAATAAATGCAATATTCACAACTAAACTATGCTAAATGCAATCTATTATGCACTACTAAATATGCTCTATCAAATTCCCCCACACTTGAACCTTTGCTTGTCCTCAAGCAATAGAAAACTCAACTCTGCAGCCCCACAAAATAGCAATTCATGTATCCACACCTCAATATTCTTTAAGTGCATGAAAACTAGCAAACACAAAAGATTATTAACATCATAGCACATAATTGGAATAATCAATGAAATCAGGCAACCATATTCATTCTAGACCTCACAAAGGATATGTGTTTCACTCTCTCGTTCAAGTGTTTAGGTTTAAATGTTTACGCTCAAAACTTAATCTTCAAAAACTTAGCTATAAGAGCCTTGCACCAGTGTTCTAAATCTCCACCGCTGGTGACTCTACACACAACAAAAATCATGAGGTCTTTCAATTGGGTTGTAATGGGGCCAAGGTAGAACATGTAAGGTATGGAACAATTTTGGTCATGTGGTGCTCATAATCCGGGAACTAAGGAAGCTACCAAATCATAAAACCACTCATAAACTTCTCATACCATATCACTATAATGCCAAACAACACCAATGTCAAGCATAAAACTTTAGAAACCATACTCAACTCATTCTTTTATTCTTTTTTTTTTCCTTTTTTTTTCTTTCTTTTCTCTTTTTTTTTTCTTTTTTTTTTCATTCATGCTATATCAAATGATTTTCCTTGACTTTTTCCCCTAAGTGAATTTTATCCTCCTTAGGTCCCAAGTAATAAGTATGCTAGCAAGAATCAAACATCTCATAAATACACCTCAAACATACAATCCATCACTACAAACCATCATCCACACTATAGATATTCACCAACTATTCCTAAATTCCCGGATGGGGTCAGGGTATCATTGGCTATGGAAAAATCTTGTGGAGCTATAAAAGAATAGGCAATTAGGCTCAAACTGGCTTCAAGCAGAGGATAATATGAAAGGTGGGAATAGAGTCAAATAGGGCTAATAAAGGTGCCTCAATCATGTTTAAGTCATGTACATAAATCATAATATGCAGCCTTGAACAAGATATCTTAATGCAAGTCAAAGAGGAAGTAATTCAAGAGAGTACACACATCAAGCAAGAGGACTCAATAAAGTATAGTCCTGAATAGGCCAAAATAAACTCACCAGGTCATGTCTAGAACTTCAAGATCACCCAAAATTCCAAGATTTTATGTGCTCAATCATTAATCAATCATGCTCACCAAATAGTATAGAAAATATATATCAAAGGCTTCAACAATCGAAGCACATCATGGGACGTAAATAAGACAAACGACATCCATATGGGGAAATAAGACCTACTCCTAATAATGCAAGAACTAAAACTTTGTTTTTTTTTCATTTTTCATTTTTTTTAGAATAAGAAATAATGGTAGAAACTAAATATGCATACAACCAATAGAAATAAACATACAAACTTAAAAGTTAAAAGGCAGTGCAACTTAGAACCAAAATACAGACGTGACATGCAAGTCTTCTCCCCCACACTTAGTTCTAACATTGTCCTCAATGCAGAAAAGAGAACAAAAACATCAAAATAAAAAGAAAAGGGAAAAGAAAAGAAACAACTGACATGCTCACTGCTGAGGTGGTGGCGGCGACGGGTATGGTGGGAACTGTGGATAGGCGAATCGATAGAAGTCCTCCTTCCTCTGCCACATCTGCTCCTGCATTCGTCTGATCGATGCCTGGCCCTCAGAGACATCCTCCAGGTGAGAAGTCAAGCCACGTACATCCCGACGAATGTCGCCAATCTCCACATAAAGCTCTTGTTGATGGTCCCACATCACGTTCTGGCGCTGAGACATCCGCTGTTGGTGCTCCCACATGGCATCTTAACGACGCGACATCATCTGCTGATGCTCCCACATGGTGTCCTGACGGAGATACATATCGGCCATCTTCTGCTCCAGCGAGTAGTAGTCTGGACTAGCACCTCCAGCTGTGCCAGAAGGTCCGGCACCACTACCTTCAAAATCCGTCTGAACTCTGGGAACATCCTCAGCATCGTCCTGCTCAGCAACAGGAGCATCCTCCCCCTCATCATCATCATCCTCATCCATCTCATCCCCCATATAAAAATCAGCTGCTGTAGGGCCAAAAGGGAGAGGACATGGCAATCTTAACTGAATCCTCCCCTGATGGCCTACCCTCCAGATCCACATCGGCGCCTTTCTCTCCAGGTGGCCAGCTTTTCTCAGCTGGGCTTCATCATACAGAAATGAGCCATGCTGAGCATCATGGACATTGCTGACATCGATGCATGTGCGAGCTATGAGGGTGATAAGACCCCCAAAGCTGATGGTCGCCTTATTGCGCTTGTCCAGGATGTCCTTGCAGTTCATCAGAAACAGATCCACCTAACCTGGAATCACCGGGCTCTCTGGCATCAGACACCACAGAAATGACATATCCTTTAGCGAGGTCTTGTTGACCTCAGCCTGTGCAAAGAAGGTGTTCGCCAGAACCTTGTGAATCAGTCGTAATGCATGATGGCGAATGCTGGAATTGTACTGGCCCTTCTTGGCCTCAAAAGGCACCCTAGTAGATGCCATCCAAAAAGCCACAAGGCACTCTCCCTTACATACATCAATCCAACCAGCAGTCGGGGCATCAGTAACACCCAAAATCTGTGCCAATCTCTCCTTCGATAGCGTGAAATCTCTCCCAAGCAATCGAAAATCAATAGATGTATGATCCACACTCAAAGTCGCTAAAAACACTTTACATAAGCTGGGATATGTCGGGGCATTCTTCCCTTAAAACTTTCCTAAGCCCCCATGCTCTAACAGTTGCCTCGTACATACATCCATTTGTAACAATCTAAGTGTAGGCTCATGAAAGAATTTTGTTACAAAGAAATTTCTAGTGTTTAAACCATTCCATCTCTCCTTCTGATTTCGACTCATTCCATGAGGGCGAGACATTATGAATCTGAGCTAAGAAAAATGACCCAAACGAGTTGAAATCAAGAAAACTCACAGAAATCAGCTTCTGCAAAGGCCGCGGGGCAGCCGAAGGTGGCGACGGGGCGGCCGGCGACAGCGGTGGCCGCGGGGCGGCTCGACTGGCGACGGGGCGGCCGACGATTCTCTGGATATATGCACTCCGACGTCGGATCTGCTATCCGACATCCTTGGGATGGCCGAATTTTATGTAGATCTAGGAGAGTGTCGTAGTGGGGTGGCGTTTTTATGTAGAAGGAAGATGAGAATGGTAGAAAAGAGTAGTTTTGTGGAGATTTGGGTGAAGGTAGGATGATTTTGGTGAAAGAAGGAAACTTGGAGGTGCTCTTCAACGAAGTTTCAAGAGGATGAAGAAAGAAGAAGAAGAAGTAGTTTATGGCGAGGGGGTTGCTATGTGAGAAAGAGGAGAGAAAAAGGACTGGTTAGGGTTTATTTAGTGTGGTAAGTGGGGGCCCACTCGGGCCCTTTTAAAATTCTCCATCTGGATTGGGCCGCGGGCCGGCCAGGGTAGGCGACGGGGCGGCCAGCGATCTTCGCGAAGGGATTTCGCTGTGACCTAGCCGCAGGGCGGCCTGGCTGGCGACGGGGCGGCCAGATTTTGTTTTCTCCTTTTCCTTTGTTCTTTCTCCCTACAGTTTTAGTATGCCCAACCAAACAAAATAAACTAAAAAAACGTAATGCAAAAAGAAAATGATACCTAAACTATTACCTTGGGTTGCCTCCCAAGCAGCGCCTTTGGTTACCGTCGTTGGCTCGACGTTATGACCCCCTAATGATCCTCAGCATTTGGTTCAGTGAGAACCAACTCATCACCGTCCTGTTTGAAAAAACTCTCATAATAGGTGAAGGTTCGATAAAGTAAAACAAAGTAATATAGAAATACTCTAGAAAGGGGGTTGAATAGAGTATGCCGGTTTTTCGCAGATAGTCACAAGACTTTTGAAGCTCGTGCAAAACCCTTTGAGATTAGACTTAGTCTTTTCTCTGAAAACCTGAATCACAAAGTTAAACAATCGAACCAAGTGCGGAAATAAGGTAAAGCAGTAAATAAAGGACTCGATGAATTGTTTACGAGGTTCAGCACGAACTTGGCCTACGTCCCCGCCTAGGGTTCTTCAACAACCCTAGGATTCAACCGGCTTTTATTGATTCACAAGACTTAGGATCCTAGTAGCTTCCCGAGAAGCCTCTCTCCTATACAATTACAATCTAGTCAACTCACGTTCCCTTGGAGTCCTAGACCAATATAGAAGAGCCCCACATCTCTATGCTATCTAGTACAATCCTCTTAAACTTAGTCAATCAATCGCCTAGTGTTCACTTCCTAAGTTACAAACTCTCGAGTATAATACTATAACTGAATATGTCCTATAAGCTCACTGTGTAACTCTCAAATGCTTTGAAATGAAATAACAGACTCTTAGGACCAGCAGAGAGCACACGAAGACAGATTTCTCTTGAAGGCTTGGAGTGTATGAAAAGCTCGTGTTCAATCTATGTCTCCTATGTCGTCATCTTCCTTTTCTTTATAATGAGACAAATCGGCGCCTAAGGATCTTCACCAACGGCTAGTCTAGATCATGGCTTGAGCTAGATCTTCTATCTTTGGAAACTTCGAAGGCTTCTATCTTTCCGATTTGAATCTTCTCAAATTGCACCATAAGAAAGGAAATAATATTCGAAAATTCTTCCTGAAAGGTTAGTTATATATAATAATATAATGGAAGCATATAATAACATAAAATAATATTTCGAACATAATATCATATAGAACAGGTTTTGTATTTCATCAACACTGTTAAAGCTTTAAGACCTTTGACAGAAACAGACTGTCAAAGCCTTTGAAACTTATTCCGATTTTCATCAAGGGAGTGGAGTTATCAATCCCCCCCTTGATGAAAGACAAAACTTGTGCATCCCTGCAACTTAGTCAAGCATATATAATATACGTGAAATCGGACTAATTACCTGCATGTGTTAGTCAAATGTTGGATCAAACATTTAAAGTATGAAAAGCCATCCAACTGAAAACCAAAAATCAAAAACCAAGGTCTTCCAAGACCTTCACAGCAAAAAGTTTTCAAGTCTAAACCACAGATCACCTCCCCCTTTTTGTCTTTCAACAAAGGGAGGAGGTAAAATAGACACCAAAAGTTTTGAAACAGTTTCCAAAAACAAGCAAAGTTTCAGATTCAGGGATAGGATAGGGTAGGATAGGGTTAAGCTTCGTCGTCCGGAGCATCATCAGCGAGCCTTGTCCACAGACCTTGCAGCAGCTTGGTTATCCCGCTCATCTCCATCATGAACTCCTTGTGCAGCTCCTTGATATCCAGACGAACTTCCTCCAAGCCCAACTCCAGGTTGTCTATGCGCTCATCAATAGCTGAGGCGTTGGGAAGAGCTTTTGAAGGAGAGGCAAGACTCAAAGTCTCTTGGGGAGACCGAGTGATGCCTATCTTTTCAAGGCTCTTGGAGTCGAACTCACCCATATGATGCTGTTGTTCTTCATTTTTTAAATCGATTCCAGAAGCTTTGAAGATTTGGGTCAAAAGGGTGGAAAAGGGGAGGGGAGTTCCTTTCCTGGCTTTTCTTGTGTGAGCCATGGATCCTAAAATGGTGTTGGCCAGATCAAGATCAAGGCCATTGAGGATTCGGTAAAGAATGACCATGGAATTATCGGTAAGGAGCGAGCCAGAGTAAAGACGGGGTAAGAGACAACGAACAATGATATTAAATATAATTTTTGCCTCTAGGGTAAGGGATGAGTGGGTGAGCTGCTTTGAGGTGTTGTTAGATGCTTCGGGTAGGAGGTATTTGGATCGGGCAAGGATAATACAGTTTTCTTTAGAGGGGTGTACTTCAGAGGGTGGACCGGGGCTAGGTAGGCCAAGGAAATCTGCAAAGTCAATGGAGTTGAAAGAGATTCTAACTCCCTTGACAACAGATTCCAAAGACCAACCATTGGCATCGTGTTTGGCTTTTAGGTTTATGTAGAACAGGCGGTTTAGTTGGGGATAATAGACGGTTTCAATATTGAGAAGGGTCCAAGCTGGGGATTTTTTTAGAAGTGCAATGCAAGGTAACTTCCTTGTTTTGGTAAATAAAGAGCGGCCATTCCGGGGTTTAAACCGGGGACCCATGGGTACTACCCACAAGTCCTTTGGAGACGGGGGAGGAGAAGAAGGAGAAGGAGAGGCAACATGTTCTGGCTCCTCTTCCTCCTCGTCCTCAAACCCCGAGTCCTCAGCGGACCCTGCGCCGTCTCCATCAGCTTCCTCGTCCTCTCCATATCCGTCTTGCTCCTCGTCCTCTTCCTCAGGCTCCTCTTCAGAAGGAACCTCCTTAGCCTCGACTTCCTTTCGGATTCTCTCAGCCTCCTCCTCGACAAGCTTCCTTGCCTGCTCGGCCTCTTCTTCGACCTTCTTCTTCCTTAAAGCTTCCTCTTCGGCTTCCTTGGCTGCATCCCTTTCCAGAATGGCGTCGAGATCCTCTTCTTCGTCTTCCTCGTCCACCTCCTCAGTGATGACCTTCTTTTTCCCTTTCTGCTTCGCACTGAGAGGCTTCATAGCAGAGCGTTTTTTAGAGCCCTTGGTAACAGTAGACGTGCTCTCAGCGATGGTGCTCTAGACAACAGCAGAGACGATGGCTTGAGGAGTGGGTTCAGGTGTGGGGGAGGTAGCAGTGACCTGCCGTCCCTTGGGGGTGGCGCTAAGTATTTTGGGTGTGGAAGCTTTCTTTGATTTGGGAGCCATGGAGGTAATCGGCTAGGGTTTTTAGAACAGTTTGGTAGGTTGAAGAAAGAGAATTCGGAGGGTTTTGGATAAGTCTGAGTTTGTGAGGGAATCGGGTACAGAATTGGGTTTAAGTAGAGTGAGGTGATGGAGTGATTAGACGGGTTTAGAGTTCCAAGGATAGTAATCATAACATTGCCAATTTCAAAAAATTCCAATTCAAAATTCAAATCCTATTCTTAACCCAAAATAAGAGGGAAAAATATCCGAAATTATTTTGTTCCAAAAATATCTCAACGGGTAGAAATATGTGATAAATGGAATTTTAAAAATCGATAAAAATATACTTGATTAAATATCTAAAAAGATATTAACCAAATATATGTGATCCGATATAGGTACTCTGCCATTCAGTTCACAAACATTGACATAATTCTCAAAGGTCTTGACACTAAGTAGAGTTTATCTTTCGTAAAGGGAAAGCTCCCCCTACGAAAGTGCATCCTTGTTAAGCATCCCAATCTCATGTCTAATGAAGGTGAACATGTCCTCTGCCAAAGGCTTAGTAAAAATGTCAGCCCATTGATAATCAGTTGAAATAAACGAAATAGACACATCACCTTTTTCGACATAGTCTCTAATGAAATGATGTCTTACATCAATATGTTTGGTCCTTGAATGCTGAACATGATTCTTTGTAATGGAGATGGCAGTTGTATTGTCACATTTAATGGGAATGCCTTTGAGGTTGATGCCAAGATCTCGCATTTGTTGAGCTATCCAAAGGATTTGGGATCAGCATGCTCCAGCTGCTATGTATTCGGCTTCTGCAGTGGATAGGGCAACTGAGTTTTATTTCTTAGAATGCCAACTGATCAAAGATGCTCCTAAGAATTGGCAACATCCCAATTAATGTGAAATCCTTTTGCTTTGGGTACCATAGTCCAAGCTCCTTAGTGCCATTGAGATATCGAAAGATCCTCTTCACAACCAGGAGGTGAGATTCTTTAGGATCAGCTTGAAACCTAGCACACATGCAAACACTAAACATGCTGCCAGGTCTACTAGCTGTAAGATATAGTAAAGATCCAATCATTCCTCGATACTCCTTTTGATTGACACTCTACACAGTCTTGTCTTGATCTAGAGATAATGTTGAGCTCATGGGAGTCTTGGTTGCTTTGGATTGATCCATCTTGAATTTCTTCAAGAGATCCTTAGTATACTTGCTTTGGTTGACAAAGATCCCTTTCTTGGATTGATGAACTTGTAATCCCAAAAAGAAGTTGAGTTCACCCATCAAGCTCATCTCAAATTCACTGCACATAATGTCAGAAAATTCCTTGCACAAAGATGTGTTATTAGCACCAAATAATATATCATCAACATAAATTTGAATAACCAAAATGTCATTTCCTTTGATCTTGATAAAAAAGAGTCTTGTCGATCAACTCCTTTTTAAAATCATTTTCTAAAAGATATTTTGACAAGCGCTCATACCAAGCTCTTGGGGCTTGTTTCAAACCATAAAGCGCTTTGTCAAGTTTATAAACATGATTAGGAAATTCCAAACTTTCAAAACCTGGGAGTTGAGCCACATATACTTCTTCCTCTAGGAAACCATTAAGAAAAGCACACTTGACATCCATTTGATATAACTTTATGCTCATAAAAGATGCAAATGCTAATAAAATGCGAATGGCTTCAAGCCTGGCTACGGGAGCAAAGGTCTCCTCATAGTCAATACCTTCCTCTTGATTGTAGCCTTGAGCAACAAGCCTTACCTTGTTCCTCATGATCTTACCATTCTCATCTAGCTTGTTTGGAAATACCCATCGTGTTCCAATGACTGATTGATGCTTTGGCCTAGGCTTCAAGGTCCAGACTTTATTTCTTTCAAATTCGTTAAGCTCACTTTGCATAGCAATGATCCAATCTGGCTCTTGAAGGGCCTCATCTACCTTCTTCGGTTCAATAAGAGAAACAAATGCGTGAAAAGCACAAAGATCTTTAAGTTTAGAACGAGTTTGAACACTAGAGGTAGGGTCAGAAATGATATCCTTTAATGAGTGTGATGAGGAGTATTTGAATTTCCTTTTGCTAGTCTCACCTCCTTGATTCGTCACACCAGTAGGATTGATTTGTGATACATCTGACTCCGTGGTCCTGTTAGGTTCAGTTACAGCAGTTTCTGACGTTTCAACACTTTTGGATTGGACACCAAGGGCTTTGGACGAATCTTCAACACCTTGGGCCAATTCTTCAGTGTTGAGAATCTGTTCCTTCCTTTTTGACGTTTCAACACTGTTGGATTGGACACCAAGGGCTTTGGACGAATCTTCAACACCTTGGGCCAATTCTTCAGTGTTGAGAATCTGTTCCTGCATGTTCCTCTTCTCTGTGTTCTTGGTAGCAGCATCATCACCTTCCTCGTTCTCTACATGAATGTTAAGATCTATATCTGCAACACTTTCACTCAAAGAACCGTCATTGCATTCATCAAATATAACATGTATACTTTCTTCAACTAACTGGGTCCTTTTATTGAAGATTCTATAAGCTTTTCTACTAGTGGAGTAGCCAAGAAATATACCTTCATCACTACGCATATCAAATTTCCCAAGGTTATCTTTTCCATTGTTATTAACAAAACAAGTACAGCCAAAGGGTTTAAAATAAGATATAAGTGGTTTGCGGCCTTTGAAAAGTTCATAAGGAGTTTTCTTTAAGATAGAACGAATAAGACAACGATTCAAAATATAGTTAGTTGTGTTAACAGCTTCAGCCCAATAGGTTTTAGGTAATGCATTTTCTAAAAGCATAGTCCTGGCCATATCCTCTAAGGTGCGATTCTTTCGTTCCACAACTATGTTTTGTTGAGGTGTCCTAGGAGCAGAAAAGTTATGGGAGATGCCATATTTAGCACAAAACAAATCAAACTGAAGTTGATCAAACTCCCTACCATGATCACTTCGAATTGACACTATGAGCTCGTTTCTTAAAGTTTGCAACTCCTTACAAAGTTTTGAAAACTCAAATAAGGCCTCTGATTTTTCTTTTAAAAATGCAACCCAAAGTATATCTAGAAAAATCATCAACAACGACAAGCATGTACTTTTTACCATTGGGAGATTTGACTCGCATAGGACCACATAAATCCATATGTAAAAGTTCAAGGGATCTAGAAGAACTTACAACTTTTTTGGGTTTGAAAGAGCTACGTGTTTGTTTACCTCGTGTGCATGCATTGCACATATCAATACCTTTGAAGTCCATCTCAGGTAGCCCTTTTACAAGCCCTTTGGACACAAGCTTTTGTAGTGTATGTGGACTCACATGAACGAGTCTCCTGTGCCAGAGCTTTGGATCGTCTATCAAAGACTTTAGACAGGTTAAGCTTCCTTGTGCCACTTGATCAACATTTACAGCGTATATATTGTTGTAACGATATGCAATAAATATAACTTCACATGTATCTTCTCTACACACTAGACATCTTTTCTTGTTAAATCTGACATTGTTGCCACTATCACATAATTGAGAAACACTAAGCAAATTATACTTTAAACCATTCACAAGATAGACATTTTTAATACTATGGTTGGAATCACTCCCAACGCTACCAATACCAACGATGTCACATTTTCCTTTGTCACCAAGAGTGATTGTTCCTGTGGATTGCTCCTTTAGATCATGAAAGAGAGAACTCTTCCAACTCATATGCCTCGAGCCTCCACTATCAATAATCCATTTGTGCTCCTCTACCTTGGTGATCTCCTGCAAAACAAATATCAACCTTTGTGGATAGACCAATAAGCAAATTTGGATCCATTATTAGGATAAACCATATTTGGTAAAATAGTGCCTTTTGGGACCCAAACTTGGGTTATCCGTTCTTTTCTCAAATGAACAGGAAATGTATTTCGAATGATATATGGATCCTTTCTTCTATAGGGGCAGGTCTCTTTTACATGTCCCTTTCTAGCACAGTGGTGACATATAGGAGAGGTTCTGCTTCCTTTTGCCTTCACAAATGTGGTAATGTGCTGCTTCTTTAAAAACCTTGGATTGTAACCAATACTACTTTTGTTTAGAGAACTTTGTTGCTCACCCAACATCCTATCAAGAGTGCCTTTGGATTTGGTAAAACTTATGAGGGCTGTCTGTTGGTCTTGAATCTTATTATTAAGGGAGATCTTCTCGTTCTCTAACTCATGATGCTCATTTCTTAGAGAGGAGAGATCTTGCTTGAGTTCAGATTTCTCTGAGTCAAGCGTCTTGACTTTAATGTCAAGACCTGAATAAGAAGCTTCAAGACTTTTGACCCTCATAGACAGATCCTCAATAGTTCTTTCTTGGTCCACAGTTCTCTTAATAAGAGTGTTAGTCTGGGCAGTAAGTTTCTCTTCATTGGCAATCATATTAGAAAGAAATTCCGATAATACCTCTTTTGGACTTGCCATAAGTTCTCTTACAGTTACCTCAAGCTTCTCATCGTAGGATTCATCTTCTGAGGCCATAAGACAAACATTGGCTTTCTCATCATCGGAGTCAGAGTCAGAATCGCTCCAAGTCGCCACCATGGCCTTATTTTTCCATTTATCACCCTTCTTGGACTGGCTCTTTGTCTTTTGAGGGCAATCCTTCACAAGATGATCTGTTTCACCACATTCAAAACAAGACAAAGGTTTAGTCTTCTTATCATACTTGTTGTATTGAGACTTACCTCGAAATTTAGAAGACTCTGATCCATCTTGAGGATTCGAGCAAGGCCTCCTGTGATAAGAGCAAAAGGATCATCCTCATCTTCGGAATCATATCCATCTTTAGGCTCATCCTTCTTAGACTTGAGCGCTAAGTTCTTGGTGCTTGTTGAAAGTTCTCCATCGTCTTCATTAAGGATCATCTCGTGAGTGATCAGCTTCCCAAGCAGGTCATCAAGAGGTAGAGTGGTGAGGTCTTGTGCTTCCTCTATGGTTGTTACTTTAGGACCCCATTTTTCTTTTCGGAGGCAACTCAGTATCTTTCTCACTTTCTCAACGTTTGTAAAGCTCTTGCCGAAAGAGTCAAGGTTGTTGGTGATTTCTGTGAATCGTGTGAACATGGCTTTGATTGACTCATCAGACTTCATTTTGAAAAGCTCATACTTTCGAAGGAAGATGCTGATCTTGGTGTCTTTCACTTGGCTAGTTCCCTCATAGGTGACGACCAGCTTGTCCCAAATCTCTTTAGCTGACCTACAAGATGAAATACGGTTAAACTCATCAGTGCTAAAACCACAATAAAGTAAGTTAATGGCCCTGTAGTTTTTGGAGACGTGTTCAAGATCCGCTTGGATGTATTCAGACTCCTTCTTTGCGACTTTGGTTCCATTTGGTCCGTCTTTCTATGGAATCTTCGGACCATTCTCTATAATGTTCCAAAGTTCCAGATCTTGATCTATAATGAACATCTTCATCAAAGATCTCCAGTGGACAAAGTTATTTCCTACAAAGAGTGGTGGTCTGCTGGTAGACCTTTCCTGTGCAAATCCTCCGCTTGCTTCACCAGACATGATCGAAAACTCACAAGATTGTTAGATTAGAAGCAGTGAGTAAAGCTCTTATACCAATTGAAGGTTCGATAAAGTAAAACAAAGTAATATAGTCTTTTCTCTGAAAACCTTAATCACAAAGTTAAACAATCGAACCAAGTGCGGAAATAAGGTAAAGCAGTAAATAAAGGACTCGATGAATTGTTTACGAGGTTCAGCACGAACTTGGCCTACGTCCCCGCCTAGGGTTCTTCCACAACCCTAGGATTCAACGGACTTTTATTGATTCACAAGACTTAGGATCCTAGTAGCTTCCTGAGAAGCCTCTCTCCTATACAATTGCAATCCAGTCAACTCACGTTCTCTTGGAGTCCTAGACCAATCTAGAAGAGCCCCACCTCTCTATGTTATCTAGTACAATCCTCTTACACTTAGTGAATCAATCGCCTAGTATTCACTTCCTGAGTTACAAACTCTCGAGTATAACACTATAACTTAATATATCCTATAAGCTCACTGTGTAACTCTCAAATGCTTTGAAATGAAATAACAAACTCTTAGGACCAGCAGAGAGCACACGAAGACAGATTTCTCTTGAAGGCTTGGAGTGTATGAAAAGCTCGTGTTCAATGTATGTCTCCTCTGTCTTCATCTTCCTTTTCTTTATATTGAGAGAAATCGGCGCCTAAGGATCTTCACCAACGGCTACTGTAGATCATGTCTTGAGCTGGATCTTCTATCTTTGGAAACTTCGAAG
Organism: Persicaria tinctoria; assembly: GCA_037127255.1. NCBI lineage: Eukaryota > Viridiplantae > Streptophyta > Magnoliopsida > Caryophyllales > Polygonaceae > Persicaria > Persicaria tinctoria. Next base: position 39,639,790 of record JBANSL010000001.1, on the reverse strand, counting down.
GCCATAATCTTTCCGATTTGAATCTTCTCAAATTGCACCATGAGGAAGGAAATAATATTCGAAAATACTTCCTGAAAGGTTAGTTATATATAATAATATAATGGAAGCATATAATAACATAAAATAATATTTCGAACATAATATCATATAGAACAGGTTTTGTATTTCCTGAATAGGTAAATATATAGATATGGTGGTTAAACCAAAGTAACAAGAGGTGAGACCAAACAAAGGGTCTCACGAAAAAAGGAGTAACGAAACACATATGACCTTTCTCCCACTATACCTCCACTATCAACTCCCTAACCCAGAAGTAATGTCCGAACATGGAGAAAACTAAGCCCACCTAAATTTAAACTCATTCATTCCCATCTTCTAGCAATAAATGAGAATAAAAAAGAGGGCCTAGTTACTCGGACATCACTAGCAACATAAAAGGATCTCACCCAATTTAACTACACATATCGGCCCTACTAAGGCATGCCCACAAAATGACCCACTTTAGTTATAATATGCCCAGAATTGTCATGGGCACCACCGATGACAGCAAAACAGAATGGAGCAAACACAATTGCAACACCAAAACTTCTTCAAGCCTGCCGCACTAAGCGCCTAGCTGAACAAACAGTCCGACCTCCTCCATCAAATCCCAGCAACAGCCACCGGCAGGTAGAGAGATCAACCAGGCTGATATAGCCCATCATCGTCCAAGCTCTCAGCATCCTCATCAATTTCCGAGAGTTGCGCGAAGTACTTCGCAACCTTATCCCCCGTCGACGGATCTTTGATAGCGGAAAGGGCGTTGTAGAGCTCATCCATGGTCAAGGAGACACGGATGTCCCCGTGGATACGATTCGTCGTACCTCTTTACAAGTAACTGCCTTTCTTGATGCCTCCCACGGTCTGCCATCGCTTCGGAGCTGGTGTTTGGTAACCACTCACCCTCATTCTCCCATCCCTCGTGGTAGATAGCCCCGATTCTTCCGCCCAGGCCGTAGCTACAAGCGCAGCACAAACCTTCGATGAAACAGGGTCCGCCTTGAGTTCAGCGTCACTCGTGTCCTCCAAAGAGGAAGGTTGCACCCTTTGGGTATTAGGAGACTTAGATACATCATTCGCAAGCTTAACTTCCTCCTGTGTGCTATCCGTTTGTGTTCCTGCACATTTCACCTCAATCGTGCACTTATCCTCTGTCATACCAGGAAGGTTTACATCAGCAGCAACAGACGAATGAAGAGCACAGCGAGCACAGGTCGTCCAGCCCGAGTCTCCAGCTTCTGCGCTTACAGCTCCTTGCTCATGATCCTCAGTTTGAACACCCATCGACACTACAACAGCCTTTACTGGTGGCTGAACAGCATCACAAGGACGTACTCCTATATCCTTAGTCACTAAAAGCTTCGACAGAGAAGGGTTTCCAGTACCCACATTGATCATGATTTAGCACAACATTGGATTCAACTTTTCCACCCACACACTCGTCAATACCAGTTCTCGGACATGAACTGTCGACATGCCCAAAACAATTGCACTTTGTACAGCTCTAGGGTAACCATTCAAAGTTAATTTTCAGTGCACATTCCACTCCCTTACCACTCACTAGTTTCACAAATTTTCTTCTTGTTTGTTCCACATTTACCTCGACAAGCATCCTAGCAAACGAGAGCATCTCATTTGACGTTGTATACTCATCAATGCGTAGAGGGGAGCCAATCCCACTACCAATTAAACTCAACATGGAATTTGAGCAGAAAATTAGAGGAGGATCAAGAATTCTAACCCAAATCGGCACTGAATCAAAAAAGTTCCAATCCATTGGAGCACCAGGGATCCACTGCTTTAGGAGGAGAGGGGAAGAACCGATCGACCAGGGTCCATGCTCAAGGACCCAGTTAATGTCTGCAACAGATTCGAAGCGTATCACCAGCAGGCCAGACTGTTTGATAAAAAACCTAGGCTTTCGAACTCTCCAGGCACGAGCGAAAAACTCAGCGATAGCACCTCCGGATATCGTCGGCCCCATGAAAGCGCCTAGAAGGGTAGCAGCCCAGGCATCCCCAGACTCAGCAACATCCTCGCAATTGTAATGAATATAGTCCCCCTCAACATGAGGGAGAAACTTGAGCCGCTCAGCAATCGCCCCCCTTCCGGGTCCCCTAGTAACCTTGGCGAACGACCTAGCCCCACGCACAGGGACCAATTGGGAACCCCCAGGTGGCCGGACATTACCTGTCATCGAAGAGAAGTCGGGATTCGGACCCCTCATCCCCTCCATAGCAGACACAAGAGAAGATGTCGCCGTATGGGGCTCGGGAAGCCGAGGACCAGATGATGAAGCCTTCTCCGTACCTTTCCCATCCTAACCTACCTTATCGGTTTCTTCATCCCCTTACTTCGACAGATTTTGAGGAACCACCTCCGACCTAAACAACGTCGAACGAAGTTCCTGCTCAATTTTCTTCTTTTCCTGAAAACCCAACCCAGATCCAGATCCACTTGCCTTCCCCTTCTTTTTGGCCATCGCTGATTTCAAAGCTTGATGGCCGCCGTGAGGGTGCACCGACGACGGCACACAACCTGGGAAACCCTAAATCACCCTAAAACGCTGGGCCTAATCCGTTCGTTCACACGATTACAGGTTTTGTATTTCATCAACACTGTTAAAGCTTCAAGACCTTTGACAAAAACAGATTGTCAAAGCCTTTGAAACTTATTCCGATTTTCATCAAGGGAGTGGAGTTATCAATAGGGTTTAACTCTATGACCATTTACCTTGAAGATGTCTCCATTCCTCTCATTTAGTAGCTCTACTGCCCCATGAGAAAAGACATTAGTAATCACATATGGTCCTGTCCATCTAGAACGAAGCTTACCTGGGAAGAGTTGTAGGCGCGATTGAAATAGAAGAACATTTTCCCCAAATTTGAGGTCCTTCCGCAAGATATGTTTATCGTGCCATGTCTTTGTCTTCTCCTTATAGGTTACGGAGTTATCATAGGCATTCAGTCTCCACTCTTCCAACTTCTGCAGCTATTGTTTCCTGAACTCCCCAACTTCATCAATCTGCATGTTGCACTGCTTTACCGCCCAATATGCTTTATGTTCAAGCTCGACAGGAAGATGGCAAGCCTTTCCATAGACTAATCTAAATGGAGACATCCCAATGGGAGTCTTGTAAGCCGTTCGATAAGCCCATAGAGCATCATCAAGTCGGACACTCCAATCCTTCCTGTTTGGGGCAACAGTCTTCTCTAAGATAGTCTTTATCTCGCAATTAGACACCTCAGCTTTCCCATTGGTCTAGGGGTGGTATGCAATAGACACCCTCTGAGTCACATGATATTTCTTTAAGAGCGCACTCACAGTCTTGTTGCAGAAATGGGTCCCTTTATCACTGATTAGTGTTTTTGGAACTCCAAATCTAGAGAATAGCTCCTTGAAGAAACTTGCAAGTACTTTTGAATCATCAGTTCTGGTGGCCTTTGCCTCCACCCATTTGGAGACGTAGTCCACCGCAAGCAAAATATATAAGTTTCCAAAGGAGTTAGGGAATGGTCCCATGAAGTCAATGCACCAAACATCAAAAAATTCACAAAATATCATGCAAGTTTGTGGCATCTCATTCCTCTTAGAAAGATTCCCAACTCTCTTACAGCGATCGCAAGATTTGCAAAAAGCATAAGAATCACGAAATAAATGTGGCCAAAAGAATCCTGCATCAAGTACCTTCCTAGCTGTCTTTTGTGCACCAAAAGACACAAGCTGAGCACCAAAAGAATTTGGAGACGCAAATTATCCAATTGGTTCAATCGCTGAGCGAAATGCAACCGAAGGACTCAGGAAAGCTACCATCTCAAACGGTGGTGAACCCCAAGGAGAACGTCAGCGCTATGACGCTAAGAAGTGGTAAGGAACTGATTACCACTCCCCATAATGATGCTAACATAGAGGATTTTGAAATAGATGCGAACGAGGAAGAAGAAGAGGTTCGCAATCGTCCGCCGCCCCGCGGCACCCTTGAGCCGCCCCGCGGCCAAGGCGATTCTGACGATGCAGAAATCGCCGGGCCGCCCCGCGGCCCCTCTTGTGACTCAACTGACGGGTATGTTTGACCCGATTTCCCTCCTCTAAATTCTTTAAAACCTATTCCTCCCTTTCCTGAAGCGCTCAGAGACATAAAAATACCAGACAATGACAAAGAGATCTTTAAGACGTTCAGTAAGTGGGAGGTAAACATCCCCTTACTCAATCTGATTAAAAGTATTCCTCGTTATGCCAAATTTCTCAAGCAACTTTGCACAATAAAGAGGAATCAAAAGTTGAAGGGGAAGCAGAAAATTAAGGTAAGCGAACATGTGTCTGTTGTGTTTCAAAAGTGTATGCCTAAGAAATGTAGCGACCTTTGCATGTTCACAATCCCATGTGTAATGGGTGAAACTAAGTTTGATAAAGCTTTGTTAGACTTGTGTGCATCTATTAATGTTCTACCTTATTCTCTGTATGAATCATTGGGTTTAGGACATTTGCATGAGACTAGAGTGGTGATCCAATTAGCGGACAGATCAAATGCTTTTCCTAGAGGCATAGTTAAGGATGTTTTAGTTATGGTTGACAATTTGATCTTTCCTACTGATTTCTTTGTCTTGGACATGGAGCATGGTAACCAAGAGGCTCCTATTCTCCTAGGAAGGCCCTTTTTAAAGACTGCTAGAACAAAAATTGATGTGTATTCTGGTTCTTTGACTATGGAATTCGATGGTGAGAAGTGTCCACCACATTCTGTGCAGGGGGGGAAATGACAAAAATTAAGGACAAATTGTACCTCATTGTCGGGAAGACACCGGGATCGACCAATGGTTCCATAGGTACGGGTCATCCCAAACGTAGAAACGAGCATCGTGAAGTATCTTGTCCTTCTGAGCCTTTGAAAAGTTGGGTGGAAACTCTTCCAACACTAAGAAGTTGACCAAGTTAGCAAACCAAGGGCGTGGAAGAGAACTCACCTTGAGGAGAGATTCGAGTTCAGATTCTGCAGAGGCCGCGGGGCGGCCAGGGCTGGCCGCGGGGCGGCCGACGATTGCGAAGGAAGTCTTCTCCGAGGATTCGGCCACGGGGCGGCTAGCGATTGCGAAGACTTGTAACAACTCTTCGTCAGGGAAGCTCCCTAATACGCCTTCTTGTCCTTTCCCCCCCTGCACAATACGACTTAGATGGTCAGCAACCAGGTTCTCAGCACCCTTTTTGTCCCTGATTTCAATGTCAGACTCGCTTAAAAGCAAGATCCATCTAATCAGTCTTGGCTTGACCTCTATCTTCTTCAAAAGGTAACGAAGTGCTGCATGATCAGTATACACAATAACTTTGGTACCAAGCAAATAAGATCTAAATTTCTCAAGTACCAAAACTACAGCAAAAAGTTCCTTTTCTGTGGTTGAGTAATTCCTTTGAGCTCCATTCAGAGTCATAGATGCATAGTATATGACATGAGAGCTTCTCCCTTCTTTTTGTCTAAGCACAACTCCGACAGCGTAGTCACTGGCGTCACACATCAATTCGAACGGCTGAGACCAATTTGGTGCTTGTATGATTGGTGCACTAGTAAGACAAGTCTTTAACTCATCAAACGTCGTTCTGCACTTCTCATCAAAAGCAAATGTGACCTCCTTCTTCAGCAGCTCGCACAAGGGTGAGGTGATTTTTGATAAGTCCTTAATGAACATGCGGTAGAATCCTTCATGGCCTAAAAAGGAACGCACTTCACGCACATTAGTAGGATAAGGCAATGATTGAATGATGTCAATCTTTGCCTTATCAACCTCAATCCCTTTATGGGAGACAATGTGACCCAAAACAATGCCTTCCTAAACCATAAAGTGACACTTTTCTGAATTGAGCACTAAGTTAGTGTCAGCACATCTTCTAAGCACAAGTGCCAAATGGTTGAGGCAGGGTTTCTTCGGGAAAATCGCTGGGAAGTTCTGGAAGGATATGGGAGCTGGAAAACAGATGAGGCAGTACTTTGCGGATCTCCGACCTGCATCTCGACAGGACGAAGTACACTTCAATGATGAAAGAAAGAACCTAATCGAAGATCCGAATGAGCAAAGACAAGGGGTACGTCATGACAAGGAGCATAGCTCCTCCAGGAGAGACGAAGGACGCCGCGACTACGGCCGCCCTCATCACGGTCCTGAGGACCCAAGAGAAGAACAGTATGCGGAACGCCAGAGGGGCCTTCGGCAAGCTCAGAGGGAGGAATATCCACGACGACAGGGAGATCGGAATGAGCAACCGCGTTATCCCCCATATAACCACGGTAGGGGATTGGGCAGGAGATGGCGAGGTGGCCGAAGGGGCAGGGCCCAGCCAGCACAGCGCTCGGTCAACCAAGAACCTAGAAATGAAGCCCACCATGAGAAAACTCGGACCAACCGGATCCCTGAACCCGAAGGTTTCATCGATACCTTGGCGGGGAGACCGTCTCTTTCAGGGGCTAGCCGACAAGATAGGAAGAACTATGAAAGAGAGGCAAAGCAGCCCTCCTCCTCGGCAAGCCAACGGATCGCCTCGCAGAGCCATGCGGTGCTAATTTTTGCCGCAAGAGACGCCGAAGGTGTCCGCATGCCACACGCGGACACACTGGTTATCCACACCCAAATCGCTACCAAGACTGTCCGGAGGGTCTTCATAGATACTGGCTCGTTCATGGACATCCTGTTCTGGGAAGCTTTCTCCCATATAGGTATATCCGCTTCGGCTTTGAAGCCCTACCACGGGACCCTGGTGATGTTTTCTGGGGATGAGGTGCAGATGGTTGGTACCATAGAATTGATGGTAGTACTGGGCACGACTCCCAGACGCCGAATAGAGAACATAGTGTTCATAGTGGTCAGGATACCGACAACTTACAACGCGCTCCTTGGTAGGGTGTCTCTCTACAAGTTCCAAATGGTGGTGTCCATATACCATTTCAAAGGGAAGTTCCCAATACCAGGAGGAGGAACAGGAGAAGTTTGTGGCCAGCAACCTGAGAATAGAAGTTGTTATATGACTTCTCTCCAAAAAAAGGAAGAAGTGATGTGTCTCTATGAAACTACACAGAGTGAGGTTGGGGGAACGAGTGAAGGCCTCCAGGAGGGGGATGAAAGGCCTGGAAACCCGGAAGGCAGGATTCAAGAAGCTGACCTTGAGGACGGTCCATCTACCTTTCTCCAACCCTGAAGAAAGAATTTACATGGGCCAGGCTGTGAGAGCGGACGAGAGGGAACGGGTCCTGAACATCATCTAACAGTCCCGCGACATGTTTGCATGGTCACCCAAAGACCTCCTAGGGGTCCCTGCGTCCATAGGCATCCACACTCTTCAGATTCGCCATGACGCTCAACCCATAGCTCAGAAGAAGAGGAAGATGGCTCCCGAGCGGTCTTAGGCATCCACACTACTAGAAGCTGGTTTTATAGAACCAGTAGAAGATTCTGATTGGCTTTCAAATGTCGTCCTAGTAAAGAAGGCAAACGGGGAGTGGAGAATGTGCGTGGATTTCTCCGATTTGAACAAATCGTGCCCGAAAGATAGTTATCCCCTACCTTCAATTGATGAGTTGGTAGACATCACCGCAGGGAATGAAGCCTTGAGCTTCTTGGATGCCTACTCCGGGTTCAATCAGATTCGCATGGACCCGATGGACAAAAAAGCGACCACGTTCATCACCAATCAGGGGATCTTCTGCTACAAAGTGATGCCTTTTGGCCTACGAAATCCTAGGGCCACCTTCCAGAGGACCGTTGACAAAATCTTCCGAAGGCAACTTACAAAAAATGTATCAATCTACGTGGATGACATAGTGGTACGGAGCCGCAAAGCAGAAAATCATGCAGTAGACCTCCAATAAACCTTCGACTCTCTAAGGCGAGGTTGACTAAACTTAAATGCAGAAAAATGTGTGTTTGGTGTCGACTCTGGAAAGTTTCTAGGTTTCATGGTTAGCCAACGGGGGATAGATGTGAACTCATCAAGGATTACCGCTATCCAGAAATTGCGACCGCCACGTACGATCAAAGAAGTACAGTCCTTGAATGGCGCAGTGAACTACATGGGGCGCTTCTGCTCGTGCTTGGCCGACAAGTCGTTGCCTTTCTTCGCACTGTTAAAGAAGAAGGGGCCAATACAGTGGCCCCCAGAACTTTATCACGCCTTTGAGGATCTAAAGGCCTTTCTGCACCATTTACCCACTCTGCACCAACCACAGGGAGCAGAGAGTCTACAGCTCTACTTCGCAACCAAGGGCACTACCATCAGTGCGGTTCTCACCAGAGAAGGCCAGTACCCCGTGTACTACGTAAGCAGAGTGCTACATGATGCGGAGACCAGATATGCACCAGTAGAGAAGATAATACTCTGTCTAATCTTCGCGGCTAGGAGACTCCGGCCATACTTTCAAGATCATGGGATTGAAGTATTCACAGACTTGCCGCTGAGGCAGATCCTCCATTCACCCAGCTTGTCGAGACGAATGACCAAGTGGGTTGTAGAACTCTCGGAGTTCGAGATAAGCTACTGTTGTGAGCGGAATCTGCCATGTTTTACAGTAACTTTTATATCGATTTCTGTATACATTGCATGCATTTGGGTTAAGATAGTACAGAATCTGTGTAGTTTATGTTTATTTGCCAAATTATGGAATCTACACCAGTTTCTATTTAAATCGCAGAAATCGAGGCATTTACAGCAATTCTACAGAAGGTCGGAAATGCTCGGAAAACCACTACAGAAGTCCAAGGTCAAAGCAGCGGAACAAGTCTGAGAGCCAAGGCTACTCGATCTCGAGTAGGCCTGGTCGACATAGACGAGCCATGGCCGAGCAGCCTTGGTCGAGCACACCCTGATCGAGCAAAGCCAGACACCCAGACTCCGGACCCTACTCGACCTAGACAAGCACTAGTCTAGGTCGACGAAACCCAGACGCCCACATCCGGAGTCGACAAGGAGAAGCTGTCCGAGGACGAAGCCGAAGACGACCAGGAGACTCGCTGCAGCGGAAAGGACCAGTCGCTGCCGCGGATCAAGCCACTCGCTGCCAGCGGAAGAGCCAGCTCGCGAAAGCGGAAGCAACACCCAACTCGACCTCGAGGAGCCCTTGTCGAGGTCGACGAGAGCTTGACTCCTTGTCCGAGCCAGTCGACTAGACTTACCCGAGCAGAGCCAGTCGACAAGACCAACCTTACTCGAGATCGACTAGGCGTGGTCGAGGTCGACAAGCACCCAGGAGCCCAGGTCCGAGCACATCGAGCACCAGCGAGTCGAGACGACTAATCCTACTCGAGGTCGACAAAACCTTGTCGAGGTCGAGTAGAGCCGCTTCCAGAATCTTCTCGACTTGGCTTGTCCGAGTAGGATTGGAGTTCCTTGATGCCGAAGGCGGAAAATTCTATCCAAATCCATCGAAGATCTATCCGATCTATCAAGTCTATCCATCAAAGAGCAAGATCTATCAACATGAAGACATACTACCCTATTTAGAATTATCTTTTTCCTAGTTGATTTATTTCCATTAAGCATTTTATTTATCTTTTAAGCAATTTAGATATAGATAGATATTTTCTTTCCTAGAATAGCTAGGGAATGAAGGCTATAAATAAAGCCTAGGGGCCCCAGTTTTATTCATTCAATTTCAGTTAGATCCAATTTCAGAGAGGGAAGTAGTTAGTTCCATTCAGAGATACAGTTTAGGAGTTCTAAGGTTTTTAGGGTTTTGGCTTACAGCGAAAGTTGATTGCCAGGATTGTAAAGGCTTTTGAATATAGTTTATGCAAGTTTCTTCTATTACATCAATGTCTGTTATTACGATGAGGCGTGAGTAGTCCACCCACTTCTGGGGTTGGGGTGAGCCCGACGGTGGCCATGTGAGGCGATGCGATAAAGGTCAGATCTTTTTGTACGATTCATCTTCTATCCCTATGAGCATGATTCTTTTGCGAGAGTTGAAGGTGATCCTTGTTTGTATTATTGAAGCGAAAGTGATCTTAATGCAACTTGGATTAATTATGTGAAAAAGGTTAGTAACAATTAGGGTTTATGCGAGAGCCTCTATTTACCTATTTGTTAATGACGAACGTTATTTGATGGAAAGCATGATCTTTTATGCCTTTATGTGTTACTTTGCATGGTTATCGTTGTGGTGTTGAAACCCTGGTCTTGGAAGTCTTTTAATATATTGAAGTTTATTTCAGTCAAAAATCTGCGTTTGTCTTTAATTCTGCAATTCTTGTCGAGATCGACGAGACCCTTTGCTTTGTTTCTGTTTTGCTTTGCTTCCTGTCTTTAGTTTGTTCTTTGCTTTTGTTTTAGTTGCCCTTGCCGGGTTTATTTGTTTCTTTTCTTGCTGTGCTTCTGTCTTTCTGCTGCCTGTGAGAATTTACAGCTACCTGAGAACTGCTGACGTGCTTCCTCGTGGATTCGATCCTGACTTTTCTCTTACTACAACGGGAGGAAGTCTTGTATTATTTGCTGAGACAGGGAAGTCAATCTGATCTTTATTTTACATTTATTTCATACTTGACCATCCTCCTGCAACAACAAATTGGCGTCGTTGCTGGGGAAGCAATCAATCGCGCCTTAGGTAGTCAGTTCTCACTGTCTCTTTGAGTGAAATTGCAGGTGTATGCGTCGTTCTGGTCAAACACCTCAGTTTGATAGCTTAGACGAACCGGAGCGCTACCTACACATCCACTCCAAACTCAAAAGGATCATGTCGGCCGCTGAAACACAGGAACAGCTGATCGCTAGGCTTACCAGGGAACTAGCCGCAAGGGATGCCGCTATCAACGCGAAAGATGCCGCTATCGCCGCTGAGAGAGAAGCAAGGGAACAAGCACAGGCTGAGCTTGCCCAGTATCCAACCACGGCAGAGGACTACATGCACCCAACTCTCGTCGTGCCTGAATCGGCGATTCTAATCCCTGAAAACTCTTTTGAAATTCGCACTCAATTTCTTATAGAGCTTAAAAATAATGCCTTTTACGGCAGATTTAATGAGTGCCCTCTTGAACATATTACTAACTTTCATGATATGTGCCGTACTCTTGCAGAAGGTACAACCTTGGAATATGTCAAGATGAAATCTTTCCGTTGGTCGCTTGCTGGGCCTGCACTGAAATGGCTGGAAGGGCTGAAGGCAAGATCACTCACAACCTGGGCCCAAGTAGAGCAAGAGTTTCTGAACAAATTCTTCCCACCTGCCAAAACAGCACATCTCCGCCAGAAAATCACCGCCTTTAAACAGCAGAAAGGGGAACCGCTGGCAAGGGCATGGGAGCGCTACAAGGAACTGCTACGATCTTGCCCTACTCATGGACAGCCACCCTACATCATTCAGGAGATCTTCTTCAACTCTCTTGATCAAGTCACTAAGGACAGAATCAACAATTATACTCGCTACGAGTATCTGACAATGCCGCCAAGTGACGTATGGGGAGTGCTGGAGAAGCTCACTACCTACGACAACAAGTATGGGTCTACTGCAACTTATGAAGAGAACCCATACGCCAGGCCAGCACCATCCATGCCCCTCTATGAGCCATCAAAGGAGATTGATCCAGATGTCAGGGAGCAATACTACAGAGACCAGAATAGGAAGCTCATCAAGCAAGTCAAATATCTCTCTGTCAACCAGCCTTGCATAGAATGCGGATCGCAAAGGCACACCACTCCTGAGTGCCCACACACAGATCAAGTCAGATTGGCAGAGCACCATGAGGATGCAGCTTACGCAGGGGGACCCAATCGCTACCTGGGGGACCAAAGGTTTCAGCAACCACAGTGGAACCAAGGTGTCCCTAGGAATCCCCCGCCCTACAGAGCTCCAGGACATCCAGAAAGGGACTAGAAAAAGGATGATATACAGCTAGTCCTGGAGGAGATACGGAGGAACCACTCAGAAACTAGGCAATCTTTCAACTCCGTCTATACTCAAATGCAAGGTGTCAACTCTAGGCTTGGGGAAATTGATATCTGGCGGAAAACAGTTGATACACAGATTGGTCAGCTAGCAGCGGGAATCCCCAGACAGTCAGGAGCACTCCCTGGATCTTCAGAACCAAATCCTAAGGGAAAGACTGGACACGTCGCCGCTGTGAAACTCAGGAGCGGCCATCAATTACAAGAGCCAGAGGTTGGAAAGCAGCAGAACGACGAAGAACAGCAAGTCGACCTCGACAAGGCCGTAGTCGATCTCGACAAGGCCGTACTCGACCTCGACAAGACTCTCGTCGACCTCGAGGAGAAATTGCCAGAATCTTCGTCTGCGCTGAACAGCAACTCGACTGCACCCAATCCAGTCGATCTCGACGAGACCATTGTCGATGTCGAGGAGCCCTTGGTCGAGAAATCTGCAGCAACTCCGACGTCTGTTCTGGCTCCGACTCAGAAAAAGAAGCTGCCTTTCCCCACAAAATCTCTAAAGGACCCATCGGAGAAAAAGTTTCAGCGCTTCATCAAGATGCTTCAGAAGCTCAACGTCACCATACCCTTCACAGAAGCTCTCAATGAAATGCCATCCTACATCAAGTTCCTGAAGGAGATTCTAAGCAAAAAGCGATCGATGGCAGAAATCACAGAGGAGTGCAGCCATCTGGACATATTGGAGAAGAGGCCGGATCCAGGTAAGTTTGCTATAACTATTGAATTTGGTCCTTACAAAATTAATGCCCTATGTGATCTTGGAGCTAGTGTTAGTATTATGCCTTTAACGATTTGGTCCAAGATAAAGATAGGTGCCCTGGAGCCTGTGGATGCTAGACTTTACATGGCCAACAACACAGTGGTCATTCCAACAGGCATGGTGGAAAATGTCCCAGTACAAGTAGGTAAATTCTTCGTTCCTGCTGATTTCTTAATAGTTGATATGCAAGAAGATCCTGCTTGTCCAATTATTCTAGGGAGTCATTCTTGGCGAAAGTGGATGCCAACATAAGCGTAAGGAAAGGAGTGCTCACCTTCAACATCAGCGATGAGGTAATTGAGTATTCCTTTAATAAAACTGAAAGGCATACAGGTCCAATGGAAGAGGTCAAATCTATCTCGGCTGGCTACATCACCTGCGGGGAACCCAAGGTCAGAAATATGACCCCTGAGGAGATAGAAAAAAGGGACATGGAGGCCCAGGTGGAGGAGATCATGGCAATCCTCAAGGAAAACACGGAGAATCCCATTGACACAGACCAAGGTAAGTCCTTGTGGATTCATTATTTTTCGGATGCCTTGACAGGAGCTAAGTATGGGGTCAAGATCGACCAGGGCTCCTCGACATCGAGTAGAACCCTAGTCGATCTCGACCAGACCAAGGAGACTCCACCAGAGCCGGCTTCGTCGGGTAGCAAACCAGAGGAACAGCCCTACTCGACCTCGAGGAGGCTCGTCGAGATCGACCACCAGAACCCTAAGTCGACTCGGCTTTCCTCGAGCACACCAGCAGAGCCAGGACCAGCCTCGTCGATCTCGACAAGGCTTGTCGAGGTCGACCACAACTGGGAGCCACCAGTCCCTGCTTCCTCGACGCCGCAGCAACCAGGAGTAAAACCCTCGTCGACCTCGACCACCCTAGTCGAGATCGACCACCAGTCGGCACCACCAAACCCTGTTTTCTCGATGAGCAAGCCACCAGGAGCAGAGTCCTTGTCAATGTCGAGTAGCCTACTCGAGGTCGACGAGCCGCCTTCTTCATCGACTTCTGCCTCTTCGACCAGACCACCACCAGAGCCAGCAGCCTTGTCGATCTCGACTAGCCCTACTCGAGATCGACCAAACACCATGGTCCCCGATTCCGTTTCCGCAAAGGTAAGTCAAGGTATGGATCTTTCTTCTCCTATTTCCATCAAAGATTTATCTATACATGGGAGAGGTCTGCCTTGGTATGTGCGAATGTGCAGGATTTCCAATGATGAGCCTAAGGAGTATGAAGTTGGAGACAAGCTCTATGTCTCTAAATCAAAGGATCATTGGTTTCCCAATAAATTCAACAAGAAGCGGATGGGACCGTTCGTGGTGAACAAGATCCATTCTGGAGGATTACAGATGATGGACAAGAATGGAGTCTTATTTGAGGCCCAAGCTACATGGGCCCTGCAGATGCCACCTTGAGCTAAATGGAAAGTCGGCCTAGCGACTATAAAATCTAGATCATGTACATAGACTTTTTAGGACATTTGAGACTTTGTTTTTGTTTTTGCTATTATGGGTATATGTCTTCTACTTTTTCAGGTCAATGGATAGAACCAAGTTACATTAATACTCGGACTAGGAGGTGCTCCATTCAAAATTTTGCGGCTCTGCACTCATGTCTTGTGAGTTTCTTTCTTTACCATTTACATTGTTTTATATACAGTGAGGACACTGTAATGTTTAAGTATGGGGTGGGGGAAGGGCTTACATTATGCATATTTTCCATACTTGACATTATGTGTGCATTATTTCTTCGAATTGCTACATGACTATTTTGGAATGCATTATTTATTTATGAGCATATATGCATGTTTTCCAAAAATTTGAGAAAAATGACCCCCATTGAAAATTTTGAAATAATGTCATGGAAGCTTTATATTGAACTCAACGATGCAAAATTGGATTCATTAGAGATATAGCATGAAATTGCCTAGTAAAGGGAAGTCACAATGAAGTGCATATTTTATTGAAAACCATGAAAGGAGGTAAAATTTGAAGTTGCTTTTGACATATTGTATGATAAGATGATGGAGGACTTTATATTTCCATATAGTGCTCATATGTTTATAATCCTAGCCTTACCTATGCTTATGCATCACAAAAGCCATAATATGCCTTATTTCAAATATTGCTCCACATGATCTAAATATTTCCATTCTTTACCTTATCCGGGGATTATGTTGAGAATGATGTTACATTATGGAGATGTCATATGGTGTTTGTGTTTGTGATTGTTATCATATTTGGAGTTTGGAAGGAAATTGTTTGAAATATATGGAAAATTTAATGAGTGAAAGAAAATCCAATCACCTCAGGAGATAAAGGTAGATTGACCCTGCTCTCTGAGATAATAGTTTGGAGAGATGGGACACATTGTGAGGAGTCCAAAGCACTAAGTATCCGGGGCCATTCATGACACCCATGTTTGCGACTCGCGAGAAGGCAGTGCTAAGGTCAGAGAGGTAAAAGCATTATTATTGAAAAAAGCAATATGAAAGGTGATGAATCAAAGAAAGAAAGAATGTGGAATGAAACTCAAAATTTGGGAAGTACTCCATTTCCCTGGATCAAAAAGCACCACATTGCCAGAAATTGCCCACCTTTTAGCCTTTTACCAATCTACTCCTTCATGAGCTTAAATTAAAGTCTTCTTGATTATCAATGCTTTGTCACGTATGAATTATTTGTGCATAACCCTCCTTTTGTGAGTAGATGTTGCTTTTACATATTTGCACATGCATGAATCTGTGACACTAGTACCTTTTCGAGGATGGTAATTGATTGCAGGGACATATAAGAATGAATCTAAGATGTTGAGAGTTTGAATTCTTCCCCTGAATGACAAATTAAAAGTATTGCTTGAGGACAAGCAAGCTTAAGTATGGGGTGTTTGTTGTGAGCGGAATCTGCCATGTTTTACAGTAACTTTTATATCGATTTCTGTATACATTGCATGCATTTGGGTTGAGATAGTACATAATCTGTGTAGTTTATGTTTATTTGCCAAATTATGGAATCTACACCAGTTTCTGTTTAAATCGCAGAAATCGAGGCATTTACAACAATTCTACAGAAGGTCGGAAATGCTCGGAAAACCACTACAGAAGTCCAAGGTCAAAGCAGCGGAACAAGTCTGAGAGCCAAGGCTACTCGATCTCGAGTAGGCCTGATCGACATAGACGAGCCATGGCCGAGCAGCCTTGGTCGAGCACACCCTGATCGAGCAAAGCCAGACACCCAGACTCCGGACCCTACTCGACCTAGACAAGCACTAGTCTAGGTCGACGAAGCCCAGACGCCCACGTCCGGAGTCGACAAGGAGAAGCTGTCCGAGGACGAAGCCGAAGACGACCAGGAGACTCGCTGCAGCGGAAAGGACTAGTCGCTGCCGCGGATCAAGCCACTCGCTGCCAGCGGAAGAGCCAGCTCGCGAAAGCGGAAGCAACACCCAACTCGACCTCGAGGAGCCCTTGTCGAGGTCGACGAGAGCTTGACTCCTTGTCCGAGCCAGTCGACTAGACTTACCCGAGCAGAGCCAGTCGACAAGACCAACCTTACTCGAGATCGACTAGGCGTGGTCGAGGTCGACAAGCACCCAGGAGCCCAGGTCCGAGCACATCGAGCACCAGCGAGCCGAGACGACTAATCCTACTCGAGGTCGACAAAACCTTGTCGAGGTCGAGTAGAGCCGCTTCCAGAATCTTCTCGACTTGGCTTGTCCGAGTAGGATTGGAGTTCCTTGATGCCGAAGGCGGAAAATTCTATCCAAATCCATCGAAGATCTATCCGATCTATCAAGTCTATCCATCAAAGAGCAAGATCTATCAACATGAAGACATACTACCCTATTTAGAATTATCTTTTTCCTAGTTGATTTATTTCCATTAAGCATTTTATTTATCTTTTAAGCAATTTAGATATAGATAGATATCTTCTTTCCTAGAATAGCTAGGGAATGACGGCTATAAATAAAGCCTAGGGGCCCCAGTTTTATTCATTCAATTTCAGTTAGATCCAATTTCAGAGAGGGAAGTAGTTAGTTCCATTCAGAGATACAGTTTAGGAGTTCTAAGGTTTTTAGGGTTTTGGCTTACAGCGAAAGTTGATTGCCAGGATTGTAAAGGCTTTTGAATATAGTTTATGCAAGTTTCTTCTATTACATCAATGTCTGTTATTACGATGAGGCGTGAGTAGTCCACCCACTTCTGGGGCTGGGGTGAGCCCGACGGTGGCCATGTGAGGCGATGCGATAAAGGTCAGATCTTTTTGTGCGATTCATCTTCTATCCCTATGAGCATGATTCTTTTGCGAGAGTTGAAGGTGATCCTTGTTTGTATTATTGAAGCGAAAGTGATCTTAATGCAACTTGGATTAATTATGTGAAAAAGGTTAGTAACAATTAGGGTTTATACGAGAGCCTCTATTTGCCTATTTGTTAATGACGAAAGTTATTTGATGGAAAGCATGATCTTTTATGCCTTTATGTGTTACTTTGCATGGTTATCGTTGTGGTGTTGAAACCCTGGTCTTGGAAGTCTTTTAATATATTGAAGTTTATTTCAGTCAAAAATCTGCGTTTGTCTTTAATTCTGCAATTCTTGTCGAGATCGACGAGACCCTTTGCTTTGTTTCTGTTTTGCTTTGCTTCCTGTCTTTAGTTTGTTCTTTGCTTTTGTTTTAGTTGCCCTTGCCGGGTTTATTTGTTTCTTTTCTTGCTGTGCTTCTGTCTTTCTGCTGCCTGTGAGAATTTACAGCTACCTGAGAACTGCTGACGTGCTTCCTCGTGGATTCGATCCTGACTTTTCTCTTACTACAACGGGAGGAAGTCTTGTATTATTTGCTGAGACAGGGAAGTCAATCTGATCTTTATTTTACATTTGTTTCATACTTGACCATCCTCCTGCAACAACAGCTACGCACTGCGCAAGACGGCTCTGGCTCAGGCCCTCACCGACTTCATATGTGAAACAAGCTTCGAAGACGAAGGGGTGGTATGCAGTAGACGCCCTCTGAGTCACATGATATTTCTTTAAGAGCGCACTCACAGTCTTGTTGCAGAAATGGGTCCCTTTATCACTGATTAGTGTTTTTCGAACTCCAAATCTAGAGAATAGCTCCTTGAAGAAACCTGCAAGTACTTTTGAATCATCAGTTCTAGTGGCCTACGCCTCCACCCATTTGGAGACGTATTCCACCGCAAGCAAAATATATAAGTTTCCAAAGGAGTTAGGGAATGGTCCCATGAAGTCAATGCACCAAACATCAAATAATTCACAAAATATCATGCAAGTTTGTGGCATCTCATTCCTCTTAGAAAGATTCCCAACTCTCTGACAGCGATCGTAGGATTTGCAAAAAGCATAAGTATCACGAAATAAATGTGGCCAAAAGAATCCTGCATCAAGTACCTTCCTAGCTGTCTTTTGTGCACCAAAAGAGACAAGCTGAGCACCAAAAGAATTTGGAGAAGCAAATTAGCCAATTGGTTCAATCGCTGAGCGAAATGCAACCGAAGGACTCAGGAAAGCTACCATCTCAAACGGTGGTGAACCCCAAGGAGAACGTCAGCGCTGTGACGCTAAGAAGTGGTAAGGAACTGATTACCACTCCCCATAATGATGCTAACATAGAGGATTTTGAAATAGATGCGAACGAGGAAGAAGAAGAGGTTCGCAATAGTCTGCCGCCCCGCGGCACCCCTGAGCCGCCCCGCGGCCAAGGCGATTCTGACGATGCAGAAATCGTCGGGCCGCCCCGCGGCCCCTCTTGTGACTCAACTGACGGGTATGTTCGACCTGATTTCCCTCCTCTAAATTCTTTAAAACCTATTCCTCCCTTTCCTGAAGCGCTCAGAGACATAAAAATACCAGACAATGACAAAGAGATCTTTAAGACGTTCAGTAAGTGCGAGGTAAACATCCCCTTACTCAATCTGATTAAAAGTATTCCTCGTTATGCCAAATTTCTCAAGCAACTTTGCACAATAAAGAGGAATCAAAAGTTGAAGGGGAAGCGGAAAATTAAGGTAAGTGAACATGTGTCTGTTGTGTTTCAAAAGCGTATGCCTAAGAAATGTAGCGACCTTTGCATGTTCACAATCCCATGTGTAATAGGTGAAACTAAGTTTGATAAAGCTTTGTTAGACTTGTGTGCATCTATTAATGTTCTACCTTATTCTCTGTATGAATCATTGGGTTTAGGACCTTTGCATGAGACTAGAGTGGTGATCCAACTAGCGGACAGATCAAATGCTTTTCCTAGAGGCATAGTTGAGGATGTTTTAGTTATGGTTGACAATTTGATCTTTCCTGCTGATTTCTTTGTCTTGGACATGGAGCATGGTAACCAAGAGGCTCCTATTCTCCTAGAAAGGCCCTTTTTAAAGACTGCTAGAACAAAAATTGATGTGTATTCTGGTTCTTTGACTATGGAATTCGATGGTGAGAAGTGTCCACCACATTCATGGGAATGACAAAAATTAAAGACAAATTGTACCTCATTGTCGGGAAGACACCGGGATCAACGCAATGGTTCCATAGGTACGGGTCATCCCAAACGTAGAAACGAGCATCGTGAAGTATCTTGTCCTTCTGAGCCTTTGAAAAGTTGGGTGGAAACTCTTCCAACACTAAGAAGTTGACCAAGTTAGCAAACCAAGGGCGTGGAAGAGAACTCACCTTGAGGAGAGATTCGAGTTCAGATTCTGCAGAGGCCGCGGGGCGGCCAGGGCTGGCCGCGGGGCGGCCGACGATTGCGAAGGAAGTCTTCTCCGAGGATTCGGCCGCGGGGCGGCTGGCGATTGCGAAGACTTGTAACAGCTCTTCGTCAGGGAAGCTCCCTAATACGCCTTCTTGTCCATTCCCCCCCTGCAAAATACGACTTAGATGGTCAGCAGCCAGGTTCTCAGCACCCTTTTTGTCCATGATTTCAATGTCAGACTCGCTTAAAAGCAAGATCCATCTAATCAGTCTTGGCTTGACCTCTCTCTTCTTCAAAAGGTAACGAAGTGCTGCATGATCAGTTTACACAATAACTTTGGTACCAAGCAAATAGGATCTAAATTTCTAAAGTGCCAAAACTACAGCAAGAAGTTCCTTTTCTGTGGTTGAGTAATTCCTTTGAGCTCCATTCAGGGTTATAGATGCATAGTATATGACATGAGAGCTTCTCCCTTCTTTTTGTCCAAGCACAAGTCCGACAGCGTAGTCACTGGCGTCACACATCAATTCGAACGGCTGAGATCAATTTGGTGCTTGTATAATTGGTGCACTAGTAAGACAAGTCTTTAACTCATCAAACGTCGTTCTGCACATCTAATCAAAAGCAAATGTGACCTCCTTCTTCAGCAGCTCGCACAAGGGTGAGGTGATCTTTGAGAAGTCCTTAATGAACATGCGGTAGAATCCTTCATGTCCTAAAAAGGAACGCATTTCACACACATTAGTAGGATAAGGCAATGATTGAATGATGTCAATCTTTGCCTTATCAACCTCAATCCCTTTATGGGAGACAATGTGACCCAAAACAATGCCTTCCTAAATCATAAAGTGACACTTTTCTGAATTTAGCACTAAGTTAGTGTCAGCACATCTTCTAAGCACAAGTGCCAAATGGTTGAGGCAGGGTTTCTTCGGGAAAATCGTTAGGAAGTTCCGGAAGTACTTTGCGGATCTCCGACCTGCATCTCGACAGGACGAAGTACACTTCAATGATGAAAGAAAGAACCTAATCGAAGATCCGAATGAGCAAAGACAAGGGGTACGGCATGACAAGGAGCATAGCTCCTCCAGGAGAGACGAAGGACGCCGCGACAACGGCCGCCCTCATAACGGTCCTGAGGACCCAAGAGAAGAACAGTATGCGGAACGCCAGAGGGGCCTTCGGCAAGCTCAGAGGGAGGAATATCAACGGCGACAGGGAGATCGGAATGAGCAACCGCGTTATCCCCCATATAACCACGGTAGGGGATTGGGCAGGAGATGGCGAGGTGGCCGAAGAGGCAGGGCCCAGCCAACACAGCGCTCGGTCAACCAAGCACCTAGAAATGAAGCCCACCATGAGATAACTCGGACCAACCGGATCCCTGAACCCGAAGGTTTCATCGATACCTTGGCGGGGAGACCGTCTCTTTCAGGGGCTAGCCGACAAGATAGGAAGAACTATGAAAGAGAGGCAAAGCAGCCCCCCTCCTCGGCAAGCCAAAGGATCGCCTCGCAGAGCCATGCGGTGGTAATTTTTGCCGCAAGAGACGCTGAAGGTGTCCGCATGCCACACGCGGACACACTGGTTATCCACACCCAAATCGCTACCAAGACTGTCCGGAGGGTCTTCATAGATACTGGCTCGTTCATGGACATCCTGTTCTGGGAAGCTTTCTCCCAGATAGGTATATCCGCTTCGGCTGTGAAGCCCTACCACTGGACCCTGGTGATGTTTTCTGGGGATGAGGTGCAGATGGTTGGTACCATAGAATTGATAGTAGTACTGGGCATGGCTCCCAGACGCCGAATAGAGAACATAGTGTTCATAGTGGTCAGGATACCGACAACTTACAACGCGCTCCTTGGTAGGGTGTCTCTCTACAAGTTCCAAATGGTGGTGTCCATATACCATTTCAAAGGGAAGTTCCCAATACCAGGAGGAGGAACAGGAGAAGTTTGTGGGCAGCAACCTGAGAATAGAAGTTGTTATATGACTTCTCTCCAAAAAAAGGAAGAAGTGATGTGTCTCTATGAAACTACACAGAGTGAGGTTGGGGGAACGAGTGAAGGCCTCCAGGAGGGGGATGAAATGCCTGGAAACCCGGAAGATAGGATTCAAGAAGCTGACCTTGAGGACTGTCCATCTACCTTTCTCCAACCCTGAAGAAAGAATTTACATGGGCCAGGCCCTGAGAGCGGACGAGAGGGAACGCGTCCTGAACATCATCCAACAGTCCCGCGACGTGTTTGCATGGTCACCCAAAGACCTCCTAGGGGTCCCCGCGTCCATCGGCATCCACACTCTTCAGATTCGCCATGACGCTCAACCCATACCTCAGAAGAAGAGGAAGATGGCTCCCGAGCGGTCTTAGGCCGCTAAGGAAGAAGTGGATAAACTACTAGAAGCTAGTTTTATAGAAGCAGTAGAAGATTCTGATTGGCTTTCAAATGTCGTCCTAGTAAAGAAGGCAAACAGGGAGTGGAGAATGTGCGTGGATTTCTCCGATTTGAACAAATCGTGCCCGAAAGATAGTTATCCCCTACCTTCAATTGATGAGTTGGTAGACATCACCGCAGGGAATGAAGCCTTGAGCTTCTTGGATGCCTACTCCGGGTTCAATCAGATTCGCATGGACCCGATGGACAAAAAAGCGACCACTTTCATCACCAATCAGGGGATCTTCTGCTACAAAGTGATACCTTTTGGCCTACGAAATGCTAGGGCCACCTTCCAGAGGACCGTTGACAAAATCTTCCGAAGGCAACTTACAAAAAATGTATCAATCTACGTGGATGACATAGTGGTACGGAGCCGCAAAGCAGAAAATCATGCAGGAGACCTCCAGTAAACCTTCGACTCTCTAAGGCGAGGTTGACTAAACTTAAATGCAGAAAAATGTGTGTTTGGTGTCGACTCTGGAAAGTTTCTAGGTTTCATGGTTAGCCAACGGGGGATAGATGTGAACTCATCAAGGATTACCGCTATCCAGAAATTGCGACCGCCACGTACGATCAAAGAAGTGCAGTCCTTGAATGGCGCAGTGAACTACATAGGGCGCTTCTGCTCGTGCTTGGCCGACAAGTCGTTGCCTTTCTTCGCACTGTTAAAGAAGAAGGGGCCAATACAGTGGCCCCCAGAACTTTATCACGCCTTTGAGGAGCTAAAGGCCTTTCTGCACCACTTACCCACTCTGCACCAACCACAGGGAGCAGAGAGTCTACAGCTCTACTTCGCAACCAAGGGCACTACCATCAGTGCGGTTCTCACCAGAGAAGGCCAGTACCCCGTGTACTACGTAAGCAGAGTGCTACATGATGCGGAGACCAGATATGCACCAGTAGAGAAGATAATACTCTGTCTAATCTTCGCAGCTAGGAGACTCCGGCCATACTTTCAAGATTATGGGATTGAAGTATTCACAGACTTGCCGCTGAGGCAGATCCTCCATTCACCCAGCTTGTCGAGACGAATGACCAAGTGGGTTGTAGAACTCTCGGAGTTCGAGATAACCCACGCACTGCGCAAGGCGGCTCTGGCTCAGGCCCTCACCGACTTCATATGTGAAACAAGCTTCGAAGACGAAGGGGTGGTATGCAGTAGACACCCTCTGAGTCACATGATATTTCTTTAAGAGCGCACTCACAGTCTTGTTGCAGAAATGGGTCCCTTTATCACTGATTAGTGTTTTTGGAACTCCAAATCTAGAGAATAGCTCCTTGAAGAAACCTGCAAGTACTTTTGAATCATCAATTCTAGTGGCCTTCGCCTCCACCCATTTGGAGACGTAGTCCACCGCAAGCAAAATATATAAGTTTCCAAAGGAGTTAGGGAATGGTCCCATGAAGTCAATGCACCAAACATCAAACAATTCACAAAATATCATGCAAGTTTGTGGCATCTCATTCCTCTTAGAAAGATTCCCAACTCTCTGACAGCGATCGTAGGATTTGCAAAAAGCATAAGTATCACGAAATAAATGTGGCCAAAAGAATCCTGCATCAAGTACCTTCCTAGCTGTCTTTTGTGCACCAAAAGAGACAAGCTGAGCACCAAAAAAATTTGGAGAAGCAAATTAGCCAATTGGTTCAATCGCTGAGCGAAATGCAACCGAAGGACTCAGGAAAGCTACCATCTCAAACGGTGGTGAACCCCAAGGAGAACGTCAGCGCTGTGACGCTAAGAAGTGGTAAGGAACTGATTACCACTCCCCATAATGATGCTAACATAGAGGATTTTGAAATAGATGCGAACGAGGAAGAAGAAGAGGTTCGCAATCGTCTGCCGCCCCGCGGCACCCCTGAGCCGCCCCGCGGCCAAGGCGATTCTGACGATGCAGAAATCGCCGGGCCGCCCCGCGGCCCCTCTTGTGACTCAACTGACGGGTATGTTCGACCTGATTTCCCTCCTCTAAATTCTTTAAAACCTATTCCTCCCTTTCCTGAAGCGCTCAGAGACATAAAAATACCAGACAATGACAAAGAGATCTTTAAGACGTTCAGTAAGTGCGAGGTAAACATCCCCTTACTCAATCTGATTAAAAGTATTCCTCATTATGCCAAATTTCTCAAGCAACTTTGCACAATAAAGAGGAATCAAAAGTTGAAGGGGAAGCGGAAAATTAAGGTAAGCGAACATGTGTCTGTTGTGTTTCAAAAGCGTATGCCTAAGAAATGTAGCGACCTTTGCATGTTCACAATCCCATGTGTAAAGGTGAAACTAAGTTTGATAAAGCTTTGTTAGACTTGTGTGCATCTATTAATGTTCTACCTTATTCTCTGTATGAATCATTGGGTTTAGGACCTTTGCATGAGACTAGAGTGGTGATCCAACTAGCGGACAGATCAAATGCTTTTCCTAGAGGCATAGTTGAGGATGTTTTAGTTCTGGTTGACAATTTGATCTTTCCTGCTGATTTCTTTGTCTTGGACATGGAGCATGGTAACCAAGAGGCTCCTATTCTCCTAGGAAGGCCCTTTTTAAAGACTGCTAGAACAAAAATTGATGTGTATTCTGGTTCTTTGACTATGGAATTCGATGGTGAGAAGTGTCCACCACATTCATGGGAATGACAAAAATTAAGGACAAATTGTACCTCATTGTCGGGAAGACACCGGGATCGACGCAATGGTTCCATAGGTACGGGTCATCCCAAACGTAGAAACGAGCATCATGAAGTATCTTGTCCTTCTGAGCCTTTGAAAAGTTGGGTGGAAACTCTTCCAACACTAAGAAGTTGACCAAGTTAGCAAACCAAGGGTGTGGAAGAGAACTCACCTTGAGGAGAGATTCGAGTTCAGATTCTGCAGAGGCCGCGGGGCAGCCAGGGCTGGCCGCGGGGCGGCCGACGATTGCGAAGGAAGTCTTCTCCGAGGATTCGGCCGCGGGGCGGCTGGCGATTGCGAAGACTTGTAACAGCTCTTCGTCAGGGAAGCTCCCTAATACGCCTTCTTGTCCATTCCCCCCCTGCACAATACGACTTAGATGGTCAGCAGCCAGGTTCTCAGCACCCTTTTTGTCCCTGATTTCAATGTCAGACTCGCTTAAAAGCAAGATCGATCTAATCAGTCTTGGCTTGACCTCTATCTTCTTCAAAAGGTAACGAAGTGCTGCATGATCAGTATACACAATAACTTTGGTACCAAGCAAATAGGATCTAAATTTCTAAAGTGCCAAAACTACAGCAAGAAGTTCCTTTTCTCTGGTTGAGTAATTCCTTTGAGCTCCATTCAGGGTCATAGATGCATAGTATATGACATGAGAGCTTCTCCCTTCTTTTTGTCCAAGCACAACTCCGACAGCGTAGTCACTGGCGTCACACATCAATTCGAACGGCTGAGACCAATTTGGTGCTTGTATGATTGGTGCACTAGTAAGACAAGTCTTTAACTCATCAAACGTCGTTCTGCACTTCTCATCAAAAGCAAATGTGACCACCTTCTTCAGCAGCTCGCACAAGGGTGAGGGGATCTTTGAGAAGTCCTTAATGAACATGCGGTAGAATCCTTCATGTCCTAAAACGGAACGCATTTCACGCACATTAGTAGGATAAGGCAATGATTGAATGATGTCAATCTTTGCCTTATCAACCTCAATCCCTTTATGGGAGACAATGTGACCCAAAACAATGCCTTCCTAAACCATAAAGTGACACTTTTCTGAATTGAGCACTAAGTTAGTGTCAGCACATCTTCTAAGCACAAGTGCCAAATGGTTGAGGCAGGGTTTCTTCGGGAAAATCGCTGGGAAGTTCCGGAAGGATATGGGAGCTGGAAAACAGAGGAGGCAGTACTTTGCGGATCTCCGACCTGCATCTCGACGGGACGAAGTACACTTCAATGATGAAAGAAAGAACCTAATCGAAGATCCGAATGAGCAAAGACAAGGGGTACGGCATGACAAGGAGCATAGCTCCTCCACGAGAGACGAAGGACGTCGCGACTACGGCCGCCCTCATCACGGTCCTGAGGACCCAAGAGAAGAACAGTATGCGGAACGCCAGAGGGGCCTTCGGCAAGCTCAGAGGGAGGAATATCCACGACGACAGGGAGATCGGAATGAGCAACCGCGTTATCCCCCATATAACCACGGTAGGGGATTGGGCAGGAGATGGCGAGGTGGCCGAAGGGGCAGGGCCCAGCCAACACAGCGCTCGGTCAACCAAGCACCTAGAAATGAAGCCCACCATGAGAAAACTCGGACCAACCGGATCCCTGACCCCGAAGGTTTCATCGATACCTTGGCTGGGAGACCGTCTCTTTCAGGGGCTTGCCGACAAGATAGGAAGAACTATGAAAGAGAGGCAAAGCAGCCCCCCTCCTCGGCAAGCCAAAGGATCGCCTCGCAGAGCCATGCGGTGGTAATTTTTGCCGCAAGAGACGCCGAAGGTGTCCGCATGCCACACGCGGAAACACTGGTTATCCACACCCAAATCGCTACCAAGACTGTCCGGAGGGTCTTCATAGATACTGGCTCGTTCATGGACATCCTGTTCTGGGAAGCTTTCTCCCAGATAGGTATATCCGCTTCGGCTTTGAAGCCCTACCACGGGACCCTGGTGATGTTTTCTGGGGATGAGGTGCAGATGGTTGGTACCATAGAATTGATGGTAGTACTGGGCACGACTCCCAGACGCCGAATAGAGAACATAGTGTTCATAGTGGTCAGGATACCGACAACTTACAACGCGCTCCTTGGTAGGGTGTCTCTCTACAAGTTCCAAATGGTGGTGTCCATATACCATTTCAAAGGGAAGTTCCCAATACCAGGAGGAGGAACAGAAGAAGTTTGTGGCCAGCAACCTGAGAATAGAAGTTGTTATATGACTTCTCTCCAAAAAAAGGAAGAAGTGATGTGTCTCTATGAAACTACACAGAGTGAGGTTGGGGGAACGAGTGAAGGCCTCCAGGAGGGGGATGAAATGCCTGGAAACCCGGAAGATAGGATTCAAGAAGCTGACCTTGAGGACTGTCCATCTACCTTTCTCCAACCCTGAAGAAAGAATTTACATGGGCCAGGCCCTGAGAGCGGACGAGAGGGAACGCGTCCTGAACATCATCCAACAGTCCCGCGACGTGTTTGCATGGTCACCCAAAGACCTCCTAGGGGTCCCCGCGTCCATCGGCATCCACACTCTTCAGATTCGCCATGACGCTCAACCCATACCTCAGAAGAAGAGGAAGATGGCTCCCGAGCGGTCTTAGGCCGCTAAGGAAGAAGTGGATAAACTACTAGAAGCTAGTTTTATAGAAGCAGTAGAAGATTCTGATTGGCTTTCAAATGTCGTCCTAGTAAAGAAGGCAAACAGGGAGTGGAGAATGTGCGTGGATTTCTCCGATTTGAACAAATCGTGCCCGAAAGATAGTTATCCCCTACCTTCAATTGATGAGTTGGTAGACATCACCGCAAGGAATGAAGCCTTGAGCTTCTTGGATGCCTACTCCGGGTTCAATCAGATTCGCATGGACCCGATGGACTAAAAAGCGACCACTTTCATCACCAATCAGGGGATCTTCTGCTACAAAGTGATGCCTTTTGGCCTACGAAATGCTAGGGCCACCTTCCAGAGGACCGTTGACAAAATCTTCCGAAGGCAACTTACAAAAAATGTATCAATCTACGTGGATGACATAGTGGTACGGAGCCGCAAAGCAGAAAATCATGCAGGAGACCTCCAGTAAACCTTCGACTCTCTAAGGCGAGGTTGACTAAACTTAAATGCAGAAAAATGTGTGTTTGGTGTCGACTCTGGAAAGTTTCTAGGTTTCATGGTTAGCCAACGGGGGATAAATGTGAACTCATCAAGGATTACCGCTATCCAGAAATTGCGACCGCCACGTACGATCAAAGAAGTGCAGTCCTTGAATGGCGCAGTGAACTACATAGGGCGCTTCTGCTCGTGCTTGGCCGACAAGTCGTTGCCTTTCTTCGCACTGTTAAAGAAGAAGGGGCCAATACAGTGGCCCCCAGAACTTTATCACGCCTTTGAGGAGCTAAAGGCCTTTCTGCACCACTTACCCACTCTGCACCAACCACAGGGAGCAGAGAGTCTACAGCTCTACTTCGCAACCAAGGGCACTACCATCAGTGCGGTTCTCACCAGAGAAGGCCAGTACCCCGTGTACTGCGCAAGGCGGCTCTGGCTCAGGCCCTCACCGACTTCATATGTGAAACAAGCTTCGAAGACGAAGGATGAGGTGACCAGAACCGATGGATTCTGAGGGTCGATGGGGCCGTGAATGCTGATGGAATCGAGACAGGACTCATGCTCATTACCCCCGAGGGAGAAAAATCGTGCTTCGCTCACGGACAGGATTTCCAAGTGACCAACAACGAAGCGGAATACGAAGCTTTGATCGCGGGACTTGAAATTGCACTAGCCCGAGGGGCGCGATCAATTACCGTCTACACCGACTCAGAGGTAGTGGCAAGATAGGTGGAAGGGACCTACGAGGCCAAGACATGCCTTTTGCCTGATTACCTATACAAGGCTGTGGCACTAAAACGATCATTCCTGCACTTTCTCCTGGAATCGGTTCCCCAGGAGATGAATGAGTCGGCGGATCTTCTGGCCTGGATTGGGGCTGTCATACCCCTAGGAGCCGGGGAGAACTTTGCGTTTGAGAAACGAGAGCAACAGGGATTCATCTAGGAAGTTTACACGGTCCAGACCGAAGGACCATGAGATTGGCGCACCCCCATAGCGGAGTATTTGGGGAAAGGATTTATTCCCTCTGAGAAAGGGGAGGCCAAGAAAATGAGCTACTAGACTACCCGGTTCACGCTTTGAGAAGGCAGATTGTACAAGAAAGGTTTTAATTTCCCCGACCTACTGTGTGTGACCACGGATGAAGGGAAGGTCATCGTTGAAGAGCTACATGCAGGAGTATGTGCGCACCACCAAGGGTGGAGATCCGTGACTGCAAAGATCATGAGGTTAGGATGTTACTGGCCGACCATAAGGAAGGACGTGCAAGGTCATGTGCAGAGCTGCGACGCGTGCCAGAAGCATGGGAACATCCGCGTGGCACCCGCCGAGCAACTCCAAAGCATTTTTGGGGCGTGTCCCTTCGCCCTATGGGGAATGGACATCTTGGGACCTTTCCCCACGGCTCCGGGACACCTGAAGTACATTCTTGTTATGGTAGAGTACTTCACCAGATGGGTGGAAGCGGAGGCCATGGGATTAATCACCGTCGAGAAGATCTGCTGGTTTTTGTGGAAAAATCTGGTATGCAAGTTCGGAGTTCCTAAGGCCATCATTACAGACCACGGAACACAGTTCGACTGCTAGGGAATTCGGGATTTCTGCAAGGGCCTGGGGATAACACTGAAGTTCTCGTCCGTCGCGCATCCACGAACCAACGGACAAGCGGAAATCACCAACCGCCAGATACTAGAAGGGATCAAGAAGAAGCTAGGAAAGACCGCTAAAGGGCAATGGGTAGAGTTGCTCCCCCTGGTGATATGTTCATACCGAACAACGGCCAAGACCCCGACAGCAGAAACACCTTTTGCACTAGTGTTCGGGTCGGACGCCGTCATACCAATCAAGAGGCTGATCCCTTCGGCCCGAGTCGTTGCATATGAATTCAGGGCCAACGACGAAGCCATGGAGGTGGACCTGAACCTTTGAGAGGAAATCCCAAGACGCTAGAGCTTGCTCCGCGTCGGGAATCCAGTGGGAGCTCTAGTCTCCTGGATCGACAACTTCGTTAAGTCCTAGGACGCTGGAGCTTGCTTCGCGTTGGGAATCCAGTTGGAGCTCTAGTCTACCGGATCGACAACTTCGCTAAGTCCCAAAACGCTGGAGCTTGCTCCGCGTCAGGAATCCGGTTGGAGCTCTAGTCTCCCGAATCGACAACTTCGCTAAGTCCCAGGACGCTGGAGCTTGCTCCGCGTCGGGAATCCGGTTGGAGCTCTAGTCTCTCATATCAACAACTTCGTTAAAATCGAAGGACGTTGGAGCTTGCTCCGCGTCGGGAATCCGGTTGGAGCCCTAGTCTCCCGGATCGACAACCTCGTTAAGTCCCAGGACGCTGGAGCTTGCTCCGCATCGGGAATCCGGATGGAGCTCTACTCTCCCGGATCGACAACTTCGCTAAGTCCCAAGACGCTGGAGCTTTCTCCGCTTCGGGAATTCGGTTGGAGCTCTAGTCTCTCGGATCAACAACTTCGTTAAAATCCCAGGACGCTGGAGCTTGCTCCGCGTCGGGAATCCGTTTGGAGCTCTAGTCTCCCGGATCGACAACCTCGTTAACTCCCAGGGCGTTGGAGCTTGCTCCATGTCCGGAATTCGGTTGGACCTCTAGTCTCCCGAATCAACACCTTCGTTAAAATCCCAGGACGCTGGAGCTTGCTCCGTATCGGGAATCCGGTTGGAGCTCTAGTCTCCTAGATCGTCAACCTCGTTAAGTCCCAGGACGCTGGAGCTTGCTCCACGTCGGGAATCCGGTTGGAGCTCTAGTCTCCCGGATCAACAACTTCGTTAAAATCCCAGGACGCTGGAGCTTGCTCCGCATCGGTAATCCGGTTGGCGCTCTAGTCTCCTGGATTGACAACCTCGTTAAGTCCCAGGACGCTGGAGCTTGCTCCGCGTCGGGAATCCGGTTGGAGCTCTACTCTCCCGGATCGACAACTTCGCTAAATCCCAGGACACTGGAGCTTGCTCCGCGTCGGGAATCCGGTTGGAGCTCTAGTCTCTCGGATCAACAACTTCGTTAAAATCCCAGGACGTTGGAGCTTGCTCCGCGTCGGGAATCCGGTTGGAGCTCTAGTCTCCTGGATCGACAACCTCGTTAAGTCCCAGGACGCTGGAGCTTGCTCCGTGTCAGGAATCCGGTTGGAGCTCTAGTCTCCCGGATCGACAACTTCGCTAAGTCCCAGGACGCTGAAGCTTGCTCCGCGTCGGGAATCCGGTGGGAGCTCTAGTCTCCCGGATCGACAACCTCGTTAAGTCCCAGGACGCTGGAGCTTGCTCCGCGTTAGGAATCCGGTTGGAGCTCTAGTCTCTCGGGCCAACAACTTCGTTAAAATCCCAGGACGCTGGAGCTTGCTCCGCGTCGGGAATCCGGTTGGAGCTCTAGTCTCCCGGATCGACAACCTCGTTAACTCCCAGGGCGCTGGAGCTTGCTCCATGTCTGGAATTCGGTTGGAGCTCTAGTCTCCCGGATCAACAACTTCGTTAAAATCCCAGGACGCTGGAGCTTGTTCCGCATCGAGAATCCGGTTGGAGCTCTAGTCTCCCGGATCGACAACCTCATTAAGTCCCAGGACGCTGGAGCTTGCTCCACGTCGGGAATCCGGTTGGAGCTCTAGTCTCCCGGATCAACAACTTCGTTAAAATCCAAGGATGTTGGAGCTTGCTCCGCATCTGGAATCCGGTTGGAGCTCTAGTCTCCCGGATCGACAACCTCATTAAGTCCCAGGACGCTGGAGCTTGCTCCACGTTGGGAATCCGGTTGGAGCTCTTGTCTCCCGGATCAACAACTTCGTTAAAATCCCAGGACGCTGGAGCTTGCTCCGCATCGGGAATCCGGTTGGAGCTCTAGTCTCCTGGATCGACCACCTCGTTAAGTCCCAGAACGCTAGAGCTTGCTCCGCATCGGGTATCCAGTTGGAGCTCTACTCTCCCGGATCAACAACATCGCTAAGTCCCAGGACTCTATGGCTTGCTCCGCGTCGGGAATCCGGTTGGAGCTCTAGTCTCTCGGATCAACAATTTCGTTAAAATTCCAGGACGCTGGAGCTTGCTCCGCGTCGGGAATCCGTTTGGAGCTCTGGTCTCCCGGATCGACAACCTCGTTAACTCCCAGGGCATTGGAGCTTGCTCCATGTCCGGAATTCGGTTGGACCTCTAGTCTCCCGAATCAACACCTTTGTTAAAATCCCAGGACGCTGGAGCTTGCTCCGTATCGGGAATCCGGTTGGAGCTCTAGTCTCCTAGATCGTCAACCTCGTTAAGTCCCAGGACGCTGGAGCTTGCTCCGTGTCAGGAATCCGGTTGGAGCTCTAGTCTCCCGGATCGACAACTTCGCTAAGTCCCAGGACGCTGGAGCTTGCTCCGCGACGGGAGTCCGGTTCGAGCTCTACTCTCCCGGATCGACAACTTCGCTAAGTCCCAGGACGTTGGAGCTTGCTCCGCGTCGGGAATCCGGTTGGACCTCTAGTCTCTCGGATCAACAACTTTGTTAAAATCCAAGGACGCTGGAGCTTGCTCCGCATCGGGAATCCGGTTGGAGCTCTAGTCTCCCGGATCGACAACCTCATTAAGTCCCAGGACGCTGGAGCTTGCTCCACGTCGGGAATCCGGTTGGAGCTCTAGTCTCCCGGATCAACAACTTCGTTAAAATCCCAGGACGCTGGAGCTTGCTCCGCATCGGTAATCCGGTTGGCGCTCTAGTCTCCTGGATTGACAACCTCGTTAAGTCCCAGGACGCTGGAGCTTTCTCTGCGTCGGGAATCCGGTTGGAGCTCTACTCTCGGATCAACAACTTCGTTAAAATCCCAGGACGTTGGAGCTTGCTCCGCGTCGGGAATCCGGTTGGAGCTCTAGTCTCCTGGATCGACAACCTCGTTAAGTCCCAGGACGCTGGAGCTTGCTCCACGTCCGGAATCCGGTTGGAGCTCTAATCTCCCGGATCAACAAGTTCGTTAAAATCCCAGGACGCTGAAGCTTGCTCCGCGTCGAGAATCCGATGGGAGCTCTAGTCTCCCGGATCGACAACCTCGTTAAGTCCCAGGACGCTGGAGCTTGCTCCACGTCCGGAATCCGGTTGGAGCTCTAGTCTCTCGGATCAACAACTTCGTTAAAATCCCAAGACACTGGAGCTTGCTCCGTGTCGGGAATCCGGTTGGAGCTCTACTCTCCCGGATCGACAACCTCGTTAAGTCCCAAGGCGCTTGAGCTTGCTCCACGTCCGGAATCCGGTTGGATCCCTAGTCTCCCGGATCAACAACTTCGTTATAATCCCAGGACGCTGGAGCTTGCTCCGTATCGGAAATCCGGTTGGAGCTCTAGTCTCATGGATCGACAACCTCGTTAAGTCCCAGGACGCTGGAGCTTGCTCCGCGTCAGGAATTCGGTTGGAGCTCTAGTCTCCCGGATCGACAACTTCGCTAAGTCCCAGGACGCTGGAGCTTGCTCCGCGTCGGGAATCCGTTTGGAGCTCTACTCTCCCGGATCGACAACTTCGCTAAGTCCCAGGACGCTGGAGCTTGCTCTGCGTCGGGAATCCGGTTGGAGCTCTAGTCTCTCGGATCAACAACTTCGTCAAAATCCAAGGATGCTGGAGCTTGCTCCGCATCGGGAATCCGGTTGGAGATCTAGTCTCCCGGATCGACAACCTCATTAAGTCCCAGGACGCTGGAGCTTGCTCCACGTCGGGAATCCGGTTGGAGCTCTAGTCTCCCGGATCAACAACTTCGTTAAAATCCCAGGACGATGGAGCTTGCTCCGCATCGGAAATCCGCTTGGAGCTCTAGTCTCCTGGATCGACAACCTCGTTAAGTCCCAGGACGCTGGAGCTTGCTCCGCGTCGGGAATCCGGTTGGAGCTCTACTCTCTCGGATCGACAACTTCGCTAAGTCCCAAGACGCTAGAGCTTGCTCCGCGTCGGGAATCTGGTTGGAGCTCTAGTCTCTCGGATCAACAACTTCGTTAAAATCCCAGGACGCTGGAGCTTGCTCCTTGTCGGGAATCCGTTTGGAGCTCTAGTCTCCCGGATCGACAACCTCGTTAACTCCCAGGGCGCTGGAGCTTGCTCCATGTCTGGAATTCGGTTGGAGCTCTAGTCTCCCGGATCAACAACTTCGTTAAAATCCCAGGACGCTGGAGCTTGCTCCGTATCGTGAATCCGGTTGGAGCTCTACTCTGCTGGATCGTCAACCTCGTTAAGTCCCAGGACGCTAGAGCTTGCTCCGCGTCAGGAATCCGGTTGGAGCTCTAGTCTCCCGGATCGACAACTTCGCTAAGTCCCAGGACGTTGGAGCTTGCTCCGCGTCGGGAATCCGGTTGGAGCTCTAGTCTCCCGGATCGACAACTTCGCTAAGTCCCAGGACGCTGGAGCTTGCTCCGCGTCGGGAATCCGGTTGGAGCTTTAGTCTCCCGGATCGACAACTTCGCTATGTCCCAAAACGCTGGAGCTTGCTCCGCGTCAGGAATCCGGTTGGAGCTCTACTCTCCCGGATCGACAACTTCGCTAAGTCCCAAGACGCTGGAGCTTGCTCCGCGTCGGGAATCCGGTTGGAGCTCTAGTCTCTCGGATCAAAAACTTCGTTAAAATCCCAAGACGCTGGAGCTTGCTCCGTGTCGGGAATCCGGTTGGAGCTCTAGTCTCCCGGATCGACAACCTCGTTAAGTCCCAGGGCGCTGGAGCTTGCTCCACGTCCGGAATCCGGTTGGAGCTCTAGTCTCCCGGATCAACAACTTCGTTAAAATCCCAGGACGGTGGAGCTTGCTCCGTATCGGAAATCCGGTTGGAGCTCTAGTCTCCTGGATCGACAACCTCGTTAAGTCCCAGGACGCTGGAGCTTGCTCCGCGTCAGGAATCCGGTTGGAGCTCCAGTCTCCCGAATCGACAACTTCGCTAAGTCCCAGGACGCTGGAGCTTGCTCCGCGTCGGGAATCCGGTTGGAGCTCTACTCTCCCGGATCGACAACTTCGCTAAGTCCCAGGACGCTGGAGCTTGCTCCGCGTCGGGAATCCGGTTGGAGTTCTAGTCTCTCGGATAAACAACTTCGTTAAAATCCAAGGATGTTGGAGCTTGCTCCGCATCGGGAATCCGGTTGGAGCTCTAGTCTCCCGGATCGACAACCTCATTAAGTCCCAGGACGCTGGAGCTTGCTCCACGTCGGGAATCCGGTTGGAGCTCTAGTCTCCCGGATCAACAACTTCGTTAAAATCCCAGGACGCTGGAGCTTGCTCCGCATCGGGAATCCGGTTGGAGCTCTAGTCTCCTGGATCGACAACCTCGTTAAGTCCCAGGACGCTGGAGCTTGCTCCGCGACGGGTATCCGGTTGGAGCTCTACTCTCCTGGATCGACAACTTCGCTAAGTCCCAGGACTCTAGAGCTTGCTCCGCGTCGGGAATCCGGTTGGAGCTCTAGTCTCTCGGATCAACAACTTCGTTAAAATCCCAGGACGCTGGAGCTTGCTCCGCGTCGGGAATCCGTTTGGAGCTCTAGTCTCCCGGATCGACAACCTCGTTAACTCCCAGGGCGTTGAAGCTTGCTCCATGTCCGGAATTCGGTTGGACCTCTAGTCTCCCGAATCAACACCTTCGTTAAAATCCCAGGACGCTGGAGCTTGCTCCGTATCGGGAATCCGGTTGGAGCTCTAGTCTCCTAGATCGTCAACCTCGTTAAGTCCCAGGACGCTAGAGCTTGCTCCGTGTCAGGAATCCGGTTGGAGCTCTAGTCTCCCGGATCGACAACTTCGCTAAGTCCCAGGACGCTGGAGCTTGCTCCGCGTCGGGAATCCGGTTCGAGCTCTACTCTCCCGGATCGACAACTTCGCTAAGTCCCAGGACGCTGGAGCTTGCTCCGCGTCGGGAATCCGGTTGGACCTCTAGTCTCTCGGATCAACAACTTCGTTAAAATCCAAGGACGCTGGAGCTTGCTCCGCATCGGGAATCCGGTTGGAGCTCTAGTCTCCCGGATCGACAACCTCATTAAATCCCAGGACGCTGGAGCTTGCTCCACGTCGGGAATCCGGTTGGAGCTCTAGTCTCCCGGATCAACAACTTCGTTAAAATCCCAGGACGCTGGAGCTTGCTCCGCATCGGTAATCCGGTTGGCGCTCTAGTCTCCTGGATTGACAACCTCGTTAAGTCCCAGGACGCTAGAGCTTGCTCCGCGTCGGGAATCCGGTTGGAGCTCTACTCTCGGATCAACAACTTCGTTAAAATCCCTGGACGCTGGAGCTTGCTCCGCATCGGGAATCCGGTTGGAGCTCTAGTGTCCTGGATCGACAACCTCATTAAGTCCCAGGACGCTGGAGCTTGCTCCACGTCCGGAATCCGGTTGGACCTCTAGTCTCCCGGATCAACAAGTTCGTTAAAATCCCAGGATGCTGAAGCTTGCTCCGCGTCGGGAATCCGATGGGAGCTCTAGTCTCTCGGATCAACAACTTCGTTAAATCCCAGGACGCTGGAGCTTGCTCCGCGTCGGGAATCCGTTTGGAGCTCTAGTCTCCCGGATCGACAACTTCGCTAAGTCCCAAAACCCTGGAGCTTGCTCCGCGTCTGGAATACGGTTGGATCTCTAGTCTCCCGGATCGACAACTTCGCTAAGTCCTAGGACGCTGGAGCTTGCTCCACGTCGGGAATCCGGTTGGAGCTCTAGTCTCCCGGATCAACAACTTCGTTAAAATCCAAGGATGTTGGAGCTTGCTCCGCATCGGGAATCCGGTTGGAGCTCTAGTCTCCCGGATCGACAACCTCATTAAGTCCCAGGACGCTGGAGCTTGCTCCACGTTGGGAATCCGGTTGGAGCTCTAGTCTCCCGGATCTACAACTTCGTTAAAATCCCAGGACGCTGGAGCTTGCTCCGCATCGGGAATCTGGTTGGAGCTCTAGTCTCCTGGATCGACAACCTCGTTAAGTCCCAGGACGCTGGAGCTTGCTCCGCGTCGGGTATCCGGTTGGAGCTCTACTCTCCCAGATCGACAACTTCGCTAAGTCCCAGGACTCTAGAGCTTGCTCCGCGTCGGGAATCCGGTTGGAGCTCTAGTCTCTTGGATCAACAACTTCGTTAAAATCCCAGGACGCTGGAGCTTGCTCCGCGTCGGGAATCCGTTTGGAGCTCTAGTCTCCCGGATCGACAACCTCGTTAACTCCCAGGGCGTTGAAGCTTGCTCCATGTCCGGAATTCGGTTGGACCTCTAGTCTCCCGAATCAACACCTTCGTTAAAATCCCAGGACGCTGGAGCTTGCTCCGTATCGGGAATCCGGTTGGAGCTCTAGTCTCCTAGATCGTCAACCTCGTTAAGTCCCAGGACGCTGGAGCTTGCTCCGTGTCAGGAATCCGGTTGGAGCTCTAGTCTCCCGGATCGACAACTTCGCTAAGTCCCAGGACGCTCGAGCTTGCTCCGCGTCGGGAATCCGGTTCGAGCTCTACTCTCCCGGATCGACAACTTCGCTAAGTCCCAGGACGCTGGAGCTTGCTCCGCGTCGGGAATCCGGTTGGACCTCTAGTCTCTCGGATCAACAACTTCGTTAAAATCCAAGGACGCTGGAGCTTGCTCCGCATCGGGAATCCGGTTGGAGCTCTAGTCTCCCGGATCAACAACCTCATTAAGTCCCAGGACGCTGGAGCTTGCTCCACGTCGGGAATCCGGTTGGAGCTCTAGTCTCCCGGATCAACAACTTCGTTAAAATTCCAGGATGCTGGAGCTTGCTACGCATCGGTAATCCGGTTGGCGCTCTAGTCTCCTGAATTGACAACCTCGTTAAGTCCCAGGACGCTGGAGCTTGCTCCGCGTCGGGAATTCGGTTGGAGCTCTACTCTCGGATCAACAACTTCGTTAAAATCCCAGGACGTTGGAGCTTGCTCCGCGTCGGGAATCCGGTTGGAGCTCTAGTCTCCTGGATCGACAACCTCGTTAAGTCCCAGGACGCTGGAGCTTGCTCCACGTCCGGAATCCGGTTGGAGCTCTAGTCTCCCGGATCAACAAGTTCGTTAAAATACCAGGACGCTGAAGCTTGCTCCGCGTCGGGAATCCGATTGGAGCTCTAGTCTCCTGGATCGACAACCTCGTTAAGTCCCAGGACGCTGGAGCTTGCTCCGCGTTAGGAATCCGGTTGGAGCTCTAGTCTCCCGGATCGACAACTTCGCTAAGTCCCAAAACGCTGGAGCTTGCTCCGCGTCAGGAATTCGGTTGAAGCTCTAGTCTCCCGGATTGACAACTTCGCTAAGTCCCAGGACGCTGGAGCTTGCTCCGCATAGGGAATCCAGTTGGAGCTCTAGTCTCCCGGATGGACAACTTCGCTAAGTCCCAAGACGTTGGAGCTTGCTCCGCTTCGGGAATTCGGTTGGAGCTCTAGTCTCTCGGATCAACAACTTCGTTAAAATCCCAGGACGCTGGAGCTTGCTCCGCGTTGGAAATCCGATTGGAGCTCTAGTCTCCTGGATCGACAACCTCGTTAAGTCCCAGGACGCTGGAGCTTGCTCCACGTCTGTAATCAGGTTGGAGCTCTAGTCTCCCGGATCAACAACTTCTTTAAAATCCCAGGATGCTAAAGCTTGCTCCGCGTCGGGAATCTGGTGGGAGCTCTAGTCTCCCGGATAGACAACCTCGTTAAGTCCCAAGACGCTGGAGCTTGCTCCGCGTCACGAATCCGGTTGGAGCTCTAGTCTCCCGGATCGACAACTTCGCTAAATCCCAAAACGCTGGAGCTTGCTCCGCGTCAGGAATCCGGTTGGAGCTCTAGTCTCCCGGATCGACAACTCCGCTAAGTCCCAGGATGCTGGAGCTTGCTCCGCGTCGGGAATCCGGTTGGAGCTCTAGTCTCCCGGATCGACAACTTCACTAAGTCCCAAAACGCTGGAGCTTGCTCCGCGTCAGGAATCCGGTTGGAGCTCTAGTCTCCCGGATCGACAACTTCGCTAAGTCCCAGGACGCTGAAGCTTGCTCCGCATCGGTAATCTAGTTGGAGCTCTAGTCTCCTGGATCGACAACCTCGTTAAGTCCCGGGACGCTGGAGCTTGCTCCGCATCGGGAATCCGGTTGGATCTCTACTCTCCCGGATCGACAACTTCGCTAAGTCCCAAGACGTTGGAGCTTGC
Organism: Persicaria tinctoria; assembly: GCA_037127255.1. Taxonomy (NCBI): domain Eukaryota; kingdom Viridiplantae; phylum Streptophyta; class Magnoliopsida; order Caryophyllales; family Polygonaceae; genus Persicaria; species Persicaria tinctoria. The sequence goes on along the minus strand of JBANSL010000001.1, from coordinate 39,601,090 downwards.
TCCGCTTCGGGAATTCGGTTGGAGCTCTAGTTTCTCGGATCAACAACTTCGTTAAAATCCCATGACGTTGGAGCTTGCTCCGCGTCGGGAATCCGGTTGGAACTCTACTCTCCCGGATCGAAAACCTCGTCAAGTCCTAGGGCGCTGGAGCGTGCTCCACGTCCGGAATTCGGTTGGAGCTCTAGTCTCCCGGATCAACAACTTCGTTAAAATCCCAGGACGCTGAAGCTTGCTCCGTATCGGAAATCCGGTTGGAGCTCTAGTCTCCTGGATCGTCAACCTCGTTAAGTCCCAGGACGCTGGAGCTTGCTCCGCGTCAGGAATCCGGTTGAAGCTCTAGTCTCCCGGATCGACAACTTCGCTAAGTCCCAGGACGCTGGAGCTTGCTCCACGTCGGGAATCCGGTTGGAGCTCTACTCTCCCGGATCGACAACTTCGCTAAGTCCCAGGACGCTGGAGCTTGCTCCACGTCGGGAATCCGGTTGGAGCTCTAATCTCTCGAATCAACAACTTCGTTAAAATCCAAGGACGCTGAAGCTTGCTCCGCATCGGGAATCCGGTTGGAGCTCTAGTCTCCCGGATCGACAACCTCATTAAGTCCCAGGACGCTGGAGCTTGCTCCACGTCGGGAATCCGGTTGGAGCTCTAGTCTCCCGGATCAACAACTTCGTTAAACTCCCAGGACGCTGGAGCTTGCTCCGCATCGGGAATCCGGTTGGAGCTCTAGTCTCCTGGATTGACAACCTCGTTAAGTCCCAGGACGCTGGAGCTTGCTCCTCGTCGGGAATCCGAATGGAGCTCTACTCTCCCGGATCGACAACTTCGCTAAGTCCCAGGACACTGGAGCTTGCTTCGCGTCGGGAATCCGGTTGGAGCTCTAGTCTCTCGGATCAACAACTTCGTTAAAATCCCAGGACACTGGAGCTTGCTCCGCATCGGGAATCCGGTTGGAGCTCTAGTATCCCGGATCGACAACCTCGTTAAGTCCCAGGACGCTGGAGCTTGCTCCACGTCCGGAATCCGGTTGGAGCTCTAGTCTCCCGGATCAACAACTTCGTTAAAATCCCAGGACGCTGGAGCTTGCTCCGTATCGGGAATCCGATTGGAGCTCTGGTCTCCTGGATCGACAACCTCGTTAAGTCCCAGGACGCTGGAGCTTGCTCTGCGTCGGGAATCCGGTTGGAGCTCTAGTCTCCCAGATTGGCAACCTCGTTAAGTCCCAGGACGCTGGAGCTTGCTCCACATCGGGAATCCGGTTGGAGCTCTAGTCTCCCGGATCGACAACTTCGCTAAGTCCCAGGACGCTGGAGCTTGCTCCGCGTCGGGAATCCGGTTGGAGCTCTAGTCTCCCATATCAACAACTTTGTTAAGTCCTATAACGCTGGTGCTTGCTCCGCGTCGAGAATCCGGTTGGAGCTCTAGTCTCCCGAATCGACAACCTCGTCAAAAAACTCAGAGCGCCAAAGCGCACTCCGCATCGGGTCTCTCAAAACAAAATACTTACCAAAGTAACATGGCTGGGGGGGTATAAGAGGGCTAAGAACTTCAAAGATACGGGAACAAAAGTTGCAACGGGCAAAACGAAAACACAAAGGATTGCCCGGATCACCCCCCTACAGGGCGCCTGACTGAATCTGCAAAGAGTTCAAAGAACAAGAAGTACATAAAGTTCCAAAAAGCAAGGACGCCAGCTTCGCTCAAAAAACTTCTCCCCGCTCTTGGCCTCCCAAGGACCAGCTGGATCATGTCTTCGCTCAAGCGAGCTCCATTAGGGAGAGGACCCTCCGGGTGTGGCTCTTCTCACTCCCCATCAACTTCGTCCTCTCTGGAAGTCAGGATGCGAACTACGAATCGGGGTCCCCCTTTATGAAGGAAATTCAGAGAGGATCCGATGTCGACACTATGGGTGCAAACAAAGTGGTTCCACTCATGACGGAGATAAGGAACGCCGTAATCGCCACGAACCACAGCCACCGGGAAATCCTTCAGAATCCTAGTTGTTAAAAGGACCCGCTCAGGAAGAACCTGACCATACTCGTCCTCAAAGCGAAGCGGCAGCATCTGTCTGATATAAACAGCGCAGTTGTGTGACAATTTTGAGCAAAAAGATACAAACCAAAAAGAGTATAAAGGCAAGAAATTTACCAAATGATGGAGCTGCTCCGGGAAGTCGATGGTTTGGAAAAACGCCCAGTTGGTTCGACTCGAAGCCGGCATGTTTGAAAAATAAAAAAAAAAGTTTTGATGAGAAAAAAGAAGTGACGAAGTCTTCTCTTTAAAGGGGGAGCCCCGGGGGTCACGAGCTGCACAGGAACCACCCCGAGGCACACCCGTCAGGACTGCAGCGAACCACCGGAGTGATGTGAAAGGACGAGCGCGATCTGCACAAGACGAGGCATGAAGGACACTTGTCCAAAGGAACTCCGCCTCGATTGACGTATTCGCAGCGTCCCAAGAATAAGAGGGCCAAGGTCGTGGGGAATACAAGGCTGATCATGAAGGACACATGTTCAAGTGAACCTGGCGATACGTTGTATGCGCGCGCTGACTCAGAAAGACGAACAGATGGACTTCGCACCATATGCCCAACATTTGGAGAGGGAAGTGGACCCTTGACACAAGGAGCGTCGTCCCTCCCAGGAACGAATGGAATCAAACCCGTCTCAGACCGCGTTCTACAGGGTCATCCTCCGAAGCGATCAACTTCTACAACTCCGGCTTCCCTTAACATATGGACTAGCCCTGAAAGATGCTTAGGGGAGGGTCATCCTTCGGTCCCGCTCATTCCGAGAGCACCACGTCATGGTCTGGCGAGATAGCAACAGGATCTACCGGCTAACAAAAGGGTGGGAGGACTTCGTCGCCGCCAATCACGTACGGGTGGGGTCCGTCCTCAAGTTCACCAAAGAAGAAACGAGAGCCGGATACGAGGTTTCCGTGGTCGACCCAGATCCTGAGGACGAAGAAGCCTCTCCAGCCGTGTAAGATAATCGATCCGTATCACAAAAACTCCTGCTCCGGAAAGCCCGATTCCTTCACAACTACGGTAAGGAGATGTAAGAGGATCCTCTCCTCGCTAACTTTATTTGTTTCATAATAAGAAAAGCTTTTTCCCAACGTTCCCGATAGGGCTACCCCAACAACGGGCCGGACCGGTAGGGTCACGGAGCCGTTTAAACTTAGACGTAGGGCCCAGGCAACATCCACGTAGAACGAAGGCGCGTGGTCAAAGGCCACGTGGCCGAAACGTCCCCGTAGCAATAGGTATTATAAGAAGGGGGGAGAGGATTTTTAGAACCCCATACAGTAACCATCATCAAATTCGAAAGATAACCATGGGGACTGAAGGTCCCCCAAGGTCTTTTTATCGTTTCATCACTCGGAGAGAGTAGTTGCGGAGATTGCGGCTACGCAAATCATACGAATGATTAGGGGAGGAGGCTCACGAGCTCGTCCACCTCTAGTCAACTTCTTGCCAAGATTGCGAAGTTAGTGTCGAAAAAGACAACGAAGGAATGCATTGGTACACTAGGGGATGGACGGATTTTGCCTTCACAAACTACGTACGCGTCGGATCCGCTCTCCTTTTCGTCTATGAAGGCAAACCGCACTTCGAGGTGTACGTATCATATCTTGATTCCCCCTCAACCGCGGACGTCGGTCCAGCACAACGAGGAAGGGTTCCCGGAAAAAAGGGATAGCCAAGGTAATAAAACCGGCTGACGAAAAGTAAAGAAGCGCGGCCCACGGCCAACCTCTCTACCCTTAGTTAAAGCACTACCAACAAAAATACAGTCAATAAAGTCTTTCGATGTAATCTTTATCCTTCCCCATAATAATTGTGAAAGCCTCAGTTATGAAGTTGACCCAACGGGCCTCCTTTTTCAGATGTCCTCTTTCCCAAGGTGCTTTCTTGGAAAGGAAAAAAGGAAAAAAGCGAAAACAGCCAAATGACGCATGACAAATCTTCAAAAAAACAGAAAATAAATCCTCATTTAAAGGAGGAGGGAACTCTTCCTATAAATAGGGCTCCAGGAGAGTCTTAAAACCTCACAAACTTGTCCCAGAAAATAACGAAAACCACTCCCTTGAAGGAAATGAGATGGTTGTCGGCAACTCGCCTGAACCCCTCTTCTCGGTCACCGGAAGAGGTCCAAGAGATTTCCTTCGCTGGGTGCAGAACGCTACGTTCACACAAAGAATGGTAAGTCCCTCTCTTTCAAAAACTCAACACTCGATAAATTGTATTAAAACATGGGGGATCGTTACAAACACGGCCACTACCGGCCTGCTTCGAAGCGGAATTTGGGCTAGCAGGTGTCGAAAGGATCTCGCTGTCCAACGAACGAGGAAGATGGGGAACGAACGTCCGGGTAGAACGAGATGACGCCGGAGTGCTTTGGCTCACCCAGGGGTGGAGTACCTTTGCAAGGTCAAGAGGCCTCCAGGTAGGAGGAGCCATGACGTTCCACTACCTCGCCAACTCAAGTTTTAAAGTTCATGTCTTACCTCCAGAAGACGTTGGAACCTCCAAAGGAGAAGACTCTGGGACATCGGGAAACGAAGGATAGAAGAAGAATTCGTCCGCGAATAATGTAACCTCGGTAGCGCCCGTAAAATTTATGCTAAAACTATTTTCGCACAAGAAACATGTGTTTTTGAACATTGGAAACCTCGCTCCTAAGCGGGAACGTGGTGGTCTATCGTCCTTCAAACAAAAAAGTAAGCTTAAGTACAAAAACAATTAACCACGGTCAAAGTTTTCCATGCGACCACGCCGCGGACATAAAAACATAAACAAAAATAAGACACAAAACGAAGTGCCAAAGTCTGTTTGCCCCAAAGAAACCGACAAAGGGAGTTTACAAGCCGTCACCACTGATGTCCACATTCTCGTCTTCCTTCAAGTCCCAATCCTCCCTATCCTCGCTCGGGGGAAAAGGCTGAGGAGGGACGCCTGGGTTCTCCGCGGACTTCCGCACACTTTGGTGGATCCCGGCCTTCATGCCCATATAGAAGCAGTCTCGGTACCTGTCTTGAATACAGTCCTGACCAGCCTCTGTTGTGAGCTGAATCTGCCATGTTTTACAGTAACTTTTATGTCATTTTCTGCATACATTTCATACATTTGGGCTAGAATAGTACAGAATCTATGTAGTTTATGTTTATTTGCCAAATTATAGAATATACACCAGTTTCTGTTTAAATTCGCAGAATTCGAGGCAATTTACAGCAATTCTGAGAAAGGTTGGAAAAGCTCGGAACTCAGCTACAGAAGTCCAAAGTCAAAGAACGACAGAACTAGGACGAATCAAGCTGGAATACAGAATTACTCGATATCGATGAAATGTAGTCGATATCGACAAAGTATGTCCGAGCAGTGTTGGTCGAGTAAAGCATGATCGAGGAGCTGAGAGCCAGAGCCAACCCGACTCCACAAGCCTACTCGATATCGAGTAGTTTACTCGATATCGACAACACCATGAAGCTATGATCGGAGTCGAGGAAGCCACATCAAGTCGAGAAGCCGAGGACTGGACATGCCGAGTACCAAGTTACTCAATATCGAGGATCTTACTCGATATCGACAACCCAGAAGCATGTGTCCGAGTTAGTGTCGAGGAGAAGCTACTCGACAACACTAGGCCAGCCAAAGTCGATACAGCGTTACTCGATATCGAGTAGATTACTCGATATCGACAAGACCTGAGGAGCCTGTCTTAGCCAGATCGACTACAGCTACTCGACAATGCCCAGCCAGTCGAAGTCGACGCCAACTTTACTCGATATCCAGTAGAATTAGTCGATATCGAGGAGCGCTTTATGGAGCCGCGTTACGCGGTGATCTGTCCGATGCGGTGTGGCTTTGCTTGGAGCCGACGGAGTCTGAGTTTGTCGAGATCTATCCACATCTATCAAGGCATATCAAGATCTATCAACACATGGAAGATTTACCTACTTTAGATATAATTTCCCTTTTGGATTTAATTCTTTTATTCTATTTATTTATCTTTAAGCCTTTAGATAATTAGATTAAGATATAGATAGACTTTCTTACCTAGAATAGCTAGGGAATGAAGGCTATAAATAAAGCCTTAGGGGCTGATTTTTATTCATTGAATTTCATAGACAATTAGTCACATAGAGAGAGAAGGAGAAGAGGTTGTAAGTTTGAGTTTATTAATGCAAGTTAGTTCTTTTTCATCAAAGATGTCTGCTATTGTGATGAAGAGCGAGTAGTCCACCCACTTATAGGGTCGGGGTGAGCCCGACGGTAGCCATGTAAGGTGATGCGGTAAAGGTACATTCTTTTTATGCAATTCGTCTTCTATCCCTATGAGCATGATTCTTTTGCGAGAGTTGAAGGTGATCCTTATTTGTGTTATTGAAGAGAAAGTGATCTTAATGCAACTTGGATTAATTATGTGAAAAAGGGTTAGTAACAATTAGGGTTTATGCGAAAGCCTCTATATGCCTATTTGTTAATAACGAAAGTTATTTGATGGAAAGCATGATCTTTTATGCCTTTATGTGTTACCTTGCATGGTTATCATTGTGGTGTTGATACCCTGGCCTTGGAAGTCTTTTAGTATATTGATTTATTTCGTTGAAAATCTGAGTTATGTGTTCGAAAGTTTGCAATTTCAAGTTTCTGTCTTTGTCGATCTCGGGGAAGTTTTCGTCGATATCGAGTTGGCTTTACTCGATATCGCGGAGAGATTTACTCGATACTTGTCTGTTGGTCGATTTCTGTTTCTGTTGATCGACATAGCTTTAGTCGATATCGAGTAGTTGTTGTCGATATCGAGTTGATTCTGTTACTTGCTTTATTTTCTGCTTTTGCTTTGTTATTTCTGTCTTTCTGCTTTTCTGTCTGTGAGATTTACAGCTACCTGAGATCCGCTGACACGCTTCCTCGTGGATTGATCCTGACTTCCCACTACTGCATAGGGAGGGAGTCTTTTAATCATTTGCAAGAGACGGAATCTGGTTTGCTTTGATTTATTTATATTTTATTGCAAGTCTCAATTTCCTCCAACAACAAATTGGCGCTGTTGCCGAGGAAGCAATCATTCGCGCCGTAGGTAGTCAGATCTCACTTTTCTCTTGAGTTACTTTGCATGTATATGCGCCGTTCTGGTGGAACACCTGAGTTTGATGCCTTAGACGAACCGGAGCGCCTTATACACATCCAAGCTAAACTGAAAAGAGTCATGGCGGCTGCAGAGACACAGGAATAGCTGATTGAGAGGCTTACGACGGAACTAGCTGCTAAAGATACTGCTCTCACCGCTGAGAGAACACGCACTACAAGGGAAGCTGAACGTGCGTGGCTATTGGAAGATGAGCTTGCCCAATACCCAACAACTGCAGAGGATTACATGCACCCGACGCTCATAGTGCCTGAATCGGCCATTCTAATCCCTGAAAATAACTATGAAATTCGCACTCCTTTCCTTATTGAAATTAAAAATAATGCTTTCTTAGGTAGATTTAATGAATGCCCTCTTCAGCATATTACAAACTTTACTGACATGTGTCGTACTCTTGCTAAAGGTACCACCTTGAAGTACATCTTAATGAAGGCCTTTTGTTGGTCCCTATCTGGTCAAGCACTGAAGTGGCTTAAAGGGCTGAAACCGCGATCCCTCACGACATGGGCTGAAGTGAAGCAGGAATTCCTCAACAAGTTCTTTCCTCCTGCCAAGATAGCACTCCTTCGCCAGCAGATCACAACTTTCAAACAGAAGCCTGGGGAACCGCTGGAAAAAGCTTGGGAAAGATATAAGGATCTGCTACGATCATGCCCTACACATGGACAGCAACCCTGCGTAGTTCAAGAGATCTTCTTCAAATCTCTGGACTTGGCTGCAAGGGATAGAATCAACACATATACTCGCTATGAGTATCTGACAATGCCGCCTGCTGACGCATGGGTTGCTCTAGACAAGCTGAACAACTATGATAACAAGTATGGGACTCCAACCAACTGTGAAGAGAATCCCTACGCCAGGCCAGCACCATCCATGCCCCTCTATGAGCCCTCTAAAGAGATTGACCCAGATGTCAAGGAGCAGTACTACAAAGATCAGAATCGCAAGCTCCTCAAACAAGTAAAGTACCTTTCTGTCAATGAGCCTTGCATTGAATGCGGATCACAGAGGCACACCACTGCTGAGTGCCCACACACAGAGCAAGTCAAGCTGGCAGAGTACCATGAAGAGGCAGCTTACGCAGGGGGTCCCAATCGCTACATGGGGACCAAAGGTTCCAACAACCACAATGGAACCAAGGTGCCCCTAGGAAGCCCCGCCCTACAGAGCTCCAGGACATCCAGAAAGGGACCAGAAAAGGGATGATCTACAGACTGTCCTAGAGGAAATTCGGAGGAATCCCTCGGACGCCAAGCAATCCTTCAACTCAGTCTACACTCATATTCAAGGTGCCAACTCTAGGCTTGGGGAGATTGATATATGGCGAAAATCAGTTCATACACAGATTGGCCAGCTAGCAGCAGGAGTCCCCAGATAGTCAGGTTCACTCCCAGGATCTTCAGAACCAAATCCCAAGGGAAAGACTGGTCACATCGCTACTGTAAAACTCAGAAGCGGCCATCAACTACAAGAGCCAGAGGTCGGAAAGCAGCTGGACGGAGGAGAACAGTAACTCGATATCGACCAGATCTTGGTCGATGTCGACAAAAGGCAACTCAATATCGAGGAAGATTTACTCGATATCGATGACAAAGTGGGCCAACCTTCGTCTACACAGCACATCAACTCAACATTGAAGAATCTGGTCGATATCGAGAAGACTGTGGTCGATATCGAGGAAGATCAAATCGACGTCGAGAAAGCTGCAGCACCTCTGACATCTGTTCTGGCTCCAAATCAGAAAAAGAAGCTGTCCTTCCCAATAAAATCTCCAAAGGACCAAGCAGAGAAGAAATTCCAGCGCTTCATCAAGATGCTTCAGAAACTCAATGTCACCATACCCTTCACATAAGCCCTCAATGAAATGCCATCCTACGTCAAGTTCCTCAAGGAGATTCTAAGCAAGAAGAGATCTATGGCTGAGATTACAGAGGAGTGCAGCCATTTGGACATACTTGAGAAGAGGCCAGATCCAGGTAAGTTTGCTATAACCATTGGATTTGGTCCATATCAAATTAATGCTTTATGTGATCTCGGAGCTAGTGTAAGTATAATGTCTTTAACAATTTGGTCCAAGATTAAGATAGGTGCCCTAGACCATGTGGATGCTAAGCTGTATACGGCCAACAGCACGGTGGTCATTCCAACAAGCATGGTGGACAATATGCCAGTACAAGTAGGTAAATTCTTTGTCCCTGCTGATTTCTTAGTTATTGATATGCCAGAGGACCCTGCTTGTCCAATTATCCTAGGAAGACCCTTCTTGGCGACGGTGGATGCCAACATAAGTGTGAGGAAAGGAGTGCTCACTTTCAACATCATTGATGAGGTAATTGAGTACTCCTTTAATAAAACTGAAAGGCATACAGGTCCAATGGAAGAGGTAAAATCTATCTCAGCTGGCTACATCACTTGTGGGGAGCCTAAGGTAAGAAATATGACTCCCGAAGAGCTGGAAAAGAGTGATATGAAAGCTCGGGTGGAGAAGATCATGGCACTCCTAAACGAAGAAACGGAGAATCCACTCGACACAAACCAAGGTACGTCGATTTGGACTAACTATTTTTCAGATGCCTTGACAAGATGCAAGTACGGGGTCAAAGTCGGACAAAATTCCTCGACATCGAGTAATTTAGTCGATATCGACCAAAATCAGAAGCCTCCACCAGCACCAGCGTCGTCGAGTAGCCAAACTGAAGCCGACTTCACCTTGAGCTGCATCGACTTCACCTTCCTCGACGCTGATTCCACCAGGCGAGTAAGACTCCTCGATATCGACAAAACTGGTCGATATCGACCAACCACTAGCGTCCTAGATTCCAGCATCCTTGAGCAGCAGGCCACCAGAAGCTGAATCCTCGTCGATATCGAGTACTATTCCTCGAGATCAACCAAACACAGTGGCTCCCGAATCCATTTCTGCAAAGGTAAGCCAAGGTATGGATCTTTCTTCTCCTATTTCCATTAAAGATCTATCTATACATGGGAGAGGTTTGCCTTGGTATGTGCACTTATGTAGGATTTCCAATGATGAGCCTAAAGAGTATGAAGTTGGAGACAAGCTCTATGTTTCCAAATCAAAAGTTCGTTGGTTTCCTAACAAATTCAACAAGAAGAGGATGGGACCTTTCGTGGTGAACAAGATCTATTCTAGAGGACAACAGCTGATGGACAAGAATGGAGTCCTATTTGAAGCCCAAGCTACATGGGCCCTGCAGATGCCACCTTCAGCTTAAAAGAGAAGTCGGCCTAGCGACTATAAAATCTAGAGGATGTAAATAGACATTTACTTTTTTGGGACCTTTTGACATTGTTGCTTTTTGTTTGTTTTTGGTTTTTGAACTGTTAGTTTTTCTATTGTGGGTATATGTCTTCTATATTTTTTAGGACCATGTGGATAGAAGTAAGCTATATTCGGACTCGGCTCATGCATTTACACTCAAAATTTTGAAGCCCTGCACATCTGTCTAGTGAGTTTCATTCTTTACCCTTGTTTTTATACAGTGAGGACACTGTAATGTTTAAGTATGGGGTGGGGGAAGGGCTTACTTTGTGCATATTTACCATATTTGAGATTATTAGTGCATTATTTCTTGAATTGCTTATGCATGGCTATTTTGGAATGCATTATTGATTTATGTGCTTACATGCATGTTTTCCAAAGTTTGAAAAAATGACCCCCATTGAAATTTTTTATTAATGTCATGGAAGCTTTAATTGAACTCGACAATGCAAAATTGGATTCATTAGAGATATAGCATGAAATTACCTAGTAAAGGGAAGTCACAATGAAATGCATATTTTGATGAAAACCATGAAAGGATGTAAAATTTGAAGTTGCTTTTGACATGTTGCATGATAAGAGGATGGAGGACTTTATATTTCCATATAAATGCTCATATTGTTTAAATCCTATCCATACCTATGCTTATGCATCACAAAAGACATATTATGCCTTATTTCATATATTGCTCCACAGGATCTAAATGTTGCCATTCTTTACCTTATTTCCTATCCGGGGACTATGTTGAGAATGATGTCACGTTATGGAGATTATTATATGGTTGTTGTGTTTTTATTATCATATTTGGAGTTTGGAAGGGAAAATGTTTGAAAAATATGGAAAATTTAATGAGTGAGAAAAAATCCAATCACCAAAGCATTAAGTATCCGGGGCCATTCATGACACCCATGTTTGCGACTCGCGAGAAGGCAGTGCTGAGGTTAGAGAGGTAAAAGCATAATATTGAAAAAAGCAATATGAAAGGTGATGATTCTTATGAAGAAGGAATTTGGAAATTCGGTTTGGAAAGTACTCCATTTCCCCGGATCATTAGCACCACATTGCCAAAAAAATTGCCCACCTTTAGCCTTTTACCAATCTATTCCCTTATTGAGCTTAAATTAAAGTCCTCTTGATTATTAATGCTTTGTCACTTATGAATGTTTTGCATAACCCTCCTTTTGTGAGTAGATGTTGCTTTTGTATATTTGCACATGCATGGATCTGTGACACTAGTACCTTTTTGAGGATGGTAATTGATTGCAGGGACATATGAGAATGAATCTAAGATGTTGAGAGTTTTGATTTCTTCACCTGAATGACAAATAAAATTATTGCTTGAGGACAAGCAAGCTTAAAGATGGGGTGTTTGTTGTGAGCTGAATCTGCCATGTTTTACAGTAACTTTTATGTCGTTTTCTGCATACATTTCATGCATTTGGGCTAGAATAGTACAGAATCTATGTAGTTTATGTTTATTTGCCAAAATATCGAATCTACACCAGTTTCTGTTTAAATTCACAGAATTTGAGGCAATTTACGCAAGTTTTGAGAAAGGTTGGAAAAGCTCGGAAATCAGCTACAGAAGTCCAAAGTCAAAGAACGACGGAACCAGGACGAATCAAGCTGGAATACAGAATTACTCGATATCGATGATATAACGGCCCGGGATTATGATTCCCGAGTTATGTTTCGAGGGATGAAACCCCTCGTTAGGATCTTGCGCCCCGAGTACAGGTTGAAGGTTTGAAATCGAAGATGTGCAGTTTAAAGTGGGATTTCGCACCCAAATCCGGAAGGTCCGTTGGGGACCCCGGGGTAAACCCCTGTACCTGTTCTAAGTCTACAACGCAGGAAATCCGTTATCATGCAAAGGGCATAAGTTCTGAAAATGATATAACCAGTGCCACGGCATAGCCGGGTCAAAACAGAGTACAATTAGGGAGAAATCCCAAAAGCATGAATCTGGTGAAGTCAGGTTTAAAACACTCACTCTCCGCCATAAGAATAGACCCCGTCATAACAGCACAAAATCCAGCAGTGTATCGGGTACCTGAAACTATACCACCAAGTCAGGCCAAGAGTCCGCCCGCGGGTCCTGTAACCGCGCTGAGGACATATAATATGCCTATACCTAGAATAACGGATGCCTTCATGCAGTACTGAAATCTTAACCACACTATCATGATCCTAATTCATATATGTAGAATATTAAGTAAGGCCTTAACAAAGAATACCAAGTGGTATATCCCTCTTCTACCACCACCCCCCTTCCAGATAGGGTAGAGAATGGCCAGTTCGATACTATAGCATATCAAATCTCATCATCATATCGCATCTCATGCTCGTCTCGTATCTCATGCTCATCTCGTATCTCGTGATATATATATAACTCAAGGAGGGCAACACCCGATGAAACTGGGCTGCCCTATGACCCTAGAAAGGACTCTAGGACTCACATATAACGGTCGTTCTATATTCAAACGCATACAGAATAAGAATGCTCATTCGTAAGTGCAATTCCTAAGCATGATATTACATGGCATGCTCTTATGCATATGAAACACCTACATACTATACGACACATCAGGCAGGAGGTACTGGTTACTGAGTAAGCCCCTTAGGTACTTACCTGGCTAGCAGACCGGCAACAGAACAATCCATCACACAGTATTCACAATCAGAGAGTATCACCTAGTACATAATGGAATATACATAAGTCTACATTCAACTATTAAACACTCAAGCACACCTCAATCAATAGAACAAGTAACATATTATGAAAGTCATTTCATCGCATCATCCACTCCTCAAGACCACATCGTTCTCCATAAATCATTCAACCAATTATGCATGTTCATATACGTCATTTCCGCATATACCTCAACGGTTCGTCAAAATCATAACACATAATTTGTGTGATATAAAATCCTACTAGATCGCCATAATTATCCAACATTTAATCTCATATAATAATTCACCACAAGTCATGCTATTAGTCATACATATCATACTGTTAGTCAAACGATCATATTATCATACTAGTTAGTCATCAAATAAGTCTTATCCCCAAGTTAGTTCCAAAACCGTTTCAAATCCCAGTTAAATAGTTAGGTATTCCGACCCTTAAAACACTCGTCGAATTCCCTTTTTAATTTATTTATTAGACTACTTTCCACCCTTGAAATTCTTTTCTAACAAGCAAGTTCAACTTATTTATGTTAAATCCCAATTATTATTATTATAGATATAATATTATAAAACACCATTTAATAAAACACCCTTATAAGTTATTACCAAATCCCCTAAAATCCAAACCGTTTTTATTTAATAAAATCAACCCTTTATAAATCTCCAAAATTAATACTTTATCTTTTAAATCCTAAATTACTATTATAATATATTTTAATTACCGTTAATTAGTTAAATAATAAACGGATAACCCGAACCGTACCGAATCGAACCGAACCCGCAAATAAAAACCAAACCGGTTAAACTATTAAACAATTAATATAATATGGCAGGGCCCCCACAAGTGATCTTCTTCCCCGATTCAAACGGAGGTTCCCGCCTGAGCTTGGCCGATGGAGCTCGACGCCGCTTCCGGCTCATTGGCTCGCCCCTACTCGGCCTGGTCTGGCTTCTCCGACCTTGGCTCGAACTCACCCTCGCACCCTCTCTCAGAGGTTCCTCGTTCGCACCCTCACGGCTCTCTCTCTCTCTCACCCACTCGCACACACGTCGGACGCTGCGACTTCGCCGATCTCTAGCTCATCGGAGCTCTCGAGCTCACCCAAGCTTCCCGCACTCAGTTCTCACGCACTCTCAGACCACCCGAGGACAAGGAAACGAAACGAAATGAACCAAGGAAAAGGAAGGAGGTTCGAACGCTCACCGAGGTGTTCGCGACTTCGGAGCTCTCGATCGGAGTTCTGGGCGTCGTCGAAGGCTTGCGATGGCTCGTCGGACCTACATCGGACATGGGTGAGTGTGATGGTGGAGCTCGAGGGTGGTTCCGATAAAAAATTAGTGAGAATGGCTTACCGAAACGGCAAAGCGCGCTCGAACAGGGGATGTGATGGACGACGGCGCTCGTGCCCGTTCTCCGGCTCCTCCTGCTGCCGCTGCTACCGGTGGCTCCTGGGAGGGCGTCGAGGAGGGCTCTTGCTGGTGACTCGAGAAATAGGGTGGGACGGGGTGGTGATGAAGAAGACGAGGAGTGCAGGGGAGGGAGTCGCGGAGATGTGAACAGGTGACAGTGTAGTAGGAGAGCCGAAGGGAGTAGGCAGGTGATGGAGATTGAAAATGAAATTGAAAGTGAAATGGAGGTTAGATGTGACTGATGATGTTGAAGGAAGGCAGGAGGAATGGTGAATACCAGATGGTGATGGCGATGAATGTGATGGTGAGGGTGATGGGGTATGGGTGAGGGTATGGGTAAGGGATTGTGTGTGGAATTGGTTAACTAATACCCGGAATTAAATTCTAAATACGTGAATTTCGAATCCCGTAATTTGTCCCTGAATGTTAGTTTCCCCGACTATCGCTCTCGATCAATTAGATTTATAAAATCAAAAAGAATATCGTTATCTGATAATTATTTTCAATTTTCGAGGTAAAAGGACGTAAATTGTTCGTCAAATTTTATATTACGGCCGGAGTCCGCTAAACGGGCTTTTAATTAGATTTAAATTCATTTTTAATTTCCTTTTTTCCGAAAATTTAGGATTTGAAAATCCGAGTCTTTACATCATCCACCTCTAAAAACAAGTCTCATCCCCGAGACTAAAATAATTTTAAAATAGGGGATGAAGTTTGAAATTGGTGAGTCCAAGGATCATGTCATTGACCCCGTAAGTATCTCATAAGTGCCCCTATGAGATCCTCACAGTACCGTTGCCGTGATCATAAAATCCCCAATAGATCGTAGCAAGAATGTGATATGGGCCCTTACCACATCCTTACTCCGACTCATTGGTCATATCATAACTCAAAACATCATAACGTCCTCTTTAAAACACCGTTCAAAAACTTCAAATTCGTCATTAGTCAAAAGAATTTCTAACCTCTCCATTCATCCTACCATCCACATCCAAAGGCTAATCTATCATTTTCATCATCAAGCATCATGTATAAATAAATATCGAATAACAATAGCACCTCACGTCTAAAAGCATAACATAATCACCTCAAAAATAGCCACATACCATAACATATCTAGCATCGTATCATATATGGTAGAATTTATCACATCATCTAACAGAAGTTACACACCATATCAATCAGATAAGCACGTCATATCAATCAAATAAGCATATCATATCAATTAGATAAGCACATCATACTCATGCTACTACCAAGCGTCATCGTATTAAAGGCAAACAAGTACTTCCGTACATTAGCATTCTATCAAGTTTAGGGGATAACTATATATGTTATTACTAACAGGTCACTATTGTCAAGGACAATACATCATAGAATCAACCTCGTCTATAGCATAAAATTCGCACCAAATTTGACCTCAAGTAAAGCATACGCTAGATCACAACCTCAAGAGAACCTGCCTATAACTACCAATCATGACAAGACACGGCCACTACCTATCAACTCTTGCATTAAGATCAAATTCACTAAGGTCTACCAACTCAATTCACTACCAGTTCTAGGCACCATTGTATTCCGCTCACATACAACCTTCCTAGCCTCATAACTATTCGCAATCAAACCCAAACCAACTATTAGGTATCCCAAATCATATACCCTCAAGCCATCTAAGGGTCAATCCAATTCGACATCCCGATCTCAATTCTCACCTTCCACTCGACCATCTAAACTATTTTTCGGAGTTCCCAATCACACGGTTTCCTGATTCGACAAGCTTAACAACTCGACCAACTACCAAGACTCCATATATAACACGTCCTTGCCATAGGGTCCTCTATGAGTCCGATCTTTACCCTCTAATAGAAAATTCCGAGTCCTCAACTGAACCGCCCTCACAATTGATCTAGACACTTCTTAACAATCTCGCTTACTCTTTCTAGGCTCTCAAGACTCCACCTGAACATTGTCCCCCAAAGAGATATCTCGAATCACCTTGCTAACCTGATCATATTCCACGAACCACTGACCACTCTCACTAACCATCCACCTCTAAGAATCCAACTCGTAGTAATCATCTCACACCTATAACCCTCGACCAACTCTAATGCAGAAATCCATCTCGTGCTACTCCCAACCACGAATTACCAAGACCCTCATCACCAACGTCTATCCTCAAAGACCAACCACTGATTTTACCTACCCATCACATTCCATAACTCACGAAACATAAACCACTCATGACTCCTCAAGCTGACCTACCCTAGATCCTTTTTCAAGCATTATCTGAATTTACCTCATGTTACCATTCCTTAACCATGACCATTTTCCCCAACGAAACCTTATGTCATCCTAACTCGAATTACCCATAACATCGCAACTTGACTAATTCTCCCACGATTTTCCAACCGATAGAATTCCCACTGAACTCCTATGACATCCTCGTCCGAATTTCCTAAGCACCGCAACTTCCCCATCTTTCTAAAATATCTTATCCTCTAGCGTCCTCAATACCTTATGCTTTGCGTAGTTCCCAAATCCATGCTCATAATCTCCCTATCTCAACCTTAAGCCCACAATCTTACTATAAATCTCAACTACCTCCTAGCCTAGCTACTAGCCTTTCCTCGAAGATTCGTCTCACATCCTCAAATACCTCAATAGCCACAATAACCTCCACTCGTAAATCCCGATTCATTCCCTATGCCAAAATCCTCCAACAACGCATCTAGAAGTACTTCACTCATAATTTACCCAAGCATTACCAATGCTATCTAAACAACCCCAAATACTCATCACACGAACAATCCTAATATGAACAACCTAATATCCCCAATCGATAATTTCCCAAGCAACCTCATACTACTCTATCTTGGCAATTCATCAACCTCATCCCTTACCGAAATCGCCCCCACTCTTAGCACCCACCACCTAGTCCCAAGTTCTACGATTCCTCAGACATTCCTTAATTGGTCATCCTTGACACCGCCCACGTTCCGCTCATAGACTATCTAGACACCTTCCTTAGCACACCAATCCGTCTCACAACACCTCCCCTCAAGAATCCCCCGATCAACTCCTAGCTTTCCCATCCACCTCTAGAACTATTCTAACTACATCTACCCACACCCAATCTCCAGATCTCCCTAATGAAACTAGTCTAGACCTCAGTCAACCACCCTCTTATACTACCCGCACACACTACCTTCCTAGACTACCACTTTTCACTAGGACATCTCCCTCAAAATCTCGCCACACTAGCCCACTGCTCACCTAAGACCTACCTGGAAGTTCATCTATACTCACAGACCACTATCTTGCACACATCCCAACTCACTCGGCTCTACCCAAGCTAACGCATCCTTTCTGCACCCCATCTCACAGAACCAAAGACCCAATCCGAATACCTTAATCCACCTGCCACTTTCCAACCCGTCTTACTTAAGAATCTCATGACTCAAGCTCAAGAATAAAGCACTCCCATACATATAACCCATAACCTACTCACCCGCAAGTCAGTATACCAAGCACCAAGGCACATCGTCATAGAAACACGTTAGTCGGGCAATCATTGCTACCAATTCAGCACATCCGTCATCACACATTCAATTATGTCAGTTCTAGGCCTATCACAAAACATCAATTCCGATTCGTATAGAAGAATCCACAATTTGAATTAAGAACGTCCTTCCTTGAGTCATCTAAGAGAATCACGTACGCGGCTACCATCTTTCAAATGTGTTCGTCCTTTGTATACTTTTAGCGACGTTAGTCCCGTGGTCTATGGGTCATGGACCCATCACACTTCCGTTGCGTTGCTATGGTGCCACTTGGTCGTCAATCCTTTATTGCATGTCGGCACTCATCAAAGGATTGCAAGGGTTAGAAGTTATGGAGATAGAGGAGGGACAAGAACAGACAACACGACTTCCTTATGGATCTAGACACAGACCAGGACTAAGGACAATGAGACCAGAGACAAGAGACAAGATCCCAACCCGAGAGTTACAACGATGCCCATATAATTATGGCACGCAAACACATAAAAATCAAGAGATATCATCACATTATTTCACACTAGTATGCACCTATCTCAAGGAATATCGATTTACGCATTCATAACATGTTCAAATAATCATCTTTATATGTGCGCAGAACAAGCTAGCAACTTATCATTTCATTCACCAACCATGCTTGGCAGACTAAGAACATGTATGCACAAACTAACATGGGACATATATGGCCCAAGTTATGCAAGATCTAGCAAACATCACAGGATATCATATGCACGACTTATCACTCATTTAGATACACAATTAAGCAAGTCATAATATTATGGAAAGCATGTTAAGATGTACCCTAAAAATCATGCTAAGGGTATGGTCAGTTCATGCAGGGTTGGTATAGCAACTATCTCATCATATACATCCATATTCGCATAGTAAGACTAGGACGTCACACAATCATACGAGGGCCTATAACTGGGAGGTATATGCCTTACATGGTACTAGAAATACTCATTAAACATGTACACAACAAATGAGGTCCAATTAGGTTAATCTGGCATGCTAAGTCATCCAACTCACATTTTAAACATGCAACGAGAGTTGAACACACTATCATTGACCTAGTTCACAGGAAGACAATAATCATGGGAATTCAATACATACGACACATACATCAACTCATAAGTGCAACCATGCAATGTACCGGGAAAGTCATGCTGAATTATACCAATATATCATGTCATGAAATCACAAAGAGGCTATGATTATAAATTGGCAGAATTCTCTAAGGGCAATCACCGACTCACCACCCAGTTTTCCCGTGGAACGCTAGTATGACTCGCTGAACAAAAGGACATTCACGCCGTTTCCGAGAGAAGATGGTAGAATTCGTGTTTAGACTTTTTTTTTGGCAAGGAGACACGGTTGACCATTACGAGACTCAAGAGGGATGACTCCATAATACAACACACTCCTAACTCGGAAGAATGTCGATAATCAACCTCGGGTAACCCTCACATCATACACAATCCCCGAAAGTAGTTAGTTGACTGACCTAATTTCCCGTAGAGAACGTTGAAATTAGGTACGAGACTCGATGGACATCTATGGTTGGAATACAAATAGGACTCCCTTCAAGAGGAACGGACACTCTCGACCCTTACTAACACATCCAAGCGCTTTGGTGGGACGAACGACGGAATCGGGATTATCAAGGGGATTGTACACTAGTACAGATTCAACGTGTTTCAGGGGTTTTTTTAATAAACGGACGGGAGTTTTCTAACTCCTTATATTCGTCCTCCTGATAGATATCTCTCGGGGGTTTTATAAAAACCCCTGAGATACAATATTCGGTCAGGAGTTTTTTAAAAACTCCCGAGAATTTGTGTTTTCTAAAACGCCATCCCAAGTCTACTTCTATAAGGAGCTTTGAAAAAACTCCTGATAAACTATCTCATGAGCTTTTTAAAAAAACTCCCGAGAAAGGGGGTGAATTTTTTTTTAAAAATATGGAGCTTTCGACCCCAATATTTTTTTTAAAAAAAAATATCAGGATAGAAAGCCCCATTTGTTACTGCTAATCAATAATCGATACATCAGTACTGGCTTAAAATACAAATGGTAATCTGTCCACAAATTAATGACATATAATCTGTCAACAAACATATATACCAATTTTAACAGTATTACAGGAACATTGTGACAATCATAGAGTTAAAACTAAAGTCTGATGGAAAACTATACCCAAAACATAACTAATAACTTTGAAAACTACATGGTAGCAATGATTATAAAGACAAGTAGAAGACACAAAGAGTACTCAAGAAAAATATCAATCCATACGTACTCCACTGTTGAAATGAAATGATCATAGCATGTACATTGATATAGCTGTTTCCAATTCCCAAAATTGCAGAGAAGATGATGCACATATACACCCTGAAGAGAAGTACGTGTATAGTCATTAGCAACAAAATGATTAACAAAAAAAAACACAAACATGTAGAAAATGGGTATGACTTTATATTAATATATATGAATTTACCTGCCAATTGAGAGAGCTGTATTTTTGGAGAAGCATCATCTCCCATGTATGGTGACAAATTCCTTACGAATCTCCATCATTTCTTCACTGAATTTGCTCTCTGTTGAGGGAACTTCACCTACACTCATTTCCTTCACCCTTTCAATTCTTTCTTTTAGTTCCTATCGAACTCAAAATAAAATACGCTAAGAAAAACAATAACAGGAAAGCATCACATACTCAAACACTTTCTGACATACCAGGAATCACCAACACCACTGGTAGATATCATTGTTCTGCCCTTCGGAATACAAAGTAACAAAAATAAAAGTGAATGCAACAGCTGCATCCACCAAAAGGCACCAAGCAAGATACAACACTTTATTATCTCAAATTTTCATAAGAGGTCCTGGTGCAAAAATAAGTAAAGAAGGCTCTTCTAACATGCCTCTTCAGCCAAATTGACCAAATTATTGCAAAATGATCCACATACCATGACCACCACCATCTCTTCTTCTAGCATCTAAACCCTATACCATTTTCCATTTAGGAATCGTTTGGCACATTAGGCAGATTGCTTAAGGAGCTTAAAGGAGTTAAAAAGTGATAATGATTAAGGTGTTTGATTATATGCTGATAAGGAGCTTATAAGTATAAGCAAGTCCAATATGACAATGATTGGCAAGGCAAAAGCAAAAGTAAGAATAACAAGATATATATATATATATATATATATATATATATATATATATATATATATAAAACAAGGAGCCGATAAATAACAAGATAACATGTACAACGATAAAATAAGAGAAGAGATAAACGAGTAAGACAATATACCCGTAATTATCATAGACCAGGTAGGACAATCAGATCACCACAAGTTACTCTTTTTCACTAATACGCTAGCACCGCACACTGAATCTTATA
Source organism: Persicaria tinctoria (assembly GCA_037127255.1). Lineage (NCBI taxonomy): Eukaryota > Viridiplantae > Streptophyta > Magnoliopsida > Caryophyllales > Polygonaceae > Persicaria > Persicaria tinctoria. The sequence continues at coordinate 39,579,589 of JBANSL010000001.1, read as the reverse complement.
TCCCACATTCCTTGCATAAAAAAGAAAGGAAGCAATTTGCTCAAAGGTGGTGCACTGCTCTCCATTTATTAAAAAAGAGAAAGCATGTTTATCTATAGCTGAAGTATGTGGGGATACACTGCTAGTGACACTTTTCCAATTAAGAACCTGCAAATTGTAATTATCCATTTACAAACCCCACAATGTACTATTGATCAAGCACTATTTAGCTAGAAAATGGCAGGGATGCCCAGAGCTATGTCAATAAGAGTGCAAGATGAGAAAACAAGCAACCATTAACCACAAATCAATAACCGTGCAAGCATATGGGTAACAAATAGCCTAATTAAAATTAGAAAGTATCCATCAACCATACACCAAATGTGTTTTATTCAAACAGTCATAAAATATTCCAATTACAAAAGAGGCAAAAAATAAACCATATAGCTAGATTTGTTTTATTCAAACAAGATAAATTTATAAAGGATATTCAAAGAAACTACTTCAAAATGCGTTGTTTAGTGACTTTAGTCAAATAGAAGAATATTGACAATAATGTTTTGTGCATAATAAGATCTCTTTTGAACATTTTGCTAATTAAAATGGCCAAGCATGATCTATTAATTTAAAATAAACACATCCTAGTATGGTGATATACACTGGTAACAGTGGCAAGAACATGCTGGTAATATCTAGAACTGTGTAAATTTAAACAAACCCACGTACACGAGATCAAAAAACACCTTAAAATTTCACTAACTTCACAATCAAAGAGTAAAGGAACTCATTAATAGATTAAAATGTAATTCATATATACTTAATGGATATTTGATATTGAAAGTAAATGCATTATGATCAAGCTGTGGCATCATTCATACTTGATGGGTATTACCTTAATGCTCAAGAGTGATTGTAGAAATAAAACTTTGCAAAGTTGAATAGTTAAAACAGTTCTCTATGAATTTTCTAAAACAACTAATTTTGCTACACAAAAATCGACCATCGTTACTTGAATAGTACTGAAACCATTGATTCTGTATTTTGGTTATTCTTTGTCGCCTGATGCAAGCCCAACAGATGTTCAGAATCTTGCTAAGCTTACTAACATAATAGTGCCAATAATCAAATCACATAGATTGCTCTTCTTTAAATTGCACAGAAATTAAACAAAAGAACGAGATCGATATACCAACCTACCTATTTTGGTGAGCAAAAACGATCGGAGAGAGGGCAACCCAAAACCAACAGAGAGAGGGCGTGCAAAGAGAGGGGTTGAACTGTATATGTATTGCGCCACGAGGGGCCTCCTCTGCAAGGTTAAGATCAATTGGTCTAGGGTTGAGAATAGTTCAAATGTTGAAATAAATTTTATCAGAAATTAAAAATAACCATTAGGAAAAAAAAATCGGAGAAAGGATAACCCTAGAATCCCACATGAACTGATTTCCAAAGAAGGTGCTGAGCAGAGGACTAAATGTATGATGTATCCTTTATTTGAACTGATTTCCTTTATCTGTGAGATAAGAATAACAAATTTACAATGTAGAAAGGATGGTTGCATGATCGATAAGAATAGAAAAATACTTGAATTTGTTTCATGGTCAATCAGAAATGACCCATTTTATTTAACCAAAAAGAGCAGAAAACCCCCTATCTATTTTATTTTCTTTGGCTGCTATTTTGACCATATAAGTTATATAACCTATCCACGCAACTTGTGATTGGGAATTCAGAACCTAATCTTGTTGGTAGAGTAAAGGAATGGACAAAAGGAAAGATTTAAGTTGCTGTTTCCGATGGCTTAACATCAAACCTCCTTATACATTTTTTGAGCTACTTTTTTTTTATTGCTTAAACATTTTCTCATGAAAAATCACCAAAAACTATCGAAAACTAGAATCTTATACTCGGATCACATCACAGTTTACAGATTCCTAAAGCTCTCAGTTTAAAATTGTGAATTTTATGACAAGCCCGGGTTCCTGGATCGTCCAAAACTCACATTACTCTTATTCCTTTCCCCTTTACAAAGCATGAAAAGTTAAAATGTGCAATGATTGATGAACTCAACGCTCGCTGCCTCCGTTGTTCCTATTTCGCAGCAATTCCTCAAGCAAATCCTTAATCCGAGTCGACTACGTATCACAAACCAACAACGCATTCAATTAAAATCCCTAACCTGAAACCCTAACCCAAAATCTCGGATCCAGGAGCAGAGAAGAAGAATATCGTACCTGGAATCGATGAGTCGACATTGCCTGAAGAAGGAGAGGAGAGAAGAAGAATACGGGAAGAAGAGCGTACCTGTTAGCCCTCTCTCTCTGCAACCGGTGGAAGAGGACAACCCTTTGCAACCCATGGAGAGAGGAAAACCCTAATCGCCCTAAAATCGACCGGAGAAGGGGCGAACAACCCTAAACCAACGGGAACGAACTTCGCCGAGAACTCAATTCGCCGACCTCAATATGATTAATCGAGGAAATTATAGATTCTTCGGAGGAAATTATCATCAACCTCTACAACTCAGAGTGAGCGATTGATGGAAGAGGGGGTTAAGAATGGCATCTTAATTAGAAATTCCCGATAGAGTTATTCAACTAACAGGAGTTAAAACAAAACCTCTTATAGAATGCTTTTTTTTCTTAATAAAAAAAAGGTAAAAGCATTTAGCGGGTGTTTTTTAAAAAACTCCTGTGCGAATATCCTTTTCTTGGGAGTTTTTCTAAACTCCTGAAAAATTCCAGCCGTAAGATTGAGATTTTGTACTAGTGGTACTATGGAAGAACTATTCTGACAAGACAGAAAATCTGATTACATAAGAACAAGGTTTCCTCCCGCTATCCTGTTTGCACATACAATCGTTTACATGTTCAAGTTAAGGCATTCTGATTAGTTCGCTATCCTAAGCACAATAGCACTCAACACGGAAGCAATCAACAAGATTAATATGATCCTCTTCGAGGAGGATCGCCCTCGGGCCTAATTGCATATATGTATATATAACGTAAGCATAGAGACGATCTATGCCGTCCTTCGAGGGACAACTGACCGGAGGGGCAATTACCTCACGGCCTCCTAGCTCGTGCTACTCCAACCCTCCGGCTCCTTGGAGTCTTTGAAACCCGTCTGTAAAAGAAAGCTAGTATTTTGCCTACCTTTTCCCGAGTTCTACATTCATAAGGGATGTCTATCGCTTTGGTCTCTACCCACGAGATTGTTTCCCCTTATTCATTTAGGTTTAATTCCAATTAAATTCATTTTTCCCTTTTTAAAAACATGTTCCAAAACCACTTGAAAACATTGGGAGATTTTCAAAACCATCTTTAACCTATTGTACTCGGATTGCAAAACCTCGGCTCTGATACCACCTTTGTAACGGCCCAGGATTATGATTCCCGAGTTACGTTTCGAGGGATGAAACCCCTCGTTAGGATCTTGCGCCCCGAGTACAGGTTGAAGGTTTGATATCGAAGATGTGCACTTTAAAGTGGGATTTCGCACCCAAATCCGGAAGGTCCGTTGGGGACCCCGGGGTAAACCCCTGTACCTGTTCTAAGTCAACAACGCAGGAAATTCGTTATCATGCAAAGGGCATAAGTTCTGAAAATGATATAACCAGTGCCACGGCAAAGCCGGGTCAAAATAGAGTACAATTAGGGAGAAATCCCAAAAGCATGAATCTGGTGAAGTCAGGTTTAAAACACTCACTCTCCTCCATAAGAATAGACCCCGTCATAACAGCACAAAATCCAGCAGTGTATCGGGTACCTGAAACTATACCACCAAGTCAGGCCAAGAGTCCGCCCGCGGGTCCTCTAACCGCGCTGAGGACATATAATATGCCTATACCTAGAATAAAGGATGCCTTCATGCAGTACTGAAATCTTAACCACGCTATCATGATCCTAATTCATATATGTAGAATATTAAGTAAGGCCTTAGCAAACAATACCAAGTGGTATATCCCTCTTCTACCACCACCCCCTTCCAGATAGGGTGGAGACTGGCCAGTTCGATACTATAGCATATCAAATCTCATCATCATATCTGTTGTGAGCTGAATCTGCCATATTTTACGGTAACTTTTATATCGATTTCTGTATACATTGCATTCATTTGGGTTTAGATAGTACAGAATCTATGTAGTTTATGTTTATTTGCCAAATTATGGAATCTACACCAGTTTCTGTTTAATTCGCAGAAATCGAGGCATTTTACAGCAATTCTACAGAAGGTCGGAAAAGCTCGAAAAAACACTACAGAAGTCCAAGGTCAAAGCAGCGGAACCAGTCTGAGAGTCAAGGCTACTCGGTCTCGAGTAGGCTTACTCGACATAGACGAGCCTGTCCGAGCAACCTTGGTCGAGCAAAGCTGATCGAGCAAGCCAGACCAACCCGAGCCCCGGACCCTACTCGATCTCGACAAGCACTGGTCGAGGTCGACGAAGCCCAGACGCCATGTCCGGAGTCGACAAGGAGAGAAGCCGAGGACGGAGCCGAGGACGATCAGGCGAGACTCGCTACCAGCGACTCGACTCGCTGCAGCGGACCGTTCGCTGCCGCGGAAAAACCCGCTGCCAGCGGATGAGGCAACTCGCGAAAAGGAAGGACACCACCCAAATCGATCTCGAGGACCCTTTGTCGAGGTCGACGAGACGCTGAGTCCAGATCCGAGCTTGCCGAGGAGAGCCACTCGAGGAGACCTAGTCGACGATCATCCCTACTCGAGGTCGACAAGGCTTACTCGAGGTCGACGAGCGCCTGAGTCCTTGTCCGAGCCAGTCGAGCACGCCAACCCGAGGAAGCTTTGTCGATGACCTAACCCTACTCGACATCGACTAGCTCTTGTCGAGGTCGACGAGCACCAGTGACCAAGTCCGAGCCACATCGAGCAGATCTAGCCGAGGAAGTCCAGTCGAAGAACCACCCTACTCGAGGTCGACGAGCCTTACTCGAGGTCGACTAGAGACGTGTCCAGCAGCTTCTCGACAAGGACTTGTCCGACTAGACTTGAGATTCCTTGGGCGCGAAGGCGGAAGATTCTATCCAAATCCATCAAGTTCTATCCAAGGAGACAAGATCTATCAAGAAATGAAGACCTACCTTAATTAATTTTATCTTTTCTTTATAGATTTATTTCCTTAAAACATTTATTTATCTTTAAGTATTTTAGATATAATTTTAGATAAAGATAGATATCTTCTTTCCTAGGATAGCTAGGGAATGAAGCCTATAAATAAGGCCCTAGGGGCTCGGTTTTATTCATTCAATTTCAGAGAGAAGTAAGTAGGAGAAGTAGAGAGAGAGAGAGAGAGAGAGAGTGAGCGGCCGATTGGAGTTGTGAAGCGAGAGCGGAGTTGGCTTCGAGCGGTTGTAAACTTTGGTTTATTTTAATGCAAATTAGTTCTTTTCAATTGATGATGTCTGCGATTGCAATGAGGCGTGAGTAGTCCACCCACTTCTGGGGCTGGGGTGAGCCCGACGGTGGCCATGTGAGGCGATGCGATAAAGGTCAGATCTTTTTGTGCGATTCATCTTCTATCCCTATGAGCATGATTCTTTTGCGAGAGTTGAAGGTGATCCTTGTTTGTGTTATTGAAGCAAAAGTGATCTTAATGCAACTTGGATTAATTATGTGAAAAAGGGTTAGTAACAATTAGGGTTTATGCGAAAGCCTCTATTTGCCTATTTGTTAATGACGAAAGTTATTTGATGGAAAGCATGATCTTTTATGCCTTTATGTGTTGTTTTGCATGGTTATCGTTGTGGTGTTGATACCCTGGCTTTGGAAGTCTTTTAATATATTGAGTTTATTTATGTCGAAATTCTGCGTTTGTCTTTAAATTCTGCAATTTACAGTTTTCTGCATTGTTACTCGATACAGAGGAGATCTTGTCGATCTCGAGGAGGACCTTTGTCGAGGTCGAGTTGGTTTTCTGCTTTCTTTCGTCGATTTTCACTTTCTGTTCTCTGTGTCGAGTTGTCCTTTGTCGATCTCGAGTACTTGCTTGTCGAGATCGAGTAGCTTGCTTGTCGAGTTGATTGCCTTTGTTTTCTGTTTTCTGTTTTCATTTCTATTCTTGTCGAGATAGAGGACAGCTACTCGAGGTCGAGTAGCTTCTGTGTCCTTGCTTTTAGTTTCTGCTTTGTTTTTGTTTTGCTTTGTTCTTTACTTCCTTTGTTTTACTTTCTATCTTTAGTTTGTTCTTTGCTTTTGTTTTAGTTGCCCTTGCCGGGTTTATTTCTGTTTCTGTCTTTCTGCTGCTTCTGTGAGAATTTACAGCTACCTGAGAACTGCTGACGTGCTTCCTCATGGATTCGATCCTGATTTTCTCTTACTACAACGGGAGGAAGTCTTGTATTTATTTGCTGAGACAGGGAAGTCAATCTGAACTATATTTCATATTTATTTCATACTTGACCATCCTCCTGCAACAACAATATCGCATCTCATGCTCGTCTCGTATCTCATGCTCATCTCGTATCTCGTGATATATATAACTCAAGAAGGGCAACACCCGATGAAACTGGGCTGCCCTATGACCCTAGAAAAGACTCTAGGACTCACATATAATGGTCGTTCTGTATTCAAACGCATACAGAATAAGAATGCTCATTCGTAAGTGCAATTCCTAAGCATGATACTACATGGCATGCTCTTATGCATATGAAACACCTACACACTATACGACACATCAGGAAGGAGGTACTGGTTACTGAGTAAGCCCCTTAGGTACTTACCTGGCAAGCAGACCGGCAACAGAACAATCCATCACACAGTATTCACAATCACAGAGTATCACCTAGTACATAATGGAATATACATAAGTCTACATTCAACTATTAAGCACTCAAGCACACCTCAATCAATAGAACAAGTAACATATTATGAAAGTCATTTCATCGCATCATCCACTCCTCAAGACCACATCGTTCTCCATAAATCATTCAACCAATTATGCATGTTCATATACGTCATTTCCGCATATACCTCAACGGTTCGTCAAAATCATAACACATAATTTGTGTGATATAAAATCCTACTAGATCGCCATAATTATCCAACATTTAATCTCATATAATAATTCACCACAAGTCATGTTATTAGTCATACATATCATACTGTTGGTCAAACGATCATATTATCATGCTAGTTAGTCATCGAATAAGTCTTATCCCCAAGTTAGTTCCAAAACCGTTTCAAATCCCAGTTAAATAGTTAAGTATTCCGACCCTTAAAAGTTAAAACACTCGTCGAATTCCCTTTTTAATTTATTTATTAGACTGCTTTCCACCCTTGAAATTCTTTTCTAACAGGCAAGTTCAACTTATTTATGTTAAATCCCAATTATTATTATTATAGATATAATATTATAAAACACCATTTAATAAACCACCCTTATAAGTTATTTCCAAATCCCCTAAAATCCAAAAATGAGTGTGATGGCTCGTCGGACCTACATCGGACATGGGTGAGTGTGATGGTGGAGCTCGAGGGTGGTTCCGATCAAAAATGAGAGAGAATGGCTTACCGAAACGGCAAAGCGCGCTCGAACAGGGGATGTGATGGACGACGGCGCTGAAGGAAGGCGACAGTGTAGTAGGAGAGCCGAAGGGAGTAGGCAGGTGAAGGTGATGGAGATTGAAAATGAAATTGAAAGTGAAATGGAGGTTAGGTGCGACTGATGATGTTGAAGGAAGTTGGGAGGAATGGTGAATGCCAGATGGTGATGGCGATGAATGTGATGGTGAGGGTGATGGGGTATGGGTGAGGGTATGGGTAAGGGATTGTGTGTGGAATTGGTTAACCAATACCCGGAATTAAATTCTAAATACGTGAATTTCGAATCCCGTAATTTGTCCCTGAATGTTAGTTTCTCCGACTATCGCTCTCGATCAATTAGATTTATAAAATCAAAAAGAATATCGTTATCTGATAATTATTTTCAATTTTCGAGGTAAAAGGACGTAAATCGTTCGTCAAATTTTATATTACGGTCGGAGTCCGCTAAACGAGCTTTTAATTCGATTTAAATTCATTTTTAATTTCCTTTTTTCCGAAAATTTAGGATTTGAAAATTTGAGCCTTTACAGATGAAATGTAGTCGATATCGACAAAGTATGTCCGAGTTGTGCTGGTCGAGTAAAGCATGATCGAGGAGCTGAGAGCTAGAGCCAACCCGACTCCACAAGCCTACTCGATATCGAGTAGCTTACTCTATATCGACAACACCATGAAGCTATGCCCGGAGTCGAGGAAGCCACACCAAGTCGAGAAGCCGAGGACTGGACATGCCGAGTACCAAGTTACTCGATATCGAGGATCTTCCTCGATATCGACAACCCAGAAGCACATGTCCGAGTTAGTGCCGAGGAGAAGCTACTCGATAACACTAGGCCAGCCAAAGTCGATACAACGTTACTCGATATCAAGTAGATTACTCGATATCGACAAGACCTGAGGAGCCTGTCCGAGCCAGATCGACTACAGCTACTCGACAATGCCCAGCCAGCCGAAGTCGACGCCAACTTTACTCGATATCTAGTAGAATTAGTCGATATCGAGGAGCGCTTTCTAGAGCCGCGTTACGCGGTGATCTGTCCGACGCGGTTTGGCTTTGCTTGGAGCCGAAGGAATCCGAGTTTGCCGAGATCTATCCACATCTATCAAGGCATATCAAGATCTATCAACACATGGAAGATTTACCTACTTTAGATATAATTTCCCTTTTGGATTTAATTCTTTTATTCTATTTATTTATCTTTAAGCCTTTAGATAATTAGATTAAGATATAGATAGACTTTCTTACCTAGAATAGCTAGGGAATGAAGGCTATAAATAAAGCCTTAGGGGCTGGTTTTTATTCATTGAATTTCAGAGACAATTAGTCACATAGAGAGAGAAGGAGAAGAGGTTGTAAGTTTGAGTTTATTAATGCAAGTTAGTTCTTTTTCATCAAAGATGTCTGCTATTGCGATGAAGAGCGAGTAGTTCTGCGATCGGGGAAGCATCGATCTCAATGATTGGCGGCTCGGGTTCCACCAGGACCACAGGAGAGGAAGAAGCCACGATCGCCATCTTCTCCTTCGCCGCCCCCTTGCCTTTTTGCTTGGGAGCCGAAGTCTTGTGGCGCTTCAAGGCTCTCATCACGTCGGTGGGTATTTTCCTCTTAGCAGAAGAGGGAGGTGCGGAGGACATCTTCGCGGCATCCACCATTGTCTTCAACTCTGGGGTGTCTGAAGAGCCATGAAAAGGACAACAGCATCAGTACAAGATCAATAACACAAGAAAAAGAAAAAAAGAAAAGTGCTCCCCAAATTAACTACAACCTATGCGCGGATGAGGGAGACTCAAGACGGCTATCTCCAGCCGTAAATGAGACACCGCATCTCTCCATGAAGGTTTTGTTCCAACCGCGAACCTCCGCTCGATCTCTTTCAAGTCTGTCACTGCCTTTTTCTTCACACGTGTGTACAGACACGGCTCGGTGTGGAAGTTCAAGATTCGACGAGAAGGATCCCGGACTAAGAACCACGTGTGCCTCCACACTGGTTTGCTGGAATTACGTTCCACTATCGAAACACTAAGTTTTTCTTGGTAGAGATTCTTATGGGTGCTTTTGTGACCTAAAGTGAGCATGTTGCTAAGAAGTCCCAGGGTGGGTTGAACCCCAATCTCCAAACAGTGCATAAAAAAAGAGGTAAGAAAGAGCCAGCTGTTTGGAACCAGTTAAGCGGGGCTCAAGTCGTAGGCTTTTAGATAACGTTTGAATATGTTAGGAAGAGGGAGCCAAAACCCTTGAACCAGGCTCTCTATATAGACAACCAAACACCCTAGATAAGCATCCAGACTCCCTCCGCCCTCCGTGGGAAGTCACAGCACCACTCCCTCCGGTCAAGGGAAGACACGAGCAATCACGCTTAAGTCATCCAGGGTCTTGAAAGTCCGTCCTCTGCGGTTCTGAGCATTAGGCGGAGCGATGGGAATCACCCTCTGCGACAGAACAGCCGGGATCGGACCCGCAGCGGATGGCTGAAAGTCCCTTCTGAAAGGGCAGGTCGCCAGCACCCCCTCATCATACAAGACCGGACGAAAATCCCCCAGCACGGACGAAGAGCGGCGCTCAGTCGGTAGAAAGACTGGGCCGGACGGCAAGTCAGTGTGGGAGCCCAACTCCTTATAAGAGTGCTGAGATTCAGGAGATTCTAGTATCGAGTTAGACCCCAATGACGAAGCACCATCGCCCGACCACGAAGACGCAGTGTCAGCAGGGGAAGGGGGTTCATCGCGAACGCGACCCGGAGAAGAGTAGAAGGAGGGATCCGCAAGGGTTTTTGGTTGACGAAAGGTGACGTCCTCAGAAACCTCTATACAACCCATCAGAAGTTTACCCTCTGGCCTCACTGGAGGCGGAGATCTGATCAAGGCTTGAACGCTGCCAGAGCTGCTCTGCGAGGTCGACATAGCAAAGGCGGCTAATAGGTTTGGAGAAAGGGGCAAGTTGGGAGGAATCCTAAGGACCAGCACGGAATAAAAATGCGTCCCGAAGAAACCCGCGCCGCATCTGCGGCCAAGAAAGAAAAGAAAGAAAGAAAACTAAAAATAAATCAAGAACAAGACGCGGAAAGAAAAGAAAGGAAGACGACTTTACCTCGATTATCTGAAGACGAGAGCTGTAAAAACGGGGAACGGTAAAAAATGAGGAGGAAAAGGACCCATATTTATAGGCCCCCACTCAACGACGTTTCACCTCCCACTTCAGCCCACGTGTCAAGAGTCGGACCCACATCAATCAGGCAAACGGGCCTAGTGGGAACAGGCCCAACTCGGCCCAACATGCCTCCTTTTTTCCATCTTTCTGCCCTAAGATGCACCAAAGGCGAGGGGATCAGTATGAGGATTTTAAACCGCGGAAAAACCTTTCCGGTCTCCCCACGGCTCGAGGAGCTATGATGATGCCCAAAAGTAGTGAAAAAAAAAGAATAAAAGGACTGGGGAAGCGGGCCTGTGAGGACGCACCGACCAACGATCCGCGGACGAAGGTCGCGTGCAACTCGGATAGATGGCGCGCATACTTCAACAAGTGGCCAAAAGGAAGGAACGGCCCCCCTAAGGGGGAGGACGGGGGTGCACGCTATAAAAAGGGGAAGACACTCTAAGATCAAAGCTTTTTTGGAAAACCAAAAGAGGAGTGCTGCTCTATACCATCAAGCTCACTCCACGAGCGCCTAGTAATCATCATAATCAATGAGGTAGTGGGGCTTGCAGGTATAGACATTGGGGGGCTCCTCGATTCGTAGCCCCCGACTCTCATCCTTTCACTCTGTTTTAGGACTAGGACTCACTCTCTCCGAATAGCCTGGATGAAATCGACGCCCGAAAGGTGGAACAAGCTTCAGTTAAGGCTCGACGGCACCCACAGCTGGTCATCCGTCCGCGGATGACCAGACTGGGGTAAGACCATCTCAGAGTAAGTGGTCATTTCGGCACAGGAAAAGTTCCCCCCCCCCCTTAGGATAGTGGTTTGGTGAGATCGTTCTCATGGGGAGGAACTTCAGGTAAGACCGTCGAACACTAAAATCAGGACACATGGCCCCACCCTCCATGGTGACATGGGGTGGGGTCCACTTTTCAAATGCGGTTTTATCAAGAATAATACAGAATCTATGTAGTTTATGCTTGTTTGCCAAATTATGGAGTCTACACTAGTTTATGTTTAATTTCGCAGAAATCGGAAAGCACTTTGGAGCTTAAAAGAAACTCATGAAGAAGCTAAGGATGGTGCAGTTGAAGAAAAGGCCATTTTTTGGCATTTATCATTCTGAGTCAAGTTCTGATATCTTCATGAGAGTTGTATCCCTCGAAAAGAGCTTTCCAACGCATGCTTATATGCATCAATCCGACGAACGATGACTCAGGAAAGTGTGTTTAAAGAAGAGAGCAGAATGCTGAGAATTGAAGGGTGGTCGATATCGACCAAGTCTACTCGATATCGACCTGACCTTGGTCGAATATCTCCAGATCAACTCAAATCGACCAGCATACAAGAGTGCAACTCGATATCGAACTATAGTGGTCGATATCGACCAACAAAATCGACTTGATATTTCCCCAGGAAGCCGAGATCGAGTGACTGAGCTGAAGCCGGAAGAGGTAACTCGATATCGACCAGATGTGGTCGATATCGACCTAATGCCAGTGTCGAGTCTAAGTCGATTCCGAGCTCTACTCAAAGTTCTATCCAAAGTCCAATGGAGATATTCCCAAGAGAATATTTCTTACACATGAAGACTTGAAGATTTATCTTCTTATCTTTTTATCTGAGGGTGGAACAATTAATTACCCTATAGAATTTATCTTGTTATATCTAGTTAGATTTATTTATTTTCTAGTAGAATTATATCTTTAGATATAGGATAGATATTCCTTACCTTGATTAGCAAGGATTAAGGCCTATAAATAAAGTCCATGGGGCTAGTTTTTATTCATTCAATTCTAGAAGAAGAGAAGAGGTAGTAAGTAGAGAGAGAGTGGAGGCCGATTGGGAGGTAAGGAGTGAGTGCAATTTGGCTTCGATCGGTTGTAGCCTTTGTTTGTTTTCATTAATGCAATTTAGTTTTCTTTTATTATTAATGTCTTTCCTTGTGATGAAGAGCGAGTAGTCCACCTACTTTCAGGGTTGGGGTGAGCCCAGCGATAGCCAAGCGTGTTTGAGGTAAAGATTCGACCTTTGTTGTGCTTTGATCATCCACTGCCTTTAATATGTTTATTACCTATTTAATAGAGATCCATGCTAACAACTTGGATTATAAACATAAAATCGGTAGATACAATTAGGGTTTCTTGAAGGAGTTGTCTAATTGTTGGAAAAGGCGAAAGCTTGATCCTTTGATGTGATTGCATGATTATCGTTATTTATCTTACTTTATGCATGTTTGGTTATCGTTGTTGCAAAACCCGATCTTGGAAGTTTTCTTTTACATAGTTTATTCTGCAATTTACAAAGTTTTGTTCTTTTATTTCGACTGCTCCTACTCGATATTGACCACCTACTCGTCGATATCGACTTCTGATTTTCGATCCCGAAAGATCGCTGATTGTTTGTGTTTCTGCAGGTAGAGGTCGATTTTGAGGAGGACTGGTCGATATCGAGCTACTTGGTCGATATCGAGTGCACAAGCCGAAATCGACTGACTTTCTGCAATTGCCCAAAATCAACTGGATTTGGTCGATATCGACTACTGCTGGTCGATATCGAGTGAACCCCCTGAGATGAAATCGACGTGAGATTTACCGCTGCCAGAGATCCGCTGACACGCTTCCTCGAGGATCGATCTTGACTTCTTGTTGCAACATCGGGAGGAAGTCTTGTAATTATTTGTGTGGCCACGTATCTAGTTTTATTTATATTATTATATTTTGAACTCGATTTCCTCCTACAACAATGCTCTTACGAAATGTGGCAATGTAGTAATGGGTTTAGCTTGATGGAACGAGGATTGTGATATGGTTGTTATTCTCGTTGAATGATGTATGCTTTGAGTGCTTGAATAATTAGACGTAGACTTATAAATGTGTTTTGATACGTATCTAGGTGATGCTTTGTGATTATGATTGATGTGTATCAGATCTTCTACCTTGTTGTTCTGCATAGCCAGGTAAGTTCCTAGAGCTTACTCAGATTGATTCCCATGTGCATGTAATCATAGGATATACTAGGTGTTGCATATGCATAAGAGCATACCATGTAGTACCATGTTTAGGATTTGCACTTATGAATGAGCATCCGTCTTCTTTATGTGTTTAAAAAGAGAACGGTCGTTATCTGTGAAGTATCTAGAGTCTTTGCTAGGGTCATAGGATGACCCAATCTCATCGGGTTTGTCCTGAGTCATCGAGTCGTAATTACCACTTTATCTTTCACATTATATTATTATTTTTCTCTTTTAAGTCCACATTCATGATTGGATAAAAAGCATGCAAACATGCGGTCGGGTACCACAACCGGCCTCGCCCCATTAATGGAAATGAATGCATTCATGAGCTGGCCAGTCTCCGCCCTATCGGGAAGGGGGGCGGTGGTAGGAAGAGGGATATACCATTTGGTATTCTATGTTGAGGCCTTATTATTATTATGCACTTGATCTTAGGGGCATGCTAGTGTGTTAATACTCTGCCCTACATCTAGAAGCATCTTTATTAGGAATAGCGTATATGGTATGATTACAGTAGGACCTAGTCATGTGGGTGGGCCTAAGTTTGATCCCACGCCATGTATTATTTTTTTAGGTATGTCATATATGTGTAATGATGCTGATTTGGCTCCATGACTGCGGGTTTCGACATGGCGGAAAGAGAGAAAGAGACTCTGACTTCACTAAATTATTAATGGTTTAGATTTGAATATTTGGATTACGTTTTGACCTGGCTCCGCCATGGCAACCTTGTATGGTTTTAGAATTTTGTCATTTTGCATGATAAATGGATTTTACGACTTAAGCCATAGGGCAGGTACAAGGGACTTACCCCGGGGATTCTAATGATCCCGCTCAGTTTTTGGGTGTGAAATCCCACCTTTAAAGCGTATATGTTGATTTCAAACCTTCAACCTGTACTCGGGACGCAAGATCCCAACGAGGGGTTTCATCCCTTGAAACGTAACCCAGGAATCATAATCCCCATTAACCCTTCATGTATAGTTTCTTCCTCGCATTTTGCATTCCCAACTTCAACCCACTGCGCCCTACATAGATTAATCAATTATCTAAACTTTCAAATTTTCTCTTTCTTTCTCTCTATCTGAGCTACACAAATTTAAAATCTCACATTACTTACATTTGTTGATCATATTGTTTTTAATTGATATATACTGTGAAAATTTGAATTAAGAATCATTTTCATATATAAATGAATGGATTAGCCTTTTACCTATATACTCTTATATACATTGCATATATTAAAAAGGTCTGTTTTCTTTATTCATTTGCTGAACTATAATATTTTCTTTAAGTTATATGTATAATAACCTCTTTTCCCTTTTTTAAAAAATTTATTTTTGTTGTAACAGGAAAAATTTGTGACAACAAATTAGTATGAAAAACAACTACATCATTGAAGAACACTCATCAAAGAAAATAGTTCATAACCGATCTTCGGAAATATATAATAATAATAATAATAATAATAATAATAATAATAATAATAATAATAATAATAATAATAATAATAATAATAATAATAATAATAATAATAATAATAATATATTTACAAATGTTATAACATTACCACCGGGAAAAAAAAATTGTATAAAATGTGGGGCAAAAAAATTTGATTTTGAAACTCCTCAATTTTGTTGTCGTGATGAAGAAGTGCATATTGTTAATAATGAAACACCAATTGAACTTGTTAATTTGTTTAATGGAAAAGGTGATTATGCTATGCATTTTAAAAGTTATATGAGAATATATAATAATTTATTTGCTTTTAGCTCTCTAGTGGAAAAATTAAAAATACTTCAAAAAAGGGAATATATGCTTTCAAATTATTAGGACAGTTATATCATTATATACCAATTATTGCATAAATGCTCTTTTAAATTCTAATAGCGCCATTTAGAGTATCATCTGTAGTGGCTTCCAAATGTGTCATACCCTTATGCCTATGGTTTATTCTGCTGATATTTTCTTAGACTAACCTTGCTTTGAATTCCACTCAATAATCAAGCACATCACTCTATTCTCTGATTTCATAGGCATGCTTTTAATGGGGTTACCACAAGATAAATTCTAAAATTCTTGGCATAATTTGTTTCATACAGAGCTTCCCAAAAATGCAGAATGTCTGCTTGATTGCGAGGCTGCAACTATTTTATAGGGGGGTTCAAGAGCAGATGATAATCCTGTCTTGAGATCCAAACATCAAACTTCCGCCGTGAGAAAAAATAACTTTGTTGATGTTGTTTGGAAGTAGATTAATTTGGCGTTGATAAAATGATGTGACATATTGCTTCATTGGCATATCATTTGATCAAGGCTTGGAGTATGCGAAGTCCACTACTAGATATACTGATGTTGAGGCTGTCAAACAAGCTCGTGAGTATCCTTTTGTTTTAGTTTTGCAGTTTGTTAAAGAAATTTTTAGCATATGGTGGAAATTCTCGATTTTGTTTGCCCTTTAACTCAGCATGCAGAAGTCTGAAATCACTGGGAGTTGTCAGTGGTGAGGTGAGACTCAAAACCATGGTTCACTCAAGGCCTGTTTGCTGATGTTGAATGAATCAATGAAAATCTGATTTACTTGAATTTTTTTATTTAAAAAATAAACATTTAATCCAGGAAGGGAATTGAATAATACCCCAATATTTTCAAGATCATTTAGGTGGGATTCATGTGAGAGTGTATATGAAAATTGTTTACAACTCAGCAATTTATATAGACTATATTATTAAGATTTTATACATGTGAGAAATGTTGTCAATTCAGCAATTTTGTTCCATTCACAATTTATCAAGCGGGCTCCCTAATGATAAGAAAATTGTACCGTGTTGATAGTTTATTTGCTTTTCTTGTAGATTGGCGGGATTGCAAACACGGGTCCACAAACAATGGAGGAATTGTTTGCTCTTATTCCTACCTTTTCATGGGACATCTTGGTTGAGGAGCACAGATTATCCCAATGGTTGATTCAATTGAATAAAATATGTTCTTTTGTTGTTAATTTAGGCAAAGGGAAGCATTGTGAGTGAAGCCCTCGATGGGCGACTTGGAAAGTTTAAGATGCACTACAGAAGACTTCAATAATTAAGTTGGGATGTATGACTGACAAGTAAGGTTAACCTATGCTTCTAACACTTTCAAAATCAACTTCCCGGTGATTAATCATGCAAATTTCAGTACGCATTTGTAAAAATGCAACTGTTAAATGTTAATTATAGTTTGAAATTTCATTGTTGACGGACACTTTGATTTTCATCGAATAAGTTTGGCGCTCAGAATTGCTTGTTCTGGCGTCACTACTTCTCCGGGGAGTGGAGAACCGGAATCCCTTACAATGTCGCTCTCTTTACTCATAATTGGCATACCTCCGAAGATCCATAGGTCAATACTTATTTCATTTCCTTTTAAAAAAAGTTCCAATCAATAGTTACCCCCGAACATCCCAGTCTATGTTGGGTGAAACTATGAGTTTACTTCATTGACTGGAACCTGTCAGATGGGGGATTTGGTAAGCCAAGTAGATGTTTTTTTTAATTACTAATTTCCTATCAAATTGAATGACCTATCAAAATCTAGAAAAGAAAAAATAGATATTATTCTCGCTTTAATGGTGCTCCAAATTGGAGCTTCTAACTGCATTTTAGCTACCTATACATGTAATTAAATCTCATATTATGTTATTTACAATTGCAATTAAATCTCATATTATGTTATTTACAATTGCTTTAATATTTGATTTTGGCTGGATCACTTGATGATAGTATTAAACTTAAAATGTCGGAATGCTTCTTTGTCATGTTTCAATCTTATACTCCCTCCGTTCGGCAAAACTTGTCGTTTTAGAGTTTTGTTTTTGTTCGGAAAAACTTGTCATTTTAGGTATTTTTGCTTTTACTTTACTAAAATGCCCTTGATTTGATTGATATGTTGTGAGTTGTAGTTTTTGATAAAGTAAAAAGTAGAGTAATAAATGAGGGTAAATTAGTAAAAAAGGAGTGTAATTATTAACTTTATTAAAAATTGTGTGGAGAGTTAAAATGACAAGTTTTGCCGAACGGAGGGAGTATACTACTATGTATATATATTTTTCTAATTTAGTTGTATTTTTTTTTTATTAATTACTTGAAGTGAGACAATATTGCACGTATTTTCTCGTTACACTTATAAAGTTTTAGATTAGTTGAAAGTGCATCTAGATTATAAAAGATGACAAAACCGCGCACCTAGTCCTACCAGATATAAAACTTAATTTTGAATTAATGGGGTTTTGAAGTAGTAATCCTCAAATGGTTCAGTAAAACGAGCATCTACTGATCTACTTAAGTGCTTCAGTGTAAATGGGTCGTTCAAGGTACAACATCCTTAAGATTAGATGGCTCACAAAGTAAACCCGGAAACTCACGATCATAGCACAAATAAGTTCATACTAAGGCTCTTACGTGTTGCAATGAATGAGCAATTGAGCATAATCGGTCAAACCACCTTACGTTTGTCAAGTAGTTTTTTAGGAGAAACTGTTTTTTATTATCTTGGTTGATCCTGTAAAAGAGTTCTTTACAGAGGGGTGAACAAGTTTGGGAAGATAAAATATCCACCAAGTCCTCCAATTCTCTCGTTCCTCTCACGGGAGAACGGACACAAACAGACAGCTTGATTTCACTTCCAAGCACAACTTAAACACGGGCAGGGATACTCCCGTAATGTTTTAGTGACATGTAGCCAAACTATAATCAAAATCTACATTAGAGGACAATGCGAGTTAAGCGAAGTTATATTTTAATGCGCTGATTTCCACTATGGATTAGATAAGGTCTGTGCTACAAAATAAACCATGAAAAATCACCCCAAAAACGCAATTTACAACTGGTTTAGATGCCTGCAAAATTCAGAGGCTTGTGAAGATACCGGTAGCTTAGTAGCTGGAGGGAAGTAGCACGAATGTGCAGTATCATTCAATGAACTTCAGTCAAAGATCTCCTGGGCTTCAATTATACTGTGCTGACTAAAAATAGCAGGAAATCAAAACAAAGAATGGAAGTCCAAAGTGCAGGAAAAAAATGCAGAAGCAGAAAACTTCACGACATTTTCACTCTAAGCATTTCTCATAGACCTTTTTCTTTCCCCAAAATCATGTGTTTAATTTAAGTGCACCGAACTAGACAAAAGTTTAAATTGGGCCACTCTGCAATTATAATTTTAGCACATCAAAGACCTTTTTTCCATAATCCAGCAGGTGCTCAATCAAATTCAGAACCCTTGGTCCATAAACTCACACCTAACATGCCCCCATCATATATACCAACCGTCAACATTTCATGCATGATTTGAATCCCTCCACATTAATCCACAAGGTTAAATCACTTCACTTTGATGAGTGAAATTTAGGATCAGCTTCGCTGATTAAGCTTAGCATTGGATGAATATGACGGGGAATTTAGTGATGCCGCTAGAGCTGGTAATACCCGACCCGACCCGAGAAAACCGATCCGATTGATCCGACCCGATCCCGTCCGACACCCGAATAATTGGGGAAAAAAAGTTTGAACCCGAACCCGATTATACCCGAATGGACCGACCCGAAATCAACCCGAAACCGGAAATTGTCCGACCCAAGCATATCCAAAACCCGAAATTACCCGAACCCGATTATACCCGACACCCGAAATAACCCAAACCCGATTATATCCAAAACCGACAAAAATCTTAGCATTTCCCCTAAAATACTCAAAAGAGCCTAAGTATTTGATTACTTAATAATGGATGGTAATATTATCATGCATATAGTATAATTAAATATAATTTTGTACTCTCTCCATTAAAAAGAGTAACTTTTTAGCATTTTTTAAGACGCTCAAACTATATAAATATCAATTTTTGGTTATTTTTATAATTTCGTAGTTATGACTTATGAGTAATAAGTATGAAATTAATATTAAAAATATAATATTTTATATGATTTTGACTTTTTAAAAAAAATATTCTAAAAAGTGAGAAGACTTAAATTTTTTTAACGAATGTAGTACTTATTAAAAATTGATAAACATTAGAAGGATAAATATCTCATAGGTAAAAAAAAAATTGATTTGTTTTATCCAATATGATTCTTGCGAGTTCAATTTGACTGAACTCACTTCGAACAAAACCGTTCTGACCAAAATCCGATTCATCCGAACCCACTTAGACCGAAACCCGATTCACCCAAACCCGTTTAGACCGACACCCGATTCACCCAAACTCGTTTAGACCGAAACCCGATTCGCCCGGACCGAATAGGACCCGGAAACCCGATTGTATCCGATAAACTAATGCTCGAATAAACCCGACCCCAACTCAATTAGACCCGAATTGTCATCACACCCGATATCAACCTGAGTCCGATATGATCCGAAACCGAATAACCCGATCCGATTCGCCCGATTACCACCCCTAGTTGCCACGGCTGCCATAATGAAGGGTATCGGTTATACTAAGCTGTCAAATGGGATCGGATGGTGTCCAATTGCATAATAAACGCCACAATGGCAGGGTGCCACATTGAAATAGAGGTAAGTTGAAGGTTTGAAAGGAAACTTAGTTTAGGTGTGTGAGTACCTCTATCCATTTTCAAGGAAAATGGCAAGTTGAAGGGAAGATGATGATGGATAGATATTTCTTTTCCATAACCGTTTTTTTTTTCTTCTCAATCTTCTTTTGCATTATGGGCGCAGAATTAATGCCTATTATCCAACTACTCAGTTTTTTGTGTTTGTGTGAATGTAGGATGAGTTATCTGTAGCAATAAAAAAATCAGGAGGGAAAACTAAGCCCTAATAACCCACGTTTTAATAAAAAAAGGATAATAGAAGTTTGAAGATCCCAGAAATGTGCAAGGAACGTTGGAACCAGAAACGACAAACGGAGTAAAATATGAACACAGAACTAATGCCACTTATCTAGCTGCTCTGCTTTTGTTTGTTTGTTCCCCGTCTAGTGATAGACTGGGAACGTTGGAACAACTTCAGAAACACAGTTTTAATGAAAAAAACGATGTGTTGTCGGACTACTTCAGAAATATCTTCTTAAGAGTGAAAGAATAAAAGGTCAAACTAAGCCATAACAACCCAGTTTTAATGAAAAAGGATGATTGATATTTGAAAATCCACTTGTCTAAAGAAAGCTAAATTAGCTAATTATTAGTTTAAGGACCCAGAAATGAATAAAAAGGGGGATAAGTTATCTTACTGATCATCTTTGGTAACACGGTAGTATTTCTCAGCATGCTGTCGTTGGCCAATCAGCTGAGCAAACCGCTCATCATGTGTAATTACAATGAGCTGGAAATTTTCCTGACCTTTCCTATCGTCCATGATTCTGCGCAACAGAAGGAAGAAATGGTAATAGATGCAGGATACACCACGAAGCATAAAGTGAGCTGGACAATGAAATGTAAATACCTGAGTAGAGCAGTAGCCAAGCTCTCAGAATTAGGACCATCTAGATTGGTAGTTGGCTCATCCAGTGCTAGTATTCCACAGTTTAGGCAGAAAGTTTCCGCTAGAGCCAAACGAATAATAAGTGAAGCAAGAACCTAAAACACATGAACAGTATTACAAACAAGTCTTGGAAGGAAAATAGACGAGATAAAAATGAAATTCTAGAACCACCAACTATAGAAACTATCACAGCTCACCTTCTGACCAGCACTACACCTTCCTCGCATCTCAAGCTCAGCATCGCCAGTTTGCATGAGAACCTAGAAGCACACATGTATCAAGTCACAGAATATATATAAAACCTAGGTGAGGATCCTAACAAGCAAGTAGACAGACTGAAGTCCTGCCTGTGAAAACAAGTACATACCTTGTAGCTATAAGATCTTGTTCCAGCACCTTCGGAATCTGAATGTATGTAAATGTAATCTATATCTTGTCCTCTGTAAGTTTGCTGCCAAAGCTCCCGAATAATTTTATTAATTTCCTCCATTTTCATAGTGTGGAAGCGCATGAGAGCTCTGATGGGGAAAAAGAACTTCAAGGTAAGTGTGCCAAAGATCCAGCAATAATGAAGGAGACAAGCAACCAGATCAGCAGGTTAATGAAGGCAGCATAAGTGTTTTCCACCGAGCAGTCCCTTTAATACAGAGGACTAAGAACCTCCCATTGATTGAAGGCTCGTATCATAATTGCATCCTTTAGGTTCATTATACTTGGCAAGTAAGATTACAAAATTAGAAGACCCAACAAAAAGATGATTTACGTGAACCACTCACTTATCAAGCGCATTGTAATATCTGTCCAGGTCCTTGTTTGCCATCTCCGTTGTCTGCAGCAAACAGCACTCAAGTTATGAAAAAAACAAGAAGTTAAGTACGGACCCATCAAACAATCATAAGTAAAGCCACCTTGTGTTGAATCAGCTGGTCAAAGTAGCGTTTATCAATGTCTTTGTACTGAGCCTGTTTGAGATCAACCTTGTGTTTTGATATATTGCTGTCATACACAGACAATGTTCCACGACATCTATTTAACTGCAGAAGATAAGTATTTTATTATTTTTGCTCTTTTCCGCCATTATCAAAGATATCTAAATAAGACGCATAAAAGTAGAAGAAACGCAGTCATAGAATTTGCTAAATTAGGACAAGTGAAAACAGAGTATTCTATATGCAGCCTATTATAAGATGTAAGATGTCTCCACTCCCCTAAAGGGCAAGTCTGATATTTATAATTATATATAGACATATTAGGTAGAACCTTCAACATACTCAACATACTCCTGAAACTCTCATAGAACCATGAATAGAATACAACAGTAATTAATTAATCTAGGGACTCATCTAACAGCTGTATATTGACTAACACTATAACATAACTTTTTGCTTACTAAGGGTTAATTGCATGTGAATGTGATCCACGATCCCTGCAACTGCAAGAGTGCAAGTGCAGATTTGGAGGTTGTTTTCATACATCCAAAAGTTGAGGATCATGACCACAGACCTACTACTTCATCGTCATCCTTGTTTCCAAAACCTAATATAGGACCAAATAATTACCAACCAACACATAACTTTGTTCCCATATCATATACAAGTTTAGAAGTATTAGATAATACCCAAGACGATGCGCACTAAGAGAAATTCTCTACACAAGAGAATAACTAGTCTTTAAATAATGGAAATGGGATACTAATAGTATAGTAAGATTGCTAATTTAATATGTCAAGTAAAAAAAAGATCATTGATCCACATTACGACCTCCTCTTGAAAGTTATAACTGGACGACTAAAATTTCTCAACTGTCCACTAGTTATTCTAAGATAAAGCATACCTCAGAGAGAAGTCTCTCCCTTTCTTTCGACAACTTCACAAGTTCAATTTCCATTGCAGAAATACCACCAGACTTGAACATACTAGCCTCCATTGATTCAATTTCATGGGTAACACCATCTACTTCAGCCTTCATTTTTCTGTACTTAAGGTTGTCCTCAATATTTCGTTTTACTTGAGCTTGATCCCTCATGAGATCCTTACGTTTCTCCAGTTCTACTGATATCTCCTTGTTCTTGCTCTCACATCTCTGAATTTCAGACTCAGAATCTGATAGCTTTTTTTGAATTTCTTTCAGCCGCTCCTCTTTCCTTGACTCAGCATACCTGTCCATAAAAAAATTAAAACAAAAAAAATTAAAACAAAAAAAAATTCTCATAGAATCGAGAGTGAAATAAAAAAACAAAACATAACTACATGAACAACAAGATCAGAAAAAAGATAATCATGTAACCATTTTTGAATAGCTCCCTTTTTCAAGTAAACCTACTCTTTAATCTTAGAGTTAATTCCTAGGAGTTCGGCGATGTCACGCTCATAATTTCCCTTAAGTGCACTCTGCTCTTCAAGCTCTTTGTTAAGCCTTGCTTTTAGATCATTGTAGTCTCTTAGTAGTTTCTCTTTCTCTTTTGACAATGGCCCAAGGGCCTCTGAAAGATGCTGCAAATAAAAGAACCAACATGAAACTCCATGTCTCCATGCATACCATTACATAAACCATCACATCTTCGGGAAAATAATAGTCTTCTATTTCCTAATCCTTACAAGGATCAATGATTAAAATGATAGACTACCTTCTCCTCAAGCTCCATTTGGTCTTTCTCCTCTGACAAACGTTCCAACTCATCATCAACTTTTTTAATGTCAGAAAGTATATTAGCAGCTTTCAGTTTTTCCTCCCTTGAATGATGCCATCGTGATTTCATACTTGACAAATCTTGCTCCAAATTTTTCTGATCATATAGCAACTTCTCAATTTCATCACGCAAAGTCATCCTGGCAGCAAAAAACCCAAAGAGAAACAAAAGGGAATTAAAATTAATGAGCATTCCTGGCGGTATGTGATTTAACATTATGTAAACAAGAATGAAATTACAAGATTCAACATTCATATTAATCAAATCAAAAGAGGCATACTCTATCTCCTCCAAACCACGCAGCTCTGCCTGAATTTCTTCCATAGATTTAACATCTTTTCCTGGGTGTTCGAACTTATACTGTAAATCATCAACGACCGCTTGTAGTTTATTTATCTCATGGAGGAGCCTATCAGCAGCTTCTGTAGGTTGCACTAGGGCCTCAACTAAGTCCTTTTCACCCTTTACTTGAGCTAAAACACCTACAATCTAAAAGTAGACATAGTAGAAACATATCAAACAGCCACTTAAGGAAACTTCAGGTAACTAAACCATTTATTTTTTTCTTCTTCGATAACCAAACAACAACTGAGAACACTACTCTTAAGAAACCTAATTTTTATCACTACTCACAATAGACAAGCGGTAGGCCACATGTAGCAAAATCAAGTTGTTTATCTTTAACGAAAGCAAAAAGATTTTCACTTCAAACATATCACAATGAGGTCACCACCACGGTCAAACCAGAGAAAGTCCTACTGAAAGTAAAATTAACCAGAATGATTATTACATCATCTAAAGCTTGTGATTTCTGCTCCAGCTCCTCATTTAGTTCATCCAATTTCTTCTCTGCAGAAGGGATTGTATCTTTTCTAATCTTTTCATATTCTTCATACACAACCCGAAGATTATCCAGCTGTTGAAATAGAGAATCAGCACTGGAAGACTCAGCTGCAAAAGAGTTCATGCGCGCAGTAGTGGTAGTACCTGTAGTTATTTGCTGTAGGGCAGGAAAAAAAATAGAAAATTAGAAACAGAAAATTTGACACACTTAACTAAGTTAAAAAAGAAAATATCAAAATATCTGGGGAATACAAAAGGCTGTCAGTACAGTAAGTTTTTACCAAGAGTACGAACCTTTTTGACAAACTCAGCTTCCTCTTCAGGAGAGAAAGGTCGCTCACAGGATGGACAATAATGTTTTTTACGTGCAATGTTTACAAAGGGCTCAAAAACTTTGTGTATGCCCTCTGCTAAGCTGAGTTTCCTGAAACAGTCATGATTGTGTTAATGACAATAATAGAACGTTCACATGCCAGCAAAGTGCAGGTAGCTGAAATTTAAAACCTATTATATTCATCACGTGCTTCTTTAGCAATGCTCAAGGCTTGAAGATAGGACTCAACACTATATGGCTGACGGCCAAGGGATTCGAGTTTAGATTCAATAAACCTCTTCCTAGCTGCAAAATCAGACAGATTATGTAGACAAAGTGTCACTTATGAGTAAGAATCATATTGACAAATAGACTGGTAAAACACTATGAGATTTAAGTGACTCGGAAAATTGAAAAAAGTTCACTCAATTGCATATAGACAATTCACGACAAAATAAACATGAGTAATTAGGTCAGCAAGATCGCGTTACACAACTGTTGGACATCCTAATGCTTAAGCTAGGACAACTTTGATTAGAAGTCCAGCAACCAACACTAAAAGAAGCTTTAAGAAGTCAAAAACACTAATCCCAATAGCAAATGTCATAATTAGCTACATGGAAAAACTTAAACTTCCAACATTGTTGATCAAAATTCAAATGCTAAAACATCATACATTTACAATCGGAGGGAGTACTACATAGTCATCTAATGGTTAAAATTAAAAGCTTTAAGAAGTCATGTGAGACTAATATATCTCACATCTAGCCTCCCTCTCTTCCAGACCCTACTATGAGGGTATACTGGGTTCGTAAAAATCTTAGATGCCGGAAACACCCACTCAAAGTCAGAGGTCACCATGGAAGGCAGAGAGGAAGGATGAGGGGAACCATTCATGGATAGGGAACGGGGGTGAGACTCGAGAGGCGGTGCAGAGAAATGCATAAAAATTAAATTACTTTCCCTAATTCCCTGTCAGTGGAACTACTTTCTCTGCTAGTGGGAAATTGAATTTTGCTATTGGTAAATAAGGTTCCTAAATTGTAGTTAGTGGTAAATATGTAATATTATTTTAATCATTGTCATAACGTCAGTCAATACTTTACAAGTGAGCATTTAATCAACTGCAACAACAAATTACCATGAAAAATAAAAACCAAAAGGAGTTGCTAATTCACAGTTGCAGGGTTCCTTGAAAAAAGGGAAGAGAAGAAAAACTTTGGGCAAATTGAATCGTAAGGTTTCCAAGCCTTGTCTCCTAGACCTGAGTCTCCCCGTGTTTTCTTGCCTATGTTTCTATGCTTTTTTATCAATGAGTTCTTATGTTTTCTAGGTAGTTTTTGGGTTGGTTTTACTCCTAATTTGTCATTGACTAATTTGTCATTGACATCATGGGTCTATCGGAAACATCCTCTCGGCATGCTTAAGGAATGGATGCATACGCCTTGACCCTAGAGACCCTACCTTAGGTGGGATTATGCTTGGTGGTGGTGGTTGTTATGACCACTAAAAGCAACTTTTGAATTTAACTATTAGATCAATAATTAGTCGGGGCAAGGGTGCGTACATTGTTTATTAGATCAATAATAACCGGTCAAGATTATTATTGATATCTCCCCTATATATAGGTATTGGTTCCATTAGAATGCGATATTAGATTGAGAACCGAGAATGCGTATTATATATGCATCTCAACTTATTGGATATGCACCACTATTAAATGCATAAGTAAGGAGCATATAATAAGTTGAGAAGCACAAGTAATAAAGCCGAGATGCATATTCTCAATTCTCAATCGAATATTTATTCTCAATGGGACACAAATCGCCACTTCCATAGCCATTTTTCCCGAACAAAAGAGTAAAACCTAATGAATCACAAGAAGATTTCTATTTGGGAACTTGACATTAAGGAGTACGGTAATATGAGGATGATCTTGATAAGGGTAGCAGCATGCATACTTCAAGCTCCTCCGTCTCATCAATGGGAGAAATACTTACAATCCTTGTCTTTTTGATGTCTGGAAAGATTAATGGTAATTTCCTTGATTTTCATCTGGACTAAATTGACTTCCTTTTCAGCTTCAGAAGACTTTGAACTGAGGTCATTAAACTCCAAGGTTATGACCCTGCAAACAAAAATAATAAGATACACTCAAAATATGACAAAACAAACACCTATCAACATTAAACTCGCTAACTGATGAAACCATTATATGGAATCGGATATTTCATCCTTGAAACTACAAACCAACGTGAATATTAATAGGTAAATGAGATAAGCATCAAATCAGCTTAGCAAATATCACGCAGAATCCATGCCATGATATTCATGCACATAAAAAATAATGTCCACAAAAAGAGGAAAGGAAGAAGTTATTATATTTAAAAAAAAAAATGGAGGTCCCTTGGTGCATACTTTTTGCAAACTACATTGTGTTGGTGAACAACTCAAGATCGGGCTTGGCTCGCAGGCTAGAAAACTAGAGAGGGGTGCTGGAGTCTTAAGGGTTTCAGATTGAGTAGGACCAGGACCGAGTATATTCAATTTTGTTTTGGAGAGGTCAGAGTTCCTGGGACTTCAATTTTATTGGGGGAAGACCTTGTCCCAAGGAAAGAGTTTTTCAAGTGCCCAGGCTCGTACGTTCAAAGTGATGGGGGTATCCATAGGGATATCGATCATCGAGTCCAGGCGGGGTAGCTGAGATGGAGAAGAGCGTCGGGGTGCTATGTGACAAGAAAGTTTTGAATGGCTTTGAATGTTGGCCTATTACTTGACCTATTACTAAAGATCAAGATCAGAAGCTATCAGGGACCGAGATGAGAATGTTGCGATGGATGAGTGGACACATGAGGCTTGGCAGAATCGGAAATGTTGACATTAGGAGCGCGTAAGCGTGAAGCGAGGAGAGCTAGCACTCATCCATTGCTTGTTGCTTCCCGGACAAACTCTGGGAGTCCCGGTGGTTTGGGCACGTTCGTAGGAGAGCTATATCGAAGTTCGTAGGTGTGGGAGCTTGGATCTAAGAGCTACCCGAAGAGGGAGAGGTAGACCGAAGAAGAGCCGGATGGAGGTCATCCGACAGGACCTCAATCTTTTGAACCTCTCGAAAGATATGACCCACTAGAGGAGGTCCATTCGGGATGCAGATGTTTAGAGTCCTGGGTTGTGATGTTCTGTCCTTTTAGAGTTATGGGTTGTAGTGTTCAGGGTTGGAGGTCCTTTTGCTATGCTTCTTCTCTGACTCTTCTTTACTCTCTTTTTTCCTTTTGTGTGGTCTGCTACCCTGTGGTACTTGTGTCCTACTCCCTCCGTCCAAGAATACATGGCCTTTTAGGCTCTTGCACGTTAATTAAGGAACCTATTTATACTTAAATCTCATCATTATTATTAAAGGTTAAAACTTAAAACCTTTGGTTATCCATATAGAGATGGAAAGATGAAAAGTTTTCTTTAATTTTAATAAGTAAAAAAGGTAATATTTTAGGGGTAATAATTACCTATACACCTAAAAACCCATGTATTTTCGACAAAGTTTCAAAGCCTAAAAGACCATCTATTCTTGGACGGAGGGAGTATTGTTCTAGGTCTATCGGAAACACTCTCCCGACTTGTTTGGGGAACGAGTGCATACATCACCCCACCCTGCTGTCATATAAAAACAGGAAGGACAGATAATATTAGCCTTATAAGGGAGTCATTGACAACGTTTTACAGATATGAAGTACGGAAGGATGTTGTCTAAAATTATGAGTATGCATTAGACCCCTGGAAAAAGAAAAAACCTTAGGCATTAAATGTTGACCCTTGAAAAATCATGGCATAGATTTAAGATGCAATATGGGGTTTATGTCAAAAGAAAGAACTGCTCAATAGAACTGACCAGCACCCGAGATGAAAGACGACCTCCTTCGGTAGGGAAGCATGTTATCTAAACTAATAACGAGTATGCATTTGACCCCCACAAAGAGTAGAACTAGAACCACCTTGGGCAATAAATGCTGACCCTTGAAAAATCATGGCATAGATTTAGGGCCTATTTGGCACAAGCTTATTATAGCTTTTTAAAGTAGTGTGGCAAAGCTTTTTGCAATTTTCACAAAAATAGCTTTACAAAACATTATAGAATTTCTCATGCCAAACAAGAATATCCTCTTTTAATCTATTCACAAAGGCTAAAATTTTGATATATCTCTAAAATTTCATCAAAAAAATTCATCTAAATTTTAATCCTAAGCTAGATTAATCTTGGGTTTACCAAAGAGGCCTTTAAGTTCAATATAGTGTTCATGCCAAAAGAACTGCATAATAGAACCAACAGAGCTCCCAAGATGTAAGACATTGACCAGTGATAAACTCTCATATTTCTTCATAAACACAGGAGATGAGCAACAATAAGAAACATGCCACATCAAGAATGCTGCCATTAGAAATGCAGGACAATAAGACCTTCCCTAGTGGTTGTGTGCAAATGTGTAAATGTGTATTCTTTTAGACATTTTTTAGCTCAATTGGTTGTTTTAGGTGTGTGCAAATATACATTTGAGCATGTTATGTGCAAATTTGAACACACCACCTTCCCCATGTGTAAAAAATGCAAGACAATTTCATTGGGTTTTTTTTTTAATTTTACTTTCTTTTTTGTTTTAAATTAATTGTATTTGAATGGTGGGTAAAAAATGCACATTTCACCAATGAAGCAAATTGCTAAAAAAAAGTGATGTATATTTTCACATCTTGTGCAAATGTGCACATTTTAACCAAAACAATTGTGGATGATCTAAAGTGCTAATAAAACTTGCACAGTAGCTGTAGATGGTGTAGCACCGGGAGATCCACAAATCTCGAATAATTAGAACCAAACCAAAGCACCTTGGTATACTGAACTAGTTCCTAAGACTTAACCTGAATTCAGATCATAAATATATGCATATATATAAGATGGGGAGATCTGCATGCCAACTTCTGTAA
This sequence comes from Persicaria tinctoria, assembly GCA_037127255.1. Classification (NCBI taxonomy): domain Eukaryota; kingdom Viridiplantae; phylum Streptophyta; class Magnoliopsida; order Caryophyllales; family Polygonaceae; genus Persicaria; species Persicaria tinctoria. The sequence goes on along the minus strand of JBANSL010000001.1, from coordinate 39,549,607 downwards.
ACCATGCTGAAATATTAAAAATTGAGAGCTTAAACAAGTTTGAGGACTTAAATGTTCCCTTAAACAAACCTTAAGGCCTCTCTGATTTCTTTCTTCAAATCTTTTTCCGAAGGAAGCCTGCCTTTACATACTCCTCTGATCTTATCCTTGTGTTCATCAATTCTAGTAAGCACATAAAACAGTCAGCCTCAAGGAAATATGTGGATATATTTCAGATATTATCAATGGAGTTAACAGGAAATAAATTGTGCAGGAACCAAAGTACAATGATATGTCTAAACTTGCATTTTTTTCAATTCCCTCCGGCGATCCACTGACTCTGACTTCTTCAAAGATAGTTTTACTCGATCTTCTGAATCAAGCAAGATTTCATCTCTCTCGCGGCTTAAGAGTTTAATCTTTTGCTCTATGTTGAATCGCTCAGTTCTCTTTCTAGATATTTGTGAGTCAAAATCACGTTGACGAAGTTGGTTTGTCATCCTTTCTACCTCAATATACTGCGGAATGGAAAGCATTTGCTTGTAAAAACTTCAAAAGTAAGGCAAAAGCCACACCAAAAAAAAAACATGATATATAAAAATATCTGATTTAATGTATCACCATTTTCTTCTCCCTTTCATCGAGATGGGCTATGTTTATGTTGAGAATTTTAGTTTCACATAAATCACGCTCAGCTTTTTTCTCATCTATGTGCCTCAGGATACCTCCCTGCAAGTAAAAAACTAGAGCCAAACATCAAACAAATCAAAAAGAAAGAAAAGACTATGATTAAATGTTTTCCAATAACCACCTTTATCTGTGCTTTTGCAAGTTTCTCGGCATCCATATTCTTCCAGTGGTCATTAGCATCCAAGTACTGCTGCCATGCAACCTCTAGCTCTGATCGGTTTTTTTTCTGCATCAATATTCTTCAGTGCATTATGCTTACAAAAAGCATAGATGTAATTTATAATCCAAAATCACAACTAAATAAAACAAAACATATATACTGGTATGGTATCTAGAAGAACAACAAGGTAACAATTCTCCACTAAAGTAGGCAGGTTGTGCAAACCAGTAGTAAAAGGAAAATAGATATTGTCTCCAATCCTTTTCCTTCTCCTCTTCATTTTGATTAGAGGCAGGGAAAAGTGTTAAAAATGTACGAAAGAGAGGCCTTTCTGATAATGAAACTTGTAGCTTTAGAAAGTTTTCATAGTTTGAATTTGAGCAACTATAAGATTAAGTATCCAGCAAATAGCAATGCACAGCCAGATGTAATGAATTTCATAAGTGTTGTTTAAAGAAGTCCATCTGTTAGGGAAATTGTTGATGGGAGAAACAAACACCAATGAATTTTAACAAGGACAGCACAATTACAGTTTCCTCCAACAAAAGCACATTTAGGAGACAATTTCAGGAACCCACTTTATCATATCAACTGATAAATTCAAATAAGTAAATACAGCAAAAGAAGTGCTTTGAATTGATAAAGCAGGTGCAAAATATTGTACAAAATTCTCCCATGAGTGCTGAAGAAGCATATCAGGTTAAAAATTCTCCCAGCCATACCAAAGCCTAAATAAACAGAAGTGGTTAATCTAGTTCTCTTATCAATTTCCTCTTGTGATTTACCAAATTGATCCTATAATTGCCCAAATAAAGCTCCAGATAAGTGAACATGCATGGACCGTGTCTTCATAGCTCTACCAAATTAGTTCAGTAGTTCCACATAATTGATAGAAAATACCATAAATGGCATTACATGCAGCACATCTAGGATCCAGTCATGAAATTAATGTTGCCCATTAAATACGAGTTTTGAATCATAGCAAGTCTTTTGTGCATTCTCGGGTTCCTTTTCTCAAGGCTATTGGTAATGTGAGTTAAAAGAGAGATACTTTCAAGATTGCTTGCAATGAGAGAACCCCAAAATAAATACAGGAAGAAAAAATGCAAAAGACAAACCATGCAGAAAAAGAGTGTAATGCTAATAGTCTAATAATCACATCTAAATATCTAATGCCTACACCTACAGCTCTGAAACCATGTGAGTAAACAGCAAAAGATAATTTATCAACTGTTTGCAATGAGGATAAACCTGCAAATAAATACAAGAAGAGGAAACCCAAAAGACAAAACCACCATGCAGGAAAAGGAAGCGCCTATGGGTAACAATCATAAAATGAGAACATCTAATGCCTACACCTACAGCGCCTATGTTGCCCATTAAATACGAGTTTGGATGGCTCGATTGGTGGGTTTGGGGGTATGGGTTACAACGCTCAATTGATGGGTTTGGTTGTTCCGGGTTGGAAGGCTCAATTCGTAGAGTAGCATTCAATTTATGCACAGGCACAACCAGAGGTGTAAAGGTTATAGGTTACCTTTATCTAATTTCCAGGGCTCAATTCAGTAGTATGGTCTTGCCGTGTTGCTGCATAGGCACAACTGCTAGTGTAAAGGCTAAGTTAGGTCCATGTACCATTACCTAATTTTCAGGGCTCAATTCAGTAGATTGGTCTTGCCTTGTTGTTGGATGGGATCTCTTCTCCTTGCCTACATTGGCTACACCCAATCAAACTGGAAGTGATCAAAGATCGTACCTTCTCCTCGCCGAATCTATTGTCTCAACAGATTGGGAGGTTGAAATTCGGGTGACTATTGAGACTTGGATGGCACAGAAAAGGAGATATCCAAGGGCAATAACTCTTTGTTATCATCAAGATAACTTCCCCAGAAGAAAGTGAGTAGAGAAGTGTAGTTTATTTTCAACAAATGTCAAATCAATTGCAACATAAGACAATAAGAGTTTCTGGAAGGTTGATGGTCATATTTATCACCCATTTGGGTGGATAAGTAGCTCAAGAAAACATAATTTCGAGCTCAAGGATATAACTTGCCCTGATTATAAACACGCCATAACCATGAACATGGACAAATGGAGCACATCCAAATACCCGTGGAATAAGACTAAAGGAGGATGTTCAGGATAGAATCTTGACAAAGTTTCCAATGGACTTTTGGACCCTAAGACCATAGAACGAATTCCGTTCATAACATAGGCTGATCCAAGTACAGCTCTCTCCCAATAGGATTTTGTTACATGGTACTGAAACAACAAGGATCTAGTAATGTGCTGGTTTTGCTCACTCTAATTGCTTGCATTTGTAAGTAAAAGAGAGAAGGAAGATGTGTCTGACTAATACTGAGTGCCCATGACATAGGCTGATGCAAGTATAGCTCTCTCCCAATAGGATTTTGTTACATAGTACTGAAACAACAAGGATCTAGTAATGTGCTGGTTTTGCTCACTCTAATTGCTTGCATTTGTAAGTAAAAGAGAGAAGGAAGATGTGTCTGACTAATACTGAGTGCCCATGACATGGTTCCCTAAGGATTCTCACAAGAAGAAGAGCATCTCATCACAGAGCAAAAGCAAAGGCCTTCCCAAACGATGAACCAAGCATGCCAGGTAAGATTACTACATTACTGGGGGCTAGTATGATGCATACTATTAGAGATGTGGAGAAGCCAGAATCAAAACTTCAATCGGAAAGATGTGAGGTTAATTGAAACCCCTCCAATGGTGATGGTCGAAGTGGTTGTGGTTGTTCACTGCAGACCATAATGGCCCAGCATCTCAGCGATGAGGTAAAGAAAAGGTTAACCAAGAGCTGATGCAAGTCCAAGAAAAAGGCTTTTCACAAGATACTTCAAAAGTAGGATATTCGGTCCCAGCTTGAGAAAACCAAGGAGTATGCCACTGTTGTCCGTGTATGGGCCCATGCTCAGATTGGGAAAATGAAGGGACTCGAAAAAAAAAAAAAAAAAAAAAAAAAGGAATACCTCATGGATATCTAGATGGTGGAACCATTGCCCGGAAATAGATTTTGTTTACAGTTTCTCAACTGCGGTGATGAATGTAAAATAAGCATTTACAAGGAGGGAAAAGAGCAAATATTCTGCAAGTACCTGTACCTTGCCAAATTAAACTTCACCTTGGACCTAGCTTATGACTTCAATATTACATAACTGGACTAAAAAAGGATCCACTATGCCCTACTACAAAATACAAGGAATATGTTGATATTTTTTTATGTTAATTTCATGGATCATAAGTTTCTATACTCAGCAAGAAGACACTTTATGGGATAAAATAAAGTAAGAGATATTGCACAATGAAGGTAGTCATCCATTTATAACAGCCTTTAACCCTTCATAAAGAACAAAGAGAATGAAAGAAATCAAATCAGAAATAGAGCAGGTACCTGTTTATCTTGCAGATCAATCGTAAGATCGTTCATTCTTGCATTTATTTGGTTGGTAAGTTCATAGGCTACTTCCTCGCTAAACGGTGCATGCGAAAGAGGCCCCAAGTTGTGTTTTGAACATAGCTTTTTGATTGTCGAATCCCTTTCATTTTTCTGGGACATATAAGCCTGAAACCAAATGCAAGTAAAATGTTCAATACTCCATCCGTCTCGAAATTTAGGTCGTTTTAGGACTTTATTCTTGTATCAAACTAGATGTTTAGGTTTTCTAGGTAGGGGATAGTAATGATTTGTATCGATTTGTGTGTTGTTGATTTTTTTTAAAAGATTTTGATTGGTTAAAAAATATAGTGGATATTAAAAAAATAATAAAATTTATGAAAAAGTTAGTGAAATGATGATGTTGATTGAGAGGTAAGTGTTTTATTAAAACTTGTGCAAAATCCTAAAACAACTTAATTTTTGAGACGGAGGGAGTATTGGCATAAAATTGGTCACAAACAATAAACATATAGATTCAATAGCATACTTCTGCTTCAGTTTGAAGCTTGCTTATCTCCCTGATAAAATCTGGTATTGAATCTCTAAGGACTGAAATCTTTGTCTCTGTATCAGTCTTCTCTCTTTCTAGTTTGCTAATTTTAGACTCCAGGAGTGCAATTTTTTCGTCAAACTTGGTCTTCCATTCTCTAAGTTCTTCATCAGTATCTGTAGAGCATAAAATAAAATGGAAAAACTATAATATAAGTAATCATGCTCACGTGAAGGAAGGGAATCCCCAATTAATTGGATTGGGTTGCATACAAATAACACTTGCAAAATTTTAATATAGCATTATTTATTCAAGCATCATGCAGTAATGAAGATACGTGAGTAAAAATAACTGTTCTTTCTTGGAGAAGCATGACCTTCATTTTCTTCTTCAAGGGCTGCATACTGCTCCTGTTGCTGCTTCACTTTGGTGCTCCGTTCAGCAGTCTTTGTATTTATTTGGTCCTGCAATTTCCGTAAATCCTTTAGGGTGATCTCCACATGATGTATCTTAGCGTCAATATCTGCAATTTCTGTGTCCAGATCCTTCATTTGATTTTTCAAAGACAACGTTCTCTCCTGATCCTGTGTGATACTCTCCCGAAGCTGCAAGGACAAGTAATTAAAACAATTAAAACTGCTGATAACATTAAAGGACGTCTCAATCTAATTGCACCATAACAAAGAATACGCCATCCGGTATGAAAAGGAAACAACAAAATATGCAAGATGTTGGGCCTTCCATTACAACTCCCACACACACTGAGAGTCATTATTATACAAAATCCAGCAGGAGTAATTCTGTGTATACAAAGAACAGGAAAACTCGTGTTAGAAACTTAAAAAGTCTCTAATGCCCATGTAAGTGATCTTACAACTGAACAACTTAGGAAAAGAAGCATTAGAAATCTTGAATGGGATATGTCAGGGTTAATTATCTTCCTATTCAACTACACCTACAGTATGATGGATAAGAGGCAAAGACAACAGAATAAAGAAATATTTTCTGCTTAGACAATGCAACCAGCAATTCTATCCAGGGGCCTCTGAGCTAGAAGAGGAAGACCTTATATGCAGCATCCTTCAGAGTTTGAAGATTCTCCAACTTGAGTTTGTAGGTCTTAATTTCTTGAGTCTGCTCCTTGTGAAGTTTCTTGATAACCTCCAATGCCTTTGTGTACCTTTTCAAGGATACGAAAATGTGTAAATAGCTTGCTTTTTCTAACTTGCAAATTCAAGAAAATGACAATGCAATCTTATCCCAAACCACATCCACTTTTCAAATGCAGTTGGCCTAGGGTTACTGTTATTGGGAAAATGTTTGGAGGAAATACTAAAAGATTCCACAATAAGAGTGCTAATTTAACCAAACACTTCATTAATCGGATTAAAAGACTTATGCTTTTATGATTTGTTTACATAAGTTCCCAAATAGTGTGCAAAGCACTTCCAAAGATGCTCCCTGAGGCTTGAGAGAAGAAAAAATCAAATTGAAAGCCACATCCTCATAACACGAAATAAGGGCATTAACTGTGAAGAATTTACCGTGTGGCAGAGAAGATATCATCAAACTTCTTTTTCAATGTTGAAGGATCCTGTAATGGCCAATTTGCCTCGTCCTGGTGAACAAATATGACATTCTCTAATATTGCCTTTGAGACGCCCATTAAGGCTGGAATTTCACGGTCCATATCAGCACATCGGTAACTTAGGCAGACTTTCTGTCAAACAAAAAGGGCCAAAAAAGGACAAATTCAAAACATTTATATAAGACATTTGCCTCATCAATAGATCTCCTTATCACAGTCATAAACCCAGGAACACCAACACAGACATTTATCATGTATCATATGAAAAATCAATTGTTCTTTTAGGACATTATCACAGCAATCTAAAATTCAACTTGAACAACTAAACAACTGAAAATTCGAAAGAAACAAGAATGAAGAATGCAAGTCATGTACACACCATTTCAAGCCCATGTTCATCAAACCTATACTGACTCATCACAATTCAAACTTCCAACAGAATACTACAATGAAAGGAAGGACTGAAAAGTCCTTTTTACTAAGGAATGACTTGAAAGGTTTTTAAATTACAAGCCAATTAGCTGCATTCACTGACAAAAGGCTAACTATGCATCTCAACACAATGAACATAATCACCGTCACATTAATCACAGGCCAATTAGCTACTGCAACCCAAGAAATGAAACAGAAAACTTCAAAATGTAGGGCTGGTCAGATGGTCGAATTTGAAGCCAGCATATTTTGCCAAATCATATAATAAAACTGGAAATACCTCGCCTGTGTTAGGATTAAGAGTCTGAAGCACACTTTCAATGGCCTTGTACTCCATCTTCGATGCCTTCTGTGTCAACTGAAACGACCTTATACAAACCACGTCTTTGCCAGCAGCTGTCTTGAAGCGAAGTTTGATCTGCGCCTTGGTCTCCGTTTCTCCAGCGACCTGGTAGCACATTCATCCATCCCACAATGACACATTGTCACACAAATCAACGGCGTAGGTGAAAAAGAGGAGCATACCTTGGGGTCGTGGATAAAGCTCTGGCCAGACCTGGCATTCGGAGGGAGCTCTCCGGTACACGAAAGCTTCAAGCTCTCGATTATCGTCTGCACAAATGCCAAAACGATCACTTCGACACCAAAAACAACCGAAAGGAGAAAATTAGGGTTTCTAGGAAGTGGATTACGGTTTTCCCGGCGCCGTTGGGGCCGACGATTAGGGTTAGGGGTTTAAAGAAGGCAATGACGTTCTTATTCTCAGGATCGAAGCTCCTGATACCCTTGATAAGCATCTTGTCTACGGTGCTCATTTTCGCAGGCTTGTGCTGAAATTCGGCGGTGGTGGCTGGAGACGATCCGTCGAGAGGCACTGATTAGTTCACAGTGCGGCTATGGAGGTCGACGGTAAAGTGCTCATCCGTCTTAGGTCGGTTGTTGCCGCTACTCGAAACGAGAGGGATGAAGCAGGCGTGGCTGGTCGCCGGAGAGCGGTGTTGTACTCCTTCAGATGGCCACCGCAGCGAAGTACAGAGATTGAACTTGGGTGAGACCGTTACCCGGCGCTTTCGGTGACAGTGGAGAAGACGGTGCAAGGAACGGAAGTGATGCGGGCATGCGGCACTTATGCCAGTTTTATCGAGGATACTAGAAAATATGGCTTTTTGTCGGAAGAAAAAAAAAACGTTTCGGCTATATACACCGCAAATCTCCACGTCCTTAAGGACGTGCAAGTGGGGTGTACCCTTTTTTTTTTTTTCAAACCCGGACGTGCTTGCACGTTCTTAAAGACGTGCTGCACGTCCTTAATGACGTGCAAGCCCGTCCTTTAAAGACGAAGAGGACGTGCCTCTTCGTCGTCTTCGTCGTCTTCACAGAGAGAGAGAGATCGTCGTCGAGAGAGAGAACAGAGAGCGCCGGAGTCCGAGAGAGAGAGAGAGAGAGCGTCGGAGTCCGAGAGAGAGAGAGACCGAGAGAGATGGCAGAAAGAGAGGGAGATCTCGAGGCGGCGGTGGCGGCCTTGGAGGCCGAGGCGGAGGCGACGGCGATGGAGGCCGAGGCTGTGGCGCCGGTGGCGGCCTTGGAGGTGGAGGCGGTGGCGACGGTGATGGAGGTGGAGGCGGTGGCGCCGGTGGCGGCCTTGGAGGCGGAGGCGACGGTGATGGAGGTGGAGCCGGTGACGCCGGTGGCTCCCGGTCTAGTGGTGCTGGCGGAGACGGTGGCGGTGGCGCCGGTGGAGGGGAGTGGTGGTGGTGGGGCATCGACTGGCGGCGGTGACGGTGGTGGTGGGGCGGCGGCTGGCGGCGTTGATGGTGGTGGTGTGGCGGACGATGGTCTATTGCCGCCGCGGAAGCGTCGGACCATTGAGGTGTCCCCGGTCCCGACTCCACCGGTATGTTATTTGAATTATTATTATTTTTTATTTATTTTTAGAGTTTTAAAATATAATTAGATAGATAATATAGTTTTATAATATAATATAATATAATTGAAAATAGATTTTTTGAAAATATAGTTTGATAGATAATATATATTGTTTAATAGAATATAGTTTGATAGAATATGATTGAAAATATAGTTTGATAGATAATATATATTGTTTAATAGAATATAATTGAAAATAGATTTTTTGATTTATTTATATATTAAAATGTTTTTTTATAGTATATAGTTTGATAGAAGAGAATATAATTGTAATTTGATAGAATATAATACATAGAAATAAATTACAATTGAAATACAATAAAAAATATTAAAATATATTATAATACTTCAAAAGTATTTAATTAACATTAAAATATATACTTGAATATATTAAAATAGATTCAAATAAATATAAATAAATTTAATTAACATTAAAATATATACTTGAATATATTTTTAATTTAATAGAATATAATAGATAGTATATAATATATTTGAATATATTAAAATACTTCAAATATAATATATTTGAATATATTAAAATACCTCTTCCTCGCGCATCCCGACGGGATACGCCTTCTCCGAAGGTTCCATTATGTCATCATAATGGACAGCACATGACTGATCGAGAGCTAGGTCTCTTGGCGGCGCTGAATGTTGTCTTCCCCGACGTCCAGCATCTCCTTTGTTGGTTACACGTGACGAGAAGATGCGAAGAAGCAGCTCTGAAGATCACGAAGAATTTAAACCACGCTGGCATCTTTAAGGGCAACTGTTGGGGGCTGTTCGAATCGAGGTCGGAGGAATCATTCAACCGACGTCGTTGGGCGCTACGAGCTTATTGGCACCCATTCCCAGGTGTGGTGGCGTATTTGGAGTCGGTTTGGCTTCCATACAGCAGGAGCATAGTTCGGTGCTACGTAGATAATGTCTTCCATCTCGGCACCCGTACGACAAACAGGTACAACCTTACTTCATATCTCCCATTTAGTGGTATGCACTTCAATGTGTACAGAGTTGAGGGTCAACACAAGGTTCTGAAGGAGGCACTTCACTCATCGACTGGTGACTTCCGCATTGTGATCGATGCAATCCATAGAGTCAATGATTGTCAACTGCATGAGCTGCAAACTGCTTTGGAGATCGACCGATTCAAATGGCCAACAGCGGCGTATAAAGTCAACCTTTTCGATGAGGTAAAGACTTTAATCTCCAAAAAGTGCTTCGATGATCTGTACAAGATGTGGCAGGACGTCGTGAACCAAAAGGTTCCTCCGGTATGCACGGACCGACATTGGAGGGTTTGTTACGGGATCCCTTGTGTCCATGAGATTCAGGCATACGTCAACTCCGGCACTCCGATACCCGTCGAGGACATCCACCCGTTCTGGATGGATTTGACATGGACTGACCTCGACGACACCCCACTTCCGTATGAGCTATCCTCTTCATACACGGCTTCCAACGATGTATGCGAGGATGAGCTGCACCCACCCTCATCAGCAAGCGTCCGAAGGAAGGGGAGGCCTCGGGGGTCGAGGAATGCCTGCAGAACCAACCCGTTGCCATACGAGGAGGTAAGGGAAAGGTTTGAGAGAGAAGAAGCGCGTGCTGCTCGAAATGCTGCTCGGCCTCGTCCACAAGCGACCTCAGCTCGACGTGGACGTGAAGATGTGTTCGAAGGGTTCAACTGGGGTCGAAACAACGTTGATCCCTTCATGTTCGGTCATATTGAGACGGTGAGGGACACTGCTGCAGATGGTCATTGTGGCTACCGTGCTTTGGCGGCTTTGACATCACCGATCGGCGAGACTGCTTTCCCGGAACTCAAAACGTTACTATGCAATCACTTGGAGGATTACGCCGATCTGTACGCCGGTTGTTATACGGGAGAGTACCCATTCCAGCAGTTCGTCGACTACCAGAGATGTGCCGGAGCCACACATGGTGATAGGAGACGGTGGATAGAGCTTCCCATCATGGGTTTAGTATTTGCGACGGTATATCAGATTCCTCTCGTCGTCCTAGCTTGGCATCATCCGTTCACATGTCTCCCCATGATCTCGCCGGCATCTGCTAACAACCCTCCCCAATCAGCAACTCTTGGTGTAGCCTGCATCGGAAACCAAGACCATTTTGCCGCGGTACGACTTCAAACGTCTTTTTATTACCTATTCATGATTTTTATACATATGTCACTACTCTAACTCTAAATTTTTGTTCTCATAGATCTGGTTGCGTCCTAACGCTCCTCTTCCGCCGCCTCCACTAGAATGGGTCGAACATCATCATCCGAGCGTCGAAGGATGGGATGCTCCGTTTCAAGCCCAGATTGAGAGATTTAGAGCCTTGCGTGGCGATGCCGGCCGTCCTTTACTATTTTCCTAGATTTTATTCCACAACTTTATTAAACTTATGAATGTAAACCTTTTTTTCCGTTCCTTGTAACGTTATTCGCATATTATCCGAATGAAAACCTTAACAATTCTTGTGTTCTGTTTAATTTGACCCTAAATCCTTCAAATCCACTAGCTAAACACTTCAATTTTATCAATTAACATTACAAAACCTAAACCCTAACCCTAAACCCTAAACCCTAAACGCAAAACCCTAACTAGGGTTTGCACGTCCTTAAGGACGTGCAATGCTTGCACGTTGTTAAGGACGTGCAATGTTTAAATAGTGGACGTGCAAGTCCTTAATCCGGATTTGCGGTGTATATAATGGCACCCAAAAAAAAAGGAGAAATTATAAACTCTTAATTTAAAAGAGTTTAGGATGATGTGTCAATCTTAAAGCTATTTTAGGAGTATTAACCAATTATATATATCTTTTTTGCAATTTTTCTTTGATTTTCTTTAATTCTCCTTTTTTTTCTTCTTTTTCCTTTAATTCTCATTTTTGTTTAATTTTACTAACTATCTATATCTATATAATAAACTCTTAATTTAGAAGAGTTTAGGATGATGTGTCAATCTTAGAGCCATTTTAGGAGTATTAACCAATTATATATCTTTTTTTTGCAATTTTTCTTTGATTTTCTTTGATTCTCCTTTTTTTTCTTCTTTTTCCTTTAATTCTCATTTTTGTTTAATTTTACTAACTATTGGGCTTAATTCAAAACATTGAATTCAATCTAATATAACTCTTGGGATTAATCAAATTTATTTACTAACAATTGATTTTAATTCAAAATATTGAATAAAACGATTGATTATGACACATCACATTTAAACAATGTTATAATTATATTTATATTATTATTATTATTGGATAATTTAAAATATCTATATTTATGTATTATACTTTATATAAGATGTTTTAAAAATAATTTTCTGAGATAATTATAAGGTAAATGTTGTAAAAAAAAAATATAATGATTTTTATCTTAACATTTATTAATATTTTATAATATTTGTATATATACTCCCTTCGTCTCAAATTATTTGCCATTTTACTTTTGGCGCGTTTTTAAGACCAATAAAAACTATATAAAATATCAATGATTTTATTAATTTTAAAAAATAATTTCATACTTAATACAATTGTCTATAGAATTATGGGGAAAAAATTATTAAAAAATTAATATTTTATAGAGTTTTTAGCTTCTTAAAAAACATGCCAAAAAGTAAAACGACAAGTATTTTGAGACGGATGTAGTAATATTTTCGTTTTAAAAAAACGCGCAATGGCGCGGGAATATTACTAGGTTTTATTGTTTTAATCTATTTTTTGTTTTTGTTTTCTTTTTCTTATTGTTGCGATGGGAAATCAACCACAAATAAAATACCTCAATTCCCACTATGTAGATGGCGGAAGTCGGGATCGTTCCACTGGAGAGAGAGGACAACACTTTCTAGAGTAGTTCATGTGATCGAACAACACACAAAAATCAGTAGCAAAGGCGGTCGATATCGACTAGAGAGGTCGATATCAAGGGGATGGACAAGTGAAGTGATGAATGTTGAGTGATTGTTTGTTTTCCAGCAGCAAAATAGAACAAAAAGCAAGGGATTTTAGGAATGTAAACAATATAAAAAGAACTTCCAAGGTCAAGGGATAACCACAACAACAACCATGCATGAACCACACAAGAATCATAGAACAAAGATCATATTTTTATCATCAAAAGGTAGCTTTCGCATACTTCACAAATAGAGAATAGAGGCTTTCGCATAAAACCTATTCGTTCTACCCTTTCTTAATTAGATCCTTTTTACTTTCGTCAAAGATCTCTAATTACTATCCAAATTCATAATTAAATCCACTTTCGCTTCATAATCATAAACATGGAATTGTCCTCAACTTTCACAAAGGATTTAAATACAAGATAGATGATGATAAACTCATAAAAACACTATAGATTCAAGCTTTCATACATGGCTATTGTTGGGCTCACCCCAACCCTAGAAGAAGGGGAACTACTCACACATAGTTATAGAAAACATGTTGAAAATTGAATAAAACATAATATGAAATTACTTAAAATCAAACCTCAAAACCAATGTCAAATCCTTCAACCAAAAACTCCAAAACTCACGTTCCTCTTTGTTGTCAATTCAGCGTGTCTTGAATGATCCTAATTAGCCTCTAATTGGCTTTATTTAAAGATAGAAATTAAGACTTAATCTCCAAGGAAAGAGATTTTATCTTAGGAAAATAATATAATCTATCTAAGGAATGATAAAATATCTCAAGTCTATCTAACTGATAATGCATATATTAGATAGGCATTATAGGCATTTTTAGCTTAGATAGGTTGCATTTCTTTCGTTCTTTGTTACTAAATTGCATCTTATGATTATTCTAGAAGAGTTCGGATTCTGTGCAAATTTGCGGTTATCTTGCAGATCGAATCGGAACCTGTTGAAGAAGTTCGGAAGGAGTTGGAAGCTGGTGAGCTTGGCGCAGCCGCGCTGCTACAGACGCGCCCGCGCTGCTAGGAGGAAGTGCCTACGTCGTTGCATCAGATAGAAGTAGCAAGACGATCCACTGGCGCGCCCAAGTCGGAGTCTGACGCGCCCAAGTCGGAGTCTGGCGCGGCCGAGTTTCCCCTATCTTATTAGTTTTAATATTATATTTTTATATTTTTACGGGATGTTAAACCCGATTTTATTAGTTTATATTTGCCGAGAAGGCAGCAGTTGAGTTATTAGGTTATTTTCCAGAGACGTATTTTCCCTTTTCTTCATCTCACAAACCCTATGGAGAACTAACTCTCCTTTGTTACACTTGGTTCTTTGAAGCCTTCAATTGATTTGGTTGTGAGTATTCTACTCTTGTTTGTCCTTTGTTAATTGTTTCGATCTCCTGAGCTTATTGCTTGATTGCTTATTATTGGTTAATCTGGATTGATCACCTAGGTTTATCAATACTAGTCATATTGCTAGGGTTTCCAATTCCAGGTTTGGGGTTGTAGATTCACTGTAGCGAACACAATCACCATACGCGGGTTGCTTGTGGTAGATTGTGAAGGAGATTCGATTACAGGCTATTTTAACGGGTTGTTAGAATCGCTTGTATCTCATTATAATTCATGTTTGAATGCTATTGCTTTATTATTCGGTGAAGGTTTTCCCTTGTAATTTGGTGATAAGTGTTTTTAGGACTGGTAGGACTAAAAGCTATTACACGATCTGAATTGAGAACAATTACTGGACATTAGAACTTGAGACTCATAGAATGCGATGATGAACCATCTCAATTGTTGTGCGGATAATTACCTGGTGTGATACTTTTCCATCATATATTCGCAACCTCTTATTGCAACTTGTTCTGTCACCATTGCTTACACACAAAACTCCCCTTTGATTCGGTTACTTTTGGGTAATAATACTTGCTCTTACAATTGATTCTGTTTCCCCGTGGGTTCGACCCTAACTTACCTACTATACTTGTTATAGTTTGCATCTTAGGAATTTACTTTGATTTGGCATAACGACTTTAGGCCTGTCAAATTTGGCGTCGTTGCCGGGGAGACGGATTATCTTTGTTCTTGTTTGTCTTATTACCTGTTTGGGTGCGAACCTCTTGCATGGTTCGCACTCGTGCTACTGATCCCCATCTTTTTTATTTTGATTGGGAAATTGACAGAACATACCACCGCCGCCTTAGAGAACAACAACAACATTCCCAACAACCTGATCCAATGGCTGGAAATGCAAATCAGACGTTGCGACAGCTGACAGCAGCAAACATCACACAGCAGGCACCTGCTGTGACAATCCCTGCTCTGGGGGATGACAACCATTTTGAGCTAAAGTCTGGGCTGATTCATCAACTGCCCAAATTCCATGGATTGGCCGGAGAAGACCCCATCAAGCACATGGGGAAGTTTCATAATGTGTGCATGAGCATGAAACCAGCCAATATATCCGAAGCACAGATAAAGATGAGAGCTTTTGGGTTCACGCTGGTCGATGCTGCGGATGACTGATACTACAGTCTTCCTACAGGGAGCATCGATACTTGGCCTAAGCTCCACAAGGCCTTCATGGAGAAATTCTTCCCTGCTAAGAAGGAGAACACCTTGAAGAAGGCAATCAGCAATATAGAGCAGGAAGATGATGAAACCCTCTATGATTACAATGAAAGGTTCAAGAAGCTTTGCGCTAATTGCCCTTTCCATGGCTACAGCACGAAGGACCTAGTCCTATACATCTATGGGGGATTGCTGGAATCTGATAGAAGGATGATTGATGCCGCATGCGGAGGAAATATTATGAATGCCACGCCAGAGGGAGCCATGGAGAAGATTCAGGAAATGGCTGAGGGGACTAGAAATTTTGGGAAGTCCACCAGAAAGAAAGGGGTCAACTCGGTAGACTCTAACCAAGCCAAGGATATTGCTGAATTGAAGGATATGGTTAGGAGGCTCACTTTGCAAGGGACTCCTCAACAAATCAAGGCTTGTGGAATCTGCAATGATAACTTCCACCCGACTGATGCGTGTCCTACACTCCAGGAAGACACCGCTGAAGTAAGTGCTATCGGTGGAAATGGACCTCAGAGACCCAGACATGACCCCTACTCAAACTCCTACAACCCAGGGTGGCGGGATCACCCAAATTTCAGATGGAGGGATCCACCAAACCAATCACAACAGCAGCAGCCACCTCCCTACAATCAGAGGCAGCAGGGTAACGCTCCCTCTACTGAGTCCATGCTCAATACCCTGGCACAGCACTTCACTGCGCATGTTCAGACAACTGAATCGAGCATAAAAGATATACATAAACAAATGGGGCAAATGGCTGAAGCAATCACGAGAATAGAGGCAAAGACATCAGTGGGTCTACCATCTCAAACGGTGGTCGATCCAAGGGAAAACATCAGTGCTATAACTCTTCGGAATGGAAAAGAGCTGAAAAGTCAGGAAGAGGAGGAGAAAAGCACGCAGGTCTCCGACGTGGCCACGCCCAACACTGGCGTGGCCACGCCCAACACTGGCGCGCCCGCGCTGGATTCTGGCGTGCCCACGTCGAGTCCGATCTCGCCTGAATCCGAGCCCTATGTCGATACATATGTCCGACCGGATTTTCCCCCTCTCGGGTCGGAGAAACCAAAACCTCCGTTCCCTGAGGCACTCAAAGAGAGGGGGATAATCGATGATTCAGAGCTTTTCGAGACATTTAGCAAGTGTCAGGTGAACATTCCTCTGCTGAAAATGTTAAAAACTATGCCCAAGTACGCCAAGTTCTTGAAGGAGCTTTGCACGGTGAAGAGAAATCAGAAGCTGAAAGGAAAAAAGAAAGTGAAAGTAAGTGAGCAAGTCTCCGCTATGTTTTAGAGGAGAATGCCGAAAAAGTGCACTGATCCAGGTATGGTTACTATCCCTTGTGTCATTGGAGATGTCAAATTTGATAGAGCTATGCTTGATTTGGGTGCTTCCATAAATGTGCTTCCTTACTCACTTTACAAATCGCTAGATTTAGGACCTTTGCATGAAACTGGAGTAATTGTGCAACTAGCTGACAGGTCTAATAAATACCCTAAAGGAGTAGTAGAAGACGTTTTGGTTATGGTCGATAAACTGATTTTTCCTGCAGATTTCTTTGTCCTGGATATGGAACATGATAAGCATGATGCGCCTATTCTGTTAGGTAGACCTTTTATTAAAATAGCTAGGACAAAAATTGATTGTGTTTTTGAGACACTAACAATGGAATTTGATGGAGAAAAGGTTGAATTCGATTTATACAAGGCTATGAAACATCTTGTTGATGACCATTCTCTGTGCTCTATTGATGTGATTGAACCATTAGCTCAAGATCTATTTGATATGTCTAGGGAAGATGAGTTGCAGTCAATTATTGAGAATGCTATTGACGAGTCCTATACAGATTTTTCAATTTCATCTAACATGCAGGAATTAGCAGCCCAGATGGATGTAGAAGGTAAGTCCCCTACTCTTTTGGGCATTGGCCCCAATCTACTGACTCCAAGCGAAGTGCTTGTTCCATCTGTTGTGCAGGTACCTGAAATTGAACTCAAACAAAGCCCTAGTCATCTTTGCACTCTTGATGTGGAGATTAAGGACAAGAAAGGAGCGGAGAATTTGGTGGCTGACCACTTAAGCAGATTGGTGAATGAGGAGGACAAGCCGGAGTCACAGAAACCCATCTTAGGCACGTTTCCGGATGACACATTATGCAGAATCGAGCACAAAAGCACGCTGGAGTCTGGCGCACCCAAGTCGAGAGCTGACGCGGCCGCGCCGGAGTCTAACGCGCCCGCGCTGAGTACTGGCGCGCCCGCGCTGAGTACTGGCGCGCCCGCGTTGTTCCCTGACGCGCCCACGCCATTACTTCTCAGCCCATCTCAGTCCGTTCTAGGACTTCACTCTGTAAACCCTTGGTACCGGGACATTGTGAACTACTTAGTTTGTGGGGAATTTCCTCCGGATCCTACCAAGGCCCAGACGGAGAAGATTCGAAGAGAAACAAACCACTATGTTTGGGATGACCCATACCTTTGGAAACATTGTGCTGATCAGTCTCGCCTGAAACTCTTCGCTGGGAAGCTCAGGTCAAAGCAAGGGGGACCATACATTGTTGCTGAAGTCTTCCCACATGGCGCTGTAGAGTTATATGACCCAATTAGCCACAAGAAGTTCAAGGTAAATGGTCAAAGGCTTAAGACATACTATGAAGGTTTCCCAAAGGAGGCTATGGATGAGTTAGTTTTGGAGGAGCCAAATGCAGAGTTAGAATAATAAAAAAAGGGCTATTACGTCGAGCCAACGACTTGAAACAAAGGCGCTTCTCAGGAGGCAACCCGAGGTAAGTTTTTCTTTCTTTTCCCTTTTTCTTTTCCTTCACCCTGATTGTATTTGGTTTACTTGATTGTCTTTATTGTTTCATTGAGGACAATGAAAACTTTAAGTGTGGGGGAGAGGAATTCTATATATAGATGCATATAGGAGATCATATTTAAATTTATGCATCATGTCTAATGTCTGTAATCATTTTTATTAATTTTTGAAAAAAATAAAAAAAAATCCAAAAATAGAGCATGCATTTCATACATATGTGTTATTCAAATACTCATCTGGCTTAGTTTGTCCTCTATTTTAAATTTCAAGCATGATTCATAAAAATCCCATGGAGTTCTGGATGTTTTGATTATTATTTCTATTTGATTTTTGTGGAACATGAGCTAGCAAATATAATTGAGCATGTATGATTGAGCTAAAGTATGATTGAAGTCCTAAAAACATGACTATGTGAGAATGTTTGGCCTTATTTGAATTTTTTTTGCTCAGTTGTGTGAATTACTCGCCTAGTGTTGCTACCTCTTGACATTGACTGCAATATCTATTTTTAAAAGACCGACTCACATGTTTGTTGCTTGCGGAGTTTATGTTATATTTTGAGT
The DNA here is from genome assembly GCA_037127255.1 of Persicaria tinctoria. Classification (NCBI taxonomy): domain Eukaryota; kingdom Viridiplantae; phylum Streptophyta; class Magnoliopsida; order Caryophyllales; family Polygonaceae; genus Persicaria; species Persicaria tinctoria. The sequence goes on along the minus strand of JBANSL010000001.1, from coordinate 39,531,000 downwards.
CTTTTTGTTTAAATTTATGCATTCTTAGCGAATAAGGTGGCAATGGTTGATGTACTGAGTAACCGGGTCTACGCATGACACCCATGGGTATGATTCGCGCAAAAAGGTGTTGAAAACTATCCACTAGGAAAGAAAGCTTGATCATTGAGTAACCAGGTTCATTCATGACACCCATGTTTGCAACTTGCGTCAAAAGGTGTTCAAGTGGACTTCATATTAATAGGTTGAGGTGTTGATAGACCGGGGCCATTCATGACACCCATGTTTGCGCTTCGCGTAAGGAAAGCAGCAAGACAAGAAAAAGAAAAAAAAGAGAAAAGAAAAGAAAGAAAAAACAATTGTTGCATTTTATTTTCCTTATTGTGTCCCGCAAGTAATGACATTTCGGTAGAGAATTGGTGATATGGTGGTCAATGTCTATGAGCTTAGTGCATGAATGGTTTGAGTTGAGAGTTGTACTTGAAAGCCTAAACACATGAGTGAAACACATATCTCTGGTGAGGTTGGATGATGTCTACTTCTGAGCTTTGATCACTGGAATACATGCTATGACGTTTGTTTGCTTGGTTTGTGTGTTCACCTGCTATAATGTTGCTTTTTGATAAGGATTGAAATTTGAAGGGATTTCTTGTGGGATACATTGATTCATGTTCATTCTATCATTGCTTGAGGACAAGCAAATGTTAAGTGTGGGGGAATTTGATAATGCATATATTAGATAGGCATTATAGGCATTTTTAGCTTAGATAGGTTGCATTTCTTTCGTTCTTTGTTACTAAATTGCATCTTATGATTATTCTAGAAGAGTTCGGATTCTGCGCAAATTTGCGGTTATCTTGCAGATCGAATCGGAACCTGTTGAAGAAGTTCGGAAGCAGCTGGAAGCTGGTGAGCTTGGCGCGGCCGCGCTACTACAGACGCGCCCGCGCTGCTAGAAGGAAGTGCCTACATCGTTGCATCAGATAGTAGTAGCAAGACGATCCACTGGCGCGCCCAAGTCGGAGTCTGACGCGCCCAAGTCGGAGTCTGGCGCGGCCGCGCTGCTACTGACGCGCCCGCGTCAGTCCCTGGAGACGGATTCCTATCCGAGTTTCCCCTATCTTATTAGTTTTAATATTATATTTTTATATTTTTACGGGATGTTAAACCCGATTTTATTAGTTTATATTTGCCGAGAAGGCAGCAGTTGAGTTATTAGGTTATTTTCCAGAGACGTATTTTCCCTTTTCTTCATCTCACAAACCCTATGGAGAACTAACTCTCCTTTGTTACACTTGGTTCTTTGAAGCTTTCAATTGATTTGGTTGTGAGTATTCTACTCTTGTTTGTCCTTTGTTAATTGTTTCGATCTCCTGAGCTTATTGCTTGATTGCTTATTATTGGTTAATCTGGATTGATCACTTAGGTTTATCAATACTAGTCATATTGCTAGGGTTTTCAATTCCAGGTTTGGGGTTGTAGATTCACTGTAGCGAACACAATCACCATACACGGGTTGCTTGTGGTAGATTGTGAAGGAGATTCGATTACAGACTATTTTAACGGGTTGTTAGAATCGCTTGTATCTCATTATAATTCATGTTTGAATGCTATTGCTTTATTATTCGGTGAAGGTTTTCCCTTGTAATTTAGTGATAAGTGCTTTTAGGACTGGTAGGACTAAAAGCTATTACACGATCTGAATTACATGATCTGAATTGAGAACAATTACTGGACATTAGAACTTGAGACTCATAGAATGCGATGATGAACCATCTCAATTGTTGTGCGGATAATTACCTGGTGTGATACTTTTCCATCATATATTCGCAACCTCTTATTGCAACTTGTTCTGTCACCATTGCTTACACACAAAACTCCCCTTTGATTCGGTTACTTTTGGGTAATAATACTTGCTCTTACAATTGATTCTGTTTCCCTGTGGGTTCGACCCTAACTTACCTACTATACTTGTTATAGTTTGCATCTTAGGAATTTACTTTGATTTGGCATAACGACTTTAGGCCTGTCACTAACTAAAAGGAATTAAATAGAAACCCCAATTAAAAAAGCCCAAAAATCAATTAAATCAGCCCATAAACTTCTCTCGCAGATTCGCGCAGGGTATCGGCACCGAGGGTCTGGGTTTCGGCGTCGAGGGTCTGTTCGCTTACGGTGCTGGTGGAATTCGCTGGGTGTCGGCGCCGAGGTCTGGGTGTCGGCGCCGAGGCTCTGTTCGAACGCAATGACCTCTGTTTTTCTCCAACTTTTTGACTCTGACTTCAATCGCACTTTTCCAATTCCTCGTTCATCCGATTAACGCATACAAATATGCGTTGGAAAGCTCTTTTCAAGGACTACAAATCTCATGAAGGCTTCAGATCTTGAATCAAAGTGATGGATGGCGAAAATAAGGCTTTTCTCCAGCTACACCACTTTTTGCTTTTGCTTGGCTTCTCCATTGCCTTCATGATTTTTCATTAAGCTCTAAAGTGCGTCGAAACTCTTCCAAATCAACTCCATGACCTATAAAATCACACCAAAGCTTGTGTAGACTCCATATCTTGCAATATTAAGCATAACTACACATTTTCCTTACTTTCCCAACATAAAAGCTAATAAAAGAACTTAAACGAGATGAAAACATGATGTAAAATAAGACTAAATATGTGGACATCACTTCTTAATTAAGGTTTGTGAGGGCTAGAGTGTTTATAGAGGTTCATGAGGATGGAGAGAAAGCACATGGAAGCTGAGAGATAGAGATCGAGGTACAAGATGGAGATAGAGAACGTACAAGAGAGTTCAGAAGATTCTCGTTGCACAACAGATTACTTTACAAGATGAAGATTCTCGTGACAATAGGATGATAACACTACTTTATTGTTGGTGACAAAAGATTACTAAAGGTTAGTGACAATAGAGGTGGTGATAATGTTCTATATTTAGAGATAATAGATTGATGACAATGTTTTGTAGTTAGTTGGTGAACATAATTTGATGACAGTGTTTCATAGTTTTTGACAATAGGTTGGAGTAGAGCTAGCAAAATCTGACCCAACCCGAAAACCCGACCCGACTCACCCGAACCCGAATCCGACCGAAAACCGAAATTCTAGAGTCATCCCTAACCAGAACCCGAGACCGACCCGACCCGAACCTGACCCGACTCAAAATATACCCGAACACATATAAACCCGACCCAACCTGATCCGACCCAACCCGACCCGACTCTTAACCCGACCCGACTCTCAATCCGACTTGACTCTCAACCTAACCCAACTTGAAATGGTTGTTTACTTGTTTAACATCAACATTTTAATTTTTAAATGTTAAATGTTTTTTATTTTAACATAAGCTTATTATTTTACTTTTAACACATAAAACACCAATTATTCTTATTAATTGTTTTCATATTAATAAAAACTAAATTCATAAAAACTCAGTAAAATCAATAGATAATGCCAGTTTTCTTTAAAACCTCCTCTTTTAAATGTTCAATGGTGGACTCAAGCTGGGAAACTTCAATTGCAATCTCGTAGTTTCTCTGCTCCATCTACTCACGTGCCTCGTTCCTTGAATTGGTGATTGAATCAATCTGCTTGAAAAGCTCCTCCACTATCTCGTTTGTCCTCTTAATCACCCCATAAGCTATCTCGTTTGCCTTTCCCGATATCTTCTCAATTCCAGAAACAAGTATTTGCACTACGGTCTCACTTTCCGACCTCGAAGAGGCCTTTGCCTTTACAGCCTCGTCGAATTGATTAGCGATCTCAGCTCTCTACTTCGAGAAAGCAACTCAAAGTCTTCAACAATCAACAACTCAACATCTTCAACAAGATTAAGCAATTAACTCAAAGTCTCAACACTCAAGTCTTCAACAACCACCATAACTAAGCAAAACGATCTCAAATGAATTGAAAGAAAAAAAAATTAGTTACCAAAAGCAAGGCTAAGGCTAAGGTTGACAGCGGTTCTCAAGAGGGTTGTGAGCAAATAATGGTCAGGTAGTCAGGTTGCAAGCAATAGCAACTTCGAGTGGCTCAACCGAGCAACCATGACGTCGACGAGGGCAACGAGGGCCTCAATTCGATTACTTTGAGATCTGAAAGGGCGAGGGCAACAACAAGGGCGAGGGCAACCCAGCTTCGATTCGACTGCTCCGCAACAACAAGGGCGAGAGCAACCCAGATTTCGAGCAACCCAGTTACCCAGATCTAAAAAGGGCGGAGGAGAAGGTACAGATCTCAGCGGAGGAGGAGGAACCAGTCAGGAGTCGGGAAGCTGTGTGGAACCAGGAGAAGGAACAGATCTCGAGGGAGGAGTTGGAGGAACCAGTCGATGGCGAGTTGTGCGGTGGCTAGTCGAGACTCTGGGTCTGACTATGTGGGATTTGGGATGGGTGGTACTGCGGGAGATTTGGGGTTTTCATAGCAATTTTCCTCTATAATTTTGTTTAAAAAATCCATTTCCCTCTCTCTCACTTCCAAATTTCCAATATAAAATATCATTTCCCTTCTTTGAATCTTTTTTTTGATTCATTCTCTCCTTTGTACCGCTAGCGGAAATTATTTTTTATGCATTTTAAAAACAAATTTTATGTAATATATTTCAAAATAAAATTTTATATATTTTCGAAAGTAATGTATTTATTTATACATTTATTTGTATGATCTTTTTTTTATTTTCATACAACTTATATATTCAAATATAAAATTTTGCTATTTTGTTAAATCGATTATCTATAAAATCTCAATCTTGATCTTAATTTTGATCTCAATCTCAAACCTCGATCTTAACTTGATTTTGATATCAATATCAGCCTCAAATCTCCAATCTCAAATTTTTATCTCAATCTCAAATCTTTATCTTAACCTCAATCTCAAATATCAAATGTTCATATTGGTCTTAATCTCAAATCTCGATCTTGATCTAAATCTCAATCTCAATCTAAAATATCGAATCTCAATCTCAATCTCAAATATCAAATCTCAAATCTCAATCCCAAATATCGAATCTCAATCTCAATCTCAAATCTCAATCTCAAATCTTAATCTCAAACACAAATGAGAATTTCATACTTATATCACACAAAATCTATATATAACATCAAAAATAAAAAACTCAAACCTAATCTCAAATCTCGATATCAACCTTTAACTCGGTCTCAAACTTTGATCTTAATCTTAATCTCAACCACAAATCTCGATCTCAATCTCAAACCTCGATCTTAACTTGATTTTTATCTCAATCTCAATTACAAATCCCAAATTTCGATCTCAATCTCAAATCTTTATCGTAAACTCAATCTCAAATATCAAATGTCCAATATTGGTCTCAATCTCAAATCTCGATCTTGATCTCAATCTCAAATATCGATTCTGATCTTAATCTTGATTTCAATCTCAAATCTCAATCTCAATCTCAAAAAAAAAAACTCAATGTTTATCTCCATGTTAATAATTCTATTTATTTACATAATTTGACTCTATGAGGTTTTTTTCCGCCTAAAAATTATGTTAAACTATTAGTGTTAATAACTCTATTAGTTTTCAGTTTTTTATAAATTGATTTCTTTTTATAGATATAAATATAATAATTCTATTAGTTTTCAGAATTAAGGTTATTCCATTTGTCCATATTCCATAATTTGTACTACCTCCGTCCAAAAATACATTGCCTTTACTATTCACGCACGCTTTTTTAAGAAGGTAAAAACTATATAAAATATTGATTTTTTTATTAAATTTTTTTAATAATTACAATAAAAGCGTGCATGAATAGTAAAAGTCCATGTATATTTGGACAGAGGGAGTATGAATTATGATATATGATTATTTTTTGGTGGAATGAATTATTAATATCCAAAACAATAATGGTATAGTTGTTATATATATATATATAATGTTTTGATAGAATGAATTATTTATATACTCCCTCCGTTAATTAAAACTTGACGTTTTACTATTCACGCACGCTTTTTGAGGTGTTAAAAACTATATAAAATATTAACTTTTTTAAAATATTTTTTAAACAATTTTATACTTGTTACTATTAATTATGAGTTTATAAAAACAAATTTTAAAAAATGTTAATATTTCATATAGTTTTTATCATTATAAAAAAGCGTGCATGAATAGTAAACGACAAGTTTTAATTAACAGAGGGAGTATATATTATGTCTCGACAGTTTCGTTCTGTTCTCCAATACCATCTTTTGATCCCTATGTTTAGTGGCTATCCGACTTGTCCCAGTGATAGCATGCATTTAGAAGGTCATAATAGGTTGCATTTAGCTTAGTTATGATGCATATCATTCATGGTTTAAGTAGAATTTGCACATTTGCTCTCTATGTTGGTGGAGTCGAAATCTACATGTTTTTATTAATTATTTCAGGTAACTGTGGATCCGAGGATGAGACATGGGTTGATAACGCATTAGATGAGGATGTTTAGTTGATCGAAGAAGTTTGCATGAAGATCTCAAGAGGTCCTGAGAAGAAGAAGTGAACATAAGCGAAGAACAAGTCTGTATAAGGTATCGCCAGGCATGCTGAACTTGTTTTGCGCTTTCAAGAGGTCTCGGTTATCTGATTGACTATTATGACCGTGCGCTGGAAAGCTCTTTCAGAGAACTGCAACTTTCATGTTGACAAGAAGATCAAATTAGGGACAGATTTTCCGTGAAAGGCCGATGAAGCGGCCACCGCATTTCCCCAGCCAGAGACGTATAAGTAGCAGCCATATGCCGCGGCCGCCGCATCTATGTCACGGCCGCCGCATTGCTCGTCAGCGAAACGGCGCGTATTGTTAAGTGGAACCCTAGTTGTTTGGTTTGTTTTGGCCGACTTGAACCTTTTAAGGCCGATTTTAGTTAGTTTTCATTGACTTCTATTCTATTCTACTTTTCATTAGACAGAGATTAGAGCGATGTTCGCCATGAATGGATAAACTCCCTTTGTTCTACTTGCAATTTGAAGCTTTGTTTGGATTGAGTTGTGAGTTTCTGAATCTTGTTCCTTATTTCCTATATTGAATGTTTCAACTTCTTTGTGCTTATTGATTGATTGCTTTATTCTATCTTGTCTGATCAACTTGGTAGAATCAATTCAATTGCTAGGGTTTTGTAGATTCTTGGTTGTGAACCTTAACCCAAGTAGCAAACTTGTTCCTTTAGAGCTGGTGGAACTAATTGAATGAGTAGGAAGTTGAATGTGTTGTTAAATCTCTCTTTAAGGATTGCAAATACCTTGGCTAATCTCTGAACTTAAAGCTATCAATTGGGTTAAATCCTTATTTAGGGACTGTTCGATTGATAAGGATTTCTAGGACTGGTTGGACTAGTAACTATATTAGGCCGGGACAAGGGCATTCATAGGAAACTTAAAAGGACGAGAGGAAGTTACAATATCAATTCAACCAAATAAAGTGGATAATTGTAGGTAGAGCGATTCTCTCTAAATTGTTTTGCATCAATTTGTTTTTATTTTATTTTATTTTCTTTTCAATCTCAATCAACCAAAAACCCCATTTCTACTAATTGGTAAATACACATTGCTGAGAGATACTTGATTCTCTATGTGATCGACCTTTTACTTACTTGTTATACTAATTTGTAGGTTTGAGTTTTATTTTGATACGGTTTACGCGACTAAAAAACGTTCATCAAATTGGCGTCGTTGCCGGGGAATCAAGTTTATTTCTTTGTTTTGTGTATTTATTGATTTTTGTGCATATATTTAACCCGTTGTGAACCTATCTTACGGTTCACGATACCCTTGCAACTAACTTTTTAAGATGTTGAGATTGTTGCAGTTTGAAGGTGAGAACTTTCACCAATATTTCACTAGATTGCATGAGTATGTTAACGACCTTGGTTCATGGGATTATCAATATGGTGTGCGGGAGATGTGTGTTTGCATATTTGATGGGATGAATGCTGAAACACGGAATCTTGCTAAGTCCATGCGTAATGGAGGCCTATTGGATATGAGACTCTTTGAGATTTGGGATTTTTTCTGCAACATGAGTCGCCGGGTTGAGCGGGAAGTATTAATCCGAACTCTCACACAAGTGTTGCAGCAGTTGGAGGAAGAAAAATGAGTCGACTTGGAAAATTGGAGAATCAGATGAGCCAACTCATTCAACTTTTAAGTGCAAAAGGTGAGAAAGAAACGAGCATCGAAGAAGAAGAGGAGGAATTGGTTGCAGACAACGATAGTGTCTTCGACGATGGAGGAGAGGGACTAGTGCTTCCTGACTTGGAATCTCATGAGTCGACGCATGAGGTTACATGTGATGTGTCTCCTACTCCATCTGCAACATCCATTCTGAGCTTGCCCATTGATGAACCAAGTCTAGAGCCATCAACTGAGGCTCAAGTGGTAATAAAGGTAAACTTTTGCAATTTGGAAGGTAATGGTGATTATCTTGATCCTTTTTATTGCTATTTGGAAAAGCCACCAGTGAAACTGTGCTGGTGGTATCATATTCCTTCTGCAGAGAGTCATGCTAGACTCTTTGATAGATTGAAAGGGTTCTTAAGTTCCACATTTTATGCTTTCAATTTATTTGTAAGATGTATGCACGGGAATATGATAGGCTACTGAGGGCCTTGACGATGTTTGATAGCTAAGATCTTGGGATTGAAAATAAGTCAGGTCAGTGACATTAAAGAAAGGCGCTTCTCGGGAGGCAACCCGAGGTAAGTTTTCTAATTTAGTTATTTCAATTCCTAGTTAGCTAGTTTTCTTTTCAATAAATTAGGTTTCCCATTAGGCATTAGATAGTTGTTTTTTGTTTGGGATGGACTAAGCTTTTAGGAAAGGCCACCTAAATCCTCATATCCGACCTATAGAGACCCATCCACCACATTGTGAGTATTTCATTCATCTCTTCCTCTATGTTTTTATTTTTTATTGTCTTTAATGTTTCATTGAGGACAATGAAAGATTTAAGTGTGGGGGAGGGATTGCATTGCATATAGATAGAGTTTGCATATCATGTTTACTTATGTTATCGTGTTTATTTATGCTGTCATATTTATTTTTATTCATATATTGCATTTGGAAAAAACAAAATCTAAAAATATCATGCATTGCATTTAAGTGTTATTAACGATACCCATCTTGGTTTAGTTTGTCTTCTAATTTATTTTTCTGATCTTAATGCATATATCCCATGATTTGATTCAATTGCTTGAAAATGATTTTTGGACCATTATTTGAGAATATAATTGAGCAAGTATAGTTCATAGTTGAGGTTAAATTGAAATCTATAAAAAAATGACCCGTGTGTGTTTGTTTTGGCCTTATAGAGATTTTACATATTATTCTCTTTTGCTTTTATTGTGTGATTATACTCTCCACATGCTTCTTATTTCAATACCGTATTGCACATGTTTGTTGCTTGTGAATTTCAAATGATTGAGGCATGTTTTCTTTAGCCGTATTATACCTTATCTACCCTTTGCATTATCCTTTGCTTGAAGCCCAACTGAGCCGTAAAACCTATTCTTTTTTATAGCTCCACAAAAATATATCATAGCCAATGATTAGCCTGACCCTATCCGGGAATTAGGAGGATAATTGGTGAAAAATCTTTATGTTGGAGTTGCTTTGAGTGGAGATGGTGTATGTATGGTTGCGCATTGCGAGAGGCATAGCCGAAATAAGGTAACCCTTCTTGCATAATAGAGATGACTTATTACTAGGGGCCTAAGGAGGGTAAAATTCACTTAGGAGTAAAAGTCAAGTAATCTTGGACCTAGGGAGGATAAAATTCACCTAGGGGCAAAAGTAAGCATAAAAGAAAAGAAAAGAAAAGAAGTCATCATCCAAATGGAAAATTTTCATGAGTTGTATAGCTATTGAAATCGAAGTGCTTATTGATGTGTATTGGAGTTTATGTTATTAATTGGAATGGTTTGCGAAGTATGGAAGTTTTGGTGTTGTTCTGGTTGGTTGTTGTTCCTTTTTCCCGGATTTTTAGCACCACAAGCCTAAATATTTCACCTGTCTTATGCTCCTACCAAAGCCTCATTACAACTCTATAAAAGTCCTCATGATGTTGTTTGCAAGTAATGACTTTCACGGTGTAAAGAGCCTTTTGGATTGAGTTGAGAGTTGGACTTTAAAGCCTAAACACATGAGAGTTTGAGTGACACACATTATCCCGGTGAGGTTGGATTAAATTTGCCTTTACTATTGGATAGCTCATATATTTGTTAGCATATTTGTTCTCTTATTCATGAGTCCTATTGCTTGATGTTGCTTTTCTAAAACTATAGCATGAAGATCTTATTTACGGGGTGATAAATTCTATATTTGTTTTTCATTGCTTGAGAACAAGCAAAAGCTTAAGTGTGGGGGATTTTGATAGCATGCATTTAGAAGGGCATAATAGGTTGCATTTAGCTTAGTTATGATGCATATCATGCATGCTTTAAGTAGAATTTGCACATTTGCTCTCTATGTTGGTGGAGTCGAAATCTACATGTTTTTTATTGATTATTTCAGGTAATTGTGGATCTGAGGATGAGACATGGGTTGATGACACATTAGATGAGGATGTCTAGTTGATCGAAGAAGCTTGCATGAAGATCTCAAGAGGTCTTGAGAAGAAGAAGCGAACCTAAACGAAGAACAAGTATGTAGAAGTTATCGCCAGACATGCTGAACTTGTTTTGCACTTTCTGGAGGCCTCGATTGTCCGATTGACTATTACGACCATGCGTTGGAAAGCTCTTTCAGAGAACTACAACTTTCCTGTTGACAAGAAGATCAAATTCGGGACAGATTTTCCGTGAAAGGCCGATGAAGCGGCTGCCGCATGTATGTGGCGGCCGCCGCATTCCCAAGCCAAAGACGTATAAGTAGCAGCCAATGCCACGGCCGCCGCATCTATGTCGCGGCCGCCGCATCTATGTCGCAACCGCTGCATTGCTCGACAACGAAACGACGTGTATTGTTAAGTGGAACCCTAGTTGTTTGGTTTGTTTTGTCCGACTTGAACCTTTTAAGGACGATTTTAGTTAGTTTTCATTGACTTCTATTCTATTCTACTTTTCATTAGACAGTTAGAGATTAGAGCGATGTTCTCCATGAGCGGCTAAACTCCCTTCGTTCTACTTGTAATTGGAAGCTTTGTTTGGATTGAGTTGTGAGTTTCTGAATTCTCGTTCCTTGTTTTCTATATTTGAATGCTTCAAATTCTTTGTGCTTGATTGTCTATTGTTTTATTCTATCTAGCCCGCGCAACTAGTTAGAATCAATTCAATTGCTAAGGTTTTGTAGATTCCTGGTTGTGAACCTTAACCTAAGTGACAAACTTGTTCCTTTAGGGCTGGTTGAACTAATTGAATAAGTAGGAAGTTGAATGTGTTATTAAATCCCTCTTTAGGGACTGCAAATACTTTGGCTAATCTCTAGACTTAAAGCTATCAGTTGGGTTAAATCCTTCTTTAGGGACTGTTCGATTGATAAGGGTTGCTAGGACTGGTTGGACTAGTAACTATATTAGGTCGGGACAAGGGCATTCATAGGAAACTTAATAGGACGAGAAAAAGTTACAAGGATCGTTTCAAACCAAATAAAGTGGAAAATTGTAGGTAGAACTGCTTCTCACAATTGTTTGAATCAAATTTAGTTACTTTGCTTTCATCAATCCGCTTTGAGAAAAAGCGGATCTTTTACACATCACCCAATTGCGAGCTTGATAGGATGGACCCATTTGGAGATCATGCATTACATTGCAGTCAAGGCATTGGGTCTAAGCATCGACATAACATGATCCGAGATGTTTTGGTAGACATTTGTTATAAAGCGGGCATCGCAGTTCCGAAGGAAGCACATACAGGTATGAGCAATGACGATGGTGTTCAGCTGAGGCCGGGTGATCTGCTTGTTTATGGGTGGGAGAAGGGAAGAGACACTTGTATCGATGTGATCGGGGCTTCGCCGTTCACGACTAGAGCCAATGACTCATTTGTACTTGACAAGGCGGTCTCTCAAGCCACTGAAAGAAAGAAGAAGAAGTACGCTGATGTTTGTGCCGTTAAAGGGTATGGGTTCGTGGCTTTTGAGTTCTCTACATTTGGTGAATTGGGTGACGATGCTATTGGTTTTTTGAAACGAGTTTAGTTGGTTGCGAAAAGCCACGAGTCGTCGTCCGTTAATGTCGATTTCATATTTCATAGAGTTGGTTTTACTATTCAAAAAGGTGTTGGAGCTCAATTTGTTACGAGGCTCCCATCTAACTTTATGTAAGTCATTCCCATAATAATAATAATAATAATAATAATATATTATAAAATAATAATAATAATAATAATAATAATAATAATAATAATAATAATGAAAAAAAACTAATTGGCCAAAGTTGAAAATTGTTGTAAGCTGAATCTGCCATGTTTTACAGTAAAATTTATATCGATTTCTGCATACATTTCATGCATTTGGGCTAAGATAGTACAAAATCTATGTAGTTTATGTTTATTTGCCAAATTATGGAATCTACACCAGTTTCTGTTTAAATTCGCAGAATTCGAGGTATTTTACAGCAACTCTAAAGAAGGTCGAAAAAGCTCGAAAATCCACTACAGAAGTCCAAGGTCAAAGAAGCAGCGGAACCGGTCGAATCAAGCTGAGAGCCAAGGTTACTCGATCTCGAGTAGACCTTACTCTATCTCGACGAACATGCCCGAGCACAGGCCTTGTCGACTAGGAGCAGTGTCGAGAGCCAGACCAACCCAGCTCCGGATGCCAACTCGATCTCGAGGAACCCTAGTCGAGATCGACGAAGCCTAGACGCCACACCCGGAGTCGAGAAGAGGAGCTGATCGAGAAGCCGAGGACGAAGACACTGAACAATCCTAGTCGATCTCGATGAGACCTTGTCGAGATCGACGAGCCACCCTGCACCAGTCCGAGGAGCCCTACTCGACATCACCAGAGAGCCATCTTCGACCACACCCCTAGTCGATCTCGAGGAGACCTAGTCGAGATCGACGAGCGCCAGGAGCCCAGATCCGAGCCATGTCGAGCAGAGTCACCCGGGAACTCCAGTCGACGATGAATCCTAGTCGAGATCGACAAGCCCTTGTCGAGATCGAGTAGACCAGATTCCAGAAACTTGTCGACGTGAGCAGTCCGAGTAGAGTTGGGATTCCTTGGGCACGAAGGAAGTCGAGTAGGCCAAGATCTATCATCATCTATCTATGGAAGGGAGATCTATCAACATGAAGACATATTACCTAGTTTATATTTATCTTTTCCTTTTAGATTTATTTCCTTTAAGCATTTTATTTATCATTAAGCATTTTAGATATAATTTTAGATATAGATAGGAGATTCTATCCTTGATTAGCAAGGAAGAGAAGATTATAAATAAAGCCCTAGGGGCTGAGCATTAGGCATCTCATTCCAATTCAGAAACAAATTCAATTCCAGTAGAGAAGTAGGAGTTCTAAAGTTTTTAAGGTTTTGGCTTTCTGCGAAAGTTGATTGCCGGGATTGTAAAGGCTTTGAATATAGTTTAATGCAAGTTTCTTTTTATACATCCATGTCTGCGATTGCGATGAGGCGTGAGTAGTCCACCCACTTCTGGGGCTGGGGTGAGCCCGACGGTGGCCATGTGAGGTGATGCGGTAAAGGTGAGATCTTGTTATGTAATTCGTCTTCTATCCCTATGAGCATGATTCTTTTGCGAGAGTTGAAGGTGATCCTTGTTTGTATTATTGAAGCGAAAGCGATCTTAATGCAACTTGGGTTAATTATGTGAAAAGGGTTAGTAACAATTAGGATTTATGCGAAAGCCTCTATATGCCTATTTGTTAATAACGAAAGTTATTTTGATGGAAAGCATGATCTTTTATGCCTTTATGTGTTACTTTGCATGGTTATCGTTGTGGCGTTGATACCCTGGTCTTGGAAGTCTTTTAGCATATTGAGTTTATTTCTGTCAAATTTCTGAGTTCTGTCGAAATCTGCGATTTACAGTTTTCTGAGTTTTCTAGTCGATACAGAGGAGCCTTTGTCGATCTCGAGTAGGACCTTGTCGAGATCGAGTAGGTCTTAGTCTAGGTCGAGTTACTGTTGCGCTTCTGTTGTCGATTTTCAGTTTCTGTCTTCACTGCTGTTAGTCGATCTCGAGTAGAGTCTTGTCGAGATCGAGTACGCCTGTTGCTTTGTTTTATTTTCTGTTTTGCTTTGTCTTTTCTGCTTTTGTTTCTGTCTTTTCTGCTTGTCTGTGAGATCTGTTGCTCCCTAAGAACTGCTGACGTGCTTCCTCGTGGATTCGATCCTGACAACCTTCTACTACAACGGGAGGAAGTCTTGTATTTATTTGCTGAGACAGGGAAGTCAGTTTGATCTATACTTTATATTTATTTCATACTTGACCATCCTCCTACAACAACAAAAATGAAATGGACCAAAGCTAAAAATGAGATGGCCCAACTTATTAAAACACAAAATTTAACAAATGATTATTTTGTAAAAAAAACTAATAGTAATTAAACGAAGGACGGGGTTGTAAGGTTGTTGAATGTCGAATTTCTTATTATGACTTTTTTGAAAATCAGCTGACAACCGATGAGGCGATGAGTCACCGAGTGTATTTAACCGAGTCAAAATTACATATTCAAGTTTTCAACCGAGTCAAAATAATTTATTTTAAGTAAATTACATATTCAAGTATTCAACCGAGTCAAAATCAACCTAATTATCAAACCGGGTTGAATATGATTCAACCGAAAACTCAAACAAACTATACCCCCTTTGATTCGAAATTCAAACGAGACCGGCCCGTTTTTTGGACCTGACACCCGAACGAGCCCGACCCGCTTCAACCCAAACCCGAATGGGCATGACCCGATTACACCCGAAACCCGACCAATCTAAAATTCATCATGACCGAACCCGACCCGACCATAAATTTTACCCAAACTGACCTGACCCGTCAGTGACCCGACCTGAGCAAGCCGGACCTGAACCCGGCCCGAATGACCGAATTGCCAGCTCTAGGTTGGAGACAATATTTTGTAGTCGGTGATAGTATGTAGTTAGTGAAAATTAGTAATCGATAAGGAAAAACTCTCTAGGGCATAGAGGGCGTGCGGTGGGAGTCTCTGACGATCAAATCAGGTCTTCTTCCTCTCCTGTGAAGGGTCGTGGAAGCTAGGGAGTCTCGCCGGTTCCGTGCAAGGTTCGTTGAGTTTGCGATTCGTAACGGTTTGGATCACAGGTTTTTGAAATTACAGAGTTAGGGTTAGGGCACTATGGAAGAGGGAGAGAATATTCATCTTACGAGGGAGGAGAAGGAGTCGGAGGAGATCGGGAAGGAGTTCGGGGCTGGGCTGGGGGAGAATAGTTTGTCGATCCTCATCGGAGCCTTGAACACGACACGACCTTTCAATTCGTACGCGATGAATACTGTGTTGAAGAGAGCGTGGTGTGTAAGGAAGGGGTATCCCTTCCAGAAGTTGTCATCGAACGTGTTATAGTTCCAATTCAGTGATTGATGCAATCAAGAATGAGCTTCTGTGGGTCAAACAATGATCTTGAACCAGGTGAGCTATTGATAGCATGCATTTAGAGAGTTATAATAGGTTGCATTTAGCTTAGTTATGATGCATATCATGCATGGTTTAAGTATAATTTGCATATTTGTTCTCTATGTGGTTGGAGTCGGAATCTACATGCTTTCATTGATTATTTCAGGTAATCGTGGATCCGAGGAGGAGACATGGGTTGATAACGCATTAGATGAGAATTTCTAGTTGATCGAAGAAGCTTACATGAAGATCTCAAGAGGTCCTGAGAAGAAGAAGCGAATCTAAACGAAGAACAAGTCTGCAAAAGTTATCGTCAGACATGCTGAACTTGTTTTGCACTTTCTGGAGGCCTCAGTTGTCTGATTGACTATTATGACCATGCGTTGGAAAGCTCTTTCAGAGAGCTACAACTTTCCTGTTGACAAGAAGAGCAAATTCGAGGCGATTTTTCGTAAAATACGAATGCAGCGGCCGTAGCATGTGTGTTGCGGCCTCCGCCAATGAAGATGTTGCGGCCGCAGCATCTATGCCGCGGCGGCAGCACGTGTTGCCAGCGCGACGCCGTTTTAATTAAAAACCCTAGTTTTGTGTTTTCTTTTTGTGTGGCTGCCTAGACTTTTATAAGGCCGAGTTTTATGTATTTTGATAACTTCTATTCTATTCTTACGCTCATCAGACACTTTAGAGATTTTGAGCGATGTCTTCCATGAGGAACTAAACTCATCTATTCTGCCTGCAATTTGAAGCTTTATTTGGATTGATTGTGAGTTTCTAATTCTCGTTCCTTGTTTCCTATATTTGAATGGTTCAACTTCTTTGTGCTTGATTGTTTATTGATTTGTTCTATCTTGTCTGGCCAACTTGTTAGATCAATTCAATTGCTAAGGTTTTGTAGATTCCTGGTTGTGAACCTTAACCTAAGTGGAAAACTTGTTCCTTTAGGGCTGGTTGAACTAATTAAATGAGTAGGAAGTTGAATGTGTTGTTAAATCCCTCTTTAGGGACTGCAAATACCTTGGCTAATCTATGAACTTAAAGCTATCAATCGGGTTAAATCCTTCTTTAGGGGCTGTTCGATTGATAAGGGTTGATAGGACTGGTTGGACTAGTAACTATATTAGGTCGGGACAAAGGCATTCAAAGGAAACTTAATAGGACAAGAAGAAGTTACAAGGACCGCTTCAATCCAATAAAGTGGAAAATTGTAGGTAGAATTGCTTCTCCAAATTGTCTAAACCAAATTCATTTACTTTGCTTTCTTTACTCCGTTTTGATAAAAGGCGGAACTTTCACACACAAAACCCCCCTTTTTTTGTTACTTGATTGACACCTTAATCACACTTGAATAGTGAATTTCCCTGTGGGATCGACCTCTTGCTTATTGCTATACTAGTTATAAGTTTGAGTTTACTTTGGCGGATCAACGACAGGTTTTCCCTCCGTCAAATTTAGCGCCGTTGCCGGGGAAATTTATTAATTCTTGTGTGTTTTTAGTGCTGATTTTTGATGTAGACCACTTACATGGTTTGCACTCTTGCTACTAACATATGTTGATGGTGAGGTTATTGCAGTTACCTGGAGAGAATTTTCATCAATACTTTATCAGACTGCAGGAGTATATTAACGATGTTTATTCATGGGGATATCAAGCTAGTATAAGGGAAGTGCTTCTATGCATCTTTGATGGCATGACTGCTGAGGCACGAAGTCTTGCCGAGCGCCTGAGTGATGGAGGTTTATTAGATATGGGACTCTCGGAGATGTGGGAATTTTTCTCTTACATGGATAATCAATGTGCGCAGAACGAATCACTTTCTCTAGTATCTCAAATCGTTGAGACCTCTGTTGCACCTCTTGAAGTCATTGTGGAAAATCACATTGAGAAGATTGAGGAAGAAGACACTCCATCTGATGAGATCATCCCTAGCTCGCCCATTGATGAATCAGGTCCAAAGCCTATTGCTGAGGCTAAAGAGCAGGTAAAGGTCATCTCCTGCACTCGAGAGAATATTGGTGAATACATTGATCCATTTGACTGCTACTTTGACAAGCTACCAGTAGAACTGAATTGGTGGTATTATATACCCTTTGTGGGTAGTCAAGCTCCTGAATACAATAAGTCTAAACGGTTCTTAAATGAATTATTATTTAGTTTCAATTTATTTCTATGTAGCACATGCTTGTTTGTTAGTTGTGCACAAGAGTTTGACAGGTTGCTGAGGGCTTTGACTATGTCTGATTAGTTTCGTAAGCTTAAGCAAAACGTCAAGCCAACGACTTTAAGCAAGGGCGCTTCCCGGGAGGCAACCCGAGGTAAGTTTTCTAATTTAGTTATTTCAATTCCTAGTTAGCTAGTTTTCTTTTCAATAAATTAGGTTTCCCATTAGGCATTAGATAGTTGTTTTTGGTTTGGTATAGACTAAGCTTTCTGGAAAGGCCATCGAAATCCTCAGATCCGACCTATAGAGATCCATCCACCACATTGTGAGTATTTCATTAATCTCTTCATCTATGTTTTTATTTTTTATTGTCTTTTATGTTTCATTGAGGACAATGAAAGGTTTAAGTGTGGGGGAGGGATTGCATTGCATATAGATAGAGTTTCCATATCATGTTTACTTATGTTATCATGTTTATTTATGTTGTCATATTTATTTTTATTCATATACTGCATTTGAAAAAAAAAATCCAAAAATATCATGCATTGCATTTAGCTGTTATTAAAGATACCCATCTTGGTTTAGTTTGTCCTCTAATTTATTTTTATGATCTCATTGCACAAATCCCATAATTTGATTGAATTGCTTGAAAATGATTTTTGGAGCATGATTTGAGAATATAATTGAGCAAGTATGGTTCATAGTTGAGGTTTAATTGAAATCTAGCAAAAACATAACCCTTTGTGAGTTTGTTTTGGCCTTATAGGGACTTTACATATTATTCCCTTTTGCTTTTATTGTGTGATTATACTCTCCATATGTTTCTTATTTCAATACCGTATTGCACATGTTTGTTGATTGTGAATTTCAAATGATTGAGGTATGTTTTCTTTAGTCGTATTATACCTTATCTACCATTTGCATTATCCTTTGCTTGAAGCCCATCTGAGCCTTAAAGCCTATTCTTTTTTATAGCTCCACAAAAATATATCATAGCCAATGATTAGCCTGACCCTATCCGGGAATTAGGAGGAGAATTGGTGAAAAATCTTTATGTTGGAGTTGCTTTGAGTGGAGATGATATATGTATGGTTGTGCATTGCGAGAGGCATAGCCAAATAAGGTATATAACCCTTCTTGCATAATAGAGATGACTTGTTATTAGGGGCCTAAGGAGGATAAAGTTCACTTAGGAGTAAAAGTCTAGTAAGCTTGGACCTAGGGAGGAGAAAATTCACCTAGGGGCAAAAGTAAGCATAAAAGAAAAGAAACGAAGTCATCATAATGAAAAAAAAAATGCATGAGTTATATGGCTATTGAAATCGAAGAGTTTATTGTTATGTAATGGAGTTTATGTTATTGGAATGGTTTGCGAAGTATGGAAGTTTTGGTGTTGTTCTGGTTGGTTGTTGTTCATTTTTCCCGGATTTTTAGCACCACAAGCCTAAATGTTTCTCATGTCTTAAATTCCTACCAAAGCCCCATTACAACCTTATAAAAGTCCTCATGATGTTGTTTGCAAGTGATAACTTTCACGGTGTACAGAGCATTTTGGATTGAGTTGAGAGTTGGACTTTAAAGCCTAAACACTTGAGAGTTTGAGTGAAACACGTTATCCCCGTGAGGTTGGATTAAATTTGCCTTGATTATTGGATTGCTCATATACTTACTAGGATATTTGTTCTCTTATTCATGTCTCCTATTGCTTGATGTTGCTTTTCTAAAACTATAGCATGAAGATCTTATTTGTGGGATGATCAATTCTATATTTGTTTTTGATTGCTTGAGGACAAGCAAAAGCTTAAGTGTGGGGGAGTTTGATAGCATGCATTTAGAGAGTTATAATAGGTTGCATATAGCTTAGTTATGATTTATATCATGCATGGTTTAAGTATAATTTGCATATTTGTTCTCTGTGTGGTTGGTGTCGGAATCTACATGCTTTCATTGATTATTTCAGGTAATCGTGGATCCGAGGAGGAGACATGGGTTGATAACGCATTAGATGAGAATTTCTAGTTGATCGAAGAAGCTTGCATGAAGATCTCAAGAGGTCCTGAGAAGAAGAAGCGAACCTAAACGAAGAACAAGTCTGCAAAAGTTGTCGTCAGACATGCTGAATTGTTTTGCACTTTCTGGAGGCCTCGGTTGTCCGATTGACTATTATTACCATGCGTTGGAAAGCTCTTTCAAAGAGATACAACTTTCCTGTTGACAAGAAGAGAAAATTCGGGACGGGTTTTTTGTAAAAGACCAATGCGACGGCCGCAGCATGTGTGCTGCGGCCGCCGCCAGTGAAGATGCTGCGGCGCAGCACATGTTGCCAGCGCAACGCCATTTTAATTAAAAACCCTAGTTTTGTGTTTTCCTTTTGTGTGGCCGCCTAGACTTTTATAAGGCCGAGTTTTATGTTATTTTCGTAACTTCTATTCTATTCTTACGTTCATCAGACACTTTAGAGATTTTGAGCGATGTCTTCCATGAGGAACTAAACTCATCTATTATGCCTGCAATTTGAAGCTTTATTTGGATTGATTGTGAGTTTCTAATTCTCGTTCCTTGTTTCCTATATTTGAATGGTTCAACTTCTTTGTACTTGATTGTTTATTGATTTGTTCTATCTTGTCTGGACAACTTGATACGGGGTTAGCCGTGGGATGGTCCGATCTTCGACAATCAAGCAAGAACTCAAAGAAACAAACAAGAAAGCAAGAACGCAGCAGCTGGACTCAAAGAAACGATTCAAGAAAGCTCAAGATTCGTTCAAGACTCAACAAGAAACATCAAGAACAACAAGAACTCAATGTCGACAATAAAGAAAGAACAAGACTCGATGCAAGAACTGATAAAGACTCGAAATTGATATAAAGACACGACCGATAAGGACTGAGTCGATCTATATAGAACAAGATAAAGACCCCAGGCCTCCTCAGAGGGTAGGAACCAATACCAATGACTATATAACCCGCCTCTACAATCCGACACAATCAAGCGGACAACTTGAAGCACCAGAAGGGGGCTTGTGGATACTAGATTCACCAAGTCTTGCGAAGTTGATGAACTGCAAAGCAAACCAAGCTAGATCAAACCAATTCGATGATCAACGAGCACAGCTCTAGTTGGATCAACAAGACACTCCATGTGTTTCACACAATTTGAGAGATCTAAATTCTATTCATAATGTTCTAATTGAATTACAATAGGAGAACTCGGAATATATAGGCCACGCAGGGCTGTTGGGCCGAGTTAGATGATAGAATAAGATAAAACTAACATCTAATGGAAATAATAATAATAACCTTAAAGTTTCCTAAAATAACTTAAGTAAAAGAAATACTAAAAATAGGAAATAAACATAATGTTCAAGACTTAATTAAAATCCCGTCAAAACAGTGACAGCTTGCAAAGATGTGCATTTTCGTCCAATCTCGAGGTCGAATCTGGAAAAACCTTCAACAGTAAAGTTGTAGATCTCTTCGTCCCCGTTCCAACAAGGTATGACACGCCTCAATCCGATAAATATTGAATCCGTACGACCCATTTTACAGAGACGTCGAAAAGCTGTCAAATGACTATGAACGAACCAAAACGTCATTTAATCCAAGCTTGCACCTTGGGACTTCTTCCCATGGTGGAGCCTTCTTCTTCCTCTTGAGAAGGACATCATCCTCATAATCTCGAATCATAGGTGTGTCCGGAGGTGTCGTTGATGATGGCTTGGATGGTCCCGCATCACAACTTGTTAGATCAATTCAATTGCTAAGGTTTTGTAGATTCCTGGTTGTGAACCTTAACCTAAGTGGCAAACTTGTTCCTTTAGGGTTAGTTGAACTAATTGAATGAGTAGGAAGTTGAATGGGTTGTTAAATACCTCTTTAGGGACTGCAAATACCTTGGCTAATCTCTGAACTTAAAGCTATCAATCGGGCTAAATCCTTCTTTAGGGACTGTTCGATTGATAAGGGTTGCTAGGACTGGTTGGACTAGTAACTATATTAGGTCGGGACAAGGGCATTCAAAGGAAACTTAATAGGACGAGAAGAAGTTACAAGGATCGCTTCATTCCAATAAAGTGGAAAATTGTAGGTAGAATTGCTTCTCCAAATTGTCTAAACCAAATTCATTTACTTTGCTTTCTTTACTCCGCTTTGATAAAAGGCGGAACTTTCACACACAAAACCCCCCCTTTTTGGTTACTTTATTGGCACCTTAATCACACTTGAATAGTGAATTTCCCCGTGGGATCGACCTCTTGCTTATTGCTATACTAGTTATAAGTGTAAAGGCTCCGATTTTTAAATCCTAATTTTTCGGGAAAAGAGAATTGAAAACGGAACGAATCGGTTTTAAAACTCGTTTAACGGATTCCGATCGAAATATAAAATTTGACGAATAATTTCCATCCTTTCACCTCGAAAATTCAAAATAATTATCGGATGGCGATATCCTTGTCGATTTTAAAAATCTAATTGATCGAGAGAGCGAGAGTCGGGGAAACTAACATTTGAGAACTAATTGCGGGATTCAAAATTCGCGTATTCGGGATTTAATTCCAGGTATTAGTTTAACCAATTCAACACTCTTCCTCACCCACTCCCATCACCTCACCATGCCTTCAAATGCAACGATACCCTTCACCTTCTCCCCATCCCGTCTTCACCATTCCCCTGCTTCTGTCAACGTGAGTTACACCTTACCTCCTCCATTTCACTTCAACTTAATTCCCATCTTTCATTTTCAATCTCCATCACCTTCACCGACTACTCCCTCCAACTCTCCTTCTCCATTCCATTTTCATC
Organism: Persicaria tinctoria; assembly: GCA_037127255.1. NCBI lineage: Eukaryota > Viridiplantae > Streptophyta > Magnoliopsida > Caryophyllales > Polygonaceae > Persicaria > Persicaria tinctoria. The sequence continues at coordinate 39,508,510 of JBANSL010000001.1, read as the reverse complement.
GCCATCACCACCGTTCCATCACCGTGCCGCACCCTCGAACCACCACCGATCACCACCTCTATCCGCCTTTCCATTGTTGTCAGACCACCACCAGAGCCTCCAGCATCCACCAAGGCGCCACCAGCAGCCCCGGAGCCACCAGCGCCGTCGACGAGCCACCGAACAGCCTCCTTGCTCTGTTTCGCGAAGTCTTGTTCCGGTAAGCCGTTCTGCTTCATTTCTGATCCAAATTGCCTTCGGTCTTCACCAACACTCTCACCAACATCCGGTGCAGGTCCAAAGAGCCATCGCGAGCCACCGACGAAACCCAGGACTCCGGTCGAGAGCTCCAAAGTCGCGAAAAACCCATCTCGGTGAGCTCCGAAATTATTCTCGTTTCGATTCGTTTTTTTTAGTCTTTTTCGATGCTTAGACTAACTGGGGGTGAGCGTGGGCTGAGTGTGGGACGTTCGGGTGGGCTCGAGACCTCCGACGTGAGCTCCGATGAGCATCGAAGGCGGCGAGGCTGAGCGAGCTCGAGAGTGAGGCGGGCAGCGACCGCGAGGCAAGGGAGCTGGGGCGAACAGTGATCTTGAGAGCGAGGCAAAGGCGAGCGATGCGTGAGTGCGAGCAAGAGAGAGCTCCGGCGGGCGGTGGCCATGGATCTCCGGGCGCAAGCGAGAGGAAGCACTGACAGGCGGGCTCCTTCATTTGAAATTCGGGGAGGAAGAAAATCTACGTCGCTTGGGGCCCCCCTTCTACTAACATTATATATATACTTGTTATTTAACCGGGTTGGGATTATATAACGGGTTCGGTTCGATTCGGGTTATCCGTTTATTTATTTAACTAATTAAAGGAATTAAAAGTATTATATATATACAATATTATTTGAGGTTTTAAGAGATAAAATATTATTTCGGGAGATTTATAAAGGATTGGTTTTATCGAATACAAACGGGTTGGAATTATTTCATAAAGGATTTAGAGATACTTTATAAGGGCGTTTTATTTAACGGTGTTTTAAAATATAACATAAAATCATTGGGATTTAGAAATAAATTATTAAGACTCGTCGATTTAAAAAGAGAATTAGGAAAGAATTTCAAGGTCGGAAAATGATTTAATAAATAATAGAAAAAGGGAATTTTGCTAACACTTTCAAGGGTCGGGATTCTAACGCGGATTTGACACAGATTTGAATCTAAACTTGGGAATAAGAGTTATTCGATGATTAACTAGCATGATAATACGAGTGTTTGACTAACGACATGATATACACAGACTAATAGCATGACTTGCGGTGATTTACTATATGAGATTAAATGTTAGATATTATGATGTTGATATATATATGTATGCCAAGTGTGAGTATGAAACGGTAATATGTGAAATTGGCTAAGTATGATATGGAGGTTGTCACGAGCTGATAAGGATGATGTTATGATCGAATTGAGAAAGATGTTAATTTGATGAGATATGATGAGACAATATGAGAATTGAAGATGAGATGATAATGTTAATAATGACAAGATGGTTGAGTTATCATAAGTGTGTATCTTACATGTTTCATATGTGACTAGTGTGCTTTGTGTAAATTAGACTTAGACTTATTATGTTATTTATGGGATTACTAGGTGATCTCTCATATGTTGGATTGCTTGCCATTGCTGATCATTGTTTGGATTCTGCGCTTCTCCAGGTAAGTTCTTTGAACTTACTCATGATGGGCGCTCTATGCACTGGGTGTTATATAGTAGGCTAGTGCTCATGCACCATACGACTTAGAATCACGCTTAGGAGCTAAAATGAAAATCATATGATTGCTATATGTCCTTGCAAGAGGACGGCCGTTATCTGTGAAGTAACTAGAGTCTTTGCTAGGGTCATGGGACGACCCAGTCCCATCGGGTCCCGTCCTGAGTCAACCGAGTCATGGAACTTCATTTAGTTATATTATGAGTTGCCTGAGGGCTTTAGGGTTGGGCATGCGTGCCGCCCGATTATTATGGCATGCGTGCCGTCACTTATGAGCTGCTTGTGGGCTTTAGGGTTGGGCATGCGTGCCGCCCGTTTATTATGGAATGCATTCACGAGCTGGCCAGTTTCCGCCCTATCGAAAGGGGGTTGAGGTAGGAGAGGGACATTCCACTTGGCATTCGTTGTGGATCCATTTATCGCTTCCTGCATTATATTAAACTATCAGTATATATATATATATGTGATTTAATTTCCGCACTGCATTACACATTTCATCTTAGGGATAGGATGCTTATTATATGCCTCTTAGAGTGTGTTTACACACGCGCATGAGTGACCTGATGATTGACCCAGATCCCCCTCTTTTTTTTAGATTCAGGTACCCGTTTCACTCCTTGATTTCGTGATGTTATGACGGGGTCCATTCATATGGCGGAGAGTGAGTGTTGAACTATGACTTCACCAGATTTACACTTTTTGGGATTTCTTCCTATTTATACTCTGTTTGACCCGGCCTTGCCGCGGAATTGGTTGTATCGTTTTCAGAACTTATGTCATTTGCATGATAAAATGTTTTCCGCGTTGTAGACTTAGGACAGGTACAGGGGTTTACCCCGAGGTCTCCAACGGACTTTCAGGATTTGGGTGCGAAATCCCACTTTAAACTATAAATCTTCGGTTTTAAACCTTCAACCTGTACTCGGAGTGCAAGATCCTAACGAGGGGTTTTATCCCTCGAAACGTAACTCGGGAATCACAATCCTGGGCCGTTACAATAAGTTTGAGTTTACTTTGGCGGATCAACAACAGGTTTTCCCTCCGTTAGTTATCTAGATCGATTCGAAGGCTATTGGAGGAAGAGCATGCCCTTCTCAAGAGAAAGAAGAAGGCTCTACCATGGAAGAAGGTTCAAAGGTGCAAGGTGGGCTGAATAACACGTTTTGATTCGTTCATGAGGTTTGACAGCTTTTCGACGTCTCAGTAAAATGGGTCGTTCGGAGTCTTTATTGATTGTATTGGGTCGTGCCATATCTTGTTGGAACGAGGACGAATAGATATACAACTTTGACGTTGAAGGTTTTTCCAGAATCAAACTCGAAGTTGGCCGAAATTCATCATCTTTCCAGCTGTCACTGTTTGAACGAATTTCTATATATTTATTTAATTATTTTCGGTTTTACCTATATTATTTAGATATTATTTTATGTAATTAGAAAAATAATGTGGGAAGGAAAATAACTCATCTAGATAAATTCCTTAACCGCCAAGCAAGTTTAATCTATTTGGGTTAGAAAAGTATAGAATCTGTGTAGTTTATGTTAATTTGCCAATTATATATGGAGATCTACTCTAGTTTCTGTTTAATTTCGCAGAAATCGAAGAATTTGACAACGATTCAGAGAAAGGAAGGAAATCATCAAGATGCTCGAGGACAACTACAGAAAGCCCAAGATCAAGGAGCAGCTGAACTAGGACAAATCGAGCAGAAATCAAGGAAGCTAGGATCACTCGACAAAGACTAGTCAATATCGACCAACTCTAGTCGATATCGAGTAACTTAAGTTGGATTCACACCAAATCGAGCAGAGATCTACTCGAGCAGTTCAAGACCACTCGACGACGAGGAGACTTGTTGACGTCGAGTACCCGTCGAGTCCACAGATGCACCCGAGCTCGAGTACACGTCACGAGGAGAACAAACCTACTCGACGTCGAGTAACTTGGTCGACGTCGAGTACGCACCTGTGTCAGTCCGAGTCCGGGTCCGAGATCGAGTGTGTGTCGAGAAGATAGATTACTTGCAAGTGAAGATATGTGGAATTCTATCCATCCACATAAAGATCTATCAAGTTTAAGAGGGATTTATCCACATTAGTCTTACTTCCTTATAGATTTATTTCCCTTATTCATTAAGTTTTATCTTATGTTTTTAGATAGAAAGTTTTAGATATAGATATATTGTTCTTTCCTAGATTAGCTAAGGTTGAACACTATAAATAAAGCCACAGGGGCTAAGTTTTAGGTATCTTTTAACACACCATTCAACACATATAGCGAGTATGAGAGTTAGGAGAGAGAGCTTGGAGGCCGAAAGGAGTTGGTTTGTCGAGAGACGTTTTGGCTTCGATCGGTTGTAAGCTTTATTTTATTTCATTCAATGCAATTTAGTTCCCTTTTGTTATTGATGAGTTTTGTTATGATGAAGAGCGAGTAGTCACCCAACTTCTAGGGTCGGGGTGAGCCCGACGATAGCCATGTAAGGTAATGCGATAAAAGTACAATATTTTGGTGCGATTTCGTCTTCTATCCCTATGAGCATGATTCTTTTGCGAAGTTTGAAGGTGATCTTTGTTTGTGTTATTGAAGCGAAAGTGATCTTAATGCAACTTGGATTAATTATGTGAAAAGGGTTAGTAACAATTAGGGTTTATGTGAAAGCCTCTATCTTCCTATTTGTTAACGACGACATTTATTTGATGAAAATGCATGATCTTTTATACCTTTGCTCATTATTTTATATGGTTATCGTTGTGGTGTTGATATCCTGATTCTAGGAGCGTTTAGTTTATTGATTTAATTCCCAACAATTTCGTGTTTACGTTCGTTTTTATTCGCAAAGTTACGATTTTTGATTCTTTTCTACTCGACATCGACGACACTGGTCGACGTCAAGTGCCGCCTAGTTGACATCGAGTACTGTAGCACTCGACATCGACTATCTTTGCTTTGTTTTTTGTGTTTCTTTGCTTCTGCTTTGCAGTTTTATTCGACTGAGTGGTCGAGATTGAGGACACTAGTCGACGTCGAGTACTTCTTGAGTCGATTTCGAGAGCATTCTAGACTGAAAAGGCGAGCGCTGACCAGCTTCCTCGTGGATACGATCCTGAATACCCTACTACTACATCAGGAGGGTTTCTTGTATTTTATTTGCTGAGATAGGGAGTCGGTTTGATATTATATTTCGATTTATTTTCATACTTGATTTCCCTCCGCATCAGTGGTCAAACAATGATCTTGATCCAGGTAAGTTATCTAGATCAATTCGAGGGCTATTGGAGGAAGATCATGTCCTCCTCAAGAGAAAGAAGAAGGCTTCACCATGGAAGATGGTCCAAAGGTGCAAGGTGGGCTGAATAACACGTTTTGATTCGTTCATGAGGTTTGATAGCTTTTTGACGTCTCAGTAAAATGGGTCATTCAGAGTTTTTATTTATCGGATTGGGTCGTGTCATACCTTGTTGGAACGAGGACGAAAAGATCTACAACTTTGCTGTTGAAGATTTTTCCAGAATCAAACTCAAAGTTGGCCGAAATTCATCATCTTTGCAGTTGTCACTGTTTGGACGAATTTCTATATATTTATTTAATTATTTTCGGTTTTACATATATTATTTAGATATTATTTTATGTAATTAGAAAAATAATGTGGGAAGGAAAATATCTCATCTTGATAAATTCCTTAACCACCAAGCAAGTTTAATCTATCTTTAGTTAGGTTTGTTTTATCTTACCTAGGATTTATCTATCTTTAAGATTTGTTATCTATCTTTTATCTAGCCAAACCTCTATCCCTTGCAAGGTAGAATTGGCAAAGCTTTACTATTTAAACACTTGTTATACTTTGAATTTAATTAGATTGGAAATTATATTGAGGAACCTTTTTAGGATTAAAAAGTTTCTTCAATCTCCCAATCCAAAAGCTTTCACAATTTCTTATGTTCTTATTGTTCCAGTAGTTCACAAAGATCCAAACCCTTACCTACATTCAACCACTCGGCCAAACACAATCCCAAACCAAACACAAAGGAGAAACCCGTCCTGAGAAACCGTCGAAAAACCAGAGTTCCTGTCGCTGAGTCTGCCCAGGACCGTCGCCAATGTCCGGGCCGCCCCACGTCTTCCATGCCGCCCCGCGGTCATCCCGACGACCGTCGCTGCTGCTGCTGCGTTTCTGTCGCCATTGCTTGGGGTTTTGATAATTATTCGAAGTGTTAATTTTGTCGCTATTTAATTATACAATCATAGTTGTTTCTTTTATTGTAATTAATAGTAAACATCAAGACTATAGCAAGGATAATTGCAAGATAAGTCATTGTTTTTTATTCTGAGCCCACATGCGAAGGATTGAGAATAGCACTACAACAGCGATCAAGTGGAGAAGGAGCGAGTATACAAGGGAGGACCATGGGAGTTTGATCGTGCCCTATTGGTGCTGCGTGAACCAGGGCAAGAGCAACCGTCGAATATGACCTTCGATGAAGCGTCGTTCTGGGTAAGAATTTATGATTTACCGGTAGGGGCTTTGAAACGAGATGTTGTTGAAAAACTAGGGGCTAGAATTGGAAGAGTGATGGAGGTGGATGAAGGTACGGTGGATGTGATTGGCAAATTCGTCAAGATCAGGATCATGTTGGACATCACAAAGCCTCTTCGGAGAGGGGTGATGGCCACCATTGAGGGCAGAAAGATGTGGTTTGTGGCGAAGTATGAGCGTCTTTCGAACTTCTTCTATGTGTGTGGTCGGTTGGGTCATGTTGAGGTGGATTGTGAGCATGAAGAGGCTAAACCATTTCATAATGTATATGGAGATTGGATGCGGGCATCTTCGATGAAAGCGATGTCTAGGGGAGCGGGAGGGAGGAATGATTATCGAAAGAGGGGAACAGATGAGAAGGGAGAAGGAGAGGGTGACGGGGTGTCCAGTGAATGGGCTAGGGGTAACAATGAAAGTAATGCGAGAAGATCATTAGCTGAAGAACTGGAGTCACATGAGGATGGGGAGGGCGAGGGAGAGAAGGAGAGTGGGCAGTCTGAAGTTCAGCTACAAGTGGTAACAAAGTTAAGGGAGATGGTTCTGAAAGACGCTGAAAATTCCAACAGTAAAAATAAAGAAGTTGAGGGAGGAGATGTAGAGATGGGTGATACTAATAAGGAACAAAACATGAGGGGTTGTGAGAGTGGTGAGGGAGAGGGAAGTAAGGAAGCGGTGGAAAGAGGGGGTTCGGAGGGACCTGTCAGAAAAAAGAAACAGTGGAAGAGGGCGGCCAGGGGAGGTGGATGGAGTGAAGGGAACGGGGACAAAGGGGTGAGGGCGGGGGTGTAGAACTGTACAAAGAAAAGGAAAGAGGTAGCTAAGGAGGATGCTATGGTGATTGACAATCCGGCAGATGAAAAGTGAAGAAAGGTGATCCTGGATGAGCTTCCAGTTTCGATATCGGTGGAGGGGGCGGAGGGCCTCCTCGGCCGGAAGCCATGAATGTCTTCAGCTATAACTGCCTGTAGGCGTGGCCACGGGTCAGACCCGGCGGGTCGATGGGTTCGACCCGCCGGGTCAAGGGTCGGGGGAAGGCGACCCGAACCCTAACCCAGGATTTCAACGGGTTGGCGGGTTCGGGTCACCCGGCGGGTCGTCGGGTCGACCCGACGAGTTGGAACCCGGGTTGGACGGGTTTGCGCTTGTTTTGGACTTCGGACTCTGAATTCGGATCGAATTTGTCGAGAAAGGGAACGTGAATTGAACGCCTATGTGTTTGACAAATATCCTTTCGTGTTCACAAATCATAACTTGACTCTTTAGTCTTTATGTACAAAATAATACAATATGTAATATTACATCTTATAATTTTCAAAACTAAAAAGTCTACAACTTATAACTCTATAAGTTTTACAAATTACAAAAAAGTTGTACAATTTGTGTATTAGGGAGTGTTGGGGGGGGGGGGGGGGGGGAAGGAAGAAAGAAGGGCTTGAATCGGTTTCCCGACTGCCTACGTATCCTCCCGGGGGTGAGGAATCAAAGCCCACGTAGTTCTTTTACCTGTATGTCTGAACCCCGACCCGGTTACCTCCTCTTCTAGTCTTCTTGATCGTCGGATCCTCCACCACCTCCTGAGCCATCTGTCACCGCGCCATCAATGGAGCTCCCAACAGACTCTGTCTCTATTCTGTCATCATCCTCGGAATCAATCCCCAAGTTGTTCTTCTGCATCCGCATCTCCGCCTTCTTCCAATCTGCAAGGCAAACTTGGGCTTCGAGGTTCTCGGGAAGCAACCTTGATCTCTTCTCCGAAAGAATCTGACCTCCGCGACTGAAAAGCTGCTCGACGGCTACGGTGGAGCAAGGTGCCCCAAGTACATGTCGGGCGATTACCTGCAATGTCGGGAATCTTTGTCTTTCGGGACGGCTCCACCACTCAAGGACATCGAAATCTTCCTCTTCATCGCTGAGAAAATCAAAGTTAGTGGACAAATATTCGTCGAGCTCCGAGTGGGGGCTTGACGAAGTTCTCGACCTCTTTGACCCAAAGATATCTCGGGCAAGTGCCTTAGTTCTAGCGGTGATGCTGATTCGTGACCCGCTAGAACTGGAAGGCACGGGAGGACGACCGGAGGGCGCTCTATCGCCCGTCGAATATTCAGTATATAATTGTTCTAACAATCCTCTAACTCTACCAACATTAATTGTAACATTGCAATCAGGATCATCCACAATTCCTAAAGTCGGATAATAGTTTTCTAAAAACAATTGAACTCCGTTTAATTTATATCTAGGGTTGAAACAACAAGCTACGAGGAAAATGTCGGGTATAAATTTGTAATATGCGATCCATTTCTTCCGCATCCCCATAGTTGCGGTGGAAATGGAAGGCGTGTTAACTCCGTCTTGAAGGGCTAGTGCTACGTTCATTGCAATAAAACAAAAAACGTTTGATGTAGGCTGGTAAACGTGGGAAAACGTCCGAGTTGCGTCGTAAAAAACTTTGAAAACCTCCACAACGTCCCGGGCCTGAGTCCACACATCGGCAAATATGTGTGAGTCCGGGAAGTGTAGTGTTGCAAAACCGGAAAGGAGTTCCTTGTAAGCGATTGAATCGTAAATCATTGTGTAAGTGGAGTTCCACCGAGTGCAAACGTCCTTGGGGAACGTTTTTGGGCGGGTTTGGTGGCTACGACAATAAGCGCTCCATTGTTGGCGAAGCTGTTTGCTTCGCCAAAGTGCCCGCAAAACAAATCGAATTGGTTCAACAACACCTTGTAAATATAATAAACCATCTTGAACACATAAGTTTAAAATGTGAGGGGCGCAACGGATGTGGAAAAACTTCCCGCCTATCGCGGGCTGACAGTTTTGGATTAAATCGGGGATAGATGCGGTGTTGGCAGAAGCGTTGTCAAAACCGATACTAAAAACTCGTTTAGTTAATCTATATTCTTGTAAAACCGTTAAAAGGACACCTGCTATGTTTCGTGCCGTGTGTGCTTCGTCGAAAACTCGAAAAGCTAAAACACGTTTGTGCAATTGAAAACGTTGATCAACCCAATGGCATGTAACACCCATGTATGAGTGATGTTGCCAATGGTCGGTCCAAATGTCACTACAAATCGAAACGTGTAAATCATGGTTTTTTTGAAAATATTCGATTAATTCATTTTTACGGGTGTTATACCGTCTAAGTATTTTCCTCTTAACCGTGTTTCGACTAATACCTTGCCATGCAGGTTGAACATTTTGCGTAATAAATTCATTGAAACGTAAACGTTGTGAAAAACTATAAGCTAAACCCTCGGCCGCTATCATTTCCGCATATTGATCATGACAACTACGATAATCATAAGACCATAAACCAGGGGGTTGAGAGGAAGAAGATGCGTACCCGGTTTGTTGAGTTTGCCCTTTGGCAAGGCCGAGCTTCTCGGGATGCTTCGAGCGGATATGTCGACCGTAGTTCCCATATCCGCCTCCCTTCTTGTGCTTGTAGACCGTAGAGCAAAAGTTGCACTTGGCGGCGCAACTCGCTTCCTCCCAAGCCGGCCCCCTAGGACCCTTCGTGAACCAATACTTGAAAGTAGCGGCTCGAACTTCCGCCGTAGTAATAGGGTCGCCATCGCTCAGAGTTCCTTCGGCGGGGAACCCTGACTCTTGGGTCGGAATCGTCGGAGTTCCGGCTTGGGGGGTGGGGGTCCCCTCGGCCTCGAGCTCGGCCTCCTCCTCCTCCTCCTCGATCTCGTCGACGTGGTCGGCGAGTAGAGCATCATCTCGACGACGTCGGGATCCGCTCGCCGCCGAGACCGATGCACTTCGACGAAGGCTTGGTGCCGCCGCCGGGTTCGACCCGCCTCCTCCGACACTCGGGGTCGATGAAGATGGGGCTCCACTAACACTCTTGCGACCCCTAGTAACTCGGTTGGTAACTCGGTTGATGAAACCCGACATTTTCAATTGAAGAGACTTAGGAGATTACGAGAGACAAGATCGAGCGATTAGAGAGCGATTAGAGAGATTGAGATGAGATGAGAGGAGATGAGTGAGGTGTGGGTTGGAATTGGGAGGGAAAGGGGCTATTTATAGAGCCAAACCGAGCCCTTTCCCTCCATTCCGAACGTTGGGCAACGGTCGACCCGCCGGGTCCAACGTTCGACCCGGGCCGACTCGGCGGGTCGACCGTTTGAAATATGACCGTTGGGTCCGATTCATTTTTTTTTTTTTTAATTTGCACTTGGGTGGTGTTTGGCTACTAGTTAACTAGCTTAACTTTGAATTAAATTTATATCTTAAGTTTCCAATATATTTTATGTAGATTTTTATTTGTTGAACATTTTAAATGTAATATATAATGTTTAGGTAATTTTTTCTAAGTTGTTAGGTAATTAGTAAAAATATTATCTTATAAAACAATATTCTTTGAATCATTCAAACACAAGTTTATTGTAAACCGATAGACGAATACACGTTTACAAATCACGACTCACATTCACCAATTCACATAACATAACATAAAAACGTAAAACATAAACTTACTACAATACTACAATACTCACTACTTATTATTGGGACGTAGGACATAGGATTATAGGAATAATAGACTAGTTTTTACCACCACTCGTTCCACTCGAGCCCGAAGCGCCATCGTTCTTAATCTTCTCGGGGTGCTTGTTGGTGATGTGAGACTTCAAATTACCATGGCCAAGGTTATTCCGCATCTTGTACCTTTTAGCACAATGACGACAAACGGCTACGAATGATCGATCGGCTTGCACATCCACCTTATCGTAGTGATCTTTAAACAACGCCTCTTTGAGGTTGTCACCGGACATGATTACAACGTACGAGCTTATGAAAATCAAATTGATAGAATGATAGGTGATTGATGGATTGGATGAGATTTGAGATAGGAGGAGTCGGGTATTTATAGCCCCGAGTCTACTAGCTGTTACAATACGACGGCTAATTTTTTTTTTTAAAAATCCGCTCCGACCTGTGGGCCCCACTCCAACGGCTTTTTTTTTTTAAATTAGGTCGACCCGGCGGGTCACGGACTCACGGGTCACTAAACTCCCGACCCTAACCCTAACCCGCTACCCGCCCTTACCCGGCAACCCGGATCCGGCGGGTCACGGGTTGACCCGTAACCCGTGGCCACGCCTAACTGCCTGGGGTTGGGGGGAGGCCAGGTAGTTAGCAGACTCACCGAACTGGTGAGGAGGGAGCACTACTAGAATACTGCAATTAGACATCATATCATTTAAGTCTGTCAAAAAAATAACAGATGTTAAATTAATCTATTATATTAATAAAAATTTTTGTGATGTTTAAAATAATTTAGACAACAGTCAAATATTTAGACAGATGTGAAATTATTGGTTCCGGATAAAATTAAAAAGCGCGCGGGTTTAAATTTTCTAAGTTAAAGTGAGCGGGATTGAATACTTGGGAAAAAAAAGGAGGGGTTTTAAATTTTGGGGAAATTATAACACTAAAAAATTTCCCCTTCCTCTCCACACTTGGAAAGCTCTCTTCTCTCTCTCCCCTGCCCGATGAAGGAAGATCTCTCTCGGTCTCCCGGTTTCTTCCTCTTCTCCCTATCTTAGATCTGGACCATCTGGTACCTTGTTATCATTATCTTCCCCCTCATTGTTTTCACTTCTAGATACTGTTTCTCGTTTAGGGTTTTGCTATTGCTTCATTCTTCATTTTTGCGTGCTTGGTGCAGTTTTAGGGTTTACTGTGTTTTTCACTGTGCTCGCAATTAAACATAGAACCTACGATCGATGGCGAAGAAGGAGGTGGTGGTGGCGGAGAGAGATCCGGCGACGAAGGCGACAGTGGAGTTGAAGAGGGAGCTCAAGAGGATCGTACGAGCGATTATCGACGAGGATAAATACGATTTCAGATTCGACGCCATTGATTGAGCTAAAGAAGTTCTCTACATGCTTCGGGATTTGAAGGCTGAGAGAACAACATCGTTAGGGCTAGACGAAGTCTCCCTCTCTTGCCCCGAGGAGTTTCTTTGCCCTCTCTCCATGTAGCTGATGAGGGATCCCGTGACTGTTTCCACTGGTCAGGTATATACGATCCATAACCCAAAGTAAAATAATTGATTAGTTCCCTCGTGGTGTGCTTCAATTTCACATTGCTGACTATGTGTATCAGTTTTTTAGGCAATTTGATTGCACTAGTAGTTTTGTAATTTGGTATAGAATTGGACCTTTTGGCATGATTATTGGAGGTTTGAGTTTGATTTGCAATGATGCTGCTATGCATTTGGTTGTTGGGAATTTGATAGATTTTTGTCTGTTTCTACTTTGTGATGTAGAATTATGACATGCCTTTCATCCGAAAATGGTTAAAATCAGGAAACAAAACCTGCACCGAAACCCAACAAGTTCTTTCTCACACACGTTTGATCTCAAACTACCTGTTCAAGGACGTGATCTCCAGACTGTTGAACAATTTACTGGTCATTATGTCTTTGCCCTTGGAGTTGCAAGATTCCTGAGATGTGCACATTGGGTGCTTCAGGTATGATCTTATTTCTTTCCTATTTTCACTTTGCAGGAACTCCAAATCATTCTCTTAAAGCTAATCCTCTTCATCATATCCATCATTCTCTTAACCTTTTAATGCATGATCAAAATATCATTATCGTTCAGCTATGATCTTGTTTCTTGCACCTGTCACATAAATAGTGCATTTCATGAGGTGCTAGTTCATACAACTAATCTAGTTGCGTTTAATTTGAATTGATTTAAATTGATATTTTTCAACCTACATGATGACTAGTTCAAGTTCAAACTTCAAAGTGAATCTGGCCCTAATTATCTGCAATTGGCCAAAGATGAAGGTACACTTTTAATTTAATTTTTTTGTTTTTGTTTCTATGCAGTTAGCATGAAGCAACCAGAGAATAATATTCCTGAAATGATCCCTTACCATACAAAACTTGGTGGCTTTTCAGCAATTCAAGCAAAGAAATGGATGGAAACCAATGAAAGAGATATGGTGGAAGAAGGCAATGGCCATGGCGGTGGTCATGGATCTGATCATTAGTAACGTTGTATCAGTGGGTGTGGGAAGCTCAGCTTTGTCTCAGTTTCTAATGACACCGAATAACATATCGTTTCAAGAATGCTACATGAGGTGCTTCATTCTCCACGCCATCCAGCCAACCCTAACCCTGTCCTCTTGCGGGTTTGAGTGCTTGATGGATTGCCTCACGCTTCAAAACCTTGATGATAACAACAAGAGAGACGACCAAAAAAATAAAATGCTCATGACTCCCTTTCATTTCTGCAGTTTCCAAGCTTAAAAAATTCATGCTTGAGAAACTTAATTAATCAGAGGTGGGAGAATCTGACAATTTTACAACGTAATTAAGTATGTAAATTCTAAAGCAAGTCTCTTCTACTGATGAAAAGGTGGGCTTATTTATTTGCTTCCGTATTCTTGTTTACAGCTTGAATTGGAAGCACCAGCTTTGCAAGAATCCAAGGCCTAATCCTGATATTAGGACCCTTTTTGTGGATCACATTTGTGATCAACCTAATGGCACTACAGTTCTGCTAGGGTTAAGTGACTTACCACTTTGCTTTCATCATATTAATATTCTTTGTGTGTATTTGTGCTTAACCCTTTGATATGCGATATATTCCATAGCGCATTTAGTAGTTTTTGTCATCATTTACATGTCATTGTGAGAGATATTCTTATGAACTTGGTGATTCGGAACCTGTTGAAGAAGTTGAAGAAATCATAGGATCATGCAAGTTACAGAAGAGTTGAAGTGAAGAAGTTCGGAAGCAGCTGGAAGCTGGTGACCTTGGCGCAGCCGCGCTGCTACTGGCGCGCCCACGCTGCTAGGAGGACGTGCCCGCGTCGATGCACCAGATGGAAGTAGCAAGACGAAACACTGGCGCGCCCGCGCTCCTACCTGACGCGGCCGCGTCAGTCCCTGGAGACGGATTCCTATCCGAGTTTCCCCTATCTTATTAGTTTTAATATTATATTTTTTTTTTATATTTTTATGGGATGTTAAACCCGATTTTATTAGTTTATATTATTGCCGAGAAGGCAGCAGTTGAGATTAGGTTATTTTTCCAGAGACGTAGTTTCCTTTTGCTTCATCTCACAAACCCTATGGAGAACTAACTCTCCTTTGTTACACTTGGTTCTTTGAAGCCTTCGATTGATTTGGTTGTGAGTATTCTACTCTTGTTCGTTCTTTGTTAATTGTTTCGATCTCCTGAGCTTATTGCTTGATTGCTTATTATTGGTTAATCTGGATTGATCACCTAGGTTTATTGATTTGGTTGTGAGTATTCTACTCTTGTTCGTTCTGCATGATGATGTGCATGTAACGACTAGTTTGTAGAAAATGGATTTCTTTGCGTAATAGGTTAAGAAAATGGTTTTCTTACCTGATTAGGACTCTTCAATTGCATCTACATTTAATGAACATGTCCTGGTAAATTCTATTTCAAGTGTTTATATAGAGTTTATTTGAGCTCGGTACTCAGAAAAGTGGTTTGGTTTTGATGGTTTTTTTTTATTATAGAAGTGCTTGAGTCTAAATTTTCTTTGAGGCTGCAATTTTATAATGTTTTTACATGCAAAGGCATGCATTTCTTATCTGCAATCATAAGGTTTAATTTTAGACTTCAATAAGCAAGCATCGTCTTAATTAAAGGAAAAAAACTGTCAAATTTACACTAAGTTATAAAAGCGTGCAAGTGGCCTTTTAGAAAATTTCTAGGTGATACTATGATATATGTTTTCGGAATGAAAATGCCTCAATAAGGTGATACCAATACAAAAAAAAGCTCTTATGTTCATTAGCTTTCACTAAACACTTCCATATATATTTTTCTTCTTGCATTGCTGTTTCCAGGGCTATACTTTCTTTAGTTTATGTTCAACTATAGTCCCTCATGCATCCCCAAGTTGATGTTACAGAAGGTTTTTTTATGGCTGATGGCCATTGGTATCATCTTATGTGCATCTTATTGGTCTGTGTGGACTACCAATGAAGCAACCACTGAGATGGATAAAAAGGTGATTTCAATCTTCAAATTGCTTACTTAGAAGCTTGAAGTGTATATTACACTTCAAAGGGCCAGATTCTTACTCCTTACCGAGCAAAAGTGTTTCTTTCATCTGATCTGATGTATAACAATGTTGTTCCTGTAGGATGCTTCTGATGAATTCCTAAATAACTAGAGCACAGTTCCAATGGGCTTTGTGGATGTCAATGCCATATCAACAATTCTTTTTGTCATGGATGCTTCGTGTTTCTTGCTTATGGTGTACAAATTTATGTCTGTTAGGTTTTTTAACAGTGGTGGGGTTGAGGTAAGTGGTTTTTTGGTTTATGTTTGTGCATAGCTACTTTTTGCAATTATGTTGCCTTACAGTTTTTGCATTATATTATCTCTTGCAGGGCCTACAGACTTGCATGGTCACTTTGCTTTCAAGGTATTTTCCTGTCTAGCTAGTGTTTCAGTTTCTGCCTTTGGCTTCCCATAGTTTATCACAAATGGTGCTTGTATAGAAAGCCAGTATTGATCCTTTCCAGTGAACTACTCTTGATCTTATCAAGCAATTGATCATCTTTTTTATGTTCTTCAATAAAAATTCCTATGGTATCACCTGACTAGGGACATGCTAGAATAGAGATTTGTTCAAATGTGATGGAATTGATCGTAGTTCTTGCATTATATTGACAAGCAAAAATGTCAAGGATGATAGTGAAGTGATCTCTCTTCATTAAACATATTTGTCAATTAAGAAATAAAGTTCATAACTGCTGAAAATGTATGCAGTTTCCAGTGGTTTGAATATGGTTCAATGTCAACTATTGAGGTGCCTTATTTGGGATTTATCTCACATCTCACTGTCGTTTCTCCATTCTACCTGGTTATTGTTTGGGTTGTTTACCATCGTCACGGATACTTGGCTAGGAATATTCCGTTGGGTCTGATGTAAAGCTTCAAACTGGCTTCAAACTGGCTTCAAACTGGTGTACATGAAGTACCCATAATTTGTAACCGTGTATCTTTCAAGTACCCGTCATTTGTAAAACAGTTGTAAATAATGATTTCGTGTTTATCTTAATGTATGTGTTCATTAAAGTACCCATCCGTTGCAAAATCTGATTTCATGAGCAAAGGGTGTTGTGTATCAAACGAAAAAACATCGGATTATAGATGAAAAATGTTATGCCTTAATAGCTAGGAAATCGAACCATTACATAAAAATAGATGCTATTATCGTTATAGACATCGTCTAAATAATCTAAATCAATGTGTAACATATATTTTTACATCATATTGTTAATATAAACTGATATATATTGCCAACAACAAAATCTTTATCAAAATATAAAATGATGTCTATATCATATTAATACATCAGTTTTGTACATATTTAACGCAATCGATCATTTTAAAACAATAAAAAATCACTATATTTGTATATGAAGTAAATGTACACAAATTCAGTATAATAAAAAAGATGTCTACATTGTTTTAATACATTGATTATTTTAAAAACAGTGATGTAAATGTAAAATTTAGACTTGGTGTGGACATCTTCAAAAACTTATAAATGAAAAATAACGAGATTTTAACAACAAGTGAACACGTCAAAAATAAATTTAAAGAGCTGGTTTATATCTATATTCAAAATTAAACAGATGTTTTAACAAAGAAAAGACATCAGTTTAAAACCGATGTGGAAAAGTTGATCTTTTACTACACGCACAAAGAGATCGGAATTTTTTTTAAAGACATCTGGTGACAACAGATGTCTAATTGAAGTTTTCTAGTAGTGAGACCCCAGTGATGGTTTTCTTAATGGAAGCCAAAAGCAAAGCTGTGAGAATGGAGTTTATATGGAGGAAATTGGGAATGGCAGGGTGTTTCACGGTGGACTGTGTCGGGAGGTCTGGGGTTTGAGCCTCTTATGGGCGGAGGATGTGACGCTGCAAGTGAGTACGTACACTAGTCATCACATCGATGCGGAGGTAGTGCATGAGGGCAAAGCATGGAGGTTCACCGGGGTGTATGGGTGGCCAAACAAGGCTGAGAAGCGTTACACCTGGGGCTTATTAGACCGATTGCACGAGGAGAGTCATGCTGAGTGGGTTTGTGCGGGGGATTTTAATCACGTGATACGATAAGAGGACAAGGAAGGGGGTGTGCCGGTGGATGTGGATATGATGCTAGAATTTAGGGAGGTGTTAGAGAAGTGTGGACTCCGGGAGCTTCTTTATGAGGGCAATTGTTTTACCTGGGATAATCAGCGAGAAGGGGATCCAGGAGCAGCTCAACCTGGGGTTCGCAAATAACCAATTTCTCGAGGCTTTTCCGGAGTCAAAGGTGCATCACCTGCCTTGGATGTGATCGGATCATGTTCCAATTGTGTTGAGGCTCAGTTCGAGGAGGGATAAGAGCGAAAATCGAAAAGGAGACAAGCCGTTCAGCTTTGAAACGATGTGGCTTGACGATGAGGGGTGTAGGGAGGTGATCAGAAACGGATGGTGTAACCCGGGATCATCTAGAGTAGAGGAGGGTGTTCTCGGAAAGATGGGTAGGTGTGCAGAAGACCTAAAGGAGTGGGAGAGATACCACTTTGGGCATGTGCGAAGGGAGCTGGGGAAGGTTAGGGAGAAGTTGGGGGCTATGCAGAAAGGGGGTATGTCGGGTGGGATGGTGATCAAGAGGATGGAGCTACAAGAGAGGGAGATGGAGTTGATGAGGAGAGAAGAGTTGCTTTGGTTCCAACGAGCAAAAGCAAACGAGTAGAAATGTGGGGACAGAAACATGAGCTATTTCCATAAGAAAGTGTCGGGTAGAGCGAAAAGAAATGAGGTGAGAAACTGGTGGATAACAACGGATTAGAGTGGAAGAGTTTTGAGGGGAAAGTGAGGGTGGCGATGGAATATTTCGAAAACCTGTTTCGGTCCAATGTGCAAGCTAATTCGGATTCAGTTACTCAAGGAATTGAGCATCTGATCTCGGCTGAAGACAACTCGGAGCTCCTCCGGCCATTCACAAATGACGAGTTAAAACATGCCCTATTTGAGATGCACCCAACAAAAGCACCAGGCCCCGACGATATGTCAGTGCTCTTCTTCCAGAAGCATTAGGACATTGTCGAACCTGATGTGAATGATTTTGTGATAAATGTTTTGAACAGTGCTCCTATGCCGAATGATTTAAATTACACATTTATTTCCCTCATTCAAAAAGTGAAAACCCACCTGCAGAATGATGGATTTGAGACCTATAAGCCTGTGTAATATGCTTTACAAAGTTGTTTAGAAGGTTCTGACTAACAAGTTGAAGAGCTATTTGGGGAAGCTAGTCTCACAGAGATAGAGCGACTTCGTTCCGGGAAGGCTGATCACGGATAACGTGCTTGCCACTTTTGAGCCTTTTCATTTCATGAAGAAGAAGCGAAGCGGACGGAAATGATACATGGCGCTAAAACTTGACATGTGGAAGGCGTACGATCGGGTGGAGTGGCCCTTTCTTAAGGGATGTATGCATCGGATGGGCTTTGCCGAGGAATGGATCAATCTCATTATGAGGTGTCGTCTTCTATGTTTAGGCCTGAAAGGGGATTGAGACAAGGAGACCCCCTATCGCCGTACCTGTTTCGGCTTTTTGCTGAGGGTCTTTCGGGGCTGCTCCGTATGAGGGAGTAGGAAGGCAGGCTGGAAGGAATTGCAATAGCTCGGGGAGCTTTGAGAGTATCGCATCTATTCTTCACGGACGACAACGTCCTTTTCGCAAGAGCGACTTGTCAATAGGGCAGTGAAATTGCACAGATCCTCCGTGAATACGGAGCAACATTGGGACAACAAGTGAATCTTGCGAAGTCGGAGATTTCCTTCAATACTAATGTCTGCGAAAGCCTTCGAAGTGCAGTGCAGCAAATGGTCCAATTCAAAGGGGTGGAGAGACAAGAGAAATACCTTGGTCTGCCTACTATGCTAGGTCGATAAAAAAAGTTGATATTGGTCAGTTGAAAGAACGAATATGGAAGAAAATCAAAGGCTAGAAAGAAAGAACATTATTGCGAGGGGGAAAAGAGGTGCTCATTAAATATATTGCTCAGGCCATTCCGACATATACAATGTCCTGCTTCAAGCTTCCGGCGGGGCTCTGTAAAGACATTGAGTAGCAGATGTGTAAATTTTGGTGAGGAGATGGCTCCGATAGGTGGAAAATCCGTTGAATGAAATGGAAGAGAACGTGTCTCCCGAAAGACAAGGGGGGTGTGGGATTTCGGGATATGGAGAAGTTCAATGATGCTCTGCTTGCTAAACAAGGGTGTCGTTTGATGCAGGAGCCTGAATCGCTACTAGCAAGGATGCTATAGGTGAGATATTTTCCTCGGACGAGTTTCCTGCAAGCTCAGGTGTGCGGGCCACCAACCTTCTTATACCTGGCTCAGGCCGACGCTGTCCGGAAGCAGGTAAAGAAGGTTAAAGTGGCGTCGAGAGTCCGAAATTTCATCAGGAGGGCCTGCAAGGGAGTTCTTCCGTGTTTGGGAAACCTGCAGAGGAAGGGGGTGGTAGAGTGTGATTTGTGCACCTTCTGTGGAGTCAGGGAGGATGAGTCTCACATCCTTTTTAGGTGCATTAAATCTTATGCTGTTTGGAACCGATTCCCATTGTTGGGGAATATTACAAAGCGGGCTGTAGGAGTGCTGGATACCTTTGAGAGGGTGATGAAAGAGTGTAGCAGAGAGCTAGTTCAAACATGGATGCACATCACCGAGGCCATTTGGATGGCAAGGAACAAAAGGACTTTTGAGTAGATTGAGATAGAGGCGGGGGAATTGATCCGTATAGAGATGCAAAACATGAGTGATTACAACAGGGGAAAGGAAATGAGGCCTCAACATTAGGCAGTGAAGGGTCCGAAAGGGGTGAGGTGGGCGAAATCGTCGGATGGGTTCACAAAAATCAATTGCGATGCATCAGTTGAAACGAACGAGGGATGCGGGATTGGATGTGTTGCGAGTAACGGAGAGGGTCAGTTGGTGTATGTGGCTGCAAGGAGAATGCAACAGTCCGACAAGGTGGAACTGTGAAGGCGGAAAGCATTGCCTTGGCGTTGAAGCTCGACCTGCATCAAGGGATATCAAAAGTTTGGATTGAGAGCGATTGTGCTCCGGTTATAAACCTACTGTAGCAGGGAGTGTTTCCGAAGGGGGAAATGGGTCAACAACTTCATAGGGTTCATAGACGGGCAAGTCGGTTCGAGGAGTGTCGTTGGAGCCAAATTCGACGCCAAGCCAATCGAGCGGCAGATCTCCTAGGTAAACTAAGACCTGTTCATACTGCACTGATATCTAGTTTTCATTATGTTCCGCATAACTTGCAATTGATGTTGTTGGATGATGCAAAGTAATTAATATTCGAAGTTTTACTAAAAAAAAAAAGTTAGTGAAAATTGGTGGTGACTATTTTATAGTAGGTGGCAAAAAGTTGGTGACAATGTTCTGTAACTGATGACGATGTTTTGTAATTTATAACAATAGTTTGATGACAATGTTCACTAGTACCAGATATTTGTTCAAATAATATTTTGGTGACAATTTCATGTGAGAGAAACTAGTCAAACTTTTAAAATTTTATTTGATGAGAGTAATAATGATATATAATGTGACAGTGACATTTCTTGTTGGGATAATATCATGGTGATAGTTTTAATGAAAGTGTTATGATGATATATTTTTATGAGCTTTAATGGTACAACATTTTAAAATATGGGTTGATGACAATGCATGCATTGATGATGTATAATGTTATGGTGATAATTTTTTAATGTTACAATATCGTGGGGACAATATATTGTCATCAACCTCATTACTAACAGTTGTCACCAATAACTAGACCTGTCAAAACACAACCCGACCCGAACACCTGGAAATTTTCCGACCCGAACCCGAAAACCCGGAAATTTTTCGGGTAATCTGGGTTTCGACCCAATGACCCGATTTACCCGATTGACCCAGTTGATTTTTAATTATATATGATTAAATTTATTTTATGGAGATTCTAATTTATTCCATTTTATAATTACAATCACTTGATCTTTCATTTTCAAATCAACTTTTATATTTATTTGTATTGTGTAATATTCGTCCGATCGATAGTATTTGATTTTTTATTTTTAACACATTTTTCGAAGAAGATAAAAATTCTAAAAATATTAAAATATTAAAACAATTCCATGCTTATTACTAACTGCATGAAATTTTGATATTTATATATATAAAATATCAATTTTTTTTGATATTTATATATTATTACATTTTATTAAAAATTACGAGAAATAATAAAAATCAAGTATTATAGATCATATATAGTATATAATTACAAGCACTAGAACTTATGAACAATGTCTTTAATTTTAGAATTTTAAATCAATCTCCAAATGATCAAATCTTGATTTTTTTAATTTAAAAAAGAAAAAATTGAAAAACTCGAAATCAATCCCGGGTTCGAGTCAATCCAAAAATACATGGAACCGACTTACTCGAGACCCGTTTTACCCGGGACCCGAACCCGACCCGAATGACCCGTTTAACAGGTCTACCAACAAATGTCACTAGGAAATCATATGCTAGCAGAAAAAAAAAACATTTGTCACCAGAAAAAAGTGTTACTAGCAACTGTCACCCGAAGAAAATCATTCGTCACCAAAAATCTATTCCTATGAATGAGTTCGATTTATTCCTTTATACTTTTTTTTGTACAAAATATTAGTTTAATTTTGAATAAATATTTTTTAGAGCGATTTACTATACCTTGCAAGGATAGGTGTTTCACTCTTTTCTTGGGCTCAAAGGTTATTCTTTAGGCCCGAGGAGGCCCGTAAACATGTCCTTGAGGCCCAAGGTTTGCCTTTGGCCCCGAGGCTGCCAAATAAATTATATATATACATTCATTTATTTATATATATTTCATAAATGAAATCCGAAAGAGTTTGGCAAAATATCTCGAAAGGGCCTTTTGAAATCCCGAAAGGGCTTGTTTAAATCCCGAAAGGGTTTTCGAGTGCGTTGTGCTTGGGTTGTTTTTGGCTGCTCTTTTGGTTGGTCTCGACGGTCCTTTTCTTAGTTAGGGCTCTGGCATCTCGGAGTCGGGTCTAGTTGGGGTCGAGGTGGTGTGTATCGAGGCGTCTCTGTGATCCAGAAATTTCCTTGGAGGTTCGTCTTCACTGCCCATAGGGACTCCTGATGTACCGCTGACCAACGTTGTCGCTGCTTGGTGGCGCTTGGTTTCGATTCGTAGTCTATGTTGTCCCCAATGTGTATGGATTAGGATTTTTAGGTCTTCCAGATATGTCTGTTTGTCACTGCCTAGTTTGCACCTTTGTTATTTTCTTTGTATGTTTTGACGGTTCGCTGTCTGCCGACTTTGTCGACCTCTCGAGTGTCAGGCCTGTCTAGCCCTTGAATTCTTACCTTGTCCAAAAAAAAAACTAGGTAGGCATGCCCATGCTACGCACGGGACATTATTTATCTAAAGTAAGAAAGGATAATTTTAATGAGTTTATAAGTAGGCAAAGAAGTAATTTGTGTGATTTAAAAGGTTGACAATCACGGATTATGTAAAAGCCAGGTAACTATAGGTGTAGGGGACATTAATTTTCTGGATTATGAATGTGTAATTAGAATGAGTCTATCAATAGCAGAAGAAGCAATAAGTCAGATTTTTAGGTTTGATAATCATAGATTGCGCAAAACCTAGGTGACTATAAAGTAGTCATTAACGAATTATGAAGCCGCTCTTATGTGAATACTTTTTACAGATGAGGTGGTGATAAATTTTTAAACAGGTTGAGGTGTGTTTCTATTGAGGAAAATGTCGAATAAGCAAGTGGATGCTGTGATTAGAAGTTGTATTTTGAGTTTTGTTATTATCGTGGGATGATTAATACATTTATTTCATCAATGTTTTATATATAATTCAAATTATTAAAAATCTATTTGTCCACCTCTTCTCATTGTGAATTATGCTTAATCAATATGATTATCCTCTTAAATCCAAATTCCACCCAAAATCCCAAACTATGGGTGAAGAACGCGCTTCACGCGCCCCCATCTTGCTCCCCCGTATCCCCGTTCATCAAACCATTTCTTGCCAAAATCTCCCCCAAACCCTCATTTGAGAGCTTGCTTCGGCGAAATCCAGGCATGTCGTGGCCGTTTTCATCGTTGTGCTACCATCTCTTTCGATGGATTTACCGTTTCAGGGGCGTTGGGTACAAATCCAAGTCTTATCCCTTCATCTCTTTTTGTAATCTTGGTCGATTTTGCCTCTGCAAGTCCCCAAATCTACAAATTTCCGAGGAAAAAAGTCAAGAAGAAGGAAGATCTTTGGAAGTGGTGTCGAGTTGGCCCGTGTTTTGGTGCGGTGTCAATTGCTCCGAAGGGGGGCCTGTCCAACACTAACAAAATCAGAAATCGAGAGGAGAAATCTCTGTTTGGGGTGCGATAGGGGCGTCTCGTGTGTCCTTGGAGGAGGGACTCGTGGCAGAGCCGGTTCGGCCCGACCTGTGGTGTTTGGTGGCGGTGGCTGTGGAAAAGACCGGTGCGGCTCACCGGGAGTGTGGTGTTCTGTGTGTTGCTTCTCTGTCCGGATGATGTTGTGTTGGTGTTCGGGGTGTCTGGTGGTTGTGTGTGGGTGGCTGGACTCCTTCCCGACACCTCTTGTGTGGTACTGATGGTGTTGTATTTTATGAACTCCACATTTGTGGCTCTACCACCAACGAGCAGGTCTATCTTCACAATCTCCTTTTTGATTATATCTAAATGCACTTTATTTTTCAGGAAATTCACCGGCCCCTAGTGGTCGGAAAACTCGGTGCTAGAGGCTCCGGTCTCTTCACCCATTACCCCCCGATTTTTGGGCCTTGAAAAATATGTGGTCTTAGGGGCTGTTACAACTCCTTTACCCAGTTTGAATGAAGATTTGGTACTCATATATTATGGTGTGGTGTGTATGAAATTAGTCTCAATAGCGGAAATCTTGTTGTTTATCGAAGTCTTTAACATCTGTCTCTTGAGGGTTTGTCTCAGGGATAGAAATCATCCGTTCCTGGTTTGTTTCCCTTGTGTTGCAAATCAGGGATTTGTGAGGGTTAGACTCATGAGGAGCACGTTCTGCAATACTGGGATGTCAGGAAAAAGGGTAACCCTCTGCTCTACTTGCATTTGGTACATGATTGTTATGTTGTGTTGGGCACAAAATGACACCTCCTGTTGGTATTTTAACATACCTGTGTTAGAGGCGTATTCCTCTGCACCCATTACCTCTTGAAAGGGTTCTGAACAATCTGTTGCCGAAATGCTTTCCATGGCTTTCTCTACTCTATGTTCTAACAATGTTAATTTGTGTGGGCTAAACATTTCACTTGATTGGTGCTGTTTTGCTCATGTGGATTTAATGATCCCTATTTGGTTTACCTGGCTTATTATGTTAAGCTTCATTCCGAATTATGGTTTGGATTATCTATTGTGCTTGGTACAATATCTCGCTCTCTACTGGGATTGTTCAAAGCAGGGGTCTTATCTCCACTCACCTCCTTAAAGGGTGCTAAAAAATCAGTCGATAATATGTGTTTTGTAGGGCATGTAGTCCCTCCGGGTGTTGAGGCTGCCCTCAGGGAAACTCCTGCAATTGCTCTGAAAATGGTAAGTAACCTTTATGATGGAAAATTGACGCTTAGGATACCTTCTCTGATGACTACCTTCCCTTGCAATTTTGGTAAGGAGAGATACAATTTTGATGATAATGCTGAGCAGCTGAATATCAATGGCTTAAATCTTAAAGTTGAAATCTCTTATATGGTTTTACGTAGAATTTTTGTAATCCTATTATTGGATGATAACATTGGTTTTAATGGTAGGTGTAAAATCTTGCTTGAGGAAATACATTGTGCTTTTATCTTAGTTCTCTCTTTAGATAACCTCCTTACCATCATTATGGATGAAATAATGTCGCTCGCTGAATCATACTCAGCTTCCTTTGTTGGTCCTTGTGTGGCTTCTCTAAAGCTGCATGAGTATGAGCAGCTTAGAGTTGGCATCTTTCATACCTCCATTACCGGTAATTGCAAGGATGGTAGTCTTGAGGTGCGGTTGGTAACCCCCTGTTTGAAGGGTAAATACAATAAATATCGAGCAATGGAACCTCTATGCAGCTCCGTAGACAACATCTTCGATCGTAGTCCAAGCCTTGATGTGCATCAGTTGATATATAGAACCACTAAGTTTACCTTAGATGACTTCGTGCTTATTTCTAGTATTTGGATCTTTGTTTGCATAAATGTTAACCTTATTTGGCCAAACTTTGTTTGGTCTTTTGATAAATTTCGGGACTATCCTTGTATTGTGTGTATGAATATTAAAGTTAATTATCATCTCAAGAGCACAAGCTATCAAAAATTCCCGGGGGATTGGGTAAAATTCTCTATTCTATGTAACAAAATTAGAAGTTGCTTTATCACAAGCGGTTATGTGGAAATGTTGTATACTATCACAAAGTTTACCTTGTGGTATACTATTACTGACTTTTTGGATATGTTTCACAAATCGGGATATATGAGCCCTTTCTTCTTCAAATGTAAGTTGCACATAACTCATTTTTTTGGTTGCAGTACTAACCCAATGCGCCACCCACAACTCCCCCTCTCAGAAGTTGGAATGCGTCCCCCTGGGCAGATTATTGTAGACATTTGTTATGGTTACCTTCCCCTCCAAATTCATTCCGAAAAGCTTTTTGATACGAGGAACTTTACCTTATCTCCTCATATCTTATTAGGTTGCTCATGAAAATAAGTTATTGGAATTGTGGAGACGTTCGAAAGAAAACTTTCTGGATAGAAATTAATGCTTTGTGCAGTAATGAACACATATAATTGATGGCCCTCGACGAAACAAAGTCAGAATCTTTGCATGATGAAAAACTATGGAAACATGTAGGATTCGACATGGCCTTTTAGTCACCTAGCATTGGCCGTTTGGGTGGCCTGGGTGTATTATGGAAATCCCACCAACTCTCAAATGAAACCTTATCATTATCATTTCATTTGCCCAGGATCATTGGACTACGTCATGAAAATATTAGTGACAATTTCTCGATCCTTCTTTTGTTCGTATACGCCCCGCCTGATCCTCGAGATAAGGACCCATTCTGGACAAAGTTAACAACAATTGTAAATGAGTCTCCCATACCGTGCATTTTTATGGGAGATCTAAACGAAATCTTGTGTAAAGAAGATAAACTGGGCGACACTAACACTCATCCGACTAGGTTCACACGTCTCCTTCATTTCAAGAATACCTGTTCTTTGTTGGATTTGCCAACCTTCGAAAACCCTTTTACATGGAGAAAGTCTCCCGAAGCCACGGATAACATCCACGAAAAATTGGATCGTGTACTTGTTCATCACCAAATTCTTCATAAACTACCCAATCTCATCACCAAAAATGGCGAGTTTTCTTCTTCAGACCATTGCACTATAACAATTACACTAGACTATAGTGCCACGTTTAAAGCACCTCCTTTCAAATTTGAGAACACATGGCTTCAGCGCAAGGACTTCCGTAATATTGGTAAACAATCCTAGCGTACTTCTTGTCCAAGTTCTGCTATGTTGCAACTCATTTTCAAGCAAAAAATCCTCAAGCAAAAAGCTAAAGAATGGAACAAGCATTTATTCGGAAACATCTTTTGTCAACTGCAGGAGGTGGAGAATGAATTGCTACAAATCCAATCTGTTGTTCCTGTTAGTAACTATCCTACAAACAATAGTAAAGAAAGTCGCCTTTTTTACAGAAAAGGGAAAATCTGTTACTTTTTCAAAAAAAACATTTTGGAATCAAAGAGCTAAAACAAAACATCTTAAGCTTACTAATTCTAACACATCCTATTTTCATCGTGTGGCTTCTGGCCGAAGACACAGGAAACAAATACGTAACATTACTACTACAGAAGGTCGGGGTGGGCTTCTGGGTTGGACTGGATCGGACCGGACCGAACATTCTGGTCCCGGTCCGATCCGATGGACCGGAATTTCCGAAAATTTGGACCGCGGATCGAACCGGGACCGAGAAATATGGTCCCGGGTTTTTCGGTCAATGGACCGGAAAGACCGTTTAGACCGGAATACTTGTACAACAACCGTTTGTTTTATGAGGGGCGCTACAATAACGTTACAGAAATACTTATGTAGCAATCCTATTCTTATGAGTCAAATTGTCCTCAAGTATTAATCAGCCATAAGTTAAAATGCTAAAAAAACAAAAAAGTACACACACAATTCTTCAACTAGGAAGGTGGTGTACATACTCCACTTGCGCATATTCAATCACAAATTCTCTACATTAATTCTTAATGTGTTTATCAACAAAATCTAGCACTAAAAAAACCTTACAGAATAAGAATGCATGGAATGGAACAACATCACAAATACAACCCTATTAAAAAAAACGAAACAGACTTCACAGTGGAGAAATGAGAGAGAAGAATGAGCGTCGATCCCCAAAACACAAACCCTAGCCGCCGACCCCTGAAAACCTCAACCCCCTTCTGCGGTGGATGGATCAATTAATCGATCTGTGTGGCTTCGGCGGTGGCGGGTTGGTCCGAGGTGGTAGTTCCGGTGGCAACAAGTCCTCCCTTCTGGCGGCGACACCTTCCCTCGGGTGTCTTCGAGCTTGAGCCCTCCCTCCCCGTGGCTCGATTGGTGTTCTGGTTTCTTGAACTAGCCTTTCGGTGAAAGAATAGAGAGGCTGAGAGAGAAACTTTCGGTGAAAGAACAAAGAGGCTGAGAGAGAGGGAGAGAGAGAGAGAGTTTCAGAAAAAGCGTGTGCCTAAGAGGAGTGAGGGAGGCGCGTATCCACACCTCTTCTTTCTTTTCTTTTTTTAAAAAAAATCGTCCGGTCCGGTCCGGAAATTCTGGTCTGGTCCCGGGTTTGGACCGGAACCCGAAATCTAAAATTTCTTGGACCATGGACCGGATCGTAATTCTCCCGGTCCGATCCAAGACCGTAATTTCCGGTCCGATTCCGGTCTGATTAAAATTTTGCCCAGCCCTAACAGAAGGTACCCTGATAATTGGAGAAGAAAATGTGAGGAAAGAAATTAAAAATTATTTTCACAAACAATTTAAAATGGAAGCGATTGACGATACACTTCTTAATGAAATGACTAATGTAATCCAACCTTCTATCTCCCATGAGGAAAATGATTTCCTCATTAGTATTCCAACTAATGGAGAAATCAAATAGGCTGTGTTTTGCCTTGGAAAAAATAAGTCCCAAGGTCCTGATGGGATGATAGCTGAATTCTATAAACATTACTAGGATATATTAGGGAATTCGGTTATTAGGGCCATTAAAAGTTTTTTTAACTCTGGAAAAATCCTTTTATATATTTACTACCAATGATCGACAACTCATCGACCACTAATCACTACCGTCCAATAAGTTTGTGCTACTATATAAAATTATTTAAAAAATTCTAACAGAAAGACTAAAAAAAGTAATCGGTAGACTAATCCACCTGTTACAAGGGGCGTTTGTGTCAGACAGAACCATTCAAGATAATGTTCTGATAGCTCATGAAATCTTCCATTCTTTTAGATCGCGACTGGGTCGGGAAAGGTGGTTGGCAATCAAATTGGATATGGAAAAAGTGTATGACAGAGTAGACTGGAACTTCACAAAAACAATTCTTTATAAATTCGGGTTCCACCCTACCTTCGTCTCCTGGGTCATGGAATGCATAACAACGGTATCATATTCAATACTAGTAAATAACGATCCCACAGATATGTTCTGCCCCTCTAGAGGCCTTCGTCAAGGGGGGGTCCCCTCTCGCCATTTTTGTTTATTCTTGGTGCAAAGGTATTAGCGTGACACTTGTCGGCTGAAGCAATTAGGGAAAGAAGCCCAATAGGCTTTACATTCGGGAGGAATGGCCCGCGAGTTCCCTTTTTATCATTCGCGGATGTTATTGTCATTTTCTTAAAAGGCAGCTTGGATGCGTGTAGGAGAGTTAGAACAATTATTGACTCTTACTGTAAGATTTCGGGCCTAAAAGTAAACTACCACAAATCCTGCTTTCAATCAACTAAAGGGATCACAAACTCCAGAATTCTGGATCTCAAAAATTGTCTAAACATTACTAACGTTAATTCACTAGAAAAGTATCTGGGATGTCCAATTATCAATGGCAGAGTAACCAAAGAGACATTCGAAGATATTATGTGCAAATCTAGAGAACAACTCAGTAAATGGCGAGCTAATTCCTTGTCACAACAAGGTCGAGCTATTCTTATTAACACGAATTTATCAACCAAACCTCTGTATACTATGCAGAATTTCCTATTCCCATAAGCAATTCATAAAGAACTTGACTAGATTAATAGAACTTTTTTTGTAGAATAAAGACCTTCAACACCGTCCTTTGATTAGCTGGGATAGAATTTGTAGGCCAAAAGTATGTAGGGGAATTGGGATTAGGAAATCGAAAGCGATGAATGAAGCATTACAAATGAAACTTCTATGGAAAACTTTGGCTGAGCCTGACAATGTCTACATACAAATAATAAAATATAAGTATCTTCGAGCAAACAATATTCTCCAATATAAGAAAACTGGTGTTGCCTCCTGGCAATGGGCAAAACTCTCAACTCTAATTGAGAAATTTAATACTAGCCTTGTTTGGTCGGTTGGTACAGGGAATTCCATCAAGTTTTGAACAGATAATTGGATCACAACCTCCTCCATTCTCTCTAGGGATGACTGCCCTGTTATTGAGAACATAGACGACAAAGTTAGCGACTACATTATGGGAGGTAGATGGTGGGAGGAGAAACTCTCTACAGTTCTTCCACACAACAGTGTGCTAGAAATTCTTAACATTCCTCTTCCCATTTCAAATTTTGTAGACAGATTGTACTGGTGGCCTGACCGCGCTAGTTGGTTCACCGCATTGATAGCATGCATTTAGGTAGGCATAATAGGTTGCATTTAGCTTAGTTAAGATGCATTTCATGCATGGATTAAGTACAATTTACATATTTGCTCTCTATGTTAGTGGAGTCGGAATCTATACACTTTTATTGATTATTTCAGGTAATCGTGGATCCGATGATGAGACAGGAGTTGTTAACGCATTAGATGAGAATGTATAGTTGATTGGAGAAGCTTACATGAAGATCTCAAGAGGTCATGAGAAGAAGAAGCGGACCTAAATGAAGAATAAGTCTGTAGAAGTTGTCGACAGACACGCTGAACTTGTTTTACACTTTTTGGAGGCCTCGGTTGTCCGATTGACTATTATGACCATGCGTTAGAAAGCTCTTTCAGAGAACTACAACTTTCCTGTTGACAAGAAGAGAAAATTCGGGATATATTTTCCGGGAAAGGCCCATGGCTGCGGCCGCGACCAATCAATTTGCAGCGGCCGCAGCATATGTCGCGGCCGCAGCCCGTGTTGCCAGCGCAACGCCGTTTTAATTAAAACCCTAGTTTTGTGTTTTCCTTTTTGTGTGGCCGCCTATGACTTTTATAAGGCCGAGTTTTATGTTATTTTGGGGACTTCGATTCTATTCTACGTTCTATCAGACAATTGGAGGGAGAGCGATGTTCGCCATGGGCGGCTAAACTCTCTTCGTTCTACTTGCAATTTGAAGCTTTATTTGGATTGATTGTGAGTTTCTGAATCTTGTTCCTTATTTCCTTTATTGAATTCTTCAACTTCTTTGTGCTTGATTGTTTATTGTTTTGTTCTATCTTGTCTGGCCAACTAGTTAGATCAATTCAATTGCTAGAGTTTTGTAAATTACTGATTGCGAACCTTAACCCAAGTAGCAAGCTTATCCCTTTAGGGCTGATTGAACTAATTGGATGGGTAGGAAGTTGGATGTGTTGTTAAATCCCTCTTTAGGGACTGCAAATACCTTGGTTAATCTCTGAACTTAAAGCTATCAATTGGGTTAAATCCTTCTTTAGGGACTGTTCGATTGATAAGGGTTTCTAGGACTGATTGGACAAGTAACTATATTAGGTCGGGACAAGGGCATTCATAGGAAGACTAAAAGGACAAGAGGAAGTTACAATATCAATTCAACCAAATAAAGTGGATAGTTTGTAGGTAGATCGATCTTCTCTAAATTGTTTGCATCAATCTGATTTATTATTATGATGGAATCTTCTTCAATTTGTATTTTGTGAATATGGAGAGTCTGAATACATCCAAGCGGATCTTGAACACGTCTCCAAAAACTACAGGGCCATTAACTTACTTTATTGTGGTCTTAACACTGATGAGTTTAACCGTATTTGATCTTGTAGGTCAGCTAAAGAGATTTGGGACAAGCTGGTCGTCACCTATGAGGGAACTAGCCAAGTGAATGACACCAAGATCAACATCTTCCTTCGAAAGTATGAGCTTTTCAAAATGAAGTCTGATGAGTCAATCAAGGCCATGTTCACACGATTCACAGAAATCACCAACAACCTTGACTCTCTCGGCAAGAGCTTTACAAACGTTGAGAAAGTGAGGAAGATACTGAGGTGCCTCCCAAAAGAAAAATGGGGTCCTAAAGTAACAGCCATAGAGGAAGCACAGGACCTCACCACTCTACCCCTTGATGACCTGCTTGGGAAGCTGATCATTCACGACTCACGAGATGATCCTTAATGAAGACGATGGAGAACTTCCAACAAGCACCAAGAACTTAGCGCTCAAGTCTAAGAAGGATGAGCCCAAAGATGGATCTGATTCCGAAGATGAGGATGACGACGAGGATGATCCATTTGCTCTTATCACAAGAGGCCTTGCTCGAAACCTCAAAATGAAGAAACAATTCAACAACAAGGATGGATCAGAGTCTTCTAAATTTCGAGGTAAGTCTCAATACAACAAGTATGATAAGAAGACTAAACCTTTGTCTTGTTTTGAATGTGGTGAAACAGATCATCTTGTGAAGGATTGCCCTCAAAAGACAAAGAGACAGTCCAAGAAGGGTGATAAATGGAAAAAGAAAGCCATGGTGGCGACTTGGAGCGATTCTGACTCTGACTCCGATGATGAGAAGGCCAATGTTTGTCTTATGGCCTCAGAAGATGAATCCCACGATGAGAAGCTTGAGGTAACTGTAAGAGAACTTATGGCAAGTCCAAAAGAGGTATTATCGGAATTTCTTTCTAATATGATTGCCAATGAAGAGAAACTTATTGCCCAGACTAACACTCTTATTAAGAGAACTGTGGACCAGGAAAGAACTATTGAGGATCTGTCTTTGTGTGTATGAAAAACTAGACCCTATTGCTTTATTTATAGTGCTCAATCCTTGCTACCCAAAGAAAGAGAAGATCTATCAACTATCTAGACAAAACATTCCTAAATTAAATAGATAAAAGAAATAAAAATACCTATGGTAAGATAGAGTTTAACCCATTAGGATAGAAGTGTAACAAGGAGATATAAGATCTTTAACTTAATATCTAAGCAGTTTTCCTCGGAGCCGGATCATCAAAATGCTTCACCAGTGCTATGCATCTTCACTTGATATCGAGTGATAGACTCGATATCGAGTCAAGTTGTTCATCTCGAGTGCTGCCTCATTAGATATCGAGTCATGGACTAGATATAGCGTCATGTGCCACTAGATATCGAGTCATGTGCCACTGGATATCGAGTCTTCACTGATGTGTGTCGAGTGGAGCACCACTCGATATCGAGTGATTAAGTAGATATCGAGTAGTTGACAATGGATATTTCATATAGGCATTATAGGTATTTTTTATTGCATTTAGATAGAAGTTTCGCATATGTTTTAGTCTAGTTTCATATCTTGCTTGTGAAGTATTCGAGTTCAGAATCTACGCGTTTTTAGTGTTTATTATGCAGTTTTACATTTCAACCTTGGATAGGATCTTGGAAGAGCTTAAAAGTAATGTTTTGTAGCATACGAGGGCTGAGGAAGGACCTACAAAGGAGCAAGGAAGCACAACATCGAAACAAAGAAGAAAGTCGGCTACTACATAAAGCGGCGGCCGTCGGTTTTCTAGCGGCGCCTGCCGCTACCCCATGTTCAGCGAGAGCGATTTGGATCCGAAGATTCTTATTTTCTATTATATTATTATTATTATTATATTTCTAGGGTTTGCACATCTTATTTAGGTTATTATTCTTTCATATTGAGAGGAGAGAACAATTGGGGTTATCAATGAACACTTTGAGAGACAAGAGAGGTATTTGGCCTATGAGTTGCTAAACTCATAGTTTCGCATGTGATTCGAAGACATGGTTGAATAGATTGTGAGGGTTAGATTCTATTAGTTATTTATAAGTATATTTATCATCTTGTGTCTATTGATTATATTTGTGTTCATTTCTATGATTGATCACCATGCTAGGAATTGCATCTAAGCTATGAATTCGCTATTGTTTTATTGATATCAAACAAAGGTATTGAAGTAGTGATATTTCTATGTCTTTGTAGTGCATGATTTCAATTGATCTATGTCGTTAGATGTTGATTATGCCGATTAGGGTGTTCAAATTGTGTCTTAATCGCATTGAATCGATATGCCAATTGGTCTAAGAACTTGAGTGTTTAATGCTATTCTTTATTGATATTGAATAAGATGATTGTATCCCTACAGATCCTTCAACTTTAGTCAAGTCGACATATGCTTAGAAATAACTACCGAATCAATCATAGGACCATGAACCTCAACCATTGTCAGAGAATTACATGTCAAATATTTCCTCTATCTTATTATCAAGACTTTGCAGTAATATTTCTCTTCACTTTACTTTGTCATCAATTTTCTACAAACCATTGCTTTTGCCATAAGAATCATTGTTAGAAATATTGCATAGCAACCGTTATTCTCTGTGGGTTTGACTCCAGACTTCATCGCTATACTAGTTGTTGGTTTATCAATTCATAATCTATTGGTTTGAGCTCTGAGTTAGGATATTATTATTATTTGGAAAAGGGAGAAATCGTCAACGATGTTCGTCTCGCGCCAATTTCTTGGCGCCGTTGCCGGGGAAGAAAAGAGTTTACTTTTCTTTATTTCTATCATTGATTCCTTTGTCTTTTTCTTCGAGTCTTTTGTCCTTGTATGGTCCAAACTCGTTCATCTAATTCACTACCTTTGTCT
Organism: Persicaria tinctoria; assembly: GCA_037127255.1. Lineage (NCBI taxonomy): Eukaryota > Viridiplantae > Streptophyta > Magnoliopsida > Caryophyllales > Polygonaceae > Persicaria > Persicaria tinctoria. The sequence continues at coordinate 39,474,060 of JBANSL010000001.1, read as the reverse complement.
TATGATCCCGAGATTGAAAGATCTCTTACGTTGAAAAAGAGGCTCGAATTTGACACACATAAAGAGATGGGAGACGAAGTTGATAATCCGCCAAGAAGGAGCCCGAGAAGCCTAAAGGAACCTAATTTGAGTGCTCAACCACTTGCAATTAGACTTCCTAATTTCCCTAAGAGTTCAAGATTTGAGTAAAAGTCCAATTGGTCTACTATTTTACCTTACTTTCATGGATTGCCTGGGGAGGAACCAAACAAACATCTTGCCACCTTTGTGAGTGTGTGCGGTAGACTTAGACCTCAAGGCCTTACCGAAGACCAATTGATGTTGACTTGAGAGTGTTCCCCTTTACCTTGAAAGATTCAACAAGCAATTGGCTTTACCCCCGAAAGCATTACTACATGGGTTGAATTGAAGAAGGTTTTCCTTCGGAAGTACTTTCCCACTACTCGCATAAACAAACTCAAGGAGCTATCTAGTATTGAGCAATCACCTACGGAGAGTCTTTATGATTATGTTGAGCGGTTCAAGAAGCTTAAGGGTAGCTGTCCACAACATGGTATACCCGAGGATGATATAGTGCTATATCTTTATGAGGGCTTGCTTGATACCGACACGAGTTTCATCAATGCTACCAGGGGAGGAGATATTTTAGATACACTAGTAGAAAAATGCAAATTTAGCACGCTACATAAGAGGCCGGATGTGATATATCCAGGATCTAATATGCTTTAAAGGTATTTATTTTTTTCAAAAAAAAAATATCTACACTATATAACCCGGATATGAAACACAAATCAAAGAAACCGAAGCTAAAAAATCCGGGTTATTATGTCATTCTAATAACCCGGGCGTCATCAACCCCTTACCTCCGGGCTGTTTTTGTATACCCACCCCACCGGTCCCAAAAACCCCGTAATAAGGTCCGGGATATAAAATAGTCGCGTGAAATCACTGTAATCGCAAAGATAGCTCCCTCTAATCGAAGCTGAAATCCAAAGGTGTTGAGATTTTTCCGTTCAGAGAGGAGGGAGGGTTTGTCGTTCAGATAGGAGAGAGCCTTTCACCATCTTTTCCGTCCACAGCTTTGCCGTCCATTCTTCGCCTGTAACTGCCAAAGCTAGCGTGCTCAGAGAAGGGAGCTTCCGCCTCTCGCTACCTCCCGTCGTCTCGCCGTCTTCGCACCTCGCCGTCTTCGCCGTTCACCGTCTCGCCATGTCGCCGTCTTCGCCTCTAACCATCTCACCGAGGTAAGGGTTTGTGGTTCTTCGATTAATATGGATCGTTTTTTTAATTTAGGTTTTAGGGTTTGTGCTTCTTCGTGAATGTTCGACCCCTGAATCCGAAATTAGGGCTTGATGTAGCTCGATTTGGGACAGAGATTGAGCAATTTGAGAACCTCGTCCTTGGATCTACAAAAACCTACAAAAAATTGAGCGTTTCTGTTTGATTTTGGGGCATCATGCCGTCAATGGAGATCCCCTCGCCAGGTGACAATTCCCTTCTTCTCTGCAATTTTACCGAGCAGCTTCAACTAATTTCTTGCTATTTTCTGTTTTTTCCCAGTTCAACTTAGTCCAAATCCAGTAGATGAATCCCCTTTAAACTCTTCTTTTATGCTTCTCAAGATGTCTTAAGGTAATTAGACATCCCACTGGGGCTACGTTTGTCTGAATCCCAATTGAAAGATGACAAGACATAAGGCTTGCTTACTCTATGCTTTTCAATAAACTGACTATACCAAAAGCTCCTAAATTGGATACTCTGAAAGATTCTCAGATCCAGGGATTGTGTTCCCAGCTCTGCAATTAGGAAATCATAAAATATTGTACATGGACAGAAGCGATTTGCAGGGCATAGCATTGTGGACTTGTAAAATGGCTACTTGAAAACAGCTCCTGTCTGCATATCAATTACATTTGATTTAATTGCATGTATACTGTTGCCTCCTCGTTGTATTTATGTCATTGCTTTGTGTAAAGCTGAGACCGAAGATTCACTGTTTACATTAAAGGTTGCACAAATCTTGATTGATTGTTTTTGTAGACTTCATGTGCAGTTTGAGTGATATATGCTTCTAACCCAGACCAAGGATGACAAGCGTTCCCCATATGATGGTGTTTGTTGATTTTATTTGTCATTATAGGAGCACTTTGAAGCTCAACTGATTTTTTTCTTTGCCTTTGATCTACTCCATCCGTTTCAAAATAAAAGTCGTTTGACTTTTTTCACGTTGTTTAAGGAGTTAAAAACTCTATGAAATATTATTTTTTTAATCAATTTTTTTTTCATAAATAGATACTTATTAGTAATAAGTATCTATTTATGAAAAAAAATTGATTTAAAAAATAATATTTCATAGAGTTTTTACCTCCTTAAAAAACGTGAAAAAAGTTAAACGACTTTTATTTTGAAACAGAGGGAGTAGTTAACTTTTGTTGGATTTCGAGATTTACAAACTCAGCTTGAGGGGGAGTGTTGGATAAATTGGTTTTACTTTTATGTCACAAGTTTGTTGGTGGTTGCATTTAATGTGTTGCTTTAATTTAAATTTTCTAGCCTAGGTTTATATTTCCTAGGGTGTTTTTCTAGTAGTTATTATTTCTTTTGTAGCTTTATTTTCCAAGACTTTATAGCTTCTCTTGTAAGCCTTAAGGTCATCTCTTGTCTTTAAATAGTTGTTTTCTCCTTGAATAATATGATAAGACAATATGAAGAAGAACTTAAACTTCTCTTTGTTCTTCCTCAAGATCCTCCCAAGATTTGTCGTTTCCGCATCTATGATTTCAGTTTAGAAATCTAACATGGTATTAGAGCTCATGGTCCTGATCCTGAGCTATTGTTTAAAAGGGAAAGAAAAAACTTCTCTTTTAGCCTTCATTGCTGAAAATCCCCTTCAACATATTTGTTTCTGCATGTTCTTCTTTTTCTCATCCTTCATTGCTGAGAACTTTCTGGCCTTTACTTTACTACAAACTCCTTGTTATTTCACATCCTTCATTGCTTCGAATTTGTTTGTTCCAGACTCTATTGCTGGAAAATTTCTCCCTTTTTCAGCCTTCATTGCTGAAAAGCTTCAACCTTTACTCTCTCCAGCCTTCACTGCCCAATCTGTTTTTCAGCCTTATTTGTGAAACTTTCTTGTTTCTCATGCCTTCATTGCTGAGAACCTTTCCTTTTTTTGTAGCCTTCATTGCTGAAAAATTTGCTTATGGTTCCAGCCTTAATTGCTGGGAAACTTCTCCTCTTTTCAGCCTTCATTGCTGAAATAACTTTCTGGTTTTGAGAACCTTTTCCTGTTTTCTCAGCCTTCATTGCTGGAAAAATTTGTTTATGGTTCCAGCCTTCATAGCTGAAATGACTTTCTGATTTCTCAAGCCTTCATTGCTGGGAATGTTTTCCGTTTCTTCAGCCTTCATTGCTGAAGAATGTTCAAGGTTTATTCCTCCATGCTGAATCTTCGTCCGGTGTGTGACATCATGTGACATTTTTCTCCAGAAGAGATTGGTGTTGCCAAAGGCTGATATCCAGATCATGGTTGCTGGATTTTGTTGTTCGTTTCTGCTGAGGTTTGTCTCATTCAGACTTGTTCCTGGCGGGTCAATCAGTCTCGCTTGGAGCTCATGCTAGAACTGGTGTTGATATTCTCATGCGCTCTTGCTTGTTTATCTTGGTGTTTGCTGATGAACTTCTGGTGCTACAACAACATTCTCCAAGGAGTGGCAGCCATGTTCATCTATGTTCAGCCAATTTGAAGTGCTATTTGCAAGCTGAGTTTGAGGGCGAGTGTTGGATTTCGAGATTTACAAACTCAGCTTGAGGGGGAGTGTTGGATAAATTGGTTTTACTTTTATGTCACAAGTTTGTTGGTGGTTGTATTTAATGTGTTGCTTTAATTTAAATTTTCTAGCCTAGGTTTAAATTTCCTAGGGTGTTTTTCTAGTAGTTATTATTTCTTTTGTAGCTTTATTTTCCAAGACTTTATAGCTTCTCTTGTAAGCCTTAAGGTCATCTCTTGTCTTTAAATAGTTGTTTTCTCCTTGAATAATATGATAAGACAATATGAAGAAGAACTTAAACTTCTCTTTGTTCTTCCTCAAGATCCTCCCAAGATTTGTTGTTTCCGCTTCTATGATTTCAGTTTAGAAATCTCACAACTTTATCATTTTTTGTGAACCTAATATGCATTCTTGCGTTCAAAAACTCTTATCTACTGATGTATGTTAATGGATAGAATCTCTTAATGTATTTTTCTTGGATACTATTTCTTGATTTTTTTTATGATTCTTCTTGATCCAATTGGCTCTCCTTTCGAATGCTAAAGCAGTGGGTGCTATTTCTTACTTTTACATTGAGAGAGGTTCTAATCTATTATAATTTGGACAACCAGAAGATTTTTTCCCCAACAATCAGGTTAAGCCTAATAATTTAACTGAGCCACCCATTGATGCACCCATAGATCCAATGTATAAATCTGAGAGAGAAATATTGAAGGCAAAAAACTGTGCTTTGCTTGCATAACATTTTAAAGATAATTGTTCACTCTTGCATTATACACAAATTAGTGTCTTTCTTAGTTTATAATCTCAATTTTCTTGTGCAGATTTTATTGAAAAAGCACTACAGAAATAGGAGGTTGAATGACCCCGAGTCTGTGTTAAATTTTCAGGAAATATATGTCCCTTGATTCAAAGATAAAATCTATCACGGGAGCAAAACTTTTGGTAAGGCTGAATTCCAAGCATATTATATATGAGCATAAGTGCTAGTTTGAATCTTCAGAGTTGTTATTCTTCTACGAGAATATTTACCTATGAAACTTGTCCTGGTACCTCAGTAAAATGTAACTGATTGTTATACTGAAACTTCTAATTAGTGTACAAAAGCTCTTGCTCTGTGTGAAATGTCTCAAATGTCTATAGTTTCCCGCTTGTATGCCTGAAATGTCTGGTTCATCATTAACAAAGAACCCTTTATTGGCTGCTTGGTTCTATAAATACTCTTGACTTTTAATATTGTCTTGATCTAGCACTGAAGATTATCCATTTGCTTCCCGTCCCTACTGGTTACAACTCCTAGAGGAAGAACCAGGGATAGAACAAATGACTTGCTTGTCATCCATGATAACGAGAACACATTCAAAATAACTCACATGGTAAATACTCTACAACCAGCTTCAGTGGAGTCTGTCATTCTGTTCTTCATTTACTTTTCCATTCTCCCTCGCAAACAAAAAAACACCTAAACTCCTTGCCTTTCAGAAGGAAAGAGAGGACCCGACCATCGTGATAGAGAGGGAAGAATAGACCAAAACCACGGAAGACATGGAGAGACATCTAAGAATGTTGCTAAATTTCTGCTTCTCAAACTTGATTTAAAGTTGCTTAAGGTGCTAATGCCTCGAAGAGCATGCTCTGCTTGTTGGAACGAAGTTAGCATGTCACTTCAAAACAGGTATCTAGATTTATTGGAACATCCAAACAAAGAAGTTAGCATGTCACTTCCATTTGGCTTGTGATAATTTTTTGGTGGTTGAGTCCATTTTAGAATGAACTAAAAAGAACTTATTTTTGGACAAGTGTGAACACTTGTGATTTGTCAAGACTTGTGATTGAATTCTCTTTTTTTTTTTGGGTATCATGATAATCTTAGTTGATTATGTGTGGAATCGTTAGTTATTGTTATTGGGTTTTTGTATATGTTTGTGATTGCAAACTGCATGTGCTTTAAACGAGAATAGTTGTAATTATGCTTGTATTTATATGTTGAAACCAGGTATTGGTACGTACTGTACTGAAAAATAAAACAGTTTTTTTTTAAAATAAAAGGAAGACAAAATAGCCCCGACCACCTATATCCGGGCTAATTGTCTGATTTTTTTTTTTCAAATAACAGGGACATAATAGCCCGAATCTACGAATATCTGGGCTATATACTGGACAAATAGCCCGGGCGTGTGTTTTAGGTCCGGGTTATATTGCCTATTCTAAATTTCAATGCAAAACTTAGCCTAATCTAATAACCCGGGCGTGTGTTATAGTTCCGGGCTCTATACCTATTATCACACCACTCTGATGCCCAAACCCTATTTCTCCTATATCCGGGTTATATTAATTAAAATGTCCGGGTAAAAATGTGTTTTTTCTACTAGTGATAAGACACCTCAAGAAGCAATGCAGATTTTCGAAGGGTTGACTAATGCATCACAACAATATGGGAAACACCAGTGAACAAGATGAGTATTCAGCAGCCTAGACCTTGTAGTGCACAAATGAATCAAGAGAATGTCGCTGATTTGAGTGCTATGGATTATGGACCTCGCAACAACATTGGTAATAATGTCTACAATCAGGGCTACAATTCGAAATACCAAAGTGGATTCAACGACAGGGGTCAGCAGTAACAAGTTCCTTATCAAGGAAGAGGAAAATTTGAGAATCGTCAGAGAAACACTCACCAAGAGGATAGAGATGATATATTGAAGTTCTTTTGGACAAGATGAGTATTCGTGAGAAGTTTTTGAGTTAAATGGTTAAGGAGATTGGAGAGTTGAAAGCGAAGGATTTGGGGAAGTTGCCATCACAAGTGATAGTTAATCTGAAAAAGAACTTAAGTTCCATGATCCTTAGAAGAGGAAAACAAGTGAGTACACCCACTCGGAATATTGAAGAGAGGCCTAAGAAAGTGATTGATGTGGGTGATGAAGACAACAAAGGCTCGGATTCACCGTCTATTGATGACGGCGCCCGCCGCCCCCTAGACCGGCGGTCGTCGTTCCCTCCAGTGTTTGATTTGAATTTTGACGTTGTGAAATCCCTAAGAAAATCATCCAAGGAGTGGTCTTATGAGGTTCCAAGACCTGCACCACCCTTTCCTCATGCCTTAAGACCCGATCGTATGTGGGAAGATGAACAAATCCTTTACGACACCTTTGCTCATTGTGAGGTAAATATTCCACTTTTCAATTTTATTAAAACTGTGCCTTGTTATGCGATGTTTTTGAAAGAACTATGCATTGTGAAACGCAAGAAAAGGATGAGATTGAAGGAAAATGTAAGTTTGAATGAAAATGTTTCTGCTTTGCTATAGAAAAGATTGCCTAAAAAGTGTTGAGAACTAGGTATGTTTACTATCCCATGTGAAATAGGTAATGCTAGCTTCACAAAGGCTATGTTAGATTTGGGAGCTTCAATCAATGTGATGCCATATAACTTGTACATGTTTTTGGGTCTCAATGATTTGTCTAAAATCGGTGTTACTATACCACTCGCTGATTTCCAGCTGATTTGGTTAAGGCTAATGATTTGATATTTCCAGCTGATTGAAGATGTTTTGGTTAAGGCTAATGATTTGATATTTCCAGCTGTCATATAACTTCAATCAATTGTTCTAGTATTAAGCCTAGAGGAGTTATTGAAGATGTTTTGGTTAAGGCTAATGATTTGATATTTCCAGCTGATTTCTTTATATTGGATATGGAACAAGGTACGGCTGAAACTCAAATTATCTTGGGAAGGCCATTCTTGTGAACGACCAAGACTAAGATTGATTGTTTTGAAGGTTCCCTAACCATGGAGTTTGACGGTAGAAAGATTGAATTTTCTATATTTGAGCCTATTACCCTTCTCCTAATGATTCTGTGGATATTCTTAACTCTAATGATATTGATGGTAGGAATGAATCAAATAATTTGTTAGATGCTTCTAATGAGAATGAATAATTGCCTATTGAGTCTTCTAACAAAGAGAAAATTAACTCAGGGAAAGATGAGATTGAAAAAATATTGAGAATTTGTTTATGCCACATGAGAATGTGTTTAATTCAAATGATTCTATTTTTCTTCCCTATGAGAAATTGATTCCTAAAAATGTTGAGGTTTTTGCAATTTCAGGGCAACCTTCAAGAGAAACTCATTTTAATAAGGAATTGATTGGTGCAAAGGATGCATACATTAGAGAAATTCCTAAGGTTCCCCCTCTTGTCAAGAAAAGGAGAAGTGTGGAGGATCTTGATGGGATAACTTGATCAAGAAATGCATCACGTCGAGCCAAAGACGTGAAACAAAGGCACTTCTTAGGAGGCAACCCAAGGCCGATTAGGTAATATTGTTTTAATTTTGCATTTAGTTTTCAATTCAATAAAGTAGGACAAGTCTATTTCGTTGTAGATTAGAGTAGTGGTATGTTAGAACCTTTTGGTAGATGAATTTTGCTTGATCGAATGATGGATTGACGTTCTGCACATAACGGCTCCCGCCGCCCCAAAACCGGCGCCCGTCTCTCTACTGTTCACAGACGCGTTCCAGATTTTTGGTTACATTGGAATGGAGTATTTTCTATTCTATTTTATCTATATTTTGATATTATTTTTGAGTTTCTTAGGTTAGATTTGATCAAGTAGATATCGAGTGGTTGATAATGCATATTTCATATAGGCATTATAGGTATTTCTTATTGCATTTAGATAGGAATTTTGAATGTGTTTTAGTCTAGTTTCATATCTTGTTTGTGAAGTATTCGAGTTCAGAATCTACGTGTTTTTAGTGTTTATTCTGCAATTTTACATTATGATCTTGGATGGGATATGGGAAGAGCTTAGAAGACATGTTTTGGAGCATATGAAGAAGGAAGAAGGAGCTACAAAACAGGAAGGAAGCACAACATCGAAGCAAAGAAGAAAGTTGGCCACAGCATAAGGCGGCGCCCACCGGTTTTCTAGTGGCGCCTACCGCTACCCCGTGTTCAGCGAGAGCGATTTGGATCCGAAGATTCTTATATCCTATTATATTATTATTATTATATTTCTAGGGTTTGCACGTCTTATTTAGGTTATTATTCTTTCATATTGAGAGGAGAGAACAATTAGGGTTATTGATAATGCATATTTTAGATAGGCATTATAGATATTTTTAGTTTAATTAGGTTGCATTTCTTGCTTGCTTTATCATTAAATTGCATCTTGTGTTTATTTTAGAAAAGTCCGGATTCTGCGCAATTTTGTGTTTATCTCGCAGATGGAATCGGAACACATTTGGGAGATGCGATGTCTCGAAGAGGAACACAAGATACATAGGAAGAAACAAGGAAGAAAGAAGCAAGACAAGACGAGAGAAGCCCGCAAAGGAAGCAAAGACCAAGGCAAAACTATGTGCCGCGGGCGCCGCTGCACCCGCCGCAGCGGGTAGTGAAGAAACAGCTTGCGGCGGCCGCCGCACGTACGGACAGCGCGGAGCGCGTTTTTGGAAAACCCTAGTTTTTATCTATTTTTGTTTGGAGGCCGAATTGGATCTTTTTATTAGGCTTTTTATGTTATTTTTCACTACCATTCATTCTATTCATTCAACCATTAGACACTTTAGAGATTTTGAGCTATGTCTTCCATGAGGAACTAAACTCATCTATTCTGCCTGCAATTTGAAGCTTTATTCGGATTGATTGTGAGTTTCTAATTCTCGCTCCTGATTTCCTATTTGTGAATGCTTCAACTTCTTTGTGCTTAATTAATTATTGTTTTGTTCTATCTTGTCTGGCCAACTCGTTATATTAATTCAATCGCTAAGGTTTTGTAGATTCTTGGTTGTGAACCTTAACCTAAGTGGCAAACTTATTCCTTTAGGACTGGTTGAACTAATTGAATAAGTAGGAAGTTGAATGTGTTGTTAAATCCATTTTTAGGGACTGCAAATACCTTGGCTAATCTCTGAACTTAAAGCTATCAATTGGGTTAAATCCTTCTTTAGGGACTGTTCGATTGATAAGGGTTGCTAGGACTGGTTGGACTAGTAACTATATTATGTCGGGACAAGGGCATTCATAGGAAACATAATAGGACGAGAAGAAGTTACAAGGATCGCTTCAATCCAATAAAGTGGAAAATTGTAGGTGGAATTGCTTCTCTCATCTGTCTAAATCAAATTCACTTACTTTGCTTCAAAACTTTCACACTAAAACCCCCTCTTTGGTTACTTAATCAACGTTAAAATCGCACTTGAGTTATAAATTTCCCTGTGGGATCGACCTCTTACTTATTATAATACTAGTTATAGGTTTGAGTTTCTTTGGCGGAATCAACGACAGGTTTCACCTCCGTCAAATTTGGCGCCGTTGCCGGGGAATTTTTATTAAATTCTTGTGTGTTTTTAGTGTTGATCTTGGTGTGGACCGTCTTATATGGTCCATACCCGTGCTACTAATTCATCTTTGTTACCATTTGATACAGAGATTGAAAGGACCCTTGCCGCTCTGAGGCGAGAAGTTCGTGATCGCTTTCGCGAACTCCCTTTTGATCAACAAGAACCGACAACAGAGATGGCTGATGATGCGAACCGCACTCTTAAGGAGCTTTCTGCTCCCGATGTGGCACAGCAACCCCTGGCAATCCAATTTCCTGCGCTAGCAGAAGGGGTTAAATTTGAGCTTAAGTCTGGGGTAATTCATCTTTTACCCAAGTTTCATGGGTTGAGTGGGGAGGACCCCCACAAGCATCTGGCTGAATTCCATAGGGTGGTAGTTGGGATGAAACCCGAGGACGTCACTGCAGAGCAAATCAAATTGAGAGCTTTTCCCTTCTCTCTAAAGGATGACGCCAATGAATGGTTCTTCTATTTACCGCCGGGATCTATTACCACTTGGGCTTAGATGAAAAGAGTCTTCCTAGAGATGTACTTCCCTGCAACAAAGCTAAATGCTTTGAAAAGGTCTATCAGCAGCATTGAGCAGTACGCTACAGAGTCTATACATGAGTACTTTGAACGCTTCAAGAAACTCTGCGCCAGCTGCCCAAGCCATGGGTACTCTCAAAAGGATCTGGTCCTCTTTTTATTTAATGGTTTGACTGATATGGAGCGCAAGACGGTGAATTCTGCTTGTGGAGGAAATATGCTTAATAAGACGCCTACCGCAGCTTGGGAGGTGTTTAGGGAGCTATCTGAGGGCTCCAGACAGTTCACCAAAAGCCCTCGGGCTAGGGGTGTACTCGCTGTTGATGCGCCTGTGGCTGCACTTCAGATGGATATGGCAGAGGTCAAGGAGATGATGAAACAATTGGTCCTTGATAGAAATCCTCAACAACTGAAGGCATGTGGTCTTTGCAATCAATTCACTCATCCTATGGACATGTGCCCGATCCTACAAGATCCTAATGTTGATTTGAATGCCATTGGGAATTTCGCTCAACAAAGGCCTAGACAAGGCAATTATGGAAATCCTGGGTATTTCAACAACAATAACTACAATAGGGTCTATCAGCAAGGCTACGGGAACTATCAAGCACCCCTCAATCAGCAAGGGGGGCAACAGGAAAGGCCTCAGCAACAATTCGAACCTCGACAGGGAGGTCAGCAGCAGTCAAATGGGGATAATGAGGATCCACTGCAGAAACTGTCACGATTGGTCATGAGGAATGAAAAACAACAGTCAGAGCGGATGGAGAACCTAGAAAAGCAGCAATCCGATCGGATGACAAAGCTTGAGAATCAAATGAGTCAGCTCATTCAAATCTTAAGTGCTAAAGAGGCAAATAGTTCTGGTAAGCTTCCGTCACAGACCATTGAGAATCCGACAAAGGAGAATGTCAGTGCTGTAACACTTAGGAGTGGCAAGGAACTGGTTGTCACAAAGCAAAAAGACGATGAGGAGATAATGGACGAAGAAATAGAAATCATTGAAGGTGAAAACGGCAAAACGGTGGTGCGGCGCCCGCGGCAACCCTTGCGGCGCCCGCCGCAGGCCCCTGCGGTGCCCGCCGCCAGAGACGGATTCCAAGCCGCGCCTGCCGCAGGAGAAACCTGGCAAGCTGCGGCGCCCGCCGCATCACCTGCCGCGCCCGCCGCTGCCTCACCCGCCGCCGATTCGTCTTCTGGTACGTTTTCTCCCTTACCTCTTTCCTCTTCTCTCCCTCTTTCTCCTTCTTCTTCTTCTTCTACTCCTTCTCCCTTACCTATGGAGACTCCAAAGCCCGTTCCGCCCTTCCCGGAAGCTTTGAAGGATACAAGGAGGTATGAGAACGACAAGGAAATCTTCGAGACATTCAGTAAGTGCGAGGTAAATATTCCTTTGCTTAATTTGATCAAAAGCATCCCTCGATATGCTAAATTTTTGAAGGAACTTTGCACTATCAAGCGGAACCAGAAGCTAAAAAATAAGCAAAAGGTGAAGGTAAGCGAACATGTCACTGCTGTCTTTCAAAAGCGTATGCCTGAAAAGTGTAGTGATCCTGGTATGTTTGCTATCCCATGTGTGATAGGTGATACTAAATTTGACAAAGCCATGTTAGATTTAGGAGCATCAATTAATGTTTTGCCTTCTAGTGTTTATCATGCTTTGGGGTTGGGACCTCTGAATGACACTCGGGTAGTAATTCAACTTGCTGATCGATCTACTATCTACCCGAAAGGGATTGTTGAAGATGTCTTGGTTATGGTTGACAACTTGATATTCCCTGCTGATTTCTTTGTGATTGACATGGGTCCTGGTAACAGTGAAGGCCCTATTCTATTGGGCAGACCTTTCTTGAAAACTGCTAGGACCAAGATAGATGTCTATTCAGGATCTCTCACTATGGAATTTGATGGTCAACGAGTTGAATATAATATTTATGATTCCATGAAATTCCCATCTAATGATCCTTCTCTGTGCTTTATGGATGCTATTGATACTATGGCACAGGATTGCTTTGAATTGGAGTGTATTGATGAGATGGAAGTTGCCTTACAGGCTCCTATAGATGAAATTGCTAGAGATTATGTATTGTCATCTGACTTGCAGGAGGCTATAGTAGCTTTAGACCATAGATCTCCCACATATGTGCCACCAAGGGGAGACCGCATCGAGCTGACCATTCCCACTGAAAAGCTTCTTCCATCTATTATCCAAGCGCCTGATGTTGAATTGAAACAACTTCCTAATCACCTTAAATATGCTTTTCTTGGTGAAAATGATACTCTACCTGTCATTATTTCTAACAAATTGACATTTGGACAGGAGGAGCGATTGGTGACTGTTCTAAAGGAGAACAAGGAGGCGCTAGGATGGACAATAGCAGACATTAAGGGCATCAGTCCTACCCTCTGCATGCATAGGATACTATTAGAGGATGATGCCAAGCCATCTAGACAACCTCAGCGAAGACTCAACCCGCCAATGATGGAAGTGGTAAAGAAGGAGGTGCTGAAGCTCCTTCAGGCAGGTATGATTTTTCCCATATCTGATAGCAAATGGGTGAGTCCTACTCAGGTTGTCCCTAAGAAGGGAGGGATTACTGTTGTTGAAAATCAGGATGGTGAATTGGTCCCTAGCAGGGTTCAAACTGGATGGAGAGTCTGTATTGATTATAGGAAATTGAATGCAGTTACTCGCAAGGATCATTTCCCCCTCCCCTTTATTGATCAGATGCTTGAGCGCCTTGCCGGCCGCTCCTTTTATTGTTTCTTAGATGGCTACTCAGGATATTTTCAGGTACCCATAGCACCGGAGGACCAAGAAAAAACGGCTTTTACATGCCCTTTTGGCACTTTTGCATATCGCAGAATGCCTTTTGGGCTATGTAACGCACCTGGGACTTTCCAACGGTGTATGGTAAGCATATTTTCTGAGTATGTGGAGCGATTTATTGAAGTATTTATGGATGCCTTCACTGTGCATGGAGATGATTTTGATACTTGCTTGCATCATTTGTCACTTGTGCTTAAGCGGTGTGTAGACACCAATTTAGTCCTCAACTCTGAAAAGTGTCATTTTATGGTTGAGCAAGGAATTGTTTTGGGTCATATTGTATCTAGCAGGGGTCTTGAGGTAGACAAGGCTAAGATTGATGTTATTCAGTCTCTACCTTACCCCACCAATGTGCGTGAGATTCGCTCCTTTTTAGGCCATGCAGGGTTCTATCGCAGGTTTATTAAGGATTTTTCTAAGATTTCTGCACCTCTTTGTGATTTATTGAAAAAGGAAGTAGCTTTTGAGTTTGATAACAGGTGTAGAGCATCCTTTGAAAAAGGAAGGAAGGAGCTCTCATGTCATCTACTATGCCTCCATGACTTTGAATGGAGCGCAAAGGAACTACTCAACCACTGAGAAAGAGCTTCTGGCTGTGGTCTTTGCACTGGAGAAATTTCGCTCCTACCTCCTAGGAGCTAAGGTAATTGTCTTCACTGATCACGCTGCTCTCCGTTATCTATTAACTAAGAAAGAAGCGAAACCAAGATTGATTCGATGGATTTTACTTTTGAGTGAATTTGACATCGAAATCAAAGATAAGAAAGGTGCAGAAAACTTAGTGGCGGACCACCTCAGCAGACTTGTCCAAGAAGAGGACAAGCCGGAAGATCAAAGACCTATTCACGGTGAGTTCCCTGATGATACACTGTTTTACTTAACTCACACATCTTCGTTACAGCTGTAGGAACAAACAAGGACGGAGAGTCCTGAAGAGGTAAGTCCTGATATTTCTGAATTGTTGATGGGTGTCCATACTCCTCGACCTTGGTTCGCCAATATGGTGAATTTCTTGGTCACGGGAGAATTTCCACCGAAATTTACAAAGGCTCAAAAGGACAAGATTCGACATGACTCTCGCTTCTACGTCTGGGATGACCCCTACCTTTGGAAACATTGTGCTGATCAGGTAATTAGGAGGTGTCTGCCAGACAATGAGGTACAATCTGTCCTTACTTTTTGTCATGCGCATGAATGTGGAGGCCACTTTGGTTCTAAAAAGACTGCTAGGAAAGTGTTAGAAGCAGGTTTCTTTTGGCCTCACCTATTTAGAGATGCTAATGCCTTCTGTAAATCATGCGATAGATGTCAAAGGGTCGGGAACATATCTGCTAGGAATGAAATGCCACAAACAACTGTCATATTCTGTGAAATCTTTGATGTTTGGGGTATCGATTTTATGGGTCCCTTCCCTAGCTCTTTTGGGAATTTGTATATTTTACTTGCGGTGGACTATGTCTCCAAGTGGGTGGAGGCAAAAGCCACCAGAACTGATGATGCTAAAGTGGTTGCAGATTTCCTAAAAGACACCATTTTCGCAAGATTTGGGGTGCCTAAAGCCATAATTAGTGACAGAGGGACACATTTTTGCAACAGGACGATCACTGGCCTGTTAAAGAAGTATCATGTCACACAGAGAGTGTCCACTGCCTATCATCCACAGACCAATGGTCAAGCGGAGATATCAAATAGGGAGATAAAGACCATTCTGGAGAAAACAGTGGCACCCAACAGAAAGGATTGGAGTCTAAGGCTCAATGACGCTCTTTGGGCCTATCGGACAGCTTATAAAACCCCTATTGGTATGTCCCCTTATCGTATTGTCTTTGGAAAAGCCTGTCATCTTCCTGTAGAGCTTCAGCATAAGGCATATTGGGCTGTAAAGAATTGCAACATGAGGTTGGATGAAGTGGGTGAATTTAGAAAACTTCAGTTGCAAGAGCTAGAGGAATTGCGTCTGGATGCTTACGATAATACAGTGATGTATAAGGAAAAGACAAAGGCTTGGCATGACAAGCATATCCTGCGGAAAGAGCTAGCAATAGGAGACAAGGTCCTTCTATACAAATCACGCTTGAAACTCTTCCCTGGAAAGCTTAGATCAAGGTGGGAAGGACCATACACCATCTCAAAGATATTCCCTCATGGAGCAATTGAACTCTATGACCCTAAATCTCATGAGCTCTTTAAGGTCAATGGGCATAGAGTTAAGCCTTACTTTGAGAACATACCACATAATGAAGAAGAGGAGTTGGTGCTTGCTGAACCAACCGACTAGGCCACTCAAGGGCCATCACGTCGAGCCAACGACTTAAAACAAAGGCGCTTCTCGGGAGGCAACCCGAGGTAAGTTCCCTATCTTTCTCATTTTTATTGTTGTTTTAGTTAATGACCATTAGCTAATCTAGGAGTAATCATATAGGTAGTTAAGTAATTAATTTAATTTCAAAAAAAAAAAAAAAAGGAATAAACCCGAGTACAGCGAGCGGCGGCCGCCGCAACCCCTGCGGCGCCCGCCGCAGCCGCTGCGGTGCCCGCCGCCAGGGGGCTGTTTCAAGCGGCACCCGCCGCAAGTAAACCCAAGAGAGTTGCGGCGGCCGCCGCACCCTCTGCGGCGGCCGCCGCAACGGTACCCATCTCGGACTTTCTTTTTTTTAAAAAAATAATAAATAAAAAAATAAAAAAAAATAAAAAAAAAATAGAAATACGTACCTATCACCGGCTACCTCTTCCCAAACCCTACCTCACCTCTCTCTTTCCTCTTGGCTTATCTTCACCATAGCCCCACCCCAAAACTCTCTTTTTCACCTCCTCTTTGCCGGATCTAGCCCCCACAGTCCCGCTCTCCACCGATTCCGTCTCCGAGACGCCGGATCCCGTGCTGCGCCCGCCGCTTCACTTGCTGCGCCCGCCGCCGGCCTGTTCTCCACCAGATCCGGAGCACTGCAGCCCTAAATCCCCGAAAATCTTCAAGTTTCCTACCCTTTAAACTCTCAAGGTATGATTTTCTTAACCTTTTCTCTCCATATTTGAGATTTTTTAAATGTGGATTGGAACTAGGTAGAGATTTGATTTTTGGGTGTTTGTTCATTGTGTAAAAGTGGAAATTTGTGTTTTACATGTGTTTGGAAATTAGGGGAATGAATTTTTATATGATGGAAAGGCTGATTTTGGTTAGGGCTATAAGATTTGGAGTTGAAATTTTTGTGAGAAAAGGTGACATTTGTGTGGGATAGTATTATTGTTCTTTAAAGTTTGATATTTGTGGAAGCATGAAATATGGGCTGATTTTCCATTGTTAATATGGGGCCGATTTTGGAGTTTTTTTTGGTGTGAATTGATTATATGAGGTGGGATTATTGATATATTATGAAGTGTTCTTGAGTTTGGGTTGCTTCTTGGAGATCTTGAGCCACTTGTGATGTGCTTTGCGTGTGTGTTTTATTGATTGGCTTGGATTATGTTTGAATTGTGCTTGGTGGTGTTGAAATCTGAATCTGTTTGGGGATGTCAATATATACTGCTGGAATTTGTTACAGATGGTGCGCAGACTAAGAAATGCTTCCGACGAGCAGAGGAGCATCTTTAAGAATTTCGATGCTAAGCGCTTCGTTCAGACGAAGTTCTTTCACACCCCAGCACTACAGACGCTGGGGATGTTGGATGTCACTCACCAGATGCTCACCCATGGCGGGTTGGGGGGTTTTCTGAATCGAAGTGCCCCGACCTACCCCGAGCTCGCATGGGAGTTCTTAGCTACATTCGAGAGGGTAGCTAAGAACTCCCATGCGAGCTCGGGGTAGGTCGGGGCACTTCGATTCAGAAAACCCCCCAACCCGCCATGGGTGAGCATCTGGTGAGTGACATCCAACATCCCCAGCGTCTGTAGTGCTGGGGTGTGAAAGAACTTCGGTTCAACTTGTTGGACCAACCCCATGTCTGCACGCTTGACAACCTCCGCCATCAGTTCGGGATATCACCGACGGCCACCCCAAACTGGTCTTCCATGACCACCGAGCAACAACGCCATGACCTGTGGTTCAAGGCTACTGGAACAGTTTTTGATAGCCACAAGGGGGAATACAACTACAGTTTTTTCCACCCTTGCTTCCGTCTGGTCCACAAGGTCTTAGCTATGGCCTTTAGCGGCAGAGGAGATGTCAACAAGGTATACGCTGCTGATCTCGCTTGGTTATAGAGCTTTGCTCCCCAGTCTCATAGTACACCAGACTGGGTTGAGATTTTTATTGAGAACTGTTTGAGGATCCAGGGGGCCAGGTCAGGCAGGTTTGGCTTGGGAGGCATGATCAGCCTCATAGCCTACCAATACTTATCGCCTGAGCAGTGCGGTACCCCTATGTCTGGTGGGTACACCTACACTACAGAGCAGCTTAGGAGGGCGGTTGTGCTCGAGGGTAATGATTGAAGGGGCTGGATTTGGAAGTCCGAAAACCGTGGAGAGCACCGATTGAGTCTTCCCAGGCTCCTACCTTATGGACCTTCCGATAACACCCTTTACATCGCAGGCGATCAGGAGCAGGCTGCGGAGGAGGTTCCTGAGGATGATGAGGAGGAGGATGCCCCTGCACCGACAGATCATCATATGGGGGATGCACAGCAGGCGGCTGGACCTTCTGCGGGACATCGCTTCTCGCCTAATGAGGACGACTACTTGCGGGACTACCTGGCCAATGAGTTCCATCGTCTATCCTTACGCCAGGATGCAGTTGAGTGCGCCCTCAGCGACATCGGTCGCTCTATGAGGGAGTCGGACTCCAACATGGCGGCAATGCGGAGTGAGACGAACTACCAGTTAGAGGAGATGCGGAGAGAGCAGCAGTACTACCTCCGCCAGCAGTACCCTCACATTCCGCCATACCAGTCGCCGCCTTACCAGCCTCCGCCTCAGTGATGGTTAGTTCTTCCCTCCTTCACTCTGAATTTTTATGATTATTTTAGTTGTCTGTACTGTTTCAGTGAGGACACTGAAAATTTTAAGTGTGGGGGAGGAGACTTATATGTATTTTATGTTATTTCTATTAAATTTTAGGACATGTTTAAGTTTCTGAAGATGTTTAAGTCTGTAATATTTAGTTATTTTAATTTCTGCATTTTCTGCATTTTTTTTTAATTTATTTTCTGCATTTTCGAAATATATAAAAAAAAAAAAAAAACTTAATTTCGAAAATATTAGAAATAGAGCATGCATTGCATATATGTGTTATTCAAATACCCATCTTGCTTAGTTTGTCCTCTATTTTAAATTTCAAGCATGAATCATACAAATCCCATGGAGTTCTGGATGCTTTGATTATTATTTCTATTTGATTTTTGTGGAGCATGAGCTAGCAAATATAATTGAGCATGTATGATTGAGCTAAAGTGTGATTGAAGTCCTAAAAACATGACCCTGTGAGGATGTTTGGCCTTATTTGAATTCTTTTGCTCAATTGTGTGAATTACTCGCCTAGTGTTGCTACCTCTTGGCATTGACTGCAATATCTATTTTTAAAGGCCGATGCACATGTTTTATTGCTTGCGGAGTTTATGTTTATATTTTGAGTCTTTTTGTTCAATTTTATGCATATCTAGTAAATAAGGTGGCAATGGTTGATGCACTGAGTAACCGGGTCTACGCATGACACCCATGGGTATGATTCGCGCAAAAAGGTGTTGAAGACTATCCACTAGGAAAGAAGCTTGATCATTGAGTAACCAGGTTCATTCATGACACCCATGTTTGCGACTTGCGTCAAAAGGTGTTCAAGTGGACTTCATATTCAGAGTTGAGGTGTTGATAGACCGAGGCCATTCATGACACCCATGTTTGCGCTTCGCGTAAGGAAAGCACCAAGACAAGAAAAAGAAAAAAAAAAGAAGAGAAAAGAAAATCAAAGAAAAAAAAAAGTAAAGTGTTGCATTTTATTTTCTTTATGTTATCCCGCAAGTAATGACATTTTGGTAGATAATTGGTGAATAGGTGGTCAATGTCTATGAGCTTAGTGCAGTATTGGTTTGAGTTGAGAGTTGTACCTAAAAGCCTAAACACATGAGTGAAACACATATTTCTGGTGAGGTTGGATGATGTCTACTTCTAAGCTTGGATCACTTGAATACATGCTATGACATTTGTTTGCTTGGTTTATGGTTTCACCTGCTATGATGTTGTTTTTTGGTAATGTTGAAACTTGAAGGGATTTCCTGTGGGATACATTGATTCATGTTCATTCTATCATTGCTTGAGGACAAGGAAATGTTAAGTGTGGGGGAATTTGATAATGCATATTTTAGATAGGCATTATAGATATTTTTAGTTTAATTAGGTTGCATTTCTTGCTTGCTTTATCATTAAATTGCATCTTGTGTTTATTTTAGAAAAGTTCGGATTCTGCGCAATTTTGTGTTTATCTCGCAGATGGAATCGGAACACATTTGGGAGATGCGATGTCTCGAAGAGGAACACAAGATACATAGGAAGGAACAAGGAAGAAAGAAGCAAGACAAGACGAGAGAAGCCCGCAAAGGAAGCAAAGACCAAGGCAAAACTATGTGCCGCGGGCGCCGCAACCCTTGCGGCGGCCGCCGCACGTACGGACAGCGCGGAGCGCGTTTTTGGAAAACCCTAGTTTTTATCTATTTTTGTTTGGAGGCCGAATTGGATCTTTTTATTAGGCTTTTTATGTTATTTTTCACTACCATTCATTCTATTCATTCAACCATTAGACACTTTAGAGATTTTGAGCTATGTCTTCCATGAGGAACTAAACTCATCTATTCTGCCTGCAATTTGAAGCTTTATTCGGATTGATTGTGAGTTTCTAATTCTCGCTCCTGATTTCCTATTTGTGAATGCTTCAACTTCTTTGTGCTTAGTTAATTATTGTTTTGTTCTATCTTGTCTGGCCAACTCGTTAGATCAATTCAATCGCTAAGGTTTTGTAGATTCCTGGTTGTGAACCTTAACCTAAGTGGCAAACTTATTCCTTTAGGGCTGGTTGAACTAATTGAATAAGTAGGAAGTTGAATGTGTTGTTAAATCCTTTTTTAGGGAATGCAAATACCTTGGCTAATCTCTGAACTTAAAGCTATCAATTGGGTTAAATCCTTCTTTAGGGACTGTTCGATTGATAAGGGTTGCTAGGATTGGTTGGACTAGTAACTATATTAGGTCGGGATAAGGGCATTCATAGGAAACATAATAGGACGAGAAGAAGTTACAAGGATCGCTTCAATCCAATAAAGTGGAAAATTGTAGGTGGAATTGCTTCTCTCATCTGTCTAAATCAAATTCACTTACTTTGCGTTCTTTACTTTGCTTCAAAACTTTCACACTAAAACCCCCTCTTTGGTTACTTAATCAACGTTAAAATCGCACTTGAGTTATAAATTTCCCTGTGGGATCGACCTCTTACTTATTACTATACTAGTTATAGGTTTGAGTTTCTTTGGCGGAATCAACGACAGGTTTCCCCTCCGTCAGTTATCAATGAACACTTTGAGAGAGAAGAGAGGTTTTTGGCCTATGAGTTGCTACACTCATAGGTTCGCCTGTGACTCGAAGGAATGGTTGAATAGATTGTGAGAATTTGATTCTTATTAGTTATTTATGAGTATATTTATCATCTTGTGTTTATTGATTATATTTGTGTTCCTTTCTATGATTAATTACCATGTTAGGAATTGCATTTAAGCTATGAATTCGTTATTGTTTTTTTGATAGCAAACAAAGGTATTGAAGTAGTGATATTTCTATGTCTTTGTAGTGGATGATTTTGATTGATCTATTTCGTTAGATGTTGTGTCTTGCTACCGAAGCTTCGCTAACGCTCGGCTAAGTCTTGAACCTTCGCGCTGACACTTCTTGGCTGAATCTTCGACTTCTCTGGAGTCAACGATTCCGCTTTTTCCGTTACGGACACTGCTGGATGTGTCGTTTTGGCTTCCTCTAGCATCGGGGGAAGAGGGAGAGGTAGGGGGCTCGTATCCCGCCTCTCCTCTTGCTGTTCCTGGACCACCCATCCCTTCCTTCCCCTTCGCCCGACCCATGTGATCATTGCACTAAAAGGGGTTCCGGGTCAAATAGTTGGGCTTTCCCCAAAAGGACTTGCCGAAATAGCGCATCCAATCGAACTAGCATTGTCCGTGAAGAGGCTTCCTCGTGTTTAGTTGCCAACATTGAGTTTGGAACCCTGAACAGACTGCTGGTGATAAGCCGGAGGAAGGTGAGGATGACCTCAAGTCATCATGCTGTCATCAATTCGCTCGAGGTCTGGAACGGAGGTACGCTCCTATATGCCCTCGCCGCGGTGTAATAGACCCTATATTTTGTTTAATTTTTTCTGGAGCAATCATTTTGATTATGGATCTACTACCAGAAATTCAATGTGTAATCTCAGCATTCAATGTGTATTCCTGAATAATCTCATTTTTCAATTATTCAACCATTTCGTTTTATCAAGTTCAATGTTAGTCAGATTAGTCAACATTTATATGTTTCGATGCAACAACCCTCGTAGCACGGAGTCCGAGGATTCGATCATTTTTGTATGATTTTTTCTCGTACATTGACTCTTACAATGGGTTTCGAAGAGAAACATGATTTCACTTTAGTATTGAAAAACTCGAACTTAGTAGTTCTTGTAGATTTAATTCATTGAAATTCCATCCAGTAAAACCCAAAGGGGTTTCTTTTCTTTTTTTGATTGGATGGGTTGATTTCTTTATCTTTATTAATTTTGATGCCGATAAGGGTTGTTCCAATTGTGTCTTAATCGCATTAAATCGATAAAGAACTTGAGTGTTTAATGCTATTCTTTAATGATATTGAATAAGATGATTGTATCCCTGCAGATCCTTCAACTTTAGTCAAGTCGACATATGCTTAGAAATAACTACTGAATCAATCCTAGGTGAAACGCACTTTCCCGAGTCCTCGTTCGTCGTATTGACGCATATGAGCATGCGTTGGAAAACTCTTTTCGAGGACTAAAACTCTCATGAAGACATTAGAACTTGATTCAGAACGATGAATGGTGAAAAATGGCGTTATCTCCAGTTGCACCATCCTTAGCTTCTTCATGACTTTCCTTTAAGCTCCAAAGTGCGTCCGATTTCTGCGAAATATAACAAAAACTTGTGTAGACTCCATAATTTGGAAAATAAGCATAAACTACATAGATTTTGTACTATTCTAACCCAAATGTATCAAATATATGCAAAAATCGATATAAAAGTAAGTATAAAACATGGCAAATTAGGCTCACAACAAACACCCCATACTTAAGCTTACTTGTCTTCAAACAATACTTTTAATTGTCATACAGGGGAAGAAATCAAAACTCTCAACATATTAGATTCATTCTTATATAACCCTGCAATCAATTACCATCCTCGAAAAGGTACTAATGTCACAAATCCATGCATGTGCAAATTTAAAAAGCTACACCTACTCACAAAAGGAGGGTTATGCAAAACAATCATTCGTGACAAAGCATTAATAACCAAGAGGACTTTAATTTAAGCTCAATAAGGAGTAGATTGGTAAAAGGATAAAGGTGGGATATATATGGCACTGTGGTGCTAATGATCCGGGGAAATGGAGTACTTTCCAAACTTTCATACCATTCCATCTCCTTTTGATTTCTCACCTTTTGCTCATCCGTTCATTGCTTTTTTCAATAATATGCTTTTACCTCTCTAACCTCAGCACTACCTTTTCACGAGTCGCAAACATGGGTGTCATGAATGACCCTGGATACTTAGTGCTTCGGACTCCTCACTTTGGTGTCCCATCTCACCGAACTATTATCTCAGCGAGTATGGTCGATCTACCTTTATCTCCTGAGGTGACCGGATATGCATTTCATTGTGACTTCCCTTTACTAGGCAATTTCATGCTATATCTCTAATGAATCCAATTTTGCATCGTCGAGTTCAATTTAAACTTCCATGACACTATTCAAAAAATTTTGATGGGGGTGATTAAAAATAGACTTTGGAAAACAACATATAAGCACAAGATATAAATGATAATTCCAAAGTAGTCATGTATAAGCAATTCGAGAAATAAATTTTAAATATGCATACATAATGTCAAATAAAATCAACTATGCACAAAATAAGCCCTTCCCCCACCCCATACTTAAACATTACAGTGTCCTCACTGTATAAAAACAAGGGTAAAGAAAGAGACTTACTAGACAGATGTGCAGAACGTCGGAATCGAGTGCTGATATGGTTGCAGAAGTAGTCGACGTCGATTACAGTTACTTGACATCGAGTATAGTGAAAGCCTCCCGGATGATCCTTGTCGATCACAGACCATTTTGCTCGATAGGGATAGTCGATGTCGAGTAGAGTGCTCGATGTCGAGTACTTCTGCACTTTCTTCTTACTTGCAAAATTATGTTAGAAAGACAAAATCCACAATTGAAAATCCAAAATAATGTTTAAAAACAGACACCAACATTATCTAAAATCTAAGAAATAAGAAATAACGGGCTGCCTCCCGTAAGCGCTAAATTTTAAGTCTTTAGCTTGACCTACTTCCCTTTATGTCTTAGCTGGGCTTATCTTTGTCCGGAGGTATAGGAGGGTCTGGTGGTTTCTCCGGTGGTGGGAAGCGTGGGATGTCATCCGGGGGCATCATGTGAAGAAGCTTAAACCTCCCAGAGTGAACGCTCCATGGCTTCACCCATTCATCTTCCTGGGCTCCAGCTGGCATGCATAAAGGAAGATATAAAGAAAATATACATACCTCATCACCATACCTCTTCCGCTTCATATGTTGATTTGTTTGTGCGTTTCCACCACAGCAAAACGGTGGAGTGGGAAGAGATATTTCCACCTCATCATGCGGAGCTTCATGCCACTTTGCTAGGACCCCATACTTGAATATGAACATCGGTTGCTCAAAATTGTCGAGGATGGCCTTCACCTTGTCAGTTAAAAGCAACCTTGTAACACTCTGGGGAACAATGTCCGCTTTCTTCTCTTCTAGTGCTATTTCGTCTTGGGATCCTTCATATGATTCATCAACAATAGGTAGCAAAGTAGGAATGAAATTCGAAGAAGGACATACCTGGTTGTTGACATCAAGTGGGTCAATTGGCTCATTGGGAGGAGGGCATGGCCCTTTAGACTAAATGGAAGCCTCAAGCCTTCGGATTTCGTCTTCCAGTCGGGCTATTTCCCTTAATCGTGCCTCCTCCACTACAAGCCTATTTTGCCATCTCAATTCTTGGAACCATTTTTCCCATTCGGGATTTCCTTCGACAAAGTCTTCCATCTTTGTACCTAAGCTTTGAAATCACAATCAAGAACACAAATTAGTAGCAAAAGCTCAGCATCTAGTTGGTACCGATGAGGTAAGTGGTGGTAGGGTATGTGGTAATAAGAAAAAGGGATGGGCTTTCCTGAACCTTATACACAACTAAACTAGGCGCGATTGATATCTCCCCGGCAACGGCGCCAATTTGACGCCAGGGTTTCTCGACCAAATAAATTTGTAGTCAAGACCCCGTTATAGGATAGTGGAGTCAGGTTCGTCCTTAGGAGAGAAGTCAGCGGTTCTAGGTTTAGTGTGTTTAAGGGTTCGGGAATAGCGGGAAAAGGTGTACGGTTGCTGTCGACGTCGACTAAGACTTGGTCGATGTCGAGGGAATGGTAGGAGAAGAGGTGGTCGGTGTCGGGTAACTTTGCAGGATAAAAATAATGAAATAAAATAAATAAAGCTGCAAACGTCCAAGGTTAGGGATCACCACAACAATAAACATATGTGTAGATTATAATCACATAAAGATGCATGCTTTATATCAAAGAATCGACTTTCGCAAATTCCAACAATTTAGGTGATAGAGGCTCTCGCATAAAAACCTAATTTGTTTATACCTTTTCTTAATTAGGATTAGTCGGCTCTCGCAAATAAACCCTAATTACTATCCAAATTCATAATAAGATCACTTTCGCTTCAATATCACAAATAAGGAATTTCCTCAACTCTCGCAAAGGATTAAGCACATAGGAAGATGATGATAAAGACATACAAATTCATAACTCAAACACACATATCTATGTTGCGATCACCCCAACCCTAGAAGAAAGAAATTAGAAACAAAACATAATAAAAAAAACTAACTTTAACATTCAAAATAAAACTTAAAATTACAAAACCTTCCAAACGTTCCTCCTCTCTCTCCTCTCTTGCCTCCTCTCTCCTTGCGCCCGAAGACGTCTTGGCTTGAATGTCTGAAAATCAGCCCCATAGGGCTTTATTTATAGGCTCAAATCCTAGCTATTCTAGGAAGGAACTATCTATCAATATCTAAATTTATCTATCTAAAGCTTAATGATTAAATTTGGAAATAAAACAAATAAATCCCTAAAGGAAAGTAAGACTAAAGTGGATAAATCTTCCTTCTCTTGATAGATCTTGACGTGGATGGGTAGAATTCCAAATATCTTCTCTTGCAAGCAATTCTATCTTCTCGTATCAACTCGATATCGGACTCGGACTCGACTGGATTCTCCTCGACGTCGACCAAGTCTCCTCGACGTTGAGTAGGATGTTTCTTCCCTCGGATTGCACTCGAGCTCGAGCAAGATTCGGACTCGTCGGGTGTACTCGACGTCGACCAAAACTATTCGACGTCGAGTAGGATTGTTCTGCTCGAGTGACTCTGCTCGACTCCATGTAGAGTTTCTGGGCTTGATGTACTCGACTTCGACTGGACCTGGTCGACGTCGAGTAGAACTGGTTCGATCTCAGCAAGCTGCTTTGTTCTTGAAACACACTTTCCTGAGTTCTCGTTCGTCGGATTGACGCGTATGAGCATGCGTTGGAAAGCTCTTTTCGAGGGCTACAACTCTCATGAAGACATTACAACTTGATTCAGAACGATGAATGGTGAAAAATAACAAATGTATCAAATGTATGACTTTCCTTTAAGCTCCAAAGTGCGTCCAATTTCTACGAAATATAACAAAAACTTGTGTAGACTCCATAATTTGGCAAATAAGCGTAAACTACATAGATTCTGTACTATTCTAACCCAAATGTATCAAATGTATGCAGAAATCGATATAAAAGTAAGTATAAAACATGGCAAATTAGGCTCACAACAGTTAGCTTTATCAACTCATCCGCCATTTGCTTTTCAAATTCGGTCAATTTCTTCTCCAAGGAAGCAACACGCGAGGCATCTTGAACCGTAGGCGGCATCACCTCGATCTGCATATCTTCAACATCGTTCACAGGGGTCATAGGATCATCAGGCTTCCGCAAATGAGTGTCAACAAGAACATGGCTTCGGCGGAAGTCTACTAATTTGAGCCCCACATGTAAAATAGTAGGCAGATACTGATGATGAGACTGTTGTGGTCCAGATAACCACCGAAATCTCTCAATAACATATGGCAACTGCAACTTTTCTAATATCCATGCAGACACAAGAGCATCTATGTCCCACGTATACGAATGACTCACAGACTGCTGTGAACTAACATCAACACCATAAAACATAGCCAAAAGTGTGATCATGCCTTCTAAAGGGGTGATAAGAGGATCAGGCAATATATGAGATCAATCACACCAGGATCAACGATAGTAGTGCTCTCAGAATCATAGAAAGTAAAGCCCAAAATCCGCAGATAGAGACGAAGAGCGGGATGAGTAATCATATCACCAAGTCTGAAATCCTTGAAATTCTCGGACGTCCCTATCAGATTTTTCCAAATCTCTGCTGAATCAAGAACACGCATGGCATTATTCCACTCCCTAGAGCATCTCTTCGTAACACCAAAAGCAACTCCCATCGCATCATATCAGGAATTACAAGCTCTTCCTTGCAATCGAAATCGAACTTCCTTGGGCGATATTACCTCAAAAGTAGTAAGGAACTCCTTAACCAAGCAAGGGGAGGTAGGAGCCCTTCTGCTAATGAAATCACGCAACCGTCCATGTGTCATCAAAGCGATCACCGAATCAAACAGGCCCAACCATCTCAATGTGATTTCGTCAAAGAACATCATGGACGTGTAAGTGCGCTTTCCAAGTGTACTCCCGCATAGCACATCAGTATTATCAAAATAAGTTGGCACATCTATCTTGATAGGAGCCAATGACATGATGTAACTCGAGGAAAAACTGAAGAAAAACCACGAAAAACGACCAAAAGACGGGCTCGTTCTAGCGACGACGGGCGCCGTGTAACGGGTGGCAGGCACCGTGTATGCAGAACCACGAATCCAAGTGAAAACGTTGGAAAACCGACGTCCACTCCTCCAAACTCGAACTTTTCACGAATAACTTGGTTTCAAAGGGTTCTTTGGTGGTAGGTAGGGGAATGGAATGGAAAATTTTAATTTTTGTGGTTGTAGGGTAATGATGGAAAGTGTTTTGGTGGACAAAATCGATTGAAACGCAAAGCTTTAGGTATTTGGAATGGATTCCAGTATGCTTTTGGATTTTGTAGATTCTTTGAGCAAGCTTGAATGATCCAAAATAGGACTAGTAATATATGGTGAGTTGGAAGGAATATTTATCAAAAAGAAAAATAGGAAAATATTAGAACTAGATAAAATAGAAATAAAAAAGATATAACCACTAGTCCTAGGAAACAAGGAACCTAATCCTAAAAAGAAAAAGCTAATCCTAGGTTAGATAGAAAATAAATAAAAGATAAAATGCTAACCTAAGATAGATAGAAAATAATATAATCCTATAACAAAATAAAAAGAAAACAATCTAATCCTATAAAATAAATAAACTAACCTAAAACGAAAAATAACCCAAAGTAAGAAAGATAGAAACTTTCCTTCCAAGTTTACCAAAATTCGGACTCGTCTGGCGGACAGAGGGAACGATGGGCGCCGTGGCTGGGGCGGTAGGAGCCGTGTCCACAGAAAGTTACTCCGTTCTTCCAAATCAATCAAAACTCAATCAGACACAAGATGCAACTAACCATAATTTCTGAAATCTAGCGACACGATTGATCCTACTTTATTGAATTGAAAACTAATTGCAAAATAGAAATACTACCTAACTACCTTGGGTTGCCTCCCAAGAAGCGCCTTTATTTCACGTCTTTGGCTCGATGTGATGCATTTCTTGATCAATTTATTCCACCAAGATCCTCCACACTTAGCCTTTTCAAGACAAGAGGTGGAACTTTAGGAACTTCTCCAACATATCCTTCAACTGCATCGATTGATTTCTTTTTGAAATGAGTTACTCCTGGAGGTTCTCCTGCAATTGCAAAACCTCGACATTGTTAGAAATCAATTTCTCACAGGGAATAGCAATAGAATCATTTGAATTAGACACATTGTCATGCGACTTAAACAAATTCTCAATTTTCTTCTCAATGTCATCTTTCCCTAATCGAACTCCATCTTTGTTAGAAAAATCAGGATTCATAGATTGAGTTTCAACAGAAGCATCTAACAAACCATTTGATTCATTCTTGTGATTACTTTCATTATATTCAAGAACATCTACGAAATCATTGACAGAAGAAACAATAGGCTCAAATATAGAAAACTTAATCTTTCTACCATTAAACTCCATAGTTAGTGAACCTTCAAAACAATCAATCTTAATCTTAGCCGTTCGCAAGAATGGCCTTCCCAAGATAATCGGGGTTTTAGGCGTACCTTGTTCCATGTCTAGAATGAAGAAATCAGCCGAAATATCAAATCATTCACCTTAACCAAAACATCTTCAACAACTCCTCTAGGCATAATACTAGAAACATCAGCGAGTTGTATAGTAACACCAGTTTCAAACAATGAATTGAGACCCAAAAACATGTACAAGTTACAAGACATAACATTTATTGAAGCACCTAGGTATAACATAGCTTTGGTGAAGCTAGCATTACCTATTGTACATGGGATAGTAAACATACCTGGATCTACGCACTTTTCAAGCAATCATTTCTGAAGCAAAGCAGAAACATTCTCACTTAAACTTACCTTTTCTTTCTTTCGAATCCTTTGCTTGCGCTTCATCGTGCATAGCTCTTTCAAGAAGTTCGCATAGCGAGGCATAGTTTTAATGAAATTGAAAAGTGGAATATTGACCTCACAATGAGGAAAGGTGTCATAAAGAATTGGTTTGTTTTTTACGGTTATCCGTCTGCCGACTTGTCGGCCTTCGAGGTCCAGATATGTCTGGTCTCGAATTTTTACCTAATAAAAAAGAAGAAGATATTAAGGCATGAGGAAAGGATTGTGCAGGTCGGCCGGTTTTGGTTATTTTATATTAGATATATTTATTTTATGCAAGTAGGAAATAATGTGGGAGAATTATATATCATCTAGATTAATTCTTAACCACCAAGTTATTTATCTATCTTTAATTAAATTGAGTTATCTATCTTAGGTTTTATCTATCTTTAGGTTATTTAATCTATCTTTATCTTACCAAAGCTCTATCTTTGCAAGGTAGAATTGGTTCATATTTTCTATTTAAACACATTGCATTACTTTGACTTAATTAGATTGGAATTAATACTGGGGAACCTTTATTGGAATTAAAGGTTTCCCCAATTCCCCAATTCCCCAATCCCAAAAGCTTCAAACACTTATGTTCTTATTTCATTCGGAAATCAAAATATCCCTTCTCCAATTCATCAAACCCACGTTACAAACACAAGGATCCAAATCTGCAGTTCCTTCACCACAACCAGAAATCGTCGCAAAGAAGAGGAAACCCTAGGCGCTGGGTTCGCGGCCTCACTCGGCGCCCTCGCGCCCAGGTGACTGCGCATCCGTGTGTGCTGGTGCTCGCCCTCGCGCCCGCGTCCGAGCACTCCTCGCTGATCTTTATATTCCTTTACCTTTCTGTCGCTATTTCTGAGTTTTGAATTGCTGGAAATTTGTCTAAGTATTATTTTGTCACAATTTCAGAATATTAATCACTTGCTTAATTGTTCCAAATCAGGAGATATCAAAGAGCATTGAAAGATCGGGCGAATATACGGTGTGATTCTTGATTTTGAGCCCACAGGCGAATGATCGGGGATTCCAAACGTATCATATATACCGCTTTCGGAGGGAGAAATCTCACTAGTTTCAGCACATAACATAATGCTTTTCGGTAAGGCAAATTAGTCAACTTGCAATAATTTATCCAATATCATACAACGGTTCTACTCTATTTTGGGTCAAAAAGTAAACCTGCACAAATCTAGTGTTCATGTATCTCCAAATACATCACCCACAACAATTGGAAGTGTGACAACAACACTGGGAATTCCACAATCGAATAATTTAGAAAATTACATGGGATGCCCAATCACGTGAATAGGACACGTTTACGGATATTATTCTCAAAACTAAACAACAACTATCTAAGTGGAAAGCGCCCTCCCTATCAGTTGAGGGATGAAAAGTTCTTAAAAAGGACAATTTAAGTGCACAACCATAATTCCTAATGCAAGCCTTCATGCTGCGTACATCTATCCTGCACGAACTGGACAAAACTTATAGACATATCTTTTGGAACAAACAACAAAGATATATACCGCTTATAAGCTGGGATAAAATTTGTGCAGACACTCTCTCGGGTGGCCTTGGGATTCACAAAGCCGAGACAATGAACATTGTTTTACAGATGAAGTTATTATGGAAAATCATTGCTGAACTAGATAACATCTGGGTTAGATTCATCACAGATAAATATCAGAAAGATGAACCGCTCTTGAAGTACATCGGAAAGGATAATACTTATTGGCAATGGTCAAAACTGATGGCAATTAGACACGAGTTGAAAACCGGTCTGAACTGGTCAATCGGAAATGATCGCTCGGTTAACTTCTAGGAAGATAACTGGATCAACAATACTCCACTAGCAAATCTATCCCTACAACAAATTGATGCGGATACATTGGAGTGGACAGTTGATCATTTAATTACGTCTGAAAATAATTGGGATGTTTCTAAGTTGTCTTCGGACTTAAGTGGTGTCTTTAATCCAAACATTTTTTCCAAAATTATAGCCACCCATTTACCCAAAAATAAATTCCTCGATCGGCTCTTCTGGAGGTCGAGCAGAGATGGTTGGTTTTCCACCAGTTTGGCGACTAAGCTCATCCCAAACCACGCTAGCGATCCTCACTTCGGTTGCCAATGGATTTGGAAACTAGGCATTCCTCATAAGATTCACCATTTTCTATGGAAAATGACAAGGGACAGTTTACCTACCTTTAACAGACTACAACGGTCCCATGTCTCGGCTCCATTGGGCTGTTACTTCTGTGGTTGCACAGTTGAGTCCACCGCTCATGTATTTTGAGATTGTCATAAGACACTGGATGTGTTATCAACTGTTGGAATTCCTCGCCCAATCATTCGAAATAGCCTTGGGGTGTCCAAACCAAACTGTCTCCTGACAGACATTTACTCCACTATGGGCAAAAATAAGTTCGCTAATCTGGCCTTTGCTTGGTGGAGTATGTGGTATTTTCTTAACCAACTAGCTTTCCAGCATATTAATAAAATCTCCACTTAAGTTGTTGCCTTGTTCTATAATTCGGCTTACCAGACATGGTCTACTAATTTGGATGATCGGGGAAACCAGTTGGCAACGCCTAATACACACAAATGGAGAATAACCCAGACAGAAACTACCACGAATAGTAAAACTTCACACAGTTTGCAGCATGGAAAAAGCCTTCTTCGGGGCATTACAAACTAAATTTTGATGGTTCATTTTGCCAGTCTCAGGCTGGTACTTTTGGATTCGTTATTCGGGACTATGATGGTATGGTAATTTCCCTTGGTCCTGCTGTCTTTGTTGAGGCAATGGGTCTTCACATGGGTGTTGTTAATGCAGTTGAACTGGGACTCAATAACCTTTTCATCGAAGGAGATTGCTTGGTCATCATAAAAGCTCTTCTGGGGGATTCGTCTTGCCCTTGGAACATCGAGCTGCTGATGGCTGATAAATCTACGTTTCTTCGTTCTTTATCTAATGTTGCTATTTGTCATATTTTCAGGGGTTCGAATACTGTGGCTGATAGGTTCGATCGTCTGGCCCAGAGCTTACCTATCGATGATAGCCTCGCTGTTGATCCAGAACTCCGTGTTCTCGTCCATTCGGACGCGCTAAGAAAGAAGCCCGACCGTTGGCGATTTTTCTAATCCTTATCCTACTTCCGAAAAAAAAAAACAGCGGCCATAGAAGATCAAATCATTACTATATAAAAGCTCAAGTTGAACCTTACTATTCACTAATGCTAATTATAATTTTGCCCTTTTATACCCTTCTTCTCTATGGAATGTTTCAGGGGTTAATTCGGAATTTTCTTGGCCAATAGTTGTTTTCCAATTTTCCATTCCTTTCACCCGTATTCCACCGCTTCACTCCTTGTTATTGTTTTCTCCGTCCACGCCTCCAGTCTCCACCGCCCTAGGCCTCATCCATCTTCTTCCCATCCCTTCCCAGTTTTGTTCAATCTCTGGTCTCTCTGCTCGCATTTCACGAGACTGGTTGTGAGATTGATTTTGTACATGTCGTTCCCTTTGCTGATTTGGTTTCTTCTACTCCAAATTGAAGGTGGACTTGAACCCTAATTTTTGGTTCGTGGGTTGATTTCGTTACTCTTGTTTCCTAAATTGGATTTTATTAGAGATTGAAAGCATGATTGGGGCTCGGTTTTGATGTTTTCTGCCACCAATTGACGAAGGCGACCATGTCAGTCTCAACAAAGCGAGCCAGCTGCTTAGCAAAGAATCAATGGCGGAAGTCAGAGGAGTGATACTCGACCCAGCGCCGATCATGTTCTTCGCATCCTCCAGTTCTCCCAGCTCCTTTTGGTAATCCTCTCTTTCTCTTCCCATCTTCCCTAAATCATTCTCTTCTTTTCCCTCTTTTCTCTCTCCCGATCGCGTTCAAGGGGAGAAGTTCTTCATGTGCGAGAGAATTTGATGTTCGTGTGGATCTTGATTTGGCCTTTCTTTGCCTAGATTCACGTGCATATAGTGAAATTTTCGGGACTGCGAACGTGTTGCTGTTTGAATTAGGAAAGTTGCAGTTGGAATTGAGGAGATTTTGAAATTTGAGCAATATATTTGCATGCACTGAATTCCTTTGCTTGTTATTATCGGTAGTCTCACTCTTTGTGTTTGGGATTTCGTTGATTTCTTTCTTGAGATCCATTTCTATTGAACATAACTTCTTTGAATCAGGATTGAGAACTTTTTGACAAGTCCACAAGCTTTGAAATTGTAGGCACAAGCTTTGAAATTGTAGGTGAATGTGAATATAGTTGAGCACTTTTGATTATGATAATTGATTTTTATTACCTCTTTTTGAATTTGATCTTATCCATAAGATGAGTGTATAGTTCACTGATTTCTACTATGTTTGGGATTTTAGTTGCTTGTATCCGCATTGCAATTGCATACATCATTAACTCTATGATAGAAGAATCAAAAGAATGATCTATGTACACAACAAAAACACTTGCTTCACAACATAAGACAACATTCAAGAAAATGCATCTTCTCTCCTGTTTGCTAGAAACAATCTTCTCCCCTGTGTGCCAGAAACCTATACATAGCAAGGAAGATGTTGTTTATGGTGTATTTGAATTTGGGAGTTTTGATTTTTTCTGAGTTTTGCATATGCTTTTTTTGAGAAATTGGAGTTAATAGATGTTAAAATGTTAGAATTACCTTGTTTATATTAATCTTTTAGAAGTTGAAATGTTAGAATTGATTTATTTATATATAAATCTTTAGAAAAATTGCTTCTTATTTGTTAATTGAAAATGCCTGGATTGGAAATTTGTTAAAGCAATTGTGTAGTATACTCTAAAATCGATTGCTTCACTGATTATCCTTTTCTTTTGTTGCCATGTTAGAGATGGTTGTTGGTTCCATATTCTTGACTTGAGGCACAATTCAATGCTATATAGATAGTTTAGTGAGTATCCATTTATCTCTTTACATAAATTGAGATAAATGATCAGTGTCGTATATTTCCACACCATGGCATCTAAAGCCATTGGTGGGATAAGCAGCTTCCAAAAGAAATATAGGATTATTCTTCTAGGTTTCTCTATACTTGCAGTGTGCAGCTGAGAGGTATGATGAATCGGACATCCCTTTACCGACTTTCATATATGGTTATGAATTGGTCGTGAACTTATTCATGGTTTTGAATTGATGGATATGTGTGTCAAGCCATTGATCCCCGCACAACCGCACTCCATATGTTGTTTGAGTTTGATTTGGAGGCTTATTGATGCGGGTCAAGATGGCCTTCTGTGGGTCAAAAAACGATCTTGATCCAGGAGACGACTCGAGGACGAGTCGATTTCATATGGAGGAGAATAATGTCATCCTCAAGCGAAAGAAGAAGGCTCCACCTTGGGAGTTGTTAAAGAAACGACGTTAATTATTTTATTATTTATATTTCTTATTTTTTATATATATTCTAGTTTTAGTAACTCCTATATTATTTGGAGTCTAATTATAGAATTGCTTATTTTTAGTATTTCTTAGTTAGATTAAATAAGATGGTTAGGATTTTAGATTAAGTTTTATCTTCTAGGTTCATTTATCTTTAGGATTAAAATTCTATCTTTAACAACCTAAATTCTATCTTGCACGGTAGAATTGGTTCTTAGGTTTTCTATATATTCATGTTTATGCACTTTGAATTAATCAGATTGAATAGAATTGAGACACCCCTTTATCGATTAAAGGGTTCTCGATTATCAATCCCAAAAGCTATCGGGTTCTTATGTTATTGTTACCTACGTCATCTTCATTTTTCACAATCATCTTCATCATCGTTCATCACCATCACCGTCACTTACCTTTGTTCTTGATCAAACAGTGAACCCAAAAACAACCTATTCCCTACCGTCACAACCAGGAAGGTGTTCGGTTGGCTCGGCGTCGCGTCCTAGTCATGGTGCTAGGCGCTCGCGTGCTCCGGCGCTCGTGCACGCCCTCGCACTCGGCTTCCCTCGCTACCAGCGACAGTGTCCCGCGGCTTCGGCTTCACTCGGCATCCTCAGCTTCGCGTGCTCGCTCCCGCTCTCGCTCCCTGCGAGGCTTCCTCGGCATCACCCTCGTCGTCGATCAGCCTCGCACACCAGCGCCCTGAGGAGCCAAGCTCCTGCGCTCCCGTGTCCGCACCGGCGAACCCGGATCCTGTTCCCGCGAGCCTTCGCCTTCTTCGCTTCTTTGCATTCGTCACTGTTACTTGTTAATTTAAGTTTGTTAATTAGGTCCATTCAATTAAGTTTCCTTCGTGTTGATAGTTTAAATTTCTTAAGTTATAACACATGTTGCTTTTAGTTAGTATTACTTAGTTTAGTTTAATTTTGTTAAGATAATTTCAAGACTTACGTTCCGTACCGGCAACTAGTGTGTGATCGGGCCGAATCATCAAGAGAAATCAAGGAGTTAAGCAAGATCGACGCTTTTAGTTTAGCAATTGGCCGGCCTAGCCAATTGCTATACATCAATTGGTATTCAGAGACAGGTTATGCTACGCTCTTTGTTTATTTGATGTTACTGATATTTTGATTTGATGGCTTGGGAAATCCGGGGAGGCGATTGGGATGATGATCCCGATCCATGGGCTGCACAACAACGACGTCGACGAGAGCTGCAGAGAAGGGCTTTGCAACAACAACAAGCTTTAGAGCGACAACGAGAGGCTCAAAGGCGCCGCCTTTGGCTTCAACGACAAGCGGAAATTGAAGAGGAGAGGTGTCGACAACAACAACAACTCCTTGAGCGTCAACGTCAAGCCGCAATTGAGGAGGAGAAACGACAACAACAACGTCGCCTCCGTCAGATTTGGCTTCTCCAACAACGAGAAATTGAGGAGGAACGAAAGCGAAAGTTGGAGGAAGCGGCCCAACGACAAGCTAATTGGCTTAATGACGCTTGGAGGAAGGCTTATATTCATAAACTTCTTAATAGTCAGCCTCACGTGTCACCTACCTCTGAGATCTTGGAGATATCCTCCCCCGATGTGGACATGATTTTACTTGACTATACGGCCGATGGGATGGTACAAGAGGTTGGTTCGGATACTTTCGTTGGCCAAGAGACTACACTGCGCGATGATTTTGTTTCGCAGATTCCCGTTGACTCCAACCTCAGAACTGAGTCAACTCAGTCTTGTTGCGAAGCTGACTCGACAAACTTTCCAACGGTGGGTCACGCGCTGCAAGACTCCCCCATGAAGACTTCCGAATCTGCACTGAAAGTCAACTGCAGTGCTGCACTGCAGGAGGTGGAGCATGTTGATTCCGTTGACGTGGATCAGGTACTTGATGACGTCTCTCAAGAGTTAGCGATTGTACCTCTTGGGCATGTTCATGAAGTTCCATTTGCTGAGATTTGTGTGGTCATTGATCCTATTCTTATTGAAGATCAAGTCCGTTCAACGATCACGCATGAAGGTGTTGTTTTGGGGGTTCATATACCTCGAATTCTCCTGGCACCTATTCCACCCATTCCTCCGTCATCTTCTTTGAAGGTTGCTGCTCCTTCCTCGCTGATCATCGTTGACTCGATTCGAGGACGAATCGAAGATAAGAGGGGGAGAATAATGCGGGTCAAGATTACCTTCTGTGGGTCAAATAACGATCTTATTCCAGGCGACGATTCGAGGACGAGTCGATTTCATATGGAGGAGAATAATGTCATCCTCAAGCGAAAGAAGAAGGCTCCACCTTGGGAGTTGTTAAAGAAACGGCGTTAATTATTTTATTATTTATATTTCTTATTTTTTATATATATTCTATTTTTAGTAACTCCTATGTTAGTTGGAGTCTAATTATAGAATTGCTTATTTTTAGTATTTCTTAGTTAGATTAAATAAGATGGTTAGGATTTTAGATTAAGTTTTATCTTCTAGGTTTATTTATCTTTAGGATTAAAATTCTATCTTTATCAAGCTAAATTCTATCTTACACGGTAGAATTGGTTCTTAGGTTTTCTATATATTCATGTTTATGCACTTTGAATTAATCAGATTGAATAGAATTGAGACACCCCTTTATGGATTAAAGGGTTCTCGATTATCAGTCCCAAAACCTATCGGGTTCTTATGTTATTGTTACCTACGTCATCTTCATTCTTCACAATCATCTTCATCATCGTTCATCACCATCACCGTCACTTACCTTTGTTCTTGATCAAACAGTGAACCCAAAAACAACCTATTCCCTGCCGTCACAACCAGGAAGGTGTTCAGTTGGCTCGGCGTCGCGTCCTAGTCCTGGTGCTAGGCGCTCGCGCGCTCCGCCGCTCGTGCTTGCCCTCGCACTTGGCTTCGCTCGCACCCTCGCTACTAGCGACGGTGTCCCGCGGCTTCGGCTTCACTGGCGGATTTAGGGGTGGGCTCGTATGAGCGCGAGCCCACCCCAATCCCGGAAAAAAATACGAAATGTTAAATATATAAAAAATAAAAAATAAAAATAAAAAGGTCTAAATTAATTTAGAAGTGAAAATGGATTATAAAGTTTACCTTGCCTAGTTGGTAAAGTGTAAATGGTGAACTTTTTCCTCTTTATCTAGAGCCCAAGGTTCAATTCTCACTTTTTATATTTTCTTCACTTATTTTTAACTATCTTTTTATATAAGTTCAAATATCTTTTTAAATTGAGAATAATTAATTTCAATTAGTATTGTTTGAATTCTATTTTAATCGATCATTATGGGTTTCCTTGAAATTTTTTTTAACTAATTATAAATTTGATTCGATGACTTCTAATAATATGGATAAATCTTTGAAATTTTTTACATAACCCTTCACAATTAAATTTATTTAAAGTTTAGCAAAACTCATTTCATTATTACTTAATTTTTAGCCTAAATCTAGCCCACCCCTATGTTACGGTCTGGCTTCGCCAC
Source organism: Persicaria tinctoria (assembly GCA_037127255.1). Lineage (NCBI taxonomy): Eukaryota > Viridiplantae > Streptophyta > Magnoliopsida > Caryophyllales > Polygonaceae > Persicaria > Persicaria tinctoria. Next base: position 39,435,688 of record JBANSL010000001.1, on the reverse strand, counting down.
TGCTCGGCATCCTCAGCTCCGCGTGCTCGCTCCCGCTCTCGCTCCCTGCGAGGCTTCCTCGACATCGCCCTCGTCGTCGATCACCGTCGCACACCAGCGCCCTGAGGAGCCAAGCTCCTGCGCTCCCGTGTCCGCACCGGCGAACCCGGATCTTGTTCCCGCGAGCCTTCGCCTTCTTCGCTTCTTTGCATTCGTCACTGTTACTTGTTAATTTAAGTTTGTTAATTAGGTCCATTCAATGAAGTTTCCTTCGTGTTGATAGTTTAAATTTCTTAAGTTATAACACATGTTGCTTTTAGTTAGTATTACTTAGTTTAGTTTAATTTTGTTAAGATAATTTCAAGACTTACGTTCCGTACCGGCAACTAGTGTATGATCGGGCCGAATCATCAAGAGAAATCAAGGAGTTAAGCAAGATCGACGCTTTTAGTTTAGCAAGTGGTCAGCCTAGTCAATTCCTATACATCAATTAGTATTCAGAAACAGGTTATGCTACGCTCTTTGTTTCTTTGATGTTACTGATGTTTTGATTTGATGGCTTGGGAAATCTGGGGAGGCGATTGGGATGATGATCCCGATCCATGGGCTGCACAACAACGATGCCGACGAGAGCTACAGAGAAGGGCTTTGCAATAACAACAAGCTTTAGAGCGATAACGAGAGGCTCAAAGGCGCCGCCTTTGGCTTCAACGACAAGCGGAAATTGAAGAGGAGAGGTGTCGACAACAACAACAACTCCTTAAGCGTCAACGTCAAGACGCAATTGAGGAGGAGAAACGACAACAACAACGTCACCTCCGTCAGATTTGGCTTCTCCAACAACGAGAAATTGAGGAGGAACGAAAGCGAAAGTTGGAGGAAGCGGCCCAACGGCAAGTTAATTGGCTTGATAACGCTTGGAGGAAGGCTTATATTCAGAAACTTCTTAATAGTCAGCCTCACGCGTCACCTACCTCTGACATCTTGAAGATATCCTCCCCCGATGTGGACGTGATTTTACTTGACTATACGACCGACGGGAAGGTACAGGAGGTTGGTTCGGATACTTTCGTTGGCCAAGAGACTGCACTGCGCGATGATTTTGTTTCGCAGATTCCCGTTGACTCCAACCTCGGAATTGAGTCAACTCAGTCTTGTTGCGAAGCTGACTCGACAAACTTTCCAACGGTGGGTCACACGCTGCAAGACTTCCCCAGGAAGACTTCCGAATCTTCACTGAAAGTCAACTGCAGTGCTGCACTGCAGGAGGTGGAGCATGTTGATTCCGTTGACGTGGATGAGGTACTTGATGACGTCTCTCAAGAGTTAGCGATTGTACCTCTTGGGCATGTTCATGAAGTTCCATTTGCTGAGATTTGTGTGGTCATTGATCCTATTCTTATTGAAGATCAAGTCCGTTCAACGATCACGCATGAAGGTGTTGTTTTGGGGGTTCATATACCTCGAATTCTCCTGGCACCTATTCCACCCATTCCTCCGTCATCTTCTTTGAAGGTTGCTGCTCCTTCCTCGCTGATCATCGCTGACTCGATTCGAGGACGAATCGAAGATAAGAGGGGGAGAATGATGCGGGTCAAGATGACCTTCTGTGGGTCAAACAACGATCTTGATCCAGGCGACGACTGGAGGACGAGTCGATTTCATATGGAGGAGAATGATGTCATCCTCAAGCGAAAGAAGAAGGCTCCACCTTGGGAGTTGTTAAAGAAACGACATTAATTATTTTATTATTTATATTTCTTATTTTTTATATATATTCTATTTTTATTAACTCCTATGTTAGTTGGAGTGTAATTATAGAATTGCTTATTTTTAGTATTTCTTAGTTAGATTAAATAAGATGGTTAGGATTTTAGATTAAGTTTTATCTTCTAGGTTTATTTATCTTTAGGATTAAAATTCTATCTTTAACAACCTAAATTCTATCTTGCACGGTAGAATTGGTTCTTAGGTTTTCTATATATTCATGTTTATGCACTTTGAATTAATCAGATTGAATAGAATTGAGACACCCCTTTATGGATTAAAGGGTTCTCGATTATCAATCCCAAAACCTATCGGTTCTTGTATTATTGTTACCTACGTCATCTTCATTCTTCACAATCATCTTCATCATCGTTCATCATCATCACCGTCACTTACCTTTGTTCTTGATCAAATAGTGAACCCAAAAACAACCTATTCCCTACCGTCACAACCAGGAAGGTGTTCGGTTGGCTCGGCGTCGCGTCCTAGTCCTTGTGCTAGGCGCTTGCGCGCTCCGGCGCTCGTGCACGCCCTCGCACTCGGCTTCGCTCGCACCCTCGCTACCAGCGACGGTGTCCCGCGGCTTCGGCTTCACTCGGCATCCTCAGCTCCGCGTGGTCGCTCCCGCTCTCGCTCCCTGCGAGGCTTCCTCGACATCGCCCTCGTCGTCGATCACCGTCGCACACCAGCGCCCTGAGGAGCCAAGCTCCTGCGCTCCCGTGTCCGCACCGGCGAACCCGGATCTTGTTCCCGCGAGCCTTCGCCTTCTTCGCTTCTTTGCATTCGTCACTGTTACTTGTTAATTTAAGTTTGTTAATTAGGTCCATTCAATTAAGTTTCCTTCGTGTTGATAGTTTAAATTTCTTAAGTTATAACACATGTTGCTTTTAGTTAGTATTACTTAGTTTAGTTTAATTTTGTTAAGATAATTTCAAGACTTACGTTCCGTACCGGCAACTAGTGTGTGATCGGGCCGAATCATCAAGAGAAATCAAGGAGTTAAGCAAGATCGACGCTTTTAGTTTAGCAATTAGCCGGCCTAGCCAATTGCTATACATCACTTATTGAACACAATCTATGTTCTAATTATGATTTCTCAAAAATCCTATGCACCTTGAGTTGCATTTGGGTGCATATGGTGATCTTTTTCACTTTTTAATAGTTTTATAGCAGGGGGTGTACTAGATAAAGCAATTGACGCTGTGTCGCCGAGAACAACAGGCATGGAGATATCTTGAGACTGGTATGCCGTCTAATTTCTGTTACTCATACAAGTTATGCCCTTCTCATTCACCACCTAAACACTGACAAATGTCCTAATGGTTTTGCAATGTTAATGTCTCATCAGGATCATGTGGAGTGGAAGGATATCTTGAATTGTCTACAAAGAAGAAAACGTATTTTTCGACTCATGTTCCATGTGGGATGCTGATTTTTATGTCAAGGTTGATGATGACATCCATGTAAACATAGGTATTTAAGCATTTGCATATCTATATATGTTCAAGTGCTACTTATAAGGTTTCAATACGCTTAGTGAAACGATGACCATACATCGAAATATATATATATTATATATATACATATATATATATATTGGTTGCATGAAGTCTGGTCCTGTTCTCGCTCAAAATGAATATATATATATAGATAGGGAGTGGTTTCAGAGTGCACACCCCTTAGGGTGTGCATTGTGCACAAATATTATTCGGTGAAATGTGAAACATTCTACCGAACACTGTTATGTTTTTTTTCCGTTCAGTTCAGATGAAAACGTTCCAATTCCACTGAATAATTTATAACATTCTACCGAATAATATTTAGTTTTTTTATTTATCCATTTCAAATAAAAGAAACCTCAATTCCCTAAACAATAGTTACAATTTATATGGAATGCCTCAAATTTCACCGAATAATGTTTCAAATTTCACTGAATAATGAAATGTGCAATGACTAATTATGGAATAGGACAATTGATAGAGATATTCAATCCGATTATTTTAGGAGTCGTAATGCTTTGCTAGAAGCCAACTACGATTAATGGGCTTAAACGGGTTAAACCCATGGCTATTATAAACGGGTCCTATGCGGTCACACGCTTAGAGTTGACGGGCTTGATCAAAAGATAGATGATTTTATTATTAGTGTATATTAGATATATATTAATAATAATGGGATAAGATTTATTTGTGAAATAAATAATTAATCAAGTAAGCTATAAATATAAGCTTATAAAGATGGGCTTATGAAGACTTGACCTAATTAACAAATTCCAAAAAGTAACGTGAGTTTTGGCCGCTTCCCATCCCAGGCGTGAGGACGGAATTCTCACCATCATCAATCAAGAGCAATTTGATTGTTCACATTTCGATCTTCGTCCTAGCAGTCGAAGGCAAAGGAGATCTAGACCGGGCTCTTGTGGACCAAGTAGAGGAGCAACGCGTGGGGCTCTAGTTCTCTTCCGAATCCTCCCCGTTCAGATCCGGTTCACGCATCAAGAGGTATCTCCTATGAACAATGATTTGATCTATCGATTTTATGCATGAAGATCTTGCGATTAGATGATAGAAAATAGTTTCTAAAACTTCCGCTGCGCATCCAATTTCCATCAGTGGTATCAGAGCATCTTGCATAAATTGATATGATCGATTGATTTTCTTGTTAGTTTTAATTTAATTTAGAAATATAATTGATAGATGGAATAATTTGTATAATTAAAATTAGGATTTTAATTGATTGGATAAATAAAACTTGATAGGTAAAAGTGGTTTACTATCGGAATTAGAATTCCAAGCCGCAAACTTGGTCTTGAGACCAAACAGTTCATGATCGACAATCATATGACTGGGATCACGTGATTGGAGTGGTGAACGACACAAGGCGTCAATGTTATAATTTCCTATATATATATGATATATGATATTACGTGGACTGTTGTTCGTGCAACATGATGAAAGGTCGAAAAAGGGTTGTTTTCGATCATATTCCATTCAATCAATTGATATAATTTATAGAAGATATATGATCTCTTGTATAAATTTTGAAATATTTGATTTCATAAAAGTTTAAGGGATTGTTTGGGATGGGTATATAGATATAGGCTATGGGTATAGAAAGCCCAATATCTATATACCCTGTTTGGTATGTTTATCCAAATCAGTATATGGATATCAATCATATATCTCCCATATACTAATTCTACCTTTTTCTCCCTTTTGGATATCTGGCAAAATTGGGCGGTATAGGAGCGGCTGAGCAAGTTACTTCTCCTCCTTCTCCTTCTGCTCCTCCTTCTTATCCTCCTTGTTCTTCTGTTTGATTGCATATGTTCTTCTCTTCGCCATTGCATTCGATTTAGGTTCGAATTAGGGCTATTCGATTACATCTCTTCTTCGGTTTGCCATTGCATTCGATTGCATCTGTTCTTCTCCTCCTTCTGTCCGGTTGCATCTTTTCTTCTCCTTCTTCTGTTCGATTGCATCTGTACAATTTTTTCTTCAGTTCGAAACTTCAGGATCGTCATTGCTGCTGTTCGAATTTTGCTTCAGTTCGAATTAGGGCTTTATGTATGAATTATTGCTGCTGTTGGAATGTTTTTTCCTAATTAGGGCATCTGTACAAATTTTGTGTTCTTCTCCTCCTTTTGTTCGATTGCATCTATAAAAAAAAAAATTCCTATGAATTATTGCTTCAGTTCGATTTCTGTATGAATTATTGCTGCTGTTGGAATTTACACCAATTTCTCTTGAATTAGGACTGTATTCGAATTAGGGTTCAAAGATTAGGGATTCCCTAATTTCGTACATTTTTATTTTTATTTTTAATTCTGATATCTATATACCCTTACCAAACAGCAGATATAAGATATAGATATCAATCTCATACCCATACCGAATACCGATAGCCTGATATCTATATCTCATACCCATAGCCTATATCCTATATCTATATACCCTTTCCAAACGGGCCCTAAGTTGATTTGAATAAAAAATTGGGAATTTCATAATTTTGATGCTTAAAGTTGATGGATTTTGTGTGAATTTGATTCATTAATTTGTCAAAAGTTTAAGTTTTATGAAAACTTATCATCTTAATCCTACAATTGTCAAAGTTTTTAATTGTTAAAAAAATTTGAGTGGGAGTGGATGGGGGCGGAATTAGGGTTATGGAAGATATTTATGATTTTAGTGTAAAATCTTAAATTACCTTAATTAGATATAATAGATATCTTATCCCTAATGAAATATTCTATCCAATTATACAAGGTAATAGTTACCATAAATTTATTCCATATATATGATTGCTAATTTTGAATTAAATATCAAGAATATTAAATTAGTTATTTTATTAGATAATTTAATTGATTTGAGTTAAATAGTATATTAATATGATTAATATTCTATTTCTTGTTTATATTAATTTGATTAATATTTTGATGTTATATTAATTGTGATTAATATTTTTAATATATGATATTATTGCATGAGGTGACTAGTATGGCCCATAAATACGATCTGCGTATCGTTATGTTTTTTTGTACACGATCTGCGTATCGTTATGTATTTTTGTAATTTATTTTCAGTAATTAGATTATTAGAAAATATTGTAATTAATACAAGAAGACATAAGAAGTTCAAAGATGGAGATCCATGAAGGGCGGGTGGGTGGAGACCCATGAAGATTAGATCTTTATTTTATGCATCGTAGGGGCCATACTAGGATCACAATTTCATTGCATTTTGAATGCCTTATTTTAAGTTTTATGTTGTTTTTATTTATGACATTTTTTCACTTATAAATAAAGACAAATAAAAGACTTAAGTTCCTAAGGTAAATTGGGGCAATGCCTTTTCATATCATAACCCATTAAGTTTTGGATTTTTGGTTGGATGGGCTTCACAAAAGTGAGGGTGTCTTTCCATAATCTTGGGCTAATGAGGGTGAATCTATACGGGGGTTCATAAACCTTGATATGGTTGTACCTAACGAGAGACCAAAAGGCAAAGTTTTGGATCTTGAGGCATAGGATGATTTTACATTGGATGTGGATCATCAACCAAGAATTATAAGGAGTTATAATTAGTAATTGTTACTTACCTTGAGCATACAAGACTCAAGGCAGTGCAAAAGTACGTTGGGTCTTGTGTGTAATGGGATCTTGGAATCATTTTATTCACCAGGAACAATAACAATTTGAATAAAATGCGCATTTACTTATTTTAAAGGTGTTTAATCCTAAGTAATTTGCATTTCGAACATAAACTGATTTGTATGTCATTTCCTTTTTATATAGGCATTATGTCGAACGATAACTTGAATTTCACCCCGCGCTCAATAGTTGAGAAAAACAAATTGAATGGAACGAACTTTCTTGATTGGGAAAGGAATTTGAGAATTGTTCTCAGGTCTGAAGGGCGTGAGGACGTCCTAACAAACCCTATCCCTACTATTACCGATGCCTCATCGGATGAGGAGATAGTTAGAGAAATGGAGTTAAGGAGTGATTCTTTACCTGTCACTTGTTTGATGCTAGCAAGCATGGAACCTGACCTTCAAAAGAGGTTTGAATACCAGGATGCCTACTCTATCATCACCGACCTGAAAATGTTGTTTCAGGCATAGGTAAGGATTGAACGATATGAAACTCATAAAGCTATACTGGATAGCAAGCTTGTGAAAGGAAAGCCAGTAGGTCCCCATGTGTTTAACATGATCGGTCTTTTTAGCCGTATGGAGACACTGGGCACCCCATATGACCAAGAGTTGGCCACATATATCGTCTTGCACTCCTTACATGATGGCTTTGCCTCATTCAGGATGAACTACCATATGCATGGTATTAAGAAAAACCTGAACGAACTCCATGGTATGCTCAAAGTTGTTGAGCAGAATACTCCCACTGACAACAAGAAGGAAGTTCTTAACGTCAACAGAGGGAAAGGGTTCAAGAAGGTAGCCAAGAACAAGAACAATACCCAAGGCAAGGGCAAGGAAGTTGCAAAACCTAAGGGTGGTGAGAAGCCAAGGGTGGCTGCAGACCATGATCGTTTCCACTGTAAGGCTAAGGGACACTGGAAAAGAAACTGTCCCAAGTACCTAGAAGACAAGAAGAATGGGACTTTGAGTTCCAACACTTCAGGTATTTATGTTATTGAATTACTGTCAACCAATGTCCTCACATTAGATAATGGTCCTACTTGGGTATTAGATATTGCATGTGGTGATCACATTATTTCAAATGTGCAGGGACAAAGAAATAGGAGACAAGTGAAGAAAGGGGAGATAGAGCTACGCGTTGAAATGGAGCAAGCGTTGCTGCACTTGTCGTAGGAGATTTTAGTTTATCTTTTCCTTCTGGTTTAATCTTAGAACTAAATAATTGTTATTTTGTTCCTAGCATTACAAAGAACCTTGTTTCGGCGGCAGTAATTTATTCTGAAGGTTTTAATTTTGGCACTACAGATGAAGGTATAATTATTCACAAGAATGATATCTTCTATGCTCGTGCTCAAGATATTAATGGAATATTTGTATTCGATCTTACAACAGAATCATATAACATAAATACAAAAAGGCAAAAATCAAGTAAGTTGAGTGAAGCCTACCTATGGCACTGTCGTTTGGGTCACATCAGTTTAGATCGCATGAAGAAGCTCCATAAAGATGGACTTCTAAAAGACGTGGATTGTGAATCCATTGATACATGTCAGTCATGTTTGATGGGCAAGATGACAAGGTCACCTTTCAAAGGAACAAATGAAAGGGCTAATGAGCTATTGGGCATTATACATACTGATGTATGTGGGCCAATGAGTACAGAAGCTAGAGGTGGTTATAAATACTTCATCACATTTACTGATGACATTAGTAGATATGAATATATTTACCATTTTACCTTATGTCGCATAAATCGGAATCCTTTGAAAAGTTCAAGGAATATCAAAATGAGGTAGAGACTCAAACTGGCAAGAAAATAAAAGCATTTCGACCAGATCGTGGTGGTGAGTACTTGAGCCATGAATTTGATCATCATTTGAAAAATTGTGGGATAGTAACACAATTGTCTACTCCAGGAACACCACACCTTAACGGTGTATCTGAAAGGAGAAACATGACCCTATTAGACAAGGTCCGATCTATGATAAGTTTTGCTGACCTTCCGGTATCCTTCTGGGGATATGCCCTCACAACTGCCGTACTTACACTAAACAGGACTCCGTCTAGAGCTGTAGACAAAACTCCATATGAGATATGGACTGGAAAGGTTCCAAAATTGTCTTTTATGAAGATATGGGGATGTGAAGCTTATGTCAAACGTTTACAAACGGATAAGCTTGCCCCTAAATCAGATAAATGCTATTTTATAGGGTATCCAAAATGTAGTTTTGGATATTAGTTCTATAATCCCGCTGAACAAAAGGTGTTTGTTGCAAGGGATAGTGTCTTTTTGGAAAGAGAGTTCATTTCCAATAAGTCAAGTGGGAGAAATATTCATCTTGAAATAGTTCATGATGAAGAGCAACAAACTCAACAACGAGATGACATAGATGATGTCGAGGACGAGTTGATGGTTTTGGAAGGCCAAGGGCCTCAAATCATCCAAGAACCGGAACAAGAGGATCCACAAATAGTTTTGGAAACTGTTCCAGCTCCAGTTGTTGAACCAGTTGAACCCACTCGTAGATCAGATAGGCCAAGGGTACAACCAAGACGTTATGATGATTTCATCTTGAATTTAACCTTGATGTTCTTCTGCTAGAACATGATGAGCCTAATACCTATAAGCAAGCAACGACAGGTCCAGACTCCAAGAAATGGCTTGAGGCCATGAGATCCGAAATGGATTCGATGTTTGAAAATCAAGTATGGGACTTGATAGATTTGCTAGATGGGGTAAAACCCATAGGGAGCAAATGGGTTTTCAAACTTAAGACAGATAAGGATGGAAAGGTATATGTATACAAGGCAAGATTAGTTGCCAAAGGCTTTAAACAGATTCATGGTATAGACTATGATAAGACCTTTTCACCAGTTGTCATGATAAGATCCATTAGGATAATCCTTGCTATTGCCGCCTATTATGATTATGAGATTTGGCAAATGGATGTCAAAACCGCTTTCTTGAATGGATTCTTGGAAGAGGATGTGTACATGACACAACCCGAGGGTTTTGAAGATCCAAGTGATGCTAGGAAGGTATGCAAGCTTAAGAGGTCTATATATATGGACTTAAGCAAGCATCTAGGAGTTGGAACTTTTGGTTTGATGAAAAGATCAAAGAGTTTGATTTCGTCAAATGCGAAGAGGACCCTTGTGTATACAAGAAGTTTAGTGCGAGTAAAGTGGTCTTCCTAGTTTTGTATGTGGATGACATACTACTTATTGGGAATGACATTCCGATGCTAGAGTCCGTTAAGGAATGACTGAAGAAATGTTTCTCAATGAAAGACTTTGGGGAGGCAGTGTACATATTTTGAGTAAAGATCTATAGAGATAGATCTGAGAGATTGCTTAGATTGAATCAAGGAACTTATATATAGATACGATTCTTAACATATTTAATATGCAAGATTCCAAGAAAGGGTTTTACCTATGCCATGGTGTGTACACGACCTGATGTTGCATTTGCTATGAGCAGGTGTAGCAAATACCAATTGATTCCATGAGAGGCACACTAGTGTGCAACTAAGAACATCCTGAAGTTCTTGAGAAGAACCAATAATGATTTCTTAAGGGTGATGACAAGTTGATCGTATATTTTATGAGGATGTTTCACCTTATTTGACATTAAGATGTGTAAGGTGCATACATATGACAATATTGCAAATCCATTGACGAAGCTTATGCCTAGCCCAAGCATGATGGTCACACTAGGGCTAAGGGTCTCAAACACATTGGAGAATGGCTTTGAGATTGCTTTCTATTACATTTTATGTTTAGAGTGTTAGACACTAAGTTTATGTTCGACTGGATGATTTTATGATATATGATATTTCATCTTTATTTATATATTGTGTTGAACGATAATAAATAAAATGTCCAAATAATTCGTAGTTCGCAAATGGGCTTATCTTAAGTGTTCTGGTAAATGAAACCCCATTAAGTGAAATGCAGTTATGAATTATCACAAGTCCGTAGTCTGAAATCATCAAATTGGACATAGGTGATTTTATTAAATGACTATATTGTAAGTTGACTGATAACGCCAGGTTTCATGGGCTATAGGGACATGGAGATGTCTAGTCAATTACATATATATGTATGGATGATACATATAGGACAGACCCATCTTAAGACTCTACAAAAGGGATTGCGGAGTTTTAAGTTAAACCATGATTAGTAGATTCCTCATACATGAGTGTGTTATGGTCTCTCTTGATGATTTATATTTCTTTGACACGGCTAAACGCTTTTCGTAACAGGGAGTTATAAAGGTCGTAGTTGGGATTGCCAAAACTTGAGTGGGAGCCATAGTCATACAAGACTGTAGATGTCCTCCTTCTTCATGCATACTGTGATGCATTGAAAAGGAATGGTGTCTAGGCCACTTGAAGAGCAAGAACTGAAAATGCATGGCCATGCTCGGATGGATTATTTGTAATCATCCATTTAATTGACAGTTCGAACTCGGAGTTCAAGGAATATATTTGATAATAGATATGAATGTCACCATATCATCAAATATGACATTAATAGACACGGGTATCTTAAATTGCACACTTGTTTAAGGACAAGTGGGAGATTGAAGGAATTGTGTCCTTTAATTTAATGTGCAATGACTAATTATGGAATAGGAAAATTGATAGAGATATTTAATCCGATTATTTTATGAGTCGTAATGCTTTGCTAGAAGCCAACTACGATTAATGGGCTTAAACGGGTTAAACCCATGGCTATTATAAATGGGTCCTATGCGGTCACACGCTTAGAGTTGACGGGCTTGATCAAAAGATAGATGATTTTATTATTAGTGTATATTAGATATATATTAATAATAATGGGATAAGATTTATTTGTGAAATAAATAATTAATCAAGTAAGGTATAAATATAAGCTTATAAAGATGGGCTTATGAAGACTTGATCTAATTAACAAATTCCAAAAAGTAACGTGAGTTTTGGCCGCTTCCCATCCCAGGCGTGAGGACGGAATTCTCACCATCATCAATCAAGAGCAATTTGATTGTTCACCTTTCGATCTTCGTCCTAGCAGTCGAAGGCAAAGGAGATCTAAATCGGGCTCTTGTGGACCAAGTAGAGGAGCAACGCGTGGGGCTCTAGTTCTCTTCCGAATCCTCCCCGTTCAGATCCGGTTCACGCATCAAGAGGTATCTCCTATGAACAATGATTTGATCTATCGATTTTATGCATGAAGATCTTGTGATTAGATGATAGAAAATAGTTTCTAAAACTTCCGCTGCGCATCTAATTTCCATCACACACACACACACACACACACACACACACACACACACACACACACACACACACACACACACACACACACACACACACATGTTGGTTGCATGAAGTCTGGTCCTGTTCCCGCTCAAAATGAAAAAGCGCTCCTTCATTCTCCCTTTTAGTATCAGTTATGGTTAAATATCGGTGGAAAAAATTCTTATTGAATAACTGTTTTTTGTGGAATAGGGGAGCTGGAAATTTGCACACATATATATATTGGTTGGATGAAGTCTGGTCCTGTTCCCGCTCAAAATGAAAAAGCGCTCCTTCATTCTCCCTTTTAGTATCAGTTATGGTTAAATATCGGTGGAAAAAATTCTTATTGAATAACTGTTTTTTGTGGAATAGGGGAGCTGGAAATTTGGTGAGGCTGGAAACAGGTACTTCTGTCATGCTACGAGACGACTCTATACCATCTGTATCCAAGTTAGGAGATCTAGCTGCATACATATTTTCAAACAAGTAATGCTCCATCTGTATCCAAGTTATCTGTCACTACAAAAAAAAATCAAATTTGCCACGCTACCTAGCTTCGGTAGGGGTTTTCCGTGGCAATTGATACCTTTTATCACCGATGGTAGCTTCGACAAGGGTTACCGTCGCTAATGTTGTCTTTTTTTGTCACGGTAACAGGGTTCCCGTTGCTAACCCACATAGGCTTTTCTTTAAAAAAAATGGAAAAAAATAAAAATTAGTATACCTACCAGCTGGCTACCACCCATCTCACTCTGCTCATTTTCAGATCTGAAAACCCCTAACCTACCCTCCGACCTCCTCTACTTTCAGATATGAAAACCCTAACCTCACTCACCACCCTCGCCGCCATCTCCCGTTCACACCTCAGGTAAAGCTTGAAGCGCCCTTACCTCACTCACCACCACCGTCTTGCTCACAACCACCGCCTCGCCGCTACCAACGCCCTGCTTTCAGATCTGAAAGCTTGAAAACCCCTAACCTTACTGACCACCACCGCCTCGCCCGCGGGGGAGGATTAGCGGGACTATGGGAACTCCGGGGAGGCGTGAGACAGGCGAAGGGAAGAGAAGGTCGTCTGAGATTGGGAGCTCGAATTTGGGCTCTTCAATGGCAGAAAGAGAGAGAGAGAGCGAGAGCGAACAGTAGAGGGAGAACGAGTGTGGGGAAGGAGATTTGTAGCCGGGTGTGCGGTAACTCTCACGGTTTGATCCGCAAGTATGGGCTCATGTGCTGCAGGCAGTGCTTCAGCGGTAACGCCAAGGAGATCGGCTTCATCAAGGTGCCATTTTTTTCCATCCCTCTTCCATTTAAACTTCCAATCGAAGATCTTCATTCGTATATGTAGTTTTATTTGAAATCTTTATATTAAGCTTTTTAGTGATTGTATTTTTGTTCTTTAATGGTTGCGAACATCTTAGTTATAGGTCTTAATTGGAACCTTAATTTCCCATAGACATTGCAATCAAATGCAATTTGAGATTTCTTGTTATAGTTCATTGATGTTATACCCAAAACCTCATTGATTTCCACATTTATCCATTTTATGTAAATTTTTTGAGCATGAAACACATTGTTCAACCAGTGATGATGAGTAGGACTAGAATTTAGTATGTTGATTTATTTCCCAAATTCATCCTATTGTGGTTTCCTTGTAATGGGGGTGGTTTATTAAGTTAATCTAGTAATGTTTTATGGATTGGGAGAGGTGGAGTTGTAAATTGACTCTTTCCCATCATTTTCTTATTTTTAGAAATGGAAATTGATGACAGATAAGTGAGACTCAAACTTAAAAGGTAACGAGGTTACTTTTCCATGGTTGCATTTCCAAATTAGTGAGAATAAAAACAACTCTTATCCATAAAGTTAATTTGAGCTTGTAGTAAATTAGTGGTTGCATTTCCATGGTTTCTATAATTGATTAATATTAAATATATTTCACCAGCTCGTGTATTTGAATGTGTAGCAATTTTTTAAGTTAAAAATAAGTGATGTCTGTTACCAGCTATGGGTAATGTAGAATTATCCCCTTTTCTTTCATTCCAGATTTTGGCTACTTGGTTATTAGGATTGTCTAAATCACTATTCTTTGGGTTATCTGGAATTTTCGCTACCCTTTCTTTCTTTGTTGAGTTCAAAACTAGAAGTAGTTCCTAGGTGTTGCCTTTATTTATTTCTCGATGTAGACGCATCTTCAACTTGAATACATCATCCATTTGTCTTTCTATTCAATGCTCTATCTAACACACTTTAGGGCTTGTTTATTTTTAAAGAAGAGAATGGAAAGGAACGGAATTAAAATTTATACATTTGTAGTTTACACTAGCTATCTCCAAAAATAAAATATTGATAACATGTTGCCTTAAGCGCTATTTGCTCAGAAAAAAATCTGCAGACTTGTTTTATTTTCCCTATGACAAGAATTTCCATTATGGTGGCTTCTCTTTGTAGTTTAGATTTTTATTAAAGTTTTCTAGCTTGTCCTGGATTTTTATTTATAATAGGATTATGGTTTTGGTGTTTTGCTAAGCATGTACACCATGGATGACAAATTTGTGGATTTTTCACGTCACGAGGCAACACAATGAGGAAGGCTCATTGGTGTGCCTGTGGTTGAGGTGGGTATTTTATGATATATGTTTCACTGCTGCTGCGAGAACAACTGACTCATTATTTAATGTTTTTAGGCTCCATCTGAAACAGAGGCTCAGTGTGCTGAACTTTGCAAGTTGGGAAAGGTAAGTGATGATGTGAGCATATAAACTTAAGTGATATAATCTTTTTTTTTTTTTTTTGTGATTCTATAGGTTATAGGTGACCCTAATTCATTACAAGGAATGTTTATGGTATAATAAAAGTGGTTGATTCTGGGTACAAGAAAATGCAAAATGTGGTGTGCTGGATCTATATCCTTCTCACTGCGGTAAGCATTTCTTCGTTTAACGTGTTGTTTCCAGAGTCTTGCTATGCAAATTAAGTCATGGAAACTGGAACTGGTTTACTTGTTTAAGGGCTTCTTGTTATTGGTGAAAACACTTAAATGATATTTTATATATGCATGTTAGAAGAAAGTTTATGCTTGTTGAGCAGTTTCCAGAAGTGTTAGTTTGCTAATATGTAGTGTTTCTTTCCTTTCCTTGCATCTTTCTTTACTAAACAATTCTTGTAAGAACATGCACCATAGAAAATGGGCTGAAAAGCAGAGAAGGATGCCTAAGCATAAAGAAAATGGCATCTAGACATTTTAACCGTTGTTGAATTTATTACTTTCAAACAGATTTTTCAAGTCTGGACTTTCGTATGGTGTATGATTTTTATGTTCTCCTCCTGGTTCAGAGTCCTGTATGACTTTATAGGAGAGGAGCATCTAATTGGCGCACAAGATCTGCTGCACTAACATACCTTAAGATATTCATGTATAGGTAATATACTATATGCAGTAGTGCCATGTTGATTGGTCCTTTGGATATAGTGCTTTAAAAACTGCTAACGTGTTAACCTTTATGCAGGCATACATTTATCTTTTCTTTTGAGGAGAAAAAACAGATTTGGACCAATATTGAGAGATTACTGACAGATAGTCAGATAGAGGTATTCTCACTCCCTCTACCTCTTCTCGTATCCCTCTCCCATCCTCTCCTTTTTTTGGACCCTGACGACTTCTCTTAAATTTTGGTTGGCATGAAACTTGCATTTTATTGAGTGCTTTTGGTTAAAATACATTTCTTGTCATCAACAAATGTACCATTTTTTTGATATAGATTTTCAAAAACAAGATGCAAATACATTATCAGCCATTTGACCATTTTTTAAATGATGTCTATGTATTTCTTTAGTAAATTTGTGTTGATTTTCTTGGATTGGCTGCTCTTGGAAGACTGTCCTTGGGAAACTGAGACTGAGTCTTGAAGTCAATTTTATGTTGATATAAAGACAAGTTCAGTTATCATATGGTATATGATGTGAGTTTCCTTAAGGTATGGTGCATTGGTGCTTTATCATATAGAGATGTGGATGAAGTTCTTTTTACCTCTGGTGTCTTTATGTTTCATCATGCTGCTGA
This sequence comes from Persicaria tinctoria, assembly GCA_037127255.1. NCBI lineage: Eukaryota > Viridiplantae > Streptophyta > Magnoliopsida > Caryophyllales > Polygonaceae > Persicaria > Persicaria tinctoria. The sequence continues at coordinate 39,419,443 of JBANSL010000001.1, read as the reverse complement.
ACAGAGATGGGTTATTGGGGGGGGGGGGGGGGTGATTAGAAATTAGGGTGTAAAATATATATTTTCAGCTCTTTGCTTATGTGCAAATATTGTGCATGTTTTCTGGATTTTGTTAATTTTGAAATATGTACTGCTTTATCAGGTAAGAGAGCATGCTGCAGGAGTTTTGGCTGGCCTGATGAATGATGGTGAAGATAATCTGGCAACTGAATTTGGTAAAAGAACATTCAAGGCAAGCCTTTTGATGTAAATTATGTAGTTTTAGACAATTTTTTGGGTTAAAATATAGTTTTGGACATTTTATTGTATATGTAAATTTTATAATTATGTATATAAATTTTGTAGTTTTTTACATGTAAATTTTATATAATTAATGAAAATTTATTATATGTAAATTGTGTATTTTTTTTATTTAAAATATTGGACTTTTTAGCCCGGGTATGAAGAAACTGGGCTAAAAAGCATTAGCTATGACAGCTTGCCGTAGCAAATATGTAGTGTCTTTTATAGGGTCGCTTAGCTGTAGCTTAGCCGTCGCTAATTTTTTTTGCTACGGCTATTTGCCGAAGCTACCAAATTTTGCCGCCCCAAAATTCGCGACCCCTCCATTTGCCGTAGCTAAGCAGAAGCTAAAGCCCTCTGCCACCCCTTGAACCCCTTTTGCCACGGCTTTTTGCCGAAGCGATTTTTTTTTAGTGTCTTCTTGATGTCAAAACAAGTAAAGTTGGAAACAAGTCCTTGATCTGTTCCCCCAACAACAACATTCTAATTAACCCTTACTTATGCCATGGATATGAAGTTGAATTAGGTTTTGTGGACTTTTGTTTGTACATGAGTTAGATTCACTTTCTGTACTGCTTATCTAACACTCCCTGCTTTGAATAGGCCAATGTTTATCACACACTAAAACTGATGGCCAAGAATTGACTATAACAATATACAAGACTTATGTTCTTGATATGTTCTTCTCAGTGTTTTTTGAGTGTGTGTAACTGGAGATGAAGATGGGAGCTCAAGTGAATCTGAATTCATAGAGAAAGGAGCGACCTAGGAGGACAAGAAAGTTGCCAGGAAGGAGAACAGGAAAATGACCTTTTATTTTTCCATTTTTCTACTACGTCTATGACATGTGCATCTAGATTATTTTTATAGATTAACTATAGGGCTATTTGCACAAATATACACTTTTTTGCCGGGTTTGCACAAATACCACTTATTTAGAAAATTTGCAAAAATACCATATGTGGTATTAGTGCAAATAAGATGGGGAAATTGCTTAGCCGGTTGCAGGTTGTCCCAAGGGGATGGGAGAGAGAGAGAGAGAGAGAGAGAGAGAGAGAGAGAGAGAGAGAGAGAGAGAGAGAGAGAGAGAGAGAGAGAGAGAGAGAGAGAGATGGGACATCGGATTAGGTGGGGGATTTTGGCGCCAAAATTGGAGAGAGAGGAGGTGAGGTGATGGGAAAGGCTTTCCCTCCATTTTTAAAGTCTAATAAGAGAGGAGGAGAGAGGCCATCATTTTCGGTGTTCCCGTGGAAAAGAGAGCTGGAGAAGAAGACCACCATTGGAGAAGAACCCATCCGCATTAAGGGCCAGTTGGTGAGCACGTGTCGGGCTCTTTATTCGTTCGTGTCAGTGTTCGTAAACTTCCGTGTCACAGAGATATATGAGAAACCCTAATTCTCAGTTGCAATGGGTAGGCTTCTCTTTTATTTCTCCTCATGTTTCGTAAAGAGTAGATACCCATTAACAATGGTGCTGATCCGATTTTTCAATTGCAAGGCAACACGCCAAAGTTTGTGTCACTCTCAACTTCAACGGGTGTTGGTTGTTCGATGGTGCGGAGTGGGTGTATTATGGTGAAATAGAGCGGAAGAATATGATAATTGAAGAGTGCATCGACTTCGCCTCTCTGACTCAACTGTTGAAGGTCAAGGTCAGCCATGATTGTTCATGTGAAGATTGACGGTTGTCTTACATGCCAAAGGGGGAAGAAGCGGGTCATCCGATAACGATCGGTGATGGCGACGACCTTGAGGCCTTTAAGTTTCTCAACTCGATGTCTGGGGATCATCCATGGCCCATGACGATATATGTTGGTCCAGTGGTGAAAGAGAGCCTTCAAGTACCACAACCCGGCGTCGGGGAAGAATGCTTGAGTGGGCCTCGTAACTCTCAAAAGGTGGACGAGCTGGAGGCAGAAGGTAAGCCACAACCAAACCCTATGGTTGTAGATGTGGGGTTATATGGTGGAGGAGGGGTTAGCTAGTCAATAGGGATGAGCAACGATATAAGGGTGAAAAACAATGTGGAAACGGGGTTGGGAAGGGGTGACAAAGATATATGTGAGGGTGACAAAGGTAAGGGTCCGTCAGTGATCCTCTTGGCTGAGGTCATAGGGAAGAGGCAGGATGATGTTACTGAAATGGGTTTTGGAACTTGTGACAGACGTATTTTTGAATGTGACAAGGGTAAATGTCCAGAGTCGAACCACATGGATGAGGTGATAGGGAAGAGACAGGAGGACGCTACTGAGAGCGGGTTTGGAACTGGTGAAAAGCTTAAGAGTGTAGGTGACAAGGGTATAGGTCCGGAAATGATCCAGTTGGGTGGGGTGATAGGGAAGAGCCAAGAGCACGCAGGTGACAAAGGGTCTGGAACTGGTGACATGGATATTCTTGAGGGTGACAAGTGTGTAGGTCTAGATGTTATCCACTTGGGTGACACAGACTCCTCTCCAAATGACACGGAAAAATGTGGAGGTGACAAGTATAAGGGGGTGGATCTCATAGCCATTAGCAGTGAGGAGGAGGAGGAGGAGGAGGACTTCGATTCCGGAGTGAAGAGGGAAGAAGATTGTTCATATTATTATGAATGGGAGGATTATGAGGAAGACCGGGGTATGAGGGTGTCGTCGGATGAGGACGAAGTTGAGGAGGAGGTGATTAGGGAACTTGAAGATCGGGTTCCTAGGTCCAGCACATCCCCACCGTCGATGGAGAACGTAGAAGCTATGTTGGACAAAGCAACACCTCGGACCCAGGAACCACGACGGAATCTGACAGAAATTTCGGAGGGACAAATGTTCGCCTCGAAGGTAGAATTGCAGACTTGCCTGAAGTGGATTGCAGTGTAGAAGTGCTTCGAGTTTGTAGTGAAGAGGCCGTGTAACAAAACCTATTTAGTTGGTTGTTTGGACAACAAGTGCACGTGGATGTTAAGGGCGTCGACTTACCGTCGCACGACTATCTGGTCCATCCGACAGTATGTCCAGGAGCATACATGTGACCTGAGCATGATGCACAACCATAGCCGACATGCTACGTCGAACATGATTGGACGTAACCTCGTGACCACGTAACATTATTCCCCATGTCACGTGACGTAACTCACCATGACACCATTATATGCAGGTTCACCGGGACTCGAAAGGACCTCGTTTCCGAGCAAGTCCAGAAAATGACGAAGTCCGAGTATGGAGTGTCCTGTAGCTACTGGAAGGCACGAACGGCACGACTGACAGCGAGGGAGGTGAATCATGGGACCGACGAAGACAGCTACTGAGATATTATTCCATACTTTCACATGTTGGAGCAGACTAACCCCGGGACATATACTAAGTTAGAGCTGGACGCATCCCAAAGATTCAAGTACGCCTTTATTAGCTTCGGGTTATGGCGCAAGGCGATTCCCTACCTTTGAAAGGTAATACCCTATGTCGGTACTATAATATTGCATGTCACCTAACATACATAACCATGTCACCTAACCAACTGATGTCGATATCCATGTCCAGGTGATTTCAGTTGATGGGAGTTTCCTGAAAGGGAAGTTCAGGGGCACGCTTCTATTTGCCACAGCCCAAGATGCAGACCACAGTGTATACCCGATCGCTTTTGCGATTGTCGATGGTGAAAATCACGGGTCATGGGGCTTCTTCTTCAAGAACATGCTACATGTCGTCGAGGATACACCGGACTTAATGTTTGTCTCTGATCGGCATCTTAGTATCGTCAAAGGTTTGAGGGACAACTATGTGTTTGCCAAGCAAGGGGCCTGCCAATGGCATCTATTTCAGAATGCCAGGGTTAAGTACAGGGGGGTGACGGGCCTGCACACATTGTACTTAAAGGTGGCGAACGCGTACACGAGGGCAGAGTTCGAGAAGCACTTTGCTGATTTTTACGCTCAAGCACCCGCTGCGGGCCAATACCTAAGAGAGGCTGGATTCCAGGCCCGGGCATACTTCTTGGGGATGCGCTACAACATATAGACGACGAAAAACTACGAGTGTCTGAATTCGGTGTTCAAGGAGCCCCGCGACCTACCCTTCACAGCCCTGATTGATGTTGTCATCGAAACAATATCCAAGTGGTTTTACGATCGACGGGAAAAAAGCACCAAATCGGCGTCGACGGTCAGCGATTACGTTCAAGGTGAGCTGCAAACGAGCTATTCGTTGGCAACATTCTTGGATGATAGAGCCCTCAGCGCACACGAGTACACTGTCCGCAGAGGGTCCGCCACCTGGGTTGTGAACCTGTGTGCCCGGACCTGCACATGCAAGCGGTTCGACATTGACCAGTTTCCGTGCCAGCACGCCATAGCAGCTGCAAGGTTTCGAGGTAGCAATTTCTTCTCTCTCGTGAATGACTTCTACAAAGTCGCAGCATGGAAGGCGTGTTACGAGAATGTGCTATATCCGGTTCCTCCAAGAGAAGAGTGGCGAATCCCCCCAGCCATGTCCAGCGCGGTGTGTCTCCCCCCGGACGTGAAGCGACACCCTGGTCGCCCTAAGACTTGTCGATACCCATCTCGGGGAGAATTTAGCCATTCCAAGCGCCGTCGTTCGTAGATCTGTTCCTCCATTGGTGGTCCAACGCCTTACCTCAGCAGCTAGGTAGTCTTTTGCAATTGCCGTATCGGGTCATTGGTTGGACCATTCTCCGTCTATGTTATTTTTTGAACGGGCTACGTATTTGGTAGTGTAATTTGGCTGTTTGTGCATATGACAAACTGTAAGTAGGCTGTTGTACTTTTGGGAAGGGTTTCCACACTATAGTTAAGTGGTGAAGAACTTTGTAGTACTTTTGGGGATGGTTTCAGAAAAAAACCCTGTCACCGTATTTGTATTCCCGTGTCAGGTAGAAGGGGTTATCATGTCACAGCTTTCAATTTCATGGTAGACATTTCGGTGGTTGAAGCTATGATAATGAATTCAACAATGCATTGGCACTTATTTGACAACATGTTTACATTTCTGAGTGGTTGTGGTAGTGGTGTTAGGAATTCACCCTTGTGAACATATTGAAATCACCTTCATGACAATGTTGAAGGGGTTATTATGTAAGGTGACACGGGATTGTAAGTTGGGTGACACGGGTGAATTCCTGACAACTTATAACCAAAGTTTCGACAATAATAACTTAGTCAACCAGTGGTCAAAGATAGACCAACTTTTGGCCAAACTTGCATAAATAGCACAATGGGGGATAATTTGGAAAAATTGACCCTCTCCCATTTTTGTCGAAAAAGTTGCCCGTAACTCAAAACAAAAAGAAAACAACAAAGAATAAGTTGACACGCGTCCCGGATATCACCCCACAGTCTGTTTCTGTATTTATCGGGACTCCATCTCTAAATTTCCATAACTCAAAACTGTTCGAAAGGGGGAGGAAGAAGAGACGCCGGCAACGAGGAACAACGGGTCGAAGAAGAGACTGCCGGGGACTGTCGGATAAGAGAAGAACGCCGCCAGGAAACTCAGAAGGTACGCCCCCTATCTCTGTTGTCCGTTATCTTCGAATCTGGGGTTCGGGGTGGGTGGATGGAACAACCTACTATGGTGGTAAGGGATTGAATGTTAAGGAGCGCGGTTTTGTCGATTGTGGAGGTGGTTGTGAATGAAGTACAAGGAGACGGGTTTTGGGGATTGGAAAACCCGCGGTTAGGGTTTAGTCAGCCCGAAGAGGATGGCTACGGTGGGGATCGAAATAGGGAATGTGGTAGATTAGGGGTTTGATTGGGAATGGGGACGATTCGGGGTTCCATTAATTTGAAATTCAGATTTGGGGAGTTGATGTGGAATGTATGTCGTCATTGGTTTAGGAACGTTCTGACATTTGTGACATGGGTTTCCAAATTGAGTGGCATGGGTTTACAAAGCTAGTGACATTGACTATAAAATTTCTCGATAACTTATTGTTGCTCTTAAACTGCAGGAAACAAATGGCTCGGACAAAATTTACACAGCCACAGAATCAGCGCTTTCGGGCACGGGTAAACGAAGGGTTGAGGATGGCGATGCTTGCCAACATCGCCAACTACGTCGAGGAGACGGACGGCGCTAGGGATATCGTGGTGAAGACACTCGAGAAGATTATGGATATCTTGGAGAAGATGGATGATAGGGTACTTCAGTCTTTCGCATTATTCACTCTCATATTGTTCTTAAGTTCAGTGACTACGGTAAATAGAATAATGACATGGGACATACAGTATGTGACACGGGATATAAAACTGTTGGAGGAGATGGTGGATTTATTGTAACAACTTCTTGTGTGCAGATAAAAGTGTTGGAGGAGAAGGTCCATGAAATGCGGGATGGAAAATTGATTGTAAGAGGCAAGGAACAAAGAGTAAGGGATAGTGAAAAGGAGTTTGTACATGTTGTATCCATCTAAGTTGTAGATCGGTTTTGCGGGTTGTTGATGTTGATGTACCAAAGGGTCTCGTACTGAAGTTGTGGAGCAGCCCCGACAAGTTGCTAAGGTACGCTCCTTGTGGCCATTCATCCGTTATGTTTTCAATAGTGGCATGGGGATGTTAGCTAGGTGACAGGGGTCATTTTGTTATGTGACATGGGAAATGTTTGTTTGAATTCAGAGGTTGTTCGTCGACCAGGAATGTGAGAGCAAGGCGTGGAAGATTATGAAACCGCGGGCCTGTAAAGGGAAGGACTTCGTCGTTCCCGGTGAAGTCGTTGCCATGGGACTAGTTTCTGCGGCCGACTATGAGGTCCTACAGGGGTGGCTCGCAAGGTAACCCATCGTCTCATTTCAGTCTTCATTATACGGCACAGTTACCCTTTCATTGATTCCACTCCATTGTACGGTCCAGTGCCGACGGTGAGACCCTGTCAACGGCTTGCGGAAAGGACCTGTCGAAGGAGTTTTTTACCGCCCTTCAGACGCCCCGCTATTGGATCAACTCAGAGGTATATTGTATTTCTCACATTTTATTATGACTGGCCTTGTATACGCATTTGGGTTGCTGTTGGACTATGTTGTGGGTTGTCATGGGGGTTAACTTGACGCAACACTTCGAGCAGTCATGCTTCCTGCTACGGAAACAAAGCGCGGAGAGGGGTTACGACAATGGGCGTCGAGTCATTGTGTTGGACTCCTACTTCTCCAGCTTTCTGGAGAGGGGGTGGAAGGAGTACAACTCAGACGTCGGGGGGTATGAGGCGAGTGGCATACTCCTCTCATACTTCGACGGGCGGGCCCCGACGCCCATGGCCCGTCCGTGGGCAAGCGGGGACCTCGTCCTCCTAGCCCTCAACCTGAGGCGAAGACATTGGGTTGCCATTGCTCTTGATCTGAATGAGTGACAGTTGAAGTTGTATGACTGCGATGTGCACTGCGTGATAGACGTCGAACTCCCACCCCTGCTGATGCACGTTACCCACCTCCTCCCCATCATCATGGATGCACACGCTGAGTTGAAGGTGAAGTATGCATCGAAGCTGCCAGCCCTGTTTCGCATTATCCGCGACAAGCGCGTTCCGCAAAACAAGCTCAGGTGTGATTGGTGCGACCCCTGTATTTCATTTAACTTGATGATATCTCCACCTCTGTTTTGACAAAATCTCCGTCATTGCAGTGGTGACTGTGGCCCTTACACGATCAGATTCATGGAGCTCTTCATGGAGACTGATCCCCCCTTCGATGGGCTGGACGACACATTTATTGGGCCATACAGACAGATGCTAGCGGTTGCCATCTTCAATGGTCAGCTCGGTGGACGCATAATCTGATCGTCGTTTGGGTGTAGGTATGGAAGTGATATGTTGTCTTTTGTTGTGAACAACGTTGATTTTAGTCTTGTCCTTTGGTTGTTTGGATACATTTACTTTTGAAAACGGGTTACACTCTAGTGGTAAGTGTTAAAGAACATCGCAGTACTTTTGTGGATGGATTCTGCAAAATAGCCCCTGTCACCCTCTTTGTATTACCGTGTCAGGTTGAAGGGGTTATCATGTCACTGGTTTTAATTTCATGTGTATCAATCCGGAGGTGACACTTTCATAACGAAATCACCCATGCACTGGCACTAGTTTCAGGTCATGTTTAAATCTTGTGAGTGTTTGTCCTACTCGTGTATATTTTGTCACCTTATTCTCCTCAGTGACACGAGAATTATGTAAGTTGACACGGGGTTCCAAATGTTCTGACACGGGTGATTACGAAACAACTTATAACCAAAGTCTACAACACATAACCACCGAGTGGAGATACAGAAATCGAAACACTTAGTTTTCGTTCGGCAACACTTGTGGTTGGCTATTCACGCACGATTTTTTATATTGAACAAAACTATATAAAATATAATATTTTGTAAATTTTTTTGTAACAAGTTCGTACTTGCTAATCATAGCTACGAAATTGTATTTAAAAATAAATACAAAACTAGATATTTTATTTTATATTGTTTTATCTCCTCAAATAATCGTGCGTGAATAGTCAAGTGACAAGTTTTTCAGAACGGAGGTAGTACTTCATAGCATCGTACAAAAATACCAACCTTGTGACCATATTGAAATGTATAATTGTGCAAATTTTTTCAGAACGGAGGTAGTACTTCAGAACGGAGGTAGTTTCTCAATTCTACCAAAAACGATATAGTTTCTCAATTCTACCAAAAAAGATATAGTATCTCATTTGATCAATTTTTTTTGAGCTCCCAATTGATCATATTTGGATACAGTAACAATAATATCTTTATATGTTATAATAACACATTAGATATAGTATCAAAATTAACCAAACTTAATAGACCAAACTGAGGCAAATTTTTATTCCACCATATTTCGTGTAATCCCCTGAAGCATACCCTCGACTAACCCACACTCAATTGTGCACGTGCATTCCTCACAAGAAAGAGCATCATCTTTATCTTCAGCAAGGAGATGAAATTTTTTCCAAGGGTTTGATCTTCGACAACTCCGAATCGCTGTTCCATTGGTGATATTTGTACATGTGTTCCGCTTCCAGTTGAAGGAAGATCTTCGAGCAATTACGAGAATATCATAAAATAGATCAGCAACTCTCCGGCGACACGATATTATTTTATAGCCCAACTTATGTTTCACACTATTAAGTAATGCAAAGCCTTTGGGTTTGAGCTCTTCAGATCCGCAACAATACATAGCTATGCCACAAACATAGCTTGCCACGTCGTGTCCCAACTCCGACGCCTTTAGAAGATCTTGAATGCCTCCATCGTGATCGCAATTTGTGAAGAATTTAACCTGCATTTTGAAATGAAGCTATGAGGAACTATGATAAAGCATACACCGAACCAATGATCCAGAATCAACGTCTTACCATTCCTTGCTGAAAGATTGCCTCCGGGTTTCCCGCGTTGACGCGTTGATTTAAAAAGCTTCTGGCATGACTATCGTTTCTCGATGCAACTACAACCGAAATTCCCTAGTCATCCTGGTACTCAATTGCCATCTTCGCAAGCACATAATTGTGTTTTCCAACCAAATCAAAAGTTTTGCAACTGCATCACAATTAAGTGAATCAAATTTTTTTCGAATACATAAATTAACGAAATCAAAAGTGGAGGCAAGACCTTAACCGTAATCTGAAGACATCTTCTAGAGATTGAATTACTAATCGACCGACAATCTCCAATAGGAGATCGAATGGTAGTGTTAGAAGCGTCAATGCCTCTGATTTCCTTGCCCTAACGTTCCCTTCCTTGATCCATTGCAACTATCTTAATTTCGGTTCTAGTTGGTAAGGGAGGATGATGCAATTCAAGGGAATGGGATGATGCAATTCAAGGGAGAATGGGTTGGCTATAACAATGCAATGGAGAACGTAACTGCCACCGGAAGAGGAATAGACGAGACGTGTGCAATGTAATTCAGAGGAAGAGACGTGTGCAAGTGCAATGTACTTGAAACGCAATGGATGTGGATGTGGAAGTGGAAGAGGAAGCGGAAGAGATTTTCAATCGTAATTAACTGCCGTGGTTTTAATCTCAATCTATTAATTAATCTTTTTCTTAAATTATCTAATTATTCAATTTATTGTCGGTTAGAATCTTGATATGTGATATTCTTAACAAAAATATTATATGTATAACGGATTAACCCTATACAACACTTACTAACCATTGTTTAAAAAAAATTACGGATTAAAGTATAAAATTTAACCCTTTATTCAAAAAAATAACGGATTAAGTATTCACGGTTTTGTATCAATTTATTATTTGATAAAATTTTATAACGGATGAAAGTGTAAAATTTAACCCTTTATTCAAAAAAATAACGGATTAAGTATTCAGGGTTTTTTATCAATTTATTATTTGATAAAATTTTATAACGCTTTAAAATAAATTTTATAACGCATATAGAGAGTAAAACATTACCGCATGAAATTAAGTACATAAGTTAAATCCATATATGTATTTTGCATGCATATTGCATGGGAAAGTAGTTAGGGTTTGTAAAATGTTAAAATATTGTGTATTAAATTTTATAACTTTTAAAAATATATTTTACAACCATAAAATCAATTTATGTGAGTGCAATATAGAGAGTAAAAAATTACCGCATACAGAAAGTAAAAAAAGGGATAAAGAAATTGAAACACTTAGTTGTCGTTTGGCAAAAATTGTCGTTGACTATTCAAGCACCCTTATTTATAATTAAAAAATCTATATAAAATATACGTTTTCATAAAAATTTTGTAACAAGTTTGTACTTGATAATAATAGCTACGAAATTGTTTTTACAAATAAATACGAAAGTAGATATTTTCTATAGTTTTTTCTCTAAAAATAAGCGTGCGTGAATAGTCAACTGATAAGTTTTTCGGAACGGAGGTAGTACTTCATAGCAACGTACAAAAATACCAACCTTGTGACCATATTCAAATGTGAATTAGTGCAAATTGACATATATTTAATGTTGAAGGGGTTATTATGTTGGTTGACACGGGATTCGAAATTTGGTGACCATCACCAACCCCCCCCCCCCCCGATGGAGCCCCTCTCTCTTCATAAATACCACTCCATCGGTCCTTTCACTTCCACTCTTTTCTTGCAAGCCACAAAAAAATTCAGGAAGAAGAAGCGACGCCATCGTGTTTGGTTCACCAGTGGTGCTCATCCTCATCCAAAAGCATTCAATTCCAAGTAAGTACAACCCCGATTGCCATATGTGTTGAAAAAAAACTGTTTGTATTTTAGGGTTTTCGTCGATTAGAAGTTTGTGTTGAATGAAATCTGTGTTGTTCCTAGGGTTTTCGACATAGAGTACTAATTGACGACATCCTAAGCTTTCTGATTAGGGGCTACGGTTTATGCATGTGTATGCTGCAGATTTTGGGTGAATATGTCCATGGCTCACTGTTTTATGGTTTGTGCCTTGTGTAGTGAATATGTCCATTTGTCTCTTATCTTGCATGTGCTTAGTACATACTTAAGTTGAGTAGTTTATTGGAGTTCGTATACGTGTTTATTGGTTTACGCTTCATATATGCAATTAGTTTGTGGAATTTGCTGAATTGGGGGTGAGAAAGCAGCCAGTCAAGTATATATACTTGGTGACACGGGATTACAACTTTGGTGACACAAGTGATTTCTAACCACCTATTTGTAATTGGTCTTTGCTTGCACATAATTCTCTCCTTATCAAAATTATAAGGTGCTTACAGTAATTTAGCTTATATAGTACATTGTCCTTTAGTTGTTTGGTGACATATCAATCATCTCCCTCTCCCATTCATATTCTTCATATATATGTACTTGTTAGGCTTGAAAAAGAAATAGAACATTTAGGATCCTTTCTGTGTGAATCTAAAGCATAAATATGATTAAGCCTATGAAATTTGCAACCTTTCTCTTTGTCTGTGAAGGTTCTTAGTAGGATTTTTGTCAAGTATATATAATTGGTGACACGGGATTCAAATTTTGGTGACACGGGATTGCAAAGTTGGTGACACGGGTGATTTCTTCCATTTGTTATATAACTTTGTCAAAACTTTAATTCATTGATATGAGTTTCATATTCACACTTGTATTTACCATTTCCAACTTTGCTTGCACATAGATCTCTCCTTCTCAACATTCTAAGGTCCGGACATTATTTTACCTTATATTTTACATTCTCCTTTACTTGTTTGGTGACATATCATCTCACTCTCCCATTCATCTTTTTCACATATATGTACTTGTCTCCAATATAAAACATGCTTACATATTTTTCATATGCACGTATGTTCTTGTGTTTGGTTTTCTTCTACCATCTGACGTTTATTTTCCCTTGTACTGGTAGGAATCTTGTGGCCGTACTCAGACAGCGACATTGACACAGACTCCGACAACGATCGGAGCTACCAGAGTGGTGACGACCGGAGGTACTTCTGGCTGCGTTCAGACTACGACTACGGGAGGCGCCGTCGGGACCGTCGTGATGAGGACGAGGATGATGATCAGTCAGAGAGAAGAGACCCCGACCAGGTGGATGAGGACAACACGCTATGGGACTTGGCCGCCGATGTACGCCCCGACCTTCGCCAGCGAGTTCAGTCGCTGCTCAACCGGGATGCTGCCCGGGAGGGAGTTATGGCCGCACAGCGCACTCAACTTGAGGCCGCCCAGACGCATGTCCAGACAACCACTCTTCAACTGCAGGCCACCCTGTCCACCCTGGAGGCCACAACTACTGAGTTGGAGGTTACCCAGAGCTCGCTGCAGGCCACAATTGAAGAGAACATGGTCCTCGCCAACAAGTTGGTGAGGAGCGAGACTAGCAACAAGCACCTGGCGCAGCGGGTGGCCGAGGTGGGCTCCTTCCTCTATGGGTAGTGGGTCGGGCATGCTAGCGAGCAGCTCCGCACCCGACAACTCACCCGCTGGAACAGGCTGATGGGGTGGATTCTCGTGCTGATGATGGGAGTTATGGTGCGTCTGGTCATCAGGGCTTAGGAGCTTCGAAGCTAGTTCTCTTTGTTTTTTGCCAAAACTTGTGATGTTGTTGTAGTAGTTGCCAAATACTGATGTGATCCCAAACAGATGTGGTTTTTTGGACTCCGCCACAACTCCGTATGTGGTGGATGGCCCCCATTTCTTGCAGTTAGGGGCCTATGTAAGGGTAGTTAGAAACAATGTCTCACCCACGCTCGTGAAGTTGTCGTTTTTTGGAAAGCCGAGTGCGGTTGCACCGTTATGAATGGTGCATGTATGATCGGATATGGTATGTATAGGGCAATGTCCCTCCTATATTATGCATGTCTATTACATTTCCACTTGTTGATGTTATGCATGTGTATTACATTCAATCATCCATGACAAAATGTAAAATTATGTGGCTCCTATGATAGGGCCTTGTAACAATTCGTATATGAACCTATCAACACATAAACAAGGTTAGAAAATTACCCTACTCACCATCAGTGACACGGATAATCACGTCAGGTGACACGGGATTGCTAATTTGGTGACACGGGATATTTCCTTACAACTTATAATATGACTTTCAACCGAGTAAGTTGGTTGCCACATTACATTCAATCATCCATGACAAAATATAAAATTATGTGGTTCCTATGATAGGGCTTTGTAACAATTCGTATATGAACCTATCAACACATAAACAAGGTTAGAAAATCACCCTACTCACCATCAGTGACACGGATAATCACGTCAGGTGACACGGGATTGCTAGTTTGGTAACACGGGATATTTCCTTACAACTTATAATATGGCTTTCAACCGAGTAAGTTGGTTGCCACATTACATTCAATCATCCATGACAAAATGTAAAATTATGTGGTTCCTATGATAGAGCCTTGTAACAATTCGTATATGAACCTATCAACACATAAACAAGGTTAGAAAATCACCCTACTCACCATCAGTGACACGTATAATCACGTCAGGTGACACGGGATTGCTAGTTTGGTGACACGGGATATTTCCTTACAACTTATAATATGGCTTTCAACCGAGTAAGTTGGTTGCCACATTACATTCAATCATCCATGACAAAATGTAAAATTATGTGGTTCCTATGATAGGGCCTTGTAACAATTTGTATATGAACCTATCAACACATAAACAAGGTTAGAAAATTACCCTACTCACCATCAGTGACACGGATAATCACGTCAGGTGACACGGGATTGCTAGTTTGGTGACACGGGATATTTCCTTACAACTTATAATATGGCTTTCAACCGAGTAAGTTGGTTGCCACATTACATTCAATCATCCATGACAAAATGTAAAATTATGTGGTTCCTATGATATGGCCTTGTAACAATTCGTATATGAACCTATCAACACATAAACAAGGTTAGAAAATCACCTTACTCACCATCAGTGACACGGATAATCACGTCAGGTGACACGGGATTGCTAGTTTGGTAACACGGGATATTTCCTTACAACTTATAATATGGCTTTCAACCGAGTAAGTTGGTTGCCACATTACATTCAATCATCCATGACAAAATGTAAAATTATGTGGTTCCTATGATAGAGCCTTGTAACAATTCGTATATGAACCTATCAACACATAAACAAGGTTAGAAAATCACCCTACTCACCATCAGTGACACGTATAATCACGTCAGGTGACACGGGATTGCTAGTTTGGTGACACGGGATATTTCATTACAACTTATAATATGGCTTTCAACCGAGTAAGTTGGTTGCCACATTACATTCAATCATCCATGACAAAATGTAAAATTATGTGGTTCCTATGATAGGGCCTTGTAACAATTTATATATGAACCTATCAACACATAAACAAGGTTAGAAAATCACCCTACTCACCATCAGTGACACGAATAATCACGTCAGGTGACACGGGATTGCAAGTTTGGTGACACGGGATATTTCCTTATAACTTATAATATGGCTTTCAACCGAGTAAGTTGGTTGCCACCATGGTTTTTAGGATCGGGATCCTAATTTGGGATCGAGACAAGGGCGTAGGATCGGATCCTAGGATCGGATCGTAAGATCCTAGACAAAAATTAAAAATAAAATAAATAATAAATTAAAAACAAACTATCCTAAACAAATACTTTAATTTTAAAGTAAAACTAAGTTTTTCCTCCATTAAACAAATTAAGTAACTAAAATAGTCCAATAATAATAAGCATTTAACATTCATAATTTGTCAAAAATAATATCGCAAAAGGTGACAAGCAGACAAGGATAATGTCTTAAAATATGACAAATATTCAAAAGATAAATCACACTTCCAAATATCCAATGTCATCTCTAGTTTCAAATGTTATGATCGCAATTAACCACATCATGAATAATTTCAGACACTCAGACGTGGATTAATATTTGTTGAGTTGAGTGGCGAAACAAAAGAGTTAGGGTTTTAATTCAACGTCTTCACTCTTTTGCCTTCAATTTATAAGGAGATGGGTTGCCCAAAAAATAAAAAGGTACATCGTATCTAGAAGGCCCAATATCCAAACAAAACAAACACAATTACACAAATATGATTTTTGCTAGGATCGGATATTTTTTCTAGGATCGGTAGATCCTAGGTATATCTTACGGATCCTACACGATCTCATAGGATCCTAGGTAGATCCTAGCACAAAGGAGTCTATATGCCCGATCCGGATCAAAACCTTGCCTAGAATCGTAGGATCGTAGGATCGTAAGATCCGGATCGAGATCCTAATAACCATGATTGCCACATTACATTCAATCATCCATGACAAAATGTAAAATTATGTGGTTCCTATGATAGGGCCTTGTAACAATTTGTATATGAACCTATCAACACATAAACAAGGTTTGAAAATCACCCTACTCACCATCAGTGACACGGATAATCACGTCAGGTGACACGGGATTGCAAGTTCGGTGACACGGGAGATTTCCTTACAACTTATAATATGGCTTTCAATCGAGTAAGTTGGTTGCCACATTACATTCAATCATCCATGACAACATGTAAAATTATATGGTTCCTATGATAGGGCCTGGTAACAATTCGTATATGAACCTATCAACACATAAACAAGGTTAGAAAATTACCCTACTCACCATCAGTGACACGGATAATCACGTCAGGTGACACGGGATTGCTAATTTGGTGACACGGGATATTTCCTTACAACTTATAATATGACTTTCAACCGAGTAAGTTGGTTGCCACATTACATTCAATCATCCATGACAAAATATAAAATTATGTGGTTCCTATGATAGGGCTTTGTAACAATTCGTATATGAACCTATCAACACATAAACAAGGTTAGAAAATCACCCTACTCACCATCAGTGACACGGATAATCACGTCAGGTGACACGGGATTGCTAGTTTGGTAACACGGGATATTTCCTTACAACTTATAATATGGCTTTCAACCGAGTAAGTTGGTTGCCACATTACATTCAATCATCCATGACAAAATGTAAAATTATGTGGTTCCTATGATAGAGCCTTGTAACAATTCGTATATGAACCTATCAACACATAAACAAGGTTAGAAAATCACCCTACTCACCATCAGTGACACGTATAATCACGTCAGGTGACACGGGATTGCTAGTTTGGTGACACGGGATATTTCCTTACAACTTATAATATGGCTTTCAACCGAGTAAGTTGGTTGCCACATTACATTCAATCATCCATGACAAAATGTAAAATTATGTGGTTCCTATGATAGGGCCTTGTAACAATTTGTATATGAACCTATCAACACATAAACAAGGTTAGAAAATTACCCTACTCACCATCAGTGACACGGATAATCACGTCAGGTGACACGGGATTGCTAGTTTGGTGACACGGGATATTTCCTTACAACTTATAATATGGCTTTCAACCGAGTAAGTTGGTTGCCACATTACATTCAATCATCCATGACAAAATGTAAAATTATGTGGTTCCTATGATATGGCCTTGTAACAATTCGTATATGAACCTATCAACACATAAACAAGGTTAGAAAATCACCTTACTCACCATCAGTGACACGGATAATCACGTCAGGTGACACGGGATTGCTAGTTTGGTAACACGGGATATTTCCTTACAACTTATAATATGGCTTTCAACCGAGTAAGTTGGTTGCCACATTACATTCAATCATCCATGACAAAATGTAAAATTATGTGGTTCCTATGATAGAGCCTTGTAACAATTCGTATATGAACCTATCAACACATAAACAAGGTTAGAAAATCACCCTACTCACCATCAGTGACACGTATAATCACGTCAGGTGACACGGGATTGCTAGTTTGGTGACACGGGATATTTCATTACAACTTATAATATGGCTTTCAACCGAGTAAGTTGGTTGCCACATTACATTCAATCATCCATGACAAAATGTAAAATTATGTGGTTCCTATGATAGGGCCTTGTAACAATTTATATATGAACCTATCAACACATAAACAAGGTTAGAAAATCACCCTACTCACCATCAGTGACACGAATAATCACGTCAGGTGACACGGGATTGCAAGTTTGGTGACACGGGATATTTCCTTATAACTTATAATATGGCTTTCAACCGAGTAAGTTGGTTGCCACCATGGTTTTTAGGATCGGGATCCTAATTTGGGATCGAGACAAGGGCGTAGGATCGGATCCTAGGATCGGATCGTAAGATCCTAGACAAAAATTAAAAATAAAATAAATAATAAATTAAAAACAAACTATCCTAAACAAATACTTTAATTTTAAAGTAAAACTAAGTTTTTCCTCCATTAAACAAATTAAGTAACTAAAATAGTCCAATAATAATAAGCATTTAACATTCATAATTTGTCAAAAATAATATCGCAAAAGGTGACAAGCAGACAAGGATAATGTCTTAAAATATGACAAATATTCAAAAGATAAATCACACTTCCAAATATCCAATGTCATCTCTAGTTTCAAATGTTATGATCGCAATTAACCACATCATGAATAATTTCAGACACTCAGACGTGGATTAATATTTGTTGAGTTGAGTGGCGAAACAAAAGAGTTAGGGTTTTAATTCAACGTCTTCACTCTTTTGCCTTCAATTTATAAGGAGATGGGTTGCCCAAAAAATAAAAAGGTACATCGTATCTAGAAGGCCCAATATCCAAACAAAACAAACACAATTACACAAATATGATTTTTGCTAGGATCGGATATTTTTTCTAGGATCGGTAGATCCTAGGTATATCTTACGGATCCTACACGATCTCATAGGATCCTAGGTAGATCCTAGCACAAAGGAGTCTATATGCCCGATCCGGATCAAAACCTTGCCTAGAATCGTAGGATCGTAGGATCGTAAGATCCGGATCGAGATCCTAATAACCATGATTGCCACATTACATTCAATCATCCATGACAAAATGTAAAATTATGTGGTTCCTATGATAGGGCCTTGTAACAATTTGTATATGAACCTATCAACACATAAACAAGGTTTGAAAATCACCCTACTCACCATCAGTGACACGGATAATCACGTCAGGTGACACGGGATTGCAAGTTCGGTGACACGGGAGATTTCCTTACAACTTATAATATGGCTTTCAATCGAGTAAGTTGGTTGCCACATTACATTCAATCATCCATGACAACATGTAAAATTATATGGTTCCTATGATAGGGCCTTGTCACAATTCGTATATGAACCTATCAACACATAAAGAAGGTTAGAAAATCACCCTACTCACCATCAGTG
Source organism: Persicaria tinctoria (assembly GCA_037127255.1). Classification (NCBI taxonomy): domain Eukaryota; kingdom Viridiplantae; phylum Streptophyta; class Magnoliopsida; order Caryophyllales; family Polygonaceae; genus Persicaria; species Persicaria tinctoria. Next base: position 39,400,481 of record JBANSL010000001.1, on the reverse strand, counting down.
ACACGGATAATCACGTCAGGTGACACGGGATTGCAAGTTTTGTGACACGGGATATTTCCTTACAACTTTTAATATGGCTTTCAACCGAGTACGTTGGTTGCCACATTACATTCAATCATCCATGACAAAATGTAAATTTTTGTGGTTCCTATGATAGGGCCTTGTCACAATACGTATATGAACCTATCAACACATAAACAAGCTTAGAAAATCACCCTACTCACCATCAGTGACACGGATAATCACGTCAGGTGACACGGGATTGCAAGTTTGGTGACACAGGATATTTCTGAACTAGTTATAACCAATGTTTGCACCATGCCAACATGGTAACTCACTGCTTACAAATTATCATACAAATAATGTAACAGTCCACAACACATAACCACTCACCGAAGATAAAGAATGCGAAATAGTTCATACCAATGTACTAAAATACCAACCTAGTGAACTGTCGTCCACAACTAAATGTGAGAATCAGGAACCTTGTTCATAAATATCCAACACAATAAAAACGATGTTGATAAGAAGCTTATACCATAACTTAAAATTTCATAATACTGGCCAATGGTGATCACAACTGAGATCATAACTGTGTACCATTGAAGATGCGAACAGCGAGCATGTGCCTGTACGCCCCGATGAAAACGTCGTCAAGATCGTCGTAGGTGGGGGCGTCCTTCGGAGGAGTTGCATGAACCTAATCGTGTAAGGACCGCAGTCTCCACTGCAATAGAGAATCGCAGGAGTCATATTCATTACAGCCGGATGCAACTATGAGACGAAGATATATTTAAGTGTTGGACAAAAATTACCTCTGCTTGTTTTGCGGAATCCTTTTCTCGCGACTAAGGGCGAACGGCTTTGGCAACTTGTCGACGTAGGTGGCCATCAACGTGGGGTGGGCATTCATCAGTACCGGGATAAGGTGGGTGATGCAGCTTAAGTGTGCCGGCAGATGGTGGTCCCTCACGATGTAGACGTCCGAATCATAAACCCTTACCTGCCACCCGACCAGATCGATCGCTGCGACGATCCAGTGAACATTGTCCACGTTCAAAGGTAGGAGGATGAGTTCCGCCCCTTCCCACGCCCGGCCTATCGTCCCCGTGGACCGCCCGTCGAAGTAGCCAAGCAGCTTCTCGTCGGCTTGGTAGCTACCCGCATTGCTCTTGTATTTGCCCCACTCCGTCTGCAGATAGCGACCGAAATATGTGTCCACAACGACAACTCGACCGCCAATGTCGTCGGCTCTCTCCGTTACCCCTTTCCGAAGAAGATAGCATGCTTGTTCCATGTGCTGCATCGATTACAACCCTAGTCAAAATCCAAAACTATTCCACTACCTTTTACAGTACATACCGTGTCATTCACTAGACAAAGATATTCACTTAGGGGGGTTTCGTACCTCAGAGTTTAGCCAAACTGTGGGCGTTTTTAGTGCGGTGAAGAACTCCTTACTCAGCGCCGTGTCGTATGCAGTCTTCTAGGTGTCCTCATCCCCGCTGCACAACCACAACCACAATGTTAGGGGATTGGAGTCATCTATGCAATAACTTGGGTACGTCTGCTGATGAGTGTCACCTATCCATCCAGCGGATGAACCCATCGTTGTCTGACACGGAAACAAGACCCAGCTTAATCGCCGTCGCGCCTTCGACAACGTTCTTCCCTTTTCGGCCCCGCGTTTTCTTATGAGGTAGGGACTTCACTTCTCCTTCACCTCCTGGACCTCTCTTACTCTTCCTGCCTCGAACGGGCTCCGCTCTTGCAGCCTCTGGGATCTGCCAATTGGTTAGACAGTTTCAACGGTGAAGGAACAAATGTTTTGACCCCCGTGTCACCCCGATCTGTACTCGTGTCGGCTAACACTGATACACTTGTCACTTACGTACTACTATAGATTAAAATGACAATGTGAAGTAACAGGCATTTTACCTTCTTCTCATCCTGTCCTTCCGGCGTTGCTTGGTCGTTCACTGTAGGTGGTACCTCCGTTGAACCAGCTTTACCGCTTTTGTCCTCAGCATCCCTATGGTTCCCGACTTTCTCTCCACTGACATCTCCTCCAGTTCCTCCAACGGTCTCGTCTTTGACCGCCTCTGAGATCTGACAATTGGTTATGGTTATTTCAATTGTGATTCAGATAATATATTTGTTCCCTTGTCACTTAACATATTAATACGTGTCGCTTCACTTTAACAACCGTGTGAGTTGTGTACAAAATATTGACATATTATAAATTGTTGATTCTATTACCCCTTCGCCGTGGATTCAGAAAATACCATGTCAAATAACAACCAATTTACCTCCTATTCTCCTTCTGGTGGTTGGTCTTCCACCTTAGTTTGTCCCTCTGTCCCCCCCGTTCTTGTGGTCGTTATCCTCTCCACGGACATCGCCCATTGGTTTCTGCTCACCTCCTGCATTCGACCGGCCATCTCGCATCCCATTCACAACACCTTCCAACACCTTCATCTGATACACAAAGTACATAAACGACGGGTGGTTAGCCAATGTTATTCGGCATTGGGAGATAAGTAACCCGTGTCACCTTTGACAATTACCCGTGTCACATATAAAATATACCATGTCACAAATGCCAGAAAAGTTAAACGTATCTTGTCATCCATGCTCCGCATCCATGTTGACATGGTTCCCAGCCTCTCCAAGATCAGTTCTACTGTCTTCCCCAACTTATCCTCCCAGGATTCCCTTGTCCTATCTCGTTGCTCCGAACTCGGGCCGGACTTGCCAGAGCCTTCACCGTAATAACTCGGTGCCAACGCAGCCTCAATTTCATCAAAGTAGAGGTCAGGCTCCTCATGCTGGTAGAAGCACCCGAGCATTAATTCATACTCGACGGCCTTCGGTACTAGTATCGGGTTGTCTTCGACCTTTATTCTATCCGATTTTTCAAGGTCCATGCGGGACTGGATCGTCTCATACATTAGATTGTCGTCATCAGCTGTCCACCTCAGCATGCGAGGCAACGCCGTGGTCGACACCCGGTTCGCAAACGCCTCCCCAATTCCCGGGACAGCTTCGTACAACCAAATCTAAAACAACCACACATGTCATTCGAGTGAGTGCATCAATTGTGCATAATAGTTCAAGCATAACTTCGGTCAAGTAGCTTACCTAGAACGCATACGGAAAACCCATAAGCCCATATCCATATCGATCGTCCTTGTCGTTCGCATTCGGCTTCAAGTCAGCGACACGACGTTCTATGACGCCCGACAGGGACTCGTGGGTGGCCTCGTACACAATCCTGCCCCAGGGGTAATCCAGAAATCGATCAACGTTCTCCACAAGCTTCCCAATCCACCCTCGTATGGCTTTCCTGGGTTCTACCCCCAGCAGAACTCCTTCGACGATGAGGAGGAGAGCGATCTTAAAACGCCTTCTCGCACTCAGCTCCTTCAAGATGGAGTTCTTGAAGGCATTCTCCGGCTCACCCACCTTCATGTTGTCCGTTCCGAATAAGTCCTTGAGAGCCTTCTTTGTCTTCTTTTCATCCTCCGTCTCTGTGTCTTCCCCCCGAACTCGACCACACCGCAGCCCAGTCACAAGCCTAAACTCCTTGATAGAGAATCGCTGTAGCTTGCCTTGAAGCATGTACCAACTCTCCCACTTCTTTTCTGTCACAAACTTCCTTTGTAACACGTAATGTAGTAGTTGCGACGAGAATTGAACCCGGTTTGCCATTTGCACAATATCCCCAAATTGGCTTCGCAGCAGCTTCTCCCAATCGACGGGGTCGACCCAATCGTCCATGTTGACGAGCAGAGACACTTTGGAAGACTGGTTGACCCGCCCTCGGAAATGCTTCTCCTCCAGCACTGTGAGTCGGGGCTCCACCTTCTTCGGTGCCCGGACACCTTTCCTTCTCAAATTCTGGGACCGAACCATGTTCTTCCTGCAATTACGTGGACATGAACATTATCAATATCCACACAAAGTCACCCCCCTACTGAATAAGTCTGTCTGTGACTGTTTAACGAGAAAAGGCCCATGTCACCTACTGAAGTAACCCTTGTCACCCAACAGAATAGCTCATGTCATGAATGTCAATTGTCTTCTCCCAATTGTCCAACAGTACCCGTTTCTGACAGGGGTTTTTCTCCACTCTCACAATCTGGGTTAAAGGACCCGCAAGCCTCCCACGCTCTTCTTCAACCTCCCTCGCTCTTGTCTGTTAATTCCTCAGTTCCCCACACCCCTTTTACCCCAGATCTGTATTTCCCCGTATCCCCAATTCCCCACATGACCGTTATTCCAAATCCCCAATTTCCGATTTTTGTCCAATCCCAAATTGCATGCCTTACAACGAAACAATGGAAGAATGCAAATGAAGTGGGCAAGATTGCAAATTAAGTGAAGATTCAGACTAGTAGAGATGGTTGAGGACATATTTCAATAATCAATTGAGTTGTACCTGTATTCCTGCGCCTTCCTCTCCGGTACTGCCTTCTCCGACGTCTTGGTCCCTTATCCGGCGACTACCTCCCTCTCCAGTACGAAACAATGGGAGAATGCAAATTAAGTGGGGAAGATTGCAAATTAAGTGAAGATTCAGAGTAGTAGAGATGTGTGAGGACGAACCTCCCTCTCCGGTACGAAACAATGGGAGAATGCAAATTAAGTGGGGAAGATTGCAAATTAAGTGAAGATTCAGAGTAGTAGAGATGTGTGAGGACGAATTTCATTAACCAATTGAGTTGTACCTGTTTTCCTGCGCCTTCCTCTCCAGTACGGGCTTCTCCGGCGTCTTCCTCCCTTCTCCGGCGTCTTCCTCCCTCTCCGGTACGGGCTCTCCTCTTTCCCTTCACTTCACAACCGCCTCCCTTCACTCCTATTAATATTCGGTCTCTATCTCTCTCTCTCCTTCCCTTGTGTAGGTGGTGGTTTTTTTCCCCAACTGCAATAAATGCAAGTTACTTTTACTTTTCTTTTGTTTACCTTTTAATTTCGAGGAACACATCATTTTCTTTTGTTTTCATTTTTTGTAAGTAGGTCAATGGAACTGTGCAACCAACTGCCACCCTGAAAGATTCTTTTTCCTTTGTCGTTTTGTTCTTTTGTCCCAGTATCGGGTACCGTCTTTCCATGCACGTGTCACCTGACAGGTTTTTTCGTGTCACTATTCACTGTCTCATATACCTACGTATAGTGTAAATGACCCATGTCACCCCTTTTAATCCTCGTGTCATCTAACGACAAATACCGTGTCACCAAATTGGATAGATACATGTAGCTACACTGGCAAGTTTAACATGTCCGCATACCTACTAACATATACAAAATGTTCACATTCGACAACTACCAAGTTTCGCAAAATATCCAAATGTTTTACTTCCACTATTACAGGAGGGTGTTATGATTGGAACCAAGTGTTCAACTCCAAAGTCTAGCATCCGAGTCGACCATGGAATACCCCAACAGCTAGCATCTGGCAGTATGCCTCAATGTACGTGCCGTCCAATCCATCGAAGTTCGGGGCGGTCTCCAGCAGGAGGTGCATGAATCTAATGGTGTACGGGCCACAATCACCGGTGCAAAGGGGAACAATCGGTCAGAACGCGGACACGGATTCCCCATCCAATCAAACGAAATTGAACCATGTCATCCAACTTACCTTTGCTTGTTCTGTGGAAGGCTCTTGTCCCAGCGAATGGCAAACGGCGTGGGGACCTTATCGGCATACTTGACCTTCAGATCTGGGTGTGCACGCATGACGACAGGGATCAGGCTCGTCGCAGGCATTAACAGGGGCTGGAGTTGGCGTTCTGTCACCATGTGGACGTCGCAGTCATACACCCTTACCTCCCACTCCTTAAGATCGATGGCAAGGGCAACCCAGTGTTTGTTCCTGACGTTGAAGGGGAGGAGGATGAGGTCCGCACCTGACCACGCTCGTCCCAACGGCTTCGGCGACCCCCCATTTAAGTACGCCATCAATGCATCACTAGGCTCGTACGCTTCGGGGGTGGCGATGTACTCCTTCCATTCCCGAGGTAGATGAATTCCCGCAAAGCACGTATCGACTACGATGGCTCCACTGGTCATGTCACCCGTTCTGTCTGCGACCGCTTTGCGCAAAAGGTAGCATCACTCCTCCATCTCCTACATGAAGTGAACCGCAATTTTAATCCAAAATCCTGACACAGGAAATTTTAGAGGTGACAAGTGTTCATACCACAGTTCCAAACCAATCTTGGGGTTTCTTCAGACGGTTGAGTAGCTCCTTCGTCATATCCACACCGCAGGGTGACGTGCGCACCTCCGCGTCCCCACTGCACGTTAAGTTTCTGTCAGGTATTGTGGACGTTCAACTATCTACCTTCGTCGTCTATTCGAGTGTAAGACACATAAGCTACGTACCTTGCCAACCAACTTGTCATGGCATCGTTGTCCGTCGCTAACACCATTCCTAGCTGAACAGCATCGGCGGGAACAGTGGCTGCCTTCTGGGGTCGCGGTTTCTTGGCCGGGGGATCCAGCTCCTCTCCAACAGCCTTCCTCGTCTTCTTCGCCCCCTTAGATGCATAAACCTGAGCTACCCTGGGCTTCGGCCTCTCATCAACTTCAATTTTCTTTCCACCTTCCTCATGACCAGACCCCTTTAAACCAACCTCTCCCAACTGCAAACATATCAAATTTCAGCTAAGATTGACACTATCCCTTGTCACATAACAGATATACTCATGTCACTTGCCATAAACTTTCATGTCACATATATAATCACCTTTTTTTTCATAAATAAACCTCACCTCGTTGGTCTTTCCTTCCCCCCCCCCACCCCCACCCATCCCCTGCCTTGACAGATTCAGCTTCATCATGCTTCTCCCCGACATCATGAACAGCTAGCTTGCTTTCTCCTGATATCTCATCCCTTGCCTTCACAGTTTCAACTTCTGTGTGCTTATCCCCGCCATCATCCACTTCACTTCCCTTCTCAATAGCACCTCCTAACTGCAAATGAAATCAAAATTTAATTATTCCTCAAACTTTCCAGTGTCACTTAACATAACAAATCATGTCACACAGCTACAATCTTCCTGTCACATTCCTCTAGTGTCACTGAAAATAACAAATCTTGTGATGTTTACCAACAACTAACCTTACCACCTTGTCCACCCTCACCGGCTTTAGCCGCAATTGACTCTATCAACTCATCAACTTCGACCTGTAAAATATATATTAACATTTGATATTGAATCCCCGATTTCAAACAAGACTAAACATCGAAACGCATGTCACGCAAAAACAAGCTTACAAACTCATCCCGTTTTTTCTCATCTCCAGCTTGTTGTTCTTTATCGGCTGCTTCTTGCCAGGCCGTCCCCTTACATTGACCATCCCGCAGCTCAATCACGGTCACCTCCAATAATTTCAGCTGCAGGTGATAAAATTATTACTTCATATCACCATAAGGTGAGAAAATTCAACACAATTCACCCTTCATACAACATTCGTTCATTATCTACACTACGTGTCACTTGTCCAATTTCACGTGTCAGGAGTCCATTTACCCTAGTTCACAGTTATCCCGAGTCTCCACAGAACGAATAATTGGGAAGTTATTGCCTACCTTTTCATCCATCTTCTTCATCCCTGTTGACATTGTCTGAAGCTTGTCCATAACTTGTTCCAAAGTCTTGGCCACGTCCCCCACCCAGCCATCCTTCTCATTGCCTCCTCTTTCCGTCCTTAGGGACCTCCCACCAGGGGCTTCGAAATATGTCAGGAAGGGTGAAATTAGGTCGTCGAAGAAGGGGTCGGACTTCTCATCATCGTACACACAGCCATCCATCAGCTCCAGCTCAACCTCCTCTAGTATGAGTATTGGGTTATCATCAATCTCTATGGCCTCCTCTCCCTCAGCTTCGGTGCGGCTGGCTATATCCTTATAAGCGAGGTTCTCATCCTTGAGGGTCCATCTCATGCAACGAGGCAATGCCGTCGTCGACACCTTCGTCTCAAACCGGACCCCCCATTTCAGCATGGATTCCAACAACCAAATCTGCACCGCATCCCCACTCAAATTAATACATTTTCAGCATATGAATTACAAATTGATCATGGGTGTGGTCGAGAAGGATACCTCAAAGGATACCGGATAACCCATCAAGCCATAACCATTGCGCTTCTTTCGATCTTCTGCCTTTATCTCAGCCTCCCGGCGCTTTACGGCGCCGTTCAGTGACACGTGTGTTGCAGCATAGATGACCCTCCCCCATGGGAATGCCAAAAACCGATCGACATTCTCCACCAACCGGACGATCCAGCTCCTCAGCCCCTTCCTCTGCTCCTCCCCTAACAAAACACCCTCCACAATGTACAAAAGCACTAGCTTGAATCGTCTTCGCGGGCTCCGCAACACCATTATTGAGTTCTTCAGCTCGGTCTCGAGGTCACCAACCGTCATCTTCTCGTTTCCAAAAAACTCCTTGATAGCTTTCTCGTCGTCCTCCATGTCACTAGGTGTTGGTTGACTGCACCACAACCCGGTTACTAAGGTAAACTCCTTGAGGGAGAACCTCCGGAGCTTCCCCTTAATCCGGTACCACGTCTCCCACTCCTTTTCGCTTGCAAGCTGTCGCTGGAGTGCATAATGCACCATTTGTAAAGAAAATTTCACAGTGTGCGCCAACTGCACAAACCCACCAAGCTGGGAGTCAAGCAGCTTTTGCCAGTCGCTAGGGTCAACATAATCATTAATGTTGTTCAGCATTGACAGTCTTGAGCCCTAGTTGACCCGGGCGCGGAAGTGCCTAGCTTCGGGGACTAGGTAGTCAGACTCTTTGTTCTTCGAGCTCACATTCTTCGTCCTCAAGATTTATCTCCTGCAATTTGCATCACACGAACAAAGTCAGCTTCTACCAATTATATTTGTCTCCCTCTGTCACCTAACAGACTAACCCATGTCACTCTACCCTTGTCACTCAGTGTCAAACCCATGTCAACCATTATGAATCGGAAGCCTATAACCAATACCTCAAACCTCCTTCAATAGGACACCTACGACATCCACATATCCCAATTTCCACACCTCGTCAATTCCCCTATTCCAACTACCACAACAAATTTAGAAACCCTTCTCTACAAATTTGAAACCCCTGTCACCCAATGTCAATCCCCTGTCACCCAATTCGAACCTCAATCCACCAATTTCCCCTATCCATAGTTCCCCGACCGTTGTTCTAACCCATTCCGAAAACCACTGTCACCAAATTGAAAACCCTAACCACCGATTTCCCCTTTCCATACCCGAAAACCACCCATGCCACCACCACCCACCATTATCCACAGAAGAAAACCACCACCCTGACCCACCATTCAGGCCGCCATTGCCCTAACCCCTTCACCCACTCCTTCCTCGACCCACACCCGCGCACAATAACACCAAAGGGAGAAGAGTTGGAGGGCGTACCTGATTTATGTCGTGTCTGGTCTACTTTCCGGCGACGGTGGACCTGTCCGCTCTCTCTCCTGTGTTGTTCCTCTCTCGAACCGGCGTCTCTGCAACTGCCGAAGAAGAAACCGCCCTCTCTCTCTCCCTTTCTATGCCTCGCTGCAACTGCCGATGAAGATGAAGAAGCCTCTCTCTCTCTTTGCTATCGTTGTGTTTTCAAACGGGAGAGAGATTTGTGATTGGATGGGCATTTACTAACCCTCCCCCTATTTCACCTTCCCGCCCTCTCTCTCTTCACTAGGCAATGATGCCTCTACTTTAATTTTCTTTTTTTTTGGCCAACAAAACACATGATAGCCGGTTTTTGTTGTTGGATTACCGTGAGATTTGTGCAATTTTGCGCCAAAAATGGCATTCTTGCAAAACTTTCCATATTGCTGGCATTTTTGCAAAGTTTTTTGGAAGAGTGGTATTTACTACCATTTCCTCTTAACTATATTCCAACCCTATGGCTATAAGTTATTGTTTTATGAATTTAGCAGACTGCATGCTTTATATTATTCCTTATTTTTACTTTTCAAATGAAAAATCTACTGGCTCAGATTGCGATTTTGTTTTGCAGGGGGATTGTTTGATAACAACTATTGGACTTTTCGATCAATTAACCAGCAGTCATCGTAGAAGAAGTTAGGATCTCTACTTCTCATACTCCACTTATAAGACTCAACATCCAGTGTTGAGATATATGTATATTTGTCTATGTTTGTATAATATCTTTTATTATATGTTTTGTAATGATACAATAACTATAGGTTATGTGTAATAAGGTTTAGATTATGGTTAAGCTGGATTTGGGATTAAGTATAGATGGACTGGATTGAATTGGGCTATTTGGCCTGATCTCCTAACCATTTGTGCTAGCCCAATCCGAGCCCATCTTCGAAAGCCATTACACGGCCCTTTGGGAAAGAGGTGGCTGAGCTCTAAGGTTGAAGCTTCTCCGATGCACTGCGTTTCATCAAGGGTTTGAGCTCTATTTAAAGCTTGAGCTCTTGTTGCCTTCCGTCGTCCAACTCACTGTTCAGCCTAGCTCCAAAGAGAAAGAGAGAGAAGAGAGAGTTCCAGGGTTAGGGTTTGCGATCTTCAATCCCCTTTCCTCGGACGGCCGCTGAAGCTCATCTTCCTCGGCGTTTCCACGGTGGTGCGACGGTTGCTGGTTCCTCTAGTGATCTCAGCCACCATCCCAGAGGGTTACCTTCTCGATCTGGAACTGTGTCTCCAGATCCGAGAACATCAAAGGGAGTTCTTCTTCCTTTAGCTTTGTATAGTTGTTGTTCTTCGTTTCTTGTTCTAGACTTGCATATTTCTGTACTTGGCTTGTCCAAACCCCCTTGTATTCTTTCGTTTATCATAGTGGATTAGGGCCGACTCTTGAGGCCCCGGGGATGTAGGATCGCGGATCCGAACCTCGTAAAAGTCTTGTGTGTTGGTTCGATCTTTTGTCTGCTGTGCTTGTCGATTGAATGTTTGCTTGTCTTGCTCGATCCAAATCTGTACTTCCCCTCTTCAAAGTGGTATCAGAGCATCGGTTCCTTTATCGTGAACCCGGCTTCTGATTTCTTGGTTATCATGTGACCTATTGTTGCTTCCGCTGATCTGTGTTTAGTTTCTTGAACTTTTTTTTTTGATTATTTCTGTTTCTTTAGAAAATGTCTGGTTCTGTTCGCTTGAAACCATTCAATGGCTCTACTGATTTCGCTATGTGGCAGGTGAAGATGCGAGGAGTGCTTATGAAGGAAAAGTGTTGGGTAGCAGTCACTAACAAGTTCCCAGATGCTACCTCTAAGGACAAGATCCAGGAGCTGGAGGAACAAGCCCATATATAGTGAGATCTTGCTACGTCTCTCAGACAATGTAGCAAGACAGGTAATAGAGCATACCACAACCAAGTTGTGGGAAGCTCTTGAAAATCTTTATCTTACAAAATCCTTGCCTTCTCGTGTTAATTTGTTTAATAAACTGTTTAGTTTTAAAATGAACACTGCATGCACTCTTTCTGAGAATCTTGATAGATTTTTACAAATTACTCAAGATATTACTCGTTGTGGTGACAAACTTGATGAGACTCGGTTGTGTGTGCTTCTTTTGAATTCTCTGCCTAGTCAGTTTGACACTTATAAAGATGTTGTTCAATATGAAAATACTAAGCTGGTTAAGAAAGATATTATTGAATCTTTAATCCAGAAAAATGAGTCTCTTAAAGTGTTTAAAACTGCTAATGGCTCTAAAACTGAACCTAAGGCTAATACTAAAGATGAAGTTCTTATGGTTAAGCCTAAAGGTAAGGGAAATAGAAAGAGAAATAACAAGAAGAAGGAAGAAGATAAAGATAATAATCAACAATCTAAAGCTGAAAATGGATCTGATAAGAACTTTGACAAAACAAATGTGAAATGTCATTATTGTTCTAAAACTGGTCATTTTGAAAAAGATTGTTATAAGAAGAAAAGAGATGAAAAAGAAGCTTCTAAGAAAGCTGCTGTCAATACAACATCTGAAACCCACCCCTACTACACCCATGAAGTGCTTGCTGTTACTTCTTTGCTTGTTGAAAATGCTTCTGACTGCTGGATTCTTGATTCTGGATGCACTATTCATGCCACTCATCATAAATCTTGGTTTCATAACTTGAAATTGTTTAATGGTGGAGATGTGATGCTTGGTGATCATTCTATTTTGAAAATCAAAGGCATAAGATCAGTAGCTTTAAAAATGCATGATGGTGTTGTGAGGGTCATAAATGATGTTAGGTGGGTTCCTAATCTTAGAAGAAATCTCTTGTCTGAAAGTGCCTTAGAGTCTTTAGGCTGTGAAGTGTATAGCAAAGATGGTATTAGAACTTTATCTAGAAATAATAGAGTTCTTATTAAAGCTGAAAAAAGAAGAGGTTTATATGTTATTCATGCTTCTCATGAGCTTAATTTTGCTCCCATCCTTGCTGTCTCTGGTGTTGATATGTCTTTAAATGAGTCTATAAAATGGCATAATAGACTAGGACATATAGGAAATAAGGGTTTACTTTATCTGTATAAGCATGACATACTTAAATCTAAACTTGTTGATATTGATGTTTGTGATAACTGTTTGATGGGAAAGCAAACTAGAAAGGGTTTTCCTAAATCCTCAAATGTTGCTTCCAATCCTCTTGAGTATGTTCACTCGGATTTGTGGGGACCTGCACAGGTAAACACTCCAGGGGGCAGAAGGTACTTTCTATCCCTTGTAGATCATTTCAGCAGAAAGGTTTGGGTTTACTTACTTAAGGGTAAAGATGAGGCTTTTGATATGTTCAAAATGTGGCATAAAACTGTTACTATAGAAACTGGCCTTCCCTTAAAATGTCTAAAAACAGATAATGGTTTAGAGTTTTGTAACTTTAAATATGACTCTTATTGCAATGAACATGGTATCAAGAGACACCTTACCATTCCTGGCACCCCTCAGCAAAATGGAGCTGCTGAGAGGATGAACAGGACTCTCCTTGAGAGGGAAAGGTGTATGTTGATATCTTCTGGAATGAGAGCCTCTTTGTGGGGTGAAGCTGTTGTTACAGCTGCATACCTCATAAATAGGTCTCCATCTTCCACCATTGGTTTTAAAACTCCTTATGAGATGTGGCATGACAAGAAACCTGACTTAACTCATATATAGACCTTTTGGTTGTGTGGTTTATGCTCATAAAAGTGATGGCAAGTTAAACCCTAGGTCTCAAAAATGTGTGTTGTTAGGTTATCCTAAAGGAGTTAAAGGCTATAAATTGCTTGTTATACAACCCGGAGCCTATAAAACCATAGTTAGTAGAGATGTGGTGTTTGTTGAAAATGAATTCCATTTTAAAAATGTATTCATTCCTTCTGTTGAGAAGTCCTTGCAGGTACCTCCAGGGTCTGATGCAACCCAGTTCTACACTCCAGATGTGTCTGAGAGTGATGATGAAGCTGAGGATGGCACTGACTCTGAGGATGCTCAGGAAACTCCAGGAACATCACCCACTCCTATGCAACCTCACCAATTGGGTGGGGAAGTGCATGATGATACTTCTGTTGGATCTTCTGATAGTTCTGATGATGATGATGATGGTAATGGCTCTATCTCTGCTAGTTCTAATGCTCCCTCCCCCCATTCTGAGTCTTTAGAACCTACTGTTGTGCCTGCTTCATCTGTTCATGCTGCTGGTTCCTCTAGCATTTCATCTCCAGATAAGCATGACTTAACCACTTGGCAGTTAACTAGGGATAGATCACCTAGAACTAAGATTCCAAATAAGAAGTATATCAGTAACATTGTTGAGTTTGCTTGTGCTCTGTTTGAGGTTGTTGATCATTTTACACCTGACACTTATGAACAAGCTATGAGATGTGCTCACTCTAAAAACTGGAAAGATGCTATGTTTGATGAAATTGATTCCATGATGAAAAATAAAACCTGGATACTTGCTCAAAAACCTAAAGATGCTAGGTTTATAGGAAGTAAGTGGGTTTTTAAATTGAAAGAAGGTAACTCTAAGGATGAACCCCCTAGGTATAAAGCTAGGCTTGTTGCCAAGGGGTTCACCCAAAGAGAAGGTGAAGATTATACTGAAATTTTTGCACCTGTTGTTAAATACAAAACTCTGAGGTTATTACTTGCTATGGCTGTTGTTTATAACTTTGAGTTGGAACAAATGGATGTAAAAACTGCCTTCTTGCATGGTGATTTAAATGAGATCATTTATATGAGACAACCTCAAGGTTTTGTCAATAAGAACAAACCTGACTTTGCATGCTTACTTAAAAAGTCTATATATGGACTCAAACAGTCACCTAGACAATGGAATATCAAATTTGACACATGCATGAGAAGAAGTTTGAGTTTTAAAAGGAGTAAGTTTGACACTTGCTTATATTTTAAAGGTCATAAGACTGGTTCTGTGCTATATGTTCTGTTATATGTGGATGATATATTGTTGATGTCTAAATCCAAAACTGATATTGATGGCACTAAACATGAACTTGCTAAACCTTTTGATATGAAAGATCTTGGCCCTGCCAAGAGAATTCTGGGTATCAAAATAACTAGAGATAGGAGAAAAGGTAAGCTATGGCTTGATCAAACTGACTATGTGCTTAAGGTTTTGGATAGATTCCATATTAAAGATGTGACTCCTAATGCTATTCCTCTTGGTTCACATCTTGACCTTAGTAAAAATCATGTTGCTTTATCTGCTGTTGAGTCTTATAAAATGAAAAGGATTCCTTTTGATGCTGCTGTAGGCTCAGTTATGTATTGTATGATTTGCACTCGTCCTGATCTTGCTTTCTCCATCAGTGCTCTAAGTAGATATATGTCAAATCCATGTGAAAAAACATTGGAATGCCATGAAATATCTTTTAAAATACCTATTTGGCACTACTAAGCTGAGATTGTGTTATGCTAAGCATAGTTCTGTAAATGAGTTATATGGATATGTGGATTCTGATTTTGCTAGTAACAAAGATAATAGGAAATCCATCACTTCTTATGTTTACACTTGGGCTGGGAATTGCATATCTTGGAAATCCCAGCAACAACCCATTGTTGCTCTATCTTCTACAGAAGCTGAGTATATTGCAGCCATATGGCTTGCAAAGAAGCCATATGGCTGCAGGGTTTGTTGCATGAGATTGAAAAGAAAACTTATACTAATGTGCTGCATATTGACAACCAATCTGCTTTATATTTGTGTCGTGATCCAATGTATCATGAAAGAACCAAACATATAGATGTTAGGTATCATTTCATTAGGGAAAAAGTTGATGATAATGTGATACATGTTGTGAAAATAGATAGTAACTATAATCCTGCTGACTTTGGCACTAAGATAGTGCCTAGAGAAAATTTTTTGTTTTGCAGGAATTTCCTTCACTTAGATGAAGGAGGCTAAGGATCTCAAGCAGGTATGAAGGGCCGACGATGGACTTGGTTACCTAATCCACATCTAGGAGATGGTCTGCCTGGAGCGGACATAGAAAAATATAGGGGCAATTGTTGAGATATATGTATATTTGTTTAAGTTTGTATAATATCTTTTATTATATGTTTTGTAATGATACAATAACTATAGGTTATGTGTAATAAGGTTTAGATTATGGTTAAGTTGGATTTGGGATTAAGTATAGATGGACTGGATTGAATTGGGCTATTTGGCCTGATCTCCTAACCATTTGTGCTAGCCCAATCCGAGCCCATCTTCGGAAGCCATTACACGACCCTTTGGGAAAGAGGTGGCTGAGCTCTAGGGTTGAAGCTTCTCCGATGCACTGCGTTTTATCTAGGGTTTGAGCTCTATTTAAAGCTTGAGCTCTTGTTGTCTTCCGTCGTCCAACTCACTGTTCACCCTAGCTCCAAAGAGAAAGAGAGAGAAGAGAGAGTTCCAGGGTTAGGGTTTGCGATATTCGATCCTCTTTCCTCGGACGGCCGCTGAAGCTCATCTTCATCGGCGTTTCCACGGTGGTGCGACAGTTGCTGGTTCCTCTAGTGATCTCAGCCGCCATCCCAGAGGGTTACCTTCTCGATCTGGAACTGTGTCTCTAGATCTGAGAACATCAAAGGGAGTTCTTCCTTTAGCTTTGTATAGTTGTTGTTCTTCGTTTCTTGTTCTAGACTTGCATATTTCTGTACTTGGCTTGTCCAAACCCCCTTGTATTCTTTCGTTTATCATAGTGGATTAGGGCCGACTCTTGAGGCCCCGGGGATGTAGGATCGCGGATCCGAACCTCGTAAAAGTCTTGTGTGTTGGTTCGATCTTTTGTCTGCTGTGCTTGTCGATTGAATGTTTGCTTGTCTTGCTCGATCCAAATCTATACTTCCCCTCTTCATCCAGCACATATTCAGCCACGTCCATTTTCACGGTGGCTTACCACGAACCGACCTCCATTGACACATATGAATGGCATATACGATATCTCAAACAATCAAGTTGACTAGCATCTAGGAACGAATATTTTGATTCTTAATTGTTTTAAATTGTTCCATTATAAATTAAATGTTTAAGGACTCTTTTAAATTATAAAATAGTTTCTAAATAATTATGTTTGCAAATAATGTAACCAACCAATACACTCTCGCAAAGGCTTTAAGCCCCCGCGCATTTGCGCGCGGAGCATCACCTAGCTATTAGTAAAAGCCGGCCATCCTCCTAGTTAACATGCATTATATATATTGTGTTCTTTTCGTCATAGCTGTAGTCTGTAGATTAGGAATTCAAATTGTTAAGCAAATCAATTTATATGAATAAAATATAAATCCTCACTTCTTTGAGGTGATAGATTCTCCTCAGAAGATACAAGTACATTATACATCAGGACCATACAGCTCTGGATTTCAACCTTTAAAAATAAAATCTATAAGGATTGAGTATTTTGCAATTGAATAATAAATTATACGTAGTACTTTTATAATTAAGGGCGGGTAGTGATTGATCATCCTAGACGGCTTAAAAATCAATACTCTAATTCCCGGCTAATCGCAATTCATGGCGGGAATCCGAACAACCAGTGGCGGATCCAGAAAATTGTTTAAGGGGGGCTAAATTTTTTTCCGATAAAAGAGACTTTACACACGTACACAACCCATAAGAATCCACAAATCACAAAGACACAAATTTATTTCTCATAAATCACAAACCCTAATCGAAATTCCCAAAATCGATTCTCAAATCCACAAATTCTAATCTAAATTGATTCTCAATCAATCAATTGAACTTAAAAACATTAAAATTCAAAGGGAGAGGAAGAAAACTAACAAATCTATTTCTCACAAATCACAAACCCTAATCGAAATTCCCCTAAATTGTAATCTAAATTGATTCTCAATCAATCAATTGAACTTAAAAACAATCAAATTCAAAGAAAAAGAAGAAAACTAACAAACCTATTTCTTACAAATCATAAACCCTAATCAAAATTCCCCAAATTGATTCTAAAATCCAGAAATTGTAATCTAAATTGATTCTCAATCAATCAATCAATTGAACTTAAAAACAATCCAATTCAAAGGAAAAGGAAGTTAATTAACAAACCTATTTCTCACAAATCATAAACCCTAATCGAAATTCCCCCAAATTGATTCTGAAATCCACAAATCGTTATCTAAATTGATTCTCGGTCAAACAATTGAACTTAAAAAAAATCCTGTAAGAAAACTAACAAACCTATTTCTCACAAATCATAAACCCTAATCAAAATTCTCCCAAATTGATTCACAAATCTACAAATTGTAATCTAAATTAATTCTCAATCAATCAATTGAACATAAAAATTATCAAATTCAAAGGAAGAAGAAGAAAACTAAAAAACCTTGAAGTCTAGATCAATGCGGGAAGCGGGAGTGCTGCGTCGCCTGTAGAAGCATTCGCAGACAGCAGGTTGCGGTGGTGCGGCGCCGGTACCAGGGTCGGCCGGAGGTGGAGCTTGCAGTGGCGCCGGCGGGTTGCTCGCCTCGGCCGCTCGGGTTTCACCTTCGCCCTTCGCTGTGTGTGTGAAAGTGCGGTTTGACGTTTGTTGTCTGTGTTCTGTCAAAAAAAAAGGGGTTTTGATGTTTTAAAAAAAAATACAGATAGGTAAAAAAAAGGGGTTTGACGTTTGTTGTCTGTGTTCTGTCAGAAAAAAAGGGGTTTTGATGTTTTAAAAAAAAATACAGATAGGTAAAAAGAGCGAGAAGCAAGATTCGAACCTCCGACGCCTGCATTGGTGATTAAACGATACCCGCGTACTTACCATTGAGCCAAATCGTCTTTGTGATTCCTTCCAACTTCAGTAATATATATTACAAAATCAACAGATGTATAAAACCATAGTTATACCCCTTTAAGGGGGAGAAGGGGGCTTCAGCCACCCCAAGCCCCCCGTAGATCCGCTTCTGCGAACAACCAATTGCACAATGGTTCTAGACAGTAGTCTCTTAATCGACGTAGAATATTTATAAAAAATAAAAAATAAAAAAATCAAGGATAACATAACTTACCAACCCATCGGGTTAAGCTAAAATAAAGAAGAGGTCATTTGAAGTTTAGGTCAATAATAAATTGGAAAATTTTAAATTACATGTTGAACGATTGAATTTGTTAGATATTGTTATGCGATTGGATCGGACAGGTCGAATCGAATTTAAGTACCTCTGTTAAACTAGCTAATGTATCAGCTGAAAATACAAATTAAATCACTATGAAAACAAACAACCAATATAAAACATCCAATTGATTTGGGCAATATTTTCATTTTCTTTGTTTTGAAAGGAGGAAATGGCTTGGTTGATGAATTGGATGTCACAAGGCCCATTCAAAAACTATGGCGGCCCAATATACAAGGCTAAGCCCAATAAATAATCGAATAAAAAAAAGGATTCCAGCAAAATTGTCTTTGCAAACCCAAATCCAAGCACCTTTCCTCCTCCGCACGTCTCTCTCTCCTCCGTTGGCGATTGTCGATCGGAAATGGGGCAAGGGCCATCCAGCGGGCTAAATCGACAGCCGAACTCCGGCGACCGTAAGCTTGGCGGCGACAAGAAGGACAAGAAGTTCGAGCCTGCAGCGCCGCCGTCGCGCGTCGGCCGAAAGCAGCGCAAGCAGAGGGGTTCCGAGACCGCCGCTCGCATCCCCGGCGTGACGCCGCTCACCAAGTGCAAGCTCCGCCTCCTCAAGCTCGAGCGCGTCAAGGACTATCTCCTCATGGAGGAGGAGTTCGTCTCTAATCAGGAGAGGCTGAAGCCGCAGGAGGAGAAGACCGAGGAGGATCGATCTAAGGTCGATGACCTCCGCGGCACTCCGATGAGCGTTGGTAATCTGGAGGAGCTTATTGATGAGAACCACGCCATTGTGTCTTCCTCCGTAGGGCCAGAGTATTATGTTAGTATTCTTTCGTTCGTTGATAAGGATCAACTGGAGCCTGGATGTGCGATTTTGATGCACAATAAGGTATTGAATCTTTGGATTTTTTAGGTTTTCCTTTCCTTATACAGTGTTTTGTTTGGTTTTTATTGTATGTATGAATGTGCATTGCTGTTTGATTAGCTTAGGGCACGCATCTTAGGTTTATTTTTTTTTACGTGGAATTAGGAGATCTCCTGAATCATATGGTAGATTTCGTCGGCCACTAGTTGGTGGTTTTCTGCCTTCTTAGTTATTTTGATGGGAGTGCTGAAACTATAATTTGGATTTTTTCTTCAAGATTACCAAAAGGCTGGGACCTTTTTTCTTGCCACAGACAATCAAGGAATAAGGGCACAGGATCATGTTTACCAATCCGTTCTTCTGCATTGAACGGTTTAAAATGCCCTAGTAAGCTAACAGAGTTAGAACTATAGTTATCATCCATGAAACTATTGGTTATTGGAAAGACTCATTCTGAATTTCTGATTAGGTATAGCGAACCATTCTTAAATATAACATGATAAAGGTCCATCCATGGAGGCATGGAGCACTCTAGACTTTAGACTTGTAACAGATATAGCGATAATGACAAAACATCGAGTCCAGGCGGGATGGCTGAGATGGAGAAGAGCGTCAGGGGTGCTATGTGATAAGAAAGTTCCGACTAAACTGAAAGGGAAGTTCTACAAGGTTGCTGTTAGGCCGACCTTATTGTATGGTTCAAAGTGCTGGCCCATCACCAAAGCTCAAGAACAGAAGTTGGCAGTGGCTGAGATGAGGATGTTCCGATGGATGTGTGGGCATACGAGACTTGACAAAATCAGAAATGAAGACATTAGGAGCAAAGTTGGAGTTGCAAGTATTGTGGACAAGCTGAGGGAGTCCAGATTGCGGTGGTTTGGGCACGTTCGGCGGAGACCTGCTCGTAGGTGTGAGAGTTTGGAGTTTGGAGCTATTTGTAGGGGTAGAGATAGACCGAAAAAGAGTTGGATGGAGGTTATTAGGCAGGATCTTAATCTGCTCAACTTATCGGAAGAATTGACTTTGGACAGAGACCGTTGGAGGAGGGCTATTCGGGCTTCGGATGTGTAGTAGTACTAGGCTGGGGGTTTTGTTCTATTGTGGTTGCTTTTATTCCGCCTCCCTCTTTGCTTCTTCGTGCCTCTTTGTCTACTGTTTAGCGTGCTTTGATGAGATTGATATGTCTACTATTTTGGGTCTATCGGAAACACTCTCTCAATGTATTCGGGGAAAGAGTGCGTACATCTTGACCCCCCAGACCCTGCATAATTGTGGGATTTACTGGGTAGTTGTTGTTAAGAGGGAATGGGGTCGGAGGAAGACCCACAAAAGCTTCATATAAATCTTCCGGTAACACGGGGCAACAAGCTCAAAAACAATCTTTGATAGTAAGGTAACATTTAATTGAGGCTGAAAGTCCTCATCAATTGTCATTAAAATTGTCCAGCATTCTCCTTTTCAGAACTAGTCCAGGTAATTAAAGTTTAATGGCATTTTGAACCAGCTGAAAGGTTTGCATGTGTTGCTTGCATGCATGCAGAGTAAATTTATGGGATTTAAGAGGTGCCAAGTTTTGTTGGAATTTCATTTATGAACCAACTATGTGATTTCTACTTGAGTATGAATTGCTTTAACGAAAAGAATACAAGGATTGCTTACATATATGTATCTTCTTGTAGGTCCTTTCGGTTGTTGGCCTTCTCCAGGATGACGTTGATCCAATGGTGTCTGTCATGAAGGTTGAGAAAGCTCCGCTGGAGTCATATGCTGATATTGGTGGTTTAGATTCGCAGATACAGGAAATAAAGGAAGCAGTTGAGCTTCCTCTCACTCATCCTGAATTATATGAAGACATTGGAATCAAACCTCCCAAAGGTGTGATACTCTATGGGGAACCTGGAACAGGCAAGACTTTGCTAGCCAAGGTATGTTACTGGTAGTTCATTATTAGATGTTAGCTAATTTGGATACGTAATCTGTTTACCTATTCTTTTATCCCCATCCCCCCAGCTCAATTTCAATAGTCCTGGAGTATTAAACTCTAAGGTGCTTCCTTTGGTAGCAATAGTTGTTGCATCAATGTGATAAACATTATGTAATAACTAAACCTTGTTGATATGGTTAATGTTCCTTCCTTGAACTCTTACTAGAGGGAAGCAAGTCTCTTCTGGCTTACTCGGCCTCTTATTTGCACATTTAGCAGTTGTGAAAATAGTGGAGGTGGGAGGGACCATTCATTATTGGTAACTCATCATATTTTAAACCGATCATGTTTCTTGGATGATATGGGATATGTTTACTTTCTTGCTTGGAGTTCATGTACTGAGTAGAGGTAAACAATTCACTGTAGAACTCTTGAGTGCATTGTATAGAGGCTGCCTTATGATTTGCTTCTTGATACATTATTATTACAATAGATTATTTGCATACAGAAGTTCTCTCACCTGTGGTAATGACATCCTTTGTACATTTAAAATGGTGTTATTCCAGGCTGTGGCAAATTCAACTGCTGCAACTTTTCTGCGTGTCGTTGGAAGTGAATTGATTCAAAAATATTTGGGAGATGGCCCAAAATTAGTGAGAGAGCTCTTTCGGGTGGCTGATGATCTGTCACCGTCAATCGTCTTCATTGATGAGATTGATGCAGTTGGCACAAAAAGGTTCTTGACTGCATTTCAGCTTCAAATCCATTGCAGGTGTTTCTTAGGTTTTCTGACTTCCTTTGATTTTTTCAGATATGATGCCCATTCCGGAGGAGAACGTGAAATTCAAAGGACTATGTTGGAATTGCTTAACCAATTAGACGGCTTTGATTCGAGAGGGGATGTCAAGGTTATTCTGGCTACTAATAAAATTGAAACTCTTGACCCTGCCTTGCTTCGTCCAGGACGGATTGACAGAAAGATTGAATTTCCTCTGCCAGATATTAAGACGAGGCGACGTATTTTTCTGGTATGTTGCTCTATGTTTGGTGGAATGTGGATATTTTCTTTTGTTGTGACAATTTTTACTATAATAGACTTTCAATAGTACTTTTTATTTCTTTTAGAAAGCACATGATTAGTGGTATATAGCAAAACTGACATAAATTTTCAGAAGCTTTTTGTTAGATCTTGATAAACTGTTAGGATGTTTTTGCTTCTTCAGTGGTGTGAAAATAGTACTTTTGGGTTCCAAAGCACTTCTGTGGACCATTGTTTATGTTTTTCACCTTACAGTTGGATGCTGATGAATCTGTTACTTGAGAATTCAGTATTATACATTTGTTTTATATACTCTGATGAGGACTTTTTGGGCAGATCCACACATCGAAGATGACTCTTGCTGACGATGTCAATTTGGAAGAGTTTGTGATGACAAAGGATGAATTTTCTGGAGCTGATATCAAAGCAATATGCACAGAGGCTGGTTTGCTTGCTTTGAGAGAACGGCGTATGAAGGTGATGATAAACTAAAGAGCTTATGATAAATGCCCTGCTTGACGTAACCTGATTAATTGCTACTAGTGTTGATATGCTAGAAGTTATCGTGATGATCTATCAGCGAAACTATTTCAGTTGCTTGCTCTTTTTCCAGGCCTTTTGGCTTTGCTAGGCTCAGAAAATACCATGCACATTAGACAACTCGTTAAATGTCATCTTGCATGGTACTGATCGTCACATGACTTTTGCTTGCCCAGGTCACTCATGCAGACTTCAAGAAGGCTAAGGAAAAGGTGATGTACAAAAAGAAAGAAGGCGTGCCGGAAGGGCTTTATATGTAGAACTTTCGGCGTTTCCAATATCTTATTGCATTCTTTGTAGCACGAAGCCTTTGTGTTTCATTTGATTTTACACTGCCCATTAGAAAAGGGAATGGCTTTCTCACAAGCGATGGTTTAACTTGCTCCTCCGAACCTCGTCCCAAAATGGTTAGTTTATGGCTCTTGCTTAGCATTTGTGTTGCCCGGTAATGTCTTAATCTGATACATCATATGGGATGAGATGGTGAAAGGTTGCAGGTTTTGTGCGAAAACGTTGTTGAAGAGAGTGCATGATTAGGGGTGGAATTGGTACAATACCAGTTAATTTTCGCCGTTCTCACGTATCAACCAATTATAATTGATAATGATAAATCTCTTACCATTATCAACCATATAAACCCTTGTACCAACTTAATTGGTAACCAATATAATTGGTTGGTAATGGTTGGTAATGGTAAATTACCAAGTTTTGACATCAGTTGTATACGACTCTAAAATTAAATTTAAAATTTGAAAAACAAATATACATATCAAAAGAAACACTTACTAAATTACATATCAATATTAATAGTTCATAATTTAATAATTCACGTGGAACTCTAAATTTAAATATTCAAGTGCAATATTGTAAAGATTAATTATTTAACAAGTACAAAATAAAAATTGATTGAAACTTAGTCTGTTCGTTTGGACCGAGCTACGACTTGTGACATTTCTTCATTGATTAGAAGACATTTTGTTAAAAAAAATTCAACCAAATAAAAAGAATGAATCAGTAAACGAATATATCACATAAGCTATAGATAATGCGATTAACAACAATATGTAGAATCTATAAGATAATTAAAAAAGCGACAAACAATTTGCAGGATCGAAGACAAAATTTCCTAGTATATGTAAGTGACAAACAATCTACATAATATAGATAATAATATAATATAAATTTGCACGAAGACAAAGTAACGAAACAATCTACAAAACATTTAATTTTATTATTTTGTAAATTTTTCTGGTATATTATATGTAGATTAAATTAGCTATTGAATGATATTCTCATTAAAAAATTACTAAAAAAATAAAAGCTTAAGAGTTTAACATCTTTTATTTTATTTAAGATTTTATTTAAAATTTATTTTTAAAATATATGTACATATAATTGGTTGGTAATGGTAATACCAACTTCGGCAAACTTATTACCATTACAACTGACTTTAAGGAATTGGTTCGGTAATACCGTACCAATATAATTGGTTACCAATTTAGTCGATACCAATTTAAATTGGTTCGGTTGGTAACGAATTGGTTAGTTTGTCTTGGTACATTTTGCCCAGCTCTATGCATGATGCTTTTCTTCACCAATAATGAATGTTGGTATCAGATTGATGGTGGGTGAGGGTGATCGAACCTTCCATCACCGAGCTTGTGAGACCATCTGATCCATCTACCACATTGCAACTCCTTCACCTGCATTTCTAATCGGATTCGGTGGATTAAGGAGTGCTTGCGAGGAGAATTTTTTTTAAGGATGTGGAGATACTTTTTGGGAATGGAGGGGATGGATATACTTTTTTGGTGTAGAGGATAGAGTTTATTTGTAAAAAATAATCCCTCTTGTTTTGGTTGAATGAAGATAGTTTTTTTATAAAATAATGTAAAAGACAAAAATACCCTTACCTTTACTCTTATCCACCACCCTCAAACCCCATCTTTCTTCTCTAGCACGTTGAAAAAAAATTGCAGGCTTCATGCCTTCAAACGATTCATCAATCAAACATGGATTGAAATTGAAATTTGAATTGTTCTTATTTTCAATTTGCTATGCGACAGATCTTCAATCAATTAGGGGTTCAAATTAATCAGCCATGTCAGAGGGCTATGCATTCGAACTCTACTTCGACCCAAATGGCCACCTAGTTGATCGAAAATCGAGTAACGCCCCAACATTACCTTCTTCTCCTCCCGATTTCTCGACCCTACCAACCTTAAAACCATAATCAGAAGCTTCGTAGAAGCTTTTGTTGTGCATCCATGGCGGCATAGAGAGGCGGGGGAGTGGCTGTGAAGCTCGCCGGAGAGAGGAAAGGGATGATGAGGAGCTTTGCTGTGCATCCATGGCGGCAATAGTTGTGGTATGAAAGTGATGAGGAAGGGATTCTTGTGAGAGTCGGGGGCAAAAAAGCCCAGGAGAGGTGGAAAAATTTCTCCACTCTGACAATCCAAAAAATGAAGATACTAGAATCGGGTGTTCTCTCACCCCCGCTACCCCCACCTCCACCACCTCCATCACTCCCTCCCAAACACGCGGGCACCAATCCTGAAAAAAAAATCACCCACCCTTCCCATCTCATCGCAAACACACCCTTAGTGACATTTAGAGCTGGCAAAATCTGACCCGACTCACCGAAACCCAGACCCGACCGAAACCTGAAAATCTAGTGTCATATATAGTCATATACAACCTGAACCCGAGCCCGACGCATTTGATATGATACCCGAATGAACACTGTTGGAGGGTGAAATTTCAGGAATTTTATTGATTCATGGTTACGTTAATAATATTGTCACATTCATTATATATATAAATAAAAAAAATGTGTGATAAATTTTCTTCAAATTAAACATAAGGATTACAAATATAAAATTGGACCTGGCAAATTCCATCACAAGTCCACACTCGACAGGTCCAACAAGTCAAAGGAAAAAAAGATAAAATGAGAAGTTACAAATTGATAATCGTACTCCCCATTACAATTGCAGTAAAAATAAAATGCATAAAAGAAATGAGAGTACAGTTATCCAGTGCGTGACCATGTGGAGGGTAACTTCCCCTATTCCTCTATAAAGAGCTTGTCTACAGTTTCTTCTTCCTCCTCCTGAGGCGGTTACCTCCAAACAACACCCACAAAACAAAACCCAGTAAAAGGAAAAAAAAACACCAAAGAGAACTTTCTCCCATCAATCTCTCACAAGAGAAGGTAGAAATCCAAATCCTGCTATGGTCCGTCTACCATTGTTTTTCTTGCAGGCAAATACAATGAAGTCCGGTGGGGCGTTGTAGGTTCGAAATTTAAAGTTTCATCTAGCGTCGAAATTTGTAGTCGGTTCGAAATTTAGAGTTTTACGCTACATCCAATCCCACGGGGTTGATCTACAGGGTCGATATGCTGCCCAATTTTGCTCATCGATGAGTCCAAATTGAGGGCCATGGGTGACTAATGATACAATGAAGACCGATGGGGCGTTGTAGGTTCGAAATTTAAAGTTTCACCTAGCGTCAAAACTCGTAGTCGGTTTGAAATTTAAAGTTTCACCGCTACACCCGATCTCATGAGATCGATTCATATAGTCGAAGTGTTGCCGAAATTTGGGAAGACCTTATCAGCAAATGATAAGCTAGTTTGCTATGGTGTTTCTCAGATTAAACAACCAAGAAAATTACAAAGGACCCCAAAGATTAAAACTAACTTGAGGCATAAATCTTCCCTAACTTGCTGCCAAATTTCAACTAAATGGGAACCCGTAAATGCCACAAATTCAGCCCAAGACAAAATAATGGGGAGCTGTGATATCAGTTTCTCATGAAACATTCAGAGACTGAAATCCAAGTTGGTCAATTAACATGTTTGAATTAACATCAAGTTGTGTCGGACATAAATCAAATTCCTCAAAGTTCCTCAAAGTTCGATCCAAGTTTGGCAATTATCATGGATCATATGTACTCAACTCTTTCTCGTCTGCAAGGCGGGATAACTCCCGTATAGTTACTCATAATTTAGAGCGTGATTACTGAAGACTCGGTTCCTATGACCGAGTATAGCACATCAGGGCAAGAGGCAAATTCCTCAAAGTTTGATCCTAAGGATAACGCCCATTGGGCTAGTGCATTGGCTGCCAAGTTTGCTTGCCGACAGATGGGCGAAATCGAGACATTCCATTGTTCCTGGGCAATCGAGACACTTGAAGGTGAACGCCGCCAGGAAAGCTCCCCGCAGCTGATCGGATCCTCCTGGGATGGGTGGGAGGGCCTTGGGGCAAACCAGAACTCCCCACATCATGTTGATATCTAACCGTGAATTCCTCGACCCTCTGAGCTAGACCATTGTGTTCTTCTTTTTGTTCGAAAACTAACCGATTCCGGGTTTTCCATTCCTGAATATGCTGATGATCAAAGAAGCCCGAAATACCATGTCCGGCAGTCAATATTTCATATTCCTTCCGAATGACAACACAATCTCGTAGCGTATGGATGGCCGTTTCCGCCTGCGAGCAGCGGGGACACGCATCTGAGGTAGTTAGATGTCGACGAAATTTGTTTCCGTTGGACAGGAAACCATCATGGGTTGCAATATATGTGAAAGCTCGAATTCGTTGTTGCACTGGAATCTTCCACACTCGACGCCAATCAATGCTTGATGCACTAGATGAACCGTTCTGTAGCAGCACATGGATTGCCAACCTGGTCGAGAAATCTCACGAGCTTGAGAGTCTCCATACAAATCTATATTTTGCCAGAGGGTCGTCATCAATATAGATGGACTGCAGTTTCAGGAGCATCTCTGTAGGGAGGGGTTGGGATAAAATTTCCCTTCTCCATGAGCCATTCGACCACATCTCCGACACAGTGTATGCACTTACTTCCTCGGTTATTGGGGCTGATGCAATGTCAATCAAAGGTTGATGTTGCAACCATGGATGTAGCCAGAAAAGCTGTAACGGCCCGGGATTATGATTCCCGAGTTACGTTTCGAGGGATGAAACCCCTCGTTGGGATCTTGCGCCCTGAGTACAGGTTGAATGTTTGAAACCGAAGATTTGTAGTTTAAAGTGGGATTTCGAACCAAAATCCGAAAGGTCCATCGGAGACCCCGGGGTAAACCCCTGTAACTGTCTTAAGAGTACAACGCGGGAAATCCTTTATCATGCAAAGGGCATAAGTTCTGAAAATGATACAAACAGTGTCACGGCAGAGCCAGGTCAAAACAGAGTATAAGTAGGGAGAAATCCCAAAAGCATGAATCTGGTGAAGTCAGGTTTCAAACACTCACTCCCCGCCATATGAATAGACCCTGTCATAACAGCACAAAATCAAGTAGTGTATCGGGTACCTAAAACTATACCACCAAGTCAAGCCAAGAGTCCGCCCGCGGGTCCTCTGACCGCACTGAGGACATATAATACGCCTATACCTAGAATAAAAGATGCCTTCATGCAGTATTGGAATATTAACCACACTATCATGTTCCTAATTCATATGTGCAGAATATTGAGGAAGGCCTTAACAAAGAATACCAAACGGTATATCCCTCTTTTACCACCACCCCTCTTCCAGACAAGGTGGAGACTGGCCAGTTCGATGCTATAATAATATCAAATCTCATCATCATATCATATCTCATCATATCATATCTCATCATCATATCATATCTCATGCCCATCTCGTATCTCGTGATATATATAAATGACTCGAGGAGGACAACACCCGATGAAGCTGGGCTGCCCTATGACCCTAGCAAGGACTCTAGGACTCACAGATAACGGCCGTTCTGTATTCAAACGCATACATAATAAGGATGCACATTCGTAAATGCAATTTCTAAGCATGATACTACATGACATGCTCTTATGTATATGCAACGCCTACATACTATATGACACATCAGGCAGGAGGTACTGGTTACTGAGTAAGCCCCGGAGGTACTTACCTGGAGAAGCGCAGAATCCAAACAATAATCAACAATAGCAAGCAATCCAACAGATCATAGATCACCTAGTAATCCCATAATTAACATAATCAGTCTAAGTCTAATTTACACAAAGCACACATGTCACATATGAAACATATAAGATACACATATATGATAACTCAACCATCTCGTCATTATTAACATTATCATCTCATTTTCATTTCTCATCTCGTCTCACCATATCTCATAACCCAACATCTTTCTTAATTCGATTATAACGTCATCCTCATTAATAATATAATTAATTTCTTAGAATAATTCACCACAAGTCATGCTATTAGTCACACATATCATTCCATTAGTCAACCGATTATATTATCATGCTAGTTAGTCATCGTGTTATTCCCAAGTTAGCTTCAAAACCATTTTAAATCCGAATTAAACAGTTAAGAGTTCTGACCCGTGAAAAATGCTCGCAAAATTCCTTTTCCAATTAATTTATTAAATCACTTTCCAACCTTAAAATTCTTTTCCAAATTCTTTTTAAATCTCTCAGTCCAAATAATGTTATATTTTAACTCCCAATAATATTATATTTTATTTTAAATACCATTAGTTAATTAATTAATTACGGATAAACCCGAACCGAACCGAACCAAACTCGCAACCAAAAACCCAACCGGTTTAACATTCACTACTAAAAACACAGGAAATAGTTACCGAAAATAGCAACGGCATTGGCCACGAATGACCGTGGCTAACCGGTTTAGCCACGGAAATAGCCACGGGTGGGCCATCCGTAGCCATATGCCTCGTGACTAATGGCGACGGCTATTTAGCAATGGAATTAGCAACGAATTGTCAGGTCGTAGCTAAGCCCGTGGCTAGTGATGGACATTTGAATCTCATGGCTGAGGCAACGAATTCAGCTTCGGAATTAGGCCATTGCTGAATTCATGGCTATGTTCGTAGCTAGATTCGTTTCTACAAATAGGTCATGGGCCTTGCTGGTTCCGTGGCTGAGCCGTTGCTATGATTGTTTCTATCGTTGTTGCTCGTTTCATTGGTAATGTTGTTGTTGTTGCTAGAGTTGTTGGTAACGCCAGTATTTGTCATTGCTGTTGTTGTTGCTCGTTTCATTAGTAATGTTTTATATACTTAAAAATGTACAAAACTTTTATGAATACATCCAAAGCAATAACAAGTCTAAATATACATAAATAGGGTACAAAAATAAAAAATATATTCTAGATACAAAAAAAACCCAAACTACAAATGAACAAATCAAAACATCCAATTTCTTGTTGACACAAACTCATGTTTATAGCATTCCTTGAACCAATTGACACCCCAATAACCCGAAGCATCATGCAAGATGAAATACAACATTGTAAGATGAAATAAAATATTATTCAACTAGTAATCCCCAACTTATTTTGAATAAATAAAGTATTTTGAGATGTAGTTTAATAGGATTGGAGCAAGAAAGTAAACGAAAACAAAATTAGGTATTAAAAAATCTAGACAATCTAAGTTTATATCATCTGGAAACAAAATTTGTGAAACGAAATTTAAACGAAATTTGTGTGAAAGAGAAAAACGAAATCGAAATCAGGGAAATTCAGCCCTTTCATGCATCTCCCCTTTTATTGAATTTACCTCTGCACCTAGTTTTCTTTGTAATTTTCTGGACTTTTTTTTCAGAGAGCATCATCTTTGTAATTAATAACCAAGGGCAATGCCCACTTTCAGACAAAAAAAAAGACTAGGAAATTGAACAATCGAAAAGAAGCAAAAAATGGGGAGAATACAGAGGGAGAAAAAAATCATCCCAACAGATCCAGAGGGGAGAAACAATCAGACACGAAAAAGAATCAGATCCAGAGGGGAGAAACAATCAGATCCAGAGGTGAGAAACAATCAGAAAAAAAATCATCCCAACATCTGCTGAAGAAGGGGAGAAACAATCAGACACAAAAATTGGGTCCTCTCTCTCAGGCAAAAGAAGGGAGAAAGAAAAAACTTACAAACCAGCCGCCACCGAAGGTTCTTCATATGTTGAAGTTCTGCAGCTTCTTCGATCCGGAGGTTCTTCGAGCGAGGTTCTTCATCTGCAACAGGTCGTCATCGAAGCCCTTTCAACAGGTCGAATCGAGAGGGAAGTAGGAAGAACAAATGTGGGCGTCTTCGATGGTGGGCGCGCGACAGAAGACACGAGAGGGAGAGGTAGAGGACAGCCATGGAGAGGCGGAGGACAAGGACGGGAAAGAGAGGCGTTGAGAGAGAGGACAGCCAGGGAGGGTCTGCCACGGAGAGGCGGAGTACAAGGACGGGAAAGAGAGGACAACCATGGAGAGGCAGGATGAATATGAAGGAGAGGCGCTGGACGGAAGAGGGCTTTAGGGTTAGAAAGTATAAAGTTCCCCTTTATACCCACCTTGGGCCACCCATCTAAAATTTCAAAGTCCGGAAAGTTTCCCCTCAAAAATAAAAATACTCCGCCAAAATTTTGTACTCAGCGCCCAAAATTTCATACTCAGTGCCAATTCCGCCAAAATTTCGATAGAAAATTTTTCAACATATATTCACTTTTTCTATATACATACATACATACATACTAATAAAAGTTAAGATATCTTTTAAAATTAACTAAAAAGTTAAATAACTAAAAAGTTAAATATTTTTTCAACATATATTCACTTTTTCTATATACATACATATATTCTTTCATAAGAATTTATTAATTAACATAAAAAAATTTCAACACTTATTAGTACGAGTCTTATATTATTCTCATAAAAATTTATTAGCTAATATAAGATTTTATTAAACATGTATTCGTCACTTATATAAGTTTTCTTGAAAAATTCTCTTATAGTATTCTAATAAGAAGTTATTAGCTAATATAATGTTTTATTAAATATTTATTCGTTACTTATACAAGTTTTCCTCAAAACATACCATTATATATTCTAATAAGGATTTTTTAATTAATATAAGGTTTTATTAAACATATATTAGTCACTTATATGAATTTTTCTCACAACATACTAGCTCTTATAGTGGGACGTGGTCGGAGTGGGGAGCTGTAAGGTGGTGCACACTCGCCTATGGGAACATGGAGCTCCATTCAACAGTGCAAAGGGGCGCGCAACCCTCCTTGTATTGTGCGTCTTACCGTAATTCCAAGTGAAAGGTATACCACTGAACCCAAGGTTCATTAGCTGCAGTTCCCCTTGTGCAGCACCTAAGCCGGCGGCAATACCCTTGTCCCCATAGTCACAACTTGGTCGACATCACATAAACACAAGAAGCCCTAGTTTGTTGCTCTTTTCTATCTTTAGAATATTTGATCTATCTATATCTATTTTCATATTATCTATTGCCTATATAAAATCTGATTTTTGGTAGAATAAATCCCTTTTATCTATCATATATCTATTAAGGCATAAGATATATCCACTTTCCTATTTTATCAAAAGGTTGTCTATATATATTTATCTTAGGGCTGAATTTGTTATCTTTTCACCATTCCTTTTAGAATTTCGAGTCCTATTAGTTATCTAGAGTCTATCTTGCATTAGTTTATAAAAAATAAAAATAAAATCACATTAAAAAAAAAAAGATTTATCTTGGACCTAGGAGGATAAAATCCACTAGGGGTAAAAGTAAGTCAGAAAAAAGAAGAAGATAGAGTTTGTTCTACTAGTGCAAGAAAGCTCCAAGGACCAAAATTGGTGATTTTCTACAGCCCTTAGTCGACAACCCCTATCCCAAACACATACCTCCCACATATCACAAAATTGAAACCCTACCTTGCAATTACAACATCCTAACTTAAAGGTTTTCAATCAAAAGAGGTAAATTTCCAAGTTGTTTCTTTTATTTCTTTTCTATTTTTCCACAAAATCAGTCTTGGGTCGAGTGCTCCAGCCTTGTGTCGAGTACTCCTGCCGTGTGTGTCCAGTGCTGGAAACCCACAGGTACCGAGTCGATACCCTCACACACCGAGTCGATACCCCACATACCGAGTCGATACCTTGGCATACCGAGTCAATACTTTGCTTTTGTTGTGAAACTACCGACTCGATACTATGTCCTACCGACTCGATACTTTTGTACTGTTGGTTTTTTTCGGTTGTTTGTTTCTTTCCATTCTCTTGATCTCTTACCTTGTGTTGTTAAGTCTTTGCTTGAGTGTTGATTTGCCCAAAGCGGATTGCCCCAACAAGCATGACATACCAATTAGAGAGGAAGTGTGAGTGATACACTTGTGAGCTTGTTTATATTTTATCTAACCGTTTACATAGTTCTTTGTTTGTCTTTATTTGCAATGTCTAATAACCAGGGCAATGACTGGTATACTACCTTCATGGAGAACATGGCTAAGATGAATGCAAGCATAGCTAAGATAAATGAGGGAATGAAAGTGATAGAGTTTCAGCTTCCTTACAATGAAAGGGAAGTAACTAATCCTAATTCCCTTCCCAATCCTAATGCAAATCAGTACTAGGTTGTTAATCCTCATATAGCTAAACCTTTATTTGAGAAGAACATCTCTCCACGAAGGGAGAGATATGGTAATAATAATGTGTTTGCTAATATGCAGGGACGACGGCAACAAGAAGAGTACTACTTCTCAGAGGACGATGACGACTTCCAAGAGGATGATCATTGGGAGCAACGTCTTAGACGAAATGATAGAGGAGGTCGATACCACTATCGAGCACCAAGAGAGCCTGCGCAAGATGGCATAGGTAAGGTCAAGGTAAAGATCCCTCAATTTGATGGTAACAACGATCCATATGCATATATTGATTGGGAAACTAAAATGGATCGAATATGGAATTGTCATAACTTCTCTGAACGTAAAAAGGTGCAATTAGCTTCTTTAGAATTTCAAGGGTTCGCTTTAATTTGGTGGGATAGTCTGAATAAAGAAAGAAGAAGAGCCCTTGATGCGTCTATCGCTTCTTGGAACCAATTGAAAGCACAAATGAGAAGTAGGTTTGTTCCCCAACACTACTCTATAGAGCTTAGACAACGACTAGAAAACCTTAGGCAAGGTAATAAAAGTGTTGAGGAAACGTTTAATGCAATACAAGAAACCATGTAGTTGAAAATGATGAAGATATCAATGCTAGGTTTCTTAGAATATTGCACCCCGCCTTAGCTCATGAAATTGATTACTTTTCTTATTCTACGCCTACTGAAATTTTACATTTAGCTATGAAAGTAGAAAGGAATGCTAGATACAGGAGCCAAGGTGGTAGAATGTCGAGTGGACAACCTCAAAGGTGCCGCCAAGACCATGTGCAGCAGCCCCAAGGTAGGTCGGAAATGGGCTTTAGGGATCGACCAAGTCAGCCCCAGGGAAGAGGTGAATATCGAGCACCCCAACAGCCCCTCGACAAGGGTAAATCGTCGTGGAATGGACGTGTATCGTCTGGGGCATGTACTGGCCCTAAAGGGAGTAATCCTAACTCTTCTACTCTTGAACCTATGTACATTCCTTGCTTTATATGTCAAGGTA
This sequence comes from Persicaria tinctoria, assembly GCA_037127255.1. Lineage (NCBI taxonomy): Eukaryota > Viridiplantae > Streptophyta > Magnoliopsida > Caryophyllales > Polygonaceae > Persicaria > Persicaria tinctoria. The sequence continues at coordinate 39,366,134 of JBANSL010000001.1, read as the reverse complement.
GAGAACATGTTATGAAGGATTTTCCAAATAAGAAGACTTTCATGATTAATCATCTAGGCAAAAATGAATCTGAAAATTCTACTAGTGAAAATGTTAAGCTTGTTAATAATGATCAGGATGTTAAGTTACTTGCATGTGATGATAATGTTTGCATTGAATCTGAGCATGATGATTCTTTGATTGATTGTAAGGTTTTAAGTGTTCAACCTAAGCCTTGTGATGATAATCAAAGGGAAGAATTGTTTCACCTTAAATGCATAGAAAAAGGCAAAGTTAGTAATATGATCATTGATGATGAAAATTGTTCTGATATTGCTAGCTTTGAATTAACTGAAAATCCAACCTTGAAAAAGTATGAAAACTTGCTAGCATTGGATGGAAACTTAGGGATCAATGACCAAGCTACAGTGCATATTAAGTTAGAACATCATGAAGATGACATGAAATATGAATTATGCACTAATAAAGTTTCTTTTCTTGGTTTTGTAGAGAGCTCTACTGGCCTACAAATTGACGAAGCTGAGACAATAACCAACATGGAGTGGTCAATCCCTACACCAATCAGCCTTGAGAAGGGTTTCCATGGACATGTGGTATTCGATCCAGGAGCTCTTGTGGATGTCTTTGCGGAATCATATGCGACCTTGGATTTGAGGACGAATCCTTTTCAAGAAAGGGAGAATGATGCGGGACCATCCAAGCCACCTCCGGACACACCTATGATTTGATCTCGTGAGAATGATGTCATCCTCAAGAGGAAGAAGAAGGCTCTGTTGTGAGCTGAATCTCCCATGTTTTACAGCAAAGTTTATATCGATTTCTGCATACATTGCATTCATTTGGGCTAAGATAGTACAGAATCTATGTAGTTTATGTTTATTTTGCCAAATTATGGAATCTACACCAGTTTCTGTTTAAATCGCAGAATTCGAGACATTTTACAACAATTCTAAGGAAGGTCGGAAAAGCTCGAAAATCCACTACAGAAGTCCAAGGTCAAAGAAGCAGCGGAACCAGTCGAATCGAGCCAAGAACCCAGGCTACTCGATCTCGAGTAGGCCTTACTCGATCTCGACGAGCATGTCCGAGCACAGCCTTGTCGACCAGGAGCAACGTCGAGAGCCAGACCAACCCGACTTCCGGACCCAACTCGATCTCGACAAGACCTTGGTCGAGATCGACGAAGCCCAGACACCACACCCAGAGTCGAGGAGAGAAGCTGACCGAGAAGCCGAGGACGAGAAGCCGAGCACAATCCTACTCGATCTCAACGAAGCCCTTGTCGAGATCGACGAGCCACCCAGTGCCAGTCCGAGTCCATGTCGAGGAGAAACTGCTCGACAAGAAGTCCACACCCCAACTCGGCGAACCCTGGTCGAGATCGATGACTCTTTGTCGAGATCGACAAAGCCCAGAGCCCAGTTCCGAGCTTGTCGAGTACACCTACCCGAGGAGACCTAGTCGACAAGACTTTCCTACTCGAGGTCGACTACACTTACTCGATGTCGACGAGCGTCGGGAGCCAAGACCGAGCCACATCGAGCACCAGTTAGCCAAGACGACGAGTCCTAGTCGATGTCGACAAGGCTTTGTCGAGGTCGAGTAGACCCCGTTTCCAGAAACGCGTCGTCGAGGGCTATCCTAGTCGAGCTGGGATTCCTTGGGGCCGAAGGAGGAAGATTCTATCCAAATTCTATCAAGTCTATCCATGGGAAACAAGATCTATCAAGACATGAAGACCTACCGAAATTAGATTTATCTTTTCCTTTTAGATTTATTTCCATTAAGCATTTTATTTATCTTTTAGCAAATTAGATATAGATTTAGATATAGAGATAGATTATTATTTCCTTGATTAGCGAGGTTTGAACACTATAAATAAATCCCTTGGGGCTGGTTTTTCATTCATTCCAATTCAGAGAGACAGTTACATAGATACAGTTTAGGAGTTCTAAGGTTTTTAAGGTTTTGGCTTTCTGCGAAAGTTGATTGCCGGGATTGTAAAAGCTTTGAATTTAGTTTTAATGGAAGTTTATTTTCATCAATAAATGTCTGCGATTGCAATGAGGCGTGAGTAGTCCACCCACTTCTGGGGCTGGGGTGAGCCCGACGGTGGCCATGTGAGGCGATGCGATAAAGGTCAGATCTTTTTGTGCAATTCATCTTCTATCCCTATGAGCATGATTCTTTTGCGAGAGTTGAAGGTGATCCATGTTCGTGTTATTGAAGCGAAAGTGATCTTAATGCAACTTGGATTAATTATGTGAAAAAGGGTTAGTAAAATTAGGGTTTATGCGAAAGCCTCTATATGTCTATTTGTTAATGACGAAAGTTATTTGATGGAAAGCATGATATTTTATGCCTTTGTGTGTTGCTTTGCATGGTTATCGTTGTGGTGTTGAAATCCTAGTCTTGGAAGTCTTTTAATATATTGATTTATTTCTGTCGAAAATCTGAGTTTTAGTTTGGAATTTGCAATTTAAGTTTTATGTTTCCAGTCGACATAGAGGAGAGCTTTGTCGAGATCGAGTACAGTTCTTGTCGATCTCGAGTAGGAACTGGTCTAGGTCGAGTTGAGTTTTCTTCTGTTCTTGTCGATTTTCACTTTCTGTTTTCTGTCGACCTGCCTTTGTCGATCTTGAGTAGCTGTTGGTCGAGATCGAGTAGCCTCTGTTGCTTTGCTTTTATTTGTTGCTTTATTTTATTTTCTGCTTTGCTTTGTCTTTCTTTCCTTGTTTCTTTGTTTCTGTCTTTCTGCTATTCTGCATGTGAGATCTGTTGCTACCTGAGAACTGCTGACGTGCTTCCTCGTGGATTCGATCCTGACAACCTTCTACTACAACGGGAGGAAGTCTTGTATTTATTTGCTGAGACAGGGAAGTCAGTCTGATCTTTATTTTATATTTATTTCATACTTGACCATCCTCCTGCAACAACAAATTGGCGCCATTGCCGGGGAAGCTATCAATCGCGCCTTAGGTAGTCAGTTCTCACTGTTTCTTTGAGTGAATTTGCAGGTGTATGCGTCGTTCTGGTCAAACACCTGATTTTGACGCCTTAGACGAACCGGAACGCCTATTTCACATCCGAGCTAAACTACAAAGAGCCATGGCATCTGCGGAGACACAGGAACAGCTGGTCGCTAGGCTTACCAGGGAATTGGCCGCTAAGGATGCTGCTATCGCCGCTGAGAAAGCAGCAAGGGAACAAGCATAGGCTGAGCTTGCCCAATATCCAACCACGGCAGAGGACTACATGCATCCAACGCTCGTCGTGCCTGAATCGGCGATTCTAATCCCTGATAACTCTTTTGAAATTCGCACTCAATTTCTTATAGAGCTTAAAAATAATGCCTTTTATGGTAGATTTAATGAGTGTCCTCTTGAACATATTACAAACTTTTCTGACATGTGCCGTACTGTTGCTGAAGGTACAACCCTGGAATATGTCAAGATGAAATCTTTTCGCTGGTCTCTCGCTGGGCCTGCACTGAAATGGCTTGAAGGGCTGAAAGCAAGATCACTCACAACCTGGGCCAAAGTAGAGCATGAGTTTCTGAACAAATTCTTCCCACATGCCAAAACAGCACATCTCCGCCAGAGAATCACCGCCTTCAAACAGAAGCAAGGGGAACCGCTGGCAAAGGCATGGGAGCGCTACAAGGAACTTCTGCGATCTTACCCTACTCATGGACAGCCACCCTACGTCATTTAGGAGATCTTCTTCAACTTTCTTGATCAAGTCACTAAGGACAGAATCAACCATTATACTCGCTATGAGTATCTGACAATGCCGCCAAGTGACGCATGGGGTGTGCTAGAGAAGCTCACTAACTACGACAACAAGTATGGGTCTACTGCAACCTATGAAGAGAACCTATACGCCAGGCCAGCACCATCCATGCCCCTCTATGAGCCATCTAAGGAGATTGATCCTGATGTTAGGGAGCAGTACTACAGAGACCAGAATAAGAAGCTCATCAAACAAGTAAAGTATCTCTCTGTCAACCAGCCCTGCATAGAATGCGGATCGCAAAGGCACACCACTCCTGAGTGCCCACACGCAGAGCAAGTCAGGATGGCAGAGCATCATGAGGAGGGAGCTTACACAGGGGGTCCCAGTCGCTACATGGGGGACCAAAGGTTTCAGCAACCACAATGGAACCAAGGTGTCCCTAGGAACCCCCCGCCCTACAGAGCTCCAGGACATCCGGAAAGGGACCAGAAAAAGGATGATATATAGACAGTCCTGGAGGAAATACGGAGGAACCACTCAGAAACGAGGCAATCTTTCAACTCCGTCTATACTCAGATGCAAGGTGTCAACTCTAGGCTTGGGGAAATTGATATATGGCGAAAATCAGTTGATACACAGATTGGTCAGCTAGCAGCAGGAATCCCCAGACAGTCAGGTTCGCTCCCTGGATCTTCAGAACCAAATCCTAAGGGAAAGACTGGACATATCGCTGCTATAAAACTCAGAAGCGGCCATCAATTGCAAGAGCCAGAGGTCGGAAAGCAGCAGAACAACGGAGAACAGCTGGTCGACCAGAGCCTAGTCGATCTCGACGAGGGCCTACTCGATGTCGAGGAGAAACTTCTAGAGTCCTCGTCTGCACCGAACAGCAACTCGACAGCACCCAACCTGGTCGATGTCGACAAGACTGTAGTCGATGTCGAGGAGCCCCTGGTCGACATAGTGGAGCCTGCAGCACCTCCGACGTCTGTTCTGGCTCCGACTCAGAAAAAAAAGCTGCCTTTCCCCACAAAATCTCTAAAGGACCCGACAGAAAGAAATTTCAGCGCTTCATCAAGATGCTTCAGAAACTCAACGTCACCATTCCCTTCACAGAAGCTCTCAATGAAATGTCATCCTATGTCAAGTTCCTGAAGGAGATTCTGAGCAAAAAGCGGTCAATGGCTGAAATTACAGAGGAATGCAGCCACTTGGACATATTGGAGAAGAGGCCGGATCTAGGTAAGTTTGCTATAACTATTGGATTTGGTCCATACAAAATTAATGCTTTATGTGATCTTGGAGCTAGTGTGAGTATAATGCCTTTAACGATTTGGTCCAAGATTAAGATAGGTGCCCTTGAGCCTGTGGATGCTAGACTTTACATGGCCAACAACACGGTGGTCATTCCAACAGGCATGGTGGATAATGTGCCAGTACAAGTAGGTAAATTCTTTGTCCCTACTGATTTTCTAGTTGTTGATACGCAAGAATATCCTGCTTGTCCAATTATTTTAGGAAGACCATTCTTGGCGACGGTGGATGCCAACATAAGCGTAAGGAAAGGAGTGCTCACCTTCAACATCAGCGATGAGGTAATTGAGTATTCCTTTAATAAAACTGAAAGGCATACAGGTCCAATGGACGAGGTCAAATCTATCTAAGCTGGCTACATCACCTGCGGGGAACCCAAGGTCAGAAATATGACCCCTGAGGAGATAGAAAAGAGGGACATGGAGGCCCAGGTGGAGGAAATCATGGCAATCCTCAAGGAAAACACAGAGAATCCAATCGACCCGGACCAAGGTAAGTCGTTGTGGATTAATTATTTTTCGGATGCCTTGACAGGAGCTAAGTATGGGGTCAAGATCGACCGGACCCTAGTCGATCTCGACCAGACCAAGGAGTCTCCACCAGTACGAGCCTCGTCGAGCAGCGAGACGGAAGCAGAACCCTACTCGATCTCGAGTAGGCTCGTCGAGATCGACCACCAGAGTCCTACGTCGACTCATCTTTCCTCGACGCTGATGACACCAGAGCCAGGATCTTCGTCGACATCGACCACCCTTGTCGAGATCGACAAGCCCTCTGCTGACTCGACTCCTACTTCCTCGACGCTGAGACCACCAGAGCCAGGACCATCCTCCTCGATCTCGACCACCCTTGTCGAGGTCGACCACCACTCGACTCCACCAGATCCTTCCTCCTCGACGCTGCAGACACCAGGAGCAGAAGGCTACTCGAGGTCGACCAGCCTTGTCGAGATCGACAAGACCTGTCCTTCGTCGACTTCCGCATCCTCGAGCAAACCACCACCAGAACCTGCAGACTTGTCGAGATCGACTAGCCCTAGTCGAGATCGACCAAACACGGCGGTTCCCGATTCCGTCTCTGCGAAGGTAAGCCAAGGTATGGATCTTTCTTCTCCTATTTCCATTAAAGATCTATCTATACATGGGAGAGGTTTGCCTTGGTATGTGCGCTTATGTAGGATTTCCAATGATGAGCCCAAGGAATATGAAGTTGGAGACAAGCTCTATGTCTCTAAATCAAAGGATCATTGGTTCCCCAACAAATTCAACAAGAAGCGGATGGGACCGTTCGTGGTGAACAAGATCCATTCTGGAGGATTACAGCTGATGGACAAGAATGGAGTCTTATTTGAGGCCCAAGCTACATGGGCCCTGCAAATGCCACCTTGAGCTAAAAAGAAAAGTCGGTCTAGCGACTATAAAATCTGGAGCATGTACATAGACTTTTTAGGATTTTTTTGACATTGTTTTGCTTTTGGTTTTGAACATTTTTTTGGTTTTTGTTTTTTTTTTCTTTTGTGGGTATATGTCTTCTACACTTTTCAGGTCCATGGATAGAAGCAAACTACATTCAGACTCGGCCCAGGATTCTTTTATTCGACATTTTGAGGCCCTGCACACCTGTCTTGTGAGTTTCTTTCTTTACCCTTGTTTTTATACAGTGAGGACACTGTAATGTTTAAGTATGGGGTGGGGGAAGGACTTACTTTGTGCATATTTGATCATATTTGACATTACTTGTGCATTATTTCTTAGAATTGCTACATGGCTATTTTGGAATGCATTATTTATTTATGTGCTTATATATGCATGTTTTCCAAAATTTGAGAAAAATGACCCCCATTTGAAAATTTTGAAATAATGTCATGGAAGCTTATATTGAACTCAACGATGCAAAATGGGATTCATTAGAGATATAGCATGAAATTGCCTAGTAAAGGGAAGTCACAATGAAGTGCATTATTTCTTGAAAACCATGAAAGGAGGTAAAATTTGAAGTTGCTTTTGACATGTTGCATGATAAGAGGATGGAGGACTTTAAGATTTCCATATAATGCTCATATTGTTATAATCCTAGCCTTACCTATGCTTATGCATTACACAAAAGCCATAATATGCCTTATTTCAAATATTGCTCCACATGATCTAAATATTTTCATTCTTTACCTTATCCGGGGATTATGTTGAGAATGATGTTACATTATGGAGATTATCATATGGTGTTTGTGTTGATTGTTATCATTAGGGTGTTTGTGTTGATTGTTATCATTATTGGAGTATGGAAGGAAATTGTTTGAAATATATGGAAAATTTAATGAGTGAAAGAAAATCCAATCACCTCAGGAGATAAAGGTAGATTGACCCTGCTCTCTGATATAATAGTTTGGAGAGATGGGACACATTGTGAGAAGTCCAACGCACTAAGTATCCGGGGCCATTCATGACACCCATGTTTGCGACTCGCAAGAAGACAGTGCTGAGGTTAGAGAGGTAAAAGCATTATTATTATGAAAGGTGATGAATCATATGAGAAAGAATGTGGTATGAAAGTTTGGAAGTACTCCATTTCCCCGGATCAAAAGCACCACATTGCCAAAAATTGCCCACCTTTTAGCCTTTTACCAATCTACTCCTTATTGAGCTTAAATTAAAGTCTTCTTGATTATTAATGCTTTGTCACTTATGAATGTTTTTGCATCACCCTCTTTTTGTGAGTAGATGTTGCTTTTATACATTTGCACATGCATGGATCTGTGACATAAGTACCTTTTCGAGGATGGTAATTGATTGCAGGGTCATATGAGAATGAATCTAATATGTTGAGAGTTTTAATTCTTCCCCTGAATGACAAATAAAAGGATTGCTTGAGGACAAGCAAGCTTAAGTATGGGGTGTTTGTTGTGAGCTGAATCTGCCATGTTTTACAGAAAAGTTTATATCGATTTCTGCATACATTGCATTCATTTGGGCTAACATAGTACAGAATATATGTAGTTTATGTTTATTTTGCCAAATTATGGAATCTACACCAGTTTCTGTTTAAATCGCAGAATTCGAGGCGTTTTACAGCAATTCTAAGGAAGGTCAGAAAAGCTCGGAAATCCACTACAGAAGTCCAAGGTCAAAGAAGCAGTGGAACCAGTCGAATCGAGCCGAGAACCCAGGCTACTCGATCTCGAGTAGGCCTTACTCGATCTCGACGAGCATGTCCGAGCACAGCCTTGTCGACCAGGAGCAACGTCGAGAGCTAGACCAACCCGACTTCCGGACCCAACTCGATCTCGATAAGACCTTGGTCGAGATCGACGAAGCCCAGACACCACACCCGGAGTCGAGGAGAGAAGCTGACCGAGAAACCGAGCACAATCCTACTCGATCTCGACGAAGCCCTTGTCGAGATCGACGAGCCACCCAGTGCCAGTCCGAGTCCATGTCGAGGAGAAGCTGCTCGACAAGAAGTCCACACCCCAACTCGGCGAACCCTGGTCGAGATCGACGACCCTTTGTCGAGATCAACGAAGCCCAGAGCCCAGGTCCGAGCTTGTCGAGTACACCTACCCGAGGAGACCTAGTCGGCAAGACTTTCCTACTCGAGGTCGACTACGCTTACTCGAGGTCGAAGAGCGTCAGGAGCCAAGACCGAGCCACATCGAGGACCAGTTAGCCAAGACGACGAGTCCTAGTTGTTGTCGACAAGGCTTTGTCGAGGTCGAGTAGACCCCGTTTCCAGAAACGCGTCGTCGAGGGCTGTCCTAGTCGAGCTGGGATTCCTTGGGGCCGAAGGAGGAAGATTCTATCTAAATTCTATCAAGTCTATCCATGGGAAACAAGATCTATCAAGACATGAAGACCTACCTAAATTAGATTTATCTTTTCCTTTTAGATTTATTTCCATTAAGCATTTTATTTATCTTTTAGCAAATTAGATATAGATTTAGATATAGAGATAGATGATTATTTCCTTGATTAGCGAGGTTTGATCACTATAAATAAAGACCTTGGGGCTGGTTTTTCATTCATTCCAATTCAGAGAGACAGTTACACAGATACAGTTTAGGAGTTCTAAGGTTTTGGCTTTCTGCGAAAGTTGATTGCCGGGATTGTAAAAGCTTTGAATTTAGTTTTAATGCAAGTTTATTTTCATCAATCAATGTCTGCGATTGCAATGAGGCGTGAGTAGTCCACCCACTTCTGGGGCTGGGGTGAGCCCGACGGTGGCCATGTGAGGCGATGCGATAAAGGTCAGATCTTTTTGTGCAATTCATCTTCTATCCCTATGAGAATGATTCTTTTGCGAGAGTTGAAGGTGATCCATGTTTGTGTTATTGAAGCGAAAGTGATCTTAATGCAACTTGAATTAATTATGTGAAAAAGGGTTAGTAAAATTAGGGTTTATGCGAAAGCCTCTATATGTCTATTTGTTAATGACGAAAGTTATTTGATGGAAAGCATGATCTTTTATGACTTTGTGTGTTGCTTTGGATGGTTATCGTTGTGGTGTTGAAACCCTCGTCTTGGAAGTCTTTTAATATATTGATTTATTTCTATCGAAAATCTGAGTTTTAGTTTCGAATTTGCAATTTAAGTTTTCTGTTTCCAGTCAACATAGAGGAGAGCTTTGTCGAGATCGAGTACAGTTCTTGTCGATCTCGAGTAGGAACTGGTCTAGGTCGAGTTGAGTTTTCTTCTGTTCTTGTCGATTTTCACTTTCTGTTTTCTGTCGACCTGCCTTTGTCAATCTCGAGTAGCTGTTGGTCGAGATCGAGTAGCCTCTATTGCTTTGCTTTTATTTGTTGCTTTGTTTTATTTTCTGCTTTGCTTTGTCTTTCTTTCCTTGTTTCTTTGTTTCTGTCTTCTGCTATTCTGCCTGTGAGATCTGTTGCTACCTGAGAACTGCTGACGTGCTTCCTCGTGGATTCGATCCTGACAACCTTCTACTACAACGGGAGGAAGTCTTATATTTATTTGCTGAGACAGGGAAGTCAGTCCGATCTTTATTTTATATTTATTTCATACTTGACCATCCTCCTGCAACAACAGGCTCCACCATGGGAGAAGATCTAAATGTGCAAATAACGTCTTAGACTCTCGTTCAGAATATTTGATAGCTTTTCGACATCTCTGTAAATGGGTCGTATGGATTCAATATTTATCGGATTGAGGTGTGCCATACCTTGTCGGAACGTGGACGAAGAGGTCTACAACTTTGTTGTTGAAGGTTTTTCCAGATTCAACATGAAGCTTGGCAAAAAATTGCACTCTTTGCAAACTGTCATTGTTTTGACGGGATTAAAGGACTTTCCTTATTGCTATTTTTAGAGACATTATTTACTTAAGTTATTTTAGGTAATTTTAAGAGTTTATTTTAATTAGTATTTTATTTATTATTTTTGTCTAAAATCAGCTCTAGGTTCTCTATATATTGACGGATGATCATTGTAGAGAACTTACGCTTCCATTGAATAGAAATTTCCTTTGTGTGAAACACAATGAGAGAAAGTCGATTGAATAGAGCCGTCCTCTTCAATTGCAAACATTGGTATTGATCTAACTTGGTTTGCTTTGCCGTTCATCAACTTCGCAAGACTTGGTGATCCGAGTATCCACAAGCCCCCTTCTTGTGCCTCCAAGTTGTCCGCTTGGTTGTGTAGGGTTGCAGAGGCGGGTTGTGTCGTCATTGATATTGGTTCCTACCTTCTACGGAAGCCTGGGGTCTCTATCTTGTTCTATACAGATCGTTTCAGTCCTTATCAGGTCTTGTCTTTCCGGTCTTTATTTAAATTTCGAGTCTTGTTACTGATTTTGTCGAGTTCTTGTTTCTTGTTCTTGTCGATCTCGAGATCAACCCTGTTCTTGAAGATCTTGTCGAGTCTTGCATTGATCTTGCTTATTCTTGCTGCGTTTCTTGCATTCTTGTTTGAGTCTTGGTCGCTTCTTGCCTTTCTTGGTCGAGAATCTTGCTGTCTTTATTAGTTCTTGTTTAGTTCTTGCTTGTTGTCGAAGATCGGACCATCACACGGCTAACCCCGTATCAAATTGGAATCAGAGCTTTGGTTTCTGACATCAAGATTGAGTCTTTTTTTTCTTCTAAACACAAAAATAGAGTCAGTTCTTGTTTTGGTTATTTACTTCTTGCATTCTTTATTGATTCTTCCACTAATCTTGAGTTTGTGATTGTTAGTGGTTTCATAGCCTAAACACAAAGCCTAGCCGAGACCGTGGAGAGAGAGGAGATATCGAGTAGGAGAAAGAAAGTGGAGGCCGAGTGGAGTTTGGGAAGCGAGAGCGGAGTTGTCTTTATTCGGTTGTAAGCTTTCTTTGAGTTTATTTAATGGAATTTAGTTTCTTTTTTATTATTAATGTCTTTCTTGATGATGAAGAGCGAGTAGTCACCCAACTTCTAGGGTTGGGGTGAGCCCGACAGTAGCCATGTGAGGTGATGCGGTAAAGGTACAATCTTTTGATGCGATTTCGTCTTCTATCCCTACAAGCATGATTCTTTTGCGAAAGTTAAAAGATGATCCTTGTTTGTCTTATTGAAGCGAAAGTGATCTTAATACAACTTGGATTAATTATGTGAAAAAGGGTTAGTAACAATTATGGTTTATGCGAAAGTCATGTTCCTGCTTGTTAATAACGAAAGTTATTCGATGTAAAGCATGATCTTTTATGCCTTTATGCATTATTTTACATGGTTATCGTTGTGGTGTTGAAACCCTGATCTTGGAAGTTTTTAGTTTAATGATTGTATTTCATCAGTTTTGAGTTATGTCTTGCAAAAAGTTTCGATCTTTGGTTCTGTGATTAGTCGATTTCGAGCCAAACCAGTCCACATCGGGCAAGTTGGTCGATATCGAGTGGTATAGGTCGATATTGACCGGTCTCTTTTCGTTTCTGTTTCTGCTTGTTTTTGTGTTTTACAGTTTCTGTCGACAGTGTGGTCGATATCGACTAAGACAGGTCGATATCGAGTGCTCTTCTGGTCGAAATCGAGAGGTTTTCTAGAACTGAAAAGGCGGGCGCTAACACGCTTCCTCGTGGATCGATCCTGACTATCTTCTACTACAGTGAGAGGAAGTCTTGTAATTAATTTGCGGAGATCAAGGAGTCGAATTTGGAATTTATATTTCATACTTGATTTTCCTCCTAACAATTAGGAATGCAGGGGCGACATCGGATGAGTAGGGAGAGGTGTGGCCTTGAGCGAGCATCATGAGGCAGAGGGTGAGGTTCTCTTCCTCAATGGCAGTAGCGATGGTGGGGTCATCGTCGAGGCTAAGGGGGCGCTTGGAGTGCGCTTGGAATGTGTATTTCTTTATTGGTTGTATAAATCTAGAACCCGGAACTTCTCCTAATACTCAGCTTCCTAATATCTTCCTAATAAGTACATCTCAACCATTCAAATCAATCAATGGTCATTATCGCTTCTCCTCTATTTAATCCCATTTTAATTAGTTTCAAATTTCCAAGGTCTCTCTTCAGTAGTTGTTTGCCCCCTATCTCATGTATCTCGGTCATTAAGAGAATTCAATGTCCTCTACCACGCTCACCATAAATCCAGCTCGTCATCACGTTTACCCGGCTCGCTCTGTCGCCGGCGAGGGGACGAGAACACTAGGGATACGCTGACGAGGCCCACCAGAGAAACATCAGAGATGGGAGATGATGGTGGATTTCAAAATTAACCGGATAACACCAAATTCAACGGGGAGTTTTTTTTTTTCCAGAAATCAAAGACATTAAGTAGTCATTGTCGAAGATCTGAGATTGAAATTGGGGGCGGATTCCGGTGGCGGTGGAAATAAAAATTAAATTACTGAATTCCAACGGAGTAATGAAGGAGAGAGATTTTGTTCAACTCGCTGGGCGCCGTCGACAGAGAGAGGGGAGGGGCCCAACACCACCGAAGAGAAGCCTCCCATGCGCAAGATGCCGAAAGAAGTCAATATGAGATAAAGAAGATGGAGATGGGAGAGAACTGCAGAATGTAAATAAAATCAGGAATTAATTTAGATTAAAAAGAGAATTAATTAGGATTCAAAAAAAGAATTAATTAATAAGAGTAAATATTAGCCCTCGATTGATTTGAGTGGTTGAGATGTAGTTATTAGGAAGCCTAATATTAGGAGAGAATCCAGATTTATAAATCTATTTATTATTAGAGGAAATGGTATGGAATATACCAAAAAAGATTGGCCTTTGCAAAACTAACTCCCTCGTGCCCAAATTTGAATAAGTGGCAAAATGGTCCAAAATTATGCAAAAATAACCGGTGCCAAAAACTTGCAATTCTGGGTAACGAAGAGAACAATAGAGAGAGAAAGAGAAGTGGAAACCACCATTGAAAGAGGGAAACCGCCATGGAAGCACCTTCATTGAAGCCGGGTAAACGTCGTTGAAGGAGTAGCGAGGGTACCCTTGAAACCACAACAGAGAGGGAGAGAGAAAGAGAGAGAGAGAGAGAGAGAGAGAGAGAGAGAGAGCAAAGTGGACCAGACGAATCGAAAAGGGAGAACGAAGAGAACAACAGTTCCAGCACTTTTGGAAATAAAGTAAGTCATCATCCTCGATCTCTTCTCTTGAAAAATCTGTTTGGAGTGTTGAATTTCTTGAATCTCGAAGTGGGGACGTTGGGGAAAATCGGGGTAGATGATGAACAAACCCTAATGTTGTGGTGTTGGGCGGTTTGGTGATATAGGTGAGAAATCACCATTGAAGGATGAAATTGAAGATCGAAATAGGGTATAATGGAATTGAAACGCTTCTTCGACAAAGATAAGGTCGAAATAGGGCGATTTGGTTATATGAGCATCTCTATCAAGAAATTTTTTTTATTCATTTCTGTCATGGCAAGCAATTTATAATTACTGGCCTGAATTGTGACATTTTTGGCCAAATTTTTACTGTTATTGGCACTACTGTTACCAGTTAGAGGTTATATAGATTATTGTGATTTGTGGTTTGTATTTCATATTGTTGTAAATGAAGCTGCAAAACTGGTCATAGATTGTATTCATTATTGCATTATGCACTGTTGTCATATGAACATCTAACCTTTCGAAATTGGGTGCACAATTTTTTTACATTAATTGTACATTTATGTTGTGAAGTAAGGCACCAAATTAGGTGTACATTTATGTCATTTCCCGCAATCTACATTGTTGTGAGATGAGCATTTGAGTATATATTTCAAGAGTCCCTTTTGGGGCTTGTAGATAATTGTAGAAGTTTTATGTACTAGCAGACATACCTTTTTACTGGCACGATTTATGGAATTACTGTCACAGACGTTTTCTTCGTTAGTGTTACCAACCTGATACTAAGTTGTACACTTTCGTCACAGGTTTGAAACCCCCCGGAGCCATGCCAGGGAAGGTCTACACACCGTCGAGCGAAAAGGTAAATATTTGTATATTGTAGATTAGTGATGTCCTGTATTTGTGTTGGTGATGTTAATCGTGAAGTGGGATATATGGGCAATCGACATTAGCTTCCCCCCCCCCCCCCCCCCGAGAAGTAATTTAGAGAAAGGTCCAACCACTTCTCCAAGATGGCCCTCCTGGATCGCATGGACAAAGACCTCGCTGCTAGACTGGACGATGTTGAAGGAAAGAAGGCTTGGAGGCATTGTGATGATCGAGAATAACGTCCCCTAATGGGACTTTGAGAAGGAACTGTGACTTTGAGAACGAAGATCACAAAGACATTGTGAAACGCTTCTTCGGCAGAGATAAGGTGAAGGTCAAAGACCTTCAATTCATGTGGGAAGTCGCCAAGGGCCAGGAGAGGAGTGACACACAGAGGTTGAAACTTGCTCACCTCCTCATCACAGAGGGAATCCTCCTCCCCGGGGATATTAGAAGGAATATATGTCAAATGATGGGTCATGCGCCTCGTTGAAGATGTAGTGATATTCGTTTATCTGGCCTGGCACTTTACTGCTGCTGTTTGGGTAGGACTTATATCTGTTATTTTGAAGTTAGGGTACTTGTCAAATTGGTTACACATTTTATTAAAACTTTAGGGTTATGTAAGGGTGACATAACTGACATATTCATTCACAACAAACAGTCCAATTGGTTATATCTTTTGTTTGTGTTGGACTACTTTTGCAGCTTCATTCACAACATTATGAAATACAAACCACAAAATCACAGTAATATCCAACCATAACCTCTAATTGGTAACAGTCGTGCCAGTAAAGAAAAAAAAACCTAGCCAGTAATGACACAATTTATGTTGGTAAAAATAATATGCCTGCCAGGACAGAAATGAATAAAATATCTCTCTTCAAAGAGATGATCAGACGCTCATGTGACAATAGTGTAGAATGCAACAATGAACACAATCTATGACTTCTATTGCACCTTCACTACTAGAATACTGCAATTAGACATCATGTATTTTAAGTCTGTCAAAAAAGTAACAGATCTTAAATTTATCTATTACATTAGTATTTTTTTTGTGATGTTTAAAACAGCTTAAACACCAGGTAAATATATGGACAGATGTAAAATTATTTGTTTAAAAAAAAATAAAAACACGCGCTTTTAAGGGAAAAAGGCGGGATCAAAAAGTTAGAAAAAAAATTGGAGGGTTTTCAAATTTGAAGTTACTAATTTTTAACCCACTTGCAACCATTTCTATCCGTCTCTTCTCTCCCCCCCTCACATTCAATTACCCGGAAGCGAACCCACCAAATCCCCAAATCTTCACCGCTGCTTTCCTCCTCCAGCGACCATCCTCCTTCTTTACTGCCTTCTTCCTCCGACGACCATCCTCATCCATTACTGCCTTCTTACTCCGGTGACCATCCTCCTCCATTACTGCCTTCTTCCTTTCGTCATTTCTCTAAACCCCATCTCGTCAACGACCTCGTTGTCACAACGGATGGGAGTTTAACAACCCTAATCGCCGACTCCCATCTTTTCCCTACTTTTCTTTTCACTATTATGTGCCTAAATCAGAAGAAGCCTTTCGCTTCCGCTAGTCCTTGGAATCGCAAACTTCCATTGATAGTACTTTATGTTCTTTGCCTCTCCCTGTCCCCTTCTCTGATCTACCGTAAGCCATCTCTGGTGAACTCTTCAAAACTAGTGTTGGTCAAATCGTTGCCTCAGATGGTTCTATTCCTTCCTGAGGCGTTTGAGGTTGACAACGAGCCAACAGGCCAGGGCTCCTTTTTCATTTTTGGCTCATTTTCATTATACATGTAAGTTGCTCTTGAACATTCATGGTTTCTCTTTCGTTTGAGTTCAAGATGTATGGTGCATTAATCTGTTTACAGGATAAGTATTCTCGAATTCGGTTTTGATTTGGGGGTTAGGCTATGAATTATGATTTTGGATTTGTTGTTTTGGCTGCGAATTATGGCTTTCGATTTGAGTGCTTAGGGTTCGAAATAGGGTTATTGCTTGTTGAATACATATAGGATGGTTGCTGGAAGATATCTGATTTTCCATTATTGGATTTTGGCTGCAAATTAGCCTTTTCTCCTTTAACTGATTCTTAAGAGGGATGGGATCCAGTGTCTGTAGCAGCTTGTGCATCTGAAAGAATTGAAAGAATTGTTTCAACACCCACACACAAAAACATCCATGACATTAAAGTATTATGCTTCATATTCATATGAATAAGCTAAAGAAATAAGCAAAAACATGTCAAAGTCACCGTCAAGAAATGGTCCATAAAGTCTCACAACTTGATATTTAGCTTAACTGAAGATGAACCCTAGTTGCCTTCCAAAATATCAGTTTGGCTAATTAAATCAGCCTGAATATCCCTCTCTGAAACAACATCTTCTTGCTTGACAATTTTCCTGTCCTATATTTCTTCAATAGGGCTTTTGATTTGAGTGTTTAGGTTTCTAAATTATTGGTTTTATTGCTTGTTGAATATTCCATAAATGTGTGGCTTTGCTAGATTTAAGAATGTACAATAAGAGCTTGCTAGATTTTTTTTTCCATTGAATAGGTAGCTTTTGAATAGAAGAATTTGCAATAAGAGCTTGAATTTTGATGACCTATGTTCATCCATTTTGCATAATCTGTTGTATTTCCCTTCTCACTAGCTTAGATGAATGGAATTCACTAAAAAAACTTATGTGTAATTGTTATGTGATCCACATGTTTATTTATATTGGAAACCCAGTTTCCAGGTTTTGACTAATCATTTACAAAAAAATATGATTTCGTTTGGTGTGCTGAGTACAGGGAACTCTCATACAATAATCTATCAGGGACAGGGACAGTTCCTGTTAATGGCTCCTTTTCACTTTTTACCCCCATTAGGTATCCTCCGTCTGAAAACTTCTTAGATAGATTTCTAGAGAATGGAAAATCTATTACAGATTTCCTCTTGTAGTTTTCAGGGTATCACTCCTTTAAAAAGTCCACCATCAACTATGTCTTCTCCATCACGGATACAACAATCCCTTGGAGGTTCGTAGTAAAAAGAAGGATCTCCATTGACGCCATCTCATAAGTCAAACAATTTTAAATGGAAAGTTTACTATCCGATGGTTTTCAAGTTGGTAGTTATTCCTACTGTCTTAAAAGAGGATATTACTGGCAGTTGTGAAGGCTGGTTTATAACCTGCAGATGCTCACTTTCCTTTCTCAAGATGATCGGTTTATGATCAAGACTCTTAGAAAATCTGAAGTAAAGGTAATTTAGCACCGAGTCACTACCTATTGAATTTAAAACTGTGTCGTTCTTTTAGTTGTCAAACTTTAAGGGTGCTTTAATCTCTGTCCATTTGGTTAAGGTTGTATTAACATTCCTTATCTGATTTACTTGACCTGGATTTTTTTTTTCCAATCAGAACTTCTTCATCAAATTTTAACTTTGTAGGCTTTTGCAGATGCTTCCGGATTACTACAGTCATGTATGTAATTATGAGAATACACTCATAACTAAGTTTTTTTGTCTTCACCGAATCAAGCCATCTAGTGGACAAAAGGTAAATTTTAAAGAGTTCTAAATTTGCATTTATTTCCTTGTAATTTCGTGTTTCAGATTTGACAAAATCCATGTTAACTGAATAACTGTGATATAGTTATTAGATTTCTGTTTCCTTTCTAGATGTATTTCTTTGATTCGTTGTAGAGCTATGTTTCGTTATGACCTAATCCATAACTAAACTAATCTTATGTTGCAGTTTCGCTTTGTGGTGATGGGAAATATGTTCTGTACTGAGCTCAAAATCCACAGAAGATTTGACCTGAAAGGTTCTTCCCTTGGTCGCTTTGTAGATAAAGTAGAAATTGATGAAAATACGATTCTTAAAGACTAACTGGATCTTAACTACTGCTTTTTACTTGGAACCTTCTTGGCGGGAAGCTTTGTTGGCATAAGTAACCTAGTAGTCTTTCCATTCATCTTGTACTTTAATCAAAATTTGCTTGAGCTTACTGAGACGTGCGTTCATAATCCGAGATTGTTGAGAATTTGTGTGGTTCTGATCTTTACCCATCTCACATTTATGCAGACAAAGTGTGATCGACAACAGATTTTTAGAGGATCGACATATTATGGATTAGTCTTTTGCTAGGGGTTCATTATCGTGCTCCATTGCACCTTCAGTGCTTCATGTCCCGCAAGAATCTTGTTAGACTAGATGGATTAGAAGTTCTTGCTGAAGAAATTATGTGTAGTTAGACAACGTTCATGACCTAACCAACAAACCCGACTCCTCGTGATGCGGGACCATCAAAGATACCTCTGGAACCCCCGAACATACCTGTTCTCAAGCGCGGTTCAACTCCCGGAGCCACCATTGAAGACCTATGTGTGTATAGGGATCAAGGATGTCGAACCACCTTAGCTTTATGTATTACCGATTTTAACTAAGTATTGGAAGAACTACTATGTCTATTTGGATTTTTAAGACGTCTCACGACTCGCGGGATGCCTCCCACGAGTAGCGGTCATGAGCCCAGAATATAGTCAGCCTCCTAGGGTTAGAAGAGAAGGTTTGAGCATTGAAGAACTCACGTTGATTTTTTATGAAAGTTTTCTCTTGTATGAAACACATTGAGTGCTCAAAGTCAATCGATTTGTAGCAAGATTCATCGATTGCAACAATTGGTATTGATCTCGGCTTGGTTTGCCTTGAGTTCATCAACCTCGCGAGAGCTTGGTGATCCTGGTATCCATGAGCCCCCTCCTTGTGCCTCCAAGTTGTCCGCTTGGTTGTGTAAGGTTGTAGAGGCGGGCTTTGTATTCATTGGTATTTGGTTCCTACCCTCTAAGAAGGTCTAGGGTCTTTATCTCGTTCTACTTTAGTTCGAATCAGTCCTTATAGGCCGTGTCTTTACTATCAATTTCGAGTCTTGCATCTTGTTTCATCGAGTCTTTTGTTTTTGTGTCTAGTCGATCTCGAGTTCCTCAAGATCTCGTCGAGTCCGTGTGTTCTAGATCAACATCGAGTAGGTTCTAGATCCCACGAGTCGTGAGACTCATCAGTAGCTTGACTATATTCTGGGCTCATGGCCGCGACTCGTGGGAGGCATCCCCTGAGTCGTGAGACGTCTTAAAATTCCAAATAGACATAGTAAGTCTTCCAATACTTAGTTGAAATCGGTAATACATAAGGCTAAGGTGGTTCGACATCCTTGATCCCTATACACATGTAGGTCTTCAATGGTGGTTCCGGGAGTTGAACCGTGCTCGAGAACAGGTATGTTCGGGGGTTCTGGAGGTATCTTTGATGGTCCCGCATCATCTCGCATATAGCTCAATCTGAAATTCATATCCATACCAGCAATGTAGAGAAGATGGAAGAATTAATTTCCGAAGCAATGGCAAGTCGGTAGCTACCATGTGCTTTCTATATTTAGCATTTGTAAAATTGTACTATGAACTGTTTTCGTTTTATGATATAATAATAGCCTCTAACTATAGAAGATTTGGCGGTAGGTTCTCTAGAGGACGAAGTTCCTTAGTACCCGGAAAAATCCTTGCTCTGGTCCCTCGTGGAACGGATGATGGAACGGTGGTTGTGGGCCCTCACATAAGAGTTAGGCGATTACGAACATCATCGGCTGCAGGCAATGTGGAAGTTGATCTACTCATTCCAGGTACAACAAGGTATCTTCTCCACTATTGGCATGGTAGTTTACATATCTAGTCTCTCTATCTTCACATCCATAATCTTTTGCTCGACAAAGAATGATTTGACACGACTCTTCCGATCATCTTTGTTCAGGCTTCAAATCCAACTTGGAGTGAACATGCTAGCAAGGGCGGAGTACATAGCGTATAAAACAGAGAAAGGCCTCCCAGAGGTTTACAACGTCGTTTTATACCTAGGAATCATAGACATACTACAGGACTACAACACGACGAAGCGGATCGAGCACGCGTACACGTCACTCCAATTCGACTCGTTGTCGATATCGGCCATGGTTCCTGCAGTTCATAAAGGTGTTCCCGCAAAACATAGCCGCCGCCAGCTGAAACTTAGCGGTCGAGCCATTGTAAACCAAGACCAACTAGCCAAAGGGTGCAGTTGTTATTGAAATGTAAGCATCAAGCATGTACCAATAAGGGGATTATTACTTGAGCTCTTCCTTACTTATAATATCTAACATAGAATTGGCATATTTTCTTTGTTCTTCTTTTTTCTTGCTTCTGATGTTGAAGATCCTTCTGTATATTAGTTTCTTATATGTTCCTTTGGACGTGGAAGTGGGAAATCGTGCTACTACTTCAATTGTTGGAGGAGTTGTTGTTGGTGTTGCATTGTTGTTTGTTTTGCCTGTAGTTGCTCTATCTTTTGAAGAGCTGTTTAGTGACAACATCTAGGTTAGTTCAATACGCTACCAGATACAACTTTTTTGTTTAGACTATTTTTGTTACCCATTGAATTATTGAAATTGAATTTAATATATTTGACTTCTCAATTCCTTGAATTTTTTTATGTATATTGAATATATATCATATTATGTCTTCTCAGGCTGATGTGATAGGAAAATTGAGAAATTGCACGACCTGACTATTTAATTCCTATGTTTTTGACCCCACTAATTAAATTCCACACTTCTGTAGGGTGTAAGGAATAAGAACAAGTTGATCCTTCACCTCATGGAACAACTAGTCTATCTAAACCCTGCTGCATACTTGGAGAAACTTATCTGCTTTTCTCTACTGAACCAGTTGGTTATCTCCATATAATTTTTTCCTCTTCTGGAATCAGTAAATATATTCATGAACCAAGAAACATAGGTACAAAGATACCAAGACCAAACTAATGGTCAAAGTGAAAATGACAAGATATATATCTCCCTGCAGTCGATTCGATTAGCTTGGCAACTCTGTTGTTCTAGATGTATTTTTGTTTGTATTTACCTTTTTTTTTTAGATGTTGTGGCTAGCCAATTTTGTGGCTATGAATGGCGGCAACGTACTTTGTAAATGTTACAATATGATGCTAGTATCTATGTACATGTTTTCATTAAACGTCCTATCATTTCGAAGAACAACTAAAATGCGATGTTCTATCGACAAAAGCGTGTTGTGTATCCATATTAAAAAACTTATATATGAAAATAGAAGTGCATTCATACCATTAATATCATATCAATATATGAAAACAGATGCCAGTATAATTATACACATCAATTCATTCATTTAAATCAATGTGCAACACCAGTTTGAACATTAAAATGATGTATGAACTCATATATATTTGTCAAAGTAACATCGTTATCTACCAAATAAATCGATGTGTCAATGCAGCAACAACATTTTATTTAAAAAAACTGATATAAATGTGGAAAACGACATCTTCTGTGTATACAACCACAATAGTGCATTATTTTATAACGATATAATATCACATATAATGAACATGAAATTAATACACACAGAATGAATACTCTCAATACGATGTCGATAATATGGAAATACATCAGTTATGCCTATATATCATTTGGTCGGTTAAATTAAAACAATATAAAATCATAAATTATATATCGGATATGATTATAAACGTGATCACTAAAACAAAAATTGTTTTCTGTTTTGTCTTAAGACATCACTTATTTTATAAATAAAGACGTAAATGTCACTTTTTTGCTTTAGGAGGACATCTTCCCATGTTTTCAAATGACAAATTATGGATATTCATCAACAAGTGAATATGTCATAACCAAAATTGAGGGGTTCTAATTAAGAAAAGACATCTGCTTAAAACCGATGTAGAAAGTTTGGATCTGTTACTACACACACAAAGAGATCGGAATTTTTTTTGAAAGACACCCGTTGACAAAAGATGTATAATTGATGTTTTCTAGTAGTGCTTCATTCACAATATTACGTAATACAAAGCACAAAATCACAATAGTTTGCCGACGATGCAAAAGACGAATGTTCGTGATTTTTTTTTACTAGCCAACAGAAGGATATCGAACATTAAACTCAAACGAAATGAGTCCATAACAACTTGAGTCCATAACAACTTAAGTCGAAAAGGTGGAAACGTTTAAACGTCAGTCATCAAACACTAGTCATCCCAAAGGTGGAACCGTTTAAACGTTTAAGAGCTAAACCAAACACTAAGAATTACTGAAGTTCCTAACGACTACAGTCCTTAACAACATCCACAAACTGTCCATTACAATCATGCCGATGCATCGGGTGGGGGGTTGGGGTGGGAGGAGGATGGGGCAACAACACATTGGTTCCGATCAATATTGCAATGCCCCTTAGCGTGATGTCGTTCAATTCCAGTCAGCCGCAGATAAGGCCTCGTCCATTCCTTTCAGCAAGACCATCTTCGAGAAGTGGTTCGACCTCCCTCGGAAATACTTTTGCGGAGAGAGTGCTAATGTCGGCTGCACAAATATCACACGACACGATTAACATCACCAACACAAAGATAGGGGCATTAATCTATCAGATAAGTGTTCACATAATACCCATTTTAGCAATAATCCTTGCCAGTATATCCATATTTCTTGCCAGCCAAAATAATTTGTCTATCAGTACATATAACATTAAACTCATGACACAACTAGACAAATTTCTTTCTACCCTTTTTGGACCTTCAATTTCATTCTCAACTAAGCATCAATGATGATTCCCTACCCCTATCCCTAAATCGTCCACCACCAATAAGGTTAGGGTTTGTACATTCAAACAATTTCAACCCCATTCACCCCAAGGATCCCAACTCGACATTCCATAAATTGAAAATCTCAAAATGCCATATAAAGAGGTAGAATAGAGAATGAGAGATAATATCTCTTCAATGGCAGTTTGACTCCCAGCATCTATCGCCCTCTCTTCAATGGAGTTACGGTTTAACACCGAAATTTCGACCCAAATTTCTCAATATGTTAGGGTTTCAAATCGAAATCCCCATTCAAAAATCACAAATTGCAGAATAATTTGTTCGGGTTTATTAAGGGTTTCACATATTGAAGAACAAATTTGCTTACTTGTTTTCGAGTATGTTTCGCCGAATTCGATTTCTCCGGGCCGGATTCCTCCTCCATCCTCCGCCGGTTACAATTTCCTCTCCGCCTAACTGATTCGCCTATGTTGGTATGCTCTTCCGCCGCCTCCTCCGTCATCAGCCTCCTCCTTCGCTGCTCTCTCTCTCTCTCTCTCTCTCTCTCTCTCTCTCTCTCATCTCTCTTCTGGTCGGCCCTTCCTCTTCATGTTCGACCTGCAACCAGCTGAGCAAATTGCCATTTTTTTTTTGGAAAAACTAACATTGGGCCCACTCTTTGCAATTTATCATATGGCATGGACATTTATGCAAAGTTTAAATTTTTTGGGTATATTAGTGCAAATTGGCCTTCTTATTATGTAGAATATAGCAAATTGTGTATGGGAAATCTGAGATGGTTACTATTATCCATGTACACATGAAACATTATTGAGTAGAATACAAGAAAACCTCGATCTAATGAATTTTTTTTTATAGAAGACAATTTTTTTAATCTCGACACATAAACTATCAGACTTTTAGGGTAAATTTCATGATTATTCAATTAACGCCGGTGCATTATTCGGTAGAATTTATGATATTTTGGATGAGATGATGTTATAGTTACAATCATCCTGAATAATCTAATAAAAGGTGAAATGCGAAACATTATTCGGCGAAATATGAAGAATTATTCGTATAAATCATAATTATTGTTTAAAGATTTGAGGTTTCTTTTATCTGAAATTGATGGATAAAAAAACATTATTCGGTAGCATGTGACAAATTATTGAGTGTAATTGGTAAATTTTGATTTGAACTGGATGGAAAAATAAAATATAACATTATTTGGTAGCATGTGAAACATTATTCAGTGGAATTGACATATTTTTAAAAACAATGAAATCAGATCCCAAAGAAAAAGGAAGCGCGTGAAGCTTTTTTAGGTGGGTTTCTAACCTTTTTTTTATGGGTAATTTGCTAAACTAACTCACTTTTCTGAAAATGTAGCTTAGTTGACCTAATCCGGAAAAAATTTGCACCAAACTGGATATGTGGGAAACCGGATGGGCAGGTTGTCGGTTGGAGGGGGTGTACTTTCTACACATAAGACGAACAAAAGCTGAGATAGAGATGGGAGAGAGGACAAGAAAAAGAAAAAGAAATGTACGTGAGAGAGAGGACTTAAAAAATGTTGATAAAGTACAAAAGAGAGATGAGGTGGATAAAGTAGATAGGAGAGATAACACAGATAGAGAGATGACACAAAGATGAGGGGATTAAAAATGTCTACAGTGTATCTTCCTAATCATTCTACATGGATAACATAGAGACAGGAGAGAGGGAAGTGTGGTTATTGCCCAACCACTAACGCCAAAACTGAAATAGAGGAGGGAAGAGGGAGTTCACAGAGAGGGAAAGGCCGAGAGAGGGGCAGTGTATATAAGCATTGAAATGCTTTCTTATCCAATGATTATCCACCATTAATTCTAGAGGCCAATAAATGGAGGAAGGAGAAGTGGGATTGTGCATGATTCGGTCCAAATCGAATTTTGGGGCTGAACCAACACAAACCGAACCTAACTGAAGTTTTTCGGTTTGACTTTCGGTATGAGAATTTCCATTTTTCGGTTTCGGTTCGGTTTGGGTTCGATTTGTGTTAAACCGAACCCAAAGTGAGTTCTTTATCTTCTGTTTTTCACAGGACCTTGATCATCTGTTGAATCCACTTCTAGTATTATTTCATTCAAAAGGTCTTCCATGCTCCGGCTGGGCTCGTCTTCTATTAGTTTCTCTTCATATGGTATAGTTGGTAATGTTGATGATAGGAAGTTGAAGCAGATATCTTCTGGAGGTTTTGAATTTGTGAAAATGTGACAAAGTAATGTCATATACCCAACGATAAAAGCTGGTTTCTTTTGGCATTTAAGCCTATGTAATTTCAAATACTCCAACACTTTCTTCATTACACTATTAGATAAATATACCTGCACCACCATATAATCAAGTGGAGTATGTATAAAACTAGCTATATATGCTATTTGAATTTGTGAACAGTGATCCTTCTAAAATATAATCAAATCAACAAATCAGGCTAATAATGAATGAAATCAAATGAAAGGAAGTGTTAACTACGTAACTTGTTCCATGTTTGTAACAAGTTACCTAGTTAACCAAACCAGCACAAACCAAACCGAACTGAACCAAACACAAACCAAATCAATTATAGATCGATTTTATACAATTATAGAAATTTGGTTCAATTATATTAAAACCGAACCAAACACAAACCAAACCAACAAATAACCGAACTGAACCTAATGCTTTCGGTTCTACGTTCGGTTTAAAATTTTATATTTTTGGTTTCGGTTCGGTTCGGTTTGGCTTGGTTCGGTTAGATTTTAGACTAATGCGCTCCTTAAGGTGAAGAGTCACCTCCGCTTGAAGAAGGAGGGGTGTTGCCGGTGCCTCATTATGGGGATATCATGGTGGATCTATATAAAGAACTTAGATGGAATCATACAAGTAGCATTTAATATGGAGGAGGGGGCATTAACTCTTCAGTTTAAGAGAAATATTATCAAAGAAGAAGCAATTGTGCGTCTTTTTTTTTCCAGGTTGACAAGTAAGCAGTTGGGTTTAACTAGACACTTAAAGTAGAACTACCTGTCATATATTAGAATTTACTAGACAAAAGTCGTCAGGGAAACAGATTCAATACCGACTTGAGAGAGACGATGGGTAAGTTGGGCTTCAATTTAGATTATTGAAGATGTGTTTACCTAAAAAAATTACATCTTTCTTTAAATTGACTTTCTCCCCTCTACATAATGGAACAGGGGCCAAATCGCCCGTGTGTATCACCATCTTGTTTGGAGGCTGGTGAGCATGTGAAGGGCGCACTCAGGTCTTCAAAAGAATGAAGAACCAAAAAATCGTGCTTGTTGATGAGAATATTGACTATATGGAGAAGTTTAATGTTGATGAGAGAAGGTATGATGTCCAATTGATGTATGTAAAGCCAAAGAAGGGTGGGTGTAGGTCGTTCATCATTAGGGATGTCGAAGACCTGCACGTCTTCAAGTTTGTCAACTCTCTATATGGAGAACGATCCTAGCCTATTGACCTTCATGTTTCCATGCGACACAAGTTTGGTGCGGACGCTGAAATCACACAAGGGTCGACCACGGAAGATGCAGTTGGGGTGAGTGTGTCGAGTTCTGGGGGTGATGATGTCGTACTGCCATTCAGTGGGCCCTTCGTTCCCCGGGAAGATCACCCAGTGATGGATCCTACTTAGAGAGGAAAACTGAACACATGTCCAGTTAAATGATCAAGGTAGCATTTTAAACCGAACTAGTGACAAGTTAGGGATAGAAGAGAACTTGAAGTTGGAGTTCGATGATGGGTTGTTACAATAAAACGTGGGAAGCAGGTCATTTTGGTTAATAGCGACCTAGAAGACGTAGTAAGCGCCCCCTATAGTGGTGGACGGGTCACCATTGACCTTGGTAGCTCGTCGGATGATGACGAAGTAATTTCGCATATGGTAAAAGGCGAGTATGGGGGATCAATTACGATAGAAGAGAACTTGAAGGTGGAGCAAGCGGTGATGGAAGTCGAAGAAGCATACGAACGCTGAAAAGCGCAATCGGGAGCGATGGATAAGGTGGTCGAAAGGGGGCGGCAAACAACAATGAATCCATTAGACCCATGCTAGAACATTGTAGAGCTCTGAGAGAGACAAGTTTTTTGAACCAAGGAGGAGGTCCAACAGACGATAATGTGGGTGACTCTTGCTAGGTGCTTCGACACGAAGGTGAAGAGGTCGACGAAGAGCTTGTATGTGGTGGAGTGTGTGGGAGCCAACTATAAGTTGGCATGTCGGGATTCCAAGTACATGAACTAGCGGTTATGGATCATCTGGAAGCTTGTTGACGAACACACTTGCGATCTCAACGTGATGATCAACCAAAAGTGTTGGGCGACATACAACTAGCTAGGATAGAGGCTAGTGGAAAGGTACGTCGTATCCTTTAACCGCTTTCTCCATTGATTGGCAGGCCAATTCGATTTGTAATAGGTAATACTTGTCATTATGTAAACTGTACATGCCAACAGTAAAAACCAATTGTCCACTCTAAGGTTTTCTACTGGACACCCTATTGTTGTCTACTGAACACATTTTGGTTTCTTCCTGTCTATCATGCTATCTTGTTAGTCAATGAATGCCCTTGTTATAACCCGGTAAGAAGCCCATTGCTCTAGAACAAGTCCAATCAATAATGAAGTCACAATAATACCTGTGATTATGTACAATATATATGCCAATAGTAAAAATCAAATGTCCACTCTATGATTTCCTACTGGAGACCCTAGGCCATGGATGTCGGGCACATTTTGGTTGTTTCCTATCTTTCTTGTTATTCAATATCTGCCCTTGTTATTGTCTGCTAATGGCTTTGCGAATTGAAATGTGAAGTTTCATTGGGTTAAAGAAGTCTCTTGTTCCAGAACATGTCCAATCATTGATGAAGTCAGAACTAGGTGTGAGATGTAACTACTGGAATCCTCATCGAGCATGGTTGAAGGCAAGGGACACTTTGTACGGGACGGGCGAGGAAAGCTATCATTCCATATACTCATACATGTACATGCTGGAGCAAGCTAACCAAAGGACATACACGAGAATTGAATGCAACCTGGACGGTTAATTCAAGTACACCTTTGTGAGTATAAGAGTGTGAAGGATGGTCGTCCCCCACCTACGGAAGGTTCATCGTTCATGTCCCCTACTAAATATATACTGTACATGCCATCGGTTGACATGCCACCAAATTAACCCTACTAGAAGTATATGTTTGACATGCCAGCCATAACAAATGTATTTGTCAACCAATAGGAACTACATGACGCCTATTCGATAAGCATTGAGAAGGGGATACGACACAACTGTGTATTTTCCACATAAGCATTGAGAAGGGGATACGTGACAACTATGTATTTTTCAAGCACGACATTTGCACATGACACCTATTTCAAAACATGCGGTTACGGTATAAGATCGTCACTTTGCAGACCTCTTCTGTAGGATGGAGAAGGCAGGCAAATATGACGGGTTTTAGGGGCATTTACAGACTCTCGCCTCAGGCCCCTATTGCGAGACAATACCTCAATGAAGCTGGCTTCAAGAACTAGGCTTGAGCATTCTTCCCCACGAACAGCTACAACATCACCACCACTAAGAAATATTTACATGTCACTTACTGTAATTAACATGCCACATAAAATAGGTACAACATCACCACTAACAATTCCGAGTGCTTGAACTTCATTTTCAAGAACCCTAAGGAACTGCCTTTTACAACCCTCATTGACGCCATCATTGAGATTATGGGCAAGTGGTTCGTCACTCGAAGAGAGAGCAACTCCTCCTCAGGGAAGCTCGTAAGCAATTGGGTTGCTAAAGCCATTAAGACGAAATACGCGCAATTGTTGTCCATGGTCGCAAGGCCGTTAAGCGCCCATGAGTTCGAGGTCCACAAGGGTATGTCAACTTGGCTTGTCAACTTTATCGGTCATTTGTGCAGTTGTAGACGCTTCGACATTGACCAGTACCCATGTGCACACGCCCTTGCCGCAACCCAACAACGGGGGGTGGATGTGTACTCGCTTGTGAACAACTTTTACAAGGTCGATGAGTGGCGGGCATGCTACCAAGAGGTCATCTACCAAGTCCCCTCTCGAGAAACATGGCTAGTCCCCCAGCCTGTCGTAGAGATACGTTGTCTCCCCTCACTTATCAAACTAGACAATTTTATATGCTCCCAAATCAATAATTAGCATCAAATGCTAAAATAATCAGTTTTATGCCCTAGTCTCAAGTTGGACAATTTTTTAGTCATGTTGCCTCGTAGTCATTGATTAACGGGTGACAATCTGTTAAAATAATTATTACCTCTAATATTTCTCATCCAAGCAACTATATAGATAAATTTGATAAGTAAAGATAAAAGATGACTAAAAAATAAATAAATAAACCTAAATAAAAATGATAGGGCTTTTAATCCATTAAAGGGGTAGCTAATTAAGGGGTGAACACTTGATAACCTCCCTTGTTAATTTCACCCGTGTACCCCATTCTGATTAAGGATGATCTTGTGTAACTCCCATGTACAAAGTAATGACTAAATTAACAGGCTAGTTACAATCAGGGGCGGCCGCAGGGGGCGCGGGGGGCGGGCGCCCCCCCCCCCCCTCCCCGAGCAAATTTTTTTTTTTTTTTTTTATAATTTTAGATTTATTCTATACTATTAGTACGAAAATGTGAAATAAAACACAAAACTTATCTAGCCTAGTTGGTAAAAGGAGGGAAGGAAATTTGGGTTCCCGAGAGGTCATGAGTTCAAATCTTATTTCTTCCCCTTTTTGCACTATTTTTAATTCCTACCAAATTTTCTTACTATAAATGTCATATTTAAATCAATTTTTATATTTTTCTTTTAATATTTTCATAAGATAATTCATTATTTAACACATATATTTTTAGAAAATCTTTAAATTTTTATTCATATGAAGTTTTTTTACTATTAATGTCATATTTAACCCACAATTTATGAGGTTTTTTGTCATACTTTTCAAATCCTATCAAATTTTTTTCATTTACCAATGACAAATTCTTTAAAAAAAATTATAATTTTCTTTAAATATTAAAAAAAATCTTAATCAAGTATACACATATATATAAATTATTAAATTATTGTAATAAAATATCATATTTATATACCATAATTTGTGATTTTTGTTTAAATATACCATATTTATAGTTTTCTTTCAATATATTTTTTAAAAATTTCTTTATTATATATACCGAGAAAAAAATAATTTGCCAAAGAAAAATTCCGCCCCCCCCCCTCCAGCAATTCCTGCGGCCGCCACTGGTTACAATTGCTATCATTCACTCCTCCCTCCCTAAGTAATATATAGGCCTTCGCTAAATGCAGAGGGGCTGGTGGGATTTTAAGAGAGAGAGAGAGAGAGAAGGTCCGTGAGCAGATGAAAAAAGGTGAGAGGCAAAAAAAAAAAAGTGTGTGCAAGTATTCTCACAACAAAATAATCAAACAAACACGTACTAGTGAGAAAAAAGAGAAGCGGGTAGATATCATCATCTTCTTCTTTTATATGATTTGTAGGAACATGATCCGCAGTGGCGAAACCTGGACAAAAGTTTTACAGGGAACACTTTCTTTTTAGGATTTGGAAACTAATCAAGCTATGAGGCTCATCCTTATGCCTTTTTCATTTATACGAAAAAACAAAGTACATATATAGGAGGGGACTTGATGCCAAAACTCCATACAAAAACTAAATTATAGTGAATTCTATCTAAATTGTACTCTACGTTCTTTCATAGAAATAAATTCATCTAAAATTTCATTGGATATAAAGGTCTTAACCATTTCCCTTTCAATGTAAACAACTAAGTTATTTGTCGAAAAATCATCTTCCATCTTGTTTCTCAACCTTGTTTTGACGATTTTCATTGTTGAAAATGCCCTTTCACTAGTAGCAGTAGACGCCGGAAGAGTCAAAACAAGGCGGATCAATCTATCAAATAGATAATATCAGGTTCCTCTCTATGTCTCCACCAACTTCATCCTTTTCATTTTAAATTAAGATTTTTGGGATATTCTAGTATTCCACCGTATGAATTAGGGTTTGAATTAGGATTTAGGAGATATGTATTCTTTTCAATTAAGAGATATGATATTAAGTGATTGAGATATTAAAAATATGTGGAAGTTAAAAATAAAAATCTTTTTTTCTTTCTCAACTAAATAATTTTAAGGTGAGGAAATCTAAATGTTCTAAAAAAAAAAAAAACTAGCCAACGTGGCTATTGAATTAATAAAACAACAGTTTAAGTAATTTTTTTTTTTAAAAAAAGAGTAAAACAACAATATTTTAGTATGTGATGCGGTTGCACCGAATTGAAACTCTGAAAGGAAATCCACCCCTCAGTATAATATTGTAACATATACACACACATATTATTACAAAAAAAAAAAAAAATTCTGCCGGGGTGGCCATGGCCCCCACTCTCCCTTGTAACCTTCCGCCACTCATGATCCGGGCTTGAAAGTTACAAATTTCGCTAGGGCTATAACCATTTGAAGACGGGTGGGATGCTAGTCTCGAAATCTAAAATTTGTAGTTGGATTAAAATTAAAATTTCGCCACTACATCATTCAACGAAATGCTGCCAAAATTTAAACAAATTCATTTCCTTCATAAGTCACAAATTGAAGCAATATTTAATTCCAGGAGTAATACTGAACCAAGAGGTTCTAAAACCACTAACAAAAAATGGAAAATATGTCGTCCACTTGATGCCAAACATACTCGAATTAAGCACAAATGAAATCAACTAGAAATTGAGTCTCCATAGAGATCTTTCGACAAACCTGACGAAACCGGTTGGAAATATCTGGGTAAAAGAAAAAGGGAAAACAGCTGAAGGAGATCAAAGGTTGTCCGCGGCCGAGAATGGCTTCAGAAGAAAAACTGTCTCCTCGTCCTAAGACTAAACCCGCGAACAATGAACATACTAGCTCTGGCCGTGGACAGGTAAGGGAAAGACACATCTCCTACATGCCCACAACCCACGGAGGTAACACATGTCACCCCAAAAACGACAAGTGTCAAGGCCAGAGGCACACCCCCAATCACTATAAAAGGGGGGAATCCAAATAGTAAATGGGGAATTTTGGCAAGAAATAGAAATCAAAATAGAGGAGACCAAAGAGGATTAGAAGTTCCGAAACCATTGCAGGGGAATCAGGAAGCTTCATATCGCTCTGCGGGGGACAAACATAAGCACCCTTGTCTAGAAGAAAACTAATTGCTGGAGGCCTTAAGTCTTGGAAGGAGAACTCGTGGCCGCGACAACCGTGACTGAGACTATAATCCACTACAGGTAAGAGGACCCTTCCTCAAGAATGTCGGCGAAACCCCACAAAGGTGAGATCGAAGGGGACCTCATCCATCCGTGCCACACGACATAGGTTGGGCCTCATGATAAGACACATTTATGTAGTGTTAACATATTTCATTTAGAGAGATTTAGGTATGATAAAGTGCATTGAGTTAGAGTAGTTTTAATGTTTTGATTATGCTTCAATTAGAGTCGGAATCTACGAGGTTTGTGAATGATTTCAGGTGATTGAAAAGAGGTGAAGCTAAGCTCGAGCCAATGCTCGAAGATTGGACGAAAATAGAAGAGCACGAGAGCCGAGGAGAGGAGCTAATCATGTAAAGGATTGGAGCTATCCGGGTTGACGACGCTAAACTAAAACGAGTCATTCGAAGGTTGTAGTTATTGGATCGGGGTGTACTTATGTTTGTTGGAAATAGAATTCAAAGACCTACAACTTTTGTGTTTACGACTTTTCCAAATTCATCCTTGAAAACAGGAAAATCTAGACGTCAATGTGGTTGCAGGAAAAGAACTTGCCCCAGGACATCAAGAACTCACCCGAGTTCTATCAGCCGAGACCAAGTTCTGATTTGGACGTGGGCCTATTTGTTGGGTTCCCTTTTGGGTCTCTATTTGTGAGCTTTCACTTACTTTTATATTGATATTATTTTTAGGATGAGACTAGTCCTATACCCGTGCTATGCACAGATTCAATAGTTATGCTAATTTAAAATATTTAGTTTTTATCATTATACAAAAATAAATATAATATTAACTTGTTCTATTAAAATATAAAATATGTTTCAAAAAATTTGTCCGTAAGATCGTATCCTAATATGAAAAAAGATTATCTTCCTTGATTTTTTTTTTTGTTTTGGACAAAATCAAAGGGTTTGAAAAGATACTGTTAAAACAAAATTCCTTCAATAATCGTTCAAATAATTTTTTTTATAAAGTGTGTGAATATTTAATTTGATTGCTGAAATAATATGTTTTACTAACAAATATTATGTCATTAAAAATAAACATTTTTTATTTATAAAAATCATTAAAAATATTATAAAAATAACACTTATTAATAATCTTTATAACTTCATTTTCAAAAGTTCATTTGCTTCGATATTTATTTCAAAATATGTAAAACCAAACAAAATTTGAATGAACATGTCATTTCCCCTTTATAAAAATTTCAGTACTTTGATAATGAAACACTCGGACACTTGTAAAATTTTATAAAGAGTTACTTTATCTTACTATTGGAAATCTTTGAATTCAATCATCTTTGAAATTTAATATCATTGACTTAGTTATAGTTGTTAATCATGTTTAAGGCAAAACTACAAAAAAAAAAAAAAAAAGATAATTCTTTCGTACAAGAATATATACCATTTCACACTTTTTGAAGGGATTAAAATAGAAATAATACTAAGTATACTTTAAGCAATTTTTTTTTCCAACATAACAAATAAAAGTGTAAAGAACGTCTAATGAACAAAGAAGAAGACCTGATATAAGCAATTGGAGAATTCATGAAAAAAACCATGGAAATAAAAACTAATAATAGGATACAGAAGTAATAAAATTATATTTTTTGGACATTAAATATATCTAGAAGAATAAATGTTTTAATAGGAATAAATAGATATCATAGCCTAAAATGAAAAATATTTTTTTTATTCAATATATTATATTTTAATTTTAATTTTAATGTAAACACTTAACTTATACCTTTGGATTATATATATATATATATATATATATATATATATATATATATATATATATATATATATATATATATATATATATATATTAGAAAATCAATAAATTAACACAATAATTACAAACCATGGATAATGTTATTGCAAACCTGAAGATTCGATTAATCTCCCTAAGTAAAGGAGTTTAGTTGTTCATGCTTGAAGAGAAAACCTCAAAACCTAATTCGACATCGGATGAATTTTGTCCCCCAAATCAAAACCCTAATCTCCTGTATATAATTCTAAACAATCCTAAACAATACTAAAGGAATAATTTCGACTGGGTCTTCTCGAAGGTGGGGAGAGGTTCCGTCTGCTGGATATGAGTAGCAACATCATTGTATTCAGGGGAAGGCCCGAAAGTACCTGGAGGACAAGGCGAGTACCGCTAGGTTTGGAGTTGACGACGCCCAATTGATCAGACAAGGTTTTGATATGCTGACAGTAGGCGGATATCGACGAAAAATACACAATCTTGCAACTTGAGAATTCGTGCTCAAGGTAGACAACACGGGTGGACTTGCTGTCCTGAAAGAGATTCTGAAGCTTGATCCAGACACCCAAGGCGTTGTCTTTGGGGTCGAGAATGGTTATCAATACATCTTTGGAGATAGTGTTGAAGATCCATTGAAGAACAATGGTGTCGAGTTGAGCGAAGAGATCATCGTCCTCAGTGGTGGGACGAATGATAGAAGAATCGATGTGGGGGAGGACCTTATGAGCCTTAGCATGGGTCGTGAAGAGGTGAGACCACATGGTGTAGGAACTAGATTCATGATGAATGATGATGGGGATCCAGTTTTTTTATGTTGGAGATCGTGAGAGCGGAGTGCAAGGGTGGCTTGGTAGAGGTTGTTTCAGCGGCCATTGGGACGGGAGGGAGAGAGGAGAGTCGAAGGGGGGGGGGGGGGGGGGAGGTCGGCGGAATTGGGAGGTCGAGAGAAGAAAGCGAAGAAGGGAGGAGGTCGAGAGAGGGGGAAGGCCGAGAGGGTTGAGGTCGGCGGCAGCTAGGGGAGACGGTGGCCGTCACTTTCATCTGATTCTTTCGATTCTCCCCTAAAAGAGGTAAGTTCCCTAACCCTATGATCTATTTAATTTCAGTCTATGCCTTGGAGTGCTTGTTCTTATGAATCTTTTGCTTTAAAAATTGGGGATCTATTCATTTTTTCTGGATACTCGCGATAATTCAACAACTACTAAAACCCAACGATCTTCCTCTTCGAGCTTTGATTTCTATGCCTCTTCTTCCAGCACCCCTTCCATTCGAGGATTTTTTCGGCATTTGTCTATCTTCGGCTCCAATTAACCGTAATCAGGCAGCTACATTTGAGACCTCTTCACTTGTTATCTTTGTTTTTCATATTGCCATTTCTCAGCAATTTGTTTCTCATATTTCAGTTATCTTATTCTTTAAAATTTACTTTAATGAGTTATCTTATTATTAAACAAATTTTTCCCTCCAAAATTGTTTTACTATATATATTATGCCACATATACACCTAATGCCATATATAAATATTTTTTAGCGAAACTAATTAAAATAACCCAACCTTTAAGGGGGTGTTAAAAATATATCCCAACCTTTCAAATGTAAAATAAATATCCCAACCTTTATAAGTGATGGTAATATAATATCCTAATGATTTCTCTCCAATAAAATTCTTATTTTTTGTATTGTATTACTCATGTATTTTCAATTCAAATAAAACATATAAAATTAAATTAGATGAGTTTAAAAGTTGATTTAATAAACTTTTGTAGTTTTAGATTTAATTTGTACTTAACTTTTTATATCTTTTTTTAAATCAATAATATCTATAACAAGCCAAATAAAAAATGTAAAGAAAAATAACATATTTTCAATTAGTAAATGATTAGCTAGTGATTTAACTTATCAAAACTGAAGAATATTTTGTCAATTATAAACTTTATGTTTTACGAAATTGAAATAAAAATTTCATTATTTAGATTATTCAATGGTGTTCATTTATTTATAAGATGTAAATTATTATTATTAAAAAATATATAAAAGAATGCAAATTTTTATTTATTTTTTCTTAAATCCAAAATAAATAAATAAAAAGACAAACTTAAAAACCAATCTAATTTAATCTAATAAACTTGAATGATATTTTACACAATCAAGATATTAAAAATTATATTTTAAATATTTACTTGTTTTATTATATTTGTTTTGATTAAATTTATTTATAATATAAATACATATTAAATTGAATAATTTGAATTAAATACGTATTAAATTGAATGTTTAGGGACGAAACTAATCATTTTTGTGGGGGAGAAAATTTTGGGATATTATATTACCATCACTTATAAAGGTCGGGATATTTATCTTACATTTGAAAGTTGGGGATATATTTTTAACACCCTCTTAAAGGTTGGGTTATTTTAATTAGTTTCGCCATATTTTTTTATATATTTTTCCACACTTATTCCCAATGTGGTAAGAATGTGATCTACCTGATATTTTAGTTTTTTTTTTTCTATCGATCATTTGTAAATAAAATGTAAGCTTGATTCAAACACAAATAAATTAAAACTATTAAGTATCTATATATGAATATGGATTTATTAGTTATTATTTGTATGGTTTATTTCTTATTCTTATAGTTTTTATTTTATAAAGAAAATCATTTTTAATTTTTTATGTCCCTTTTATTCTTTATTAATCATATATCTAATTTATATTTATTATTATTTTTATGATTCTTCTCATTTATATTTTTTTTAGCATGATTACCATACGACTTTATAAATGATATCACGCTAAACATAAATTGGAAAATTTGTATAAATGTGAAGATGAATTTGAATCCAATATGTATTTTAATTAGGGGTGGGCACAAATCCCGCAAATCTCGTCCCGTCCCGCATCCCGTCCCGATCCCGTCCCGATCCCGGTGGGATTTAGAAAAAAAAAAAATTCAATCCCGTCCCGTAAAAATCACGCGGGACGGGACGCGGGACGGAGTGTTCGAATCCCGCAAATCCCGTCCCGTCCCGCATATATATAAAATTAAATATATTTTTATATAATTAATTAAAATATATAAGAATATATTTACATTATACCTTAACATTTATTTAACTCCAAATTTTAAAATAATAATAAAAACGTTAAAAATATACTCCGTACGTATAAAATACACCGTTTGGTTTTAGTGACTTACATAGTGTTGGCCTAATGGCCTTTTGAAAAAAAAAAAGGACTTACTGCACTTAGGCTTGCACCTCTCGAATTGCATTTTAATCTGCGTGAATTAACTATGCATGAATTTAAGAATTATGTATGAATTTAATTTTTTTTAAAGACTTACTGTTTTTTTTTATATTGTATTTTAATCTTTTTTTTATGAGGGACAAATCCCGTCCCATCCCGTCCCGTGAGGGATACGACCCGGCGGGATTTAAGAAAAATTTTTTTAATCTCGTCCCGCAAAAAATACGAGGGACGGGACACGGGATTACCCCAATCCCGTCCCGTCCCGTCCCGTCCCATGCCCACCCCTAATTTTAATAATCTCATAATATCTCGAAATTGAATTTTTTAAATCTATGGGTCTCTCCAATGTTGTCAAAGGGAGTTTAGAACAAACTTCCAGCACTTGGTCGACCTAAAATTAAGATGGACATGAAAAAAGTATGATTAAATTTGACATTTATTATATAACTTGTAGTTTTTATGATTTTAACGGGAATATAATGTCATTCAAACACTCATATTTGTCACTACTAGGTTTGAGGAGGTTTGAGGCCGTGCTACGCACGACTTATGTATGCGACGAACTTGAATAACATAAATTATAACAAGAAGAGGAGCAAACATCGGGAAGGAAAAAATTTAACAAGAGTTTCGAATCATATGGTACATTAGGTAATTGTCTTTGTGTGTAAAGTTCCATGCAATATGTTTATGCATGATATAACATAAATTATAACCTGCAGGTTAGCCAACTGAAGAATTGGCATTCGATCGGGGTTTTTAGTGTAACATATTTCATCTCTTCACCATGATGGAGGTTTGTACATTAACCTATTTAACATAATTCACCATGAAACGATCACTCGATTCAATCATAGAAGTAGCTAAGAATGCAGTAAACCATACCTTTTGGTGTTGTAGATCTGTTTTTTTGCAATGGCAAGTATGGTAAGTAAGTAACTAACAATGTCGGGACAGTGTGGGTCTTATTTCTGTTTCGCATTTGTGAGGAAGCAAAACTTGCTCTTTTTGTATGTGTACTTAGTGGCCTATATATTGTTAAATTTCCAGGCTCATCTTGAAGTATATATGCGCAAATAAGCAAGATTAATATAATAATGCATATATTACATACCTGAAATCAATTGGAATTCGTCGTTGACAAGAATTTGGTCGAACGAGAACAAGATCTTGTGGAGCCTCTTTACGTGTCCATACTTCGGTTGATTCAAATTGTTGTATTCTTCGAGAGGAGGATTGTAATCGTATGATGTGGTGACGTAAGGACCCACGAGGTGCGACCGAAGTTAGTATATATCTCCATCACTATATGTATGACATTACAATACACTAAAGCTTTGTTATATTTCTAAAAAAAAATTGAAGGAAAGACTTAGTTAAATGGTTGACACCATGTGTGCTGTAAGGTTCTGCAATACTGGAAGAAAACCAGCAACCGCGAAAGAAATGGAAAGGCTAAGAACACACATGTTTTCATCAAAGAGAACCTTGGTTTGGTCTTTTTTATTTTTGTAAGTTTGTTACTAATCTAAATATTTCCCTCTTCAGACAAATGGAAGGGCTAAGAACGTACAGAGACAAAATCATTGCTAAAACCAGGAAATTGAATTGAAGAAACAAAGGGTTACTTGGATCTGGGTACGAGAAGAGAAAACAAAGAATAACCCACTTGCAGCAATTGATCCTAAAATAAGAAGGCGGCAAATAAACTACGGCAAAAATGATGAGGAACAGAGACCATAAAATTAAAACAACAAGAAATCAAGGAGGAACATAGAAAGAGATAGAAGCATGCAGTAATTTATATAAGAAAAGGGAAGAAACAATATCGAAGCCGTTGACATTGTAGACAAACCAGGAGAGCAGAAATTTATGGAATTAAACAACACAAAAGTGGATAGAAATAAAAAAAAATAGATCCAAACGACCATGAAGGAGAGAAAGAAATGGATAGGAGACACTGACTGATATTAGGAAAGGGAAGAGAGAGTACAGAGCTGAGAGTTAAAACATTAAAAATAGATGAAAACGGACATGAAGAAATCAACTTAGATTTGCAGCAAAAAACTAGCTCAAAACAGCATGAGCTTACAGGCATTACATTTTGTTGTTCATGAGCTAATAAAGAATTTAAGCT
Organism: Persicaria tinctoria; assembly: GCA_037127255.1. Lineage (NCBI taxonomy): Eukaryota > Viridiplantae > Streptophyta > Magnoliopsida > Caryophyllales > Polygonaceae > Persicaria > Persicaria tinctoria. The sequence goes on along the minus strand of JBANSL010000001.1, from coordinate 39,326,532 downwards.
TACTAAGACACTTGTTCAACTATTGAAAAATGGTAAACTAATGTATTTGAATACATTTTCATGTGACTTGCATCTTCCAATACACAAATAAGATATTAACTTGCTCAAGATCACCATGAACTGGGAAGCTCTTTAATCCACAAAAAACTTGAAATAGTTACATTGCATAATACAAACCCTCATTGCAACATCTCAAAAAGAACCATATTAAGCCACCATTCAATTGCCATCGCCAAGCTTACATTCAGATAAAAGTAAGTATTTCATTGAACATGGAGAGCAAATTCATTTTACCGAAAGTAAAATAGAACGAGATAGATTTGATTCTTCAAAAAAATAGGTCGTTCAATCACCTGTATGTCTTAATAATCTCTTTACTCTATTAAGGATTGATTTGAAATTAATCTAAGGAATAAATAGATTGAACCACATAAACAACCCTCAATCTAATTACAAACCTACTAACTAAATCTGCAGCCTTCGAACAGAGAAATTGCCAAAAAAAAAAAAAAAAAAAAAACCTAGCCTTCAAATAGTACAACTGGATAAACATCCACCTAAACCAACCACCCAAACAATAACAATTAGAAGAAAACTGAGCCTTGTAAAGCCCATGAAGAAACACAAAAAAAAAAAATCCAAAAATAGTTATGTACCTTATATCATATTCTAGTTCAGCATTAAGCGCAAAATACTTGCAGCCATTGAGAAGAAAATTATGTACCTTATATCAAGCTCCTATGATTTTTGTACAGATTCTTCTGTAGCTTGTACTGCTTGGTTCGCCATGCCCAGATGCGAATAAAAACGCCTCGACAAAATGTAAGATGGGCAATAAGTAAGAGAATAAGTTACCCCATTTCAGGTAACCGAATAAAAGAACCTTAATATAAGCTACTTAACAATAAAACTCACATATTTAAAGTTATTAAATAAGATTCTTTCAAGATAGAAAGCAATACACTCACCTCTCTATCAAACTGTAATATAAAGCATCTCTTGACACAATCCCTTATAGGCTTGTAGTCACATCATCCAACTTAATCTCACTGTCGGATTCAAAACCAAGGTGGAAGGGTTAAGAATAGCCAAAGAAAGGTGGCAAATCAGCGACCAAGACACTAAAGAAGAGGATAAGAGAGGCAAAAAGGTGAGGAATTGAATTGAAGGAACGTAAGGGTTACTTGGATCCAAGGGCGAGAAGAGAAACCAAAGAAGAATCCACATGCAACAAACAATAACAAAATAAGAGGAATCTGAACTTGGGCAAATTTAATCTCAGTTCTATCAAGGGAATGCAATCTACTAAACCCCCACATGTAGCATGAATGCCTAATCTATATTATATAACAAGGGAGGAAACACAACTAACTGCATTTACTTGTCCTTGTCGAAATAACATATATAGAACTAATATCATCGCACTCTTCTTGATAATGTGATGAAAATCTTCACAAATAAATCAGGGAGCTGAGCCAATACATACCACGGAACAGATAAAAGAAATCATCAGGCGATTTCAAATGAAACAAAATCCAAGAGACTTTTACATAAACACCCCAAACAGCTATTAACATACCTATGACATGGTGAAGGACATTTGTGATTTCTACACTGAAGCTTCCTTCCATATAACTAAAATTAAGAACCTTGCAAATTCATAATACGCAACACCTAATCACGAATAAATAAATAAAAATGTAAAGGCACAACGCTTGCCTCTGAACAGGGAAAGCAGTCCCCGTCACAGCAACGTCGCCTGCAAGCATGGCGCCCACAGTAGCATTCTTTCAAACATTTCCTGAGCATAGGAGATATTCAGGAGTTAGCTGAGATCCCACTGGTGCCCCATGCCCCATCATATGTTCAGCCCGAGGATGATCAAGTCTCCATAACTTCAAGATGAGTGAAATCATTAGAAAACACAACGTGATAGTTGACTTCTTCCCCATTCACATGTATCCATGATTCCTTGGGTGAACATGATCCAAAAACCTAGCAAATCGGCATCAATGTGGTAGGCAGCTGCAGAACCTGAGGAGGGGGAGAATATGAGATCATTCCTAACCATAACACACATTCCTAACTAAGGTATCCTAACATTTTAAAATTCGTAGATCATTTCTTGAAAAGGTGGGAATTACAATTGTATAGCTCTCCTTCACACTTATACCTGATTGAGATAATCCAAGTAAATTTCAGATCCTGTTTCAAGTAGGAATATCACAAATGGATCTGAAGAATTTTCACCTCTTATATTGATAGAACCCACTGACTACAAGGATCTCTTCTGGAGTCGTATCATATATGTTAATATTTAATCGCCAGCCTACTGTTATACTCCACAGAATATACTTCCTCTTTAATCGATCAATTTATGTCTATAATTTCAAAGAATAAGATAACTCATAAAAGTAATTTTTTAACAACAAATATCAGTCTACAACTGAAATATAGGAAACAAATTGCTGAGAAATGGCAATATCAAAAACAAAGATTACAAGTTGTTATGCGAATAACGAATAGATTCGAGTTGTATATGCGAGTTCGAAGTAATAGCAAGATCGAGCAATGTAACAACAGAAACGAGACACCAAATTTTACGAGGTTCGGATCTAAGATCCTACGTCCTCGGGGCCTCAAGAGGCAGCCTTAATCCACTATATCAAGAAGATTACAAAACAGGGGCGAGTTTATGTGTACAACGAAGATCTAAGCAGACAAGAACACAAGCATAGAACAAACAACGAAAACGGGAAGAAGAACACTCCCTGAAAGACTTTAGATCTCGAAGATACAGATTCGAGATCCCAAGTCGGAAACCCAGGACAGCAGAAGCTAGAACCACCGGAGGAGCTTCGCCTTTGCCAAAGGAAGAGCCGGAGAAGAAGATCTTCGCCGGAGGGAGCGACGAATGGAGCTTGAGGAGCAAACCCTAGGAATCGCCAGAAGCTCTCTCTCTCTTTCTCTTTGGATTACCTGAAGACGTCGACCACAAAGTGAGGAGCTCAAGTGAACAGGATCGCTTATATAGGCTCGCAAGAGAAGCCCTAAGTGAAACGCTGCGCTTTGAGCCAAGGGAAGCTTCAACCCTAGAAGTGCCGAGCTCAGCTGTCCAGTGGGCCAGGAGATGTAACAAGCTAGTGGGCCGAGCATCTTGGCATCAGGCCATGGTTAGGAGATCAACCCCAAAGGGCTCAATCCGATCCAGTCCAGGCCTGTTAACACCCAAGTACCTCTATAGGCTTTTAAGCATATATTGCATATCTCCTAACATATAAACTCTATGCTATACATGAATGTTACAACCATACACATAAATAAAACTTAGAGAAATATATATATACAAATCTCAACAATTGCGCCTGTAGTTCTCTAAGTCTGCACTGGGCAAGACAACCTAGTTGTGGATCAGAGGGTTGTGTCCATCGTCGGCCCATGTACCTGTAACTTCAGCAGCTATCAAGTTATTTCCTCCAAATGGAGGAAATCCCTCCAAAATAAGAATTTATCAATTGTTACAATTTTTGTTCCAAAATCTGCAGGGTTATGAGTTCCATCTATTTTCTTTACATGGATAACATTATCATCAACCTTTTCACGAATAAAATGGTACCTAACATCTATATGTTTGGTACGTTCATGATACATAGGGTCCCTGCATAAGTATAATGCACTTTGGCTATCTATATGCAGTGTAGATGTATAATGTTTCTTTTCAACCTCTTTCAAAAGACCTTGGAGCCAAATGGCTTCCTTGCAGGCCTCAGTGGCTGCTATATACTCAGCCTCAGTAGAGGATAAAGCAACAATAGGTTGCTGTTGGGATTTCCATGAGATGCAGTTACCTGCCCAAGTATAAACAAAAGCAGTAGTAGACTTTCTATTGTCCTTATTTGAGGCATAATCTGCATCAACATACCCAAATAGCTCATAAGTAGAGCCTTGACCTGCAGCATATTTCAAACAAAGATTCACAGTACCAAACAAGTATTTCAACAAATATTTCATGGCCTGCCAGTGCTTCTCAGCTGGATCAGACATGAACCTACTCAAAACACTTATAGCAAAAGCAAGATCTGGACGAGTGCATAGCATTGAGTACATAACAGAACCAACAGCAGCATCATAAGGGATATTTTTCATTCTATTAATGTCCGCAGAAGATAAAGGAGTTCTTACTTTAGTAAGATCAAGATGACCACCTAAAGGAACTGTATTGGCCTTAACATCCTTAATATGAAATCTTTCTAACACTTTAAGCACATAATCAGATTGGCACAAATACATAACCTTCTTACTTCTGTCTCTTATGATGTCAATGCCCAAGATCCTTTTTGCAGGACCTAAGTCCTTCATATCAAAGTGTTTCTTAAGTTGTTGTTTAATCATATTGATTTTATCAGAAGATTTAGCAATAAGCAAGATATCATCAACATACAACAACACATAGAGAGGATCATGCTTTCTAGCATCTTTAAAATATAAGCAAGTATCATATTTGCTTCTTCTAAATCCTAGACTTCTCCTCATACAAGTATCAAACTTTATATTCCATTGACGAGGAGACTGTTTTAAGCCATATATGGATTTAATAAGCAAGCAAGCATAGTCAGGATGAGCAGTGTCAACAAAGCCTTTAGGTTGCTTCATATAAATGGTTTCATTAAGATCACCATGCAAAAAAGCTGTCTTGACATCCATTTGTTCCAGTTCATCGTTATACACAGCAGACATAGCAAGAAGTAATCTCATAGTCTTGTATTTAATAACTGGAGCAAAAATCTCATTATAGTCCTGACCTTCTCTTTGAGTGAACCCTTTGGCTACAAGCCTAGCTTTATACCTTGGGGGATCACTCTTAGAGATGCCTTGTTTAATTTTAAACACCCATTTACAATCAATTAACCTAGCTGTAGCAGGTTTCTTAACAAGTTTCCAGGTGTTATTTTGATTCATAGAATCTATCTCTTCTTGCATAGCACATTTCCAGTTTTTAGCATGAGCACATTTTATAGCTTGTTCAAAAGTATCAGGAGTATATAAAGTGATCACATCAGACACAATACAAGCAAACTCAACAAAATTACTGGAGTACTTTTTATTAGGAATAATATTCCTAGGTTCTCTATCTCTAGTAAGTTTCCAATCAATTAAGTCATGCAATTGCACAGATGAACCACTAGAAGAGCCAGCAGCATAAGTATCAATCACAGACAGATTAGGAACAGAAGAGGTAGAAGCAGAAGAGACATCAGAAATTGAGGGAGAAGATTGTAAGGTAGAAGAAGAAGAAGACTCAGTTTTTGGAGCCATTTCACTACCTGTCTCACCATCCGTACTCACTTGCCCACCTGATTGGTGAGTTTGTGAGTGTGGTCTGGCAGTGGAATATCCACTGTCAAACTCATTCTCAGTTTCACCCTCATGAGGGGTATAAAACTGAGTATCAGTATCTGGTACCTGCATTTGGTTAGTCTGAGCAGAAGATATAGACTTTTTGAAATGAAATTCATCTTCTTTAAACACAACATTTCTACTTAAAATGATTTTATAAGCTCCAGGTTGGATAACTAATAACCTATAACCTTTAGTGCCATCAGGATAACCAAGCATAACACATTTTTGAGACCTAGGATTCAATTTACCATCATTCACATGGGAATAAGCAACACATCCAAAAGGTCTTAAGTGACTAAGGTCAGGTTTTTTATTAGTCCATTTTTCATAGGGAGTAATAAAATCAATAGCAGAAGAAGGGGATCTATTTATCAAATAAGCAGCAGTTACAACAGCTTCACCCCACAAAGTATGTTTAAGCCCAGAAGAAACCAACATGCATCTAGCTTTCTCTAGAAGGGTCCTATTCATCCTCTCAGCAGTACCATTCTGCTGAGGGGTGCCAGGAATTGTTAAATGTCTTTTTATACCTTCATTTTTACAGTAGGAGTTGAACTCATTGTTACAAAACTCCAAACCATTATCTGTTTTAAGGCACTTCAACTTTAAACCAGTTTTAGTTTCAACTCTAGTTTTCCAAACTTTAAAATTATCAAAAGCATCAGATTTATGTTTAAGCAAATACACCCAAACCCTTCTACTAAAATGATCAATAAAAGAGATGAAATATCTCATGCCCCCTGCTGTGTCAACCTGAGCAGGTCCCCACAAATCAGAGTGCACATATTCTAAAGGTTGATTTGCAACATAAGAGGATGATTTGAAACCAAGTTTAGATTGTTTTCCCATTAGACAGTTTTCACATAAGTCAATATGAGAAGGTTTACTAGAGATGATGCCTTTCTTAAACAGATTATCAAGACCCTTGTTACCAATGTGACCCAATCTAGAATGCCATAACAGAGAGTCACTCATGCTCATATTTTTCACAGAAACATCAGGAGCAGAAGAAACAGTAATATTGCATTCAGAAGCAACAACATGATATAAACCATTTTTCTTTATACTTCTAATAAGCAATTTACCATTTTTAAGAACATCTCTAACACCATTCTTAATTGTAATGTCACATTTTTGGTCATCAAAAGTACTTTCAGACAATAAATTCCTTCTTAAATCAGGAACCCATCTAACACCTTGAATTATTCTTATCACACCATCATGCATTCTAAGAGGCACAGATCCAACACCTTTTATTTTTAAAGCAGAGTGATCACCAAGCAAAACTTCACCACAATCATACAATTTAAGATCAGAAAACCATTTTCTATCAGAAGTTGCATGCATAGTGCACCCAGAATCCAAAAGCCAAACATCAGAATCAGCATGATCAGATACAATAAGCACTTCATGAGTGTAATAAGAATTATTTTCAAGGACAGCAGATACATCAGCAGATTTCTTACCGGCTTCTTTTTCATCCTTCTTTCTTTTATAACAGTCCTTTTCATAATGTCCAGTTTTCTGACAATATAAGCACTTATAATTTTTCTTTTCAGAATTTGTTTTCTCAGAAGGATGATTGTTACCTTTAACAGGTTCTTTATTTTGCTCTTTGTTTTTATCCTTTTTATTCTGGTTATTCTTATTGTTATTTTGACCCTTAGATCTAAACTTGGCTATAAGAGCTTCATTTTTAGCCTCTTTCTTAGTTTTGAACACTTTTAAGACATCATTCTTTTGAATAATAGATTCAAGAACTGCCTTTTTAGTCAGAGTAGAGGAACTAAACTGAACAACATCCTTAAAAGTTTCAAATTGGGGTGGGAGAGCATTTAACAGTAAAACACATTGGTGGGTTTCATCAATTTTATCTCCACACCTTTCCAGATCTTGAGTCATAGTAAGAAATTTATCCAGATTTTCAGGCAAAGAGCAATATAAGTCCATTTTAAAGTTGAACAACTTGACAAGGAGATTTATTCTACTGGGAAGGGATTTTACCAGATAGAGCTCTTCAAGAGCATTCCACAATTTTTCAGTGGTCTTGTAGGAGATTACCTGCCTGGCCACTTCATCAGCTAGCCTCAGCATTATCTCACTGTGAGCCTGGAGATCCTTTTCTTCCATGACTTCCTTCTCCATTTTTTCTGGGAATTTGGATGTCACAGCTTCCCAGCACTTTTCCTTGATTAGCACAGCTTTCATTTTCACCTGCCACATAGCAAAGTCAGTTGTGCCATTGAAAGGTTTCATACGATAACCAGATTCACCCATTTTTCAAGAATCAAAAGAAATCGTACAAGAAACTCAATTTAATACTGAATAACAGTAAGAAAACAACAAAGCAAGATGAACTTGTTTTTCACAGAGGGCCAGTCTCTTCAAGAAACTTTCAGGGGCCACAAAAAATCTAAGAAAGAATCTTAGAAAATGCAAGTAAACAATAATAGATCGAGAACTTGCAAGAAGATCTAGAATAACAGATCTACAACATGCACACAGGTCCAGAATCAAGCAATACTGAAAGAACAGATGCTAAATAGAACCAAATAAAATCTCTCGAGCATGAAACGAAAGATCAAGGAGTAACCATGCTCTGATACCAATTTGTTATGCGAATAACGAATAGATTCGAGTTGTATATGCGAGTTCGAAGTAATAGCAAGATCGAGCAATGTAACAACAGAAACGAGACACCAGATTTTACGAGGTTCGGATCTAAGATCCTACGTCCTCGGGGCCTCAAGAGGCAGCCTTAATCCACTATATCAAGAAGATTACAAAACAGGGGCGAGTTTATGTGTACAACGAAGATCTAAGCAAACAAGAACACAAGCATAGAACAAACAACGAAAACGGGAAGAAGAACACTCCCTGAAAGACTTTAGATCTCGAAGATACAGATTCGAGATCCCAAGTCGGAAACCCAGGACAGCAGCAGCTAGAACCACCGGAGGAGCTTCGCCTTTGCCAAAGGAAGAGCCGGAGAAGAAGATCTTCGCCGGAGGGAGCGACGAATGGAGCTTGAGGAGCAAACCCTAGGAATCGCCAGAAGCTCTCTCTCTCTTTCTCTTTGGATTACCTGAAGACGCCGACCACAAAGTGAGGAGCTCAAGTGATCAGGATCGCTTATATAGGCTCGCAAGAGAAGCCCTAAGTGAAACGCTGCGCTTTGAGCCAAGGGAAGCTTCAACCCTAGAAGTGCCGAGCTCAGCTGTCCAGTGGGCCAGGAGATGTAACAAGCTAGTGGGCCGAGCATCTTGGCATCAGGCCATGGTTAGGAGATCAAGCCCAAAGGGCTCAATCCGATCCAGTCCAGGCCTGTTAACACCCAAGTACCTCTATAGGCTTTTAAGCACATATTACATATCTCCTAACATATAAACTCTATGCTATACATGAATGTTACAACCATACACATAAATAAAACTTAGAGAAATATATATATACAAATCTCAACACAAGTGAAGAGGTATAGAAATGCCGAAAAAATCCTCGAATGGAAGGGGTGCTGGAAGAAGAGGTATAGAAATCAAAGCTCGAAGAGAAAGATCGATGGGTTTTAGTAGTTGTTGTTGAATTAGAGAGCGAGTATCTAGAAGAAAAAAAATAGATCCCCAATTTTTAAAGCAAAAGATTCGTAAGAACAAGCACTCCAGGGCATAGACTGAAATTAAATAGATCATAGGGTTAGGGAACTTACCTCTTTTAGGGGAGAATCAAAAGAATCAGATGAAAGTGACGGCCATATGGTGAGGAAGATGGAGGCTGATGGTGGTGGTGGCGCATGGGCTGAGATCAACGAAGGGACCTCACCCTGAAAAGTATGAATCTCGACCGAAAATCAAGTTAATGAACAATCTCTAATAAACAACACCACTAAAGAAAGCAAGTTCAACAAGCGAAATACCAAAGAAGACTCGAAATTCCTGGTGGCTGAGAAATTCAATTGAAGAACAAAAAAGGATGACAAATTAAATCAAACACAACATCACCGATGATCAAGCACATCTAAACAGACAAAAAATGCCCTATTTCTATCGAAATCGGAAGAAAATCCCTTAGTAGACCAAAATATCCCCTCCTCAACAAGAAAACATGCCATAAAAGTCATCTACCCCATGGCCAAACAACTCCCAAGTAAACAGCTGACCAAAGCAGCCATTTGGAAACCAAAAGCAATCGGAATAAGAGCGGGGTCAAGGAGGATGGAGAATCGACTAACTGGAATTACAGAAACCTTAGGAGAGATACAACACAATAACAAGTATGAATTTCAGAAATTACACAAAAAAAAAAAAGCAAAACCAGCGGCAATCGGATTCTTGAGGGGTGTTGGGTGGTTGGCCAAGTTGGGTAGTGGCTGGTTGGTATCTCCATTGCGGGATAAAGTGTGATTTTCGGATGTGCATCGGTCTAAGACCTAACCGAACCGGTCGAACCGAACCGAAACCGAAAATCTCAAAATTTTCAAACCGAAAGTCGAACCGAAAGTATTAGGTTCGGTTCGGTTATTTGTCGGTTTGGTTTGTGTTCGGTTCGTTTATAACATAATTGAACCGAATTTCCATATAAAAAAAAATTGAAGTATACAAATATATATAAAATATAGTATATATACGCATATTCCAATATAAAGTATACAAATATAGTTACAAATATATATATACGGTTACAAATACAATGTATATATATACACATTGTATATATACAGTAAGTATATATACACTATATATATTGTTACAAATATATATATAGAGAAGTCAGCCCAAACATTAATGTATATACGGTTAGAGTAAGTGTATATACAGTATGTATATATACTGTAAGTATGTGTGTATTAAGTATACAATATATATATATATATATATATATATATATATATATATATATATATATATATATATATATATATATATATATATATATATAATGTATTTATGTAGTGTATTAAAAAAATTCGGTTTAATACAAACCGAACCTAAACCGAACACAAACCGAACCGAAACCGAAAAATGAAAATTCTCGAACCGAAAGCCGAACCGAAAAATTTCGATTAGGTTCGGTTTGTGTTCGGTTTGTGTTGGTTCGGCCCAAAAATTCGATTTGGACCGAATCATGCACACCCCTATAATTTCAGCTGCATTCAGAATGTTATTGGTCTAAAAAGGCCTGCTCAAGGAAGGTTTGATCTATTTTTTCAAGATTTTGAATTAAGCTTAGGGTTGTGATATCTAATTCTCCGGAAAGGATCAGTTGAAGCATTCATGGATTGCTTTTGGTCTCCAAAGGGCTGCTTTGGTCAGTTGTTTGGCCATGGGGTAGATGACTTTTATGACATGTTTTCTTGTTGAGGAGGGGATATTTTGGTATGTGATAATGCATATCTAAAATAGACATTATAGGTATTTTTAGTTTAGTTAGGTTGGATTTCGTTCATACGTTGTAGTTGATTTGCATCTTCTGATTATTCTGGAAGAGTTCGGATTCTGCACAAATTTGTGTTTATCTTGCAGATTGAATCTGTACACATTTGGGAGATGCAATATCTTGAAGAGGAATACAAGAGACATTGGAAACAAGCAAGGAAGGAAGAGAAGCAAGGACACGTGGAGATACCTGCGAAGCTGAACAAGAATACACGGTAGCGAGACATGCCGCGACCGCAGCCAGGATGAAAGCAGCGGGTATGAAGATCAAGCTGATGCCGCGGCCGCAGCATGGGTCGTCAGCGCGACGCCGTTTTGTTTAAAAAACCCTAGTTTTGTGTTAGATGTCTTATGGCCGACTTAGACTTTTAAAAGGCCAATTATTGATTTATTTCCTTTCACTTCTATTCTATTCTACGTACACCAGACAATTTAGAGATTTGAGCGATGTCCTCCATGAGGAACTAAACATATCTGTTCTGCCTACAATTTGAAGCTTTATTTGGATTGATTGTGAGTTTCTAATTCTCGTTCCTTGTTTCCTACATTTGAATGCTTCAACTTCTTTATGCTTGATTGTTTATTGAATTGTTCTATCTTGCCTAATCAACTCGTTAGATCAATTCAATTGCTAAGGTTTTGTAGATTCATGATTGTGAACCTTAACCTAAGTAGCAAACTTGTCCTTTTAAAGCTGATTGAACTAATTGGATAAGTAAGAAGTTTGATATGTTGTTAAATCCCTCTTTAGGGATTGCAAATACTTTGACAAATCTCTGGACTTAAAGCTATCAATTGGGTTAAATCCTTCTTTAGAGACTGTTCGATTGATAAAGGTTTCTAGGACTGATTATACTAGTAACTATAATAGGTCGGGACAAGGGCATTCATAGGAAACTTAATAGGACGAGAAGTTACAAGGATCGCTACAACCAAATAAAGTGGAAAATTGTAGGTAGAATTACTTCTCATAATTGTCTAAACGAAATTCATTTACTTTGCTTTCATGAATCCGCTTTGATAAAAGGCGGAACTTTCACACTTAAAAACCCCCCATTTGGTTACATTAACTAACATCTAAATCATATATGAATCATAAATTTCCCTGTGGATCGACCTCTTACTTATTGCTATACTAGTTATAGGTTTGAGTTTTCTTTGACGGATCAACGACAGGTTTTCCCTCCGTCAAATTTGGCGCCGTTGACGGGGAAATTTTATTTATGGTCCATACCCGTGCTACTAATTCCTCTTTGTTGCCATTTGATTCAGAGATTGAAAGGACCCTTGCCTCTTTAGGGCGAGAAACTCATAATCGCTTACGCGAGCTTCCTTTTGATCAAGGAGAAACCACAACAGAGATGGCTAACGAAGCAAATTCCACTCTTAAGGAGCTTTATGCTCCTGACTTGGCACAACAACCTCTAGCAATCCAATTTCCTATGCTAGGGGAAGGAGTCAACTTTGAGCTGAAATCTGGGGTAGTTCATCTTCTACCCAAGTTCAGTGGGTTGAGTGGGGAGGACCCCCACAAGCATTTGTCTGAGTTCCATATTGTGGTAGTCGGGATGAAACCTGAGAACGTTACTGAGGATCAAATCAAGCTGAGATCTTTTCCCTTCTCTTTGAAGGACGATGCGAATGAGTGTTTCTTCTATCTACCACCTGGATCTATTACTACTTGGGCTGAGATGAAGAGATTCTTCCTGGAGATATACTTCCCTGCAACAAAGCTTAATGCATTGAAAAGGTCAATCAGCAGCATTGAGCAGTACGCGACGGAGTCGATACATGAGTACTTTGAGCGCTTCAAGAAACTCTGCGCTAGCTGCCCATGCCATAGGTACTCTCAAAAGGATCTGGTTCTCTTTTTATTCAATGGGCTTACTGATATAGAGCGCAAAACAGTGAATTCTGCTTGTGGAGGAAACATGCTGAATAAGACGCCTGCCGCAGCTTGGGATGTGTTTGAGGAGCTATCTGAGGGCTCTAGACAATTCAACAAGAGCACTCGTGCTAGGGGTGTACTTGCTATTGATGCCCCTATGACTGCACTTCAGACCGACATGGCAGAGGTGAAGGAGATGATCAAATAGTTGGTAACTAATAGAACTCCTCAGCAGTTGAAAGCATGTGGACTTTGCAATCAATTCACTCATCCTATGGACATGTGCCCGCTTCTGCAAGATCCTAACGTAGATTTGAATCCCATTGGGAATTTCTCTCAACAAAGGCCTAGACAAGGCAATTTTGGAAATCCTGGGTATTTCAACAACAACAATTATAACAGAGGCTATCAGCAGGGCCATGGGAACTACCAAGCCTCTTTCAATCAGCAAGGGGGGCAACAAGCAAGGCCCCAACGACAATATAAACCTCGACAAGGAGGTCAGCAGCAATCGAATGAGGACACTGAGGATCCACTACAGAAATTATCACGATTGCTCTTGAAGAATGAGAAACAAAAATCAGAACGGATTGCAAATCTAGAGAAGCAGCAATCAGATCGGATGACAAATTTGGAGAATCAAATGAGTCAACTCATTCAAATATTAAGTGCTAAGGAGGCAAACAATTCAGGAAAGCCTCCATCGCAAACCATCGAGAATCCTACTAAGGAGAATGTCAGTGCTGTAACGCTTATGAGTGGCAAGGAACAGGTTGTCACACCTCAAAAGGACGATGAGGAAATAATAGACGAGGAGATAGAGGTAATAGAGGACGAGAACGGCCGATGTACGGTGTGGTGGCCGCAGCAACCCACATCGACTGAGCTGCACCCGCAGCACCATGCCGCGCCCACCCCTAGTGTCCCCGCCGACCCTTCGGTGTCAGGTACGCATTCTTCGCCTTCTTCCCCTTCTTCTTCTTCTTCCCCTCTTCCTCCTCCTCCTTCTTCTTCTCCTCCTTCTTCCTCCTTACCTATGGAGCCGGTTTCACCCTTTTCGGAAGCCTTGAAGGATACACGAAGGTATGAGAACGACAAGGAGATCTTTGAGACATTCAATAAGTGTGAGGTATGTAACGGCCCGGGATTATGATTCTCGGGTTACGTTTCGAGGGATGAAACCCCTCGTTAGGATCTTGCGCTCTGAGTACAGGTTGAAGGCTTGAAATTCTAAACTAACGTTTTCAAAGTGGGATTTCATACCCAAGTTCGAAGGGATCGTTGGAATCCCCTGGGAAGTCCCCTCTATCTGTCGTAGGTCTAAGGGTGGAAAACCAATGTTCACACAAATAACGGAAGTAAAGCATAATACAAGGGGGTTTCACGGCAGAGCCGGATCAAAACATGATCAACCATTCAAATCCAAACCGTAATTAAATTGGTGAAGTTGGAATCTCAACTCTCTCTTTCCGCCATGTTAGACCTAGCGGTCATGGAGCCAAATCAGCATCAATAGTAGTAAGCATAACGGATACCTAAAAAAATTGGTAGTGGGCGGGATTAGATCGATGCCCACTTTGGCTCTGCATCTCGGCCCTAAGCACACACATACGCTATACCTAATAAACATGCTCCTAAGATTAAGTGCATAATAATAATAAGGCCTTAGCACAAAATACCATGTGGTATATTCCTCTCCTACCTCCACCCTCTTCCGATAGAGCGGAGACTGGCCAGCTCGTGAATGCATTCCATAATAATCGGGCGGCACGCATGCCCAACCCGCTCCATAAGAAAAATAAAGCCCGCAAGCAGCTCATAATATAAGTAAAGGAAGTTCCATGACTCGATTGACTCAGGACAGGACCCGAATGGACTAGGTCGTCCTATAACCCTAGCAAAGACTCTAGTTACTTCACAGATAACGGCCGTTCTATTTACATAGGCATAAAGAAGTAGAGTGCTCAACAGTCAATGCAACCTAGCATGGTACTACATGACATGTTGATTATGAATGCAAAAACCTAGTATATCATGCACCTAAAGTAGGGAATTTCTCTATTTCAATCTGAGTAAGCTCCGAAGAGACTTACCTGGCTTTGCAGAATAGTAGAATATAGGGTCCAGCACACATAAATCATAGTCACAAGTATCACCTAAATACATATCAGGACACATATATAAGTCTACATCCAATCATTCAAGCACTCAAAGCATACATCATTCAACAAGAATAACAACCATATCGTAATCGTCACTTCATCAGGTTCAACCATTCATCTCATTGCCACATTCCGTAAGTCCAACTCATTCTCATCGTTCCATTAAGCCACATTCATGTATTCATAGAATTATTATATTCATATATCTCGAGGTCATCACATTCATCATATTCATAATCGTATATCAACATATCACATTAGTCAATCAATCATGCCATTTTTCCAAACCAATCATGATGTTAGTCAATCAATCATATCATCATGCTAGTTAGTCATCGATCACATAATTCCCAAGTTAGTCCCGAAAACCGTTTAGAAACCCGAGTTTACTAGATAGAAATTCCGACCTTGGAAAATTTTCGTAAATTTCCTTTTTCATTTTAAATCCAATAATACCCTTTTAAATCTCCAAGTCTCATAATATTATATTTTCTTTTAATCGCCATAATATTATATATTAAATCTCAAAAATAGCATTTTATTTGTTAAATCTCACATTATATTATATAATATTTTGAATACCATTTATTAAACACATTCAAAAATATGGACCAACACCAAAATAGGCCCACTTCCTCTTTTATTAAAAAAAATCGGCCTCTCTCTTTAAAAGTAGAAGAAAGCCGAGTCAAAGGAAAGAGAGGAAAATGGTGGGCCCAGGTGACATGGCGGATGAGTTGGCGAAGGACCCACCAACTTCTCCCTTCTCTCTCTGTTTGAAGGAAAGAATGGGGACAACTCCCCTATTCAAAACCAAAGATAGGGAAGAAGAAAGAGGAAACCGGCGGTGATGGAGCTGGGTTCCGGCCACTCGAACCGACTAACCCAATAGACTCAAGCACTGGACAAGCAAGGAATAAAAGGAGGAGGAAAGAGAGAAGGCTCACCGAGGGATCTCGACATTTCACCAGGGTGCTCTGTCGGAGCTCGATCTGGACTGCCGGAGACGGACTATCATCGGAGATGGCCGATTCTAACGTGGAGGACAAAGGAACGCGGAGGAGGTGGCGACTCCGGCTGCTCCTGGTGGCTCCAACTGCTGTTGGCGGCTCCGGGAAGCGTCGAGGGAGGCCTCTGATGCTGGTTCGAAGTGGAAGGAAGACGAAGGAGGGAGAGGTGAGGCGAGAGATCTCTCGGGAAAGCAGGGGAGGTGGGCGGAGGCTGCGATTGTGAGTGGTGGCCATCGACGAAGACTGGGAGGCTAGTGACAGTGGTGAGGTGGTGAAGACGGCGACGGGTGGTGGTTGCTGGCTGCAAAAGGGAGAAGAGGAGGATGGAATGGGCTCCCTTTTTTTGTTCTTCTGGGTTTGGGTTTGGAAAAAGGGAATGAAAAGGAGAAGGATGAGGTTTGGGTTCAAATTGTAAATATGTGAGTAGCTTGTGTCTAGGATGAGGAGTCAAGGAGGAGGATGAGTAGGCTGCAGACTTAGCCTGGGATCCGTTTGGCACCTTTCCAAGATTAGGTGGGTCAAGCTAAGGAGGGAGGAGAAGGAGAGGATAGAACTTTACCCAAACTAGGAGAGATGAGTTGGATTGAATAAGAATTGGGAAATATGACGGAATTGTGGTTCCGAGTCAGAAATTTGAATTTTCGATGATTGGTCTTTCGAATTCCGCTTTCTTGATCGATTTTATTTTAGAGCACTAGGATACCGCCGACGGAATGAATTTTTGAATCCCGAGGTGAAAGACGGAGTCGATCTTTAAAGTTAAAAGTTAGGCTGGAATTTGCTTTAAGAATTTTCAAGTTCGATTTATTAAATTTAGGACGAGTTTTCTTTGTAATATTCGAATTAAATCCGTGTTAAATTCATTTTTAATTTCGCTATTCCAAAAATTAGGGTTTGAAAATCCGAGCCTTTACATCATCCACCTCTAAAAACAAGTCTCGCCCCCGAGACTAAAACCAAAGCCAGTTATGGGATGAAGTTTGAAATAGGTGAGTCCAAGGACCATTTCATCGATCCTGTAAGTGCCTCATAAGTGCCCCTATGATATTCTCATAGTATCGTCTTCATGATCATAATATCCCTGATAGGTCATAGCAAGAATGTGATATGAGACCTTACCACATCCTTACCCCGACTTCTCGGTTATATCATAACTCGAAAAACATTATAACATCTCCACTAGGTCTTAGCAAGCAGTCTATAAGGGCCCCTATACAATGCATGTATCCACTTCGTGGGGCGTTATAATGCAAGGTCGGGTCCAAAAAGTTTCAAAAGGTTTTCTCAATTCGAGTTTTCTTTGTAATATTCGAATTAAATCCGTGTTAAATTCATTTTTAATTTCCTTTTGCCAAAAATTAGGATTTGAAAATCCGAGCATTTACAAGGTAAACATTCCTTTGCTTAATTTGATTAAAAGTATTCCTAGATATGCTAAATTCTTGAAGGAACTTTGCACTATCAAGCGGAACCAGAAGCTGAAAGGTAAGCAAAAGGTGAAGGTAAGCGAACATGTCACTACTGTATTTCAAAAGCGGTTGCCTGAGAAGTGTAGTGATCCTGGTATGTTTGCTATTCAACTTGCTGATCGATCTACTATCTACCCGAAATGGATTGTTGAAGATATTTTGGTTATGATTGACAAATTGATATTCCCTGCTGATTTCTTTGTAATTGACATCGGTCCTGGTAACAATGAAGGCCCTATTATGTTGGGCAGGCCTTTTCTAAAAACTGCTAGGACCAAGATAGATTTATATTTAGGATATCTTACTTTGGAATTTGATGGTCAAAGAGTTGAATATAATATTTATGATTCCATGAAATTTCCATCTGATGATCATTCTATGTGCTTTGTGGATGTTATTGATACTATGGCACAAGATTGTTTTGATTTGGAGTGTGTTGATGAGATGGAAGTCGCTTTACAGGCCCCTATAGATGAAATTGCTAGAGATTATATCTTGTCATCTAACTTGCAGGAGGCTATATTCGCTTTAGACCATCAATCTCTCACCTATGTGGCACCAAGGGGACACCGCATCGAGCTGACCATGCCAACTGAAAAGCTTCTTCCATCCATTATCCAAGCGCCTGATGTGGAATTGAAACAACTTCCTAATCACCTTAAATATGTTTTTCTTGGTGAAAACGATACTCCACCTGTCATTATTTCTAACAAACTCACTTTTGGGCAGGAGGAGCGATTGGTGACTGTTCTAAAGGAGAACAAGGAGGCTTTAGGATGGACAATCACAGACATTAAGGGCATCAGCCCCACCCTCTGCATGCATCAAATACTTATGGAGGATGATGCCAAACCATCTAGACAACCTCAGCGGAGACTCAACCCACCAATGATGGAAGTGGTAAAGAAGGAGGTGCTGAAGCTCCTTAAAGCAATTATGATCTTTCCCATATTTGATAGCAAATGGGTGAGTCCTACTCAGGTTGTCCCTAAGAAGGGGGGTATCACTGTTGTTGAGAATCAGGATGGTGAATTGGTTCCTAGCAGGGTCCAAGCTGGATGGAGGGTCTGTATTGATTATCGTAAATTGAATGTAGTTACTCGCAAGGACCACTTCCCCCTACCCCTTATTGATCAAATGCTTGAGCGCCTTGCCAGCCGCTCCTTTTATTGTTTCTTAGATGGCTACTCAGGATATTTTCAGGTACCCATAGCACTGGAGGTTTAAGAGAAAACGATCTTTACACGCCCTTTTGGCACTTTTGTATATTGCAGAATGCCTTTTGGATTATGTAACGCACCCGGGACCTTCCAACGGTTTATGGTAAATATATTTTCTGAGTATGTAGAGCGCTTCATAGAGGTATTTATGGATGACTTTACTGTGAATGGAGATGACTTTGATACTTTCTTGCACCATTTGTCACTTGTTCTTAGGCGGTGTGTTGACACCAACTTAGTTCTTAACTATGAAAAGTGTCATTTTATGGTTGAGCAAGGCATTGTTTTGGGTCATATTGTGTCTAGCAGGGGTCTTGAGGTGGACAAGGCTAAGATTGATGTCATTCAGTCTCTACCTTACCCCACCAATGTGCGCGAGATTTGTTCTTTTTTAGGACATGCAGGGTTCTATCGCAGGTTTATTAAGGATTTTTCTAAGATTTCTTCACCTCTTTGTGATCTACTAAAAAAGGAAGTAGCTTTTGACTTTGATGACAGGTGTAGAGCATAATTTGATGAGCTAAAAGGTCGCTTGACTAACGCTCCTATAATTCAAGCACCCATATGGTCTCAACCTTCTGAGATTATGTGTGATGCTAGCGATTATGTTGTGGGTGCTGTGTTGGGACAAAAGGAAGGAGATCTCATGTCATCTACTATGTCTCCATGACTCTGAATGGAGCGCAAAGAAACTACTCAACCAATGAGAAAGAGCTTCTAGCTGTGGTCTTTGCACTAGAGAAGTTCCGCTCCTATCTCTTAGGAACTAAGGTAATTGTCTTCACTGATCACGCCACTCTTCGCTATTTATTATCTAAGAAATAAGGAAAACCTAGATTGATTCGTTGGATTTTACTCTTGAGAGCGAATTTGACGTTAAAATTAAAGATAAGAAAGGTGCAGAAAACTTAGTAACGGACCACCTCAGCAGACTTGTCCAAGGAGAGGACAAGCTGGAAGATCAAAGACCTATTCACGGTGAATTCCCCGATGATACATTATTTTATCTAACTCACACTTCGTTATTGCAGCTGCAGGAGGCTACGGAAAAGGACGATGACGCGACCGCATCATATCAACGAGCCAGCGGCCGCAACTTCCATGTCGCGGCGGCCGCATGCTGTTCAGGCACCCCTTTCGTCTTTTTCCCTCCTATCTGACGAGGTAAGTTCTGATGTTCCTGAATTGTTGACGGGTGTCCATACTTCTTGACCTTGGTTTGCCAATATGGTGGTCACGAGAGAATTTCCACTGAACTTCACGAAAGCTCAGAAGGACAAGATTCGACATGACTCTCGCTTCTACGTTTGGGATGACCCCTACCTTTGGAAACATTGTGCTGATCATATATGTAATCCGGAGGTATCTGCCGGACAATGAGGTACAATCTGTCCTTTTATTATGTCATGATCATGAATGTGGAGGCCACTTTGGTCCTCAAAAGACTGCTAGGAAAGTTTTAGAAGCAGGTTTCTTTTAGCCTCACTTGTTTAGGGATGCTAATGCTTTATGTAAATCTTGCGATAGATGTTAAAGGATTGGGAACATATCGGCTAGAAATGAAATGCCACAAACTAAGATCATATTCTGTGAAATTTTTGATGTTTGGGGTATTGATTTTATGGGTCCCTTTCATAGTTCTTTTGGGAATATCTATATCTTGCTTGTGGTGGGCTATGTCTCCAAATGGGTGGAGGCAAAGGCCACCAGAACTGATGATTCAAAAGTTGTTGCAGATTTCCTGAAAGACACGATTTTCGCAAGATTTGGGGTGCCTAAGGCTCTAGTTAGCGACAGATGGACACATTTATGCAATAAGACCATCACCGCCATGCTAAAGAGGTATCATATATGTCACGCAGAGAGTGGCTCATAATAGGAAGGATTGGAGTCTAAGGCTGAATGATGCTATATGGGCCTATCGGACGGCCTATAAGACTCCCATTGGTATGTTCCCTAATCAAATTGTTTTTTGGAAAGGCTTGTCATCTTCTTGTGGAATTTCAGCACAAGACATACTGGGCTGTAAAGAACTGTGATAACTCCCTCCCTTGATGAAAATCGGAATAAATATTTCAAAGGCCTTGACAGGATGTTTGTGTCAAAGGTCTTGGAGCATTAATAGTTGATGAAATACAAAACCTGTTTTATAAGTCCGAATATTATTTAATATTATTATATACTTCCTTTATATTATATATATATGTAACTAATCTTTTCAAGAAGTATTTTTGAAATTATATCTTTCCTTATGGTGCATATTGAGGAGATCCAATTCAAGAAAGATCATGTCCTCGAAGTGTCCAAAAATAGAAGATCCGGGCGCGCCATGATCCAAACTAGTCGTTGTTGAAGTTCCGGTGTTGAAGGTCCTTATGCGCCATATTACTTCTATAAAGGAAAAGAAGAAGAAGACAGAACACACAAGTGTTACACAAGCTTTCATTCATTCAAGCGAGATCTGTCTT
This sequence comes from Persicaria tinctoria, assembly GCA_037127255.1. Lineage (NCBI taxonomy): Eukaryota > Viridiplantae > Streptophyta > Magnoliopsida > Caryophyllales > Polygonaceae > Persicaria > Persicaria tinctoria. Next base: position 39,305,483 of record JBANSL010000001.1, on the reverse strand, counting down.
CCAAGTCTACTCTCTGCTAGTGCTCAAGAGTTTGTTGTTTTATTTCAAAGCCTTTGAGAGTCACTGTGAGCTTATAGGATATATATTCATTTATAGTGTTACTCGAGAGTTTGTAACTCGGGAAGTTGCACTAGGCTATTGATTTGTGAGAGTAAGAGGATTGTACTAGATAGCTGAGAGAGGTGGGGCTCTTCTAGATTGATCTAGGACTCCAAGGGTATTTGAGTTGACTAGATTGCAATTGTATAGGAGAGAGGCTTCTCGGTGAGCTATTAGGATCCTAAGCTAAGCGAATCAATAAAGCCCTTTGAATCCTAGGGTTGTGGAAGAGCCCTAGGCGGGGACGTTGGCCAAGTTCGTGCCGAACCTCGCAAACAATTACTCGTGTCCTTTATCTATTGCTTTACCTTATTTCCGCACTTGGTTCGATTGTCTAACTTTGTGATTCAGGTTTAATCTCAAAGGGTTTTATACGAGCTCCAAAAGTCTTGAGACTTTCTGCGAAAAACGGGCATACTTTATTCAACCCCCGTTTTAGAATATTTCTATATTACATTGTTTTACATTATCGAACCTTCAATTGGTATCAGAGCTTTACTCACTGCTTTTGATCAAACAATCTTGTGAGTTTTCGATCATGTCTGGTGAAGCAAGCGGAGGATTTGCACAGGGAAGGTCCATAAGCAGACCGCCACTCTTTGTAGGAAACAACTTTTTCCACTGGAGATCCTTGATGAAAATGTTCATCATAGACCAAGATCTAGAGCTTTGGAACATTATAGAGAATGGTCCGAAGATTCCAGAGAAAGATGGACCAAATGATACCAAAGTTGCAAAGAAGGAGTCTGAATACAACCAAGCAGATCTTGAACTCGTCTCCAAAAACTACAGGGGTATTAACCTACTATATTGTGGTCTTAACACTGATGAGTTTAATCGTATTTCATCTTGTAGGTCAGCTAAAGAGATTTGGGACAAACTGGTCGTCACCTATGAAGGAACGAGCCAAGTGAAACACACTAAGATCAGCATCTTCCTTCGAAAGTACGAGCTCTTCAAGATGAAGCCTGATGAGACAATCAAGGCCATGTTCACATGATTCACAGAGATCACCAACAACCTTGACTCTCTCGGCAAGAGCTTTACCAACGTTGAGAAAGTAAGGAAGATACTGAGGTGCCTTCCAAAGGAGAAATGGGGTCCAAAAGTAACAGCTATAGAGGAAGCCTAGGACCTCACCACTCTACCCCTTGATGACCTTCTTGGGAAGCTAATCACGCATGAGATGATCCTTAATGAAGATGATGGAGAACTTCCAGCTAGCACTAAGAACTTGGCACTCAAGTCTAAGAAGGATGAGTCTAAAGATGGATCTGATTCCGAAGATGAGGATGACGATGAGGATGATCCTTTTGCTCTTATCACAAGAGGCCTTGCTCGAATTCTCAAAATGAAGAAGCAATTCAACAACAAGGATGGATCAGAGTCTTCAAAATTTCGAGGTAAGCCTCAATACAACAAGTATGAAAAGAAGACTAAACCGTTGTCTTGTTTTGAATGTGGTGAAACAGATCATCTTGTGAAGGACTTCCCTCAAAAGACAAAGAGCCAGTCCAAGAAGGGTGACAAATGGAAGAAGAAAGCCATGGTGGCAACTTGGAGTGATTCCGACTCTGACTCCGATGATGAGAAGGCCAATATTTGTCTTATGGCCTCAGAAGATGAATCCCACGATGAAAAGCTTGAAGCTACTGTAAGAGAACTTATGGCAAGTCCAAAAGAGGTATTATCGGAATTCCTTTCCAATATGATTGCCAATGAAGAGAAGCTTATTGCCCAAACTAACATTCTTATTAAGAGAGATGTGGACCAGGAAAGAACTATTGAGGATCTGTCTATGAGGGTCAAAAGTCTTGAAGGTTCTTATTTAGGTCTTGACATTAAAGTCAAGACGCTTGACACAGAGAAATCTGAACTCAAGCAAGATCTCTCCTCTCTAAGAAATGAGCATCATGACTTAGAGAACGAGAAGATCTCCCTGAATAATAAGATTCAAGACCAACAGACAGCCCTCATAAGTTTTACCAAATCCAAAGGTACTCTCGATAGGATGTTGGGTGAGCAACAAAGCTCTCTAAACACAAGTGGTATTGGTTACAATCCAAAGTTTTTAAAGAAGCAACACATTACCACTTTTGTAAAGGAAAAAGGAAGCAGAACCTCTCCTATATGTCACCATTGTGCTAGAAAGGGATATGTAAAAGAGACCTGCCCCTATAGAAGAAAGGATCCATATATTATTCGCAATACATTCCCTGTTCATTTGAAAAAAGAACGGATAACACAAGTTTGGGTTCCAAAAGGCACTATTTTACCAAATATGGTTTATCCCAACAATGGATCCAAATTTGCTCATTGGTCTAGCCACAAAGGTTGATGTTTGTCTTGTAGAAGATCACCAAGGTGAAAGAACACAAATGGATTGTTGATAGTGGATGCTCGAGGCATATGAGTGGGAATTGAAGAGTTCTCTCTTTCATGATCTAAAGGAGCAATCCACGGGAACAATCACTCTTGGTGACAAAGGAAAATGTGACATCGTTGGTATTGGTAGTTTTGGAAGCGATTCCAGCCATAGTATTAAAGATGTCTATCTTGTTAATGGTTTAAAGTATAATCTGCTTAGTGTCTCTCAATTATGTGATAGTGGTAACAATGTCAGATTTTACAAGAAAAGATGTATAGTGTGCAGAGAAGATACAAGTGAAGTTATTTTGACTGCATATCGCTACAACAATATATACGCCGTAAATGCTGATCAAGTGGCACAAGGAAGATTAACCTGTCTAAAGGATTTGACGGACGATCCAAAGCTCTGGCAAAGGAGACTCGGTCATGTGAGTCAACGTACGCTACAGAAGCTTGTGTCCAAAGGGTTTGTAAGAGGGCTACCTGAAATGGACTTCAAAGGTATTGATATGTGCAACGCATGCACACGAGCTAAACAAACACGTAGCTCTTTCAAACCCAAAAAGTGTTGCAAATATAGATCTTAACATCCATGAAGAGAACGAGGAAGGTGATGATGCTGCTACCAAGAACACAGAGAAGAGGAACATGCAGGAACATATTCTTAACACTGAAGAATTGGCTCAAGGTGTTGAAGATTCGTCCAAAGCCCTTGGTGTCCAATCAAACAGTGTTGAGACGTCAGAAACTGCTGTAACTGAACCTAACAGGACCACGGAGTCAGATGTACCACAAGTCATTCCTACCAGTGTGACGAATCAAGGAGTTGAGACTAGCAAAAGAAAATTCAAATACTCCTCATCACACTCATTAAAGGATATCATTTCTGACCCTACTTTTAGTGTTCAAACTCATTCTAAACTTAAAGATCTATGTGCTTTTCACGCGTTTGTTTCTCTTATTGAGCCAAAGAAGGTAGATGAGGCACTTCAGGAGCCAGACTGGATCATTGCTATGCAAACTGAGCTTAACGAATTTGAAAGGAACAAAGTCTGGACCTTGAAGCCTAGGCCTAAGCATCAATCAGTCATTGGCACACGTTGGGTATTTCGAAACAAGCTAGATGAGAATGGTAAGATTGTGAGGAACAAGGCAATGCTTGTTGCTCAAGGCTACAATCAAGAGAAAGGTATTGACTACGAGGAGACCTTTGCTCCCGTAGCCAGGCTTGAAGCTATTCGTATTTTATTAGCATTTGCATCTTTTATGAGCATAAAGTTATATCAAATGGATGTCAAGTGTGCTTTTCTTAATGGTTTCTTAGAGGAAGAAGTATATGTGGCTCAACCCCCAGGTTTTGAAAGTTCAGAATTTCCCAATCATGTTTATAAACTTGACAAAGCGCTGTATGGTTTGAAACAAGCCCCAAGAGCTTGGTATGAGCGCTTGTCAAAATATCTTTTAGAAAATGATTTTAAAAGGGGGTTGATCGACAAGACTCTTTTGATCAAGACCAAAGGAAAGGACATTTTGGTTATTCAAATCTATGTTGATGATATATTATTTGGTGCTACTAACACATCTTTGTGCAAGGAATTTTCTGACATCATGTGCAGTGAATTCGAGATGAGTTTGATGGGTGAACTCAACTTCTTTTTGGGATTACAAGTTCATCAATCTAAGAAACGTATCTTTGTCAACCAAAGCAAGTACACTAAGGATCTCTTGAAGAAGTTCAAGATGGATCAATCCAAAGCAGCCAAGACTCCCATGAGCTTAACATTGTCTCTAGATCAAGACAAGACTGGGAAAAGTGTCAACCAAAGGAGTATCGAGGAATGATTGGATCTTTATTATATCTCACGGCTAGTAGACCTGACATCATGTTTAGTGTTTGCATGTGTGCTAGGTTTCAAGCTGATCCTAAAGAATCTCACCTCGTGGCTGTGAAAAGGATCTTTCGTTATCTCAATGGCACTAAGGAGGTTGGACTATGGCACCCAAAGCAAAAGGATTTCACATTAATTGGATATTCTGATGCAGATTTTGCAGGCTATAAGATGGATAGGAAGAGCACATCAGGATGTTGCCAATTCCTAGGAGCATCCTTGATCAGTTAGCACTCAAAGAAACAAAACTCAGTTGTTGTATCCACTGCAGAAGCTGAATACATTGCAGCTGGAGCCTGTTGCTCCCAAATCCTTTGGATAGCTCAACAAATGCGAGATCTTGGCATCAACCTCAAAGGCATTCCAATTAAGTGTGACAATACAAGTGCCATCTCCATCACTAAGAATCCTGTTCAGCATTCAAGGACCAAACATATTGATGTAAGGCATCATTTCATTAGAGACCATGTTGAGAAAGGTGATGTGTCCATTTCGTTTATTTCAACTGATTATCAATGGGCTGACATTTTTACTAAGCCTTTGGCAGAGGACAGGTTCGCCTTCACTACGAGAGATTGGGATGCTTACCAAGGATGCACTTTCGTAGGGGGAGCATTCCTTTTACGAAAGATGAATTCTACTAAGTGTCAAGACCCTTGAGAACTATGTCAAGGTGTGTGAACTAAATGGTGGATTACATATATCGGATCACATATTTTTGGTTAATATCTTTTTAGATATTTAATAAATTATATTTTTATCGGATTTCAAAATTGCCTATTTATGTTATATTCTTAACCGTTAAGATATTTTTAATTTTGGAACTAAATCCTTCAGTTTTTTTTTTTCAGTTCGATTTTAATGGAAACATTTGAATTTTGAATTGGAAACTCTTCAAATCTTGGCAATAATATCATTACCCTCCCTTGGAACTCTAAACCCGTCCCATCACTCCATCATCTCTCTCTACTTATACCCAGGTGTGTACTCGATTCCATCACACTCTAAAAAATTATCCAAACCCTTTCACTTTCTTCTTCTTCAACCTCTCAACCTATTCTAAAAAAAACCCTAGCCGATTTCCTCCATGGCACCCAAAACAAAGAAAGCTGTCACACCCAAGAGACTTGGCGCCACCCCCAAGGGACGTTAGGCCACTGCCACCTCTCCCACACCTAAACCCACTCCACAAGCCATTGTCCCAACTGTTCTCCAGAGCACCATTGCTGAGAGCACGGCCACTGTTACCAAGGGCTCTCAAAAGCGCTCTGCTAAGAAGCCCCTCAGTGTCAAACAGAAAGGGAAAAGGAAGATTTTAGCTGCGGAAGTGGACGAGGAATAGGATGAAGATGATCTCGACGCCATTCTGGAAAGAGATGCTGCCAAGGAAGCCGAGGAGGAAGCCTTGAAGAAGAAAAAGGCCGATGAGGAGGCCGAGCTTGCAAGGAAACTGGCCGAGGAAGAAGCTGAGAGGATTCGGAAGGAAGCCGAAGCCGAGGAGGTTCCATCCGAGGAGGAGCCTGAGGAAGAAGATGAAGAGTAAGAGGGATCTGGAGATGACGAGGAAGCTCAAGGAGATGAAGCGGGGTCCGGTGAGGACTCGAGGTCTGAGGAAGAGGAGGAAGAATCTCCCTCTCCTTCTCCTCCTCCCCCGTCTCCAAAGAAGCGGAAAGCCCCAACTGCTGTCAAGCCTCCATCTCCCAAGCGCACCAGGAAGGGCACCCTCAGGAGTCTTGAAGCGCCTGTCAAGTGAGTTGCTCCGACAATTGCTCGCAGGAAGAATGCCGACCCACCTGCATATATCCAGGTAAACCAATCCTTGCCCTCCTCTTGGTTTGAAGATGCTGAGACTGCTGGTAAGTGGGTAGATGAGTTTCGAACTCGTAGGATTTGCTGTTATGATTTTTTAGATTTTGAGTTCTTTGAAGCTTTGAAGTTACCTTGCATTGATCTTCTCTAAAAATCCCCAGCCTGGACCCTTCTCAATCTTGAAACCGTTTACTACCCCCAGCTTACCCGTCTGTTCTACATTAACCTAAAAGCCAAACACGACACCAATGGTTGGTCTTTGGAGTCTGTTGTTAAAGGGGTTAGAATCTCTCTCAACTTCAATGACTTTGCAGATTTCCTTGGCTTACCTAGCCAAGTTCCACCCTCTGAAATACAACCCTCAAAAGAGAATTGCATCATTCTTGCCCGAGCCAAATACCTCCTACCCGTAGCATCCAACAGCACCTCAAAGCAACTCACCCACTCATCCCTAACCCTTGAGGCAAAAATAATTTTCAACATCATTATTCGATGCCTCTTACCCCGTCTTAACTCTGGCTCACTCCTTACTGATAATGACATGGTCTTGCTTTACCGCATCTTAAATGGCCTTGACCTTGATCTGGCCAACACTATCCTTGGAACCATGGCTCTTTCTAGAAAAGCTAGAAAAGGCTCTCCCTTCCCCTTTGCCACCCTTTTGACCCCTCTCTTCAAAGCTTCTGGAATTGATATCAAAAATGAAGAACAACAGCGTCATATGGGTAAGTTCGACTCTAAGGGCCTTGAAAAGATAGGCATCACTCAATCTCCCCAAGGGACCTTGAGTCTTGCCACTCCTTCAAAAGCCCTTCCCACTGCTTCAGCTTTCGATGAACGCATGGACAACCTAGAGTTGGGCTTGGAGGAAGTTCGCCTGGATATCAAGGAGATGCAAAAAGAGTTTATGACGGAGATGAGCGGGATATCCAAGATGCTGAAAGGACTGTGGACGAGGCTCATTGATGATGCTCCGGACGACGAAGCTTAAACCCTACCCTACCCTATCCCAAACTTGATACATTGCTGGTTTTTGGAAACAATTCAAAACTTTTGGTAACTGTTTTACCTCCTCCCTTTGTTGAAAGACAAAAAGGGGGAGATGATTTGTGGTTGTTTAGACTTTGAAAACCTTTTCTGCTTGAAGGTCTTGGAAGACCTTGGTTTTTGATTTTTGGTTTTCGGTTGGATGGCTTTTGCATGCTTTAAAAATTTGATCCAATATTTATCTAACCCATGCAGGTACTTAGTCTGATGTCTCTTATATTATTTATGCTTGACTAAGTTGCAGGGATGCACATGTTTTGTCTTTCATCAAGGGGGAGATTGATAACTCTTTCCCTTGATGAAAATCGGAATAAATGTTTCAAAGGCCTTGACAGGATGTTTGTGTCAAAGGTCTTGGAGCATTAACAGTTGATGAAATACAAAACCTGTTTTATAAGTCCGAATATTATTTAATATTATTATATACTTCCTTTATATTATATATATATATATGTAACTAATCTTTTCAAGAAGTATTTTCAAAATTATATCTTTCCTTATGGTGCATATTGAGGAGATCCAATTCAAGAAAGATCATGTCCTCGAAGTGTCCAAAAATAGAAGATCCGGGTGCGCCATAATCCAAACTAGCCGTTGTTAAAGATCCGGTGTTGAAGGTCCTTATGCGCCATATTACTTCTATAAAGGAAAAGAAGAAGAAGACAGAACACACAAGTGCTACACAAGCTTTCATTCATTCAAGCGAGATCTGTCTTCCAAGTGTACTCTCTTGCTAGTGCTCAAGAGTTTGTTGTTTTATTTCAAAGCCTTTGAGAGTCACTGTGAGCTTCTAGGATATATTCATTTATAGTGTTACTCGAGAGTTTGTAACTCGGGAAGTTGCATTAGGCTATTGATTTGTGAGAGTAAGAGGATTGTACTAGATAGCTGAGAGAGGTGGGGCTCTTTTAGATCGATCTAGGACTCCAAGGGAACGTGAGTTGACTAGATTGCAATTGTATAGGAGAGAGGCTTCTCGGTGAGCTATTAGGATCCTAAGCTAAGCGAATCAATAAAGCCTTTTGAATCCTAGGGTTGTGGAAGAACCCTAGCCGGGGACGTAGGCCAAGTTCGTGCCGAACCTCGTAAACAATTACTCGTGTCATTTATCTATTGCTTTACCTTATTTCCGCACTTGGTTCGATTGTCTAACTTTGTGATTCAGGTTTAATCTCAAAGGGTTTTATACGAGCTCCAAAAGTCTTGAGACTTTCTGCGAAAAACGGGCATACTCTATTCAACCCCTCTTCTAGAGTATTTCTATATTACATTGTTTTACATTATCGAACCTTCAAACTGCAATATCGCGATAAATGAAGTGGGAGAGTTCACGAAGCTTCAGTTGCAAGAGCTGGAGGAACTGCGCTTGGATGGCTATGACAATGCACTAATCTACAAGGAGAAGACAATGGCTGCGCAGGATATGTTGCGGCCGCCGCATATCAAAACTCGTGACCCCTTTTTCTTCGGTTTTCCAGATTTTTATAATAATAATAATAATAATAATAATAATAATAATAATAATAATAATAATAATAATAATAATAATAATAATAATAATAATAATAAGAGAACTACTCATGGGACCTTTTCCTCCCAAACCCTATCCTTTCTAGCCCCTGTCGTCACTTTCTCTTCATCAAACATCCATAGCTTTCATCATCCATACCTCTCCTCTCTCTCCTTCTCCGACCACCCCTCTCGCCGGAAGCCACACCCTCGCCACATCTGTCGCACATCGACCACCCAAGCACCATCCCTCGCCTCTTGGAGCCGGATCTGTGCTCGGCACGAAGTCACCCGGCGAATTCCACCCTCCTGCGACGAAGCCCAACCCGCTGCGACAGGCCCTTTTTGCGCCCGCCGCCGGTCTCGCTGTGGCCACTGCTAGTCCCGCCGCAAGGTTCGGATATTGTTGGTTTGTTTTAGAGTTGTGTGTGTTTTTATTCTTCGATTATTGTTGTTTGGAGTTGTGAGGATTGAAGTTGGAATTTTGGATTGAGGGGTGGTGATTTGAAAGATTTGGGTGTTTGTTTGAGTATTGTTTGGTGCTATTGCAACTTGTGTTGAGTTGGAAGTTTGATTTGGTTGATTTGCTGGAGTTGTGTTGGAGGTTTATGGCTGAATTTTGGATCTTTTCGGTTGATATTTTAATGCTGAAATTTTGAGAGAATGGTGCGTCAATTGAGATCTCTGTCGAGAGACCAGAGGAAGGCATCTGAGAGCTTTGATCCAAAGAGATTTGTATAGACCAAGTTCTTTGATATTCCAACCTTACAGACACTAGGAATGTTGGGCGTCACACGTCAGATGCTCGCTCATCGGGGTTTGGGGGCATTCATAGACTGCAGTGCCCCCACATATGCTGAGCTGGTGTGGGAGTTTCTACTCACGCTTGAGCGTGTGGACAATTCTAGGATTCGGTTCCATTTGATGGACCAGAGCCACACTTGCACTTCTGCCTAGCTGAGAGAGGCATTCGGGATCACTCAGGTGCCCACCCCAGATTGGTATTTAGTGGCGTCAAAACAGCAACGTCACGATTTCTGGCATGCAGCTACTTGATCTAGATTTGATGGACACAAAGGCGAGTACAACTACAAGTTCGTCCACTCGTGCCTTTGTCTGGTTCACAAAGTCTTGGCCATGTCTTTCAGCGGCCAAGGCGATGTGAACAAAGTGCCCGCCGGTGATCTGTCCTGGTTATGGAGTCTTGCTCCCCAGTCACATGGTACACTAGACTGGGTTGAGATCTTTGTTGACAGTTGTATGAGGATCCAGGGAAAGAAAAAAGGAAGAATTGGTCTAGGAGGCAAGATCAGCCTCATAGCCCACCGGTATCTTGAGCCTACATAGTGCGGTGTACCCATGTCTGGCGGGTACACCTATACAGATGAGTAGCTTAGGAGGGCCTACCTGATTGAGGGCTCTTATGTGACGGGCTTCATCTGGAAGTCAGGGAAGCATAGAGAGCACCGCTTGAGGCTACCTAGGGCCTTACTTTATGGCCCTTCCAACGCCTCCCTCTACATCCCAGGCGATGAGAATGATGATGATGATGAGGATACTGATGACAAGGACCAGGACGATGCCCCTGCACAGACCGATTATCACATGGGGGATGCACAGTAAGCTGCTGGCTCTTCTCTGGGGCCTCGCTCTTCATCTGCTGATGATGATGCCTGGCGAGACCACATGTTCACAAAGTTCCATCGTATGTCTATGCGCCAGGAGTTCTTCGAGTTCACACTCCACGATGTCGACCGCAATATCCGGGAGATGTCATACAACATGGAGAAGTTGCGGAGAGAGCAGTCCTACTACCTTCGCCAGCAGTATCCGCACATTCCGCCTTACTAGTCTCCACCCTACCAGTCTCCGCACCAGTGAGTGGTTAGTTCTGTTTCCTTCACCCTGAGTTTATCTGTTTTATTTTGGGTGTCTGTACTATTTCATTGAGGACACTGAAACCTTTAAGTGTGGGGGAGAAGAATTATGTATATTATGTCATTTCCTAGACCATGTTTAAGTTTCTATAATTGCTGTTAGTTTATTTAATTTCTGTTTAGTTTATTTAATTTTTATTTTCGTATGAAAAACAAAATTCGAAAATCCAGAAACAAGCATGCAATGCATATATATGTGTGATTCAAATACCCATCTGGCTTAGTTTGTCCTCTAATTTAAATTTCAAGCATGACCATATAAGTCCCATGGAGTTCTGGATGTTTTGGCCTTGTTTATACTTGATTTTTGTAGAACTTGAGCTAGCAAATATAGTTCAGCATGTATGATTGAGCTAAAGTATGATTGAAGTCATAAATACATGACCCTGCGAGAATGTTTAGCCTTATTTGAAATCTTTTTCTCAATTGTGTGAATTACTCTCCTTGTGTTGCTACCTCTTGGCATTGACTGCAATGTCTATTTTTCAAGACCGACTCACATGTTTGTTGCTTGCGGAGTTTATGTTAATATTTTGAGTATTTTGTTTGAATTTGTGCATATTTAGTGAATAAGGTGGCAATGGTTGATGCACTTAGTAACTGGGTCTACGCATGACAACCATGGGTATGATTCACACAAAAAAGTGTTGAAAAGTATCCACTAGGAAAGAAGGCTTGATCATTGAGTAACCAGGTTCATTCATGACACCCATGTTTGCAACTTGCGTCAAAAGATGTTCAAGTGGACTTCATATTAGAAGGTTGAGGTGTTGATACACCGGGGCCATTCATGACACCCATGTATGCGCCTCGCGTAAGGAAAGCACCAAGACAAGAAAAAAGAAAAAAGAAGAAGAAAAGATAAAAAGTGTCACTTTTTATTTAGTTTTCTTTATTATGTCCCGCAAGTAATGACATTTCGGTAGATATGTGGTGGTCAATGTCTATGAATTAGTGCATGATTGGTTTGAGTTGAGAGTTGTACCTTAAAGCCTAAACACATGAGTGAAAAACATATTTCTGGTGAGGTTGGATAATGTCTACTTCTAAGCTTTGATCACTAGAATACATGCTATGAGGTTGCTTTTTGATGAGGTTGAAACTTGAAGGGATTTCATGTGGGATGCATTGATTCATGTTCATTTTATCATTGCTTGAGGACAAGCAAAGGTTAAGTGTGGGGGAATTTGATAATGTACATCTTAGATAGGCATTATAGGCAATTTTTAGTTTAGTTAGGTTGTATTTCGTTCATACTTTGTAGTTAATTTGCATCTTGTGATTATTCTGGAAGAGTTTGGATTCAGCGCAAATTTGTGTTTATCTTGCAGATTGAATCTGAACACATTTGGGAGATGCAATAACTTGAAAAGGAATACAAGAAACATTTGAAACAAGCAATGAAGGAAGAGAAGCAAGGACACGTGGAGATACCTGCGAAGCTGAACAAGAATACACGGTAGTGAGAAATGCTGCGACCGTAGCATGCGTGCCGCGACTGCAGCCAGGATGGAAGCAGCGGGTATGAAGATCAAGCTGAAGCCGCGGTCGAAGCATGGGTCGTCAGCGCGACGCCGTTTTATTTAAAAAACCCTAGTTTTGTGTTAGATGTTTTATGGCCGACTTAGACTTTTAAAAGACCGATTATTGTTTTATTTCTTTTTACTTCTATTCAATTCTACGTTCATCAGACAATTTAGAGATTTGAGTGATGTCTTCCACGAGGAACTAAACTCATCTGTTCCGCCTACAATTTGAAGCTTTATTTGGATTGATTGTGAGTTTCTAATTCTCGTTCCTTGTTTCCTATATTTGAATTCTTCAACTTCTTTGTGATTGATTGTTTATTGAATTGTTCTATCTTGCCTGATCAACTTGTTAGATCAATTTAATTGCTAAGGTTTTGTAGATTCCTGATTTTGAACCTTAATCTAAGTAGCAAACTTGTCCCTTTAGGGCTGATTGAACTAATTGGATAAGTAGGAAGTTGGATGTATTGTTAAAATCCCTCTTTAGGGACTGTAAATACCTTGGCTAATCTCTGGACTTAAAGCTATCAATTGGGTTAAATCCTTCTTTAGGGACTGTTCGATTGATAAGGGTTTCTAGGACTGATTGGACTAGTAACTATATTAGGTCGGGACAAGGGCATTCATAGGAAAATTAATAGGACGAGAAGAAGTTACAAGGATCGCTTTAACCAAATAAAGTGGAAAATTGTAGGTAGAATTTCTTCTCATAATTGTCTAAACCAAATTCATTTACTTTGCTTTCATCAATCCGCTTTCACACTTAAAAAAAACCCTTCTTGGTTACTTGATTGACACCTAAATCATACTTGAATAATAAATTTCCATTTGGATCGACCTCTTGCTTATTGCTATACTAGTTAGGAGATTTTCTTTCGATTTTGATAGAAATAGGGCCTTTTTTGTCTTTTTAGATGTGCTTGATCATCGGTGATGTTGTGTTTGATTTAATTTCTCATCATTTTTTGTTCTTCAATTGAATTTCTCAGCCACCATGAATTTTGAGTCTTCTTTGGTATTTCGCTTGTTGAACATGCTTTCTTTAATGATGTTTGTGAGATCATGAGATTGATTGTAAAGTCCTCTGTGAGGGTTTCATTCATTGATTAAAGATATATATAGGTTACAATGTGAAGGTTCGATAATGTATAACAAAGTAATATAAAGATACTCTAGAAAGAGGGGTTGAATAGAGTATGCCAACTTGTGCAAATCCTCCGCTTGCTTCACCAGATATGATGAAAAAACTCACAAGATTGTTAGATCAAAAGCAGTGAGTAAGGCTCTGATACCAATTGAAGGTTCGATAATGTATAACAAAGTAATATAAAGATACTCTAGAAGGGGGGTTGAATAGAGTATGCCAACTTTTCGCTGATAATCTGAAGACTTTTGAAACGCTTGCAAAACCCTTTGAGATTAGACTTAATTCTTTCCTCTAGAAAACCTGAATCACAAAAGAGCTATACAATTCAAAACAAGTGTGGAAATAAGGTAAAGCAATAAGTAAAGGACGCAACGAATTGTTAACGAGGTTCGGCACGAACTTGGCATACGTCCCTGCCTAGGGTTCTTCCACAACCCTAGGACTCAACTGACTTTATTGATTCACAAGACTTAGGATCCTAATAGCTCACCGAGAAGCCTCTCTCCTATATAATTGCAATCTAGTCAACTCACGTTCCCTTGGAGTCCTAGACCAATCTAAAAGAGCCCCATCTCTCTCAGCTATCTAGTATAATCCTCTTACACTTAGTGAATCAATCACCCAGTGTCCACTTCCTGAGTTACAAACTCTCGAAAATAACACTCTCTCGAATTATATCCTATAAGATACCTTTGTAACTCTCAAATGCTTTGAAACAAAATATACGACTCTTAAGAACAAGCAGAGAGAACACGCTGAAGAGAGATCGTTAACTTGAGGGCTGAGTGTGCAATGATATTTGTAAGTGTCCGTCAGTCCTCTCTCTCTTCTTCATCTCCTTTTATATTTGATCAAATCGGCGCCATTTGAAGGAAGAATCTTTGCCCAACGGCTACTTCAGATCATGGCCAAGGAAGGATCTTCGCAATCTTCTAAAGATGGAAGTTGCGAAGCCATAATCTTCCCGATTTGATTCGTCATATCTTTCAGCTCTAAGGAAGAAGATATCTCGAAATCCTAGATGTATGGTTAGTATAATATATATAGAATAATATTCGGAAACCATACATATATAAATAAAATACATAAAATACAGGTTTTGAGTTTTATCAATACAATTGTAGCGTCAAGACCTTTGACACAAGCTTTGTGTCAAAGCCTTTGAAACCATTTCCGATTTTCATCAAGGGAGTGGAGTTATCAATCTCCCCCTTGATGAAAGACAAAACCTGTGCATCCCTGTAACTTAGTCAAGCAAATATATCATAAGCAAAATCGGACTAAGTACCTGCATGGGTTAGACGAATGTTTGATCACAAGTTTTCAAAGCCAAAGAGAAACATCCAACAAAATAAAACAAGGTCTTCCAAGACCCTAGTTCACAACATTTTTAAAGTCTAACCACATCTAAGCCATCTCCCCCTTTTTGTCTTTCAACAAAGGGAGGAGTATAAAAACAGTCACCGGAACAATTTCAAAATTTAAACCAAGAGTTGTTCGAATCTTAACGATTAAGGCAAGAGATGTTTATCCGATTTAAAAAATTTCCACAAATAAAAATATAATCGGATAACATGCAATAAAAAGGATTTTCCCGAATAGGTAACAATAAAGTAAAGATATTTAAAATTACTTTTTGAAAAATATTTGATCAAATATCTAAAAAGAAACCAACCAAATATATGATCCGTTATATGTGCTCTACCGTTAAGTTTGCAAACTTTGACATGAATCTCAAAGGTCTTGACACTGAGTAGAATCTTTCTTTCGTAAAGGGAAAGCTCTCCCTACGAAAGTGCATCCCTGTTAAGCATTCCAATCTCACGTCTAATGATGGTGAACCTGACCTCTGCTAATGGCTTAGTAAAAATA
Source organism: Persicaria tinctoria (assembly GCA_037127255.1). Taxonomy (NCBI): domain Eukaryota; kingdom Viridiplantae; phylum Streptophyta; class Magnoliopsida; order Caryophyllales; family Polygonaceae; genus Persicaria; species Persicaria tinctoria. The sequence continues at coordinate 39,290,275 of JBANSL010000001.1, read as the reverse complement.
TCAGCCCATTGATAATCAGCTGAAATAAAGGATATGGACAACTCACCTTTTTCGACATGGTCTCTAATGAAATGATGTCTTACATCAATATGTGTGGTCCTTGAATGCTGAACATGATTCTTTGTAATGGAGATGAAACTTGTATTGTCACACTTAATGGGGATGCCTTTGAGATTGATGCCAAGATCTCTCATTTGTTGAGCTATCCAAAGGATTTGGGAGCAACATGCTCTAGTTGCTATGTATTCGGCTTCGGCAGTGGATAGAGCAAGTGAGTTTTGTTTATTTGAGTGCCAGCTAATCAAGGATGCTCATAAGAATTGGCAACATCCTAACGTGCTCTTCCTATCCACCTTATAGCCTGCAAAGTTTGCGTCAAAATATCCAATTAGTGAAAAATCTCTTTGCTTTGGGTACCACAAGCCAAACTCCTTAGTGCCATTGAGATATCGAAAGATCCTCTTCACATCCACGAGGTGAGATTCTTTAAGGTCAGCTTGAAACCTAGCACACATTACTAGAATTATGTTCATAAACATCGCATTATTTACATCAGTCGAAAATACGCACGATGATAAATGATTATATTACATCAGTTACTAAATTTGTGATGTTAAAACAAATTTTAACAACATTTTTTTATTTTTGACCGATGTTAAATACTTAATTTGAAAATAATTTGAAACACGCGGGGTATTGGATTCCCAAAATTGAAAGGCCCTGGATGGGAAAAGTTGGAAAAAAAAGCGGTGTTTCAAAATTTTGGAGAAATTTAAAACTTAATAAAATATCCCATCCATTCATATCTCTCTCACACAAAATCATTCCACCCGATCCTCATCCTCTTTTGCTTTACCTCTGAGACCTCCCTTCTACACCATCATCGTTTGTGCCCGCAACCCTCATTCGCTCCGCCATCCGTTCCTGCGATTTCGGTGAAATCGTTGAGGGTAGTGTTCTAGGAAGGCGTTGTGGCGGGGATGGCCTCTCTGGTTGGTGATCGATTCAGTTGTCGTCTCCCTCTCCTCTCCTTTCCCTCCGGGCGGTGACTACAAAGAAGATGGTCGACACCGAATACACTCATCGTCTCATCCCTTCTCTCTTCCTCTGACCAAAAGATGGCCGTTTTATCTCAAAACCCTAACCGGTAAGCATTCTCTCATAGAGTTTTCAACTCTTTTCATATCAGAGGTTTTAGATCTGGTTTTGTCTCTCTATATGCTTTAAAAGGGGTTGTTCCCCTTCTCTCTTCCTCGGCTCCGAGTTCAAGTAATTCTGGAGGTTGCTCAAACCCTTCCTCTTTCAATTCACGAGCTTTAAAAGGGGTATGCTTTCAGATGATGTGATATTAATTGCCCTCGTCAAAATGAAAGAGGCTCCATGCTTCTTTCTTGTATACTCATATCCGTATAATTTGTGATGTGTGACCAAGAAAGGTGCTTGCTTATGATATTTGGACCTTTTCTTCCCAGGTCATGGAAATGGAGCATGGGCTTCAAGAACTCATAATAAGAATCAAAGAAAGACAATATTCTCGATTAAGCTTCAGAAAGAGGTATGCTTTCAGATGATGTGATATTAGTTTTAGAACTTCATTTGACATCTAAACAAGAAGTCCTCCTTTTATTGTTGGTGATTACCAAGAGGGTGGAGGAAAATCGACTTTGTGTGTATAGACTTGATGGTCCTTCAATCCTTGGATCTCGTTTACATATTGAACCGCATTCAAATGATGCTTCTGACCTTGCAGCTTGTTCAATTCAATGGTATTGTGTATTAGCAAATGCTAACCAGAAGGAAATCATATCAAGTGATTATAATTAATTAGCTTATCTTTCACTTTGTATTTTTCTTTTGAGTGTTTTAATGTCACGAGTTATCACTGGTTTTACTAACTACTTATTGTTTATCAGACGCCAATAAACCAATGTACTCTCCTGACATCGTGTTATTGTTTATCAGGCGCCAATAAACCAATGTACTCTCCTGAATTCTAAAGATGACATGGACCTCTAATTATAGTTGCAGGGTTGTCGAACTAAGTGGAATGCCTTCTATGGAAGCCCAATTCTGAACCTGTCTTGCTGATGGTATGGAGTTCCTCTCATTCGATTTCATTTCTTGTATATTTCTATTGAAATTAGGTTTCCAAAATTTGTTGTTATATGAGTGATTATTAATGGTTTTCTCTTCAATTTGATGCTGAAAAAGTTTGAAAATTTAGTTCTATTTGCTGCTATATGAGTTTTAATTCTATTTGAGTGATTAATGGGTTTCCTCCTTTTTGAATGTAGATTAAAGAAGCTGTAAATAAAACATTTGAGGAAGTATCCTAGAAGTTTTGGACCTTGAAAACAATTGAGGAACATTAGTAGCTGTCAACGATTTAAAGTGCACGCTTTCTATCTTATTTTGTACAGGTGAGTGGCGCAGCTTTTCTCAACCTCTCTTTTCTGACCTTGGATTGTGGGCAGATCTATAATCATCAGGTGTGCCCAAATTTCAGCTTTGTATGATTGATAGAACCTTTAATGAATGGATTAGTAAGATGTACATAGAAGCAAACAAGTCATTTTGACTCTTTCCAATCGGCTTGATTCCTTCTGTTACCCTGCTTGAGTTTATAATAGTGGCCATCTAGGTAGGGGATATATATTTATTGAGTGAAATGCCTCATTTAGCACGTACTACAATCTTCATTTAATAAGAAATGCTTGTTTATCATCTAGTGAGAACCTTAATTTTATTTAGCCATTCAGCATACCAAATTACTTCCTTGAAAATTTACATATTGTGGCTCTAATATATCATCAATCATGTTATTCACATATTCTCATAAATTATTTTCATGCATAGCTTTTTTCAGATGTCTTCTACTTGGATAATACCTTTAGTGGTTTTAAACTTTTGCCTTATTCTTAAAAATCTATCACATTTCCTTTCAATTATGAATTTTTATTGTACAGATTGGATGGGTATGCTATTAAAAAATTTCATGCAAGCTCAAATTGTGCATCATACATCAAGAGCAGAACAAGATGAGGGATTGGAGCAGTCTTTATAACTAGTATAGCTTATAAAGGATCGTTATGCCTTTGATAAAGATATGTTATGCATTTGACTTCATTCACTTTATTTTCAAGTGATATTATGTCAAGCTTAGAATTCGACTATTGATGTATTTTGTTTTGTATTTAGCTCTATTGTCATCTTGTATTTGACTCTGTTGTCATTATTTAATGTATTAGTTTGGTCTTTTGCATTGTTTAATTTTATGTTTGCCAAAATAATGTCACAATATAGATTAGTAGGTGTATTTGATGAAACACATCGAACTTGAGAGCGAAAAGCGATGTCTATGTTTGTAAATATGTCAACCATTAAGATACAACATATATGAAAACTATAGAAAAAATAGATGTGTATATGTAGCACTTACATCATTAAAAATATATAAAATGATGTTGTAAATAATTAAAACATCATTTTCAAAGAAAAAACGGATTTTAAAATATATAAATAACATCGACTTTAAAAATATACAATATTGTATGTTGTATTTATAGAAAATAATATCACAAATTACAAATGAAAAAAGAGTATTCACAAATTAAATAATACATAACCGATGTGTGTAGCAATGTAAGATATCAGGTTTATAAAAAATAGCGATGTTAATTTAAAATTTTGTATTACCCTATGTACCTTCAAATGGCTAGAAATGAAAAATAATAATGGTTTAACATTAGGTGACTCAATCAAAAAGTAATTATATCCATGTATTTAAATCATTATTAAAAAGAAAAACGATGTTATAAATTATCAAAGACATCAGTTATAAACCGATGTGGTAAAATTTGGATCTTTAACACCACCCACTAACACTTTGAATATTTTTTTTTTGTTTTACATCGGTTTTTAACCGATGTCTATGAAGACAATTCTAGTAGTGGCACATGCAAACACCAAACATGATGTCAGGTCTACTAGTAGTAAGATATAATTAAGATCCAATCATCCCTCGATACTACTTTTGATTGACACTCTTCCCAGTCTTGTCTTGATCTAGTGATAAGGTTGAGCTCATGGGTGTCTTGGCTGCTTTGGATTGATCCATCTTGAACTTCTTCAAGAGATCCTTAGTGTACTTACTTTGGTTGACAAAGATCCCTTTCTTAGATTGATGAACTTGTAACCCCAAGAAGAAGTTGAGTTCTCCCATCAAGCTCATCTCAAATTCACTGAACGTAATGTCAGAAAATTCCTTGCACAAAAATGTATTAGTAGGTCCAAACAATATATCATCAAGATATATTTGAATAACCAAAATGTCCTTTCTGTTGGTCTTGATAAAAAGAGTCTTGTCGATCAACCCCCTTTTAAAATCATTTTCTAAAAGATATTTTGACAAGCGCTCATACCAAGCTCTTGGGGCTTGTTTCAAACCATATATAGAGCTTTGTCTAGTTTGTAAACATGATTAGGAACATCCGAAATTTCAAAACCTGGGGGTTGAGCCATATAGACTTCTTCCTCTAAGAAACCATTAAGAAAAGCACACTTGACATCCATTTGATATAACTTTATGCTCATAAAGATGCAAATGCTAATAATATGCGAATGGCTTCAAGCCTGGCTACGGGAGCAAAAGTCTCCTCGTAGTCAATACCTTCCTCTTGATTGTAGCCTAGAGCAACAAGCCTTGCTTTGTTCCTCACGATCTTACCATTTTCATCTAGCTTGTTTCGAAATACCCAACGTGTGCCAATGACTGATTGATGCTTTGGCCTAGGCTTCAAGGTTCAGACTTTGTTCCTTTCAAATTCGTTAATCTCACTTTGCATGGAAATGATCCAGTCTGGCTCTTGAAGGGCCTCATCTACCTTCTTTGGTTCTATAAGAGAGACAAACGTGTGAAAAGCACAAAGATCTTTAAGTTTATAACGAGTTTGAACACTAGATGTAGGGTCAGAGATGATATCCTTTAACGAGTGTGATGAGGAGTATTTGAACTTTCTCTTGCTAGTCTCAGCTCCTTGATTTGAACATCTGAAGTCTCAACACTTTTTGATTGGTCGGCAAGGGCTTTGGACAAAGCTTCAACACCTTGGGCCAATTCTTCAGTGTTGAGAATCTGATCCTGCATGTTCTTCTTCTCTGTGTTCTTGGTAGCAACATCATCACCATCCTCGTTCTGTTGTGTGCATGCTTTGCACATATCAATACCTTTTAAGTCCATCTCAAGTAGTCCTCTAACAAGTCCTTCAGACACAAGCTTCTGTAGTGTATGTGGGCTCACATGACCGAGTCTCCTATGCCAGAGCTTTGGATCGTCCGTCAAAGCCTTTAGACAGGTTAAGCTTCCTTGTGCCACTTGCTCAGCATTCACAGCATAGATGTTTTTATAACGATAGGCAGTTAGAACTACTTCACATGTATCTTCTCTGCGCACTAGACATCTTTTCTTGTTAAATCCAACATTATTACCAATATCACATAGTTGAGAAACACTAAGCAAATTATACTTCAAACCATTAACAAGATAAACATTTTTAATACTAGTGGTTAGGATCACTCCCAACACTACCGATACCAACGATGTCACACTTTTCTTTGTCACTAAGAGTGATTGGTCCAGTGGATTGCTTCTTTAGTTCATGGAAGAGAGACCTCTTCCCACTCATATGTCTAGAGCATCCACTATCAATAATCCGTTTTTGCCATTTCACCTTGGTGATCTCCTGCAAAACAAAAATTAACCTTTGTGGCTAGACTAGTGAGCAAATTTAGATCCTTTATTGGGATAAACCATATTTGGTAAAATAGTGCCTTTGGGGACCCAAACTTGCGTTATCCGTTCTTTTCTCAAGAGAACAGGAAATGTATTGCAAATAATATGAGGATCCTTTCTTCTATAGGAGAAGGTCTCTCTTACATGTCCCTTTCTTGCAAAGTGGTGACATATAGGAGAGGTTCTGCTTCCTTTCGCCTTCACAAAAGTGGTAATGTGTTGCTTCTTTAAAAACCTCGGGTTGTAACAATTGCCACTTCTGTTTAGAGAACTTTGTTGCTCACCCAACATCCTATCAAGAGTGCCATTAGACTTGGTAAAACTTATGAGGGCTGTCTGTTGGTCTTGAATCTTCTTATTCAGGGAGATCTTCTCGTTCTCTAAGTCATGATGTTCACTTCTTAGAGACGAGAGATCTTGCTTGAGTTCAGATTTCTCTGAGTCAAGAGTCTTGACTTTAATGTCACGACCTGAATAAGAGGTTTCAAGACTTTTGACCCTCATAGACAGTTCCTCAATAGTTCTTTTCTGGTCCACGGTTTTCTTAATAAGAGTATTTGTTTGGGGAATAAGTTTCTCTTCGTTGGCAATCATATTAGAAAGAAATTCCGATAATACCTCTTTTGGACTTGCCATAAGCTCCCTTACAGTTACCTCAAGTTGCTCATCGTAGGATTCATCTCCTGAGGCCATGAGACAGACATTGGCCTTCTCATCATCGGAGTCTGTGTCAGAATCACTCCATGTTGCCACCATGGCTTTCTTTTTCCATCCATCACCTTTCTTGAATTGTCTCTTTTCATCTTTTGAGGGCAATCTTTCACTAGATGGTCTGTTTCACCACATTCAAAACAAGACAAAGGTTTAGTCTTCTTGTTATATTTGTTGTATTGAGACTTACTTCGAAATTTAGAAGACTCTGATCCATCTTTTTATTGAATTGCTTCTTCATCTTGATGATTCGAGAAAGACCCCTTGTAGTGAGTAAGGCTCTGATACTAATTGAAGGTTCGATAATGTATAACAAAGTAATATAAAGATACTCTAGAAGGGGGGTTGAATAGAGTATGCCAACTTTTCGCTGATAATCTCAAGACTTTTGAAACGCTTGCAAAACCCTTTGAGATTAGACTTAATTCTTTCCTCTGGAAAACCTGAATCACAGAAGAGTTATACAATTTGAAACAACTGCGGAAATAAGGCAAAGCAATAAGTAAAGGACGCAACAAATTGTTAATGAGGTTCGGCACGAACTTGGCCTACGTCCCCGCCTAGGGTTCTTCCACAACCCTAGGATTCAACCAGATTTAATGATTCACAAGATTTAGGATCCTAATAGCTCACCGAGAAGCCTCTCACCTATAAAATTGCAATCTAGTCAACTCACGTTCCCTTGGAGTCCTAGACCAATCTAAAAGAGCCCCACCTCTCTCAGCTATCTAGTACAATCCTCTTACACTTAGTGAATCAATCGCCTAGTGTCCACTTCCTGAGTTACAAACTCTCGAGTATAACACTCTCTCGAAAGATATCCTATAAGCTCAATGTGTAACCCTCAAATGGTTTGAAACAAAATATACGACTCTTAAGAACAAGCAGAGAGAACAAGCTGAAGAGAGATCGTTAACTTGATGGCTTAGTGTGCAATGATATTTGTAAGTGTTTGTCAGTCCTCTCTCTCTTCTTCATCTCCTTTTATACTTGATCAAATCGTCGCCATTTGAAGGAAGAATCTTTGCCAACCGGCTACATCAGATCATGGCCAAGGAAGAATCTTCGCAATCTTCTAAAGATGGAAACTGTGAAGCCATAATCTTCCCGATTTGATTATTCATATCTTTCAGCTCTAAGGAAGGAGATATCTCGAAATTCTAGTTGTATGGTTAGTATAATATATAGAGAATAATATTCAGAAACCATACATATATAAATAAAATACATAAAATACAGGTTTTGAATTTCATCAATACAGTCGTAGCTTCAAGACCTTTGACAGAAGCTTTGTGTCAAAGCCTTTGAAACCATTTCCGATTTTCATCAAGGGAGTGGAGTTATCAATCTCCCCCTTGATGAAAGACAAAACCTGTGCATCCTTGTAACTTAGTCAAGCAAATATATCATAAGCAAAATCGGACTAAGTACCTGCATGGGTTAGACGAATGTTGGATCATAAGTTTTCAAAGCCAAAGAGAAACATCCAACAAAACAAAATAAGGTCTTCCAAGACCCTAGTTCACAACAGTTTTAAAGTCTAACAACGTCTAAACCATCTCCCCCGTTTTGTCTTTCAACAAAGGGAGGAGTATAAAACAAGTACCAAAACAATTTCAAAATTTAAACCAAGAGTCGTTCGAATCTTAACGATTAAGGCAAGGGATGTTTATCCGATTTAAAAAATTTCCACAAATAAAAATATAATAGGATAACATGAAATATTAAAGGATTTTCCCGAATAGGTAACAATAAAGTAAGGATTTTCCCAAACAGAGGACCATAGTGAGCACTGAGCTTGTGGGAAGTATCCATAGGGGTGACGATAGGCTTGCAGTTACCCATCTTGGCCCGAGCAACAATCTCGGCAGCATACTTGCTCTGAGAGAGAAAAAGCCCAGACGCATGACGTTGCACGACAACTCCAAAGAAGTAAGACAACTGACCCAGATCTGACGTGGCGAACCCGGCACTCAACTGGGAAATTATGGACGTCCGAAGAGCATCAGAAGAGGCAGTGATGATGATGTCGTCGACATATAGTAACAGAAAAGCCATGTTTGTGCCTCTGCGATAGATAAACGGAGACGTATCGGAGCGGCTGCCAACGAAGCCCAAGCGTAGGAGAGGAGAAGCAAAGCGCTGGAACCAAGCCCGCGGGCCTGTTTCAAACCATAGAGAGAGTGTTTCAGAAGACACACGTGCTTGGGACGATAAAAATTAGCGAATCCTCGCGGCTAAAACATGTAAATCGTCTCATTCAGATGGCCATGCAGAAAGGCATTCTTGACATCCAGCTGATGAATGGCCCAATGTCGCGACAATGCTAAGCTAAACACCACTCGGATAGTGACAGGCTTGACCACGAGGCTGAATGTCTCATCACAATCAATACATGCATGCTGAGAACGACCATTGACCACAAGACGAGCTTTCTAGCGCTCCAAAGTCCCATCGGAGCGGAACTTCTGTCGAAAGAGCCACATGCAGCGAATGACGTTCGCCATAGGAGGGCGAGGAACCAGAATCCAAGGAGGGCGGAGCTTTGTAGCGCTCCAAAGCACCCACGTCGTATGGATGGGATTGGGCATGTTGATGTGCGATGCTCGCAGCATCATACTGCGGCCGCGGCAACGGTTGTGAGATGGGGGGGGGGGGGGGGGGGAAGACGAGAGGAGGCATGGAATGGAATGGTGGGGTGATGTGTGGCGTTCATGGAGACGATCTGTCAAGGTCTGAAAACACCGGAGATGTTGCGGGTGTGTGGTCTGGTGATGGGAGGAGGGGATGGTGGTGGGGGTGGTGTAGGGGGAGAGGCAGGAGCACCAAGAGAGCTCTGGGGAAGGAGAAAGTGAGGGAAGGAAGACTCTGACTCAGACTCCTGATGTCCACTAAAGTAACCATGTTTTTATGCACATTTTAACTCCTTATTCTATATACTTTGCATATTTCGGGCTGGGAATATGTTGAATTTGTGTAGTATATGCGTATTTGTCAAAATAGAGGTCTACACAAGTTTTGGGTGAGTTTTGCAGAATTTGAAGCCATTCCGGGACGAAACCAAGAAGAGAAGAAGAAAGTTGAGAGTTACTCGATTTCGAGGAAGCTTCCTCGACATCAACTATAAGAAGAACAAAAATGGCTAAGGACAGAAGAGAAGACAACTCGAGCTCAACTTTACTCGATGTCGACAAACCTGGTCGACATCGACCAAACCCAAAGCTGCCCGAGTTCGAGAAGAAGAGAGAAGTTTCTCGAAGTTGCGAAGCGAAGACGAGATCAACGAAGTAACTCGACGTCGACCAAATTGGTCGAAGTCGACCAAAATGTTCTTGGGCTGTGAGTCCAGTGGGCCAATCGGAAGTCGAGTTGATTGCTTGGAAACGAAGGAAGTCCGAGTCTATCTAGTTTCTATCAAGATCTATCCATGGAGAGAAGATTATTCACCAATTTGAAGATATTTAGTTATTTTCCTTTTAGATAAATGTTTTATCTTAATTATGTTTTATCTTTAGAAAGTAGATATAGTTTGCTTTCCTTGATTAGCAAGGATTAATCCCTGTAAATAAAACCCATGGGCCTGATTTCTATTCATTCAATTCTAGAGAAGTAGTTCAATACATAGTTTAGGAGTTCAAAGGTTTTAGGGTTTTGGCATTCTACGAAAGTGTGAGTGCCGGGATTGTAAAGACTTTAAATATAGTTTAAAGTTGCTTTTACATCAATGATGTCGATTGCTATGATGAGGCGCGAGTAGTTCACCTACTTCTAGGGTTGGGGTGAGCCCAACGAGAGCCATGTTGGTGGATTAGTGATTGCAAAAGAAGGTACTTTATCTCATCTATTCTATTCCTTGTGCTTGACCTTTGATTGAGAAATTGAAGAACTCTTGTTGTAAAACTTGGGTAGTAATAAGGATTTTTATTCGGAAGATAATAATTTCTAATTATGAAAAGGGATAGACACAATTAGGGTTATTTATCGTGAGATTTATATTCCTACTTGTCGGATTGGGTGAAAGCATTTTTCTTTATCGATAAAGTTGCCATCTTTTATGGTTTATAATTCCACTTTCATGGTAATCGTTGTTGCAAACCCCAATCTTAGAAGTTCTCTTTCATACATTGTTTAGATTCGAAATTTGCAATTTAATTACATACTGTTACTCCTCGATTTTGACCAACCGATCGACGTCGACTACTGATTTTCGATCGAGAAAAGATCGTTGTTGTTTCTGTCTCTGCAAATTACTCGATTTTGACCAGGCTTCCTCGACTACGACCAGTTCCTCGACGTCGAGTTGTCTCATCGAGATCGACCAAACGCCAGTGTCTTCTTCTTGCTCGAATTCGACTTGCCCGGTCATATTGTAGGAGGAAATCGAGACTTGCAATTCAAAATATAAATAAAGTAGAGCAAACCAGATTCCGTCCCTTGCAAATGATTACAAGACCTCCTCCTGATGTAGCAGCGGAAAGTCAGGATCGATCCTCGAGGAAGCGTGTCAACGGATCTCAAGCAGCAGCAAATCTCACAGACAGAAAATCAACCTAACAGACAGAAATAACAAAGGAAAGCAGAAAAGAAAACGAAAGTAGCAAACTTGGTCAATATCGACCACTGTTACTCGATATCGACTAAGGAAATCGACCAAAGTGCTTAAAATCAACTAACAGAAAGCAAAAACAAGCAAAGTAACTCAATTTCCACCAAATAACCTCGACATTGAACAATTTCCTTGATGTCGACTAAATTTCCTCGAAATCGACTTACATAGAAACTAAAATTGCAACTTTTCGTAACACAGAACACGATTTTCGATGAAATAAATCAATAAACTAAAGACTTCCAATATCAGGGTTTCAACACCACAACGATAACCATGTAAAATAACACATAAAGGCATAAAAGATCATGCTTTTCATCAAATAACTTTCGTTATTAACAAATAGGAATATAGATGCTTTTGCATAAACCCTAATTGTTACTAACCCTTTTCACATAATTAACCCAAGTTGTATTAAGATCACTTTCGCTTCAATAGGAATATAGATGCTTTTGCATAGAAGATGAATTTGCATAAAAAGCGTACCTTTACCGCATCACCTCACATGGCTACCATCGGGATCACCCCGACCGTAGAAGTGGGTGGACTACTCGCTCCTCATCATCAAGAAAGACATCAATAATATAAGGAAATAACTTTGCATTAAAATAGACTAAAGAGAAAGCTTACAACCGAACAAGCCAAATCCGTTGTCGCCTCTCCACCTTGCTCTCGCCACAAGCTCTCTTTCTCTCTCTATGTAACTACTTCTTCTCCTTCTCTACAATTGAATTGATGGAAATCAGCCCCTAAGGCTTTATTTATAGGCTTCATATCCTTGCTAATCAAGGAAGGAAATTCTATCTATATCTATATCTATCTATCTAAATTATTAAGATAAATCATGGAAATAAAGAACTTGACTCAGAATGCTGAATGGCGAAAAATGACCTTTTCTCTGGCTGCACCATCCTTAGCTTCTTCATGACTTTCCTTTATGCTCCAAAGTGCGTCCGATTTCTGCAAAATATAACAAAAACTTGTGTAGACCTCCATATATTGCAAATAAACACAAACTACACAAATTATGTATTATTCTAACCCAAATGTATGAAATGTATACAAAAATCGATATAAAAGTAACTATAAAACATGGCGAATTAGGCTCACATCAAACACCCCATACTTAAGCTTGCTTGTCCTCAAGCAATACTTTTAATTGTTATTCAAGGGAAGAAATCAAAACTCTCAACATCATAGATTCATTGTAATATCTCCCTGCAATCAATTACCATCCTCGAAAAGGTACTTATATCACAAATCCATGCATGTGCAATTAAAAGCAACATCTACTCACAAAAGGAGGTTTATGCAAAAACAATTCATGTGACAAAGCATTAATAATCAAGAGGACTTCAATAAAGCTAAAAAAAGAGTAGATTTGGTAAAAGGCTAAAGGTGGGCAATTTTTTTGGCAATGTGGTGCTAATGATCGGGGGAAATTGAGTATTTCTAAACTGAATTTCCACATTCCTTCTTCATAAGAATCATCACCTTTCTCTCATTGCTCATTGATTTTTTCAATATTATGTTTTTACCTCTCTAAACTCAGCAATGCCTACTCGCGAGTCGCAAACATGGGTGTCATGAATGGCCCCGGATACTTAGTGCTTTGGACTCCTCACCTTAGTGTCCCGTCTCGTCGAACTGTTATCTCAGCAAGCAGGGTCGATCTACCTTTATCTCCTGAGGTGATCGGATTTTCTTTCACTCATTAAATTTTCCATATTTTTCAAACAATTTCCGCCAAACTCCAATAATGATATATAACAACACAAACACAATATAACAATCTCCATAATGTAGCTTTCATTCTCAACATAATTCCCGGATAGGAAATAAGGTAAAGAATGACAATATTTAGAACATGGGGAGCAATAATTAAAATAAGGCATATATATGGTTTTTGTGATGCGTAAGCATAGGTAAGACTAGGATATAACAATATGAGCATTATACGGAAATATAAAGTCTTCCATCCTCTTATCATGCAACATGTCAAAAGCAACATCAAATTTTACTCCTTTTATGGTTTTCAAGAAAATAATGCACTTCATTGTGACTTCCCTTTACTAGGCAATTTCATGTTATATCTCTAATGAATCCAGTTTTGCATCGTTGAGTTCAATAAAGCTTCCATGACATTTATCAAAATTTTCAATTGGGGTCATTTTTTCAAACTTCTGGAAATCATGCATATAAGCACATAAATCAATAATGAAATCCAAAATAGCCATGTATAAGCAATTCAAGAAATAAACCTAAAATATGCACATATATGTCAAATAAAATCAAATATGCACAAAGTAAGCCCTTCCCCCACCCCATACTTAAACATTATAGTGTGTAGGATGTCAAGAATCGAGTGCAAGTGATGTAGGCCTCAGTCGATATCGAGTAAGCATGGTCGATATCGACCTACTGTAATCGAAATTGACTTCTTGTTTTCTTCCTTGTCCCTGAAAAAATTTAGAAGAGAAATACCCACAATAGAAAATAATGTTCAAACCCAAAAACAAAAGCAATAATGTCCAAAAATCCCAAAAAGTAAATGTCTATTTACAATCTCTAGACTTTATAGTCGCTAGGCCGACTTCTCCATTAAGCATTAGCCTGGCTCATCTTTGTCCAGAGGTATAGGTGGATCTGGTGGTTCCTCCGGTGGTGGAAAGCGTGGGATGTCATCCGTGGGCATCGTATGAAGAAGCGTAAACCTCCCCTAGTGGACGCTCCATGGCTCCACCCATTCATCTTCCCTGGCTCGAGCTAGCATGTATAAGGGAAGATATAAAGAAAATATACATACCTCATCATCATACCTCTTCCGCTTCATATGTCGATTTGTTTGCGCGTCTCCACCACAACAAAACGGTGGAGTGGGGAGAGATATTTCCACCTCATCATGCGGAGCTCCATGCCACTTTGCTAGGACCCCATACTTGAATATGAACATCGGTTGCTCAAAATAATCGGGGATAGCCTTCACCTTGTAAGGTAAAAGCGATCTTGGAATGCCCTGGCCATCAATGTCCAACTTCTTCTCTTCTAGTGCTATTTCACCTTGGGATCCTTCATATGATTCATCAACAATAGGTAGCAAAGTAGGAATGAAATTCGAGGAAGGACATACCTGGCTGTCGAGATCGAGTGGGTCAATTGGCTCGTTGGCAGGAGGACATGGTCCTTTAGACGGAATGGATGCCTCAAGCCTTCGAATTTCGTCTTCCATCCGGGCTATTTCCTTTAATCGTGCCTCCTCCACAACGATCCTATTTCTCCGTCTCAAATCTTGAAACCATTCTTCCCATGCAAGATTCCCTTCAACAAAGTCTTCCATCTTTGTACCTAAGCTTTGAAATCACAATCGAGAACACAAATTAGAGGCAAAAGCTTGGCACCCAGTTGGTACCGGTGAGGTAGGTGGTGGTAGGGTATGTGATAGGGTAATAAAAAGGGATGGGCTTTTCTGAACCTTAAACACAATTAAACTAGGCGCGATTGATATCTGCTCGGCAACGACGCCAGTTTATTGTAGGAGGAAATCGAGACTTGCAATTCAAAATAAAAATAAAGTAGAGCAAACCAGATTATGTCCCTTGCAAATGATTACAAGACCTCTTCCTGATGTAGCAGCGGGAAGTCAGGATCGATCATCGAGGAAGTGTGTCAGCGGATCTCAGGCAGCAGCAAATCTCACAGACAGAAAATCAACCAAATAGACAGAAATAGCAGAGGAAAATAGAAAAGAAAACGAAAGCAGCAAACTTGGTCGATATCGACCACTATTGCTCGATATCGACTAAGGAAATCGACCAACAATGCTCAAAATCGACTAACAGAAAGCAAAACCAAGCAAAGTAACTCGATTTCGACCAAATCACCTCGACATCGACCAGTTTCCTCGATGTCGACTAAATTTCCTCGAAATCGACTTACGCAGAAAATAAAATTGCAACTTTTTGTATCACAGAACATGATTTCCGATGAAACAAATCAATAAACTAAAGACTTCCAAGATCAAGGTTTCAACACCACAACGATAACCATGTAAAATAACACATAAAGGCATGAAAGATCGTGCTTTTCATCAAATAACTTTCGTTATTAACAAATAGGAATATAGAGGCTTTCGCATAAACCCTAATTGTTATCAACCCTTTTCACATAATTAACCCAAGTTGTATTAAGATCACTTTCGCTTCAATAACACAAATAAGGATCACCTTCAACTTTCGCAAAAGAGTCATGCTTAGGGGATAGAAGATGAATTTGCATAAAAAGCTTGTACCTTTACCGCATCACCTCACATGGCTACCGTCGGGCTCACCCCGACCCTAGAAGTGGGTGGACTACTCGCTCTTCATCATCAAGAAAGACATAAATAATAAAAGGAAATAACTTTGCATTAAAATAGACTAAAAAGAAAGCTTACAACCGAAAAAGCCAAATCCGCTCTCCCCTCTCCACCTTGCTCTCGCCACAAGCTCTCCTTCTCTCTCTATGTAACTACTTCTTCTCCTTCTCTAGAATTGAATTGATGGAAATCAGCCCCTAAGGCTTTATTTATAGGCTTCACATCCTTGCTAAACAAGGAAGGAAATTCTATATATATATATATATAAATATAAATTATTAAGATAAATCATGGAAATACAGAAATAAATCTCTAAAAGGAAATATATCTAATGTAGGTAAATATCTTCTCCTCTTGATAGCACTTGATAGATCTTGATGCAATTTGATCTCGAAAATATCTCCATTGGATTCGGGATAGAATCTTAACAAGAATCGGACTACTCGATTTTGGCTTCTGGGGGTCAACTCGATATCGAGTAGTTTCCTCGATATCGACCAAGGTTTCTCCGTCTTCAGCTTCTTGACTCGATCTTGGCTCCCAGGATGCTTGTCAACTTGGTTTTTACTAGATATCGAGTAGAGTTCCTCGATATCGACTTGCATTTTCTGCTCCCAGCTTCTCGGGTCGACTTCTGGGATCTTGGTCGATTTCTGGTTTGGTCGACTTCGACCAATTTGGTCGATGTCGAGCAAATGTGACAGCTCTCAACTTTCTGCTCTGTTCTTGAAACGCACTTTCCCGAGTCCTCCTTCGTCGGATTGACGCATATGACCATGCGTTGGAAAGCGCCTTTCGAGGGCTACAACTCTCACGAAGACGCCAGAACTTGACTCAGAATGATGAATGGCAAAAAATGGCCTTTTCTCCAGCTGCACCATCCTTAGCTTCTTCATGACTTTCCTTTATGCTCCAAAGTGCGTCCGATTTATGCGAAATATAACAAAAACTTGTGTAGACCTCCATATATTGCAAATAAACACAAACTACACAAATTATGTATTATTCTAACCCAAATGTATGAAATTTATACATAAATCGATATAAAAGTAACTATAAAACATTGCGAATTAGGCTCACATCAGGCCCCTGTCGACTACCCTTAGTCGAGGTCGAGTACCCCTGAAGTCGATTTCTGTCCGTGAGATTCCTTCGCTACCTGAGATCCGCTAACCAGGTTCCTCGAGGATCGAACCTGACTTCCTACTGCTACATCGGGAGGGAATCTTGAACATTAATTGCTGGGAATTAAATCGGTTTGCTTTACTTTATTTATATTTTATTTGCAATCTCGATTTCCTCTGTCAACAAATTGGCACCGTTGCCGGGGAGGCAATCATTCGCGCCTTAGGTAGTTAGATCTCACGTTTTCCTTTAAGTTTTGATTTTGCAGTGTATGCGCCGTTCTGGTCAACCACCTGAGTTTGAAGCCTTAGACGACCCGGAACGCCTTATACACATCCACGTTAGATTGAAAAGAGCTATGGCGGCTGCCGAAACACAAGCCCAGATGATTGAGAGGCTTCAAAGGGAGTTAGAAGCCAACAATGCTGCTCTCACCGCAGAGAGAGCACGCACAGAGCAGGGAGCTGAACGTAGGAGGCAAGCAGAAGCTAAGCTTGCCCAATACCCTACTACTGTCGAGGATTACATGCACCCGACTCTTGTGGTCCCTGAATCGGCTATTCTAATCCCTGGAAATAATTTTGAGATTCGCACTACCTTCCTTATTGAAATTAAAAATAATGCTTTTTACGGAAGGTTTAATGAATGCCCTCTTGAACATATTACCAATTTTTCTGATATGTGTTATACTCTTGCTGAAGGTACTATGCTGGAATATGTCAAGATGAACGGTTTCCGTTGGTCTCTTGACGGTCCAGCATTGAAGTGGCTTGAAGGTCTTCCTGCGCGATCCCTCCCAACTTGGGCAGAGGTTAGGAACTTAGGAATACGTTCCTCAACAAATTCTTTACTCCCGCCAAGACAGCACTCCTCATACAGAAGATCACAGGTTTCAAACAAAAGCCTGGGGAGCCGCCAACACAAGCATGGGATCGATACAAAGATCTGTTGCGATCCTGTCCTACACATGGGCAGCCACCCTATGTCGTTCAGGAGATCTTCTATGATTCTCTTGATCTGACCGCTAAGGAGAGGATCAACCAATATACTAAATTTGAGTATCTGACGATGACACCGAAGGACGCATGGGCTACTCTCGAAAGGCTCACCAACCTCGAAAATAAGTATGGAGCTCCGACCAACTATGACGAGAATGCCTATACAAGGCCAGCCCCGCCCATGCCCCTCTATGAGCCTCCTAAGGATATTGATGCAGATGTGAGGGAGCAATATTACAAGGATCAAAATCGCAAGCTACTCAAGCAAGTCAAGTACCTCTCTGTCAACCATCCTTGCATCGAATGTGGCTCATAGCGGCACACCACTATAGAGTGCCCACATACAGAGCAAGTGAGGATGGTAGAAACTCACGAGGAAGTAGCTTACGCAGGGGGTCCCAATCGATATATGGGGGACAAAAGGTTCTATCAACCCCAACGGAACAAAGGTGACCCTAGGAACCCCCCGCCATACCGAGCTCTAGGACATCCAAAAAGGGACCAGCAAATACAGCTTATTCTTGACGAGATGCGCTGGAATCAAGCAGAAAGTAAGCAAGCGAATGGCTGCATCAACAATCAGCTCCAGAACATTAATACAAGATTTGGAGAGCTTGACATCTGGAAGAGGAACATTGAGACCTAGATGGGTCAATTCGCGGCACAAATTCCACGATCGACCGGGCAGCTCCCTGGGCATACAAAACCAAATCCCAAAGAGCAGCACGAACATGTCACTGATGTAAAGCTACGGAGTGGTCACAAATTGCACGAGCCAGAGAACGGAGAAAAAAAGGATAAATTTGCAGTCGACAACGACCAAACGTAACTTGATGTCAACCAAACTTTGGTCGATGTCGACCAAACTCTTCTCGGCGTCGAGAACTTGCACGGCCAAGATTCATCTGCACAATAATCCAACTCGAATTCGACTAAAGTGGTCGATGTCGAGAAGCATCAAGTCAATGTCGAGGAGAATCAAGTCGACGTCAAGGAGTCTTCCTCACCTCCGAAAGCTGTTCTGGCTCAGAAAAGTAAGAAGACGCTCCCTTTCCCTTCCCAGACGCAGAAAGACCCAACTGATGGTATGTTTAAGCGTTTTGTGAAATTGCTTCAAAGCCTAAATGTTACTATTCCTTTTATAGAAGCACTTCACGAGATGCCTGCCTAAGTCAAGTTCCTCAAGGAGATTCTTAGCAACAAGTTAAGCGATCAATGACTGAGATTGTTAATGAATGCAAGAAGATGGATTCCCCTGAGAAGCGACCTGACCCAGGTAAGTTTGCTATCACTGTTGGACTTAGTCAATATAGTTTTAAGGCATTGTGTGACTTATGAGCAAGTGTGAGCATAATGCCCCTATCCATCTGGTCGAAGGTAAAGATAGGCACCCTGGAACCTATGGATGCCAAACTCTACATGGTAAACAACACGATAGTAATCCCCACAGGTATTGTTGATGATGTTCCTATTAAGGTTGGTAAATTCTTTGTCCCTACAGATTTTCTTGTAGTAGAAATGGTAGAGGATCCAACTTGCCCCATCATCTTAGGGCGACCATTCCTAGCAACAGTAGACGCCAACATTGGTGTGAAAAAGGGACTTCTCACCTTCACCATTGGGGATGAGATTATTGAATACTTTTTCAATCCTGACACAGAAGAGGTAATGAGAATAAAAGCTATTTATTCAAAATTCAATGTTATCTCTTGCGATGAGCTTGCAAGAAGACTTTTGGCACAAGAAGAGGTTGTTCTAAAGGCAGAATCCACGCTGGAGAAGGAACTAATTGCTGCAGAGTCAAGCGAGGAAGAGTTCTTCGATGACGCATTATCAGCAGAGTTGAACGAATCACTCGAAATCGAGCAATCTAAGTTGACATCGACCAGTCTACTCCACTTCGAGGAAGCTTGCCCGACCTTGATCACTTCTCCAGAAAAGGTAATCCCTCGAAATCTCCTCGACGTCGAGCAGTTATCCTCGACGTTGACTACTTTTGTCCCTGCAGAAACACCTGAAGTCGAGAAGGACAACTCGACCACATCAGTGTTACTCGACATCGAGCAATCTTAATCAACATCGACCAAATCTGCAACACAAGTGAGTTCTGATTTTTTACTCGATTTCGATCACTCTAACTCGATGTCGAGTAGTTCCTTGCAGTTGTACATCCCTGTGTCCGATTCAGCGTTGTAGTCGATGTATGCTTGGGGATGTGACCCTAATGGTCAGTAAGCTCGATTCATTTATCTTACAAAGCTTTGCCGTTGGAGCCGAATATCAACTATTGTCTGAGAAAACAGCATGGTGATCCCATTGTATTTTGGCTCTTTCGGGTTGTATAAAATTCCGATCAAAGCCGTTGAGCACTTGTTGGAAAGCTATTTTAAATGGCTACAACTTCTATGAAGAACGTTCCTTCCGAATCAGCCCCGAAGATGCTCAAATTTGACGTTTATTTCAGAAGATCAAATCTGGACGAATTTTCCTTGAGTTTTTCTATTCTAATAATCCCA
Source organism: Persicaria tinctoria (assembly GCA_037127255.1). Classification (NCBI taxonomy): domain Eukaryota; kingdom Viridiplantae; phylum Streptophyta; class Magnoliopsida; order Caryophyllales; family Polygonaceae; genus Persicaria; species Persicaria tinctoria. The sequence goes on along the minus strand of JBANSL010000001.1, from coordinate 39,270,174 downwards.
CATCGCTTAGAGATGTTTGGGGCTTCTATCTTCATCCTATATATATCTTGTAAAACCTTTATTTTAAATCAAGTCAAGTTGAGTTTAGTTAAAGTTTGAGCCACTAATAGCTTCCTATGATTCCGGGTTAAGGATCGAGTTCTTGGTGAGAGGCTAAGAGCGAACCCTTTGGTGAGAGGCCGAGGGAGACACCCTAGTGAGAGGCGAAGGTGTCAAAGGGTCGAGATCCTCAGAGTGCGATTCCGAGAGGATTGAGATCGAGTGTAGGGGATTCAAGGGTGAGAGGCCTGCGAATCTTGCTTCACATATCCCTATTTTTTAGTTTCCATAATCCCAAAATTTAGCCCCACGAAAAAGAGTGTTCGAAAGCTCGAGCCTTGGTCAATCCCGGTTCTCGGGTCGCATCAATTGGTATCAGAGCTAATCGACTCGAGTCCATCGAGCTTTCGATATCCGAGTTGTTTTTCTTAGCCAAAATGTTCTAGAAGACAAGTTTCAAGCCTTTGTCCGAAGAGTACATGCGATGGGCCGTTCGAGCCTATGATGATGGGTATCTTCGTTGGAGCGACATGGATGGTGCTACATATGATGTAGTTGATCAAGAGCTCCGGAGGAGATATCGAAAGAGAATGGCTCGAGTGGATGAGGCTCGACGTAAGAAGAAGGTTGAACCACCTTGGCAAGAGATCCGTAAGCTCGCGGAAGACTCAATGCAACAAGTACAAGAAATGCGAAAAGTCATCATCACATTGGGGTCGAAGCTATCAAAGCCCACAACAAACCCACCTCCCTCTTCAAAGACGACATCCTCTATGGTCATGGGCGAGACAATTGAGATTAAAGAAGGCAAGTCCAAGGATGTTGCGTTTGAGACTGCAAAGGTCATGCCTGAGCTTAAGAAAGATGAGAAGATTATCCGACTTCCTAATGTTGTGCTTTCCATGAAGGAGAAACGGATGCCAACCGAGGTACCTATCTTTCTAAATTCCATGTCAACTAAGTGGTTGGATGCCACCCCATTCATTCCGTCTTGCTTGCCTTTCACGATTCAAGAAGAAGTGGGGATTCAAGATACGTTCAAGGAAGAAGAAGAAGGTTCGAAGAAGTCACTCGTTTCCATCACGGATTCGAGGATGAATCCTTTTCAAGGGAAGGAGGATGATGTGACCCTAATGGTCAGTAAGCTCGATTCATTTATCTTACAAAGCTTTGTCGTTGGAGCCGAATATCAACTATTGTCTGAGAAAACAGCATGGCGATCCCATTGTATTTTGGCTCTTTCGGGTTGTATAAAATTCCGATCAAAGCCGTTGAGCACTTGTTGGAAAGATATTTTAAATGGCTACAACCTCTATGAAGAACGTTCATTCCGAATCAGCCCCGAAGATGCTCAAATTTGACGTTCATTTCAGAAGATCAAATCTGGACGAATTTTCCTTGAGTTTTTCTATTCTAATAATCCCACATCGCTTAGAGATGTTTGGGGCTTCTATCTTCATCCTATATATATCTTGTAAAACCTTTATTTTAAATCAAGTCAAGTTGAGTTTAGTTAAAGTTTGAGCAACTAATAGCTTCCTATGATTCCGGGTTAAGGATCGAGTTCTTGGTGAGAGGCTAAGAGCGAACCCTTTGGTGAGAGGCCGAGGGAGACACCCTAGTGAGAGGCGAAGGTGTCAAAGGGTCGAGATCCTCAGAGTGCGATTCCGAGAGGATTGAGATCGAGTGTAGGGGATTCAAGGGTGAGAGGCCTGCGAATCTTGCTTCACATATCCCTATTTTTTAGTTTCCATAAACCCAAAATTTAGCCCCACAAAAAAGAGTGTTCGAAAGCTCGAGCCTTGGTCAATCCCGGTCCTCGGGTCGCATCACTTGGTCGACGCCAACTCCTTTAGCTGATTTAGATGCTTCTGTCATGAGGATTGAGACGGATTACCTAGGGGAGATCATGAAGACAGGAAGTAGAGCCCATCTTGATCCCACAAGGCCCCTCTGCGGATTTGAAACCCTTACCTGACACCCTTAGGTATGAATTCCTTGGTCCTAACTCTACTTTTCCTGTGATTATCAGCACTTCATTAACTACACATGAGGTAGACAAGCTATTGGAAGTCCTTCGCACTCATAGGAAGGCCATTGGATAGTCTCTTGAGGATATAAAAGGTATTTCACCCATTACTTGTATGCATAGAATTCTTTTGAAAGATGATCACAGGGCAACAATTGAGCATCAAAGGAAGCTTAACCCCAACATGAAGGAGGTGGTGAAGAAAGAGATTATGCGCATGCTAGATGCAGGAATCATCTATCCAATCTCCGACATCAAGTGGGTAAGTCCAGTTCATGTTGTCCCTAAGAAAGGTGGAATGACCGTTGAGGAAAATGAAAAGGGAGAGCTTGTTCCTAAGAGAATCACTACCAGCTGGCGGATAAGCATAGATTACAGAAAGCTCAACACCGTCACCAGGAAGGATCATTTCCCACTCCCTTTCATTGACCGAGTACTCGAAAGATTAGCTGAACATGATTACTTTGGTTACCTGCATGGACATTCTGGTTATTGGCAGGTCCCTCTGCATCATGAAGATCAAGAAAAAACCATCTTCACTTGCCCCTATGAAACTTTTACATATAGAAGGATGCCCTTCGGCCTTTGCAATGCCCCTGCCACCTTTCAAAGGTGTTTGATGGCCATCTTCTCCAACATGATAGAGGACATAGTGGAGGTATTTATGGATGATTTCTCTGTTTATGGTACTTCTTTCGATATCTGTCTCTCTAACTTGCGTAGGGTACTCAAGCGTTGCGAAGAGACAAATTTGGTTCTCAATTGGGAAAAGTGCCACTTTATGGTAAGCGAAGGAATCATGCTAGGCCATAAGATGTCTAAGAAAGGTATTGAGATGGACAGAGCCAAGATAGAGCTAGTGAAGAAATTGCCCCCACCATCATGAATCAAAGAGATAAGGAGTTTCCTTGGTCATGCAGGTTTCTATAGAAGGTTTATTCAAGATTTCTCTAAAATTGCCAAACCATTAACTAACATTCTCATGAAAGATGTTAAGTTTGTGTTTTCTAGAGAGTGTCTTGAAGCCTTCAACAGGTTAAAGGAAGCCCTTATCTCCTCTCCAATCATTCAATCGCCGGATTGGTCACTACCTTTTGAAATCATGTGTGATGCTAACGATTATGCCGTGGGAGCAGTTCTAGGATAGCGAAAGGACAAGAAACTTCATGCCATCTACTATGCAAGAAAGACTCTTGATGTGGTGCAGTCTAAGTACACCACAACAGAGAAGGAGTTTTTGGCTGTGGTTTTTGCTTTTGAAAAATTTCGTTCTTATCTTGTTGGATCTAAAGTTATTGTCCATATTGACCATGCTGCTCTTAGATATTTGATGACAAAGAAGGATACTAAACCAAGGCTCTTACGATGGAAGCTCCTACTCCAAGAATTCAATGTTGAGCTCCAGGACAAAAAGGGCATAGAAAATTCAGTCGCCGATCACCTATCCAGTCTTCCCAAGGACATGCCGGAGGAAGCCCAGGACACCACACCAATCGATGACTCTCGCCCCGACGAGCACCTAATGCGGACATAAACAACCTTCCTCGACGTCGACCAACCTTACTCGACATCGAGTACATAAGGTCAGTATTCTTCCCTGCATGTTTTTGAACTACAGAGTTACTCGACGTCGAGTAATATTTACTCGACGTCGACCAAGGCAAACTCGACGGCCCACCAGAAGTCGAGCACAACACCAGGAGAAGCCGACGCTTCCTCGACATCGAGTAACCTTACTCGAAGTCGACTAACTTCTGGTAAGTTTTCGGTTGAGATTTTTCATACGGATTCCGGTGTGGATTTCTTCTTTACCCCTCCTACTAGTCCTATACATGATATATATGCTATAAGAGGATCAAAGGTACCCTCGTATGCGGATTTCTGTAACTACCTTGTAAGAAACGAGGTTCCGTCAGGCCTATCTTCATCAGCAAAGAAGAAGTTCCTCCACGACGTCAAGCAATATTATTGGGATGACCCTTACTTGTTCAAACAAGTAAAGGACCATATCTTCAGACGTTGCATCCCAGAGGAGAAAGTAGAAAGTGTCATTCGCCATTGCCACACTCTCCCTACAGGCGGACATGCAAAAGGCTTCAAAACTGCATCGAAGGTACTTTAATGTGGTTTTTATTGGCCTAACGTTTTCAGGGATGTGCAGGCTTATGTCACTTCATGCGATGAGTGCCAACGAGCGGGCCACATTACTTGGAAAAATGAGACACCACTCACAGGGATCTTGGAGGTTGAGCTATTTGATGTATGGGGAATTGACTTTGTGGGACCATTCCCTGCTTCAGGACCTTACAAATTCCGTCGACTATGTCTCTAAATGGGTTGAGGCTATTGCAACTAGGACCAATGACACGAAGGTAGTTTCAAAGTTTGTTAAAACTAACATATTTCCTCTCTTTGGTGATCCTAGAGTTCTTATTTCGGACGGTGGCTCACATTTCATCGACAGAGGGTTTGAGGCTCTTTTGGCTAAGTATGGGGTGACGCACAGGGTGGCAACACCCTATCATCCCCAAACTAGTGGCCAAGTGGAGGTCTCTAATCGTCAAATCAAAGCCATCTTGGAAAAGACAGTCTCCCGCTCAAGGAAGGTTTGGTCATCTAAGCTTGATTATGCGCTATGGGCCTATCGGACGGCCTATAAAACACCACTGCAAATGACTCCTTACAACCTAGTTTATGGAAAGTCTTGCCATTTGCCTGTCGAACTAGAGCATAAGTTGATGTGGGCTCTCAAGGAGATCAATATGGATCTCGATGAGGCAGGTAAGAAACGCTTTATTGATTTGCAGGAGTTAGAGGATCTAAGACTGAAGGCATATGAGACTGCCGAATTCTACAAAGAGCGCAGCAAGAGATGGCACGACAAGAAATTGGTGCCAAAGACATATGAGGTAGGTGACAAAGTGCTTTTATATAATTCTAGACTCCGTTTGTTCCCAGGGAAGCTTAGGACAAGATGGAGTGGACGTTTCATGGTTCACCACATATACCCTCATGGAGCAGTGGAGTTACTTGGCACTAATGGAACTACCATTAAGGTAAAAGGGCACAGGATCAAGAAATACTATGAAAAAGAAGACCCGAAGGAAGAGATTTGCGCCACCCTGGCGTTGGTCAAAGCCTAAAACAGGGAAGTATGTCGAGCTAACGACTTAAACCTTAGCGCTTACGGGAGGCAACCCGCTTTTCTTACTCTTTCTTCTTTATTTTTATTTTATATATTTTCTTTTATTTTCTTAAAATTCGTTCATAATCTCTTCTCGTTGGTAGATGCAGGAAACCACACGGAATTCACGGTCTTCTCGACATCGACCAATGACAAGAGGAAAACCTGTCGTTGTTCTTGCAAAGAATACTCAAACTCACAACTAGTATAGTGTGTAAGCAAGAGATCGTTCCACAGGGAAATCTATTCAATTCGAATGTCAATTCTAATCACTAATTGAGAATATGGGGGTTTTTGGTGTGAAAAAGGTCCGCCTTTTATCAAAGCGGAAGTAAGCAAACAAAAGAAATTGGTTTTAGAATGCAGTGGAGAGAAATAGATTCACCTACAATTTATCACTTTGATTGATGAATTCGATCCTTGTTTCAGCCTATAGTTCTTGTCTTTTCCTATCAATGTCCTTATCGAGATCTTAGGTAGATTACTAGTCCTAGGAGTCCTAGCAACCCTTATCTCTAAATTACCCTAACACAGTTAAGATTCAACCTAGAGATAGCATTAAGAATATGAATTAACCAAGGTACATATAATATCAAGCTATGCGTCGATATTCAACATGTATTCAACTTCCTACACATCCAATTAGTCGTACGAGTCCTAAAGGGATATGATTGCCACTTGGGTTAAGGTTCGCTACGAGGAATCTGCAAAACCCTAGCAATTGAATGAATCTACTCTAACTAGTTGATCAGGCCAGAGAGAATAAAACACATTCAAGCAATCAAAGATCCAAACTGTAGGCGAAACCTTGAGAGTTTAGTTGCTCATGCTTAACGACGCTCTCAACAATGGAATAATGTGCATAAGGTTAGTGGTAGAATAAACTAGAAAAGTCTTAAATAGCTTCTAACAAGTAGGCCAAAACATAAACAAAAAACCCTAATTAAAGCCTGGAACCGAACGACGCGTTTCTGCGAGGGTTGCAGGGCAGCAACCCAGGCCGCGGGGTGGCCGAGGATCAGTGAAATCCGTCGTCAGAGGTTCGGGCCGCGGGGCGGCTTGCTTGGCCGCGGGGCGGCTTTTACTTTTCACAGCGATTTTTCTGTTTCGAATTTGGTCTCGATGTCAACACGAAAGTTGTAGATCTCAAAGAGAGCTTTCCAACGCTTGGTTATAATTGTCAATCGGACCACCGAGGCCTCCAGAAAGTGTGAAACAAGTTCAGCATGTCTTGCGACAACTTTTGCTGATTTGTTATTCACTTAGGCCCTCGAAATTCAACTCCGCTCCCGTGCTCTTCACTTTTCTTCCTCAACTTAAATCTTCCTTCATCCAAGACTCTCCTCATTCCTCGTCAGATCCACATTTACCTGAAATTAACCATAAAATTGCATAGATTCCGACTCTTCCAACACCACCGGTAAACATGTAATTGTAACTAAAATATGCACTATTCACAACTAAACTATTCTAAATGTAATCTATAATGCCATACTAATTATGCTCTATCAACCAACATTGGTCGACGTCGACCAAAATTCAAGGGTGGTTCACCCCATCTCGAGTTCTTCTAGTCGAAAGCATGAGGAAGAGTTATTTTTCCTCGATGTCGAGCAACTTCATCGACATCGACCAAGACCATCAGCTAAGGGGGGAGTTCCTCGACGACGACTAACTTGCGCGACGTCGAGCAAAGCATCAGGTATGTTTTCTTTCTCTGAAAAAATAAAAAAATAATAATAAAAATATAAAAATAATATAAAAATAAATTACTTACAGTTTTATTTCGATTTTTCTTTTTTCTTTTTTTTTTTCATATATAAACCTCCATGGAACACCTCTCTCTCCTCCCTCTTTCCTCCACCTCGAAGAACCCTAGCCGCCCCTACGTCGTCTCCTTCCTCTTGCTCCCCTTTCTCTTGCTCTCGCTGAACCCTGCCGGCCACAAAGACGAGATCCGCCCACTCCGAGACCACCAAGCCACACCATCGCTCTGTCGAGCCCGAAGCCCCACTCTGTCGCTCTCGCTCTTCCCGCTGATGCCCAGACTTTTAGCCGCCGACCTTCACCTCCCAGATCCGGCTACTCCTCTCCGTTTCCGGCTTCCTCGAGCCCAGATCCGCGCACTCTGAGCACCGAAGCCCTTTACCGAGCCCATTCCCTTCTCCTCGCGCCTTCATCAATTCAAAACCACGGCCCCGTTGGTTCCTTGAAACAAAACCAAGAACCAATCCCTATATTCTCTCTATTTACTAATTTCTTCCCATTGTTTCAACTCTAAGGTATGATTTGTCCCTCTTTTCTCTCTAAATTTCAGATTCTTTATTTATGGATGAGAACCTAGATAAAGATTGGATCTTGAGTTGTGTTTTGGATGTTTAAGGGTTTGAAATTTGCGCGGGAAATTGAAATTGATTATTGAGGGTGGTTCTAATGGTTATATTTGTGGAAATTATTGATTTTAATGTGATGATTTTTATTTATCTAAATGATTCTTATACTTATTTCTTATATATTGTCAAGGAAATTCATGAAATTTGAGATCTATTACATTATATATGTTTATTTTGAAATTTCTTGAATTTGGGGCTTTATTTAATTCATATATATGTTGCACTTATTGTTTCATTATATGAGTTAATGCATGTTTAATGATATGAACTTCCTTATGCTTATAGGATAGTTTATGAACTAAGTATGGGGTTATTATAATCATTAGATATTATCTTATAAGGGTTCTTTATTTTGCAGTTTATTGTTAGGACAAAATACCCTGAGATGGATTACTTGAGGATAGATGATGATGAGACACGACAACGAGCAGAGGATCTAGCACCAGTGGCGGATCCACGGGGGGGCTTGCGGTGGCTGAAGCCCCCCCCCCCTCGCCGGAAAAATTAAAGGTATATATATATTTTTTATATATGGCAGGTTTTTGAGTAATGAAATTAAGTAGTTTGTTTGTAGTGACAGTAAAACACATTGGCGCAATGGTAAGGGGCGGGAGTGCGGGACTGCGACACGGGTAAGTCTGATGAAAACCCAGGTTCGATTCTCAAAAACGACTTTTTGATTTTTTAATTTTTTAAACGCTATGGCTATGAAGAGACTCAATTTATTTCAATTGGCAAATACTAAATTATGTACCTCATATCCCAAGAGAATGGGTTTGAATGTTTGATAGCATTTATGGGTCTGATAGTAATTTGGGCATCTAGATTAAATTTCAATTGTGATTTTGATAATAAATTTTGATTATTTGGCCATTTAGATTAAATTTCAATTGTGATTTTGATAATAAATTTTGATTAAACTATGTGGTTTTGATAAATAAATTTGTGAATTTGTGGTTTGTGATTTGAAATTGTAGTTTATGGATTTGTTTTTATAGGAGTATATAATATGGACAAGTTTATTATTCAATCTAAGTCATCTATTCAAAGGGTTTGATCTTCAACTCCTTCAACCAATCAGATTCCTAATTCATCTCAAAACGTGATGCGATTGTGTTTGAATAAGATATTTCTAGAGGTGATAGAATGAAAGATAAAAGAGTTTGATTGGAGAAGCAATATGTTATTATTAGTGATTCGACATTGTGGAAACCCATTAATGAATATGATTCGACATGGCGGAGACTGTTAAAGTGAACTTATGTTTAGCCTTCCCTTGACCAAAATCCTGGATCCGCCACTGTCTAGCATAGGGGCCCGAGAATGCCCGCTGGTACCACCAGCCGAGCATGGAGGAGCTCGACATGCAGTTCTGGATGATGCATGCATTTCGCTGGATAGATGTCGAGCGGCTGATTGAGTCACTCGACCACCACTACCCTACGCTGATGGGAGAGTTCTTAGCGACTCTTCGGATCCCAGATTCCCCAGCCTCTCACTGCAGAGTCCGCTTTCAGCTAGCCAACATCCAGTTCAGCCTTACTTTGGAGGAGTTGAGCGAAGCATTCAACTTTCGCCAGACCACAGACGCTTTTCACATACATGACACCAATGTGATGTGGCGTTACCTATCCGGCGAGCTGGCGCCAACCATTGCAACCACATACACCAACAACATAGCTAGTCCTCTCTTCTCCACTATCCCGAGGATCCTGGGGAGCATGATTCGGGCCCGCCACGATGTGCGGCGGCCCAACCAACATGAGCTGGAGTGTCTGCGGCGTATGCTCTTTGAGTCCGACCCCCTGCCACTTGCTTTTGCCTGGCTGCAACACTGCATCACGCGCCGGAACACCCCGCGAGTAGCCATCTATGATGGTGGTATGGTGGTTGTCCTGGCCATCCACCTCCAGCTCCCCATTGTTGCAGGAGGAAATCGAGTTTGAAATATAATGAAATAAATCATACCAGATTCGTGCTCACGCAAATAATTATAAGACCTCCTCCTGATGTAGCAGCGGGAAGTCAGGATCAATCCTCGATGAATCACGTCAGCGGATCTCAGGTAGCGGAAAGATCTCAACGAAGTCGACCAGAAGATTCCTCGATATCGAGTAACATACTCGATTTCGACTAACCTGTCGAGTAAACAACAGAAAGCAAAACAAAATAGAAAACAAAAACCAACAGAAATTACTCGACTTCGACAAAAACTACTTGATATCGACAAGATTTCCTCGATGTCGATTAAAATTCCCCGATGTCGAGTAACATCAGAAACTTAAATTGCAACCTTTCGTAAGCCATAACACGGATTTTGATGAAATAAGTCAATAAACTAAAGACTTCCAAGGTTAGGGTTTCAACACGACAACGATAACCATGCAAGATAATAGATAAAGGCATAAAAGATCATGCTTTGCCATCAAATAACTTTCGTTATTAACAAATAGGAAGATAGAGGCTTTCGCATAAACCCTAATTGTTACCAACCCTTTTCACATAATTAATCCAAGTTGCATTAAGATCACTTTCGCTTCAATAACACAAACAAGGATCACCTTCAACTTTCGCAAAAGAATCATGCTCGCAGGGATAGAAGACGAATTGCATAAAAAGATCAAACCTTTACCGCATCACTTCACATGGCTACCGTCGGGTTCACCCCAACCCTAGAAGTGGGTGGATTACTCGCTCTTCATCATCAAGAAACTCATCAAAGATTTCAGGAAAATAAATTGCATTAAAATAAACCAAAGATAACTTACAACCGATCGAAGACAAAACCGTCTCTCAACAACTTCTCTCTTTTTGCCACAAGCTCTCTCCTCTACTCTCTCTATCTAACTAATTGTAACCGAAATTGAATGCTTAGAAATCAGCCCCTAAGGCTTTATTTATAGGCTTTCTTCCCTCTCTAATTAGGAAATAATATCCTATCTATATCTATATCTATCTAACTAATTTACTTAAGATATAAAAATGGAATAAATTAATAAATCTAAAGAGACTATATCTAATGTGGATAAAATATCTTCTCTCTTGACTTGATGGCATTTGATAGATCTTGATAGAATTTCATCTCGAAAATATCTCCATTGGACTTCGGATAGAAACTTAATAAGACTCGGATAACTCGTCGTCGGCCAGTGGGATTTCATCGATATCAAGTAGAATTCCTCGATATCGAGTAGCATTTTCTTCGTCTTCCGCTCAGCAACTCGATTCCGGCTTCTGGACGACACATCGACTTGGCTTTTCCTCGACATCGAGTAAATTCTTCGACATCGAGCAAGGCTTGGTCCGTCTTCATCTTCTTCATCGATCTCGGCTCCAGCTCGTGAAAATCGACTACACTTTTCTCGATCTCGAGCAAATTCCTCGACATCGAGTAAATCTCTCCGCTCTATGCTCTATTCTTGAAATGCACTTTCCCGAGTCCTCATTCGTCGGATTGACGCATATGATCATGCGTTGGAAAGCTCTTTTCGAGGGCTACAACTCTCAAGAAGACAACACAGCTTGATTCAGAATGATGAATGGTGAATAATGGCTTTTTCTCCAGCTGCACCATCCTTAGCTTCTCCATCAGTTTCCTTTAAGCTCCAAAGTGAGTCCGATTTCTGCAAAATAGAACAAAAACTTGTGTAGACCACCATATATTGTAAATAAGCATAAACTACATAGATTCTGTACTATTCTAGCCCAAATGTATGAAATGTATGCAGAAAACGATATTAAAGTAACTATAAAACATGGCAAATTAGGCTTACATCAAACACCCCATATTTAAGCTTGCTTGTCCTCAAGCAATACTTTTAATTGTCATTCAGGGGAAGAAGCCAAAACTCTCAACATGTTAGATTCATTGCTATATGTCCCTGCCATCAATTACCATCCTCGAAAAGGTACTAGTGTCACAAATCCATGCATGTGCAAATAAAAAGAAACATCTACTCACAAAAGGAGGGTTATGCAAAAACATTCATAAGTGACAAAGCATTAATAATCAAGAGGACTTTAATTTAACCTCAATAAGGAGTAGATTGGTAAAAGGCTTAAGGTGGGTAATTTTTTGCAATGTGGTGTTGATAATCCGGGGAAATGGAGTATTTACAACCTGAATTTCCATATTCCTTCTTCATAAGATTCATCACCTTTCATAATGTTTTTATCAATAATAATGTTTTTACCTATATAACCTCAGCACTGCCTTCTCGCGAGTTGCAAACATGGGTGTCATGAATGGCCCCGGATACTTAGTGCTTTGGACTCCTCACCTGTGTGTCCCATCTCGCCAAACTATTATCTCAGCGAGCAGGGTCGATCTACCTTTATCTCCTGAGGTGATTTGATTTTCTTTCACTAATTAAATTTTCCATATTTTTCAAACAATTTCCTACTAAACTCCAATAATGATAATCACAACACAAACACCATATGATAATCTCCATAATGTAACATCATTCTCAACACAATCCCCGCATAGGAACAACGTAGAAAATGGCAATATTTGCATCATGTGGAGCAATAATTGAAATAAGGTATATTATGACTTTTGTGATGCATAAGCATAAGTAAGGCTAGGATATAAACATATATTTCTGACCTTGGGTTCCCCGCAGGTGATATAGCCAGCTGAGATAGATTTGACCTCTTCCATCGGACCTGTATGCCTTTCAGTTTTATTAAAGGAATACTCAATAACCTCATCGCTGATGTTGAAGGTGAGCACTCCTTTCCTTACGCTTATGTTGGCATCCACCGTCGCCAAGAATGGTCTTCCTAAAATAATTGGACAAGCAGGATCTTCTTGCATATCAACTATTAAGAAAGCAGCAGGGACGAAGAATTTACCTACTTGTACTGGGACATTTTCCACCATGCCTGTGGGGATGACCACCGTGTTGTTGGCCATGTAAAGTCTAGCATCCACAGGCTCCAAAGCACCTATCTTAATCTTGGACCAAATCGTTAAAGGCATTATACTCACACTAGCTCCAAGATCACATAGGGCATTGATTTTGTATGGACCAAATCCAATAGTTATAGCATACTTACCTGGATTTGGCCTCTTCTCCAATATGTCCAGATGGCTGCAGTCCTCTGTGATTTCAGCCATCGATCGCTTATTGCTCAGAATCTCCTTTAGGAACTTGACATAAGATGGCATTTCATTGAGAGCCTCTGTGAAGGGGATGGTGACGTTGAGCTTCTGAAGCATCTTGATGAAGCGCTGAAACTTTTTCTCCGTCGGGTCCTTTAGAGATTTTGTGGGGAAAGGCAGCTTCTTTTTCTGATTCGGAGCCAGAACAGACGTCGGCGGTGCTGCAGACTTCTCTATGTCGACCAGGGGCTCCTCGATATCGACAAGGCCTGTGTCTCCTCGAGGTCGACGAAGCTCTTGTCGAGGTCGACCACGGCTTTGTCGAGATCGACTTGCTGTTTCTCGTCGTTCTGCGGCTTTCCGACCTCTGGCTCTTGCAATTAATGGCCGCTTCTGAGTTTGATAGCAGCGATGTCTCCAGTCTTTCCCTTAGGATTTGGTTATGAAGATCTTGGAAGTGTCCCTGACTGTCTGGGGATTCCCGCCAGATATCAATTTCCCCAAGCCTAGAGTTGACACCTTGCATCTGAGTATAGACGAAGTTGAAAGATTGCCTAGTCTCTGAGTGGTTCCTCCGTATTTCCTCCAGGACTGTCTGTATATCATCCTTTTTCTTCTCCCATTCCGGATGTCCTGGAGCTCTGTAGGGCGGGGGATTCCTAGGGACACCTTGGTTCCATTGTGGTTGCTGAAACCTTTGGTCCCCCATGTAGCGATTTGGACCCCCTGCGTAAGCTCCATCCTCATGGTGCTCTGCCAGCCTGACTTGCTCTGTGTGTGGGCACTCAGGAGTGGTGTGCCTTTGCGATCCGCATTCTATGCAAGGCTGGTTGACAGAGAGATACTTTACTTGCTTGATGAGCTTCTTATTCTGGTCCCTGTAGTATTGCTCCCTTACATCTGGGTCAATCTCCTTTGCTTGCTCATAGAGGGGCGTGGATGGTGCTGGCCTGGCGTATGGGTTCTCTTCATAGGTTACAGTAGACCCATACTTGTTGTCGTAGGTAGTGAGCTTCTCTAGCACACCCCATGCGTCACATGGCGGCATCGTCAGATACTCGTAGCGAGTATAATTGTTGATTCTGTCCTTAGTGACTTGATCAAGAGGGTTGAAGAAGATCTCCTGAATGATGTAGGGTGGCTGTCCATGAGTAGGGCAAGATCGTATCAGTTCCTTGTAGCGTTCCCATGCCCTTGCCAGCGGTTCCCCTTTCTGCTGTTTAAAGGCGGTGATTTTCTGGCGGAGAAGTGCTGTCTTGGCAGGTGGGAAGAATTTGTTGAGAAACTCTTGCTCTACTTGGGCCCATGTGGTTAGTGATCTTGGTTTCAGCCCTTCTAGCCACTTCAGTGCAGGTCCAGCGAGCGACCAACGGAAAGCTTTCATCTTGACATATTCCAGAGTTGTACCTTCTGCAAGAGTACGGCACATATCATGAAAATTAGTAATATTTTCAAGAGGACACTCATTAAATCTGCCGTAAAAGGCATTATTTTTAAGCTCTATAAGAAACTGAGTGCGAATTTCAAAAGAGTTTTCAGGGATTAGGATCGCCGATTCAGGCACGACGAGAGTTGGGTGCATGTAGTCCTCTGCCGTGGTTGGATACTGGGCAAGCTCAACCTGTGCTTGTTCCCTTGCTGCTCTCTCAGCGGCGATAGCAGCATCCTTTGCGGCCAATTCCCTGGTAAGCCTAGCGACCAGCTGTTCCTGTGTCTCAGCGGCCGCCGTGATCCTTTTGAGTTTAGAGTGGATGTGTAGGTAGTGCTCCGGTTCGTCTAAGCTGTCAAACTCAGGTGTTTGACCAGAACGACGCATACACCAGCGAATTCACTCAAGAGAAAAGTGAGAACTGACTACCTAAGGCGCGAATGATTGCTTCCCCGGCAACGGCGCCAATTTGTTGCATTTTGCAGGATTAAATCGAGTATTGAAATAAATATGAAATATGAGTTCAGACTGACTTCCATGTCTCAGCAAATAATATAAGACTTCCTCCCGTTGTAGCAAGAGAATAGTCAGGATCGAATCCACGAGGAAGGACGTCAGCAGTTCTTAGGTAGCTGTAAATTCTCACAGAAGCAGTAGAAAGACAGAAACACAGAAAGGAAAGAAACAAATAAACCCGACAAGGGCAACTAAACAAAAGCAAAGCAAAGCAAAAAAACGAAAAGCAAAGGCAAAGCACTGGTCGATCTCGACTACAAGCTCCTCGAGATCGACAAAGGCAGAAAAACAGAAACTTCATAAAGTGAAAATCGACGACAACAGAGAAAACTTCAACTCGACCTAGACCAGTCCTACTCGAGATCGACCACAGCTTACTCGATCTCGACAAAGCACTACTCTATGTCGACAAGAAACAGTAAAAGACAGAAACTTTAAAATGCATATTTTCGAACACAAAACTCAAAATTCGACGGAAATAAATTCAATATATTAAAAGACTTCCAAAGCCAGGGTTTCAACACCACAACGATAACCATGCAAAACAACACATAAAGGCATAAAAGATCACGCTTTCCATCAAATAACTTTCGTCATTAACAAATAGGCATATAGAGGCTTTCGCATAAACCCTAATTGTTACTAACCCTTTTTCAAATAATTAATCCAAGTTGCATTAAGATCACTTGCGCTTCAATAATACAAACAAGGATCATCTTCAACTCTCGCAAAAGAATCATGCTTATAGGGATAGAAGATGAATTGCACAAAAGATCTGACCTTTATCGCATCGCCTCACATGGCCACCGTCGGGCTCACCCCAGCCCCAGAAGTGGGTGGACTACTCACGCCTCATTGCAATCGCAGACATTGATTGATGAAAAGAACTAAATTGCATTAAACTAAATTCAAAGCCTTTTACAATCCTGGCAATCAACTTTCGCAGAAAGCCAAAACCCTAAAAGCCTTAGAACTCCTAAACTACTCTACTAGAATTGAATTGTGTGTGACTTGGAATCGTGAATTGAATTGTGTGTGACTTGGAATCGTGAATTGAATTAATAAAACTGAGCCCCCTAGGGCCTTATTTATAGCCTTCATTCCCTAGCTATTCTAGGAAAGAAGATATCTATCTCTATCTAAAATTATATCTAAAACTTGAAAGGATAAATAAATTGTTTCATGGAAATAAATCTAAAAGGAAAAGATAAAACTAAATAGGGTAAGTCTTCATGATGTTGATAGATCTTGTCTCCTTGGATAGAACTTGATGGAATCGGATAGATCTTCGGCCAAATCGACTCCTTCGCGCCCAAGGAATCTCAATTCTACTCGGACAGGCCTCGTCGAGAAGTTTCTGGAATCTGGTCTACTCGACCTCGAGTACGGCTCGTCGACCTCGAGTAGGGTGGTTCGTCGACTGGACCTCCTCGGCTAGTTCTACTCGATGTGGCTCGGTCTTGGCTCACTGGGCTCTCGTCGATCTCGAGTAGCATGGCTCTGTCGACTAGGCTTCCTCGGGTTGGTGTGCTCGACTGGCTCGGATCTGGACTCAGGGTCTCGTCGACCTCGAGTATCTCTAGTCCACCTCAAGTAGAGTGGCTTGCCGAATAGGTCTTCTCGAGTGACTCTGCTCGATGGACTCCGGGTCTGGACTAGGGCGCTCGTCGACCTTGACAAAGGGTCCTCGAGATCGACTAGAGCGGCGTCCTTCCTTTTCGCTCCCGCGAGTTGCCTCTTCCGCTGACAGCGAGTTTTTCCGCGGCAGCGAACGATCCGCTGCAGCGAGTCGAGTCGCTGGCAGCGAGTGCTCCTGGTCGTCCTCGGCTTGTCGACTCCGGGTGTGGTGTCTGGGCTTCGTCGATCTCGACTAGGGCTTGTCGAGATCGAGTAGGGTCCGGAGCCGGGTTGGTCTGGCTCTCGATCAGGCTTTGTCGACCAAGGTTGCTCGGACATGCTCGTCTATGTCGAGTAAGGCCTACTCGAGATCGAGTAGCCTTGACTCTCAGACTGGTTCCGCTGCTTTGACCTTGGACTTCTGTAGTGGTTTTTCTGAGCTTTTCCGACCTTCTGTAGAGTTGCTGTAAAATGCCTCGATTTCTGCGAATTAAACAGAAACTGGTGTAGATTCCATAATTTGGCAAATAAACATAAACTACATAGGTTATGTACTGTTCTAACCCAAATGAATGCAATGTTTACAGAAATCAATATAAAAGTTACTAGATTCAGCTTACAACAACAGGTATGGCTCGCACTTGGTGGTTTCGCACACATGAAATCCGTCGTTTTCAAGTTAAGCAATCAGTTGAGACTTGGCCCCAACTTCGCTATCTTGTGAAGAAACGCCATGTGCATGAGGAATACACAAAAACAATGAGGATGCGCCTAGATTCTTGTTGCCAAGAAGCTCGCTCCCATTTGGAATACAGAGACGAGCTTGAACGACTCGCTCATCAGGCTAATTTTTATCTTACTGAATGTGCTTTATGTAGTCAATTTCTTATTGGTCTTAATATCTCTATTAAAAATCCATTGGCCATTCATTCTATTAGGGATATTAACACTTTATCTCATAAAGCACAACTTCTATTTGAGCAGCAGCAGCAGTAACAGCAAAGGGCCAGGTTCGACCAAGCCTCCCAAGGTCGCAGGTTTGTTCCCTTTGCTTTTTCTAGTCAATCCAGACCTTCTTCTAACCCTTCTTTGCATCAAAGGAGTTTTTCCAACTCACCTACATAGGGTTATCAGGTTGAAACTAGGAAAGTTGCTGCAACATCTAAGGAACGCACTAAAGACATCTGTTGCTTCACTTGTGGTGGTTCTGGGCATGTCTCTCGCGAATGCCCTCAGAAAAGGAAGGTCATTCTCAATGATTTGGGATACCATTACTATGAGGAGGAGACTGTCGAGGGCCATGTAATTTCGAGTGAAGTGGATGAGGACCAGCCGATTGAGCCTCATGATGAAATTGACACCAGCAACTTTCAGGACGTTCTCTGCCTAGTCAATCGTCGGGTCCTACACATTCAGGAAGCTCCCCTGGCTCATCAAAGGGAGAACATCTTCCACACCATCTGTGTGGTTCGCGAGGCTACCTTGAGCGTCATCATCGATGGTGGGAGTTGATGCACCCTTATCAATGAAAAGATGGTGGATTTCTTACATTTGGCTACTAATCCTAGAGCTACTCATTATGGATTAAATGGCATAACTGATGATGGATATGATATTATGGTTACTAAACAGTTCTTAATGTCTTTTTCTTTTGGATCATATCATGATAAAGTTTTATGTGATGTTGCTATGATGGATTGTAGTCATATTTTGCTTGGTCGTCATTGGTTATATGATCGTTTTGTTATACATGATGGTCGTGCAAATACATATTCCTTCACTTTTGATGGGAGAAGAGTTACTCTCCTACCCCTTTCTCCTCAAGCTGTTTTGAAGGAACATGTATGAAAGAAATAAAAACAGGACGCTCAAAAGGAGGCCCAAAGGAAAGAGTTAAGTCGTGACACCTCCGCTGGACACACCGCACCCGCGACCAGGTCACCCGCGCTCGCGGACGCTTTCACGCCTACCCCTTCTCCTTCTGCTTCGACACATCCCTCTTCTCCTTCGCTTAAGGGCACTGTTGAACGACTATCTTTGGTCTCTCAGCCTCAGAAAGAGACCATCACTTGGAATGCTCATCGACCTCATATCATTTTGATAATGAAAGAGGTATTACTTAATGTTGTGGATTTGAGTCATATTGTTGCGCCTATTGCTGCTCTTTTCTGGATTATTTAGATATCCTTCCAGCTGATATACCACAAGGTTTGCCGCCTATTCGAGGGATTGAACATCATATTGACTTCGTCCCAGGCGCAGCCTTGCCTAATCGCGTTGCCTATAGAGCTAGCCCTGAGGAAACAAAGGAGCTGCAATGCCAAGTCACAGAGCTGATGGACAAGGGCTTTGTTCAAGAAAGCCTCTCCCCTTGTGTCGTGCTTGTCATATTGGTTCCAAATAAGGATGGCTCTTGGCGCATGTGTGTTGATTGCAGGGCAATCAACCAAATAACAGTTAAGTATCATCACCCTATTCCTCGTTTAGATGATATGCTTGATGAATTGTATGGTGCATGCATTTTCTCTAAAATTGATCTTAGAAGTGGCTATCATCAAATTAGGATGAAACAGAGAGATGAATGGAAAACGACTTTTAAGACTATGTATGGGTTATATGAATGGTTAGTAATGCCTTTTGGTTTAACAAATGCCCCTTCTACTTTTATGAGGCTTATGAACCATCTGCTGAGACGTTACATAGGAAAAATTTTCGTTTTTTATTTTGACGATATCTTAATTTATATCAAGAACATGCATGATCACCTTAGTCACTTAAAATTGGTATTTGATTGTCTTAGGAAAGAAAAATTGTATGCCAATTTCAAAAAGTGTTCTTTTGCTTTCGAATCTACTATTTTTCTGGGCTTTGTTGTTTCTGCTTCTGGTTTAAAAGTAGATGAGGAAAAGGTTCGTGCTATACAACAGTGGGCCCAACCGCATACCCCCACTCATGTCCGCTCATTCTTGGGACTTGCTAGCTTCTATCGACGCTTCGTCAAAGACTTCAGCACCGTTGTCGTCCCCCTACACAAGCTGACCAAGAAGGATGTGACATTTTGCTGGTTAGACGCACATCATAGGGCATTCGATGCTCTCAAGGATCGCCTCACTCATGCCCCAATGTTGCAACTACATGACTTCGCACAACCGTTCGAGCTCGAGTGTGATGCTTCTGGCACTGGCATTGGTGGGGTACTTCTACAGAATAGGCACCACATAGCCTACTTCAGCGAGAAGTTGGGCCCCGTTTAGCTCAACTATTCTACCTATGACAAGGAACTATTCGCCCTGGTTCGATGCTTACAGACATGGCAGCACTACCTTTGGCCTAAGGAGTTTGTGATTCTTTCGGATCATGAAGCTCTGAAGTACCTCAAAGGTAAGGCAGTCCTCAGTAGGCGTCTTGCTCGATGGGTAGAGTTTCTGGAGACCTTTTCCATTGTGGTTCACCACAAAAGGGAAAGGATAATATGGTAGCTGACGCGCTATCACGCAGATATGTCCTCCTAAACCATATGGATGCACATGTTTTTGGTTTTGCTTTGATAAAAGAACTGTATGCTTCTGAT
This sequence comes from Persicaria tinctoria, assembly GCA_037127255.1. Lineage (NCBI taxonomy): Eukaryota > Viridiplantae > Streptophyta > Magnoliopsida > Caryophyllales > Polygonaceae > Persicaria > Persicaria tinctoria. Next base: position 39,250,289 of record JBANSL010000001.1, on the reverse strand, counting down.
GGTTTCTTTATAACTCTATATGCTCAATGTGTGTCCAAAGGTGAAGTTGATTCATATTTTCTTGATAATGGTTACTTGTTTAAGATGGGCAAGCTTTGTATCCCATCTTCTTCTATTCGACGACTATTAACTCAAGAAATTCATGAGTCTAGAGGGCATGGAGGTTTCGAAAAAACATTAGCTGGACTAAAGGAACATTACTTTTGGCCTAAAATGTATAATTATGTGCTAAGATTTTTCAAAAGTAGTGTCACATGTGCTAAGGCAAATTCTAAAGCTAATTCGAATGGTCTATATCAACCCTTACGTATTTCGAATGCACCCTGGGAAGATGTTTCTATGGATTTTATTGTTGGTTTGCCTAGAACTCCTAAGGGTCATGGTTCTATTTTTGTTGTTGTAGACAGATTCTCCAAAATGGCTCATTTCATACCATGTCACAAAACTGATGATGCTATTCTTGTTGCTTATTTATTCTTTAACGATGTTGTTCGCTTACATGGATTGCCATTATCTATTGTTTTTTATCATGACTCTAAATTCTTAAGCTGTTTTTGGAAAACTTTATGGTCTAAGTTGGGTACAAAGCTATTATTTTCTACTTCTTGTCACCCTCAAACTGATGGCCAAACTGAAGTTACAAATAAAACTCTTGGGGCTCTCCTAAGAGTCATGTTGCGAACTAACCTCTGGAGGTGGGAAGAATGTCTACCATTTGCTGAGTTTGCTTATAACATTTCTAGGCACTCAGCAACCAAGCAGACTTCATTTGAGGTAGTCTATGGCCGAAATCCCCTCACCCGATAGACATGATGCCACAACCTCTCAAGGAGAAAGAGAGCATGGATGAAACTAAGCAATTGGACTTCATCAAGCACTTGCATGAGCGAACTAAGGCGCAACTGGAAAGGAAAATTGTACAATACAAGGCAACAAAGGACAAGCATCGTAAGGATGTGCAGTTCAACGTTGCTGATCTTGTGTGGCTGCATCTCAGGAAGGAAAGGTTTCCGCAACAACGGAAACCTTTCCTTCCTGCCGACAAGCTGGATCTCCCTGCCGACAAGTGCAGTGTTCATTCGACTTTCAAGCTGGATCTCCCTGCCGACAAGTGCAGTGTTCATTCGACTTTCAACGTCGTAGACCTCTCTTTGTTCGTGTCTGACGATGATTCTGACGACGTTTTGAGGACAAATCGAACTCAAGTGGAGGAGAATGACGCAGTGCAATTGTCGATGACTCCTGGTGACATTGAGGACAACATGAATGTTCCATTCGATGGTCCTATCACTCATGCAAGGGCCAAGAGAATTCAAGATGCAACTAAAGCCCTTCTTGTCTGTTACCAAGGAACAATGGAGCAAGGCTTTTGATGTCTCTAAAGTAGCCATGTTTTTATGCACATTATAGTTCCATATTCTATACACTTTGCATATTTCGGGTTGAGAATATGTCGAATTTATGTAGTATATGCTAATTTGCAAGAAATGGAGATCTACATAAGTTTCTGTTTAATATTACAGAATATGGAGACATTTCGGGAGAAAACCAAGAAGCAAAGACGGGAGCTCAATCTATTCGATATAGACAAGCTTTAGTCGATATCGACAACCCATGTCTAGACACACCAGGATCGAGGAGCACCATGTCGAGAAGCCGAGAGACGAAGACCACTTTCCTCGATATCGAGTGGGTTACTCGATATCGACAACGCCCTGAAGATCATGCCCAGAGTCGAGGAGAAGCTGATCGAGCATGCCGCCGTGGAGAAGCTACCTGACCTGGCCAGAAACCCGGGCACCACTACTCGATATCGAGGACTTTTATCGATGTCGACAAAGCCAAGGAGAACCTGTCCGAGCATGACAAGAAGAGTTGCTCGACAACACCAGAAAGCCAAGTCGATGAGCCCACTTTACTCGAGATCGAGTATGTTACTCGAGATTGAGGACACCCTAGGATCCAGAGACCGAGCACATCGAGGACCAGCAACCCGAGACACCGAGCCACTGAAGTCGACGACATCATTGTACTCGAGATCGAGGAAACCTTCTAGAAGCCGCGTTGCGCGTCTTAAGTTGTCATACTCGGATTGGGATTCCTTAGGGCCGAAGATTGCCGAGTCTATCCGATTCTATCAAAAATCCATCATGGAGGAGAAGATTTACCCACTTGAAGACTTTTAGATATAATTTCCTTTTTAGATTTACCCACTTGAAGACTTTCGCCGTTCTGGTCAACCACCTGAGTTTGACGGCTTAGACGAACCGGAACGCCTTCTACACATCAGAGCTAAACTACAAAGAGCCATGGCGGCCACAGAAACACAAGAACAGCTTATTGAAAGGCTTACAAGGGAACTAGCTGCAAGGGATGTTACTATCGCTGCTGAGAGAGGTGGAAGGGAACAAGAAGCTGAGCGCGCGAGGAAAGCAGAAGCTGAGCTTGCCCAATTCCCAACCAATACAGAGGATTATATGCATCCAACTCTCGTCGTGCCTGAATTGGCGATTCTAATCCCTGAAAACTCTTTTGAAATTCGCACTCAATTTCTTATAGAGCTTAAAAATAATGCCTTTAATGGAAAATATAATGAGTGTCCTCTTGAACATATTACCAATTTTTCTGACATATGTCGTACTCTTGCTGAAGGTACAACTCTGGAATATGTCAAGATGAAGGCTTTTCGCTGGTCTCTCGCTGGACCTGTATTGAAGTGGCTTGAAGGGCTGAAACCAAGATCACTCACAACATGGGCCCAAGTAGAGCAAGAGTTTCTGATCAAATTCTTCCCTCCCGCCAAAACAGCACTCCTCCGCCAGAAGATCACAGCCTTCAAACAGAAGCATGGGGATCCGCTAGAAAAGGCATGGGAACGCTACAAAGAGATGCTGCGATCTTGCCCTACTCATGGACAACCACCCTACGTCATTCAACAGATCTTCTTCAACTCTCTAGACCAAGTCACTAAGGACAGAATCAACCAGTATACTCGCTATGAGTATCCGACGATGCCACCAATTGACGCATGGGGTGTGCTCGACAAGCTCACTAACTCTGACAACAAATATGGGTCTACTGAAAACTATGAGGAGAACTCCTACGCCATGCCAGCACCATCTATGCCCCTCTATGAGCCTACCAAGGAGATTGACCCAGATGTTAGGGAGTAGTTCTACAGAGACCAGAATCGCAAGCTCCTCAAGCAAGTCAAATATCTGTCTGTCAATCAGCCTTGCATCGAATGCGGATCACAGCGGCACACCACTACTGAGTGCCCACACACTGACCAAGTGAGGATGGCAGAGATACATGAAGAGGTAGCCTACGCTCGGGGTCCCAATCTCTATATGGGGGATCAAAGGTTCTACCAACCACAATGGAACCAAGGTCCTCCTAGGAATCCCCCACCCTACAGAGCTTCAGGACATCTAGAAAGGGATCAAAAGAAGGACGATCTGCAGCTGATCCTTGATGAGATGCGCCTAAATCATACACAGAACCTGCAGGCTACAAACACCATCAACAATCAGCTCCAGAATTTCAACACAAAATTTGGAGAGCTAGACATCTGGACGAAAGGCATAGAGACTCAGATGGGACAATTCGCCGCGCATATCCCACGACCATCCGGACAACTCCCTGAGGAAACAGAACCAAATCCTAAGGGGAAGACCGAACACGTAGCTGCTATCAAAATCAGAAGTGGGCACCAATTACATAAGCCAGAGGTCGGGAGGCACCAAGACACAGCAGGGCAGCAACTTGACACAAAGCAGAATCCACTCAATCTCGACCAGCCCGTGGTCGATCTCGACAAAGATCTTCTCAACACAGACCAGCAGCCAAGCTCGGACTCCACGGCATATCCGGGCAAATCGAGATCGACAACCGAAGTCGAGATCGAGGATCCTTTAGTCGTGATCGAGGAGAAGCAAGCCGAGGTCGACGACTCTGCAACACCTCCGACCTCTAATCTGGCTCCGAAGCAGAAATAGACATTGCCTTTCCCTTCCAAAGCGTTGAAAGATCCCACTGCAGGTAGGTTTAACCGTTTTGTTCATATGCTGCAAGAACTGAACGTCTCTATTCCTTTTACAGAAGCCTTGCAAGAGATGTCTGGATATGTCAAATTTCTAAAGGAAATCCTGAGCAAGAAACGATCCATCTCAGAGAGCGAATGCAAAGTACTCCACTTCCCTAAAAAGAGACCTGACCCTAGTAAGTTTTCTGTTACTGTGGGTTTTGGACAATATAAATATGAGTCTCTGTGTGACTTAGGAGCAAGTGTGAGCATCATGCCCTTATCAATCTGGCAGAAGGTAAAGATAGGATGCATAAAGTCTGTGGATGCCAAGCTATACATGGCAAATAATACAGTGGTCATCCCTACAGGTATAGTTGAGAATGTCCCCGTCCAGGTTGGTAAATTCTTTGTTCTAGCATATTTCCTTATTATAGACTATCTTGAAGATCCTACTAGCCCTATTATTCTTGGTAGACCATTCTTAGCTACTGCAGATGCCAAGATTAGTGTCAAAAATCGATCGCTCACCTTCACCATAGGCGACGAGCTCTTAGATTTCTCTTTTGGCCCTGCAAAAGAGGAAATTTCATGGCTGGAGGTGAAAAGCATCAGCAACCACGGGACCAAGCAATCAACGGAGGAAGGCACCAACATTGTACTCGAGATCGACAACGGTTCCTCGATCTCGACTAACCCGCTACTCGATCTCGACCAAGATTCATTGATATCGACTTCATCTGCTGAGCCACATATGGGGTCCCTGTACTCGATATCGACCAGCCATACTCGATATCGACTAACCCCAAACCCAAAGATTTCTGTGTTGGGCCCAAAAAGGTAAGTTCAGGTATGAATCCTACTCCTCCTCGATCCATTAAGAAATTTATCAATAATTTAAGGGGAGGTAAAGCCCCGTGGCGAGAGAATCTGCGGAAACTAAGAGCTGGAAGGAAGAAGAAGAAAGAGAAGGAAGATTATGCAACCAACCACCTGTCAGCTGAGCTTGCATACTACAATCAGGACCTAGATGATCTAGGAGAAGGGCCAAGCATGAGCGGGCCCCACACTAATAGTCCTTGAGCGCAAACGGAGAAGTCGGCCTAGCGACTATAAAATCTAGAGCATGTATATAACACTTTATGAATTTTGGGACTGTGGAACTTTTGGTTTTGGTTTTGGTTTTTTGTCTTTTGGTTTTTTAGAATACTTCATGTGGATAGACTTGTTTTTGTGTGCAATCTAATACTTTTAGGTCGGCAAGCATAAAAGGATCGCGAAAAGTGGAATAAGAAGTCCTTAAAAAACAGTCAGAATCGACGAAGGCCAAGTCGACAACGACAAAGAGGAGCAGGCCAGAAACTCCTCGATGTCGAGTAGACCAACTCGATATTGACTAAGCCAGACAACACTCCTCGACTTCAGAAACCACTTAACGCAAAGGGCCTCCTCGATATCGAGTATTGTACTGGATATCGACAAAGATTCTACTCGACCTACACTGATCTGCCTTCCTTGATATGTTATTCGGTGAGTTCCTTCCTTTACTGTTGTTTTTATTTGATTTTATACAGTGGGGACATTGTATATTTTAAGTATGGGGTGGGGGAAGGGCTCATTATCATTATTATATGTTTTAGTCTTGCTTTTGGTTTTACATGGTGAAATTTTAATTTTTATGTTATGCATTCATGTTTAAGTTTTACGCATTTTAGTCTTTTGTCATACTTTAGTCTTGTTTTTTTTAGTTACATAAAAAAATTTTAAAAAAATGTCGAAAAAAGAAAAAAAGAAAAAAAATGCATGTTTAATTTTTTGCATTGTCTTATTTTTTATACCCTAACTTAGATGTCATATGATGATAAATAATGACTGACTTGATCATGTAAATCCTATGGCGTGTTTGGAAGGTTTAGCCTAAGTCCTCGAAATTGTTTTTATGTGGATTGTGAACTTGTGATGAAATTGAGCACATATGATCCTAAGCTAAAGGTTAAAATCCAACAAAAATTGTCCTAGTGAGAATTTTGGCCTTATAGGGAGAACATCAAAAATCCCTCTGCTTTCTTGAGTGTATTTACTCTTCCTATGCATCTCTAAATGTTGTGATAGTTATTCAAAGCCAATGCATTTATATGTTTATGTGGATGAGAATTAAATGATGGAGGCATCTTGTAAGCCAATTTTATCCTTTCTTTACCTAACCTGCATTATCCCTGCTTGAAGCAGGAACATTAGCCTGAGACCTTTATTATAAACTCGACAAAATTATCCTTAGCCAAATTGAGCCTGACCCCCATTTGGGAATTAAGACTTAGAGTTGGTTGGAATAATTGTTTGTGGAAGGAATGAGCTGGTGTTTCAATTCAAGTGAGGAGGATTTTTGAATTTATTGAGATATGGGTTATATTTTTATCTTGCTATGCATATTATGTAAAAGGATTTTTGGCTCACCCTATAAATGCAAAAAATTAAAGTGCATGAGCCAAATTTACCTTATTTCTTTCATTTTCGCAAGATACATACTTTGGAGAGGTTAATTATGTTTGAAAGGTTACATACTTCATTGAGATAAGTTGGAGAGTTTGGATGATTCATATGATTAAGAGCTATGGTTTGGTTGAGTTGTGTTGGAGATTTAAGAGTCTTGATTCCCAATTTTTATGAAGCACAACATGGCCAAATAATTCTATACCCTTATATTTCTCACCAAGCCCCATTACAACCTCGCCGAATTGAATCTTCTTTGAAGACTTCTATTGAGCGAAGTCCTCCTGATAATTCTTGTTACATTTTCATAATTGGTTGCGAAGTGGATTTATATTTAAATTGCAATGTTTATGAGATTGTATATGGAATTGAGTTGAGAGATGATCGACATAGCCTAAACAAATTTGAGAGTTGAGTGTAAACACATTATCCCTGTGAGGTTGGATTTATATTGATTATGCCTATGGATCGCTCATATATGTGTGATGACGTTAAATTCACTTGTCTTACATTGCTACTACTTGAGATGTTGCTTTTGACAAGGGCGAAGACTTGAAGGATGTGTTGTAGGTCTTGGTTATTGTTTGGTTATTGCTTGAGGACAAGCAAGTCTAAGTATGGGGTGATTTGATGTCTCTAAAGTACCCATGTTTTTATGCACATTATAGTTCCATATTCTATACACTTTGCATATTTCGGGTTGGGAATATGTCGAATTTATGTAGTATATGCTTAATTGCAAGAAATGGAGATCTACATAAGTTTCTGTTTAATATTACAGAATATGGAGACATTTCGGGAGAAAACCAAGAAGCAAAGACGGGAGCTCAAATCTACTCGATATCGACAAGCTTTAGTCGATATCGACAACCCATGTCTAGACACACCAGGATCGAGGAGCACCATGTCGAGAAGCCGAGAGACGAAGAGCACTTTCCTCGATATCGAGTTGGTTACTCGATATCGACAACGCCCCGAAGATCATGCCCGGAGTCGAGAAGAAGCTGATCGAGCATGCCGCGGAGAAGCTACCCGACCTGACCAGACACTCGGGCACCACTACTCGATATCGAGGACTTTTCTCGATGTCGACAAAGCCAAGGAGAACCTATCCGAGCATGACGAGAAGAGTTGCTCGACAACACTAGAAAGCCAAGTCGGTGAGCCCACTTTACTCGAGATCGAGTATGTTACTCGAGATCGAGTACACCTCAGGAGCCAGAGTCCGAGCACATCGAGGACCAGCAACCCGAGACGCCGAGCCACTGAAGTCGACGACACCATTGTACTCGAGATCGAGGAAACTCCTCGAGATTGAGGAAACCTACCAGAAGCCCCGTAGCGCGTCTTGAGTTGTCCTACTCGGATTGATATTCCTTAGGGCCGAAGATTGCCGAGTCTATCCGATTCTATCAAAGATCCATCATGGAGGAGAAGATTTATCCACTTGAAGACTTTTAGATATAATTTCCTTTTTAGATTTAATTATGTTCTGTCATTTATTTATCTTTAAAGTTTTAGATTTAGATTTAGATATAGATAGAGATATTTTATCCTTAAATAGCAAGGATTAGAAGGCTATAAATAAAGCTCATGGGGCTGATTTTAGGATAATTCAATTCACAAGTAGAGAAGTAGTTCACATAGAAGGTTTAGGAGTTCGAAGGTTTTAGGGTTTTGGCATTCAACGAGAGTTGGATTGCCAGGATTGTAAAGGCTTTGAATTTAGTTTAATGCAAGTTTCTTTTCAATCATTGATGTTTGAGGTTGCAATGAAGCGCGAGTAGTCCACCCACTTCTAGGGTTGGGGCGAGCCCGACGATACCCATGCGCGTTTGAGGTAAAGATCCGACTTTTATCATGTTTTGAGCATCTGTTACTTGTTATGTGTTTATTACCCATCTAATGGAGGTCCATGCTAACAACTTGGATTGTAAACATAAAATCGGTAGAGACAATTAGGGTTTCTTGAAAGAGTTGTCTAATTGTTGGAAAAGGCAAAAGCTTAGTCCTTTGATGCAAATTTGTTGTGAGCCTAATTAGCCATGTTTTACATTATCTTTTATATCGATTTCTGCATACATTTCATGCATTTGGGTTAGAATAATACAGAATCTGTGTGGTTTACACTTATTTGTTATATATGGAGGTCTACACAAGTTTTTGTCATATTTCGCAGAAATCGGACGCATTTTGGAGCTTAATGGAAAGTCGTGGAGAAGCCAAGAATGGTGCAGCTGGAGAGAAGGCCAATTTCCGGTTTTCATCATTCTGAACCAGGCTGTGATGTCTTCATGAGAGTTGTAGCCCTCGGAAAACGCTTTCCAACGCATGGTCATATGCGTCAATCCGACAACCGAGGCAGCGGGAAAGTACGTTTTACGAACAGAGCTGGAAGCTAAGAAAAGAACTCGACGTCGACAAGAGTTGTCGACATCGACAAGTATCCAAAACTCGACATGAGCACTGGAAGACGAAGTCGAGTTGACTGAACTCAAGACCAAAATGTTGTCGATGTCGAGAAGAAGTCCATGTCGAGAAGACATGTCGAGCACTCCAGAAGCCGAGATCGAGGAGAAGTCCGAAGAGAAAGGAGATTACTTGCAAGCCAAGATTCGACGAATTCTATCCGAATCTATCAAGATCTATCAAGACCAAAGAAGATGTCCACACATTAGATATAATCCTAGTCTATCTATTTTATTTAATTACACTATGTTATTTATTTATCATTAAGTTTTAGATATAGTTTTAGATAAAGATAGATATCTTCTATCCTTGATTAGCAAGGATTAGAAGCCTATAAATAAGGCCCTAGGGGCTGACTTTTCATTCATTAAAATTCAAAGAGGAGTAGTTAGATTCCAAGTTACACACAATTAGTTAGTTCCATTCAGAGCAATTTAGGAGTTTAAGGTTTTTAAGGTTTTGGCTTTTTGCGAAAGTTGATTGCCAAAATTGTAAAGGCTTTGAATTTAGTTTTATGCAAGTTTCCTCTTTTACGAAGATGTCTTTTATTGCAATGAGGCGTGAGTAGTCCACCCACTTCTGGGGCTGGGGTGAGCCCGACGGTGGCCATGTGAGGCAATGCGATAAAGGTCAGATCTTTTGTGCAATTCATCTTCTATCCCTATGAGCATGATTCTTTTGCGAGAGTTGAAGGTGATCCTTGTTTGTGTTATTGAAGCGAAAGTGATCTTAATGCAACTTGAATTAATTATGTGAAAAGGGTTAGTAACAATTAAGGTTTATGCGAGAGCCTCTATATGCCTAATTGTTAATAACGAAAGTTATTTAGATGGAAAGCATGATCTTTTATGCCTTTATGTGTTACTTTGCATGATTATCGTTGTGGTGTTGAAACCCTAGCCTTGGAAGTCTTTAGTTTATTGATTAATTCCGTGTTTTCATTCGTTTCTGTCCGAAAAGCATTTGCAATTTACGTTTCTGTTCTTATCGATTTCGAAGAATCTACTCGACATCGAGTTCACTTGTCAACGTCGAGAAGTTCTGAAGTCGAGTTCTTTCTGTTTTGTCGATCTGTGTCTTGTCGAGAACATCTTGTCGATAAGCCTTCTGTGTCGAGTACTTCTCGATATCGAGGATTTCTGTGTCGACAAAACTTGGTCGAGTTGTCTGGTCGAGTTCTTTGCTGTTGTCGATTAGCTGCTGTCGAGTAGTTTGCTTTGCTTGTTTGCTTCTGTCTTTGCTTTTATTTTAGTTGCCCTTGCTGGGATTATTTGTTTTTGCTTCTGTGTTTGTTTCTGTGTTTTTCTGCTGCTGTTGTGAGAATCTGATAGCTACCTGAGAACTGCTGACGTGCTTCCTCGTGGATTCGATCCTGACTTTTCTCTTACTACAACGGGAGGAAGTCTTGTATTTATTTGCTGAGACAGGGGAGTCGTTCTAAACCATATTCTATTCTATACTTGACTTACTCCTGCAACAACAAAATTACATGATTATCTGTTTTATTCTCGCCTTATGCATGCTTGGTTATCGTTGTTGCAAACCCCAATCTTGGAAGTTTTTACAGTTTATTTCAAAATCCCACAAGCACTTGTCTTTACTTTCTTTTATTTCGTTTTAATTTTCTGTCTTCCTCGATATCGACTTGCACTCCTCGATATCGAGTACTGATTCTCGATCCAGGTCGTCGTAGATTTTCCTGTGCTGGTGATCGGGAAAGCCAACTCGACCAAGACGATTCTACTCGATCTCGAGTAAGACTAGTCGAGATCGACTAAGGCCTGTGACTGTTGCTGCGTGAATCGACTTGTTTGATCTTCTGTCGAGTAACTGTACTCGAGATCTAGGGCACCTGTTGTCGACCACTTCTGTGAGATTTCTCCGCTGCCTAGGATCCGCTCACATGCTTCCTCGTGGATCGATCCTGACTTCCCGCTGCTACATCAGGAGGAGGTCTTGTAATTATTTGCGTGGGCAGAATCTGGTTTGATTTATATTTTATATTTTAAACTCGATTTCCTCATACAACAGCTTCAGGCCACCCTGGATCACTTTGCTCAAGACTACACCATCAGCACAGGAGATGAGTTTCCACCCACAGACAGAGCTCATGAAAACTCGTCAACATCCACCATGAAGACTTCACTCGGAACACACTCGGTCAGCACTCGGTACACCCCCATTTCGAGTGGATCCAAAGCCCATGTCAAGTTCCTCTTGTGCTTGGGCCGGCTTATCCATTTATTTAATTACGTCTATTATTTTATGTATTTAGATTTAATAAGGTGGAAGAATTATATCTCCTCCGGATAAATTCTTGTCCACTAAGTTATTCAACTTCTATCTTATTTAGGTTTACTTTATCTTTAAGTTTTTAAATTCTATCTTTTCACCAAACCTCCGCTTTTGCAAGGTGGAATTGGTTCATAGCTTTTTCTATTTCAACATTGTAGTTCTATTGAATTAATTAGATTGAATAGAATTGAGGAACCCCTTTATGGATTAAAGGGTTCTTCGATTTCAATCCCAAAGCTATCATTGTTCTTGAGCTCTTGTTACTTCGGCACCACAATCATCACCATCTTTACCTTCGATCAAACCATCACCGAAACCAAAACACAACCCTAATGCAAATTGTCGCAAGAAGAGAAGGACCCTCGGCGCTTGGTCTCGGAACAAGGCTCCGCAAGCCCTCGGCCCCAGGGGCTGGTAGCACTCACTCTCGCTCTCGCTCTTGTTCGGTTCCCCTCCCAGCGAGCGTGATCTCGTCTTCGCTCGCAGGCTCCGGCCCTCGTGCTTGCAATCGGCGTAGCGCCCTGAGGAGCAAGGCTCCTGCACACCCGAGCGCGCTCGCTCCTGCAAGACTCGCTTCGCTCCCAACGAGGATGCCCGTCCTCGCACCCCAGTGTCGCACGCATCCCCGGACTCCCTCGCTACTCTCTTCTCTCTTCCGTCGCTATTAGTTTGTTTGAATTTCTTTAAGTTAGAAATTGTCTCTTTAATTAGTTTCTTAATTAGTTTAATTAATTGTTCAAATCAAGAGATATTGGAAGAGCATTGCAAGATCGAGCAAATATACGGCGTGGTTCTTGATCCTGCACCCACATGCAAAGGATCGGGTATCCCAAACGTATCACTTTTGATATTCCTTTTTTCTTGACCTCAATCTGCTGTTGATTGCTATGCCAGTTGTGCTTGTTTTTGTTGCTGTTTGTTGTGTTGAACAGGTCCTATAACTGTGAGAAGATGCTGAATTTTGTGGTCTGTTCAGAGGCTATACCACAAACTCCGCTTGAGCTAAAAGCTTCTTCGGAATGCTTGATTACATTGTGAGTTTCTTCTATCTCTTTCTTTCTTTTTCTTTACTTTCACGACAAAGTAAGATCTTAAGCATGGGCTAGGGAACTCAAGTGTAGCTCCATACTCATATAATCATATATGTGTTAGTTTTTTTTTATTTCTTTTTTCAATTTTTGTTATGCATTGCATTATAGGTTGCATTATAAGTATTTCATAATTATCTCATGGTCATAGTAAGTTATTGAGTCTTTGTTTTTTTTATTTGTTAGTTATTTTTTAGTTGTTATTATCAAAGTTGTTTCTATGATTGATATGATCTCGATGATGATATATGGATTTTCATGGCATAAGAGTTAATAAACTTGAATTTTAATTGAATAACGACACTTGTGGGATTTCCATAGATAATCTGGATTAATTATGAGCTTTAGTTATAACTTAATTATTGGTTGGATGTTCAGTTTAGAGCAATTTTAAAACTTTTTATATGATTTCTATTATATATGTCTAAACCCCTTATGAAAAGCACTAGTAAATTCGGTCACTTATTTGATGTGATTGGATATATGTTTATGTGATTTGATATATGTTGGGTTCATGAGTGTAAGGAGGATAAAATTCACTTACACCACTCAAGGAGGATAAAATTCACTCGAGTGAAAAGAATCATTAATAAACCAATGTTCGAGGAGGATAAAATCCACTCGACACTAATAAGATTTGAGAAAAAAAAAAAGGTTTAGTAACCGATCCTGTTTGTGGAGGATAAAATTCAGACAAGGAGGAAGAAAATATACTTGGAAAAGAGAAAGAAAATAAGAGCTTTAATGAAAGTCCGAAGTAGAAAAGGTATAGTAATCTATGGGTGTTTATGACGATTTTTAAGTGTGCTTAATGAATTTAATTGCTCATTACATTATGAGTGCAAGCATCAACTGAACCTAATTGGAGTTTAAAGCAATGAGTATGAAGGGTTTGATATGGGTCTAATAGTGTCATAACTATTTTGAGTTTAACGTAATAAATACTTCTGAAGCCATGACAACTATACTGATGAGTGATCTTTCATAGAAATTTCTTTGGTTCTTTGTTTTCTTTTTTATATGGGGTAGTTTGATAGAGTCTATTTTAGTCATATATTTGCATATTATATTAGGATATGTTCATCCATATTTTATAGTTAATTTATATTATTTGATTTTTGGAGTCTACACTAATGTTTTTATATAATTCAGGTATTCACGAGAAAATTTGGATGAAGCTATATTGAAAGACGTTAAGTAGAGGGGTTGATGTGAGTCTAAGGAAGGAGGTGCATGAGCGAATTAATTGGATCGGACATACGAGCCCACACAAGTGCTGCTTCATATTATATATATGTATGTATGTATGTATGTATGTATGTATGTATGTATGTATGTATGTATGTATGTATGTATGTATGTATGTATGCATGCATGTATGTATGTACGTATGTATGTATGTATGTATGTATGTATGTATGTATGTATGTGTGTGTGTGTGTATGTATGTGTGTGTATGTATGTGTGTGTGTATGTATGTATGTGTGTGTATGTATGTGTGTGTGTATGTATGTATGTATGTATGTATGTATGTATGTATGTATGTATGTATGTATGTATGTATGTATGTATGTATGTATGTATGTGTGTGTATGTATGTGTGTGTATGTATGTGTGTGTGTATGTATGTCTGTGTGTGTATGTATGTGTGTGTGTATGTATGTATGTATGTATGTATGTATGTATGTATGTATGTATGTATGTATGTATATATGTATGTATGTATGTATGTATGTATGTGTGTGTATGTATGTGTGTGTGTATGTATGTATGTGTGTGTATGTATGTATGTATGTATGTATGTATGTATGTATGTATGTATGTATGTATGTATGTATGTATGTATGTATGTATGTATGTATGTATGTATGTATCTATGTACGTACGTATGTATGTATGTATGTATGAATACATTCCAACGGCAAGAGAGCCGGGGACAGTGAAGGCCGACTGACTTTGGAACCCTAAACTTTAAGGATGATTTGCACCAATATATCAAATCATATCCAACTTTGCAAAAATAACCATGGGGTTGAAAATTTGCAATGGGATGACAAAAGGTTATTCTTGCAAATTGTTCTCAACTGGTTGCAGGTTACCCATTTGCACAAACCGGGAAAAGGTGGGAGTGGGTGGGACACTTCTCGAAATTATAGAGGAGGGAGTGTTATAATTTGGGCAAAAAAAACAATTAAAATATGAAGGAGTGCAGAGTGGCAGTGACGGCTGGGAGAGAGGGTGAGAGGGGTTGGAATGACTTGCATTTAATGCACTAAGAGAGAGAGGGTCCACTTTTCACAAGAAAAAGTTCCCTCCAATGCAAATTGGAGGGAAACCACATGGGGGGTGTAGCGGTTTTCAGAAGGAGTATAAAAGAAGATGGGGGACCTCGCGGGGTGGACCAAAAAGTGCAGAACAACTGATTCTTCTCCAAGAATGAAATTAACGTCAAGTTGGAAGAATAAAACCCATAAATTCAGTCACTAGCCTGGCAAAGGGAAATCCTAGTCATCAACGGAATATATGTAGACATACACAGGGATACACATGGCAACTGCGTACAATATACATCAACGAAAATGGGTAAGTATGGTTTTTGTTTTGTATTTACAATAATGGATTCTCTCCATCCTTCCCTTAGCTCCAACCGATACTGAGAGGAGCATCTTAACCTCTTTATGTTGCAGGGGAGAAAGGGGTGGTCTTACTTACTCTCGTTCGCAATGGTGAATGGGAGCATCTCGGAGGGGGATGGGTGTATGAAGGTAAAAATTCCCACAAAATAATGCTCATAGAGGAGACCATGTCGTTTGGGTTCTTCTGAAGCAAGATAATGGAGAAGCTCGCGGTTGACCCGAGGTGCTACGAGTTGGAGTTGAAATATCTACTCGATACAAAGAAGAAGGGATGCTATCCGATTCAAGTGGATGATTAAAGTGATCGGGATGCTTTCAAGTACTGCAAATCAAGGGGTGGTGATGGGGCATGGCCCTTTCCTTTGTATGCTTCGGTGAACGAAAGTGGAAGCCAACATGGAAGTCCCTCGATGGCTAGGAACATGGGACAACGCACCAAATCACCAACGCAGGTAAGGTGGTCTACGTCGCCGTCAGTCTACACCGTGGTGTGCATCGATCCCAAGTGCAAGTGGATGTGTCATGCATCAACATACTTGAAAACAAGTTTGTGGAAAGTGTGGAAGTATGTGCAGAAGCACACCTGCGGCATTAATGTTAGACACAACCACGATCGACAGGCAATATCCGAGCTTATTGGGAAGAGCCTTGTATCAAGGTGAAAAAAATTCTTAGTGACCACTAACCGTGAAACACTAGCCCCTTTATTATATATCCTAGTAAGTGATTATAAACATCTAGCCAATTTCATACCTGACGTTGATGATTTGCAATGCAGTTTCACTAGTACCCGTAAGCCGGTAACTCCAACCCACATCCAGACCTTATTGAAGTCCGAGCTTGGAGTTACTAGCAGCTATTGGAAGGCTCGACGCGCGAAGACGACAGCGAGGGACACCCTATATGGAACGGATGAGGATTCGTACCGGATAATGGTGTCGTACTTGTATATGATGGAGAAGGAGAACCCAGGATCCCACACCTGTCTTGAGTGGGATGTTGACCATAGGTTCAAGTACGCGTTCGTCAGCTTCGGGTTCTGGATTCGAGCCATCCCCCACTTACGAAAGGTATGTAGACTAGATATTTTAGTATTAACCCTAGTTAGTCAATATATTTATCCAGTCGGCAACGGAGCACGTATAATACTGATGTCTATATGACAAATGCCCGTAGGTTATCTCCGTCGATGGTTCCTTTCTTAAAGGCAAGTTTAAGGGGACCTTGCTCTTTGCCACTTCATAGGATGTCGATCACAAAATATTCCCAATTGCCTTTGTGGTAATGGATGGAGAGAATGACGCTTCTTGGGCGTTCTTCTTCCTACAAATG
Source organism: Persicaria tinctoria (assembly GCA_037127255.1). Taxonomy (NCBI): domain Eukaryota; kingdom Viridiplantae; phylum Streptophyta; class Magnoliopsida; order Caryophyllales; family Polygonaceae; genus Persicaria; species Persicaria tinctoria. The sequence goes on along the minus strand of JBANSL010000001.1, from coordinate 39,233,955 downwards.
CTTTGAGTCGTCCCGAACACCCCAGACTTGATGTGGGTCTCCGACCGACATGTGAGCATCGTCAAGGGCATACGTGACAGCTAGACATTGCCAAGTAGGGATTCTACACATGGCACCTCTTCCAAATTGTGAAGCATCACCACAAGTGCGGTCCCCTCCAGAAGTTGTACTTCGATATGACCAAGGCTTACACCCACGCCGAGTTCAACCAACTCTTTGTTGAACTCTCATCTCAATACCCCGGAGCCGGGCAGTATCTACGTGATGCCAAGGGCTCACTATTTGGAAAACCGCTACAACATAACCACAACGAACAACGCCGAATGCCTCAACAACGTCTTCAAAGACCCTCGGGATATGCCGATTCTAGCGCTTTTTGATTGCATCATCGAGACGGTGCAAAAGTGGTTTGCGACACGGAGGAAGGCAAGTGGCACGCCCGGGAAGGTGGTAAGTGATTGAGTTACCAAGGCCATCATGTCTAGCTACCATGCATCCATAAAGGGATCACGAGTTCGAGGTCATAAAGGGAAATGCGAAGTGGCTTGTCAACCTCAGCGCACGTTCATGCACATGCCAACACTTCAACATAGATCAGTACCCCTGTTGTCATGTTGTTGTCGCAGCAAAGGCTCGAGGCCTCGATGTGTACTCAGTAGTGAATGACGACTACAGGGTAGCTACATGGCACGCGAGCTACGACGGAGCGGTGTACTTCGTCCCCTCCATGGACACCTGGGATCCTCCCGAACGGATAGCGCAGATCCGCTTACTACCTTCAGCTTTGAAGAGAACGCCTGGGAGACCGAAGACCAGCAAGTACCCATCAGATGGGGAGTTCATTCGCCGGAAGCGTCGGAGGACATATGGAAGTGTGGCGTGGATAGGCGATTATATGATTGTGTAGTGGGATGCCGCATCTATTGGGTATATTGACGAAGGTAGTATTTTGGTAGTATGCGTGTCAATCAGGGAAACTTTGGGGTTTTGGTCGTTTCTTTTATGCATAACTTGGCGTTTGGTGTCACATATGTATGGGGTTTTGTACTAACTAGCCAGTATAATATTTTCCCTAGCCAATCTCATGAATTACTAAGCCGATAACTGGGAATCCCTTACCACATTTTACATATCTCAGAAACTGTCAACCGTAAGAAAACCAACAATTACACCCAAACATAATGCGTATTAAGGCAACATTAGCCACAACCATTTACAATAAATATAACAAGTAGACAACCAGAACATATGTAGTCAAAAACACAAGGTTCGAAAGGTGGAAATGCTTACAAGTTTTTTCAAGTCAACTGAACACAAAAAATAACATTTCCTAACCAACATCAGTCCGCATATCGTTCACTACAAAATAACATCAGCTGATGACACCATCCATCAAGTGCCGCCCTCCGCTGAGGGAGTACGAGTTGGGGTGGGAGGTGGAAGGGGACACCTAACGATGATTTGAGTTACTAGGGCGTACTTGTATGTGCCGATGAAGTCGTCGTCGACGTCGGAGAAGTCCGTTACGCCCTCCGCATGCAATTCGATGAACCTCAGCGCGTAGGGCCCACAGTCTCCCCTGTGCACAAAACCCAGATTGAGTAACAGAAGTATGAAACTGTCAAAAGGAAGATGAATAGCAAAGAAGAAGCAAGGGCTTATGCTTGCCCCTGTTGAGGGACATCCTCCACTTCGTATAGCTTCACCGTCCACTCGTCGAGACATACCTCCATGGCCACCCAGTGCTTCTTCTGGAGGTTTATGGGGGCGAGAATATACTTCGCCTCATCCCAGCTCTTCCCCATAAACCTGGGGGCCGCCCCGTCGATGTCGGATAGCATCTTCTTCTCTACAGTGTAGTCGGGTTGTAGTTGTCTTGTGCGTCGCCCACTCTGTCTCCAATACGATAGGTCAAAAGCCATCCATAACGACGACCTCTTTGAACCTCGCTTCATCTCCCTTAACTTTCTCCCGTTCGATACACAGTGTCTGGTCCATGTGTTGCAAGACAATGCAACGGAGAAAGGTGTGACAATGCAAGTATAAGGGATGCATAAAGGATGACACGATGCATTAGTACCGAAGAATGCATACCTCAGTAGACAGCCAGAACGCCAGGGTCCTCACGACCTCAAAGAATCCCTGGGTGATTACCGTCCCCTATGCCGCGGTTAGTGTGGGTCCTCCCCTGTGTACATATTCCTTAGTGAACAGATGTATACATGGCTTGGCCGAAAATTAAAACAAATAAGGATGAGGCCAATATGACAACGCACCTGGACATCCACACATCGATAGCCTCGACGTCCTCCTTCGTGACGAGACCTTCAGCGACAACAACGTCTGAAGGATGCACGGTAATCAGCTTGAACTTGACGACACAGACCCTCTTTATGACGGGCGAGACGACCTAGGTATCGACAACTGGGGCTTCCTCCTTGGTGCGTTTCGGCCTCCCCTTCCCCTTGGGCTCAGCAGGTGCAGGTGGAGGAGGGGCCTCCTGCATCACACTCTCCTGTTGGGTGACAACCTCTTCATTTGTATCAGCTGGTTGGGTGGGTCTTCATTTCTTCCACTGCTTTTTCAAGGGCCGATAACCACGTTAGGATCTCTTGGAGCATCGTGATAATCGTCGAATCCGCCGGAGCTCCAGAGGTGGGAGGAATGCCGACAGGTGGGAGTGAATCCTCGTACGCCTTGGCGGCCTTGTCGAAAAAGTCATCTGGGTCCTCGCGGAGGTATCCAACACCGAGGAAAGTCTCCCGCTTAGCCGCTTCCAGCACAGGGGTCGTGTGAGCATCATTGCACTTGATCCCATCCTCATTCTTCATATCCAGCATCCTTGCCACCCTCTCATAGGGGATGTACGAGTCCGTCAACTTCCACCTCGCGGATCGGGGGAAGTGAACCCCAAGAATTCTGTTAGCAAAGTAGTTGTTCACACCCGGGACCGCTTCATTGATCCAAGTCTACACAGGTAGAAGAGCATATTTTTACTAGCCAGTTTTGACAAAACCGCAGCCATACTCGGGTATGACACAGACATAAAAAAAAAAATTCTTGCTATGTGTTAAATCGCATTAAGATTGAACTCGTACCTGGAATGCTAATGGGAATCCATTGAGCAAGTAGTCGGACCTCTCATTCCCACCTTTAACCCCCTGCGCCACCTTCCTCACCAGTGCCCCTTCCAGACTCTCGTGGATGGCCTCGTAACTTACCTTACCCCACGAGTAGTCGAAGAATCGGTCGAGGTCTTGCACGAGGGCGACAACCCACCATTTCATTGCCCTGCCCACATCCCTTGGCAGCAGGATGCACTCTACAATGATGATGAGGGCAAGCTTCAGCCTCTTCCTCTCACTCTTCTCTTTGGCTTTTGCAACCTCCCACATGACGGGAAGGTCGGCACCTTCACCTTGTCTCTTCCAAAGAAGCTCCAAATAGCATCTTTGTGATCCTCCGCCTCAAATGCCCTTTTCCTTCCAGCACATTTGAGGCCGGTGACGAGGCACAATACCTTGATGAAGAACCAGAGGAGTCGCCCCTGGATCTCATACCATGTCTCACACTTCTTCAATGTCTTGAGTTGTCGCTCGAGGAAGTAATGGATCAGGGCTGAGCAATACGGAAAATTGGATCTGATCTTTACAATGCCACCTAGCCTACTGTCCTTGAGCATTTTCCGATCAGCCGTTGATAGGCCATCATCCATTCCTTTCAGGACGCCCATCTTGGAGAACTGGTTCGACCTCACTCTAAAATATTTTATCGGGGGAAGGGCTAGAGTCGCCTGTACAAATATCACAAGAGAGTAATGAAGTTGACATCACAAACACAAAAAAATAACGCCCCTAATCTGTCTCAGAAGTGATAACAGCTGATACTTTCTTGCTCGACGGCGTCGCGGCCTTTTTTCCTTTCCCTTTTGTCATTGTCTCCTTAACCTGTCCTTCAGATAACACCCATTTCAGCAATAATCCTTGCCAGTAAATTTGAATGCCTAGCTAGTCAAAATAATGATTCTGCCAGAAATTTTAACATTATCCAAATGACAACACCACAGAAATGCTTGGAAAAACCATCAACAACTAAATATGATTGCTTTAAGAATTGTTATAATTTGAGGGATAAACGTGATAACTCCCTCCCTTGATGAAAATCGGAATAAAGTTTCAAAGGCCTTGACAGATGTTTGTTTCAATGGTCTTGGAGCATTAACAGTTGATGAAATCCAAAACCTGTTCTATATGTCCGAATATTATTTAGTATTACTATATACTTCCTTTATATTATATATTTGTGTAACTAATCTTTCAGGAAGTTTTTCGAATTATTTCCTTCCTTGTGATAAATGTTGAGAAGGTTCAAATCGGAAAGATCATGGCTTCAAAGTTTCCAAGTTAAGAAGATCTCGAAGATGGCCATGATCTAGAATAGCCGTTGGAGAAGATTCTTGGCGCCGATTTGTCTCAATAAATAGAGAAGGAAGAAGAAGACAGAATAGACCAGTGTTACACGATCTTTCATTCATTCAAGCGAGATCTGTCTTCCAAGTGTTCTCTCTGCTAGCGCTCAAGAGTTTGTTATTTTATTTCAAAGCCTTTGAGAGATACACTGTGAGCTTATAGGATATATTCATTTATAGTGTTACTCGAGAGTTTGTAACTCGGGAAGTTGCACTAGGCTATTGATTTGTGAGAGTAAGAGGATTATACTAGATAGCTGAGAGAGGTGGGGCTCTTCTAGATTGGTCTAGGACTCCAAGGGAACGTGAGTTGACTTGATTGCAATTGTATAGGAGAGAGGCTTCTCGGTGAGCTATTAGGATCCTAAGCTAAGCGAATCAATAAAGCCTTTTGAATCCTAGAGTTGTGGAAGAACCCTAGGCGAGGACGTAGGCCAAGTTCGTGCCAAACCTCGTAAACAATACTCGTGTCCTTTATCTATTGCTTTACCTTATTTCCACACTTGGTTCGATTTCTAACTTTGTGATTCAGGTTTAATCTCAAAGGGTTTTATACGAGCTCCAAAAGTCTTGAGACTTTTTGCGAAAAACGGACATACTCTATTCCACCCCCCTTCTAGAGTATTTCTATATTACCTTGTTTTATATTATTGAACCTTCAAAACGGATTACCTCGAATAGCGGAAGTGGAATCTAGATCGTCTTGCCTTCGAATTTGATCACCGGGTAGATATCCATAGCCCCAAATCTCGTTAGAGATTCAGGAGCAGTGGAGAACCTACGATTCACAGCCTACACACCATGGAAGAGCATTGGAGAGGAAGGAGACTCTCTCCACGAAGGAGAGTTCTCTGTGGGTTTTCTTTTCCTGAGAGAACGTCTGACGAACAGACTCCTTAGGGTTAGAGATTAGAGAAGAGGAGTCTCTCCTATTTATCTCTTTTATTTATTAGATAAATTAATATATAATGAGTATATATTATTTCTCCTAATATTAGGTAATTCTTAACGAATAAGAATTACTTACTTGATTACGTAAATTAGGCTATTTAATTATCTTTTGGGCGTATATAAAATAATGTATGAATTATAAAATAATTCTAACATCTCCCACTCGCACAAAAGATTACGTGCCTCCAAAACTCATTCTCATACTCGTTGTGTATAGGTCGTGCGACCCGGCAATACTACCTGCATAAAAATCCCGCTAGGGACTAGGTCACAACGTTAGTTGAAAAGTATTGCTGCATCCCTAGGATTATCTTTCATCAGACTAGTTGATACACAAAACTGGATCCCTCTCAGTTTTGTTCAACTGTAATGGCGATTCACAACAGTACGTAACTGCCGGATCCAGCAAATCCCATTTTCTCAACGATTACTCATAATACCTTCCTTTCGCATTGGCATTACTTTTATGTAAATGATGACCACTTTACCAGAAGTGCCCCACTTAGACCGCATCACTCATGGCCATCGGAACACAAACAAAGTAGCGCATCACCACCACAATCAGTAACCCAAGCCATTAGTCACTAAGGGCTGCCTTGTTTATACATATCTTAGCTCACACAGTGATAGAGATGGGATCAATCTATCACCTCATAGGGTCGACTAGCACACCTTAGTATGACAGTGTGCTACAGGGAGCACTTCTCTAAAACGTTGTCCACTCAACCTGTAAAAGTGTTCATCTCATAGTCACGTAGACTTGAGAACCATTTTACCCTACAAAACCTTGCTTTTCTGAACCAATGGGCGCAGGAGCATAGTTACAAGTCATATGAATGACTTACTATTAATTACCCATTCAGTCTTTCCCAGCCGGAGAGACTTCATCTTGACATCCAAAGACAGTCAAGGCGGTTATCATCTTATTCCGTTCCCATAGGAATTGAGATACCTTACACCTATAGTGACGAACACTTATAGGAACGTTTGTTTCATGTGAGAGAACAAACTATGGTTCAGTGACATGTAACATATTTCACATTAACATCACCAGCTTTCACCACATCAATGGCACATCATATGAGTTAAGACCAAAGTCTCTCACTTGCTAAAAACTCAAATCAGAGAGGTGGCTCGCATAACCATCAAGAGTCAAACATGTTATGACAATGTTGTCCTTGAACAACGTTTCTCTGACTAGACAGGGTTTGATCTGAATATCATTTTATCTCCAACATCATTTGGAAATCCTGGTATTGACAAAAATGGTCAGTCACAACCCATAGTCATGACATCCGCTCGCCATATTTTCCCACAACCAAATTTTGTGTTTTCAGGAGAATCCTTTTTCATAATCTCCTCGGAAGCTACTGATGATGTAAGAACCTCAGCTTCTATGGTGGAAGGATAAGCAACACAGTTTCTTTCTAGACATCACCGTCTCTTCTCCTTGGAGATAAGACCTACGGACTGATGTTGATACATACATCAGTGTCTTCTCCCTTAGATCACTAAGATCCATATCTATGTTCCAACATGGACATAGACATCATCCACCATAACACATTACACAGTCTACAAGAGTGCTTTTGCAATCATTTACCGTGTTCAGTGCATAAGACTCGAATCAGTTGGTAAACAAACACATGTTCGCTTGTCTCATCTCAGCATACAACAGAATGCGAGATTGCACTCAGTTTCTCAAGTGTTCCTCACTTAATCCACTTCCTATGTAAGTCCAATTACACATTTCCATATATGAGAATGACATGCTTAAGATTATACGAAATAACCTCATAGACAACTACCCAATTTCTATGTAACAGATTCAGTTGACGATTGTATCAAAGTTGTCATGCTAGAATCACAACATAGTTGGCTATCAGTGTGTCATCTGCAACATCAGAAAGTTAAACTTTCCAATATGACATACTTACAATGATTCATATTTTGAACACAAAGTACAAAACATCTTATCATTGTCATCTAGATGCATGTTTCAATGCTTACATAGGTATGAGTACAAGACTAGTGTCTTTCTCAAAACCTTAGCAGAAACTTATCTAGAAAACAAATTTCCAGAAGTCTTCCCACTGGGAAAAACTTTGCTATCTAGGTCAACTTGTAAACGGATACAAGCTTTTGTAGCCATTCATCGGTCTGATTGAAAACAATCTAAACATGTAGAGAGAAGGTTCCAACCTAACTCTCTTGATCTAGGGTATAACTCGCAATGGATCATTCCGCCTATAAAGCTTTAAGAACCCAGTTTTCTCATTGCTTTATGTCTAGGCTGGATAGAAACCAGTTCAGAACATGGGTTCTTCTATAGACTCATTATTTGTCATCACCATCCTCTAGTTGTGTCTTAGATTTACTAACAAATCACAGACTCTAGTGGTGATTGGTGATGTCTCATTTGGATACTTTTGGATCAACCACATCTAATGTGTTTTTGAGATACCTCGTGTTCAAAACAACTCCCACTCTAAAGTGGTTTCGATATGCTCACTATCGTTCTAGATGAAAATCCCGAACTCGAAGCACATTTGTTCAACAAGTTGTGAGCCAAGAAAGAAACTTCTTTAGCTCTGAACATTCTCAGGAACACTAGATCACGATTGACCCAGAATATCCTGAATGTTAACGTGGCAAGACAGCTTGTATTAGAACTATCATAGGACGATGTAATAACTGAACTGCCAGAGATGATGTTGTGGTTTTATCAATCAAAACTCCTCCTAAGTTGGTTTAACAACTGTCATACAATCATGATTAAGGATCCCTGAGCTACGAAAACTCATTTTCCTTATCAGATTGCTCTCATCAATCTTAGAAGTTCGCATTTCCAAGATGATTTAAGAATGTGATCCTGTACCTAGCATCATGCCTAGTACACATTCTTCATGATACCTTTTATCCAAATGGATTTGATGCAACTAAACAGATAAGGCTAAAATATATAAGAACTAACTTCTTAAGCTTATTACATATCATAAGGTTCACCAAGTGACCCTCAATCATAAGTACATCTTCTAGAGATCCTCTTATGCCTTTAGCCTTTAACATGACACCTCGTGTGCCATTTCCGGAAGTAACTGACTAAGGATAGTTCAACAAACGAACTACTCCACAAACCAGCATAATACACACTCAGCAGAAACCAATGCTCGGTTCTCGGATTTGATGATTTTGTGTAACTTCAGTCAACAGAAGAATTTAAGACAGAAACCTTTTTTAATTTCATCTAATTTCTCCATTACCCAATGTGAGAGAAAGCATAGATATATGTTAACCAACAAGCTCACCTTGTATATCAACATCCATTTATACACCCTTAGATCCATATTGATCTTAGGAGATAATGAAATTCAAACAGCACAATAGAATTTGTGCTTTAAGCTTCTCAATTTTTGTAGAACGCAATCTACAAAAAATGTAGTGATATGTTACAAGTAACAGATTACCCTCGAAGCCTCAAGAGAAGTGCTTAACGCAATAAGCATCTATTCTCTTTGGACAATCCCAACATGATCATCCAGGACATACCCCAAGGTGTGTCACGTCATTTTCAGATAAGAAAACATCCTCTTCTGACAACTATGTCCTTTCTCAGGTTCTATTAAACCTATTCTCCCACTGGCTAGTAGAATACCTTTTTGGAGTATGCATTTCATTGACCCTTTATCACTTTGCAAAGTCGTTAAACTATGCTTCCATAGTGATACTTCTCATGAATTACAACAATTCAGTGAAGATTAGAAATGTCAAGATCTGAACTTGACATCATCTTATACGATTGGCTTCAGCTAAACTTCGAAGTTCAGCACCAATCCTTGGGTATATCATCTGATCTAGTTGCTTAGTGATCAACTTGAACCAAGTAGATCGCAACTTCATCATTCGGACCTAGCAAAGACTTGCTTACTCCCAATGATCAGATTATGCATAAGCTACAAATCTTATTTGCAACCATTATGACAAAAGTGACAAATTAACCTCTTGTTACTGAACCAAAAATCAGTAAACTTCTGATCTTAACATTGGAACCAAAATCCAATAAGATCTCAAGGTATGTTCCATTACTAGCATCATGACATCACATGGTCTTTATAAGGAAACTTCCGAAGCCCCTGACATTTTCAGGAAAGCTAAACCTTTATTAATACAATATAAATCGATGTAATCTCAGTTCTGCTAACTTCTGATTCAGATTAGTGAAATGAGTATATTACCCGTCTATCACCATTGACCAGAAACATGTTACCGTTCATGCACGAAGCACAAACCAACACATATCATGATTTACCATGACCTTCGAAGCAAAAACATACTTATAGCATGCAATCAACTCCGTTAGAACACAAATTCATGACGACAAAATCGTTCGTTTGACGATTTCCAAACAACGTATGTTTAAGGTTATCTTTTGAACTATGCGGGTCAGTCTAAAGATTTGCTCCCACTAGGACCAATGTGCCAAAGTAAAACAGAATATACTGAATGACAATCTTCCTTAGCATGAAAATGCCTCAGAACCATGAAATTCAGTTTTACAACTCTTTTGATCTGAGAAAATTCAAAATGAGCTTTACAAATTAGAAAATAATTTTCAAAGCCTAGGACTCAAGAGTTGAACTCTCATCAAGTCCATCTGCTCATTTTCTAATTTTCAAGGGAACTGCTTTACTGTTGAGGTACCCAAAGTACTAACCCTCGGCTCACTTTATTTGTATGTCCAACGTATGGATATACACTAGAACAAATCCAGTATAATCGAGCAAAGTCTGATAACATGTCTTCATTAGGACTATCGACTTTTAGGATCCTAGACATATATGTCATTGCCCTTAAGGGTTTATTCAGAATTTTTTGGAACTACGTTTAAAAACGCTATTCAAAATTATTGAACATATTTCATCCATTTAACAAATGAATTACTTGCTCGATTACCTTGCAATCACACTGAAATAAATCAAGTGTCTTTTCATTATTTAAAGTACATCACCACGTTAGTAGTAAAAACAAGAAATTGTTCGCAAGGTTCAGAGATGCATTCCGAATGCCTATCTCTTACAATCTTTACATAAAAGATTTATTTCTCAGATTTTAATTAACTTACATAAAGTCAAATTTTCATTTTAAGTTAATAAGTTATACGCAATAACTATCCATTAACTCAAAATAATTTTAAATAATCCACGATTGAATTATTTAAATCCGCTCAATTTTCAAGTAAAACGATATTCAACCAAAGTTAAACATCCTTGAAAAACAAATTCTTAGAAAAAAAAATTTAGAGAGCTCAGTCCGTATGTGATTGTATCAACATAACCTAGGACTCATCATCGCTCGTTATTAGATAAATGGTCACGTAGGTCGATATATCATATAACTTTCAAGTTCGTTCGCTTCTATCAAAAATTCAATCAGACACATAGTCCGATCAAAATTTTTTGAGAGCAAACATAACCAAAAAGCTGTTTCAACGGACCTAGTTCACATAACTTAGTCATAGCTCAGTCATACAAAAGCGATGATTCGCGTTCGAACTGAATCGGGCTAAGCTCAATTCATCAAACGCAACCCACCATGTCTCAGTCTGGGTCCGAACCCGACCAAGACAACTCCAATACTCGATCAAACACGACAAGTCTCAGTCCAAAACGAATCTGGACAAACTAGACATGTTCAACACATATAACAACAAAGTCCAAATATATGCAATTCTATTTCTGAACAGGCCCAAATAAATTAGGCCCAAATAAAATTAGGCCCTGATCTCATCACAAAAGGAGCCAAGCCCAGGCGCGACCCGAAGCCCGCCCTAGCCCGTGACTCTAGGTCACTGCAGCCCGGCTCGGCCCGAAGCCAGACCTGATGAAGCCCGTTGAAGCTCCAGTCGCCATGGTGGCAAGCTCGGACCCCTTCTTCCTCAGCCTCTCACTTCACAGGAGAGTTCCCCGCCGACCATTGCACAGGCGGTAGCGCCGCCTCCTCCAGGTGCTCCAACTGAGGAGCACGGTGGCGTGTACGGCACCACCAAGCCTGATGTCTCTGGCGTAGGTTCCCTCTGCAGTCGAACTCGAAGGAGAAGAAGCACGGAGCACGGTGACGCGAACACCTCCGTCCCCATCACCTCGCTTCCGACAACCTAGGCGGCAACGCTAGCACCACCAGCCACTCCGACGAGGAGTATGGTGCCGAACCGAGGGCCGCCGAGCCCAGATCACCTTAGTTCTTCAAAGAACAAGAGCGAAAACCAACAGAAAAGCCCCAAATCTCAAACCATGTCTCAAAATTCAATCAAAACGACCAAATTCAGCGTGGGTTTTGTCGATTCTAGGCCATAGTTCTCAGATCTTCCATCATCCATGCCCAATTCGAACCACATAGGCTCCCATTTCTCAGATCTATGTAAGAACCCACAAAGAATTCGAACCCCAAATCTCAAAATTCGAATCACAGAGGATGAAGAGGTGTTTGCTCCCTTTCCCTGCTCCTTGCCGTCGACACCCTAGATGGTGGCGCCACTGCCTCCAGTTGCTCCGGTAAGGAGGACGGTGGCAAGTCCGATGTCGCCAAACCCTAAGTGTGGCTCGGAGACCTCGATCGAGAGCACAAAGCCCCAATTTCAAGAATAGCCAGATCTTGCAAACCCTTTGTTGCAAAATCAAAGTAAAAACCAAGATTTCCAAGCAATATATTCAATCTAGCAAGCACTCACACAAGAATATCGAAGCGAAATCGAATCCTTCAAAAAGGCATGCAATCTAAGAAAATCACCAAGGGAGCATGGAGAAGAGAAGAGGGAAAGAGATGAACTTCTGCAACACTGGGCAAATAGAGGTTGAAGAAGACAGCCTCGGTCTTTCATGAAAAGAACTGGGCATATGGGTTACGGCTTCAACTAAAAAAAACGAAGCACATAATTTCCACAGGAAAAAAAATTGCAGTAGCCTAGTTCATCATGAACACGAACACAGCAAAACAAAAATATGGACTTTCAAATTGAATCTAGTTCTAGGAACCTAGATCATGCTGTTATTCAATCTGATTGAACAAATTCAAAGGCAATTTGAGCCTAAAGCTCTGATACCAATGTTAGAATTTGAGGGATAAACGGATTACCTCGAATAGCGGAAGCGGAATCTAGATCGTCTTGCCTTCGAATTTGATCACCGGGTAGATCTCTATAGCCCCAAATCTCGTTAGAGATTCAGGAGCAGTGGAGAACCTATGATTCACAGCCTACACACCATGGGAGAGCATTGGAGAGGAAGGAGACTCTCTCCACGAAGGAGAGTTCTCTATGGGTTTTCTTTTCCTGAGAGAACGTCTGACGGACTCCTTAGGGTTAAAGATTAGAGTAGAGGAGTCTCTCCTATTTATCTCTTTTATTTATTAGATAAATTAATATATAACGAATATATATTATTTATCGTAATATTAGGTAATTCTTAAACAATAAGAATTACTTACCTAATTACGTAAATTAGGCTATTTAATTATCTTTAGGGCGTATATAAAATAATTCTAACAAGAATGATATGTTGTTTTTGTTATTCAATATACAAGATCGAGTAACGAGAAAACCATCAACATATGACAACACCACACAAATGGTTTCAGGATCTTCATTTTTGTTATTCAATATACAAGAGTAACGAAACTCAAAGAACTTCATATCATAAGAATCATATGCTGTTTATGAGGTTCAATTGTTACAGACCTCACCATTGATTTCATTTTATGGTACAAAATGCTAAATGTTGAATGTTTCTAATGCATGCTTCTCCAAACAAAGCATCAAGAACTTTTATGGATTATCAGTCAGTAAACCAAGCTGTCGAAGGTAAGCACTATTTTGTTGGTTATTCTACTGTCTCTATCATGCGTTTATCATCCCACTTATTGATTCTTCACCCATTTACCAATCCTATTAGTTTCCCCTACTTCCTCAAATCGAAGTCAACCCAGATTTTCCTATACCTAGCCATTCAATCGTTTCCCTTATCCACAAGAACGACTCCGCTCGCCATTGACAAGTTATAACATTCCCAATTTCATTCTTTCATGGGGGTTGTCTAACCGTTTCTACCCAATTTGGACCTTCAATTTCATCCTCAAATTATCATCAATGGCAAATTTCCACCCCTATCCCCAAACCGCCCAGCACACATACAGTTAGGGTTTCCCCTTCCCAAGTTTCCAACCCCATTCACCCAATTCTTCCAACCGGCACGAAATCAAATTTACATGCATTGAAATCCCCTAACTTCCATTAAAGGAGAAAGCTTTGAGATAGAGAATGGGGGATTACCTCTCTTCAATGGCGGACTAGGCACCAGGGGTGTTGTCTCTCTCCAATGTCGAGTCCTCCCTCACTTCAATGGTGGTTCCCCCCCCCCTCCCTCTCTCTCTCTCTCTCTCTCTCGGTGTCGGCGTCGCAGCAACTCTCTCTCTCTCTCTCTCTCTCTCTCTCTCTCTCTCTCTCTCTCCCTCTCTCTCTCTCTCTCTCGGTTTCGACGTCGCACAAGGTGCTCCCTCCAAGCTTTGTCAATGGTGGTTTTCCCCTCTAATCTTTTGAATTTCTACAGGTTTGAGAAATAGTGAGTATGACATCAAACGTATGTGATGTGATGTCTTCTTTTTACCATTTTCTCTTTCCAAATTCCAACTGAAATTTCACCCACTGTAACGGGTTTTTACCATTTTCTCTTTCCAAATTCCAACTGAAAAAGTGAGTAGGACTCGTAGGACTAAACTGGTGTGTAGACAATCAATTATATGTTAAATACTGACTCATAGCTTGGTGTTGCATGTATCCTGGTTAATCCTTAATCTTAATGTTATTGTTAGGTTAAATCTTGACAATGTTAGGTTTATCTAATCAGTAAGGGTTCCTAGGACTCGTAGGACTAATAATTTACACAAGACCGGGACAGGTTAATAGTTTATTTTATTTTCTTTCTATTCTCATCACACCAAAACCCCCTTTTCTATTAATTGGTAAATAAACTTAACTTAGGAATAAGTTGATTCTTTGTGGGATCGACTCGTGCTTACCACACTACATTAGTTAGGTATGTTCGGATGTATTTTGATACGGTTTAGATGACTAAAAACAATCCATCACATACAAACCAATCGTCGTGGTCTAAGACCAAATACATTAAGTGTGTTGCGGCAGAGCCGGGTCAAAATATAAATCCGAAATCCCAAAATATCAAGATTGAGATGATGAAGTCAGAGTCTCGAAGCACTCTCTCACACGCCATACAAAAAGTCTCGCGCCAACATAGAGTCATATCAGCACCATACACACATATCACATACCTAAAAACATTAGACGGACATAGGATGAAATTGAGGCCCCCGCTTGACTGGTCCCCACATATAAGCACACATATACTCTATTCCTAATATCATTCTTCTAATGTAGGACATGATTTAACATACAAGCATGGCATACATACATACATACATATACACACACACACGAAAAACAGTAAATTGGGAACACACATAAAATGCCAAGTGGCATGTCCCTCTCCTACCACCACCTCTCTTTCCGATAGGGTGGAGTTTGCCCAGCTCATGAATGCATTCCAATTATTTAAGCCCATTATGCGTTCATCATGTTAATAATCATCATCATAGTCATAATCATCATCATGCTCATATAAATGAATCAAGCCCGCTAGCTCAACTCGTATCCCTGTTCATATTGGTGTTACTCATGACTCGACTTGACTCAGGATGAGACCCGATGGGGTTGGACCGCCCTATAACCCTAGCAAAGACTCTTGTGACTTCACAGATAACGGTCGTGCGGTTTACAAATGCATATAGAATAGGGATGCTCATTCCTTGGTGCAAGTCCTAGCCTGATACTACATGACATGCTCTAATGCTTATGCAACACCTTGTATATCATGCACATATAAGCAGGGAAGTAGTTCTATTGAATATGCTCAACCTCCAAGAGGAAACTTACCTGGCTACGCGGAGCAACAAAATAGTGTACCCGGCACACAGCAAATCACAATCACAAGGTATCACCTAAATACATATCGAGGACATAATGAGTCTACTTATATGGCTACTCCAACACATATATCACAAACACATCCAACTAGGTAGATAAACAAGCTCGCATCATCCATACTTTCCATTCTATAATGATCATCCATCATCACAACATCATTTGCCAACTCGTCATATTACAACAACTTCCATAACATACTTAGCCAAATCCGCATGCTTATCAGATCACACTCATATATAACATCTCATCATCATGTATAACATTTCGCAAGATACTACCCATGCTATCACACATCATTACGATATCATGGTATTAGTCACACATACATGCTATTAGTCAAACATTCATAACATCATGACGGTCGGTCACCGAACAAGTCAAATCCCCAAGTTAGTTCAAAACCGTTTCAAATCTCGAGTCAAATAGTTAGGATTTTTGACCTTTGAAAACGCTCGTTAAGTTCATTTTCCAAAACCCGAGTTTAAGTCATCAAGTCATTCATTTCAAATCCTCAAAACATTAAATCTGGTTTTCGAAATTGTTAGCCAAAATCCCCAAAACATCAATCAATACCTCATCTAAGGGGTATTTTGCTGGGACAAAACCTAGGTTCGTTGTGGCTAAACACACCCAACGAGCACGCCGCGAGCTAGAGGTGTATTAGCCGCGAAATGGAGCTCGCGCCCGTGAAAAAGAAACTCGCCAACGTGAAAAGGGCTCTCTGTGTGGTGAAGCAAGGGAGCCCCAATGTCCACGTACCCTAAGCGCACACTCACCACGGAGACGAGGCTCACTCGGCGGGAAGAGTGGGAACTCCCCACGGCTAGTTAACACTCGCGGCGGCGAGTTCTTACTCGCTGCGATGAGCAACGTTCTAGGCTCTGGTTTTTGAGCTCGTTAGGGTCGAGTTTGTTATTGTTAGCCTTCCTAACTGTTGTTGCAGGAGGATGGTCAAGTATGAAATAAATATAAAATATAGATCAGACTGACTTCCCTGTCTCAGCAAATAAATACAAGACTTCCTCCCGTTGTAGTAGAACGTTGTCAGGATCGAATCCACGAGGAAGCACGTCAGCAGTTCTCAGGTAGCAACAGATCTCACAGACAAGCAACAAAAAAGACAGAAACAAAGGAACAAAGGAAGCAAAGTAGAAAATAAAAGCAAAGACAGAAAATAACGAACGAAAGTAAAGAACAAAGCAAGACAGAAGCTTACTCGATCTCGACTAAGCCTACTCGAGATCGACAAAGGACAGCAGAAACAGAAACTCAAAAATCGACAACTGAAGCGCAACAGTAACTCGACCTAGACTAGACCCTACTCGATCTCGACAAGAATCCTACTCTGTATCGACTAGAATGCAGAAAGTGTAAATTGCAAATTTCGAACACAAACTCTGAATTTCGACGAAATAAATTCAATATAATAAAAGACTTCCAAAGCCAGGGTATCAACACCACAACGATAACCTTGCAAAGTAACACATAAAGGCATAAAAGATCATGCTTTCCATCAAAATAACTTTCGTTATTAACAAATAGGCATATAGAGGCTTTCGCATAAACCCTAATTGTTACTAACCCTTTTCACATAATTAATCCAAGTTGTATTAAGATCACTTTCGCGTCAATAACACAAACAAGGATCACCTTCAACTCTCGCAAAAGAATCATGCTCATAGGGATAGAAGACGAATTGCATAACAAGATCTGACCTTTACTGCACCATCTGACATGGCCACCGTCGGGCTCACCCCAGCCCCAGAAGAGGGTGGACTACTCATGCCTCATCGCCAAGAAAGATATTGATGTATAAAAAGAAACTTGCATTAACTAAATTCAAAGCCTTTACAATCCCGACAATCAACTTTCGCTGAACGCCAAAACCTTAAAACCTTTAGAATTCCTAAAACTTCTCTGTGGAACTACTTGTCTCTGAAATTGAATTGGAATAAGATGCCTAATGCTCAGACCCTAGGGCTTTATTTATAGCCTTCTAATCCTTGCTAATCAAGGATAGAATCTCCTATCTATATCTAAAATTATATCTAATATGCTTCATGATAAAAAGAAGCAATAAAGGGAAATAAATCTAAAAGGAAAAGATAAATCTAAACTAGGTAATATGTCTTCATGTTGATAGATCTCCCTTCCATAGATAGACTTGCTCAAAGTTGGATAGAATCTCGGCCAACTCAACTTCCTTAGGCTCCAAGGAATCCCAGCTCTACTCGGACTGCTCACGTCGACGCGTTTCCCGAAACTGGTCTACTCGACATCGACAAGGGCTCATCGATCTCGACTAGGGTTCATCGTCGACTGGACTTCTCGGGTGACTCTACTCGACAGGCTCGGATCTGGGCTCCTGGGTGTCGTCGATCTCGACTAGCTGGTCCTCGAGATCGACTAAGGTGGTGGTCGAGGATGGCTTGCTGGTGATGTCGAGGACTCCTCCTCGGCATGGACTCTGACAGGCGCTCTGGGCTACTCGACCTCGACAAGATCTCCTCTAGATCGAGTAGAGTTGCTCAGCGTCTTCGTCCTCGGCTTGGCACAGCTTCGTCGACTCCGGGTGTGGTGCTGAGGTGTAGTCGATCTCGACTAGTGGTACTCGAGATCGAGTAGGCTCCCGGAGTCGGGTTGATCTGGCTCTCGGCTTGCTCTTAGTCGACGAGGCCTGTGCTCCGAAATGTTCGTCGAGATCGAGTAAGGTCCACTCGAGATCGAGTAACCTTGGCTCTCAGCTTGATTCGACCGGATCCGCAGCTTCTTTGACCTTGGACTTCTGTAGTGGTTTTTCGAGCTTTTCCGACCATCCTTAGAATTGCTGTAAAATGCCTCAAATTCTGCGAATTTAAACAGAAACTTGTGTAGATTCCATAATTTGGCAAATAAACACAAGCTACATAGATTATGTACTATCTTAGCCCAAATGAATGAAATGTATGCAGAAATCGATATAAAAGTAAGTGTAAAACATGGCAGATTCAGCTCACAACAAACACCCCATACTTAAGCTTGCTTGTCCTCAAGCAATACTTTTAATTGTCATCCAGGGGAAGAATTCAAACTCTCAACATCTTAGATTCATTCTCATATAACCCTGCAATCAATTACCATCCTCGAAAAGGTACTAGTGTCACAAATTCATGCATGTGCAATTTAAAGAGCAACATCTACTCACAAAAGGAGGGTTATGCAAAAACATTCATAAGTGACAAAGCATTAATAATCAAGAGGACTTTAATTTAACCTCAAATAAGGAGTAGATTGGTAAAAGGATAAAGGTGGGCAGTTTTTGCCAATGTGGTGCTTTTGATCCAGGGAAATGGAGTATTTCCAAATTGAATTTCTACATTCCTTCTTCATAAGATTCGTCACCTTTCGTATTACTTCTATTCATAATAATGCTTTTACCTCTCTAACCTCAGCAATGCCTTCTCGCGAGTCGCAAACATGGGTCTCATGAATGGCCCCGGATACTTAGTGCTTTGGACTCCTCACAATGTGTCCCATCTCTCCAAACTATTATCTCAGAGAGCAGAGCAGGGTCAATCTACCTTTATCTCCTGAGGTTATTGGATTTTCTTTCACTCATTAAATTTTCCATATATTTCAAACACTTTCCCGCCAAACTCCAATAATGATAATTAACAACACAAACACCATATGATAATCTCCATAATGTAACATCACTCTTAACATAATCCCCGGATAAGGTAAAGAATGGCAAATATTTAGATCATGTGGAGCAATATATGAAATAAGGCATATTATGGCTTTTGTGATGCATAAGCATAGGTATGGCTAGGATTATGAGTATTGTATGGAAATATAAAGTCCCCCATCATCTTATCATGCAACATGTCAAAAGCAACTTCAAATTTTACCTCCTTTCATGGTTTTCATCTAAAATATGTACTTCATTGTGACTTCCCTTTACTAGGCAATTTCATGCTATATCTCTAATGAATCCAATTTTGCATCGTCGAGTTCAATAAAGCTTCCATGACATTTATCAAAAATTTCAAATGGGGGTCATTTTTTCAAACTTTTGGAAATCATGCATATACGCACATAAATCAATAATGCATTCCAAAATAGCCATGTAGCATAAATAAATTCTAAATATGCACAAATAATGTCAAATATGGCAAATATGAATAAAGTAAGCCCTTTCCCCACCCCATACTTAAACATTACAGTGTCCTCACTGTATAAAAACAAGGGTAAAGAAAGAAACTGTTGACTTGCAGGAGGATGGTCAAGTATTGAAATAAATATGAAATATAGTTCAGACTGACTTCCCTGTCTCAGCAAATAAATACAAGACTTCCTCTCGTTGTAGTAAGAGAAAAGTCAGGATCGAATCCACGAGGAAGCACGTCAGCAGTTCTCAGGTAGCTGTAAATTCTCACAGAAGCAGCAGAAAGATAGAAACACAGAAAGGAAAGAAACAAATAAACCCGGCAAGGGCAACTAAAACAAAAGCAAAGAACAAAGCAAAACAAGAAAAGACAAAGCAAAAACGAAAAGCAAAGCAAAGCGTCTCGTCGATCTCGACAACAGCTCCTCGAGATCGACAAGACAGTGAACAAGAGAAAGTGAAAAATCGACGAAAACAGAAGAAAACTAACTCGACCTAGACCAAGTCCTACTCGATCTCGACCACAGCTTCCTCGAGATCAACAAAGCACTACTCTAGGTCGACTAAAAACAGAAAATATAAAATTGTAGATTTTCGACAGAACTCAGAAATTCGACAGAAATAAACTTCAATATATGAAAAGACTTCCAAAGCCAGGGTTTCAACACCACAACGATAACCATGCAAAGTAACACATAAAGGCATAAAAGATCATGCTTTCCATCAAATAACTTTCGTCATTAACAAATAGGCAAATAGAGGCTTTCGCATAAACCCTAATTGTTACTAACCCTTTTTCACATAATTAATCCAAGTTGCATTAAGATCACTTTCGCTTCAATAACACAAACAAGGATCACCTTCAACTCTCGCAAAGGAATCATGCTCATAGGGATAGAAGATGAATTGCACAAAAAGATCTGACCTTTATCGCATCGCCTCACATGGCCACCGTTGGGCTCACCCCAGCCCCAGAAGTGGGTGGACTACTGACGCCTCATCGCAATCGCAGACATTGATGTATAAAAAGAAATAACTTGCATTAACTAAATTCAAAGCCTTTTACAATCCTGGCAATCAACTTTCGCAGAAAGCCAAAACCCTAAAAACCTTAGAACTCCTAAACTTCTCTGTGGAACTGAATTATTTGTGAAATTGAATATGTAAAACTGAGCCCCTAGGGCCTTATTTATAGCCTTCATTCCCTACCTATTCTAGGAAAGAAGATATCTATCTCTATCTAAAATTATACCTAACATTTGAAAGGATAAATAAATTGTTTTATGGAAATAAATCTAAAAGGAAAAGATAAAACTAAATAGGGTAAGTCTTCATGATGTTGATAGATCTTGTCTCCTTGGATAGAACTGATCAACTTTGGATAGAATCGACTTCCTTCGCGCCCAAGGAATCCCAATTCTACTCGGACTGCTCAACTGGACTCTCGTCGACCTCGAGTAGCCCTTGTCTATGTCGAGTAGGACTGATCATCGACTAGGCTTCCTCGGGTGGCTCTACTCGACAAGGCTTGGACAAGGCTCCTCAGGCGCTCGTCGATCTCGACAAGCCCTAGTCGACCTCGATTAGACTAGCTTGCCGACTAGGTCTTCTCGAGTGACTCTGCTCGATGGACTCCGGATCTGGACTCAGGCGCTCGTCGACCTCGACAAAGGGTCCTCGAGATCGACTAGAGCGGTGTCCTTCCTTTCCGCTTCCGCGAGTTGCCTCTTCCGCTGGCAGCGAGTTTTTCCGCGGCAGCGAGCGGTCCGCTGCAGCGAGTCGAGTCGCTGGCAGCGAGTGCTGCCTGGTCGTCCTCGTCCTCGGCTTCTCTCCTTGTCGACTCCGGGTGTGGCGTCTGGGCTTCGTCGATCTCGACTAGGGCTTGTCGAGATCGAGTAGGGTCCGGAGCCGGGTTGGTCTGGCTTGCTCGATCAGGCTCTGCTCGACCAAGGTTGCTCGGACAGGCTCGTCTATGTCGAGTAAGGCCTACTCGAGATCGAGTAGCCTTGACTCTCAGACTGGTTCCGCTGCTTTGACCTTGGACTTCTGTAGTGGTTTTCCGAGCTTTTCCGACCTTCTGTAGAATTGCTGTAAAATGCCTCGATTTCTGAGAATTAAACAGAAACTGGTGTAGATTCCATAATTAGGCAAATAAACATAAACTACATAGATTCTGTACTATCTAAACCGAAATGAATGCAATGTATACAGAAATCGATATAAAAGTTACTGGAAAACATGGCAGATTCAGCTCACAACAAACACTCCATACTTAAGCTTGCTTGTCCTCAAGCAATACTTTTAATTGTCATTCAGAGGAAGAATTCAAACTCTCAACATCTTAGATTCATTCTTATATGTCCCTGCAATCAATTACCATCCTCGAAAAGGTACTAGTGTCACAGATTCATGCATGTGCAAATATGTAAAAGCAACATCTACTCACAAAAGGAGGGTTACGCATAAACAATTTACGTGACAAAGCATTGATAATCAAGAAGACTTTAATTTAAGCTCATGTAAGGAGTAGAATGGTAAAAGACTAAAGGTGGGCAATTTTTGGCAATGTGGTGCTTTTGATCCGGGGAAATGGAGTACTTTCCAAACTGAATTTCCACATTCCTTCTCCATCACCTTTCATAATACTTTTATTCATAATAATGCTTTTACCTCTCTAACCTCAGCACCGCCTTCTCGCGAGTCGCAAACATGGGTGTCATGAATGGCCCCGGATACTTAGTGCTTTGGACTCCTCACAATGTGTCCCATCTCTCCAAACTATTATCTTAGAGAGCAGGGTCAATCTACCTTTATCTCCTGAGGTGATTGGATTTTCTTTCACTCATTAAATTTTCCATATATTTCAAACAATTTCCAGCCAAACTCCAAATATGATACACAACAACCATATAACAATCTCCATAATGTAACATCATTCTCAACATAATCCCCGGATAAGGTAAAGAATGGACAATATTTAGAACATGTGGAGCAAATTTTGAAATAAGGCATATTTTGGCTTTTGTGATGCATAAGCATAGGTAAGGCTAGGATTTTAAATAATGAGCATTATATGGAAATATAAAGACCTCCATCATTTTATCATGCAACATGTCAAAAGCAACTTTAAATTTTACCTCCTTTCATGGTTTTCAAGAAAATATGCACTTCATTGTGACTTCCCTTTACTAGGCAATTTCATGCTATATCTCTAATGAATCCAATTTTGCATCGTCGAGTTCAATAAAGCTTCCATGACATTAATCAAAATTTTTCAATGGGGGTCATAATGGGGGTCATTTTTCTCAAATTTTGGAAAACTCAAATTTTGGAAAACATGCATATAAGCACATAAATCAACAATGCATTCCAAAATAGCCATGTAGCAATTCCAAGAATAATGCACAAGTCATGTCAAATAAATCAAATATGCATAAAGTAAGCTCTTCTCCCACCCCATACTTAAATATTACAGTGTCCTCACTGTATAAAAAACAAGGTAAGGGTAAAGAAAGAAACTCACAAGACAGGTGTGCATGGCCTCAAAATTTCGAATGGAGCACCTCCTGGCCGAGTAAGACTTGGTTCTATCCATTGCCCAGAAAAGTAGAAGACATATACCCATAATAGCAAAACTTAAAAGTGTTCAAAACCAAAAACAAAAAACAAAGTCTCAAATGTCCTAAAAAGTCTATGTACATGCTCTAGATTTTATAGTCGCTAGGCCTACTTTTCATTAATGCTCAAGGTGGCATTTGCAGGGCCCATGTAGCTTGGGCCTCAAATAAGACTCCATTCTTGTCCATCAGCTGTAATCCTCCAGAATGGATCTTGTTCACCACGAACGGTCTCATCCGCTTCTTGTTGAATTTATTGGGAAACCAATGATCCTTTGATTTAGAGACATAGAGCTTGTCTCCAACTTCATACTCCTTAGGCTCATCATTGGATATCCTGCACAATCGCACATACCAAGGCAGACCTCTCCCATGTATAGATAAATCTTTAATGGAAATAGGCGAAGAAAGATCCATACCTTGACTTACCTTCGCAGAGACGGAATCGGGAACCACTGTGTTTGGTCGATCTCGACTAGGGCTAGTCGATCTCGACAAGACTGTTGGTCCTGGTGGTGGTCTGGTCGAAGAGGCAGAAGTCGACGAAGACAGGGGCTTGTCGACCTCGACGAGGACTCCGCTCCTGGTGGTCGGCTCATCGAGGAAGGCGGGGCGGGGCTCTCCTCCTGGTTGCTGCAGCATCGATGAAGCAGGCTCTGGTGGCGCCGGGTGGTGGTCGATCTCGACAAGTCTACTCGAGGTCGACGAGGCTGGTTCATCAGGCGGCTTCTGTGTCGAGGAGGATGGAGTCGAGTTAGGGCACTGGTGGTCGACCTCGACAAGTCTACTTGAGGTCGAGTAGGGTGGCTCCTCTGGTTTGCCGCTCGATGACGCTGGTGCCGGTGGAGGCTCCTTGGTCTGGTCGAGATCGACTAGGGCTCTACTCGATGTCGAGAAGCCTTGGTCGATCTTGACCCCATACTTAGTCCCTGTCAAGGCATCCGAAAAATAATGAATCCACAACGACTTACCTTGGTCCGTGTTGATTGGATTCTCTGTGTTCTCCTTGAGGATTGCCATGATCTCCTCCACCTAGGCTTCCATGTCCCTCTTTTCCAGCTCCTCAAGGGTCATATTTCTGACCTTGGGTTCCCCGCAAGTGATGTAGCCAGCTGAGATAGATTTGACCTCTTCCATCGGACCTGTATGCCTTTCAGTTTTATTAAAGGAATACTCAATTACCTCATCGCTGATGTTGAAGGCGAGCACTCCTTTCCTTACGCTTATGTTGGCATCCACCGTCGCCAAGGATGGTCTGACTAAGATAATTGGACAAGCAGGATCTTCTTGCATATCAACTATTAAGAAATCAGCAGGGACGAAGAATTTACCTACTTGTACTGGGACATTTTCCACCATGCCTGTGGGGATGACCACCGTGTTGTTGGCCAGGTAAAGTCTAGCATCCACAGGTTCCAAGGCACCTATCTTAATCTTGGACCAAATTGTTAAAGGCATTATACTCACACTAGCTCCAAGATCACATAGGGCATTAATTTTGTGTGGACCAAATCCAATGGTTATAGCAAACTTACCTGGATCCGGCCTCTTCTCCAATATGTCCAGATGGCTGCACTCTTCTCTGATTTCAGCCATCGATCGCTTTTTACTCAGAATCTCCTTTAGGAACTTGACATAAGATGGCATTTCATTGAGAGCTTATGTGAAGGGGATGGTGACGTTGAGTTTCTGAAGCATCTTGATGAAGCGCTGAAACTTTTTCTCCGCCGGGTCCTTTAGAGATTTTGTGGGGAAAGGCCGCTTCTTTTTCTGCTTCGGAGCCAGAACAGACGTTGGAGGTGCTGCAGGCTGCTCTATGTCGACTAGAGGCTCCTCGACATCGACGACAGTCTTGTCGACATCGACCAGATCGGGCTCAGTCGAGTTGCGGTGTGGTGAAGACGAGGATTCTGGAAGTGTCTCCTCGAGGTCGACGAGGCCCTTGTCGAGGTCGACGAGGCCCTTATCGAGGCCGACCACTGCTTTGTCGAGATCGACTTGCTGGTCCTCGTCGTTCTGCTGCTTTCCAACCTCTGGCTCTTGTAGTTGATGGCCGCTTGTGAGTTTTATAGCAACGATGTGTCCAGTCTTTCCCTTAGGATTTGGTTCTGAAGATCCTGGAAGTGTCCCTGACTGTCTGGGGATTCCTGCTGCTAGCTGACCAATCTGTGTATCAACTAATTTCCGCCAGATATCAATTTCCCCAAGCCTAGAGTTAACACCTTGCATCTGAGTATAGACGGAGTTGAAAGATTGCCTAGTTTCTGAGTGGTTTTTCCGTATTTCCTCCAGGACTGTCTGTATATCATCCTTTTTCTGCTCCCTTTCCGGATTTCCTGGAGCTCTGTAGGGCGGGGGATTCCTAGGGACACCTTGGTTCCATTGTGGTTGCTGAAACCTTTGGTCCCCCATGTAGCGATTTGGACCCCCTGCGTAAGCTGCATCCTCAAGGTGCTCTGCCAGCCTGACTTGCTCTGTATGCGGGCACTCATGAGTGGTGTGCCTTTGCGATCCGCATTCTATGCAAGGCTGGTTGACAGAGAGATACTTTACTTGCTTGATGAGCTTCTTATTCTGGTCCCTGTAGTATTGCTCCCTAACATCTGGGTCAATCTCCTTTGCTGGCTCATAGAGAGACATAGATGGTGCTGGTCTGGCGTATGGGTTCTCTTCATAGGTTACAGTAGACCTATACTTATTGTCGTAGGTAGTGAGCTTCTCTAGCACACCCCATGCGTCACTTGGAGGCATCGTCAGATACTCGTAGCGAGTATAATTGTTGATTCTGTCCTTAATGACTTGATCAAGAGAGTTGAAGAAGATCTCCTGAATGATGTAGGGTGGCTGTCCATGAGTAGGGCAGGATCGTAGCAGTTCCTTGTAGCGTTCCCATGCCCTTGCCAGCGGTTCCCCTTTCTGCTGTTTAAAGGCGGTAATTTTCTGGCAGAAAAGTGCTGTCTTGGCAGGTGGGAAGAATTTGTTGAGAAACTCTTGCTCTACTTGGGCCCATGTGGTTGGTGATCTTGGTTTCAGCCCTTCTAGCCACTTCAGTGCAGGTCCAGCGAGCAACCAACGGAAAGCTTTCATCTTCACATATTCCAGAGTTGTACCTTCTGCTTGAGTACGACACATATCATGAAAATTAGTAATATGTTCAAGAGGACACTCATTAAATCTGCCGTAAAAGGCATTATTTTTAAGCTCTATAAGAAACTGAGTGCGAATTTCAAAAGAGTTTTCAGGGATTAGAATCGCCGATTCAGGCACGACGAGAGTTGGATGCATGTAGTCCTCTGCCGTGGTTGGATATTGGGCAAGCTCAGCCTGTGCTTGTTCCCAAGCTGCTCTCTCAGTGGTGATAGCAGCATCTTTAGCGGCGATAGCAGCATCCTTTGCGGCCATTCCCTGGTAAGCCTAGCGACCAGCTGTTCCTGTGTTTCAGCGGCGGCCATGATCCTTTTGAGTTTGGAGTGGATGTGTAGGTAGCGTTCCGGTTCGTCTAAGCTGTCAAACTCAGGTGTTTGACCAGAACGACGCATACACCTGCGAATTCACTCAAGAGAAAAGTGAGAACTGACTACCTAAGGCGCGAATGATTGCTTCCCCGGCAACGGCGCCAATTTGTTGACTTGCAGGAGTAAATCGAGTATTGAAATAAATATGAAATATAGTTCAGACTGACTTCCCTGTCTCAGCAAATAAATACAAGACTTCCTCCCGTTGTAGTAAGAGAAAAGTCAGGATCGAATCCACAAGGAAGCACGTCAGCAGTTCTCAGGTAGCTGTAAATTCTCACAGAATCAGCAGAAAGACAGAAACACAGAAAGGAAAGAAACAAATAAACCCGGCAAGGGAAACTAAAACAAAAGCAAAGAACAAAGCAAAATAAGAAAAGACAAAGCAAAAACGAAAAGCAAAGCAAAGCGTCTCGTCGATCTCGACAACAGCTCCTCGAGATCGACAAGACAGTGAACAACAGAAAGTGAAAATCGACGAAAACAGAAGAAAACCATCTCGACCTAGACCAAGTCCTACTCGATCTCGACCACAGCTTCCTCGAGATCGACAAAGCACTACTCTAGGTCGACTAAAATCAAAAAATATAAAATTGCAGATTTTCGACAGAACTCAGAAATTCGACAGAAATAAACTTCAATATATGAAAAGACTTCCAAAGCCAGGGTTTCAACACCACAACGATAACCATGCAAAGTAACACATAAAGGCATAAAAGATCATGCTTTCCATCAAATAACTTTCGTCATTAACAAATAGGCAAATAGAGGCTTTCGCATAAACCCTAATTGTTACTAACCCTTTTTCACATAATTAATCCAAGTTGCATTAAGATCACTTTCGCTTCAATAACACAAACAAGGATCACCTTCAACTCTCGCAAAAGAATCATGCTCATAGGGATAGAAGATGAATTGCACAAAAAGATCTGACCTTTATCGCATCGCCTCACATGGCCACCGTTCGGCTCACCCCAGCCCCAGAAGTGGGTGGACTACTCACGCCTCATCGCAATCGCAGACATTGATGTATAAAAAGAAATAACTTGCATTAACTAAATTCAAAGCCTTTTACAATCCTGGCAATCAACTTTCGCAGAAAGCCAAAACCCTAAAAACCTTAGAACTCCTAAACTTCTCTGTGGAACTGAATTGTTTGTGAAATTGAATATGTAAAACTGAGCCCCTAGGGCCTTATTTATAGCCTTCATTCCCTAGCTATTCTAGGAAAGAAGATATCTATCTCTATCTAAAATTATACCTAAAATTTGAAAGGATAAATAAATTGTTTTATGGAAATAAATCTAAAAGGAAAAGATAAAACTAAATAGGGTAAGTCTTCATGATGTTGATAGATCTTGTCTCCTTGGATAGAACTGATCAACTTTGGATAGAATCGACTTCCTTCGCTCAACTGGACTCTCGTCGACCTCGAGTAGCCCTTGTCTATGTCGAGTAGGACTGATCATCGACTAGGCTTCCTCGGGTGGCTCTACTCGACAAGGCTTGGACAAGGCTCCTCTGGCGCTCGTCGATCTCGACAAGCCCTAGTCGACCTCGATTAGACTAGCTTGCCGACTAGGTCTTCTCGAGTGACTCTGCTCGATGGACTCCAGATCTGGACTCAGGCGCTCGTCGACCCCGACAAAGGATCCTCGAGATCGACTAGAGCGATGTCCTTCCTTTCCGCTTCCGCGAGTTGCCTCTTCCGCTGGCAGCGAGTTTTTCCGCGGCAGCGAGCGGTCCGCTGCAGCGAGTCGAGTCGCTGGCAGCGAGTGCTGCCTGGTCGTCCTCGTCCTCGGCTTCTCTCCTTGTCGACTCCGGGTGTGGCGTCTGGGCTTCGTCGATCTCGACTAGGGCTTGTCGAGATCGAGTAGGGTCCGGAGCCGGGTTGGTCTGGCTTGCTCGATCAGGCTCTGCTCGACCAAGGTTGCTCGGACAGGCTCGTCTATGTCGAGTAAGGCCTACTCGAGATCGAGTAGCCTTGACTCTCAAAATGGTTCCGCTGCTTTGACCTTGGACTTCTGTAGTGGTTTTTCGAGCTTTTCCGACCTTCTGTAGAATTGCTGTAAAATGCCTCAATTTCTGCGAATTAAACAGAAACTGGTGTAGATTCCATAATTTGGCAAATAAACATAAACTACATAGATTATGTACTATCTAAACCCAAATGAATGCAATGTATATAGAAATCGATATAAAAGTTACTGTAAAACATGGAAGATTCAGCTCACAACAGAAACTCACTAGACTGGTGTGCAGGGCTTCTAAATTTCGAATGGAAGCACCTCTTGGGACCAGTATGAATATTGCTTGGTTCTATCCATGGACCTGAAAAGTATGGAAGACATATACCCACAAAAGAAAAAAACCAAAAATGTTCAAAACCAAAAACAAGCAAAAAACAATATTCCAAAAAAAGTCCTAAAAAAGTCTATGTACAAGCTCTAGATTTTATAGTCGCTAGGCCGACTTTCCATTTAGCTCAAGGTGACATTTGCAGGGCCCATGTAGCCTGGGCTTCAAATAGGAGTCCACTCTTGTCCATCAGCTGCAATCCTCCAGAATGGATCTTGTTCACCACGAAAGGCCCCATCCTCTTCTTGTTGAATTTGTTAGGGAACCAATGATCCTTTGATTTCGAGACATAGAGCTTGTCTCCAACTTCATATTCCTTGGGCTCATCATTGGATATCCTACATAAGCGGACATACCAAGGCAAACCTCTCTCATGTATAGATAGATCTTTAATGGAAATAGGAGAAGAAAGATACATACCTTGGCTTACCTCGACTAGGGCTAGTCGATCTCGACAAGGATGCTGGTTCTGGTGGTGGTCTGCTCGAGGATGCAGAAGTCGATGAAGGTGAGGTCTTGTCGACATCGAGTAGCCTACTCGATCTCGAGTAGGGTTCTGCTCCTGGTGGCTCCAATGTCGAGGAAGAAGGATCTGGTGGAGCCGGGTGGTGGTCGATCTCGACAAGCCTGGTCGAGATCGAGGAGCCTGGTTCTTATGGTGGAGTCAGCGTCGAATAAGGCGAAGCCGAGACAGCAGAGTGGTGGTCGATCTCGAGTAGCCTACTCGATCTCGACGAGCCTGGCTCTTCAGGGTTGCTGCTCGACGATGCTGGTGCTGGTGGAGGTTTCTGTTTTTGGTCGAGGTCGACTAGGGTCCTTGATGTCGATGAGCCTTGGTCGATCTTGACCCCATACTTGGTTCCTGTCAAGGCATCCGAAAAATAATTAATCCATAACGACGTACCTTGGTTTGTGTCGATTGGATTTTCTGTATCCTCCTTTAGGATTGCCATGATCTCCTTCACCTGGGCCTCCATGTCCCTCTTTTCCAGCTCCTCAGGGGTCATATTTCTGACCTTGGGTTCTCCGCAGGTGATGTAGCCAGCTGAGATAGATTTGACCTCTTCCATTGGACCTGTATGCCTTTCAGTTTTATTAAAAGAATACTCAATTACCTCATCGCTGATGTTGAAGGTGAGCACTCCTTTTCTTACGCTTATGTTGGCATCCACCGTCGCCAAGAAGGGTCTCCCTAGAATAATTGGACAAGCAGGATCTTCTTGCATATCAACAACTAGGAAATCAGCAGGGACAAATAATTTACCTACTTGTACTAGCAGATTGTCCACCATGCCTGTTGGAATGACCACCGTGTTGTTGGCCATGTAAAGTCTAGCATCCACAGGCTCTAGGGCACCTATTTTAATCTTGGACCAAATTGTTAAAGGCATTATACTCATACTAGCTCCAAGATCACATAAAGCATTAATTTTGTATGGACCAAATTCAATAGTTATAGCAAACTTACCTGGATCCGACCTCTTCTCCAGTATGTCCAAATGGCTGCACTCTTCTGTAATTTCAGCCATCGATCGCTTTTTGCTCAGAATCTCCTTCAGGAACTTGACATAGGATGGCATTTCATTGAGAGCTTCTGTGAAGGGGATGGTGACGTTGAGTTTCTGAAGCATCTTGATGAAGCGCTGAAATTTCTTCTCTGCTGGGTCCTTTGGAGATTTTGTGGGAAAAGGCAGCTTCTTTTTCTGATTCGGAGCCAGAACAGATGTCGGAGGTGCTGCATGCTGCTCTATGTCGACTAGGGGCTCCTCGACATCGACTAGGTCCTTGTCGATCTCGACTAGATTGGGCGTTGTCGAGTTGTTGTTCAGGGCAGACGAAGGTTTCTGAAGTTTCTCCTCGAGATCGACGAGGCCCTCCTCGAGATCGACTACAGTGTTGTCGATGTCGACTTGCTGTTCTTTGTTGTTCTACTGCTTTCTGACCTCTGGCTCTTGCAGTTGATGGCCGCTTCTGAGTTTTATAGCAGCGATGTGTCCAGTCTTTCCCTTAGGATTTGGTTCTGAAGATCCAGGGAGGGCACCTGACTGTCTGGGGATTCCTGCTGCTAGCTGACCAATCTGTGTATCAACTGATTTCCGCCATATATCAATTTCCCCAAGCCTAGAGTTGACACCTTGCATCTGAGTATAGACGGAGTTGAAAGATTTCCTAGTTTCTAAGTGTTTCCTCCGTATTTCCTCCAGGATTGTCTGTATATCATCCTTTTTCTAGTCCCTTTCCGGATGTCCTGGAGCTTTGTAGGGCGGGGGGTTCCTAGGGACACCTTGGTTCCATTGTGGTTGCTGAAACCTTTGGTCCCCCATGTAGCGATTGGGACCCCCTGCGTAAGCTACCTCCTCATGATGCTCTGCCATCCTGACTTGCTCTGTGTGTGGGCACTCAGGAGTGGTGTGCCTTTGCAATCCGCATTCAATACAAGGCTGGTTGGCAGAGAGATACTTTACTTGTTTGAGGAGTTTCTTATTCTGATCTCTGTAGTATTGCTCCCTAACATCTGGATCGATCTCCTTAGGGGGCTCATAGAGGGGCATGGATGGTGCTGGCCTGGCGTAGGGGTTCTCTTCATAAGTTGCAGTAGACCCATACTTGTTGTCGTAGCTGGTGAGCTTCTCTAGCACACCCCATGCGTCACTTGGCGGCATTGTCAGATACTCATAGCGAGTATAATGGTTGATTATGTCCTTAGTGACTTGATCAAGAGAGTTGAAGAAGATCTCCTGAATGACGTAGGGTGGCTGTCCATGAGTAGGGCAAGATCGCAGAAGTTCCTTGTAGCGCTCCCATGCCTTTGCCAGCGGTTCCCCTTGCTTCTGTTTGAAGCCGGTAATTTTCTGGTGGAGATGTGCTGTTTTTGCGGGTGGGAAGAATTTGGTTAGAAACTCTTGCTCTACTTGGGCCCAGGTTGTGAGTGATCTTGCTTTCAGCCCTTCAAGCCATTTCAGCGCAGGCCCAGCGAGAGACCAGCGAAAAGATTTCATCTTGACATATTCCAAGGTTGTACCTTCAGCAAGAGTACGGCACATGTCAGAAAAGTTTGTAATATGTTCAAGAGGACACTCATTAAATCTACCATAAAAGGCATTATTTTTAAGCTCTATAAGATATTGAGTACGAATTTCAAAAGAATTATCAGGGATTCGAATCGCCGATTCAGGCACGACGAGAGTTGGATGCATATAATCCTCTGCCGTGGTTGGGTATCAGGCACGACGACAGTTGGATGCATATAATCCTCTGCCGTGGTTGGGTATTGGGCAAGCTCAGCCTGTGCTTATTCCCTTGCTGCTTTCTCAACGGTGATAGCAACATCTTTAGCGGCCAATTCCCTCGTAAGCCTTGCGATCAACTGTTCCTGTGTCTCCGCAGCTGCCATGGCTCTTTGCAGTTTAGCTCTGACGTGTAGAAGGCGCTCTGGTTCGTCCAAGCCGTCAAACTCAGGTGGTTGACCAGAACGGCGCATACACCTGAAAATTAACTTAAAGAAAAAGTGAGAACTGACTACCTAAGGCGCGATTGATAGCTTCCCCGGCAACGGCGCCAATTTGTTGTTGCAGGAGGATGGTCAAGTATGAAATAAATATAAAATATAGATCAGACTGACTTCCCTGTCTCAGCAAAAAAATACAAGACTTCCTCCCGTAGTAGTAAAAGGTTGTTAGGTTCGAATCGACGAGGAAGCACGTCAGCAGTTCTCAGGTAGCAACAGATCTCATAGACAAGCAACAGAAAAGACATAAACAAAGGAACAAAGGAAGCAAAGCAGAAAATAAAAGCAAAGACATAAAATAACGAATGAAAGTAAAGAACAAAGCAAGACAGAAGCTTACTCGAGATCGACAAAGGACAGCAGAAACAGAAACTCAAAAATCGACAACAGAAGCGCAACAGTAACTCGACCTAGACTAGACCCTACTCGATCTCGACAAGAATCCTACTCTGTATCGACTAGAATGCAGAAAGTGTAAATTGCAAATTTCGAACACAAACTCAGAATTTCAACGAAATAAATTCAATATAATAAAAGACTTCCAAAGCCAGGGTATCAACGCCACAACGATAACCATGCAAAGTAACACATAAAGGCATAAAAGACCATGCTTTCCATCAAAATAACTTTCGTTATTAACAAATAGGCATATAGAGGCTTTCGCATAAACCCTAATTGTTACTAACCCTTTTCACATAATTAATCCAAGTTGTATTAAGATCACTTTTGCTTCAATAACACAAACAAGGATCACCTTCAACTCTCGCAAAAGAATCATACTCATAGGGATAGAAGACGAATTGCATAACAAGATCTTACCTTTACGGCACCACCATACATGGCCACCGTCGGGCTCACCCCAGCCCCAGAAGTGGGTGGACTACTCACGCCTCATCGCCAAGAAAGATATTGATGTATAAAAAGAAACTTGCATTAACTAAATTCAAAGCCTTTACAATCTCGGCAATCAACTTTCGCTGAACGCCAAAACCTTAAAACCTTTAGAATTCCTAAAACTTCTCTGTGGAACTACTTGTCTCTGAAATTGAATTGGAATAAGATGTGTAATGCTCAGCCCCTAAGGCTTTATTTAGCCTTCTAATCCTTTCTAATCAATGATAGAATCTCCTATCTATATCTAAAATTATATCTAAAACGCTTCATGATAAATAAAAGCAATAAAGGGAAATAAATCTAAAAGGAAAAGATAAATCTAACCTAGGTAATATGTCTTCATGTTGATAGATCTCCCTTCCATAGATAGACTTGCTCAAAGTTGGATAGAATCTCGACCAACTCGACTTCCTTAGGCTCCAAGGAATCCCAACTCTACTCGGATTGCTCACGTCGACGCGTTTCCAGAAACTGGTCTACTCGACATCGACAAGGGCTCGTCGATCTCGACTAGGATTCATCGTCGACTGGACTTTTCGGGTGACTCTGCTCGACAGGCTCGGATCTGGGCTCTTGGGTGTCGTCGATCTCGACTAGCTGGTCCTCGAGATCGACTAAGGTGGTGGTCGAGGATGGCTTGCTGGTGATGTCGAGGACTCCTCCTCGGCATGGACTCCGATAGGCGCTCTGGGCTACTCGACCTCGACAAGATCTCCTCTAGATCGAGTAGAGTTGCTCAGCGTCTTCGTCCTCGGCTTGGCACAGCTTCGTCGACTCCAGGTGTGGTGCTGAGGTGTAGTCGATCTCGACTAGTGGTACTCGAGATCGAGTAGGCTCCCGGAGTCGGGTTGATCTGGCTCTCGGCTTGCTCTTAGTAGACAATGCCTGTGCTCGGACATGTTCGTCGAGATCAAGTAAGGTCCACTCGAGATCGAGTAACCTTGGCTCTCAGCTTGATTCGACCGGTTCCGCTGCTTCTTTGACCTTGGACTTCTGTAGTGGTTTTTCGAGCTTTTCCGACCTTCCTTAGAATTGCTGTAAAATGCCTCGAATTCTGCGAATTTAAACAAAAACTGGTGTAGATTCCATAATTTGGAAAATAAATATAAGCTACATAGATTATGTACTATCTTAGCCCAAATGAATGAAATGTATGCAGAAATCGATATAAAAGTAAGTGTAAAACATGGCAGATTCAGCTCACAACACTAACTCTCACTAAACCTTACCCTAACTACAACCCACATGTTAGCACACACTTAACACAAAGAAATTGAGAGAAATGAGGATTTTCACCCAAGCTTCTTCTTCTTCTTCGGTTTGCTCATGGAGCTTCGTCCGGGCTCCTATGTGGCTAGTTCTTAAACGAGGGTGCCTAAGATGAATGTGAGGATGTTAAAGTCTGACCTTCATATCAGTAGGAGGTGAAAGGAAGGGACCACGAGCTCTTACTACACCTAAAACCCGAAATAGTGAGATGTGGTATTCAAGGGCTTGTCGGGGCTTTTATGGGTCTTCTGGGCTACTACTACTAGTTCAAGGATGTCGAGGAGGTGGTGATGCTACTAATGGACTCCGAGGAGGGAGGAGAAAGGGCTGACTTGGCTTTTCTTGAGCACAAGAAGTGGAAATGGAGCTCGGAGCTCCTTTGTCTTGAAATGGAGGAGGGAGATGAATGAGATGATGTTATAGGGTTGTTGTGGTGGTGTTTATATGCTGGAGCGAGGAGTTTTGACAACTAGAATCTCACAATGATGAAGGAGGAAAGGTGGAGGAAGAAGGAAGATGAAAGAGGGTTAGCTTGAAGATAAGGTTTTTTTGGGACTTTTGGATAAGGTTTTGTGAAGAATGTTCAAGGGTTGTGTTCTATCTTTGAGGTGAGTTGTTTGGAGACAAGATCTTATTTTTAAAGAGCAAAATGAGAGTGTGGGAAGGGCTGAAATTGGATGTCACAAGGGAGATGGCATGGAGCTTGTCTCTCTTGGCCATTTTGGGTGTGATCAAAGATGGAAGAGGGAAAAACAAAGTGTGGGTGTCTCATTATTTGTGGCAATGAGTTTGTGGTTCCATTTGAATTCAAACACTAGGCTCCAAGTGTGGGGCTGCAATTTCGGTTGGATGGGTGATAAAGTAAGACAAGGATTGTGGTCTCGAAAGTGTTAGTTTGAAATCCCGACGTTAGTTCCCGATAGTTAGCTCTCTCCTCAAGGTTAGTTTTCCCAAATTCCGATCTCGATCGATCATATTAGTGTTTCAAATCTATGGGAATGTCATCGTCCAAGAATTATTTTAAAATCTCGGGGTGAAAAGACGGATTTGTCTTTTAAGAGTTCGATATTTGACCGGAATCAGTTTTATGAGTTTCGAAGTCGATTTGTTAAGTTGAGGACGAGGTTTCTCGAAATTCCTGAATTATATCCATTTTTATTCCTTTATTCGGAAATTATGATTTAAAAAGCTGAGACCTTTACAATTGAAGTCTGAGTAATTGATAGCGTTGCAACATCTCTTAAGTGTTCTAAGAAGGGGTGTTACACAATTGGGGCATGGAAATGTGTTCTCTTTTTTAAGTTTAGGACATACGTTTTCGTTTGTGATATGGGTTATTCAAGACATATTTTTATATTAAAGATATGGATATGTGTTTTCTTCTTCCAATCCCAAAAAAAATGCATGATTGTTTGTATCCCAAGAAGAAATACATGATTGTTCCTATCCCAAAGGGAAAACATGCTTGTCATAAATGAATTTGTAAGATTATCCTAACAAGCCAAGAAGTGAAATTTATGATTATTGAGAGTCTAAAAAGAAATATAACTTCGATTCTTGAACAAATCATATGTTCGAGTCTTAAACGGAGAAGCATGAATATCCGAATTCCAAATATAATGCATGATTGTTCCAAACATGAATGAAAATGCATGACTATTCCACTCTCGAGCATAAACATATATCCATGTTGTGACCAGGAAATGTTTATTCATATCCTGAATGGAAACGTATGAATCCACATACAAATGTCATAGTCTTGACGAAAGCATGTAAAATCTCCATGTCCTTAAGGGAAACGAATGCATAGCTTAGTAGTTCCGAATGAAATTAAAAAACGTCATAGTCTCATATATAGACACAAGTCCAAAACGTATGCCCTGGTCTTTATTTCTTAGTCCATAATGGTAAACATTTGTCTTGGCTCCGAACTAAATGTACGAATGTGCTCGAAAGAAAACTTATGAATGTCTTGACATGAACAAAAACGTATATAATGTGTAGAGAATAAACATATGTTCTTATTTTGAATGAAAGCATACGAATATCTTTGTCCCAGAAAAAAAATGTGTGAATGTCTTGGTTCAGAACAAATGCATGATTGTTCAAGCTATGAACTAAAGCATATGTTCGAGTGTTGAATGATTGCGTATGTCCGAGTTTCAAATGAAAACATATTTTTCCTCTCTTTATCCGTCTATCGATTCCTCGTTGATAGATTACATAGGTCTCATATTGTATAGTGGGCTAAAAGCCCGTTAAGGCCCAATACCTGTGTAACCTATATATATGTTATATCAATGAATGGAAACCCTCGAGGAGGACTTTACATCAATTCTATATTCCTACATGGTATCACAGCCTTTTTTCTTCCTAACGGAACCCTAAATTGATCCTCAGCCTTTTTCTTCCTAACGGAACCCTAAATTGATCCTCCCGTCTCACCAGTCCTCGATCTCCCCTCTCTCTCGCAGAACCCAACAACAGCACCACCGCCGCTGCACACATCTCCCCTCGCCGGCCACCAGACCACCAGATCCGGCCATCTTGCCCTCGCCACCGCCGGATCCGCTGCACACTCTCGCTCTCGCTGCCCTCCTCCCTTGCTTCCTTCTCTCTCCCGCTCCAATCCGCGCCGCTGCTGTGCAGATTCGGACTCGCTGATCTCCGTTCTCGCCTCGCCGACCACCACAGCCCAGGTCCCGAGCGTCTCCGGTCACCTGCAGTCGCCATCTTTCCAACGAAGAAGAAACCTTCGTGCTTTGTTTACTGTCTTTTTAATCCCTTTTCCATTAATTACAAAAACATCCTTGTCTTTTACCATTTTCGTTTCTGGCCCTGAGTTACTTGGTTATTAACTCGGGTGGACATAAAAATAAAATAAAAAATAAAAAAAAACATGCACCGATACTCTGGATATCCCACCCCTCGACATGCCGGTCCTCATGCCTCTCTGACATCGCCTGACCCAGGCTATGTTCCGCCAGCTCTGCATCACGCCTTCTCCTCTACGCAACAGACATCTTCAGACTCTTCTTGGTACATGGACACTGGTGCCACCTCCCACATGACGAACTCCTCAGGTACCCTCTCATCTATTTCTTTTAAGGGCCCTGCCCACTCTATTATCGTCGGAAATGGTGGTCGTCTTGCTACTTCGGGAATTGGCCACACCACATTACACACCCCAACCCACCCACTACACCTGAACAATGTCCTTATTGCCCCAAAGATTGTCAAAAACCTTATCTCTGTCCGTCGGTTCACTACTGACAACAATGTTTCCCTTACGTTTGATCCCTATGGTTTCTCTGTGAACGATCTTACTACGGGGGTTACTCGCATGAGATGTAACAGCATCGGGGAGCTCTACCCTGTCACACCACCTCCTGCGTCCAGTCAGTCGTGTCTGGTCGCCCTCTCGGCATCATCGTCCAGCCTGTGGCATGCACGCCTGGGCCATCCCAGCGCTGCCGTTCTAGATGTCCTCCGTTCCCAGAACCTTGTCACCTGTACTAAAGATCCACGCTCTGGTTTATGCTCTTCCTGCCAACTAGGCAAACATGCCAGACTACCATTCCAATGATCTTTGACCTCTACCCTTGCTCCCTTTGATATCATTCACAGCGACATTTGGACCTCTCCCGTGCCTAGTAAGGAGGGGCACAAATACTACCTCTTGTTTCTGGATGATTACACTCATTACTTATGGGTCTTCCCGTTGCATTTCAAGTCCCAAGTGTTTCCTATTTTTGCCAGATTCCATACCTACATCAAAACACAATTTCACATGTCCATCAAATGTTTCCAATGTGACGATGGTCGTGAATTTGACAACAAAGACTTTCACTCCTTCTTTGCCGCAAATGGGATCTCATATCGCTTGTCTTGCCCCTATACTTCTCAGCAAAATGGAAAGGCAGAAAGAATCATCAGAACCATTACCAACATGATGCGCTCTCTCCTCTTCCACGCATCTATTCCCCTTCCCTATTGGCCTCACGCCTTATCCACCACATGTTATCTCCTAAACATTCTCCCTTCCACTACCCTACACTATCGCTCGCCAGCTCAGACACTTTATTACGCCGAGCCTAGGTATGATCACCTTCGCACCTTCGGGTGCTTGTGTTTCCCAAACCAGTCATCCACAGCCCCGCACAAGCTTCACCCGCGCTCAACTCTATGTGTCTTTCTTGGCTACCCGTCTGATCATCGCGGTTACATTTGCCTCGATATCAAGACCCACAAGATCAATCTCTCTCGTCATGTCACATTTGATGAGTCGCGATTTCCCTTCGCTTCTCCCACACCCCCTGTGTCGTCCATAGAGTCTGAGTCACCATTCCCTCACTTCATTCTTCCCCAGAGCTCTCCCGGTGCTCCTGCTTCTCCCCCTCCCCCACCTCCCCCGCCACTATCTATCACCAGACAACACACCCGCAGCGTCTCCGGTGTCTTCAGACCCCGACAGATCATCTCCATGACCACCGACCATCACCCCGCTATACACCTCCCATCCCCTCCACCAACATCAGCGTCTCCCCTACGCGCGGCGGCCGCAGCATGGCATGCTGCGCCCGCCGCAACCCACTTTGCAGCGCCCGCCGCAAGAAACCCGTCCCTGGCGGCAGCCGCCGCAGGAACTGCTGCGCCCGCCGCACCCCATGCGGCGCCCGCCGCATCTGCACCCGCCGCCCCCTCCTCCCCTTGCTTAGCCTCTCTTGCCCCCATCCTTCCTGACTCCCATTCACCCTCTGCCTCCACCCAGACCTCCCTCTCCCCCGTTCCCACCTCCCACAAAACAGCCCTCCTCGACCCGAATTGGCAGGCGGCTATGCTCGACGAATACAGGGCCCTTACGAAGAATGGTACTTGGGTTCTTGTTCCTCGCCCTCTTGAGGCGAACGTCATTCGCTGTATGTGGCTCTTCCGTCACAAGTTTCGCTCTGATGGGACATTGGAGCGCTACTAGGCCCGTCTGGTGGTGAACGGTAGATCTCAGCAGGCAGGTGTTGATTGTGATGAGACCTTCAGCCCTGTGGTCAAGCCTGCCACTATCCGAGTGGTCCTGAGTCTGGCTCTGTCG
Organism: Persicaria tinctoria; assembly: GCA_037127255.1. Lineage (NCBI taxonomy): Eukaryota > Viridiplantae > Streptophyta > Magnoliopsida > Caryophyllales > Polygonaceae > Persicaria > Persicaria tinctoria. The sequence continues at coordinate 39,194,088 of JBANSL010000001.1, read as the reverse complement.
CGCAACTGGGGCATCCATCAGCTGGATGTCAAGAATGCCTTTTTGCATGGTCATCTGAATGAGACGGTTTACATGTTTCAGCCTCCGGGGTTTGCTGATGCTGAGCGTCCAAAGCATGTCTGTCTCCTCAAGCGCTCTCTGTATGGTCTGAAACAGGCTCCACGGGCATGGTTCCAGCGGTTTGCCTCTCATCTGCTCCGCTTGGGTTTGACTGGCAGCCGATCGGATACGTCTCTGTTTATCTATCGCAGAGGCTCGGACTTGGCTTTCCTGCTGCTCTATGTCGACGACATCATTCTCACCGCCTCTTCTGATGCTCTTCGAACGTCCATCATCTCGAGGTTGAGTGCGGAATTCGCCATGTCTGATCTGGGTCCGCTGCCTTACTTCTTGGGAGTTGCTGTTCAGCGGCATGCGTCTGGTCTCTTTCTCTCACAGAGTAAGTATGCTGCTGAGATTGTTGCTCGGGCTAAGATGGTCAACTGTAATCCCGTTGCCACCCCAGTTGATACATCCAACAAGCTCAAGCTCATTCTGGTCCTTTGGTTGGCGATCTGACATTGTATAGGAGCCTCGCTGGTGCTCTTCAGTATCTCACTTTCACCAGGCCTGATATCAGTTACGCCGTTCAGCAGATCTGCTTGTTCATGCATGCCCCTCGGGAACCTCACTTCCAGGCTTTGAAGCGGATCATTCGGTACATCAGCGGCACGCTTGAGCTCGGCACCACCATCACTCCTTCCTCTAAGCTTGACCTTGTGGCTTACACTGATGCGGATTGGGGTGGTTCTTCAGACACACGTCGCTCCACGTCTGGTTACAGTGTCTTCCTCAATGACACTCTTGTGTCCTGGTCAGCTAAGCGTCAGTCCGTCGTGTCTCGCTCCAGCGCTGAAGCCGAGTACAGGGGTGTTGCCAACGTTGTCTCCGAGTGCTCTTGGCTCCGCAATCTCCTGCTTGAGCTACGATGCCCCTTGCAGAAGGCCACTCTGGTCTACACTGATAACGTCTCCGCCGTCTACCTGGCTAGCAACCCAGTCCAGCATCAACGCACGAAGCACATTGAGCTTGATCTCCACTTCGTCAGGGACAAGGTTGCCATTGGACATGTCTGCGTTCTACATGTCCCGTCCTCCTATCAGTACGTTGATATATTCACCAAGGGTTTACCTAGACAGTTGTTCATTGATTTTCGTTCCAGTCTCACTGTACGGACACCTCCCGTTTCGACTGCGGGGGTTTGATAGATTACATAGGTCTCATATTGTATAGTGGGCTAAAAGCCCGTTAAGGCCCAATACCTGTGTAACCTATATATATGTTATATCAATGAATGGAAACCCTCGAGAAGGACTTTACATCAATTCTATATTCCTACACTCGTGAAGTAAAGAAGGGCCTTATAGAGTCAAAGTGACTTGATCTAGGCAAATGAGGCAGGGCCGGCCCGTCCCACCCGTTCGCTATTGCGGAAGGGTATGAACATGAAATGAAGCCCAGATAGGCTACTAAGCATGGCCTACACCCATAGCGGGTTTGAGATTAGGAGCTCAGATGTACCCATTATGAGCTGCTAAACCCGTGACTTTTTTTTTAAAAAAAAAATTACCTCGATCTTTAATCTCTCCATAAACAATAATATGATGATATTCATCATTTGAGACCGTAGAGTCAAGATTGAACATTGACCATTTAATACTATTTCATTCCAAAGGTGTCGTCATTTACATCTTTCTCAGAAGGATAATCTTGTTTATGGAAAAACATTGACCATTTAATACTCATAAAGAAGCACGACATTAAACACATAGATTCCTAATTATAGGTTACTAGTGAGCATACCCGTGTATTAAATAACTGAAAATTAAATCTTAACATATTTAAATTCTATATGCTTGGTTCTTATTAACGAAAATAAAGATCAAATGTTTGTGTATTAAATAACTGAAAATAAAATAAAAACAATAAAATTAAATTACACTAAACATACATTTTATTTAATGTTATTGTTATGTGTCTCTTAGTTAGATTCTATAATATTTATCATATTCACATTGCTTACTCCAAATGGTATCAAAAGATAGCAAAAATAAAAATAAGTATCAATTAACACATAATTTTTTTTAATAGAAAATCAGCTTAATGAGCGGACTCCTGACTTATGTCTGGATGATTTCTCAAAATGCTATAACAAACCAAAAATCATTCAATCGATTCAAACCGATTCAATAATGAATGTGAGATATAGAGGTGGTAATGTGGAGTCCCTATGTGCCCCGGATGATAGTGGATTAATCATCAGGGTCTTTGATTAATGTTGCCTTGATTTCTCAAATAGAGAGCAAGGTCTCTCAAGATATCATATTGGGTCACAAAGATCTCATAGTAGCTGCTGTACATATCACCTCCCCTAGAAGAATAAACAAAGAGGGCGTTAATAAAGAAGACCACAGGCAAACAGGTTAGCATACCATGAATCTTTGACCAAAGTAAGAAGATTTTTCTCCGAAAGTTAAATAAGAATGGCAAATGCTTCTTCCTCATCAAGATAATGAACCTCAATCCAAACGTTAATTAAAACATCAAAGGGAATCCTCTTATCTTCGGGGAAGGCAACCATGTCCAAGAAACACTCTTTGACCTTTTTTTTTGCCAAGTAGCCAATGCTTGCTTTCATACGATCCATCAGATTGATCTCATGAGACTCACAAATTGGCTCATTGTGCGACAATCTGTTCTTAGCGCTCATCCAAAACATTGCAGGTTGGTCTAGCAGTGATTCTCCGACAACCTTAAGAGAGCCAAAGGAAGCCCCTTGCATTCACTAACAATCTAAAAACACAAAGTTGCAATTGTTAGTGACATATTAACTTCTATAAAATCAAGATCCAACACAAACTGCCCAAAGATGAAAAATAGCTTTACCTGCTTAACCAATTTCTCTTTAGCAGTAAAGGGAATCGTCTTCTGACCAAAGGCAGATAGGGAGAACAAACCCAAAGCTTCATCTTCTTTCAACAACTCAACCTCATAGGTCAGATTCAAGACAGTTGGGTACCTAAATTTGGAGACCACCAGAGTTTTACAACCAGGAACTCTTAAAAACAGTTGATCCAACACTGCGAAAGACCAATACATAAGTCAATATGTATGTGTGTGTGTATATATATTCAAGAAAATAATGGTTTTTGAACAGAGGAAAAATCAGGTGGATTGTCAAACATGCTTCCATGTTCACTGTTGAGTATTGGAAATCAAACCCTCAAGGTATGCATTTCCAAAGAGGAGGAAGATATAAGTGCATTTGCATATGAAGCAATGCAATGAAAAAAGCTATATCTATTTCATTCACTTCTAATCATACACCAATTATGCTTCATATATAAAGAAAAAGCTAAAAACATGTTATACCTAAACTGAAGCCATGATTTGATCAATTAATATAACACCTCCACACAGCTCAATTGAAAATTATAAATCCAAAGCATAGATATTTACAACAATAGAAGGAAAATGAGACATTACCGCATAATCATCCTGAGTAAGATGACTCACCGTCCATGTATTTAAGATGAATGGAATCCCTCTTGACATGAACTGTGTAGCTGGGGATAACAGAGAAAGAAAGCATTGTATTATATTTAGTTTAAAGTAAACAACTTCTTTGTCAATAAGAATGAAACAAGTCCTAACCCATCAAATACTTGAAAGTCCGAGAGAGATTGGCAAGGCCACCATTATCACCCATTCTAAACACTTATTTGTTGTTCCCCTTTTGCTGCAACAACCCGAACAATTGCAATTCAAAAGACATCCATAATTTACAAATTTACCAGTCAATCAATAGCCATTAGCAACAACAGATCAAGAACAAACTGAATATGGAGATTAGGTCACAATTACAAACATAATCATTTAGGCAATTTTTTTGAAACAGAACAGAATTCTTTTCGAAAAAATAGAGCAACAGGAGGACAGCGACTGGAGTCAATTGGAAGCAAATAAAATTGAGACGAGAAAACCCTAAAATTGCAACTATTAGGTGTTCCCGATATAGAGGAATAGGAATCGGAATCCAAAATTGATACCACCGGTAGTCGATTCCATCTCTCTACAACTTCAAATGAGCCTAAAGACTCGATTATTGTATCAAACTTAGAGAAGAAGAATAAAATTTTACCAGACCTTCCATCTCAACAACACGAAGGGGATGGGCAACCTCCTTCATTTTCGTGACGTTGAGAAACGATGCAAGTTGTGCTGCAGCCTGCAATCGAATTCCAATTCAGACTCAAACTCCCAACTTTGAGCAAGAGGAAGAATATGAGGCCATGGAGGAGCGAAAGCAGGGTCTATCTACCATCACAGCTAACCCAAACGGCTGATTAATTATGATCAATTTTATCAGGAAGTTATTGTGTGGCCGCTTCAAATTTAACCCCTTTCGAAAGTTCAAATGCTTGAATTTCAAGGGCCTGTCTATAATCAAAGCTAACCCAAACGGTGATTAATTGGGCAAATGCAAATGCAAACGGCTAATTAATTGTAGGTTAGGAATCTAATCTCATTTCAATTTTTTTCTTCCAGCTAACTCAAACGGTTTTTTTTTGGTGAGCAGCTAAGTAGCTAACTCAAACGGTTGAACACAATTAAACCAATTAATTGGGTACATATTAGTGGAATCAATTTGTAAAAAATAAAATAAAAAATTTGAACACACGTTAATGAGTGTTTGGATAACCGCTAAAAGTGTGATTGGGTAACCATTTTATAATAATGAGGTCCGCATCAATGAGTCTTGCACACAACTTTTCTTGTTATATTATAGATATTATAATTTTGTTGCCGGATGTAAAATCAAATATGGGCATTGACCAGACCACAAAAAAAAATTGCTCACCTTTGGAATGAAATAATTTATGTCAAGCTTCCGGTGCTTTAATGGCTCATTCTGAAGAAGTGCCTTCATTGCGTTTCGTGCAGCTCTAATTTCATAATACGATATCATCATAAAGCCTCTATGTTTGCAGGTTGTATAGAGACCAAATATCTCCATATTGCTGCAAAGAAGCCTTAGACTTTTTCACTGCTGGTTTATTAGCGGCAATGAGTCCATCTTCCCTAACTGTCCGCGTCGCGGTGAGCCTATGCTCGCAATACCGGACGGGCTTGGACAACACATCCAATCCGTAAAGCGGCCTTAGTCCGACCCCCACCCACATGCGACTCCGAAATAATATCTTGAATCAATCCTGTCCCAAGCCTGACCCACGTCTACATGTCTAAGTCAAACCTCCAACTAAACCCATTCGTGATCCTGTTGAGATTTGCTCAAAATGATAGTGGATTCTCTCATCATTCTCAGAGCAACAATAGAAGGTTTATATATACAACGATTTCTTGAGGATGAGATAAGACTAGTGTCCTACAGATTGCTAAGGCAAATGCGCGGTATTCCGACTCTGTGGACAAACGAGCTATGGCATGTTGTTTCTTTAAAGCTCAAGATTTTAGATTTGATCCATGAAAGATGCAATAACCACTTGTGGAGCATCGGTCTTAAAGGTCGCTTGCCCAATCCGCATCAGAAAAGGAAGAAAGATCATGATAGGGTCGGGCTGAGATATGAAATTTGTAAAACCTGGTGTGATTAATGTAGCAAACAATGCACTTTACATCTTGCTAGTTTATCAACTTCGGATTATGCATGAATTGACTGACTCGGTTAACAGCAAACTCAATGTCCGGTCTGGTAAAGCCGAGGTATTGGAGACTTCCAACCGTGATCTGATATAAACTCGGATCATCCAACAAAGGTGAGGATTCAGTTGGATATAAACTACTCGTCATAGGCGTCGACACCGGTTTGGAATTCCTCATTCCTGTCTTTTGCACAATCTCAGAGATGTGCATAGATTGACACAGGTCAAAACCTTTTGAAGTTCTTGTGATTTCAATGCCCATGAAGAAGGATGTTGGACCAAGATCTTTCACCGGGAATTTCCTGGACAACATTGACACAAACTTGGTAGCAAGAGAGGGACTTGAAGCAATCACCAAAAGGTCATCAACATATACCAAAATGAATGATGATATGCGCTCAATTTGCCATGTTTTATTCTTACTTTTACTTCGATTTCTATCTATATTTTATGCTTCTGGGTTAGAAAAGTATGGGATTTGTGTAGTTTATAGTTATTTGCAATATATGGAGATCTACATAAGTTTCTATTTAATTTCGCAGAAATTGGAAGCATTTTGGATCAATTCGGAGAAAAAGGAATGAAGTTGGACTTTCACTCGATGTCTATTGATCCACTCGACATATACTGGAGTGAAGTCGGAATTTGGCTAAGTGTTGGAGCAAAGCATGTCTACTAAAGGTTCACTCAACGTCTACTGAAGTTACTCGATGTCTTGTAAAGTTATGCAACACTCAAAGCCAGAAGGAAGAAAGAGTCACTCGATATCTACCAAGACCACTCGATATCTACTTGTTCACTCGATATCGATTGGACCACCACTCGACACACATGTTGTGAGCCTAATTTGCCATGTTTTACACTTACTTTTATATCGATTTCTGCATACATTGCATGCATTTGGGTTAGAATAATACAGAATCTGTGTAGTTTACACTTATTTGCAATATATGGAGGTCTACACAAGTTTTGGTTATATTTGACAGAAATCGGACGCACTTTGGAGCTTAAAGAAAACTCATGGAGAAGCTAAGAATGGTGCAGCTGGCGAAAAGGCAATTTTTCATCATTCTTCGTTCTGAATCAATATTTGATGTCTTCATGAGAGTTGTAGCCCTCGGAAAGAGCTTTCCAACGCATGGTCATATGCGTCAATCCGATAAACGAAGACTTGGGAAAGTGTGTTTCAAGAACAGAGTAGAAAGCTGAAGCCAAGTGTACTCGATATCGATTACACCTTACTCGATATCGACCAACTTTTTCGAGTAGACCTGGTCGAGCAGAGCTGATCGAGGACACTGAGTCAGAGACAACCTGACTCCCGGAATCCTACTCGATGTCGAGGAGCCCTTGTCGAGATCGAGGAGCCATGTCCAGAGTCGACGAGCTGTGCCAAGTCGAGAAGCCGAAGACGGAGACGCCGAGCCAACCCTACTCGATCTCGAGGAGGCCTTGTCGAGATCGAGGAGCCAGAACCACCAGATCCGAGCCATGTCGAGCAGGGCCACCCGACCAAGCCAGCCAGACGACGAATCCTACTCGATCTCGAGTACACCCAAGTCGAGATCGACGACGCCGAGGAGCCTTGTCCGAGCTTGTCGAGCAGAGCCACTCGAGGAGCCCAGCCAAGCCAAGTCGACGACCACCGTACTCGATCTCGAGTAGAGCCTGGTCGAGATCGACGAGCAAAGTCCGAAAACGCGTTACGCGGTTGAGCAATCCGAATCGAGCTGGGATTCCTTGGGCACGAAGGAGGTCGAGTAGGCCGAAATCTATCATCATCTATCTATGGAAGGAAGATCTATCAACATGAAGACATATTACCTAGTTTAGATATAGTTTTCCTTTAAAGATTTATTTCCTTTAAGCAATTTATTTATCTTTAAGCTTTTAGTAGATATAGATTGAAGATTTTATCCTTGATTAGCAAGGATTAGAAGGCTATAAATAAAGCTCTGGGGGGCTGATTTTCATTCATTCAAGTCAAGTCGTCTTAGGGCGCAAGGAGAGGGAGGAATGAGAGAGAGGAGGCGAGAGAGGAGGAACGTTTAGAAGGTTTTGTAAGTTTTAGTTTATTTTATGTTAAAGTTAATTTCTTTCATCATGTTTGCTTTCTAATTTCCTTCTTCTAGGGTTGGGGTGATCCCAACATAGATATGTGTGTTTGATTTATAAATCCATGAATTTATATGTCTTTATCATCATCTACCTATGTGCTTAATCCTTTGCGAGAGTTGAGGAAATTCCTTATTCGTGATATTGAAGCGAAAGTGATCTTATTATGAATTGGATAGTAATTAGGGTTTGCTTGCGAAAGTTGGTTGATCCTAATTAAGAAAAGGTAGAAACGAATTAGGTTTTTATGCGAGAGCCTCTATCACCTAAATTGTTGGAATTTGCCAAAGTCGATTCCTTGATATAAAGCATGCATATTTATGTGATTTATGATCTGCGCATATGTTTATAGCTGTGGTGATCCCTAACCTTGGAAGTTTGCATCTTTATTTATTTTATTTCATTATTTTTATCCTGCAAAGTTACCCGACACCAACCACCATTCCCTCTCCATCCATCGACATCGACCCCTCTATTCTTTGTCGACAACAACCTCCCCACCTTTTCCCGCTATCCCTGAACCCCAAAACACACTAAACCTAGAACCGTTGACTTCTCTCCTGAGGACGAACCTGACTCCACTATCCTATAGCGGGGTCTTGACTACAAATTTATTTGGTCGAGAAACCCCTCTCGTTAACACATCACTGAAGACTCGATATCTAGTGTCACATGACTCGAATTCTAGTCCGTGACTCGATATCTAGTGAGGCGGCACACTCGAGATGAACAACATGACTCGATATCGAGTCTATCACTTGATATCGAGCAAAGATGTAGAGCACTAGTGACACATTTTGATGATCCGGATCCGAAGAGAGATTGCTTAAGGGCTAAGTTGAAGATCTTTTATCTCCTCAGAACACATTTATCCTCTTTGGTTAAACTCTATTTTACCTAGGAGATTTTTATTTGTTTTATTTATTTATTTTAGGAAAGTTTTATCTTTAGGATTTAGATAGATATTTGCTCTCCTTGGGTAGTAAGAATTGAGCCCAATAAACAAAGGCCTAGGGGCTGGTTTTTCATTCATTCAAGCCAAGTTGTATTCGGGCAAAAATTGTTAGAAGGAAGAGTGGAGAGAGGCGAGAGAGAGAAATAGGAAGAAGGAGACGAATGGTTGTAAGTTCTAGTTTTAGTTTAATGATAAAGTTATTTTTTTATTATGTCTTGTTTTAATTTCCTTCTTCCAGGTTTGGGGTGATCCCAACATAGATATATGTGTTTGATTTATGAATTTATGACTTTGTATGTCTTTATCATCTTCTATCCTATGTGCATAATTCATCTACGAGAGTCGTGGGTGATCCTTATTTGTGATATTGAAGCGAAAGTGATCTTATTATGAATTTGGATTAATTAGGAAAAAAGGATAGGAACACTTAGTGTTTATGCGAAAGCCTCTATATTCCTATTTGTTAATAACGAAAGTTATTTGATATAAAGCATGCATCTTTCTGTGATTGATAATCTACAAATAATTTTATTGTTGTACTGATCCCTAACCTTGAAAGTTTGCACCTTTCTTTTATTCATTTTTATTATATTTCATTATTTACATTCTGCGCAGGAAAACCATTCGACATCGACCCCTCTGTTCTTTGTCGACAACCACATTTTCCTGCTATTCCCGAACACCGAAACCAATTAAACCTAGAACCGCTGACTTTTCTCCTGAGGACGAACCTGACACCACTATCCTATAGCAGGGTCTTGACTATAAATTTATTTGGTCGAGAAACCCTCTCGTGAAATTCGTATCATTTCCAAGGAGATATCAATCGCGCCTAGCTTAGTTGTGTTTATGGTTTAGGATAGCCCATCACTTTTTCTTACTATCACATACCCTACCACCACCAACCTCACCGGTACCAACTAGGTGCCAAGATTTTTCTACTAGTTCGTGCATTATTGATTTTGTTTTCAAAGCTTAGATACAAAGATGTAAGGAACATATGAAGGGGATCTCGAATGGGAAGGATGGCTCAAAGAATTGAGACAGGGAAATAGGATCGCACATGAGGAGGCCCGATTAAGGGAAATAGAACAACTCGAAGATCTAATCCAAAGGCTTGAGGCTACTAATCATTCTCCCCCTATGAGCCAATTGCACTCCGTGAATCGACAATGACAAGTTAGTTCGACAACGGCACCTTCTATGAGCCAGTCAACGCTGACTACCTGGACTCAACATGTACACATTTTGGAGGAACTGATCCAAAAATACCAGTCGATATCGAGTGCATATCAGTCAATATCGACTGTATCATAGAAACCTAGGTATGTCCTCCCATGGCCTAGTTTACATCTTTACTATCTCTATCTTTAATGAACCAGTTAAAGGATCCCTAGAAGAGCTCCACCAATGCTTACTATTAAGGCAAGCCGCCTCTGTGGACGAACTCGCTATGGCATGTTGTTTCTTTAAAGCCCAAGAAATCAGATTAGATCCATGGAAGATGCAGTAACCACTTGTGGAGCGTCGGTCTTGACGGTCGCTTGCCCAATCAGCATTAGAAAAGGCAGAAAGATCATGATTAGATCAGGCTGAGATATCAAATTTGTAAAACCTAGTGTGATTAATGTAGCGAACAATGCGCTTTACAGCTTGCCAGTGTATCAACTTCGGATTATGCATGAATTGACTGACTCGGTTAACAGCAAACGCAATGTCCGGTCTGGTAAAGCCGAGGTATTGGATACTTCCAACCGTGATCCGATATAAACTCGGATCATCCAACAAAGGTGAGGATTCAGTTGGATATGAACTGGTCGCCATAGGCGTCAACACTGGTTTGGAATTCCTTATTCCTGTCTTTTGCACAATCTTAGAGATGTGCTTAGATTGGCACAGGTCAAAACCTTTTGAAGTTCTTGTGATTTCAATGTCGTGGAAGAAGGATGTTGGACCTAGATCTTTCATCGGGAATTGCCTAGACAACGTTGACAAAAACTTGGCAGCAAGAGAGGGACTAGACGCAATCACCAAAAGGTCATCTACATATACCAAAATGAATGATGATCTGCGCTCAATTTGCCATGTTTTGTGCTTACTTTTACTTTGATTTCTATCTATATTTTATACTTCTGGGTTAGAAAAGTATGGGATTTGTGTAGTTTATAGTTATTTGCAATATACGAAGATCTACACAAGTTTCTGTTTAATTTCGCAAAAATTGGAAGCATTTTGGATCCATTCGTAGAAGGAGGAATGAAGTTGGACTTTCACTCGATGTCTATTGAACCACTCGACATATACTGGAGTGAAGTCGGAATTTGGCTAAGTGTTGGAGCAAAGCATGTCTACTAAAGGTTCACTCAACGTCTACTGAAGTGACTCGATGTCTTGTGAAGTTATGCAACACTCAAATCCAGAAGGAAGAAAGAGTCACTCGATATCTACCAAGACCACTCGATATCTAGTTGTTCACTCGATATCGATTGGAGCACCACTCGACACACATCACTGAAGACTCGATATCTAGTGTCACATGACTCAAATTCTAGTCCATCACTCGATATCTAGTGAGGCAGCACACTCGAGATGAACAACATGACTTGTTATCGAGTCTATCACTTGATATCGAGCAAAGAAGCAGAGCACTGGTGACACGTTTTGATGATCCGGATCCGACGAGAGATTGCTTCAGGGCTAAGTTGAAGATCTTTCATCTCCTTGGAACACATTTATCCTCTTTGGTTAAATTCTATTTTACCCAGGAGATTTTTATTTGTTCTATTTATTTATTATAGGGAAGTCTTATCTTTAGGATTTAGATAGATATTTGCTCTCCATGGGTAGTAAGGATTGAACCCTATAAATAAAGGCCTAGGGGCTCGTTTTTCATTCGTTCAAGCCAAATTGTCTTCGGGCACAAATAGTTAGAAGGAAGAGAGGAGAGAGGCGAGAGAGAGAGAAAGAGGAAGAAGGAGACGAATGGTTATAAGTTCTAGTTTTAATTTAAGCATAAAGTTATTTTTTTTATTGTCTTGTTTTAATTTTCTTCTTCTAGGTTTGGGGTGATCCCAACATAGATATATGTGTTTGATTTATGAATTCATGAATTTTATGCCTTTATGATCTTCTATCCTATGTGCATAATTCATCTACGAGAGTAGGTGATCCTTATTTGTGATATTGAAGCGAAAGTGATCTTATTATGAATTTGAATTAATTACTAAAAAGGGATAGTAATGTTAGCATTATATTATTTATATATGTCCATATCATGTACAGTTACGATTGTACCCTCACGGTTTTCACCCATTCATATATATACAGGAGTAGGCCTCTGAGATCCACTAAGGACTCAGTTCTCCAAACGCTTACATGGTATCACAGCCTTGTCTGAAACCCTAAATTTTCGTTTCACACCTACGATCCGCCGCCGCTGCTACGCCGCCGCCGCCCTAGCCGTCGCACCCCTATTCAGCCGCCGCCGCTACCCCTAGCCGCCGCCGCTCCTGCCCCTTGCACCCTTGCCGCCGCCGCCGCCTCTCTCTTGCCCCAACCCCTCGCAATGACTGACACAGTCAATTCCCCGTTGTCGCCTTTCCTGGTCGCTCCCAACATGCTACTCAGGGAGGACACCCGGCCTAGCCCTTCGCCGTACTGGCCTCGGCCCCGGGCCGGCTATCCGCTACCCTACCTGCAGCAACCCTACTACTACCCGGTTCCCCACCCTCCACCACAGGCGCTGTCTACAACACAACCAGTGGCGTCGTTGTCGCAACCCACGACCCCTTTGGGTCTTCAGCAGCCGGACGGAAATTGGTATATGGATACCGGGGCCTCTTCTCACATGACGAACAATCCAGGTAACCTACAAACTGTTTTTAATTCTAGCACTTTGCCTTCGGTTTATGTCGGAAACGAAAATCGTATTCCAATTGTTGGTTCGGGCCCTGGTACCCTACCCACTGACTGTCCTTTGAAACTCAATAATGTCCTCCTTGCCCCTGCCATTGTCAAAAACCTTATCTCCGTTCGCCAATTCACCATCGATAATCACGTGGCGATTCAATTTGACCCGTTTGGTTTTCTTGTGACGGATTTACGTACGGGCACCCCAGTAATGTGGTGCAATAGCTCGGGAGACTTATATCCAGTAACCACCGCATCCAGTCAGACACCTCTCGCCGTCCCCTCTGCCAACATCATTCTCCGTTCGGACGTCTGGCATGCTCGTCTAGGACACCCTAGCGACCATGTCCTGGACACTCTCTGTTCAAACCATTTTATTTCTTGTCATAAGGCCTCCGCCGTTTGTTCTTCATGTCAAATTACCAAGAGAAAAAGACTGCCCTTTAGTCTCTCCCATTCCCATACTTTTGCACCAGTTGATATTATACATTGTGACTTGTGGACATCTCCTATTCCGTGTGCTAGTGGTTTTCGATACTATTTGGTTGTCCTTGATGACTTCACCAATTTTGTTTGGGTTTTTCCCCTACGCCACAAATCAGAAACACAAAGTCATATTGTAAACTTTCACACATTTGTCCGCACTCAATTCAATTTGCCTGTCAAGGCTATTCAGTGCGACATGGGAGGCGAATTTGACAATACTGTCGTCCGCTCCTTTTGTCAACAACAGTGGATAGCCCTCCGCTTCTCTTGTCCTCAAACCTCTCCACAAAATGGCAAGGCGGAATGCATCCTTCGCACCCTCAATGACAAAACTCGAACACTCCTACATCACGCCTCTCTCCCCCTCTCCTTTTGGGTTGAGGCACTTCACATGGCCACCTATCTCCACAATATACTTCCCTCCAAAGCAATTGGCAACTCCATCCCAACTTTGGCACTCTACAAGCGCTACGCGTCCTACGATCACATTAGAGTGTTTGGATGTCTCTGTTTCCCCAACATAAGTGCCACCGCCCATCACAAGCTCTCCCCACGATCCACCAAATATGTCTTTTTGGGCATCTCCCCACACCATCGAGGCTACCGTTGTCTTCGCTTGGATACCAATCGGGTTGTCACTTCACGCCATGCGATTTTCGACGAACAGACCTTCCCTTTCACCACACCACCCACCCTTGTTGTTCCCAACCCATCCACATCACCCAATTTTGATGACTTCCCACCCCTCCTACGCCACATATTTCAACAAGCTTCATCCAGAACAACGCCCGCAGCAAACCAATCCCCCGCCCAATTTGATTGGCGGCGGGCGCAGCACAATGCGGCGGGCGCAACACAATGCGGCGCACGCAGCAACCCATGCGGCGGGGTCCTCCCCCCTGGCGGCGCCCGCCGCAACCCAAACCCCTGCCCAATTTGATTGGCGGCGGGCGCAGCACAATGCGGCGCCCGCAGCAACCCATGCGGCGCCCGCCGCACAGCCTGCCGCAAACAAATACCCCCTCCCCCCCCCCCCCCCCGCAGGCAACCCCACTTAACCACCCGCCTCCGCCCGCACCCCCCTGCCCCATCCATGAAGACCCGGTCTCAGTCCGGGATCTTCAAACCTAACCCCAAATACATCCTTCTCACCCCATCCCCCGACATATCCCCTCTCCCCAAATCACCCCACAAGGCCTTGCAGGACCCGAACTAGCATGCCGCCATGATGGATGAGTATAGTGCTCTTATTAAAAACGGCATGTGGGACCTCGTTCCAAGGCCTCGGGACACTAATATCATTAACTGCATGTGGTTGTTTAAGCATAAGTACAGGTCAGATGGGACTCTTGAGCGACATAAGGCTCGCCTAGTGGTCAACGGTAAGTCACAAGAGGTTGGAGTTGATTGTGACGAGACGTTCACCCCGGTCGTCAAACCGGCCACCATCCGCACAGTTCTGAGTATTGCCCTTACCAAGGACTGGCCTATCCATCAGCTTGACGTCAAGAATGCCTTTCTTCACGGCAACCTTTAGGAGACTGTGTATATGCATCAGCCACCTGGCTTCTATGATCGCACCCGCCCATCTCACGTCTGCCTTCTCCGGAAGTCTCTCTATGGGTTGAAACAGGCGCCTCGCGCCTGGTATCAGCGATTCGCCACGTACCTCACTGGCATTGGCTTTCAGGGCAGTCAGTCTGATCACTCCCTCTTTGTGTTCCACTCAGGGTCTGACACCGCCTATCTTCTCCTGTACGTCGATGACATTGTGATCACCGCTTTCTCTACATCCCTCCTGTCTAGGCTGATGGTTCTGTTGCGTTCAGAATTTGCCATGACTGATCTCGGTTCTCTGAGCTAGTTCCTCGGCGTCTCTGTATCACGCACTCCTACTCTTATGTTTCTTCATCAGCAAAAGTATGCTCTCGAGATCGTCGACAAAGCCGGCATGTCATCTTGCAAGCCCGCCACCACCCCTGTCAACAGCAAGTCCAAGCTAGACGTTGCTTTCAGTCCCAAGGTTGAGGATCCTACAGCCTACCGCAGTCTAGCCGGTGCTCTCCAGTATCTGACATTCACCAGACCGGACATTGCCTTCGCCGTCCACCAGATCTGCTTATACATGCATGATCCACGCGAGCACCATCTTCAAGCGCTCAAGAGGATTATCCGGAACATCAAGGGCATCTCTGACATGGGTTTACATCTCGGTCGCAACCGGTTTGACTTCCTCACCGCCTATTTTGATGCTGACTGGGCGGGTTGTCCTGAAACTCGCCGCTCCACATCTGGTTTCGCGGTATACCTCGGCGACAATCTGGTCTCATGGTCCTCCAAGCGTCAGGCCACCATCTCCCGCTCGAGTGCCGAGGCCGAGTATCGTGGCGTTGCCAACGCCATGGCTGAGACCTGCTGGCTCCGTAACCTTCTTTGCGAGCTCCGGGTTCCCCTTCGATCGGCTACCCTGGTCTACTGCGACAATGTCTCCGCTGTTTATCTCTCGCCGAACCCGGTTCAGCACCAGCGGACGAAGCATATTGAGATTGACATCCATTTCGTCAGAGACAAGGTCGCCCTTGGCCAGGTTCGAGTTCTTCATGTCCCTTCGGCACATCAATATGCGGACATTTTCACAAAAGGCTTACCTACTCCTCTTTTTACTTCCTTTCATTCCAGTCTTGCTATTCGCTCACATCTAGCTGCGACTGAGGGAGGATGTTAGCATTATATTATTTATATATGTCCATATCATGTACAGTTACGATTGTACCCTCAGGGTTTTCACCCATTCATATATATACAGGAGTAGGCCTCTGATATCCACTAAGGACTCAGTTCTCCAAACGCTTACAAGTAACACTTAGTGTGTATGCGAATGGCTCTATATTCCTATTTGTTAATAACGAAAGTTATTTGATATAAAACATGCATTTTTATGTGATTTATAATCTACACAAATATTTATTGGTGTACTGATCCCTAACCTTGAAAGTTTGCACCTTTATTTTATTCATTTTTATTATATTTCGTTATTTACATTCTGCACAGGAAAACCATTCGACATCAACCCCTCTATTCTTTGTCGACAGCCACCTTTTCCTGCTATTCCCGAACCCCGACCCCAACTAAACCTAGAACCGCTGACTTCTCTCTTGAGGACGAACCTGACTCCACTATCCTATAGCGGGGTCTTGACTACAAATTTTATTGGTAGAGAAACCCTCTTGTCAAATTGGCGTGGTTTCCGAGGAGATATCAATTGCGCCTAGCTTAGTTGTGTTTAAGGTTTAGGATAGCCCATCTCTTTTTCTTACTATCACATACCCTACCACCACCTACCTCACCGGTACCAACTAGGTGCCAAGATTTTGCTACTAGTTCGTGCATTATTGATTTTGTTTTGAAAGCTTAGGTACAAAGATGTAAGGAACATATGAAGAGGATCTCGAATGGGAAGGATGGCTCCAAGAATTGAGACAGTGAAATAGGCTCGCACAGGAGGAGGTACTATTAAGGGAAATAGCTCGGCTCAAAGATCTAATCCAAAGGCTTGACGCTTCTAATAATTCTCTCCCCTGTGAGCAATTGCACTCCGAGAATCAACAATGACAAGTTGGTTCGACAACGGCACCTTCTATGACCAAGTCAACGTCGACTACCTGGACTCGACATGTACACATTTTGGAGGAACTGATCAAAAAATACCAGTCGATATCGAGTGCATATCAAGCGATATCGATTGTACCATAGAAACCCAGGTATGCCCTCCCATGGCCTCGTTTACATCTTTACTATCTCTATCTTTGATGAACCAGTTAAAGGATCCCTAGAAGAGCTGCCAACGAAAAAGTCGGATGTCATTTCCCATGGTGCTTCAAGGTCGCTTTTACCCTACAAGTTGAAGGCCATCCCCGACGATTTGGAGAAACCAATGTCCGTGTTCAAGTATGGGGTTCTCGCGAAGTGGCACAAAGCTCCGCAAGATGAGGTGGAAGTCTCTCTTCCAACTCCACGGCTCTACTATGATGGAGACGCACAACCAAATCAACATATGAAGCGAAAGAGAGATGAGTATGAGGTATGCGAAGTTTCTTTATGTCTTCCCTTGTGTAGATCAACTAAGGTTCGGGAAGATGAATGGGTGAAGCCATGGAGCGTTCACTCGGGGAGGTTTAAAGTTATTCATACGATGCCTCCGGATGACATCCCATTCTTCCCACCAAATCCACCTATACCTCCGGAAAAGGATGAGCCAGGCTAATGCTTAAAGGGAAGTAGGTCGAGCTAGGGACTTAAACCCTAGCGCTTAAGAGAGGCAACCATCTATTATTTTTTTCCTTTAATAAATTTGTTTTTCTTTTATTTTCTTTACTTCGTGAAAGTTTTGTTTTCGTCAATGACTTTAAGCAATACGAAGAACTGGAAGTCTACTCGACGTCGGCTAGTCCAGTCGACGTCTAATTGATTTGAAAGCAAACAGAGGTGCAAAAAAAGTTGTAAAAGAACTCGATATCGAGTCATAGACTCGATGTCGACTGAGCCTGTTGAGTGAAGAAGTTGTGGTCGACGCTTGATTACCCTGAAGCTTGAATTACACTAGGAATCGAGTGGATCCAGTCGGTATCGATCGATTCACTCGATATCGATTGACCCTGCAGCCATCTATAACACCTATTTTCGAGTTTCTGCACTACTGTCTAATATGTTTCTTTCTTTACCCTTATTTTTATACATTGAGAGCACTGTAATCTTTAAGTATGGGGTAAGGGAAAGGATTACTTTTATATTATTTATGATTATTTCTCATATTGCTCTTTACATTGTACTTTGGATATGTTCTTTTATCTATTTGCTTCATGTTTTTATCCAAAGTTTATTTTTATCACCCCATCAAAAATTTTGATTAGTGTCATTGAAGCTTTAATTGAACTCGACGATGCAAAATTAGATTCATTAGAGATATAACATGAAATTGCCTAGTAAAGGGAAGTCATAATAAAGTGCATTATTTCTTGAAAACCGTGAACGGAGGTAAAAGTTGAAGTTGCTTTTGACATGTGCATGAAAATAGGACGGTGGACTTAATTTTCCATACATTCTTACCTTATTCCTAGCCTCACCTCTACTTATATGCATCACAAAGCCATATTTTGAGCCTTATTTCATAGTTGCTCCAGAGGTTCTATAAATTGGCTATTTATTTACCTTATGAATCATCCGGGGAGTATGCTGACAAATTGATATTATGAAGATTATTATATGGTTGTTGTGTTGTATCATGCTTTTGGATTTTTGAAGGAGAATTATTCATATTATGGAAAATTTAATAAAAGAAAGAAAATCTAGTCACCTTAGGAGATAAAGGTTGATCGACCCTGCTCGTTAAGATGTTATGTCGGCGAGATGAGACACCAAGGTGAGGAGTCTGAAGCACTAAGTTCTCCCCAGATTTAGCAACACATTGCCCAAATATAGCCCACCACTATACCTTTTACCTTTTCTTCGCCATGTGCATAAAATTCCTCTTGATTATTAATGTTTTGTCTTATAAATTATTTTTGCATAACCCTCCTTTTGTGTGCGATGGTGCTTTTATTCACAGGTATGTATTTGGTAACATTAGTACCTTTGCAAAGATGGTAATTGATAGTAGAGTTATATAAGAATGAATATATGATGTTGAGAGTTTTGTTTCTTCCCTTGTATGACCATTAAAAGTATTGCTTGAGGAGAAGCAAACTTAAGTATGGGGTGTTGAATGCGCTCAATTTGTCATGTTTTATGCTTACTTTTACTTCAATTTATGTCTATATTTTATACTTTTGGGTTAGAAAAGTATGGGATTTGTGTAGTTTCTGATTATTTGCATTATATGGAGATCTACACAAGTTTCTATTTAATTTCGTAGAAATCGGAAGCATTTTGGAGCAATTCGGAGAAGGAGGAATGAAGTTGGACTTTCACTCGATGTCTACTGATCCACTCGACATCTACTGGAGTGAAGTCGGAATTCGGCTAAGTGTTGGAGCAAAGCATGTCTACTGAAGGTTCACTCGATGTCTATTGAAGTGACTCGACGTATTTCCGTTTATTTAATTTTAGAATTTAATTAAATAAAAGTCGGAATTACTTCTTATTTCTATTATTTTAATGTGTCCAGTTCGTAAGATAATTATTTCACATTTTATAATGTGAAATGTGGGAAATTAATTTATTAAAATTATTTAAATAAATTAAAGTTTTACAAATAATATTTATATATTATTTATGGGTAAATTAGTGGATGACTAGGTTTATATATATGTGTATATATTATTTATGTACGTACGTGAATAGTATAAATATACCTTATATATATGTGTGTACAACATGTACACTTTTCTTGTGGCTTCAGTTAGTGCTCCGGCCCATTCCTTTGAACCAGCCCAGCATCGCACCTGCCACACGGAGACGGGAAGAAGAGAAAATCAGATTTTTATTCAACAAAAATCTCTCTAACGGAGGATAACTAACAATCTTGAGCCAAATCTTTCAGCCACAAATCCCTATCTTTAGGGGATTCGAATTAGGTCAACCTGAAGAGAACGCTGCATTCGTCTATTCCAGTTAACCCTCTCGCCATAAACCTTTCCCATTTATTCTCTACAAACCCATCAACAGCGACCGAAGATCACAAATCACTAACTATCTCCGATCACCCTCGACCGCGATTCCGGCGAGACCAAGGCTGAAGGCCGCCACCACTGGTCTTCTCCAACACCCAGGAAACCACCGTGCAAGCCCCGACGCAGCAGCTCACCGGAAAGACGTCCAAATCGGCGTCGGAAGTTGCTGCAGAACAGTGTTTGACAAGCCTACTTTCGGGCTTTGCCACCACCAGCACCGTGGTCTAAAGCCAGAGACGCCGACTGCATCAGAAAGCTTGCAACACCCTCTGTTGAACCCATCTGGCTGTTCCTTCATACCTTCTTCGAGGCAATCGCAACACAGCCTCGAACTTGACTGGTGAGCAGTGTTTCTGTAGTTCAGAAAAACGTGATTTATGTTCGTTTTTCTTTCCTTCCTTCAATCCAAGGGCTGTTATCTGACCAAAATTATTCCTTTCCGATTCATACCATATCCAAGGGTTCATAGGCTCGAAACTTGGACGTTTTCGAGTCTCGTTTGGGTAAGATCCGCTCTATTCATCGCAAGTTGTCGAGTTTCGAACAAGTATGCGATGTTTAATCTAACCTACCTACTGTTTTGGAACAGTTTACCGCCTTTACAGCTCCTGAGATTTTGTGAGACAGAATCGGGTTGGCTTTTGGGAAAAGCAAGGGTAAGTTTTGTACTTTTTAAAAGTTACGGTGCCGTTTCCGTAATTTCTAAAAAGTTACTAATACCCTATTTAATTCTGTAAAATCTCAGGTCCTTTATCAGATTATTTTGCTCAACCACGGATAAGCATTTCGTCAGATTCAGGCAAGTAGTTTGGTTCAATCAGTGGATTTCTGCAAATTTCGTGCCTTTTACGCAATTATTGCTTTTTGTGACCTTTATAAGTTCCATGCTATGAGTTTGTGATAAATATGCAAGTTAGTTCAGTTTGTTGCTATGGTTTGAGAAAATTATAATTTGATCCTATGGTTTGAGAAAATTACATTAAATGCCCGAACTTCCTAAAAAGCATGATTTGTCCATTTTGTTCCTTCATGCTACTTAGTATGGTATATTATTGGTTTTGAATATCCATGCTTGTCAGTTATATAATTTCGTGCACTTTATAGATCTAAAGTGTACATTATGCTTTTGTGGTCACCTAGGATGTATTTGTGGATTGGTACTTATACGAGTTGTGTTATTATTATTGTTGTTGTTGTTGTTGTTGTTGTTATTGTTATTATGATGTGTCTTAAATAATGGAAAAAGGGTAAAGTCAGGTCAAGGTTGGGTTATACCTTGCTCTATAAACGTCTCATGAGATGCCCCTTCGAAATTGCAAATCTCTCGAATGGGTACATCTACCTAAGGGTAGTAGGTCATCCGCCCAGTATATGCGGCCGAGGCCGGTACCACTCCTCCTAAGTAAACGATAATGTTGTGTATATTGTATTATTACTATTATTGTTGTACATTACTTACTAATAGGTGACCCACTTTCAGTGATGTTATATCATATTCTTTCCGTACTCGAAATATGATTCCCTAGGATCTCCGGATCCGCATCCCATTCAAACACTCGGTCCTTTTTGGATCATCCTGTTATTTTATTTTATATTAATCAAACGAGTCAGGTTCCACATAAATATTTACTCCTAATTCATATTTTACTATTTTTGTCTACAATCACCAATACCCTTTTATGGTCAATGGGTGGTAGACGGAGTCTTGAACATTTTACTTTCTGCTACTTGCTAGTCGTAAAAAGACTAACCGTCCTATTTTTCTCCTTTGGACGGTTGGGGTCCCTGGTCTGCATACTACACCTCAGCCGTCGACCCACATGTTTAAGTAAACGGTCTTGAGGCGTTGAAGAATAAAAGATTGCATTGTTTTCAGTTTATTTGTGTTTTTGAATTAAGGTACAAACTTTTGGAATTTATGGGATTTATTTTATTCATTATGCTGCTACTATTTGAATATTATTTCCGCTGTTGTTATTTCATTATTTTGGTTATTGTATTTGGACCCTTTGTTTTGGGTAACTTATTTTACTTCAGAATATTACTTTATATTTAAGTCTTCCGCTTATTTAATATTTGTATTTTATCATCTTGTTTATGGGAGCATGGTTGCATGTCCCTATAAGCCTAAGGCGGTTACAAAGACATTAAAGTCTGCGTAATTGCTGGCGCTGCGACATCTCTTCAGTGTATTAAGAAGGGGTGTTACAGAAGGTGGTATCAGAGCTTTTGGTTTTATAACATGAAAATATAAGTTTTGTATACTTCAAAATGCATTTAAAAGTTTTTTTTTAAAAAAAAATTGAGTTTAAAACTTTAAGAAAATGTTTTTTTACTCCTAGTGTGAAAAGATGTTTGAATTTTAAAATAGTTAAGCCCTCAAGTACCTAACCTGTAATTGTAGAGTCATTAGTATTCCATTCTTTAAGTGCAAGTCAACTGGGTATTGACAAACTATTACTCTTACTCTTAGATGTCTGCGATTTCTACGAGGGCTAGTGCAGTAACGGGGAAGAGAGTCGCTCCGAACGAGAATGAAGAAGATGAAGTGAATGGGCCCATATGGGTGGACTCTAGAAGTGACTCTGGCGATGATTCAGACTACAACCCAACAAGTGCAGTTCTTGGGAAGAATGTCATTCGTGTCCTCCGTTTAGGAAAGGACCATCCTCCGCCAAGCTATGGAGGCGAAGATGGTATGATTGTCCGAGAAGTAGGGGTTACTCCATGGGTTCCTACCTATGACCAGTTCTGCTATGATGAGATCACTTGGAGGTTGGCTAGATTCTCACAAGTTCATGGTCAAGGTACTCTGGAACATATCGAGAAGGCTGGGAAGCTCATGGAGGAGATCATTGAGCTTCGAGGAAAGCGACTCCAAGGAACCCCTGAAGGATAAGAGCACGAAGAGCGACGGGCTAAGATGCTTGAGTCGTTAAGGACCCGTGATGACTATGAGAATCAGAAGCTAGAAAGATTTAAGAAAGCATGAGTGCACTTTGTCTACCGGCCCTCTAGTGAAAAAGGGATAGAAGGATGGTACTCTGTTAAGGGTATTGGGAACCTTAAGCACAAGAAGCCAAGAAACACATAAGTTTTTGATCGCCTATTCTAAGCTTTCACACTTCTTGCAATAATGGGCAAAGGACCTGCGTGTCCATACATGCCCCTAGCAACTCTGTGTCGTATTATTCCCCGTATTTGGTAGTTTTAAACTCTCTTTAACGTTGATTCAGTGACATGATACTATATAATGCAATTCGATATATATCATGGTATTGTGAGTGATTATGACATTGTTAAACCATTGGTACTATGCGAATAACTGGAGAATTAATGGCATTGATTTTTGGACATATAGATCATGAACACTCGAGCTGTTCGTCGCCGCCCTGGGACACCGTCAGAGAGGACTGTGAGCTAGAGAAATATAGACCAGGTGGATGAGGATTCTGTTCCACCCACCGGTGATGCAACTAGGGAACAATCACTGGCTGATCGTGCTGCTTCAGCACAGCTGAGGGCTGAGAATCGTGCTGCAGTTGCTCGCCGCAGGGCCGCAAGACAGGAGAGAGACTCAAGGAGGGCCCAACGTGAGCACAGCCAACGTGAGCCTAGCCATCAAGAGTCTGGTCATCATGGGACGAACCATCATGGTGACAGTGATAGGGTTGAGCACAGCTCTAATGCAAGCCAGAGCGTGGGTAGCCGTCCTGTGAGTCATAGGATCAGGTCCACCAGAACTGCAGGGGAAAGCTGGCGTGATGAAATGGTACAGATGATGCGGCAGATTGCTCGTGAGGCTGTGACAGAGGCCATAGCCGGAGTGAACCCACAACCGCCGCCAAATGTACAGACTCCGCGGCAAGCACCACACGTCATTGAGACTCCTGCTCCAGGCAGAGTGACA
This sequence comes from Persicaria tinctoria, assembly GCA_037127255.1. Taxonomy (NCBI): domain Eukaryota; kingdom Viridiplantae; phylum Streptophyta; class Magnoliopsida; order Caryophyllales; family Polygonaceae; genus Persicaria; species Persicaria tinctoria. Next base: position 39,170,343 of record JBANSL010000001.1, on the reverse strand, counting down.
GACCTGGGGGACTCTTACTTCAGGGCACTCAAGGCGGTCAATGCTATGAAGTCAGATGACTTTAATGGGTCAAGGGAGCCATATGTTGTAGTTGAGTGGCTGACCCATATGGAGAAGTTGTTCAGAGATATCGTGTGCACCGACCAGGACAAGGTGCATATTACTGCTGTGCATCTGAAGGGCGAAGCTGGATTATGGTGGGAGGCTGCTAGATTGGGATGGGAGGCAAATCCGACCTGGGAGGCCTTCAAGCAGTCCCTCACAGATCATTACTTTGCCCCTTCGCTGAGGATTGAGAAGAGGAGAGAATTCTTGACTCCTGCTCCCCTAGGAATGAGGATGGCTGCGCTGGTGACTCGATATTATGGGTTACTTCCTTATGCTGGAGATTTGGTCAGGACTGAGGCGGACAGGATTCATTACTTCCATGAGTCCTTACCTGGTCGTATGAAGCTGCAAATGTTGCACAGAGACTACCCTACCTTGGAGGCTTACATTTATGCTGGGTATAGGGTGGAGGCAACGATGGATGAAACTCGACGGAACCAGGAGTTCGCCAACAGGAAGAATGGACATCAGAAGCTTTCTGGTGTCAAGAGAGTTGCAGAATCTACCCCAACTAGGGGTGTGAGTGGGGGCAGAGCCCCAACTGGTTAGACTGGAGGGTGCTCTCACAATACTGGTGGGAGGCAGGTGATGTGTCATAATTGTGGCAAAGAGGGGCACATCAAACCTGCATGCACTAAGGTACTGAGGATTTGCCGAGGTTGTGACAAGCCAGGCCATATGATATGGTTCTGCAAGACCGCGAATGGGGTGCAGTCTCGTTCTTATCAGGCATCGGCTGCTGCACCAAGGACTCAGAATCAGGGGTAGCTTAGGCCTCCACCGCAGCAGCGCAACAGTCATTCCTTTCAGCAGACGACTCAGGCTCCTACGGGATCGCAACCCACCGTGAACAGGGGAAGCAATGCAGCTGGGCCTTCCAACCCTAGAAAGCGCCTATATGTGATGAGGCAGGAGGTAGATGCTAACGCACCAGTGACTCAAGGTATTATTTACCATCATACCGAGTCCATTGATATTTTATTTGATTCTGGTGCTACCCATTCCTTTATTGCTGAGAAGCTTGTTGATAGGCTTAAGCTAGGTAGTGTGCCTTTAGATGATCCTTTTGTAGTCGGACTTCCTGATGGGGGAACAATGATAGGAAAGAAGGTGTTGAGCAAATTTCCTATCACGATTGGGGGTCGAGAGTTCGACGCCGATTTAGTGGTGATTCCGCTTATGCCGCTGGATATCATCTTAGGTATGGATTGGTTAGGGCAACATGGTGCGGTGATTGACTTCGAGCGGAGGATTGTGACGTTATCACCGGATGGCACATGCGTGTGCAAATTCCGCGGGCGCGTTTCCGTTGAGAACGGTCATATTATTAACATGATACAGGCAGCGAGGCTACTGCGACAAGGCTGTATGGGCCTATTATGCTATTTACCGGACTCTAAGTCCGAGACAGTCACACTCTCCGATATTCCAGTGATTCGGGAATTTCCCGACGTATTTCCTGATGACATTACCGAGTTACCACCGAAGCGCTTTGTTGAGTTCATAATTGATCTGGAACCAGGGACATCTCCACCCTCCAAAGCTCCATATCGTATGTCACCCCTTGAGATGAAGGAGCTGAAGTCTCAATTGGAAGAGTTGTTGGAGAAGGGCTATATCAGGCCTAGTGCGTCGCCATGGGGGGCTCCAGTATTATTTGTGAAGAAGAAGGATGGATCCTTCCGGCTGTGTATTGACTATCGTGAGCTGAATAAAGTGACGATCAAGAACAAGTACCCGTTGCCGCGAATTGATGACTTGCTAGATCAGCTGCAAGGAGCACGGGTGTTCTCCAAGATTGATCTTCGTTCTGGGTATCATCAATTACGGATTCGTGAGGAAGACATTACGAAGACTGCTTTCCGGACTAGATACGGGCATTATGAGTTTGTAGTGATGCCATTTGGTTTGACCAACGCACCAGTTGCGTTTATGGAGTTGATGAACAGGTGTTTCCATGACTATCTCGATAAGTTTGTGGTGGTGTTTATCGGTGATATTTTGATCTACTCTCCGAGCAAGGAAGCTCATGAGGAGCATCTGCGGACCGCATTGTCAGTGTTGCGACAACATCAGCTTTATGCTAAATTGTCCAAGTGTGACTTCTGGATCAAGCAGGTGACCTTCCTAGGTCATATTATATCTGAGGAGGGAGTCATGGTAGATTCTCAGAAGATCTCGACAGTGAAGCATTGGGCGCAGCCGAAGAATACGAAGGAAGTCCGAAGCTTTCTGGGACTAGCTGGATACTATAGGAGGTTTGTGGAAGGGTTCTCTAAACTTGCCCAGCCACTCACCTCTTTATTGAGGAAGTCTCAGAAGTTCGTGTGGAATGAGAAGTGCGAGCAGAGCTTCCAGGAACTAAAGAAACGGTTGACCACTGCACCGATTCTAGCATTGCCAAGAGATGGAGAAGGATATGTTGTGTACAGTGATGCTTCCAAGCAAGGTCTGGGTTGTGTGCTTATGCAGGATGGCAAGGTGATAGCATATGCTTCTAGGCAACTTAAGCAGTATGAGGAAAACTATCCAGTGCATGATCTGGAGCTAGCAGCTGTGGTCTTTGCTTTAAAGATTTGGCGACACTACCTCTATGGTGTTCGCTGCCAAATCTTCACAGACCACAAGAGTTTGAAGTATTTTTTCACCCAAAAGGAGCTCAATATGCGTCAGAGGAGATGGCTGGAGCTCATCAAAGACTATGACATTGAACTTCTCTATCATCCGGGAAAGGCCAATGTTATAGCGGATGCTCTAAGCCGGAAGTCTCAGCATGAGGCTATGATCGCATGTTTGACAGAGAGACCTGTTTTGCGCCAGGATTTGTTGAAGTTAGGTGTTGAGGTGTGGTTTGAGAAGAATCGTGGTCAGCTGTGTATGATAGAGGTGCAGTCAGATTTTTTTAGAGAAGATTAAGGTAGCGCAGGTCGAAGATACTGCATTGGTGCGTTTGTGTGCCGACTTCTTTGAGGGCAAGGCCCCAGGTTTTATTGTTCAGGAGGATGGCTCCTTATGGTTTGGGAAGCGGATTTGTGTTCCGGATGTTCAGGAGCTTAGACAGACCATACTCCATGAGGCTCATTCTTCTGCTTACTCTGTTCACCCGGGGTCGAGCAAAATGTACAAAGACCTCCGGGGTGGTTATTGGTGGCCAGGGATGAAGCAGGTCATAGCCGAGTTTGTGGCTAGATGTCTGGTGTGTCAGCAGGTGAAGATTGAGCATCAACGACCTGCTGGTACATTGCAGCCCCTTCCGGTGCCGGAGTGGAAGTGGGAGCATATCTCAATGGACTTCGTTACGGGCTTACCTCGAGGCCAAGGGTAGAAAGACGCCATTTGGGTGATAGTGGATAGACTCACCAAATGTGCGCACTTTATTGCAATCAGGAGTGATTGGAAGGTGCCGAAGTTAGCAAGGGTGTACATGAAGGAGATCGTCCGACTCCATGGTATCCCGAGGACCATTGTGTCAGACCGCGATGGCAGATTCATCTCCATGTTTTGGAGAGAACTTCAGGGAGGCCTAGGGACGACCTTGAATTTCAGTACGTCATTCCACCCACAGACCGATGGCCAGTCAGAACGCACTATTCAGACGTTAGAGGACATGTTGAGGGCATGTGTTCTGGATAGACCAACTGATTGGGAGACCAGCTTGAGTTTGATTGAGTTCACTTACGACAATAGCTGGCATGCATCGATCAAAATGGCTCCGTTTGAGGCTTTGTATGGGCGGAAGTGCAGATCGCCAGTATGTTGGGATGAGGCAGCAGATGCACTCATTCTTGGACCCGAGATTCTAGAGGAGACTACCATGCAAGTAGGAGTGATCAGGCAGCGCATGCTGGCAGCTCAGTGCCGACAGAAGGCTTATGCTGACGGTAAGAGGAGAGACCTAGAGTTCCAGGTCGGTGAGAAGGTATTTGTGAAGGTCTCGCCGACGAAAGGAGTGTTCCGATTTGGGAAGCGTGGGAAGCTGAACCCTCGCTTTGTAGGATCATTTGAGATTCTCCAGAAGGTGGGCACGGTTGCTTATCGTTTAGCTTTGCCACCTACCGCTCATCCAGTGCATGACGTCTTCCACATTTCCTTACTCCGGAAGTACGTGCCTGATCCATCTCATGTCTTGAGCTATGAAGATATTGAGGTCCGTCCTACATGAACCTATGAGGAGGAACCATTTTGCATTCTAGAGCGGCGGGAGAAGCAGCTCAGGAATAAGGTTGTGCCTCTAGTAAATGTGCTCTGGTCTAAGCACGGAACTGAGGCAATGACGTGGGAGACCGAAGCGGATATGAGAGAGAGTTTTCCTTATTTGTTCTCTGCTTAAGTTTCGGGACAAAACTTCTTTTTTGGGGTGAGATATGAAATACCCTCGTATTTCCGTTTATTTAATTTTAGAATTTAATTAAATAAAAGTCGGAATTACTTCTTATTTCTATTATTTTAATGTGTCCAGTTCGTAAGATAATTATTTCACATTTTATAATGTGAAATGTGGGAAATTAATTTATTTAAATTATTTAAATAAATTAAAGTTTTACAAATAATATTTATATATTATTTATGGGTAAATTAGTGGATGACTAGGTTTATATATATGTGTATATATTATTTTTGTACGTACGTGAATAGTATAAATATACCTTATATATATGTGTGTACAACATGTACACTTTTCTTGTGGCTTCAGTTAGTGCTCTGGCCCATTCCTTTGAACCAGCCCAGTATCGCACCTAGGGGTGGGCATATCCGGGTATCCGACACGAACCGGTTATTCGTGTCGGATACCCGAAACCATTTAGTGCTAGAAGCCCGATCCAGATACGACACGGATAAATCCGGGTATCTGACACGGATATGGTAATCAGTTCCGTGTCGGATACTCGGGTTATCCGACACGAACCGGTTGGATTGAGAAGGGTTGAGTTTGAGATCTGATGTTCACTTGGGTTCTTCTGGTCTCGCCAAAAGATGGAGGGTTTTGACTTCCAGAGCACCGTACGATAGCAAGAAGTAGCCACTGTCGAAGCCGAGCGCCACCAAAGCCAGAAGGGTCGCCTCGTTTAATGGGGATTCAGGATTGCTTTGATGCAGATCTGAAGTCGGAGGGGCAGCCACCGTTGAAGTCGAGCGCCACCGAAACCTCCTTTGGGGATTCAGGATTGCTTCGTATGCAGATTTGAATCCAGAGGGGCAGCCACCGTCGAAGTCGAGCGCCACCGCAGCCGGAGATTTTCGACTCTCAGACTCTAGTCTTCCTGTTCTCGTATGCAGATCTGAAGGGAACCACCTTCAGAGGCTTCCATCCATGGTTGATTTGGAAAGAGAGGGAGAGAACACGGTGGCGGCGTTCAGGCATTCTCTAGGGTTGTTTTGGGAGATTTGGACTTTGGAGAGGCTTTCTAATTGAATGTGAATAAGGGTTTGTTCGTAAATTTAATTAAAAAGAAAAAAAGAACGCAAAAGCTGGGAAATTGGTTGAATATTAATAAAGGTTTATTTGTAAATAAATTTAAAAAAAAGAGCACGCAGTGGCTGGGAAAAATGAAACCCAATGTGGGAATCGAACCTGGACCATAGTACACTTTCCTTAACAACAGCTCCTTACGAGTTGGGCTATTGAATTTCATTGTCACTTTAGAGATTGTAAATGTACTCGTACTAAAATTACCATACCTATAAATAAAAAAAAATTAAACGGTTCGTGTCGGGTATCCGACAAGGAGATTTGTCCGAACCGTTTAATACCGTGTTTTAGCGGTTCGTGTCATTTTCGTTTCGTGTCTTTTCGGTTTCGTTTTTTTTCGTGTCGTGTTTTCGTGTCGTATCACTGGTGTCGGGTTTTTCTGCACACCTCTAATCGCACCTGCCACACGGAGACGGGAAGAAGAGAAAATCAGATTTTTATTCAACAAAAATCTATCTCTAACGGAGGATAACTAACAATCTTGAGACAAATCTTGCAACCACAAATCCCTATCTTTAGGGGATTCGAATTAGGTCAACCTGAAGAGAACGCTGCATGCTTCTATTCCAGTTAACCCTCTCGCCATAAACCTTTCCCATTCATTCTCTACAAACCCATCAACAGCGACTGAAGATCACAAATCACCAACTATCTCCAATCACCCTCGACCGCGATTCCGGCGACACCAGGGCTGAAAGCCGCCACCACTGGTCTTCTCCAACACCCAGGCAACCACCGTCCAAGCCCCGACGCAGCAGCTCACCGGAAAGACGTCCAAATCGGCGTCGGAAGTTGTTGCAGAACAGTGTTCGACAAGCCTACTTTCTGGCTTTGCCACCACCAGCACCGTGGTCCAAAGCCAGAGACGCCGACTGCATCAATAAGCTTGCAACACCCTCTGTTGAACCCATCTGGTTGTTCCTTCATACCTTCTTCGAGGCAATCGCAACACAGCCTCGAACTTGACTGGTGAGCAGTGTTTCTGTAGTTCAAAAAAACGTGATTTATGTTCGTTTTTCTTTCCTTCCTTCAATCCAAGGGCTGTTATCTGACCAAAATTATTCCTTTGAGATTCATACCATATCCAAGGGTTCATAGGCTCGAAACTTGGACGTTTTCGAGTCTCGTTTGGGTAAGATCCGCTCTATTCATCGCAAGTTGTCGAGTTTCGAACAAGTATGCGATGTTTAATCTAACCTACCTACTGTTTTGGAACAGTTTACCGCCTTTACAGCTCCTGAGATTTTGTGAGACAGAATCGGGTTGGCTTTTGGGAAAAGCAAGGGTAAGTTTTGTACTTTTTAAAAGTTACAGTGCCGTTTCCGTAATTTCTAAAAAGTTACTAATACCCTATTTAATTCTGTAAAATCTCAGGTCCTTTATCAGATTATTTTGCTCAACCACGGATAAGCATTTCGTCGGATTAAGGCAAGTAGTTTGGTTCAATCAGTGCATTTCTGCAAATTTCGTGTCTTTTACGCAATTATTGCTTTTTGTGACCTTTATAAGTTCCATGCTATGAGTTTGTGATAAATATGCAAGTTAGTTCAGTTTGTTGCTATTTATCAATTCCTTAATCTCACATAGCATGTCAACTCGGGTAATTATAATTTGACCCTATGGTTTGAGAAAATTACATTAAATGCCCGAACTTCCTAAAAAGCATGATTTGTCCATTTTGTTCCTTCATGCTAGTTAGTATGGTATATTATTGGTTTTGAATATCCATGCTTGTCAGTTATATAATTTCGTGCACTTTATAGATCTAAAGTGTACATTATGCTTTTGTGGTCACCTAGGATGTATTTGTGGATTGGTACTTATACGAGTTGTGTTATTATTATTGTTGTTGTTGTTGTTGTTGTTATTGTTATTATGATGTGTCTTAAATAATGGAAAAAGGGTAAAGTAAGGTCAAGGTTTGGTTATACCTTGCTCTATAAACGTCTCATGAGATGCCCCTTCGAAATTGCAAATCTCTCGAATGGGTACATCTACCTAAGGGTTGTAGGTCATCCGCCCAGTATATGCGGCCGAGGCCGGTACCACTCGTCCTAACTAAACGATAATGTTGTGTATATTGTGTTATTACTATTATTGTTGTACATTACTTACTAATAGGTGACCCACTTTCAGTGATGTTATATCATATTCTTTCCGTACTCGGAATATGATTCCCTAGGATCTCCGGATCCACATCCCATTCAAACACTCGGTCCTTTTTGGATCATCCTGTTATTTTATTTTATATTAATCAAACGAGTCAGGTTCCACATAAATATTTACTCCTAATTCATATTTTAGTCTACAATCACCAATACCCTTTTATGGTCAATGAGTGGTAGACGGAGTCTTGAACATTTTACTTTCTGCTACTTGCTAGTCGTAAAAAGACTAACCGTCCTATTTTTCTCCTTTGGACGGTTGGGGTCCCTGGTCTGCATACTACACCTCAGTCGTCGACCCACAGGTTTAAGTAAACGGTCTTGAGGCGCTGAAGAATAAAAGATTGCATTGTTTTCAGTTTATTTTTGTTTTTGAATTAAGGTACAAACTTTTGGAATTTATGGGATTTATTTTATTCATTACGCTGCTACTATTTGAATATTATTTCCGCTGTCGTTAATTCATTATTTTGGTTATTGTATTTGGACCCTTTGTTTTGGGTAACTTATTTTACTTCAGAATATTACTTTATATTTAAGTCTTCCGCTTATTTAATATTTGTATTTTATCATCTTGTTTATGGGAGCATGGTTGCATGTCCCTATAAGCCTAAGGCGGTTACAAAGACATTAAAGTCTGCGTAATTGCTGGCGCTGCAACATCTATTCAGTGTATTAAGAAGGGGTGTTACATTCTTTCCCTGAAAAGTAAAGGTATAGCGATTAGTAAACCCATCATGAATAACCTTACGATCAGATTGCCAAGGACGTCCTAATAGAATATGACAAGCTTGCTTAGGCACAATATCACATAAAACATCATCTTCATAATGTCCTAGTTTAATATGCACTTTAACTTGTCTATTCACTTTCAATAACCCACAATCATTCATCCAATGCAATTTGTAAGGTCTAGGTGTTGCACAGTAGGTAGATGCAATTTGTCAACCATTTCTTGACTAGCTAAGTTACATCAACTACCTCCATCAATGATCACATTTACAACCTTTTCTTTAACTAGACAACGAGTATGAAACAAGTTTTCTCTTTGATTATCATCACATGGTGTAGGAACAACACTTAAAACTCTCCTAACAATCAAAGATTCTCCATGCTCATATTCAACCTCATCATCATCATTATCATAACAAACAAGGTTTAGATTCTGATCATTGTCATTAGCATGCTCGTCATGTTCATCACAAGAATTTTCAGATTTATATTCTCCTAAGTGATTGACCATGAGAGTTTTCTTATTAGGGCAATCCTTCATATAATGTCCTCTACCTTGACATTTAAAACACACAATATCTCTAGATCTAAGGGCAGAAGGGTTAGGATTACTCCCTTTGGGACCAGTAGATGTCCTAGACGATTCTCGTCCATTCCATGGACCTTTTCCCTTGTCGAGGGGTTGTTGGGGCTGTCGGCCTTCTCCTCTCCATTGGGGCTGCTGGGCTCGCTCTTTAGAACCCACATCCGATCGCCCTTGGGGTTGTTGAGGCCGGTTGGATCGCCACCCTTGTTGCTGGCCACTCGACATCCTATTAGCTTGGCTCTTGTAGCGCTGTCCCTTTTCTACTTTCATAGCTAGGTGTAACAAATCAGTAGGAGTAGTATAGGCAAAGTAATCAATTTCATGAGCTAAAGCGGGATGCAAGATCCTAAGATATCTAACATTGGTTTTCTTATGAGTTTCTACTATATTGGCTCGAGCCATAGCTTCTTGCATCACATTAAATGTTTCCTCAACAGTTTTACTACCTTGTTTAAGGTTTTCTAATCTGTTTAATAGCTCTCTACCATAATGTTGAGGTACAAAACTATTTCTCATTACCACTTTTAATTGTTCCCAAGAAGCAATAGGTGCATCAAGGGATCTTCTTCTTTCCTTAACAAGATTATCCCACCAGATTAATGCAAAACCTTGAAACTCTAGGGAAGCTAGTTGCACTTTCTTAGGTTCTAAGAAATTATGACAGTTCCAGATTTGCTCCATTTTTATTTCCAATCAATATAAGCATCCGGATATGTCTTACCATCAAAAGGAGGAATCTTTACCTTAACCTTACCCATGTCGTCGTCGTCATTGAACCTAGGTGGTCAGTTCTGATTTCCCCTTTGATTCCGCCTCGGGCGTTGCTCCCAATACTCCTCTTCTTGGAAGTCATCCTCTTGCTCCGAGTAATAGAAACGTTCTTGATAGCCACGTCCTCTTCCTCTTCCCTGTCCTTGACCTTGCACATTAACATACTCATTATTCCTATTATTTCTCCCACCTCGTGGAGAATTGTTTTCTTCAAAAATAGGATTATTGAGATTCAAATGAGGATTAGGAATAGGGTTAGGATTTATGACCTCTCTTTCATCATTAGGCGGCTCGTCACGCCTTTGCTCTTGATGTCCTCCCACCGTGTTTGAACCACTCGACCTAGAGTTCTCCAAGGCTATCACCTTGGCGGCTAGTTCAACTACGGAATTCTTATTAGCCATGGTGTTCATGATGGTAGTGATGTTGTTCACCATGGTGGCGAATTGTTCGGGTGTCACAGTAGCACTCGAATTAGTGGCATTGTCACCACTATTGTTTCCCTGAGTGTTAGACATTGTAACAAAGACAAAAGAAACAAAGAACTAAGTTAAAGGTTAGTAAAACTTATAAACAGCTTACAATTGTGTTTCGCTCACACTCCCTCTCCGATTGATATATCACGCTTGCTAGGGCAATCCGCTTTGGGCAAATCAACTACCAAGCAAAAACTAAGCAATCAAAGTATGTAGTGAAGGAAACAACAATCAAGAGAACTCAACAAAGGCTGTAGAGAACTCTATGTAAGTAATCAATTCGATCCAAGTAAGTATAGGACTCGACAGGCTCAAACAAGCACTCACAAGGGCTGTAAGTACTCGACACACTCAAGAGAGAACTCGACAGGGGTCAAGATCACTCGACTCAAGCAAACTCAACTCGACAAGACAATGGTGCACTCGACAGGGGTCTAATGCACTCGACACACACAACAGAGAACTCGGCAAGGGCTGAGAGCACTCAACACAAACTCAAACAAGCAAGCAAGGCACTCGATATAGAGTCTAAATGTTCGACAGTAGCTTAAACAACTCAAGATCAGTAGTATAGCATTCGACAACAGTGGGTAGTGCTTGACAAAAGCTGAAAAAGAAAAGAAACAAAGGAAAGTAAGGAAATTTACCTCTTTTGATTGAAAACCTCAAGTTATGATGTTGTAGTTGCAAGGTAGGGTTTCAATTAAGAATTTTGTGGAGGTGTATGTGTTTGGGGAATAGGGCTGTTGATTTAGGGCTAGGGAATCACCAAAAAGGTTAGTCCTTGGAGCTTTCTTGCACTAGATCAACAAACAACTAACAAACACTTTCTTCTTTTTTTAAAAAAAATTTCGGATCTGTTTTCTTCTTCTTCTTCTTCTTTTTTAAATATGAAACTAATGCAAGAAAAGACTCAAATTGGGATGTAGGACTCGAAAATCTGATGTGTTGGTGATAAATGATAGAAATTTCAGCCCTAAAGATGTATTTATAAACAACTTTGGATAAATATGGTAAGTAGGTCTATCTTAGCCTTAAAGAGATATATGATATATTTAATGGATTTAATTCTATCAAAATTCAGTTTGTTTTAGGCAAGAAAAATAGATAGACAAATATTCCAAAGATAGAAAAGGATAGAACAAACTAGGGTTTCTTGGTGTGGATGTGGGGCTGTCGACCAAAGCTTACTCGACTATGGGGACAAGGTGCTTGCCGTCGGCTAGGAGAGTGAACACAAGGGGTGTGCGCACTGATCTGGTCGACTCCACGGTCTCGGGTAGGCTTGTGTTTAGGCTATGCAACCACAAACAATCACAAACTCAAGATTAGTGCAATAATAAAAAAGAATGCAAGAAGTAAATAACCAAAACAAGAAAAGGACTCTTTTTTGTGTTTTTTTTGTTTAGAAAAAGAAAAGACACAATCTTGATGTCGGAAACCAAAGCTCTGATGTCAATTTGATACGGGGTTAGCCGTGTGATTGTCCGATCTTCGACAACAAGCAAGAAACTTCAAGAACTGAACAAGAAACACAAGAACTTAATCAAGAGCGATCAAGAACAATAAAAGACGCAGCAAGACTCAACAAGAAAGATGAAAGACTCGACAAAGATTCCAAGAACAAAGGCTGCACTTGAAATCGATAATAACAAGAACAAGACTCGATTAAAGAAAGTTGCAAGAATCGAAAGACACGACCTGATATGGAATGAGTCGATCTATGTAGAACAAGATAGAGACCCCAGGCTTCCGTAGAAGGTAGGAACCAATACCAATGACTACACAACCCGCCTCTACAACCCTACACAATCAAGCGGACAACTTGAAGGCACAAGGAGGGGGCTTGTGGATACTAGATTCACCAAGTCTTGCGAAGTTGATGAACGGAAAAGCAAACCAAGCTGAGATTATCAATTCGACAATTGAACAGCGCTGCTCTATTCAATCGACAACTCTCTAAGTGTTTCACACGTCTAAGAGAAAGCAATTTCATTCATCAAAGTTCCAACTATCTACAATGTATGATCGACAATATATAGACCTAAAGAGGTTGTTTTGGGCCGGAATTATTAAAGAAATAATTAACTAATTAAAACCCCTAAAAACATAAGTAAAGAAGGTCTTAAAAATAACAACTTAAATAAGCCCAATTCGGCCCATATGGTTTCTAGGCAAACTGGTGTCGGCGCCGAGGGCTGAGTGTAGGCGCCGAGGCCTTCAGTGCTCAAACATGTGTTTAGACGTTGGCGTCGAGACCTCTGGTGTCGGCATCGATACCATCAGCAACTCCTATGCACATGTAATTCTTCAATGTAGGCTCGGGGAGTTGAACCTTGCTCGAGAATAATGCATGACCCACAAAGTTGAATGAGTCTCTTTGGAGCTTCTTAGCACGAGTTTAAGTCATTGGTCCTTCTCCAAGAATAATGGGTGTGTCTGGAGCTGTAGAAGATGGTCCCGCATCAAGATGCCACCTTGAGCTTAATGGAGAAAGTCGGCCTAGCGACTATAAAATCTAGAGCTTGTAAATAGACATTTATTTTTGGGAATTTTGGACATTGTTGCTTTTGTTTTTGGTTTTGAACTTTTAGTTTTTCTATTGTGGGTATTTCTCTTCTACATTTTTCAGGTCCATGGATAGAAGCAAGCTTAAATTGGACTAGGCCCAGCAGCATAGCACTCGATTCTAACGCCCTGCACATCTGCCTAGTGAGTTTCTTTCTTTACCCTTATTTTTTATACAGTGAGGACATTGTAATGTTTAAGTATGGGGTGGGGGAAGGGCTTACTTTATGCATATTTGACCATATTTGACATTTTGTGTGCATTTATAAAGTTTATTTCTTGAATTGCTTATACATGGCTATTTTGGAATTCATTATTGATTTACGGGATTATATGCATGATTTCCGAAGTTTGAAAAAAAATGATCCGGGCTTATATGCATGATTTCCAAAGTTTGAAAAAAAAATGACACCTATTGAAATTTTGACTAAATGTCATGGAAGTTTTAATTGAACTCGACGATGCAAAATTGGATTCATTAGAAATATAGCATGAAATTGCCTAGTAAAGGGAATCACAATGAAGTGCATATTTTTATTGAAAACCATGAAAAGAGGTAAAAATTGATGTTGCTTTTGACAAGTTGCATGATAAAAGGACGGAGGACTTTATATTTCCATATAATGCTCATATTGTTATATCCTAACCTTACCTATGCTTATGCATCACAAAATCCATATTATGCCTTATTTTCATAAATTGCTCCACATGATCTAAATATTTCCATTCTTTACCTTATTTCTATCCGGGGATTATGTTGAGAATGATGTCACATTATGGAGATTATTGTATGGTATTTGTGTTGTTATACATTATTATTGGAGTTTGGTAGGAAATTGTTTGAAATATATGGAAAATTTAATGAGTGAAAGAAAATCCGGTCACCTCAGGAGATAAAGGTAGATTGACCCTGCTCGCTGAGATAATAGTTTGGCAAGATGGGACACACAGGTGAGGAGTCCAAAGCACTAAGTATCTGGGGCCATTCATGACACCCATGTTTGCGACTCGCGAGAAGGCAGTGCTGAGGTTAGAGAGGTAAAAGCATTATTATTGAAAAAAGCATTATGGAAGGTGAAGAATCCTGTGAAGAAGGAATGTGGAAAAGAAAGTTTGGAAAGTACTCCATTTCCCCGGATTTAACACCACATTGCCAAACAATGTCCACCTTTAGCCTTTTACAAATCTACTCCTTATTTGAGCTTAAATTAAAGTCCTCTTGATTATTGTTGCTTTGTCACATGAATTGTTTTTGCATAACCCTCCTTTTGTGAGTAGATGTTGCTTTTTATTGCACATGCATGGATTTGTGACACTAGTACCCTTTCGAGGGTGGCAATTGATTGTAGGGACATATGAGAATGAATCTAAGATGTTGAGAGTTTTGATTTCTTCCCTTGAATGACAATTAAAAGTATTACTTGAGGACAAGCAAGCTTAAGTATGAGGTGTTTGTTATGAGCCTAATTTGTTATGTTTTATAGTTACTTTTATATCGATTTATGTATGCATTTCATGCATATTGGGTTAGAATAATACAGAATATGTGTAGTTTACACTTATTTGAAATAAATGGAGAACTACACAAGTTTTTGTTATATTTCGCAGAAATCAGACACACTTTGGAGCTTAAAGGAAACTCATGGAGAAGTTAAAGAATGGTGCAGCTGGAGAAAAGGCCATTTTTTTAAAAAAAATTATAAGACATAAAATATGTGCCCAAATTATGAAACTAGTTATGCTCCATTTTTATTTTTTATTTCATGTAATTCCAAATCAAAGATAATTATGACAAATATAACATTTTCAAATTAAAATAACTCGTACAAAATTTTAATTTTCAAATTTTATATTTGTCACAATTATCTTTGATTTGGAATTACATAAATTAAAAAATAAAATTGGAACATAGCTAGTTTCATAATTTGGGCACATCTTTTATGAATTTTAATTTTAAAAAAAATCATATAAGCATTCTCACTAATCCATATCTCACTATATGCCTTTTTAATTAAGTAAATTACATCTAAGCACCCCCACTAGTCCACATTAGCAAGATAGGGGGTTCGTGCCACCAATAGCAACTAAACCCCAAAGTTGGTGATTATTTTTGTATTTTTTTAAGTTTCTGCCACTGAGTGCAACTATGCCTAAAGTTCGTGCTATTTTATGCAATTTTCCCTTAAAAAAAAAAAAATCTGGAAAAAAAAAAAGAAAACCACAAAAATATCATGCATGACACATTTTAGATTTAGGATCTATCGAATAACCCCATTTTTACCACTTGTCTTATATTTATTTATTCGTGATCCGATTACAAGTTCCATGATATTCTTGAATTGTTGATCATTGTATAATTTGTTAATCTATTGGAGCATGAGATAATGGATTGATTAAACATGTATAATTCTTAGCTTTTAGGTGGGCATTGAAATCCAACAAAATGTAACCACCTCTTGTGTGTGATACTGTCAAATGTGACCACCTCTGAAGATTGATATCTTTTTCAAGGTTGTGTATTTTGATTATTACTTGTGATTTTCATATGATTGAGGCAATACATTGTTGGCCATATCTTACTCTGTATCTACCCGTATATTGTATCCTCTGCTTGAAGTCAAATTTGAGCCTTTTAGCCCATTTTTGTTAGCCTCACAAAATGTCTTTTAGCCGATTTTAGCCTTACCCTATTTGTGAATTAGGGAGAAGATTGGTGAAAATATGTATTAGTGGAGTATCTTGAGCATTTGGAAGTTATGTATGGGTGGTGTATTCTTTTTGAGCTTTATATGGATGATTATTGTGCTTAATACTCCGGGTCTAAGGAGGAAAAATTCACATAGGAGTAAAAGTGGAGGAAAAATCGTAAAAATAAGAAGAAAAATCATTCAAAAATCAAGAGAAAAAAAGAATTAACAAAGAGTCAATTGGTTAACAAGAGAAAAAAAGAATTAACAAAGAGTCAGTTGGTTAACAAGAGTTGTGCTTAAGTCTTTATTTGCGGATGAAGTTAAAGTTTGAATTCTTTTGGTTGAAGAAATGTTTGGTTTTGAATGTTTTTCCGGTTATATTTGAGATCTCTTTTTCCTGGATTTTTAGCACCACAAAGCCTAAATCTTTCCATACCTTGGTTTTCTTACCGAGATCTCTTTTTCCCGGATTTTTAACACCAGAAACCCTTGCAAGACCTCATGATGATTATTGCTTGTAATGTCACTGACAGTGAAGATTGTGATGTGGATTTCAATTTTCATGTAGCTTACTTGCATTGGATTGAGTTTGAGCGGAATTGAATTTGCCTAAACACAAGAGTTAGAGTGAAACACTTTATATACCCGGTGAGGTTGGATTGAAATGTGCCTAAGCTTTTGAGTTGGCCAAATACATGTGATGATGTTGATTATTGACTTGTGCCTGAAATACCCCAAAATATTTTTGGGTATTTTCGTTTTAATTTAAATAAAAATAAGGTTACAGTTTTGATATAAAAGAAGTTATAATATTTTTTTTGGTATATATCTTATTTTTCGGTTCCTATTATTTCAAACATAAAATTTGGTTTGAAATTGTTATCTTAATCATGAAAATTATTGCAAATAAAATAAAACATGAATTTTGGTTTCAATATAAGGCTTGGTGTGAGTTATTATTGTATTATTTATTATCTCATCTCGACTTATTTTATTTATATATATATATATATATATATATATATATATATATATATATATATATATATGGTGAGGTTAAAGTGAAAAAGGAGCTTAAGATGAAAATTTCTCTTAAAGTGAAAAACACATACCCGCTTTCCATTCCAACAGTAGATCGAAGGAGGCAAGCAGCGCTCTCGGACTCCCGCACCCACACCCACCTCGAGCCACCTCCGGCCACCAGCGACCAGCCGCCCTCGAGCCCACCGCTGTGCGCACCCCCGAGCCCAGAGGTGGCTCGTTCGAGCCACCTGCTGCCCCGACGAGCCCAGACGAGGCCTGTTCGACGCGCTCCCATGCCGCCCCACGAGCCCAGCAGCTTCGCTGTCGGCCTCCCATGCCGCCCCACGAGCCACCTCCGGCTACCAGCCACCACCTGCTCGAACCCCCTCCCTCATCCGCACCCCCCGAGACCGGAACCCACATGGTTCGAGCCCAGCCGAGCCTACACCGAGCCATCTTCCCCAACAACGCTAATCGGTGCTTTTGGCTCGGAATACCTTCGAAATCCCGATTTTGCTCCTTGTTTCCACTCGAATTTGGTATGATTTCTAACCCTAAACTTGTTTATTACAACTATTTAGGTTGTCTGAATGATTTAGGTTGAGATTGAAAACCTAGGGTTTGATTTATGAGCGGAATTTGGGGCTTTTTGCCAAAAGCCAAATTGATTGAAATTGATGATATGGTTGTGTTGTTGGGTTGATTTTGAGCTAATTTCATGTTCATATCATTGTCAAATTGTTTATAGATCATTAGCTAATTGGATTTTAGAATTTTATATTGCGATATGTTTTATAATTTGGGGATTTTTGCCAAAAGCAAAATTGATTGAAATTGATGATATGGTTGTGTTGTTGGGTTGATTTTGAGCTAATTTCATGTTCATATCATTGTCAAATTGTTTATGGATCATGATCTAATTGGATTTTAGAATTTTATTGCGATATATTTTAGAATTTGGGGTTTTTTCGCCAACATCCAAATTGATTGAAATTGATTATATGGCTGTGATGTTGGGTTGATTTGGAGCTAATTTCGTGTTCATAGCATTGTCAAATTGGTTGTGAATCATGAGCTAATTGGATTTTAGAATTTTGTTGCGATATGCTTTAGGTCGATTAGGCTCTTCTATTTTAGCATGAAAATCATAATTTAGCCTATTAGCCCAATTGGTAGAGCAATGTGCGTTTGCACAAAGATGTGGGTTCAAATCCCACATAGGTTACATAATAGACAAGAGCGCAACAATCGTAAATTGTTAATCATGCACATTATAATCTTAGTTATGCACAATTGTATACTACTTTTGCACAATCCTATCTTACTTTTGCACAATTGTATTATTAGATATGCACAACATAATATTACATTTGCAAAACATAGTGTTATATTTGCACAACTTAAAGTTATATTTTGCACAATATAATGTTATATTCGCACAACATAATATTATATGTGCACAACGTAACATTATATTATTAGATATGCACAACATAATGTTACATTTGCAAAACATAGTGTTATATTTGCACAACTTAAAGTTATATTTGCACAATATAATGTTATATTCGCACAACATAATATTATATGTGCACAACGTAACATTATATTATTAGATATGAACAATATAATGTTACATTTGCAAAACATAGTGTTATACTTGCACAACTTAAAGTTATATTTGCACAATATAATGTTATATATGCATTATATCATCTTATTTGTGCACATTATCATTTTGTTATTGCACTTTATAATCTTATTCATGAACGGGAACACAAAAAAAAACAACCATAAATAGCTTATGCGGGATTTTGAACTCGAACGTTTGTGCATTGGCACATCACTATACCATTTTTTGAGCTAATAGGCTTTTAATGGCACATGTTGCATTCAAGTACAAAACTGTCATAAAATAGCGGTCCATAAAGAAAATTTTTGGTAGGACACATTATGAAAATGCACATTTATTAATAATAACATTTATTGTATTATTTGTTCACTTTATATTTTGTAATCTCATCTTTTTCCCTTTTTAAAATAAAGACAAAAAACTGTGATGTAACATTCTTGTAGTATTTTTTTAATATTATAGTTGCACCTAACAATATTATTTCAAATAAAAATTACGGGCTAAAATCTGTAATTTTCATAATTGAAATAAGGGCAATATTCGTATGAATGGAAAGTTTGGGGGAGGCGTGTGAAATTTACCCCATAATTAGGGTCATTTAACCATTTTTCCCATTTACTCATAAAATTAGGCCCATTTACACCAAAATTAGGCCCATTTATTTATTACTCATTTAATTAGGCCCATTAACCTTTAAATTAAGCCCATTTACATCCAAATTAGACTATTTTCACTTTAAGAGAGATTTTCATCTTAAGCCACATTTTCATTTGAACCTTTACCTATATATATATATATATATTAACTTTAATTATAACTAGAAGTTTAAGAATTATTTATTCTAATAATCTGAAGGTTTCAAGTCTTAAAAGTTATTTTAAATGAATTAATAAAATAATTATTTATAATATTCAAGGGGAATAAAAAAAATAGTTTTTATAAAAGATATTATTATGTTATTATTTATTAAGTATATTTCGTGTTAGATAAATATTTTAGTTATTTAAATTGATATGAGTATATATATTATTATTATTGTTGTTATTATTGTGTTGTTTATAGTTTAAAAACTCCTCCATCCTCTACAAAATAGAACCGGGTCAAAACCGGACTATGATAAACAAGCGGATCAAAACCTTACAACTAAACCGGTTTGGGGTACGTGAAAACCGGGTCGGAACCGGGTTTCCACCTTCTTCTTCCTCCTCCAGCTCTACCTAGTTGTCTTCAACGGTGATCCTTCGAGTTCGAATTTAATTCGACACGACACAAGTAGTAATCCTATTCTTCAATTCAATTCAGACCTACCTATATATTAAATTGGAAGAATCACATTGAATTTTATTCTTAAGAATATTCTCAATTCTTATCCATTGTCGATCAAATTCGGTCTAATTCACATTGAATTCAATTCAATTGAATGCTCGAAATCATTTCTGTCATCAAGAGGTTGTCAATGATGCATTCAATTTGATAAAATGGATACGAAATAGCCCGACTAGAAAAGGGGTTTTTCCGTGTCGGAAGGATATCTCTCCATTCTTGAGAAATTAGAACTCGAAACCCATCTCATTGAGCTCTAAAGTCATCTAGGAACGTTTTTCCTCAAACATTTTATCCCAGATCAACCCCAATCGAAAACCCCCATTTTCACCTCAACTCTTTCCGTCGACGGACCACCGTAACGCCGATGTCGCCTGTGCCGCCCGGGGTTCGCCGCCTGTTGCCGAGACCACCACCACCAGTCGAAGCCACCTCGCCGTGCCGAACTTCCATTGTCGAGCCACCAGTCGCAGGCACCAGTCGCAGGTTAGGAGGGGCTGTTGAACGTGTACAGTGGCCATGGGAGGAGGGAGGAAGAAGACCAAATTGCAGAGACCTCCTCGTATATTTTTCCTATTAAAAAAATGCCCTCTTTCATTTACAAGAATTACAGATTTTAACCCATAACTTTCATTTGGGTTTAAATCATTATCTAATACGTGTATCCTCTCGAATCGCAGCCGTCTCAGGCAACCCCTACGCACTCACACCGTCGCAAGAAACTCAGGAGAATTGTTCGTAGTCACCAAACTCAAACCTATATTTTTCTCGCGATTCAGGAACGTCGAAAGAGGCAAGTGATATTCCGAGCTTTCTATGCTCATTTGCGTGCTTTCGTGTCTAGTTGTTTTCTACCGTTGAACCATGTCAAATTGTGTTAAATAAATTACAATCTATCCGTTTGTGTGATTTATTAAATTGATAATCTATTTTGGCATGTTAAATGGGTAATGTTATTTTTATCGGTTATTTAAATTAGATAAATGACATTATGTGCCCATATTCCATGAAAGCATGATTTATTATTTTCTCTTCATGCTAAGTTTAATTATGTGATATATCCGTTTTCATGTCCATAATTGTCATTTATTCCATTCGGTTCTGGACTAGTTTGCATATTAGTTCGGTGTGGACTTAGGTTATCTTTTGAACCTAGTCCTTAATTATAAAATATATAAATAAGAATGCTTAAGTTATTGATTTTAGATTTGTGGTTTAGTGTGTTATAGAATGTGAATATATTAAATTAAAGTTAAGGAAGATGAGCGCTTCCTAGTAAAGTATATAAATGATAATATAAATTAAATATGGAAGATGAGTGCTTCCAAGTTAGTTATATAAAAGATTTTATTATAAACCAGGAAGATGAGCGCTTCCTACCCAGTTTCATGAAGCTACGTTTCCGGACCAGGAAATGATCTACTGAGCGGACCCGTTCAGTGAATTTGATCGATAAGAAAAATCCGAGCGGACCCGTTCGGTACACTTGATACTTAAATAAAATCCGAGCGGACCCGTTCGGTATACTTGATATTAAAATAAAATCTGAGCGGACCCGTTCAGTACAGATTAAATATATTAGATCTTATTATTGTAGTTCATTGGTTAAATACTAGTTGTAAGTTTAAAGTTATACAAATTATTTATAAGACGGTGATCGTAAATAAGTTGGTCATAATTTCAGCGTTCAATTATATTCCAGTCTCATTTCGGAATATAATTTCCTAGAGTGATTTATCACTCACATCCATTATTCTTCCTAACTTATAAAATCTCCAAGTTGAGTCAAATGTCTATTTTGTATTGCAGAATTCACATTTAAATAATCTGTATTACTCTCCTTTGGACTATTTGGTTCATACCGTTTTATGGTCAATGAATCTTTAGTGCAAAGTGGTCTTTTATTTCGTGCCGTCACTTGCTTGTTCTTAATTGAACTAACCGCCCTATGTATTGTAGCGGCTGGTGCCTCTCGTTTGTATACGATGCATCAGACCTAAGGTGCAGGTATAGAGATCATAGTGAAGAAGTTCCGAAGGCGTTGGAGAACATCAAGGGGCGTTTTAAATGTTTTGAAACAAAAAGGGTAATTTCAAATGTGTTCAATTTGGTTAATTATTTATCCGGTGTATTTAAAAGTCTTCCGCTGTACCAGTTAAACGATTGTAAATATTATTTAAAAAATATAATTTCCTTTTGGTAAAAGTCTTCCGCTGTATTTATTTTAATGCATGTTATCATCTTGTTTATGGGAGCATGGTTGCATGTCCCTATAAGCCTAAGGTGGTTACGAAGACATTAAAGTCCGAGTAATCACTGGCGCTGCAACATTCCCTCGTTTACAGAAGGGGGTGTTACAATGCCTCCTACTTGGTTTTGGATTGTATTTTGACAAGGTGAATGCATGAAGAGTGTATCAGTGTGATGTTTGATTGGATTGGTTTTGTTTTCTTGAGGACAAGAAAAGTTTAAGTGTGGGGGAGTTTGCACTACAAAAAAAATACATATTGGCCACACCTGGTAGCAACGGCATAGGTTTTCCGTGGCCATTGGGTAATAAAAATAGAAATTTGCCACGCCAAGGCTGAGCCGTGGCAAAGAAGTGAAGTGGAGATTGTGCGGTTCCTTGCGACCCCCTATGCGACCCCCCTATGCCGTAGCAAAATCTTAGATATTTTTGTTATGTTATAAATAATAAAAAGAATAATCATTTTATTTAAAAAAAAAGGAAAAAGAAACATACCCATCTTCAAAACCAAAAATAAGATTATAGATTTCATTTTTATTCAATAAAGCTTAGGTATTTTTGTTATAGTAAAAATAATAAAAAGAATAATCATTTGATTTAAAATAAAAGAAAGAGGAAAAAGAAACTCGGACATCTTCAAAACCAAAAATCTAATTAGGGTTTTTAATTTTTTTCATTATCGCTCCATTCAGGCGGGGATTCCAAATTTCCCTCCAATTTGGGCGCGAGGGCAAGGCGGGCTTCACTTTCCCCATGGGTCTAGAGCGGAAGTCGTTCAATTTCTCCATTGTCGGTCTCTCTCTTTCTCCCTAATCCTTCGTTGCCGGTCTCGTCCTTTCTCCCTAGAACTGCGGTGGCTGGTCTGGAGCGGAAGGCGTTCAATTTCTCCACTGTCGGTCTCTCTCTTTCTCCCTAATCCTTTCGTTGCCGGTCTGAAGCCAGAGGTTGGGTTCAATCGTCTGAAGCCAGAGGCTGGGCAAGTCGACATCACCAACTGCTTGTCTTCCCCACACTGCCCCGAGTTGCTCGACATCTCCAACTGCTTGACATATCCGACTGTGTCCCAAAGAAGTCTCCAAAGAGCTGCTTGACATCTCCATTATCAGGTAAGGGTTTCATTTAGGTTTAGGGTTTAATTTGGGGAAATCGGGGACTGGAAGGTTTCATTTAGGTTTAGGGTTTAATCGGGGTTTAATTTGAGATGGCTAATTAAAAAGGGATTTCTAGGTTTTGATTTTTAGGTTTTGGTTACAAATGGGGAATTATAAGGACATTACCTTGTCTGTATGGTGTGTCCTGAAAGAGTGAGACCTTGTCTGTATGTGTTGACAAATTGAAGATGAATTTGTATTGAATTTGAACAAAGAACACTCAATTGAACAACTTTGATTTTGAGGTTTCCGCCATTGATGAAGCGGGAAGCTCTCAACTGAAGTTTTCTCTCTATTGAGTGAATGAGCAACAACCAACAACTCAGCTCCTTATAAGAGGAGCGTCTGTTCTATTACAAGGAGAATTATCTCATGAAACGCACCCACACTAATTGTCCTAGGTGCTCAATCAAAAACAACTGAAACTAGCTAACTAAGACTATTATAATAGTATGGATTGTCTCGAAAGGGAAGAAAAATGAGTCCATGCCCTAAATGGAAACAATAGTCTCTGTCCCGAATGGATTACTTTTTGTTTTAGGGGCATTTTCTATAGTCTATAGTGTATTGTTCCAGAATTGTGATGTACAAGAGTGTTGGATTTTGAAATGATCTTTCTCTTGGAGTTGGATTTGTACATAGATGGTAGTCCCCTGTGTATCATTTATACAAAAAGTCCATCTATTGAAAAAAGAAAGCTTTGATTCTATTAACTTTTGTAAAGGCCCGGATTTTTAAATAATAAATTTCAACAAATAATATAAAATGGATTTAAGTCGGAAAAAAAAAAATTCGGATTTCATTTATTAAATTCGGATTTTGGAAAATTGAGTAGTATTTTAAACGCGTCGGGATGAGGTCGAGAGAGAACGGGTTTTGAGTTTTGATTTGCGGGTATTCGAGGTCCCTTTGGAGACCACTTCCTTGATCTCTTTTCCTCCTCTGTCCGATATGCCCAGCAGTAGGAGTATTCCCTCCTTGTCTTCTTGCTCCCTTCAGAAGTGAGATAACTCTCTCTTCCAGCTTTCTTTCCAAATTCTAGTTAAACCCTCACTCTACCTTCCTTCTTCCACATCCTCTTGCTCTGTCATTTGTGGCAAATAGTCAAACTAACCATGCCAACAAACCCATGCCAAACCTGCAGCTGTAGCACATATCCCCAATTTCATTTTAACCATCACAAACCCAAAACCACACTTCACCCTATCCTTTTCTTTCTCCTATTCTGGTTGCCGTGAGCCCCCATAGCCACCGCTGTCACCTCCTTCTTCTTCCCCGCCATTGGAGCCGAGCTTCGAAGCTCTGCAGCCCCGTCTTCGGAGCAAGCCTTGAGAACCCGACTCCTTCCTCCTTCCTCGTCTCGACAATCAGTAGTAGCCCAGTGCATTCCGAGTTCCCCTCTTCGCGAAGATTAGCAGACGCTGAAGCCGGGAGCCGTCAGGAGCATCACCGTCGAGCAGCCCCACGCCGTCGTCATCCCCTGTTTCCTCCGACCAAGCGGTAAGGTTCCTCCCTGCTTCCTTTCGCCCTAAATCCGAGTAAAGGCGGAGCTTTAACCCCTTTTCATACTCCCTAGGACATCCCCGTCAGAAAACCGACTCCGACAACCCACATCGAACCTCGACGAGTTCTCCGGCGACCCATCGAACCCAATCCCCTCGGTGAGCACCTCTTCCTCCTCCTTTCTTGTCGATTATGTGCGTGTGGTGTCGGGGACTCAACGGCCGGGGCTCAGGCCGCCGCCGACGAAGTTCCTTCCTTCTTCTTTTTTTTCCCCAGTCGGCGGTAACGCTTGATGAAGAAGATGAATAGTGGCCTGGGTTGGGCTTCAATTTGACGGGTCCGGTTCTTTTATTTTACCTGGTTCGGTTCGGTTTTATTTAAAAGGGTCCGGTTCGGTTTTGAGGGAAATTAGGGTTTTGAAGTGTTGGGCCTTTTATTCGTTGGGCCTGGTTGCAAATGAATCAGAATTTGGGCCTTTTCTTCTTCTTGGCCCTAATTTATGAACAAAATGGATTATGTAGGTCTAATTGGAGAAAAAGAATTTTAAGACTTATGAATATATTTTGTGAATATATTAGATAAATGGGATAATATATTATATCATATTATTGTTGAGATTTAAAAATATAGTATTTGTGGACTTGAATTTTAAAACGAAAGAAAAGAATTTGGGAAAGGTTTTCAAGGTTGAAAATTATTTTGATGACTGGAGAATTGATTTAATAAGATTAAAAAGAGGATTTTGGGAAATGAAATATTTAATAAAAATAGTTGATGTTCATGATAATTATATTTATTGATGATAGATCATTTGAAAAGAGATTTTTAGAGTTTCGGAAACATCTTTTAAGGAGTCGTGTTTGGAAAACCAAAATGACGGAATATTTTGATGAAACAAAATTTGGGTTGACTTAGAAAATTCGATACTTCCTCTTGACTTGGACAAGTATGATTTGAGAAATTGATTTGGATGTGAGTTGACTCAACTTGAGATTTAAAGGTTTTGGAAAACGGTTTTACTATCGGTTGGTTTTGAACATGTTGAGAACTTGGAGATTGTGTGTATAAATGATGGACCGGTAGCTTATGAAAATGAATTGATGATAGGTGTGTATTGCCTTTGGATCACTTTGGACTTGCATTTGGGCCCTTGCTTGTGTTATATTGTTGTTCTGCATCTTCAGGTAAGTCTCTTCGGAGCTTACTCAGATTGAATAGAGCTATTCTCTGCTTTAGTTGCATGATATACTAGGTGCTTGCATTCATGATCAGCATTCCATGTAGTACCATGCTAGGTTGCATCGATCGTTGAGCATTCTATTTCTTTGTGCGTATGTAAACAGAACGGCCGTTATCTGTGATAGTCCTAGAGTCTTTGCTAGGGTCATAGGGTAGCCCAGCCTCATCGGGTACCCTGAGTCAATCGAGTACTTCCTTATATTATGATATGCATGCGGGCTTTATTGTGGAGCGGGTTAGGCATGCGTGCCCCCCGATTATGAATGAATGCATTCACGAGCTGGCCAGTCTCCGCCTGTCGGAAGGGGTGGAGGTAGGAGAGGGATATGCCACTTGGCATTGTCTTGGGCCCTTTACAGTATTTCTGCACAATATTATGAACTAGGAGCATGCTAGTGTGTTTGAATTTCGTACTGCATTAGAGCATCTTTATTAGGTATAGCGTATATGTGTGCTTATGGTTGGGATGCAGAGTTAAGTGGGCATCGATCTGATCCCGCCCCAAATCAATTTTTTTAGGAATTATTTATGTTCATCCTATCGGTGCTGTTTGCTTATTGCGCGGGTCATTTTGTCGGCGGAGAGTGAGCGCTGGAGTTATAGACTTCACCAGACTCTGATTATATTGTTTTGGATTTATACTTTTGACTCCGTTTTGACCCGGCTCCGCCGTGGCACTTGTATATGTACTTTACTTCCGCTTTACTTCCGTTTGAAATGGTTTCCGCGACATAGTCTTAGGACAGGTTAAGGGTACCCAACGGCCCTACGATACTTTAGGGTTTGAAATCCCTCTTTATTACTGACCTTGGAAATGAGTTTGAAACCTCGACCCGTACCTGGATTGCAAGATCCGAACAAGGGTTTTTATCCCTTCAAACGTAACCCGGAAATCATAATTCTGGGCCGTTACAAAGATGGTATCAGAGTTGAGGCTGTGCAATTCGGGTACGCAAGGGTCGAGTGTATGTTTTGGAAAGCCGCCCATGAATTTCAAAGGAATTGGAAGTGTTTTGAAAGGGCAAAATGAACTTAAGGTGCCTAACCTAAATTGGACTAAGTAATGAACTCGACTTGTAATAAAAGATGAAAACCGACCAGATGGGGATCGAGTGGGTAGAAAGACGTTAGACCATCCCTATTGGATGTAGTTGGAATTGGGTAGGCAAAATATTAGCTTGTTCTTTACAGAGGGTCTGGAAAACTCCAAGGAGGTCGTTATGAGTGTCACTAACTGATTCTGTGTGAGTGCTTGCTATGCTAGATATCTAATTGGTATGCCTAACAATTAAATGTGTATTGACTGATCTGTGGAGACGGGATAGTGGGAGTACCCTTGTTTCTGTGTGGTCAAACCCAGCTTGTGTGGAATAACCCCTTCCACTATGTTAACCCCTTGACGGTTCTATCTAGCCTTTTTCTGGATGTCAGTGTCTTCCACGGGAAATTGGGTTGGTAAACACATTGTGTCGGGAATCATGGTGCTATGTTAAGTTGTCTGAGTGAGTATTGGAAGTTTTGGATGTCACTTTGAGTCAGAAGTAAGGTGTTTATGGGGTTGTCCTTCCTTATTCTTATGATGATCAACTAATGTCTCTTTGCCATGAAGAGTCGTATCGGAGTCCCACGGGAAAGAAAGGTGATGACTTGGTTGGGAAAAGTCAATGGTTGTCTTTAGGGATCTCTGTCCGGTTGTAATGGTGACTCCCTTTGAACTGCATGACATGATTTTGTAATCTCTCGCATGTACCTTGTAAATGATCGTTGTAAGAAGTTGCTCATGTTATGCCTTGCTTTCTGTCATGATTTGTTAAGCTCATGTTGTGGTTAGTTACCCTCCTCATGTATCGTGTTGTGTCCTTCCTTATATCATGGCTATTTGTTGTTATAGCATGTTTACTTGGCTTACTGATCGTATGGTTGATAGGAAGCATGAAACATATGATACGAACTTGCATGATCGTTATTTCCTCCTGGATTAGGTTTATGGTAGTGTGATCAAACCCTCCCTGTATGAATGCTTGTACATGATCGCCTTAGCATGATGGATGATGATGTGTCAATGCTTATCACTCCTTTGTGACGAGAATATGTAGCATGCTCATCTATTGTGTATTCGTTAAATTGATCATTATTGATGATCTTGCAAGTTAATATTGTTGTATGATTACGTGCTTTGGATGGAGAGTATGTGGTATAATTGAGCCTTGATGAATGCATGCTTTATCATGTTATGTGTCAATTTGAGCTCATGTCCCCGTATTCTAGCTATATTGTCCCATTACTAGGTTCGTATTATACACCGTTGCATTTGCCCCCATGCTTCTATATCGTCGGGATATGAGTGATTGACTTCTTGCGTACCGTTGTAATTATCAATTAAATGTTTATATGTATAGCATGTTATGTTGAGCTATTAGTGTCGTGTAGGACCCTTGGTTGTGACTCGTGTGAGCTTATATCTTGCCTACAGTATTGCTAATTCTCTCCCAGGCTAGGTCCTTGATAGTGTAATTATTCCCTCTTCTTAAAGTGTTTTACTCATCTTGATTAGACTGATGCTGAATTCGATGATCGACTTGCTTTTCGTGATGGTAAATCATAGCATGCTTATATGTTATCGCTCGGTGGTATTTCCCTATTACCCTATGATATTCTCTCGTGCTTGCATGAACGTATGACTGGACACCTCGCTTGATCACACACCACGCTATATCATGATTTCACATACGCATGACACCTGAATGTTAGAACGAATCTAGTCGAGTTATCTTGATTGTGTGCATGTTCGATATGTGCCAGTAGTGTCATGTAGGGCTTATGGTTCCCAATATGATTCGCCAAATGATCACGTGTGTACTTGTCCTATGATGTGATGATTATTGTATCGTGAATGTGCTCTATGATGGTTCGTTCTTAGTATGATTATAATGTATCGCCCATGGTGTATTTCTTGTTACTTTTGACGATGTCTCATGTTTCGTAAATATTATGCTGAACTCCTCTTAATGTCTCTTGACTATGCTTGTATCACATCATGTATCACTAGTACCATGTAGGACCCATGCTTTCTAAATGTATCTCGTCATATGATTACGTGCCATGCTTGACCTATTATACGATCATTGTGTCAGATAAGATAGTTACTATGTTGCTCTTACATGTCCTTTTATGATGCCATACACTACGCTCGTGCACTGTTCATATATGTGATAATTGTGATGCCTATTTAATCCTGCATATCTTGCTTAAGTTGCTAGGCCTATCTGCTTGAATGGGATGATAGACTACTATCTTGTCTCGCATGCATCCGTGTAGCATATGAATATGTCTTTTTGAAATGAATACGTATGTCGTGCTCCTCGAGATAGGTACATGTTAGTGTGGATTAAAATGATTGATATGCCCTTATGATGAAATTGTGTCTGCTTGTCACCATTGCAACCTAATAGACCTCCATAAGGGCATCGTTGCTATTCTCGGGTCGGAGTCTTGTCACTGGTCTTGTCGTCTTTAGCATTGGTCTTTGTTTGTCTCCGAATAGAACATTGGGTGTCCGTCTCTGTCACTCCCCTATCTCCACTAACTTGAACTCATACGTGATACATCGGACGAGCGGCACATGGAAAAGGGGACGGAAAGTGGATAACGATAGAGCGGTGTAGCGAAAGCGTGGGCCCATAACCCACGGTCCTCAGGATCAATGATGTCGGCGGGACAAGCACGCATCGAGGATTGCGGTTACTGTGTACGATATGACTTGCAAGCGGAATTGTTCTCCGTTCGAATTGCTAACCCTTTTGAATTTGTTGACGATGATATTGCACTGACATAGCAATGAGATTTATGTGTTGATGTGCTGAATTGATAATGATCGTTGCCTGATTATCTGTTGTGTATGATGATATGATGTGATGTCTTATGGATCTAATGTACCATGATGTTGTGACATGTTGCTACTCTAAGTTGCTAAGCATGATTTGAATTCCTTTGCCTGTAAGATGTGAACTACATATGCTAAGAGACCTGAGTTGTATCTGATAAGGTTATAGTGCAACATGTTAGTTTGACTTCAGTATGTTCATATATGATGTTTGCAATGATTATTGAGCATGATGATAAATTGAGACTTGTTGAACCCATGATGTTATGTTATAAATGCTAGTTGACATGATGTAGACCTTGTGTTTGATGATTTTAATTATTCCTTCTCCCTTAAACCTGTGGGTGAGGTCGTTGGTAGCGTGGTAGAAGGGTGGCGAAAGAGCTTGAGTGGTTAGGATGATCGGGGATGTTATGAGATAAGTCGCAAGAGGGAGATGTTGGTTTAGGTAAGATTGAGCGAGCTTTAGGAATTTTGCAAGGCATGATGCTGGTGATATCTTGGGAAATGTGGGAAGTGTAAGAAATGGCCTTAAGAGAAGTGAGGATATAGTATGAGAGGGTACTCGGGTGTGGAGTTAGAGATATGAGTTGGATTCTTAGAGGTGGATGGTGTGTGTGAGAGTTTGGTGGAATGAAGACGAGATTTGAGCATCGGGATGAATTGAGATTTCTTTGGGAAATTTTGTCTATGATGAGATTGGTGGGTCTAGAAGAGGATTTGTCTTGGCTTGAGAGTAGAGAGGGGTGAGTGGGGATTGTGTTTTATTTTGACTGGTATGATGTGAGGATTTTCTTGATTATGGGATTTATTTATATCTGCTGGCATGATGTTAGATAGTGACCATGATAAAACCTGATATGGAATAACATTACCTATAGAAACGCAATGTTAAAATCTAATTGGTAGTGACTAGTGTTATCATGATATATTGATGATTTGCTATCCTGTTAAGTTGTTTTAGAAGCATGTTAGGATGTGTTATATGATAATATATGAGATCAGGATGTGTTATTATGTGGTGGTAAACAGGATGTTATATTATGTTGTAGTAACCATGATGTTGTATTATATGGTTGACAAGCATGGCTATTGATGTGTCAAATGATGAGTATGACTTGGAATGTGAATATGATTTGTATATATATATGAGATAATAGTGCCTGATTTCTAAATGATCGTTATATGACATTGTGATGAGTAAGATGATTCTAGAGAGCATGTTGACATTTTGATGGTGATATACTTCTTGATCTTCCCTTTTTATTGGACCTTAACAGCATGACCTTGACTGTATCGATGGGTTGATAAGTAGTTTTGTTCCGTTGACTTATGATGAAATTTCGCTATGGCTAACCTTGCAAGTGCCAATGATTGACGTGATAAAAATGTTATGCTAATGCTGAATAAAGATTGGGTAGGATGACTATGTGAATTTATGGGTTAAATGATATCCCTTGCTATGACTGACCCTACTATGATTGCGATGCTGATATGCGATAGTGAGATATCCTTTATGACTTTTGGTGTGATATTGAGCCATGTGTTATGATTTTGGCATATTATTGAGATGTGTATCATGGTCTTTAGTATGATGTGGAGATATTGATGTGACCCTGTGACACCGTGTTGGCATATGTTTAAGACTTGTCGTATGATGTACTAGTTGAAGATTGGTTGGTTATGTGGTTATGCATTTCTTGTAGCTTGTGGTTCTTGCGTGAATTGAGATTGATGGATTGATTTGATTATGGAAACTAGGGAGAGGATATGGGATTAGCCCTTAGAGGTGGATGATTCCACCTCCCTGCTTCTGAATTTGATTGTTTGGTATGCGAGAAACTGATTTGGTGGTTGGAATATTTTGACGAAATCTTGATTTGAAAGGATTTGACTTGTTTTGGTGTAAGGTTGCTTGATTAGACTTTGGGTTTGAAGATTTTGAACGGTTTTGAAAAAAGACCAACTTTGATTGTGAAAGAATGAACAATGTCGAGAATTTTGAGGCTAATCTTTATTTTCAATTGCGGAATCCCTTAGAAACTTTTCAAACCCGGGCAACTCTATAATACTTCACGAAGTGGATACATGCATTTTATGGGGGCACCTATAGGGTGCTTGCTAAGACCTAGTAATGTTATTGTAGAACTTTTAGAGTTGTGGTACTTCCGAAAAGTCGAAGCGAGGATGTGATAGGGGCGCTTATCGCATACTTGTCAAGGCCAATTGGAGGTGTCATGACCGTGACTATGATGTTGTGAGAATCCCGGAAGACGCAACAGAGATGATTACAAGATTCTAGGACATGGTCCTCGGACTCATCAATTTCAAACTTAATCCCCTACTTTATTTTGGTTTTAGTCTCGGGGACGAGACTTGTTTTTAGAGGTGGATGATGTAAAGGCCCGGATTTTTAAATAATAAATTTCAACAAATAATATAAAATGGATTTAAGTCGGAAAAAAAAAAGAAAAAAAAAATATTCGGATTTCATTTATTAAATTCGGATTTTGGAAAATTGAGTAGTATTTTAAACGCGTCGGGATGAGGTCGAGAGAGAACGGGTTTTGAGTTTTGATTTGCGGGTATTCGAGGTCCCTTTGGAGACCACTTCCTTGATCTCTTTTCCTCCTCTGTCCGATATGCCCAGCAGTAGGAGTATTCCCTCCTTGTCTTCTTGCTCCCTTCAGAAGTGAGATAACTCTCTCTTCCAGCTTTCTTTCCAAATTCTAGTTAAACCCTCACTCTACCTTCCTTCTTCCACATCCTCTTGCTCTGTCATTTGTGGCAAATAGTCAAACTAACCATGCCAACAAACCCATGCCAAACCTGCAGCTGTAGCACATATCCCCAATTTCATTTTAACCATCACAAACCCAAAACCACACTTCACCCTATCCTTTTCTTTCTCCTATTCTGGTTGCCGTGAGCCCCCATAGCCACCGCTGTCACCTCCTTCTTCTTCCCCGCCATTGGAGCCGAGCTTCGAAGCTCTGCAGCCCCGTCTTCGGAGCAAGCCTTGAGAACCCGACTCCTTCCTCCTTCCTCGTCTCGACAATCAGTAGTAGCCCAGTGCATTCCGAGTTCCCCTCTTCGCGAAGATTAGCAGACGCTGAAGCCGGGAGCCGTCAGGAGCATCACCGTCGAGCAGCCCCACGCCGTCGTCATCCCCTGTTTCCTCCGACCAAGCGGTAAGGTTCCTCCCTGCTTCCTTTCGCCCTAAATCCGAGTAAAGGCGGAGCTTTAACCCCTTTTCATACTCCCTAGGACATCCCCGTCAGAAAACCGACTCCGACAACCCACATCGAACCTCGACGAGTTCTCCGGCGACCCATCGAACCCAATCCCCTCGGTGAGCACCTCTTCCTCCTCCTTTCTTGTCGATTATGTGCGTGTGGTGTCGGGGACTCAACGGCCGGGGCTCAGGCCGCCGCCGACGAAGTTCCTTCCTTCTTCTTTTTTTTCCCCAGTCGGCGGTAACGCTTGATGAAGAAGATGAATAGTGGCCTGGGTTGGGCTTCAATTTGACGGGTCCGGTTCTTTTATTTTACCTGGTTCGGTTCGGTTTTATTTAAAAGGGTCCGGTTCGGTTTTGAGGGAAATTAGGGTTTTGAAGTGTTGGGCCTTTTATTCGTTGGGCCTGGTTGCAAATGAATCAGAATTTGGGCCTTTTCTTCTTCTTGGCCCTAATTTATGAACAAAATGGATTATGTAGGTCTAATTGGAGAAAAAGAATTTTAAGACTTATGAATATATTTTGTGAATATATTAGATAAATGGGATAATATATTATATCATATTATTGTTGAGATTTAAAAATATAGTATTTGTGGACTTGAATTTTAAAACGAAAGAAAAGAATTTGGGAAAGGTTTTCAAGGTTGAAAATTATTTTGATGACTGGAGAATTGATTTAATAAGATTAAAAAGAGGATTTTGGGAAATGAAATATTTAATAAAAATAGTTGATGTTCATGATAATTATATTTATTGATGATAGATCATTTGAAAAGAGATTTTTAGAGTTTCGGAAACATCTTTTAAGGAGTCGTGTTTGGAAAACCAAAATGACGGAATATTTTGATGAAACAAAATTTGGGTTGACTTAGAAAATTCGATACTTCCTCTTGACTTGGACAAGTATGATTTGAGAAATTGATTTGGATGTGAGTTGACTCAACTTGAGATTTAAAGGTTTTGGAAAACGGTTTTACTATCGGTTGGTTTTGAACATGTTGAGAACTTGGAGATTGTGTGTATAAATGATGGACTGGTAGCTTATGAAAATGAATTGATGATAGGTGTGTATTGCCTTTGGATCACTTTGGACTTGCATTTGGGTCCTTGCTTGTGTTATATTGTTGTTCTGCATCTTCAGGTAAGTCTCTTCGGAGCTTACTCAGATTGAATAGAGTTATTCCCTGCTTTAGGTGCATGATATACTAGGTGCTTGGATTCATGATCAGCATGCCATGTAGTACCATGCTAGGTTGCATCGATCGTTGAGCATTCTATTTCTTTGTGCGTATGTAAACAGAACGGCCGTTATCTGTGATAGTCCTAGAGTCTTTGCTAGGGTCATAGGGTAGCCCAGCCTCATCGGGTACCCTGAGTCAATCGAGTACTTCCTTATATTATGATATGTCTGCGGGCTTTATTGTGGAGCGGGTTAGGCATGCGTGCCCCCCGATTATGAATGAATGCATTCACGAGCTGGCCAGTCTCCGCCTGTCGGAAGGGGTGGAGGTAGGAGAGGGATATGCCACTTGGCATTGTCTTGGGCCCTTTACAGTATTTCTGCACAATATTATGAACTAGGAGCATGCTAGTGTGTTTGAATTTCGTACTGCATTAGAGCATCTTTATTAGGTATAGTGTATATGTGTGCTTATGGTTGGGATGCAGAGTTAAGTGGGCATCGATCTGATCCCGCCCCAAATCAATTTTTTTAGGAATTATTTATGTTCATCCTATCGGTGCTGTTTGCTTATTGCGCGGGTCATTTTGTCGGCGGAGAGTGAGCGCTGGAGTTATAGACTTCACCAGACTCTGATTATATTGTTTTGGATTTATACTTTTGACTCCGTTTTGACCCGGCTCCCCCGTGGCACTTGTATATGTACTTTACTTCCGCTTTACTTCCGTTTGAAATGGTTTCCGCGACATAGTCTTAGGACAGGTTAAGGGTACCCAACGACCCTACGATACTTTAGGGGTTGAAATCCCTCTTTATTACTGACCTTGGAAATGAGTTTGAAACCTCGACCCGTACCTGGATTGCAAGATCCGAACAAGGGTTTTCATCCCTTGAAACGTAACCCGAAATCATAATTCTGGGCCGTTACAACTTTAGGAATACAAATTTTAACCAAAATAGAGTTTGGAAATCTACATCACGATGTGGTTTTTACTTGTTATATATATACTGCTTTTATGAGTTATGTTTGGGGCTATGTTGTCATTTCTGAAGGACAGTTGTTTCATTTCAGGGCATCAAGGATCTTTTTAGAGGTGAAAAGTAAATCTGGCTCAAATCATCAGGTAAACTAATAGTTTAAATCAAAGTGGTTGACTTGTTTTAATGTGCCTAAGGAGGTCTTGTATGCACTTTCATGAAGGAATTCTGATGCTTCAACTTCTATGCTCAATTTTGGCTGATATGGTCCCTGATTAAAGTACTTTTATATGTTTTTATTTGAAAAGGAATTCTGATGTTTGGAAATCTACCTCCTGATCCTGTTTACTTATGGTCCTTGTCTCCTTTTGTTCTTGGACTTTCGGAAACATTCTCTCGGGATATACGGGGGGATGTTGTTGTTTACTTGGAGTGTGCATTTTCATCTTAGAGTGTTAAGACCGGTGAGACTTAGAGTGTGCATTTTCATCCTTACTAGCTAGCTATTAAGAATCTTTGTTGTTGTTTACTTAGAGTGTGCATTTTCATCTTAGAGTGTTAAGATGGTTGAGACTTAGAGTGTGCATTTTCATCTTAGAGTGTTAAGACGGTTGCATTATATATGGTGGATGCAGCTTGTTTTCATTGTTTTGTCTACCCTGAATTGTGCATCTCCTTGATTAAGCTGGATCATTGTCCTGTTTCTCTGTTTCCTGAGCACTAATTCAAGTAATTCTGGTGGCAAGTTCCTTCATTTAGCTCCCGAACATTCATATGCTTATTTATAGGATTGTTCTTGATGTTCTAAGTTATCTTTATCAAACGTTTCGAGCATGGGACTCCAATATCACCAGCAAATATGTGAAACTAGTTGCTGGTGATTCATCCAATGCTTCATGTCTTTGACTAACTTAAATTCTCCTGGTTTCTAAGGCAAAAGATTGAACCTTTCCTCTTTGATTTATAGGCAGCTTTCCTTTTATATGTATATATTTAAAGCTCATTTGGGATAGACTTGACTTCATCACTTGGTGCAATGGACTTTGTCCAACTTTTGAAGGATATTATTGAATTCAACTATCTGAGGGAAAAAGTGCTATGCTTGCTGTATCCCTATGTAGGAAACTGCATCATCCTTTCTCACTTGGTAATATTTCCTGCATTTTAGGTTTATGTACAGCAAGCATAGCTGTGTGGTAAGTGGTAACTAGTAATGCTTATATAAAGGAGGATATGATCGGCGTAGCTCTTACGATCATAGATGGATTGTGTGTTGCATGTTGGTGTATGTTTAGTTTTGATCTATCAAGTCATGGATGATGATTGGTGATTTTACAATTGGAATTACATGTATGCTTAGTGCTTGGTTCCCAAACCGCCCTAGTTGCTTTCTGCATCTCTTTTGTAGAGGTTGTTTGCAACAACACTGATGAAGTGGCATGGATTGAAGCGTGTGGATGACGGTGTGTTTAGGCATCCCGCAGACTCTCCGGCGTGGAAACATCTGGACGCTAAGCGTCCGGATTTTGGAGTTGAGATAAGGAATGTCAGACTAGGAATTGCATCCGATGGATTTAATCCATTTGGGATTCAGAATGTGAGCTATAGTACATGGTCTGTTGTGTGTTTTCCATACAATTTGCCACCAAAGTATATCTTGAAGCAACCATATCTATATTTATCTGTGCTCATTGATGGACGTAAGGGGCCTGGTGATAAGGTAGATGTGTATTTGGAGCCATTAATTGAAGAGCTCAAAGAGTTGTGGGAAGTGGGTGTA
Organism: Persicaria tinctoria; assembly: GCA_037127255.1. Lineage (NCBI taxonomy): Eukaryota > Viridiplantae > Streptophyta > Magnoliopsida > Caryophyllales > Polygonaceae > Persicaria > Persicaria tinctoria. The sequence goes on along the minus strand of JBANSL010000001.1, from coordinate 39,133,599 downwards.
CCTACTTTTGATGCCTCCACCAACCAAGCATTTCAAATGAGGGCTGCACTACTATGGACTATCAACGATTTCCCTGCCTACGCTAACTTATCCGGGTGGAGTACCAAAGGCGAATATGCATGTCCCAATTGCAACACAAGACCTGGGGAAACATACTTGAAGGCTAGTAACAAGTGGTCTTATGGGAAGAATAGGAGATTCTTACCATATGATCACAAATATCGGAGAGATGCCAAATCATTCTATCATGGACGAGAATTCAGTGAACCTCCTCCCAGATTGACCGGGGCTGAACTGCTCACACAAATTGAGTCCAATGGAGTGCGTACACAGTATATGAAGGAAGACATGCTCTTTAGACATAAGATGGGGCCCGAGAAACCAGAAAGGGATCCAACGAAAAAAAAACAGCACAACTGGAAGAAAAAAAGCATCTTCTACGAGCTACCTTATTGGAAAGATAATCTACTGCCGCATAGTATAGATACAATGCATGCTGAGAAGAATTTCACTAAAAACATTCTGTACACAATCATGGGAGTTAAGGGCAGAACGAAGGACAATGTCTCTGCGCGACGTGACCTTGCAACATTGGGAATTAGACACGAATATCATGTCAAGAAGACTGAGTCTAATGTTGAATACTATGCAAGAGCTGAATTTGAGATGGATAACCAAGGGAAAGATAAGTTTTTATTAGCCTTATCCACTGCTAGAATGCCTGATGGTTCATGTTCAAATATTGCACGGAGGGTTAATCTGAAGGACCGTTCAATTGGAGGCCTTAAAAGCCACGATCATCATATTCTTCTACAACATTTGATTCCATTATGTGTACGTAGTTCCTTGCCAAGCAATGTTATTTCAGTTTTGGTTGATGTAGGAAAGTTCTTCAAAGTGTTGTGCTCTAAAGTGAATTCTAGATGTGAGTTGGAGAAGGCACGCTCTCACATCATCTTGACAATTTGTGAGCTTGAGAAAATATTTCCACCATCCTTCATGGATATCATGGAGCATTTGCCCATACATCTTGTTGAGGAAGCGATGATTGGTGGGGCTGTTCACTTTCGTTGGATGTATCCAATAGAGAGGTTCTTGCTGACCTTGAAGAATCATGTGCGACAGCAAGCATTCCCAGAAACATCACTAGCGAAAGGTTATGTGATGGAGGAATGCATGAATTTCTGTGCACAATATCTCAGAGATGTGGAGAGCAAATCAAATAGACCTCCAAGAAGGAAAATTGATGATGAGAAGAAGGGGAAGGGCTTCATTCTCCCATAAATAACTCGAGCTCAAATTCATCGGTGGGTCTTGTTTCATACAGATACGGTCACACCATATCTAAAGTAAGCCCCCATTACATAAAAACATGAATCCATTCTATGATGAGATCCCTTCAAATTCAACCTCCTTAATCTTTTCTCTTTTTTCTTGGTGGAGAGAACATATCATTTCCATCAGAAATCACAATCCTACAACTAATGAGGAGTCCATTGCCTTAACTCATTTCCAAGAGTTTCCAAAATGGTTCAAGGCACATGTGAGTTTACCTATGAGCTACTGATCGATTTTCACCTATCTATCTACTGATGGATTATAACTACACATTGTGGGTTCAAGGTTTGCAAAGGGCAGGTGATGCTTCCTTGGGCGATGAAATTATAGCTTTGTCTAACTTCCCTTCTCCTTCCGCGGCAAGACTGACCTCTTATACCACGAATGGTTATTTCTTTCGTGTTAAGAGCCTAGATAATAAAAGATCAAGGCAGAATTGTGGTGTGTATTTAGAAGGAGATGTTGTCCCGTATTATGGAAGATTGACTGGTATTATCAAGGTTACATACTCTATAGATATCCACTACGTGTTATTTAGGTGTGAGTGGGCACATCCTTCATCTGGTGTGAAGTTGGATCCTTTCAACTTCACCTTAGTAAACTTCGAGAGATTACTGTACCCACATGATCGTGTAGGGGATGAACCTTTTATCTTGGCATCTCAAGCACAACAAGTGTGGTATAACCCATGTCCAGCTGGGCAAGGGTGGCTTGATGTTGGGGAAGTGGAATCAACAGAGTACTCTCATGTGGATGTTGATGATGAGTTAGAGGTTGAAGATACTCTTATTTGATAGAGGTTAGGGATATATGTACTGCGGTTTGTACTGTTTCATTTTATTTTCAGTTTTTGTTGCCACTATATGTTCAAGTGATGTGTTGTATGTTTAATAATTGGAAGAAATACATGTACACCATCTACTTTACAGTAAGTAAGCTCCATGCAGGCTGACTCCTAGTGTTTTTTCCATGTTCTTATAGGTAACCATGGGGAAGAAAAGAAAGGGTGGACCTGGAAGGCCGAGAACGATGTCTGAGTTCTTACTTTCTACTAATTCAAGTGATAGTCATATCGGGTCCTTGCCAACATCAGTAGCTCCAACTACGGCTCCACTTGCAACTTCAAGTCCTGCGGTGCTAATAGCTACAACTACTGCTCCAGTTGTATCTACTGCTCCCTCTATTGATCCACTTGCAGTTGCACCTGCTCCTTCAGTTGTAGCTTCAAATCCTGTGTTGCTGACAGTTACTGCCCCACTTGCACTTGTATCTACTACTCCGTCTACTGTAGCTGCAGCTATGCCTACTCCTTCACTTGTAGCTCCACATGCAACAAGTGTTGCTCCACTTGCCTTGACATCTACAGCTCCACATGCAACAACTGCTGCTTCATCTTCAACTTCATCTTCAACTTTCCCAACAACTTCAACTCACTTGGAAATCGGTAACGCTTTATTAAACTTTTTTAATGAAGTGTAAAAAGGGTTATGTCGATCTCTAACAAGCATCTTTACTATATCAAGCATGCTAAAAAGGGCTGTACATGAAGCTATACTAGAGAATTTCACTTGAAATAAAATGAGAAATACATAGTTTTTACCCAACCAAGATGTGAGTGGGTGTGTTGTATATATAGGAGGTAATTTCACAATTAGGTTTTGAATTTAATTTGTGATATTAATTCTAGCCTTAGGCCATTTATTTAGTTGCATTTAGGTGATTTAGAAGTTTTAACATTAATTTTTATGGTGTTTAAATTGCTGAAAATTAAGCATGTTGTTCAATTTTGTAACTTTCAAATTTTTAATATGACAAAGGGGATTTCGATCAGTTATCCTTACTGGCTTCTGATATTGCATTCTTTGAGTTTATTGACAATAAATAACTCCTCCTATACAAGTCTAAACATGCTAAAAAATGCTGGAAATGTGCATAAATATCAGTTGACAGTTGTAAGCTTACCTTGCTCAGGTTGATCCCTTGCCTTTCTAGATCAACTTACTTGCCTTTCTAGATGCACATATTGTTTTTATACCTATCCTATATATAGTATGACAACTGCATTTATTGTTTTTATACCTATCCTTATGCCCTTTTATTTCGTTTTAACTGGTTTTAATTTCCATGAATGTCACAATTGCTTGTCTATCCCTAGATAATAAGAGGAAAAAGTACCCACTCTAGAGGCTGGACAAGAGAGAAATGTAATATTAACTATTGTGTCTTTGGTATATCTAGAGAACTATGGTTTTCTTTTCTTTTTCCCCACGAGCTTGTAATTTTTCTTGGTTGCTGAATTTTATTTCATAATAAGAGGAAAAACTTCCCACTCTAAAGGCTGGACAAGAGAGATACATAGATAATACTTTTTTAATGTTCTTTGATGAACGGTGTTACTTAAATTAAAGGTGATCGCCAATGTATTACCATGAAGAGAAGAAAGGGAGGACGTGGGAGACCACGTACGATAGCTGAGTTCTTGGCCTTTTCTTCCTCGGCTAGTGGGCATGCCAACTCATCCTCACCAGAATCAGCAGTTCCACCAGTTATGCCTAGTGCTCCACTTTCAACCCTTGCTCCACCTCCACGAAGTCCTGATGCATCTCTTACAGCTACCACTTCTGCACCACCTCCAGCTGCATCCCTTGTGCCATCTCCCATGGAAACAAGTGTTAATAGTATATTTTATGAATATTTACTCAATTCATTGAAGTTATTCAACCACAATTTATAGAAATATTTAGTAGTTTATTAAACCTCTAATTTGTATAATATTTGTTTGACTAAAGGTCAACAGCATCAAATTGCAGTTCGAGGCCCTAAAAAGGGTAAGCAACAACAAATTGGAGTTCGAGGCCATAATCAGGGTATACGAGAGTGGAACACCGGAGTCAAAATCTCTGTTGAATTCAACGAAGTTTTCCAGCCAGTTGGAGAAAATGATAAACCTTTGAAGTCTCAGTTAGGGATTATAGTGCGTGATGCTCAAAGGCTTCTGTTGACTAATCTAGATTGGTCCTCCATTGACGATTCTATCAAGGAGGGAATATGGGCAGAAGTTCAGGTGAAATTATATTCTTCATGAGTTTACAAGTTGTGTGGTTATTCTATTTTTATCCTACTTACTTTGATCAAACTTGCAGAGAAATATATTAAATGTCCCCGAAGGCTACAAACCAGTTTGTTTGAAAACATGCAACATCATGTGGAAAGATTACAAGTCTAAAACAAAAGCAAAATTTTTTACAGCAAAGAGAGATGATCCAAAGTTAGCTTCGCACCCACCTACAGATGTTCCACCCGAACATTGGGTTGAGCTTTTTGCATATTGGGGCAGTTCTGAGGCTCAGGTTTTCTTCTTCTTTTTTTCCAGAAAATATAAATTATAATTGACCCAATCATGCTTTTCATATCCATATGCGTTCATTTATTTCTAACCATGAGTATTGGCTCTTGATATAAATAGAAACAATCACTACAAAACTCCATGAATCGAGATAAGCATGGACCATCTCATATCACTGGCTGAAAGTCATTTGCCGAAGTAAAATATGAGGTATGTATTTCTGAGATTGTACCTTTTTTTTTTCTATCTTAATTAGTTTGAGTTGCATTTTATACTATTGTTTTTATATTGATCAGCTGCAAAAAAGTGGGCAACCAGTTGACAAAATGAGTGTGTGGATCAAATCTCGAAACGCCAATGACCCTGATGTTATTGCAGCCATCGTACGTTTGTCAATCCTTTCATTTTTATACCTTTTCATTTGTATAATTTTTAAAGTATGTGGTGATTGTATAATGTTCTTGTCTTCATTTGTCATACTTAGAAGGACTTCAACGATCTCTTGAGTAAGGAACCAGAGGATCAACGTGAACTTACAGCTGTAAAAGACAAGATTTTCCATCAAGTTATTGGACCTGATGGTCATGGATACTGTCGCACGTATGGTTGTAGTGTCCCTTCAAGGTTAGTGTATCCAGGACCGTCTACCACACCTAATAGCAATGATCCCACGATCCGACAGCAGCTTCAAGAGCTTGTTGAGCACCTTTCAAGGCAATTTGAACAAAAAATCCAAGCGCTAAGATCGGAAGTGTTGGGGACTACAAGGATCGGTGATGGGACAAGTGCCCATTCACAAGCGCAGGTTTGTGAATGTTTTTTTCATCAATTTTATTAGCAATTTCTTTCTTCAATTTCTTCAATTTCAACATCTACACATACATGTCTTTCTTCAATTTCTTCAATTTCTTCAATTATGAATGAATGGTTATAGTGTAGTGTACTAATCTGCATATAAAGATACCAGGGCTGTTTAAAATCGGCATATGTGGATAATTTGAAGGATGAACTAGCATCAACCTTCAATTATGAATGATCGGTGATGGAATAGTTATAGCCTATTTAAAACTGAACTTTTGTTGGCTTTAGCTTGAGAAAAAAAAAACGCTAGAGTTTATCAAATGGGCGGTATGATGTTTGCCTCCTATGGCTACCTATTGTTCCCTAAGAAATGAATTGCTTTTAGTGGGTGAATTCTGCATTATAGGACCTGCATTTGGAATGCCAATGTAGTAAGAATTGCTCTGTGCAAAAGGGGATGAATTGCTTTTGGGTGGGAAGTGATAGCGACAAAGATCCGATGATTCCCGACGACAAGACGATTCACGGTGAAAGCTTGCATTGCTCAAAGATCAACCGTGAACTCAAGCTTTTGGTGTGCAACTTCATTCCGCCTTGACATCGTCTAGCCTAACTCGATATCGATTGAGTGTCACTCGATATCGACTGGGTCTTGTCTTGCCGGATTTTATCTTGGGATATTTTTATTATATCTTTCTTTATTTTTATTTATTAGTTGTTGAATAAAAAGTGGGGAAATTGATATTTCCTTACTTTTGGCTATTTTTGGATATTTAGGTAGATGGGATATTTTTAATATTTATCTATGTTTATTTTAATTTATTAGATAAATGAGAGAACTAGGGTTTCCTTTGCAAGGAACCACTCTCATTCACCATCAAACCCTATTTAATTTGTATTTTCTTCTTCTTTTATTTTCACGTTGAATTGAATAGAAGAGCGTTTGGCTAAGCGTTCTCTTCTTTGTTCAACCCTAATACGCTCTACACTCTCTCACGCTCTTTCATCCTTTGCCGATCTAAAACAAATTCAATTGCAAATTGGGCAATTAATTGTTCACCATCACTCCATTCTCACTTTGCAAGTGCATCGAAATGGCTATGGTGTCCAGCCGTCATTGTTGACTTGAGGAAAGCCAAATATTGAGTGTTGGTAACAAGTCCGTACTCACGTCATCAATTCGGCGGGTCACGATCAATTCGAGAACGGGTCAAGATTTCCTTAAGACGTCGCAAGATCCGAACTAAACAAGTCGTTGGGGATTACAACGTATCAACTGGTATTCAGAGACAAGGTTATGCAAGTCTTAAGCCTTAATTCGTTTACTTGAGTGATCTTTATTTCGTGCCCTAATTTTTTCACCCTTATGCCGATTTGATGTGTTATTACATTCATGAAATTCTCATCTTTTAACCCTAAAATTGGCACTAGTTGGTGATTTACTTGTTGGATCTATAACTTGGAAGATGATTGAGTTCTTAGTTGCAAGTTTCATTGCCTTATTTTGCTATATCATGCCTATGATTGAGTTCTTGGTTGATTGTAATTGTTGATCTTGCACCACAAAAGAACCCTAATTTTTCCAATTTGTTAGCCTTTTACCCTACTTTATTTATTTTTGCTTCCTACATAGATCATCTTTGTTTTTAATTTCCAAAATTTTGCTACTGTTGCTGTTCGACGGCCTCCCTGCAGTCCTAGCTAGTGCTGTTCGACGTCACAAAAAAAACAAAACAGAACCACCGATTACACAAAAAGAAAGAGGAAGAGAAGTTGTCTTGCATTTGTGGGTTAGTAACTCATATATATACGTTGTTCATTTGCTTATATTGCACCCATTGCTATATGATCGATGATCTATTAGGTTTTAAGCTCCACAAAAAAAACCCTTATTTGTGTGATTTAGAGCCGTGCCGACACCGGGGCCGTGGTCACACTCATCTCTCTCCGAACCGTGTTGCAACCGTCGGATAATAGTCGATGGACTGTGTGCACTTCTTAGCCCTTGTGTTGCTCGCTTTATGTTACTTAGTTTCTGAATTTTGGAGCTTCACATTGTATTACTTATCGCATCCTCTTGTTAGTTGCGATTTCATTTTCTAGCCGCATAGCATCGATTGCATCTCCTTGTTTACTCTTTTTGAGGCTATCTTTCGCATTTTGCTTTGATATCTTGCTCCTTTCATAATTGTAAAGTTCTGTGTCCAGGGTAGGTTGTCAAGTAGTGCCTTGTTTTCCTTCGCTTTGCTTGTTTTCAAACACTTGATCACTCATAGGATCAAAGACTTGCATTGCTTGTTTCTTTGCCTATTTGTTCGGATTACTTGTGTTGTCACATTGCATATAGGAACATGGCTGAAAATTCCGACAAGTCTGCCACCTCGGGCACACAACCACCACGAGGTGCTATAACGGATGAGCAAATGCGCTTCGTCATCGATTCCGCTAGCGGAGCGGTGGAGAAACGGTTGGAGTCGATGCTCTCCGCCAACACCGCCCAACTTACCGACAAATTGATGGGATTGATGGAAAGGAAGCTTGCTGAATTTCATATAGAGGGGCCATCTTCATCGACCGGTAAGAGACATGGTAAGGGTCATTTAGATGATAGCTCAATTTTTATTCCTAAACATCAATCTAATCCATTTCCCGGCGAGACCGAGGACGATGATGAAGTTTTTGCAGCCAAGACAACTCGCCAGGAGGGTCGGACCACCGCTCCTCCTCCCCGGCAACCACATCGAATTATCGTTCGAGACCACGCGGTCTTCGACGATTGGGAAGGACAGCGAACCGAGAGGAATGTTGATGGCATGCCCCTCCTTGAGGACCCATTCCAGGAGGCCGATGACGTCTTTGAGGATATTCCCCGCCCCAACGTTGGTCGCCCTAACTTGAATCGCAACAATGATCAAGCCGTCCAACGTCGTGACGTGAAGGTAAAGCTTGACACCTTTGATGGCGCCAATGATCCTGAGGCGTACCTAGCTTGGGAGACTCACACCGACTACGTCCTTGACCACCTCCGTTATGATGAAACGGAAAAACTTGAGGTAGTAACTCTCCACCTTACAGGACTTGCTCGCTCTTGGTGGTTTCGCACAAGGGACATCCGTCGGAGGCAAGGTAAGCAACCAGTAGAGACATGGCCTCAACTACGTTACCTCTTGAAAAAGAGGCACGTACCCGAGGAATATGTCGAATCTATGAGGCTGAAATTAGCCACACTTCGCCAAGGTACTAGGACTCCTATGGAGTTTAGAGATGAGATTGAAAGAATCTCTCACCAGGCGAATGATTTTCTTACAGAAAGAGCTCTTTGTAGACAATTTCTTGCTGGTTTAAATGTTTCTATTCGCAATCCTTTGGCTATTCATAGTTTTAGAGACATTAACACACTTTGTCACAAAGCGCAGCTCTTATATGAACAACAACAGGAGGAGAAGAGGTCGATCCAATCATCTTTTGGTCGAAGGTTTGTTCCTGCACCTACTTCTTCTAATGATTCTAAGTATTTGCCTAACTCTTCCTCGCAGCCCAAGGGAGTCTCTGACTCACCTAGCACAGGGTTTGAAGTTCAAACAAGAAGGGTTGCCGCCTCATCTCCACTTGATCGTTCCCATGAGCAGCGGTGCTTCACGTGCGATAGCACAGAGCACATCGCTAGGAATTGCCCAAAAAAGAAGAAGGTGTTGCTCAATGACATCGAAGATTACTACTATGAGGAACAGGCGTTCGAGGATCCCTGTAGCTCAGTCAAAGTGGAGGAGTCGGCACATGTGTCTCAGGAGGACAAGATCGTCATCGACCCCAACACCTTCGCCGATGCACTTTGCTTGGTCAATCGGCGCGTCCTCACTCTTCAAGAAGCACCGTCGACCGATCAACGGGAGAACCTTTTTCATACCAAGTGTGTGGTTAGGGAAGCCACACTCTCGGTTATCATCGATGGAGGGAGCTGCTGTAATTTGATCAACGAGAAGGTCGTTGATTACCTCCACCTTGGTACAACACCTCGAGGTACTACATATGGTCTTAACGGTATCACCGACGGTAACTCCGATACTCTTGTTACTAGACAATGCTTGGTTTCTTTTCATATTGGGTCTTATTATGATCAAGTATTGTGTGATGTTGTTAAAATGGATTGTAGTCATATGCTATTAGGCCGCCCTTGGTTATTTGATAGGCAAGTCATTCATGATGGTCGCTTGAACACCTATTCCTTTAACTATGATGGGAGAAGAGTTACTCTTCTACCCCTTTCTCCACAAGCTATTTTGCAGGATCAGGTAAGAAAGCGCCAACAACAAGCCGAAAAGGCGGCCCAAGCACACAAGAAGGACGACGGCAAAACGAGCAGCCCGCCTAGGCAGGCCGCGCCCGCGGCCACAGGAGCCGCGCCCGCGGCCACTGCAGCACCAGCCCCTGGATTCGCCGCACCCGCGGCTTTTGGGGCAGCACCCGCGACCACAGTCTCTCCAGCTCCTGTTTTACCTGCGTCTTCTCCGGCAGTGAAGATTCCATCTCCGTTCCCGACGCGTTCGTCGTCTAGCCTTAAGGGATCCGTGGAGAAAAGGGCTCTCACTATTCGCCCTTTGCACTTCAAGATGCCTCCAGATTCGCCCAGGCCAAAGATCGCTGATTTCTTCTTGTTTCTTCCGGATGATCCTTCCGACGACGATTCGATGACTAATCGTGAATAAGTGGAGGAGAATGATAGCGACAAAGATCCGATGATTCCCGACGACAAGACGATTCACGGTGAAAGCTTGCATTGCTCAAAGATCAACCGTGAACTCAAGCTTTTGGTGTGCAACTTCATTCCGCCTTGACATCGTCTAGCCTGACTCGATATCGAGTGAGTGTCCCTCGATATCGACTGGGTCTTGTCTTGCCGGATTTTATCTTGGGATATTTTTATTATATCTTTCTTTATTTTTATTTATTAGTTGTTGAATAAAAAGTGGGGAAATTGATATTTCCTTACTTATGGCTATTTTTGGATATTTAGGTAGATGGGATATTTTTAATATTTATCTATGTTTATTTTAATTTATTAGATAAATGAGAGAACTAGGGTTTCCTTTGCAAGGAACCACTCTCATTCACCATCAAACCCTATTTAAGTTGTATTTTCTTCTTCTTTTATTTTCACGTTGAATTGAATAGAAGAGCGCTTGACTAAGCGTTCTCTTCTTTGTTCAACCCTAATACGCTCTACACTCTCTCACGCTCTTTCATCCTTTGCCGATCTAAAACAAATTCAATTGCAAATTGGGCAATTAATTGTTCACCATCACTCCATTCTCACTTTGCAAGTGCATCGAAATGGCTATGGTGTCCAGCCGTCATTGTTGACTTGAGGAAAGCCAAATATTGAGTGTTGGTAACAAGTCCGTACTCACGTCATCAATTCGACGGGTCACGATCAATTCGAGAACGGGTCAAGATTTCCTTAAGACGTCGCAAGATCCGAACTAAATAAGTCGTTGGGGATTACAACGTATCAGGAAGTGTAACTACAACTTTAGCTCTGTACTTTTGTGCTCACTTAATACTTTTTTGTCAGTTTAAAACTGAACTTTTGTTGGCTTTAGCTTGAGAAAAAGAAAATGCTAGAGTTTATCAAATGGGCGGTATGATGTTTGCCTCCTATGGCTACCTATTGTTCCCTGAGAAAAAGAAAATGCTAGAGCTTGGTTTTTTGTTCAACACCAACAACCCCTTTGATCTTGCAAGTGCCATACATAACACAGTTCAGATGAACAGCCCAAGCTGTCACTTCCGCCCATGACCAATATTTTATTTAGTAATATAGGAGACCATTGATTGATTTCATCTAGTTTAATACCACTAGTAGCAGTAATATAATTGTTGTCATGTGTTTATTTGCTTTATTTGCTATAATGTGTCTTGCTCTCAATATACCTTACTTTTTCTATGCTTTTTTTAATATTATCTATAGACAATAAGTGTCCAGCTCAAGGAATCGATAGGAGATGGAGTTATTCTCGTATCTCCCGAGAAATCAGGAGACACATTGACAGAAGAAGATGATGACATTTTTTCGGAAGACATTGAAAGAGATTCTCCAGCTCCTCGTTGATATGGCAATATTTTAGCACCAAAAGAACAAGTATGATTTTGTTTGGCTCTATGTATGTATGTACAATCACACCTTTTGTCGGAATGCTAAAACTCTAGACTTAGGAACATATTTTTGTTATGTACAGTTATCATCGCTATATATGCGTGATTTGAATGTTAAATCTATGTATGTTATATGGAAGATTCTATTATGGTTGCAACTTATTTGACAATTGGTTATTATTGATTACCAATATGTATGTGTGATTAGAAGTAAAACAGGGAGGATTAGTAGAAATAAATGAAACATGAAAAGGCTTTACCATTAGCCACGGCATCTTGCCGTCGCAAACAGAAAAACCAAAATTTGATAAGCTTAGCAATGGCAGCTTGCCGTCGCTAACAGGGGGAAAAAATTAACATGCTAGCCATGGCATGTTCCCGTCGCATCCACACAAATAAACCGCCAAAATTATAGCAGGAAAACTTTCATAGCCACGGCAGATCCCCGTCGCAACTATTTTGGCCTAATTTACTTCGACATTGTTTATAGCGACGGCTGTGCCGTGGCCATTTAATCTAGCGACGGCAAATCCCGTGGCTACACTCTTTTGCCACCCATGGTTTCCCCACGGCTGGTTTCCCGTGGCTATAGCCGTGGCTACCACCTTTTCGCCACGACAAATGGCCTTTTCGCCACGGCAAGTAGCCGTTGCTAAAATGTTTTTTTTTGTAGTGTTGATAAGATGCATTTAGGTAGTAATAATGTATTGCCTTTAGGTAGATTTAGGTATGATAAAGTGCAGAGTAGTTTTCATGTTTTGATAATGCTTCAATTAGAGTCGGAATCTACGAGGTTTTTGCATGATTTTAGGTGACTGTAAAGAGGTAAAGCTAAGCTCGAGCCAATGCTCGAAGATTGGACGAAAATAGAAGAGCACGAGAGCCGAGGAGATGAGCTAAGCATGTAAAGGATTGGAGTTGTCCAGGTTAGCGACGCTGCACTAAAATGAGTCGTTCGAAAGCTGTAGTTATCGGATCGCGGTGTACTTATACTTGTTGGAAAGAGGATTCGAAGACCTACAACTTTTTTGTTTACGACTTTTCCAAATTCAGCCTTGAAAACAGCGAAATCTGGACGTCAATGTGGCTGCAGGAAAAGAACTCTCCCCAGGACAGCAAGAACTCACCCGAGTTCTATCAGCCGAGACCAAGTTCTGATTTGGACGTGGGCCTATTTGTAGGGTTCCCATTTGGGCCTTTATTTGTGAGCTTTCACTTATTTATATATTAATATTATTTTTAGGATGAGATTATATACATGAGATTAGGGTTTTTATTTAGGGGACGGAAATCATCAGACGAATTAGGTTTTCAGATTTTCTCTTCAAGCATGAACAACTAAACTCCATTAGTTAGGGAGATTAATCTAAGCTTCAGGTTTGCAATTTCGTTGTGAGATTTCTATTTCTTAATACTCCTCTTTGAATATTATTGATTCTCTGCGCTGAATGTTTAGGGTTTTCATTAATTTACATTAGCCTCATCAACTGATGCTTTTTCATGATAATCTATAGCTAGATATCAGTAGGGATCCTCTACAACCCTCCATGATCCACTCCCTACTCCACCTATTTATTTGATCATTTATTTAATTTTTTAAAAAATTAAAAAAATTATATTTATATTCCTAACATCTATTTTTATATATTTATAAAATTTTATTTTAAAAAATCATGTTTTAAAATTTTTAATAATTAAATGTTGTTAAATATTTCCTTTTTATTTTTAAAACCTTTTAAAACATGATTTTTTAAAACAAAATTTTATAAATATATAAAACCAAATGTTAGGAGTATAAATATAAATTTTTTAATTTTTTTAAGATTATATAAATATTAAAATAAATTGGTGGAGTTGGGACTGGAGTATGAAATGTGTTGTAGAGGATCTTGTTTGGCTAGATATAGGTAATTACTAGTTTAGTTATCTATGTTTTTTAGTAGCAAAACATAAATCTCAAAAACTAGTTGATTTAGGGATTTATAAAGAGAATTGATTTGCAACTGATGCAAAAACTGGTTGTGCGTGTCGATTGTCTTTGTTTATTTCCTTTAAGCTTCATCAATTAATGAATTGAATATTTATTGTTTTAAGATTGTTTGATAATTAGGGTTTTTAGTGTAAAGGCTCAGATGTTCAAATCCTAACTGTTCGGAAAAAAGAGAATTAAAAATGAATTTAAATCAAATTAAAAGCTCGTTTAACAGATTCCGACCCGAATTTAAAATAACTATCGAATGGCGATATCCTTTTCGATTTTAAAAATCTAGTTGATCGAGAAAGCGGGATTCAGGGAAACTAATTTCGGGATTCGAAATTCACGTATTCGGGTTTTAATTCCGGGAATTTAGATTTGACTGATGCCCGTAATTAGACCTGTCACTTCCCCGTCAGATCCTTTCACATCCCCAGCCACCCTCCCGCCTAGCCCCTACAACCCTCCCCTACTGATGATTGTTGAATCAATTAGCTCAGATTTAGGAGAGGAAGAGAGAAGAGAGAGAACTGTTCTATTGGATTCACAAACTGTAAATTCAATTGATTGAATTGGTCTTATTACAGCAAAGGCTATTTATAGTGCTAATTGGCTGTATGCAGCCTTACACGAGTTAAGGTGTTCTCACACCACTAAACCATTCTAACACTCCCCCTCAAGTGTTGTTAAATATTTCCGTTTTAATTTTAAAACATGATTTTTTAAAACAAAATTTTATAAATATATTAAACCAAATGTTAGGAGTATAAATATAAATTTTTAAATTTTTTTAAGATTATATAAATATTAAAATAAATTGGTGGAGTTGGGACTGGAGTATGAAATGTGTTGTAGAGGATCTTGTTTGGCTAGATATAGGTAATTACTAGTTGAGTTATCTATGTTTTTTAGTAGCAAAACATAAATCTCAAAAACTAGTTGATTTAGGGATTTGTAAAGAGAATTGATTTGCAACTGATGCAATAACTGGTTGTGCGTGTCGATTGTCTTTGTTTATTTCCTTTAAGCTTCATCAATTATTGAATTGAATATTTATTGTTTTAAGATTGTTTGATAATTAGGGTTTTCAGTGTAAAGGCTCAGATGTTCAAATCCTAACTGTTCTGAAAAAAGAGAATTAAAAATGAATTTAAATCAAATTAAAAGCTCGTTTAACGGATTCCGACCCGAATTTAAAATAATTATCGAATGGCAATATCCTTTTCGATTTTAAAAATCTAATTGATCGAGAAAGCGGGATTCAGGGAAACTAGTTTCGGGATTCGAAATTCACGTATTCGGGTTTTAATTCTGGGTATTTAAATTTGACTGATGCCCGTAATTAGACCTGTCACTTCCCCGTCAGATTCTTTCACATCCCCAACCACCCTCCCGCCTAGCCCCTGCAACCCTCCCCTACTGATGATTGTTGAATCAACTAGCTCATATTTAGGAGAGGAAGAGAGAAGAGAGAGAACTCTTCTATTGGATTCACAAACTGTAAACTCAATTGATTGAATTGGTCTTATTACAGCAAAGGCTGCTTATAGTGCTAATTGGTTGTATGCAGCCTTACACGATTTAAGGTGTTCTCACACCACTAAACCATTCTAACACTCCCCCTCAAGTGAGAAGTTTTTACTAGAAAACAAGTTACAAACTCCTAACTTGCTCAAGATTTTTCTGTATTGCTCAGACGATACAATCTTGGTGAATATGTCTGCAGGTTGCTCTTTAGTTGGTATTTAACCCAACTCAATTTCTTTGCTTAGCACCTTTGCTTAGCACCTTGTTCCTCACAAGTTACAAACTCCTAATGTGCTTCGTTCTTTCATGAAACACTGGATTATGAGCTATGTGTATAGCAGATTTATTGTCACAGAAGAGCCTCACATGCTTAGTTTGATCAACTTGCAAATCCTTAAGCAGCTTTAGAAGCCAAGTAATCTCACTGCTTACAGTAGCCATAGCTCTGTATTCAGACTAAGCAGACGACATGGCTACATAGCTTTGCTTTTTAGTTCGCCAGGATATTGGGGAACCTCCTAGCATGATACAGAAACCAGTTAGGGACTTCCTAGTCATGGGGCAACTCTGCCAGTCAGCATCACAATAGGCACTCAGTTGCAGCTGTGACTTGTTTGATAGAAGCAAGCCTTGTCCAGGAGCAGCCTTTATGTATCTCAACACATGTTTAGCAACCTTCCAATGCTCATCATTGGGTTGGTGCATAAACTGACTTAGAACTTGTACATCATAACAAATGTCAAGCCTTGTAAGATATATCAGCTTACTTACAAGTCTTCTATAGGACACAACATCCACATTTAGCCTGTCTCCATACATTTGCAGCTTTACTTTAGGATCCAAAGGTGTAGCCACAGGTTTTGCATCCTCCATACATGTCTCTTTGAGAAGTTCCAGTTCATACTTTCTCTGGTTGATCAGCAAACCATCATCTAATCTGTCAACTTCAATTTCTAAGAAGTACCTCATCTCTCCAAGATCTTTCCTCTTGAATTTCTCACTTAGATACTCTTTCAGATTTGCAATTTCAGTGGCACTATCTCCTGTGATGATCATGTCATCAACATAGACTAAGAGCACAGTATAGGAGACCTGTGTAGCCTTAAAGAATAGAGAATAATCTGATTCAGACTGCTCAAATCCAGCTTCCCTCATGAGCTGAGAGAATGTTGAGAACCACTGTCTAGGTGCTTGCTTGAGTCCATACAAGGACTTTTTGAGTTTGCATACAACTTGAGACACTTTGTCCTCACTAATACACTCTCCCGGCCTTGAGGACAAGAAAGGGACTTGAGAAATGAGTAGGCAGGAGGAAGCTCCATGAACACATCTTCCTCAAGACTGCCATTTAAGAAAGCATTAGTGACATCCATTTGAGAAATGGACACCACCTCACAGAAGCCACAGCAAGGACTGTCCTGACAGTAATGAGCTTGGCAAAAGGAGCAAAAGTCTCACTGTAATCTATGCCTTCCAATTCAGAGAAACCTTTAGCCACAAGCCTAGCCTTGTGCCTGTCCAGAGTTCCATCAGCAAGGAACTTCAACCTAAACAGCCACTTACAGCTCACAATTGAAGGAGCAGATGACCTGGGTACAAGAGTCCAGATCTTGTTGGCTTCCAAGGCATTGAGTTCAACTAGCATGGCCTTTACCCACTCTAGCATACCCAATCCTTCATTCAAAGTAGTGGGTTGTTTCAAGTGAGCCACATTAAGAATGAGGTGTTTATAAGATGAAGAGCATAAGATGTAAGACATGGTGGAGGAAATGGGGTAAGGTGAAGATGACTTACAAGAAGGTGCAATTGCCTTGGTAATATTAGTAGAGGAAGTGCATACATAGTCCTTGAGCCAACCTGGAGGCTGAGCATTTCTTGAAGACCTACGAGGAGGTGAGGGAGGGACAAACTGAGGTTCATCTAAGGAGGGAGGAACAGGAGATGGGGAATACTCAGCATGAGATTCATTTGGATAAGGGGGAATCAGAGGTGGAGGAGGGGGTGGGTGATCAACCTCCACATGTATGAAGTCATCCGCAAAAGGAGAGGAGACCTCATTTGGAATAGCTGGCTGAGAAGGTTGAGAATGAAGTAGGTACTCATTGCTAGCAAAAGGGAAGACAGTTTCCACAAAAGTAACATCACGAGTGATCTCACACTTATGAGTGGAGAGATTATAAACTTTGTATCCTTTGAACCCATAAGGATATCCAAGAAAGACACAAGGTGATGACCTTGAGTCAAATATTCCTCTAGAGGATGTGGCAGTAGAAACAAAACACAGAGAGCCAAAGACCTTCATTTTTGTGTAATCAGGAGGATGATTAAACAACAGTTCATAAGGTGTTTTGTGGTGAAGTAAGGGAGAGGGTAAACGATTTATAATGTAGGTGACAGTAAGGATACAGTCACCCCAAAATTTGAGAGGAAGAGATGTTTGAAATCTTAGAGCTCTAGCAGTCTCAAATATATACTTGTGTTTTCTCTCAACCCGACCATTTTGTTGAGGAGTGGCCTTGCCAGAACTCTCATGAATGATCCATTTGGACTGAAGAAAAGAGATCAAGTCAGAGTGAAAAAACTCAGTGCCTTGATCACTTCTGAGAGTCTTAACAGTGGCAGAGAATTGTGTCTCAACCATAGTCATGAAGTGTTTGAGAACTGAAGGTTTCTCAGACTTGTGTTTCAGCAAGAAAGCCCACACCCCTCTGCTGTAGTCATCTACAACAGTTAGAAAGTATTTATGTCCATTGTAGGTTTGAGTGTCAAAAGGACCCCATAGATCACAATGAATTAGAGCAAACACAACATTGGCATGTGAGTCACTTGAGTGAAAACATAGGTAACTTTGGTTTTTCTGAACAATAAAAGGCAAGAGAACATATAGAACATGTAAATTCCTTTTTAAATTTGTTTATGCTTGAAGAAATGACAGGAGCATGTAACAATTTATCAAAGGGAGCATGCCCAAGTCTAAGATGCCAGATAGCATTCATATCAGAGTTAGCAACAGAAGGTAAAAACATAGGTAACTTTGGTGTTTCTGAACAGTAAAAGGCCTTTTTGAGAGTATTGTGTGGTGTCAACTGAAGGTAAATAGTATCTTCAAGAACAGTAGCTTCCAGATCAGCATGTGGGACTATGTAGTACAATCCTCCCAGCTCTTTACCAGCAACAATCACTTTCCTCCTTGCATGGTCCTGAATGATGCATTTGTCATAATAGAAAAAGAGAAAGCAATTTAGATCATGAATAAGGCGACTGATGAAAAGTAAATTGAAGTGAAATTTGCTAACAAATAGGACATTTGTCAGTGTGAGAGAGGGAGAGAGTTGAACTTCTCCAGCAAATGAGACACTGCAAGTGGTTTTAATAGGCCAATGGACAGATAAAGGTTTGACGAGAAGAGTAATATGCTAAAGAAAAGATCTATCACATGTCATGTGATCTGTGGCTCCACTATCAATTATCCACAACTTTGAGAACATTGATGTATTACAGCGGTGAGAAATACCTGCAAGATTGACCTCAGTGTCACGATCCTTCTTTTGATCTATGAGCTTCATGATAGTCTGAAGTAGTTGCTGATTATCAGGTGATAGAGGCGGCAACTGAGCTGAATTGTTCTCTGTTAGAACATATGAAGTTGGATTCTGAGCAGTAACACTATTGGCTCTGTACTTTTTTTCAAGAGCTTCCTTGTTTCTTCCCTTAGACTCAGATCCACTACCAAACCGACGCAGTTGAGGCTTTTCTTTGCTTTTAACATGCCAATCAGGATAGCCGAACACTTCCCAACACCTATCAGTCTTATGATTCCCATTGTAATGTTCACACCTATCCTTCCTAGGTTTAGACTCGGATCGATTTCCAGATCTATTAGCATTTAATGTAGTAGAATCAAAAGATGGTGCAGATACCTTAATTCATGTTTCATCTTGAAGAAGTAGAGAATGAGCAGTGCTAGCTGTAGGTAGAGTTGTGTTGATCAAGATCTGACGACGAGCAGCTGCATATGACTCGTTCAAGCCCATCAGAAACTTCATAAGTTTCTCCTCTTGATCACGAGCTTCCAGCTGAGAATTGAGATCACACTCACACTTTCCACAGTGGCACCTAAGTGGAGGAACCTGACCAGATAAGCGTTGCCAGGGACCTTTGAGCGTCATAAAATACTCAGTCATAGCAGAAGCACCTTGAGCACAATCCTGAACCTCCTTCTTCATCTGAAAAACCAAAGGTCCATTGCGCTGGCCATAAATTTCCTCCAGATCCAGCCACATTTCTCGAGTTGTGTCAAATTCGTCTAGAGTGGAGTAGATCTCCTTGGATACAGTATTTAGAATCCATGAGCATACCATATCGTTACATCTATTCCACATAAGAGTGTTTTCAGGAGTTTCAATCAGAGATCCAGTAACGAGTCCCAGTTTGTTCTTAACTGACAGTGCTTTGCTCATGGCTTTCTTCCAGCGACGAAAGTTATCGTCAGATAGCTGCACTGTGGTCAGACCCATGCTTGAGTTCTCAGAAGGATGTACGAACAATGGATTATTCAGTTTTGTAGCTGAGATGAACTCAGCTCGTCATCTTCCTCCATTATCAGGTGGAGTACGCTCGTCATTTGCCGCCATCGTAGATAGAGAATTCGATTAGCGAGAGGCAATCAAAGAGCTGCACAATGACCTTGAGCTATTGATTTGATCACCAAAGCTCTGATACCATGATGATTGTTGAATCAATTAGCTCAGATTTAGGAGAGGAAGAGAGAACAGGGAGAACTATTCTATTGGATTCACAAACTGTAAACTCAATTGATTGAATTGGTCTTATTACAGCAAAGGTTATTTATAGTGTTAATTGGATGTATGCAGCCTTACACGAGTTAAGGTATTCTCACACCACTAAACCATTCTAACACCTACCCCTGTGCATCTACTAAAGCCCCACCTCGTTCACATCATTAATCAGCATCCTCGACTCCCTCTTCTTCACTCCTTCACGCCATCACCACCATCATCACCTATTCCTTCTTTCACCATATCAGACCACCGCCATCTCCACTCCATCTCCCCCTCTTTTATTTCCTCCTTCCCGCTCTCATGTTCCCTTCCATCTTCATCGCCATCACCGCACACCATGTCGTCCTCACCACATCTCCACCCTCTTCAAGCTCTTTCGGCACTCCATCATCATCACCACTGAACACCTTCGACGCACCTACACAACACCTTTTCGGGAAGACCGACGTTCGAGGACAAACCCGAGCCACTAGGAGCAGCCCATAGCGTCGACGTCCATCAAATCACTTGTTCGAGCGTGAGCCATCTTCCGGTAAGCCGTTCTCCTTCGTTTCCGATCAAAATAACTATCGAGCCCTACCATAACACTCACCCATATCCGACGCAGGTCCGAGGAGCCATCGAGAGCCTCCGAAGACACCCAGAACTCCGGTCAAAGCTCCGATATTCGCGAACATCCTTGGTGAGCTTTTGAAACTCCGTCCTTTTCCTTGGTTCTTTTTGGTTTCTTCATGTCCTCGGGTGATGAAGAGAGAGAAAGTTTGGGATGGGTAGGAGAGGAGAGGCAAGCTTGAGAGCTCCGGCGAGCCTGGGGGCAGCGAGGCGATCGTGAGCAATGCGAGCGTGTGCGAGAGAGGTGCCAGCAGGTTCCGAGCTGGGCGAGTCCAGGCGGGATAATGAGAGGTGGCTGGTGTCGAGCATTCGCCGATGGCCTTCTCCTCCGTGAAGTGTCGAGCAGCGCAGGAGACCGGGCGGGAGCGGGAGTTTACCTGTGTACGTCTTCAACATTTGGAGGAGGAAGAAGATGGCGGGCCCTCCTGTTGTCTAGTTAGCCTCAATTATTTATTTATTGGTTGAACCGGTTGAGAGTTATATTAATTAGCGGATTTGGTTCGGTTCTGGTTTATCTGTTCATTTAATTATTTAATGGTATTTAAAATAAAATATAAAATTATTGGGGGTAAAAAATATATTATTTTGACTTATAGATTTTAAAAGGATTTTGAACAAGAATTTCAAAGATTGGAAAGTAATTTAATAAATAAATTGAAAAAGGATTTTGGCGAGTATTTTCAAGGGTCGGAGTTCTTAACTGGTTAATTCGGATTTGAAACAGTTTTGAAACTAACTTGAGAGTAAGACTTATTCGATGACTAACCAACATGATATTATGATCGGTTGATTAACGATATGATATGTGTGTGACTAATAACATGATATTGTGGTGATTCTTAGAAGAGATTAAATGTTCAATATTTATTATGATGATGATGATATATATATATATATAGGGTTTACTTCAAATGTAAAAACTCCTTATTGTGTAAAATGAGCTTAACGTGTAAAATCCCCTTAATTAACATAACTGGACTCGGATTAGTGTTAATTCAAAACGCTGGGCCTTTTTTTGCGTTGGGCTTTATTTTTTTAAACCCGTTTCCTCTCTTTCCGTTGCGTTTAGATCATCTCACCAGCTCCGTTCTTCCTTTCTCTCTCTCGTTCGCTTTATCGTTCATCTGTGTCCTTGATCTCCGGCGAGCTTTTTTCTGTGTCTTTGGAGTCGTCGTTTCACTATGTTAAGTTCATCAGTAGGTACGCGTAATGATTCGTTGTTATTCAATCGCTCCAATTTAAGTTATCCTGTTTGTTAGGGTTTCTATTTACTTCGAACTTGTGCGTTTTTATGTTTTGCCCTTATTTTCAGCGATTTTTTGCCTCATTGCTTTTATTTGTGTAATTGTTCTGTTCCTTTTCTTATTTAAGCTGTTTCATTTTGTTATTCCCGTGATTTATGTGTTTTTTGTTATCATACTTTTTGTTTTATAATCGTTTATGATCATAAGTGTTTGCTATTCTTAATATTCATTGTGTATTTGTGTTTATACTTTGTTTGTTGTTCGGTTTATGTTTGTTTTTGGTGTTCATTTATTCTTCTTTCTAGATTTTATATATTTATTGCTAATTAGACTCAATTTAGTTGTCGTTAGTATTTGTTGTCTGTTTATATTTTTCTTTTTTTTGTTCCTTATAGGGAAAAGAACAAGGTCCAAGGTTGGTGGTGAAGCTCTAGCTGTTGTTGCTTATCGTTCAAAACGTGTTAAGAAATCTCGGCCCCCTCGCTATGTTCCTAAATCTATTGATCTGGCACGTGATTCTCCTGGGTTTTCTGTATCCGACGGGGAAGGGGTGTCACCTGATGTTGAATCACATGCAAGATAATGTTCCTCTAATACATAAATCAAGGGAAGTTGACAATAGTGAAGGTTGTTTATCCAAAGATGCTTCTGTAGGCCCTAGCACAGAATTTTTGTCTACTAATCCCCAGCATAATGTAACTGATGATGTTCCTGTAGCAGCTGATGTTTCTGTTGAGAATGAAGGGCAACCACCTGTTGTAGAAAATTTGCAATCTGAAGGGACTAATGTTCAATCAGTAGCCTCTGATGTGCCCCTCCAAACCACAAATATCCCCCAAGATGTTGGGGCTGGTGCTGTTTTCGTTAAGAAGCCGCAAGTTAGAAGGGCTAATCAATACCCATCTTTGAAAACAAGGTCAAATCCTCGTACGTTTGTCTGTGCATTGGGTAGATTTAATGATAAAAAAGGAGTGTATTAAGCGGATTGGTTTTGGTTCTCTGTTGGATATGGAAATTCAGTATCTTCCTCTGTGTCTTTGTCATTGGTTGGTCGAGCGGTTTGATGCCAATCGTTGTTGCTTGGTATTGGCTGATGGTAGTAGGTTAGATATTTCTGAGCTTGATGTCCATATTACATTAGGCTTGCCTATGGGCAAGAATTTGATATGTAGGAAAACTTCTAAAGAGAACTCAGATGTTCTTACGAAGTGGAAGAGTTTGTTTTCTGCTGGTGATTCCATTAATCCTTCTTTTCTTATTGATCATATGGTTGCTGATGCCGATGTTGGTGATAAAATTGTCATCAACTTTGCTGTGTTATTTGATTCATTGCTTGTGGACAGTATCCAAAATGGCAATGTTAATCACAATTAGGTTAAAGTCTTATCTGGGACCGAGGACTTCAAAGAATTGAATTGGTGTGCTTTTGTTCTTGAAAGCTTAGGGGATTCCAAAAAAAATTGGGAGAAGAACAAAACTAGTCAGTTTAGAGGTCATATTCTCTTCCTCATTGTGAGTATTTGTTTTTCCTTTTTTCACCTTCTCATTTTCATTCAATACTTTTATGTTTTGTTATTATATCATCATTTCTTGTGTTTATTATAATTTGGTTTCTTATGTGTTTGTTGTTGTTGTTTGGTTGTGTTTGTTAGTTGTTTATATTGATAGGGTAAAGTTATTCTCAAGTACTTCGTCGAGGAGAGTAACTCGGTGTTTCCTTGTTTTTATGGGGTTGACATCACCTATGCTTCGTCAGCGCGAAGACGATGATCTTTCCAGTGGAGGCTTTGGACGTGGCAGAATTGAGGAACGTCAATCTGTTCCTGTATATAACCCTAAATCTCCACGTGCTGCCCCTTCAGCTGCTCCTACTGACAATCCACCAGTTTCTGGAAAAAAATCATCTCCTATTGAGGTTTCTGCTATTCTTTATTTTAAGTATATTTTTCTATAATATTAATGGTGTTTTGTTTGATTTTGGTTATCTTTGTTTGTGTGTGTGGTTGTGTGTTTTCTTCCCCTTGTAGAATTTTATTCAATCCTTTGCTCAAAAAACTGCTGCTCTTGCTACTTCCATTTCTGAGTTTGTTGCTTTGGTTGATAAAATTCCTCCTGAATTTAAAGAGAATGAAATGGTTAAAACCCTCAGTAATGCTGCAAAGAAGCTGATGGGTTTGGAGTTTGAGGGTGATAAGGCTGCTTCTCCTCCCGTAGACCATTCTAATATTGGCAACCCCCCTGCTTCTTAGTGGATTTCATCCCAAAATCCGTTATGGTCAGATCCTGTGTTTTTGGATGCTCTTACACAAATTGAGTTAGCTTACATTAATAAATGTAAGATGCAATCGTCTGGACAGACTGATCAACCTTTTTGTTCAGTTGGTAATGTATCTAGGGGTGGGCTTGGTGGTGGTTGTTTTGAGAGTGAATGTGATGCTGGAAAGAAGGGTGATTCTGCAGTCTTTAAAGGTAAGGGGACTATGCCTATGAACCTTCCCGCTGAGCCATCGTTTGATATATTTGGTTCTAATCCTGCTTTCCAATCTCAAAAAAAATCTTCTGAAGAAGCAATTGCTAAAGATATTAACAAGTCTGATAAGTCTGCACAAAAGGGTTTTGTCTCTGCACCCAAGTCCAATGCTGATGCACAAAAAGATATTAGAGATGCACCGTCTGTTGTCGTGGGTGTACCTGGTGTTCCTTCCTCTGTTGTCAATATTGCCAAAGAATATTCTGGTGGAGATGCTGCTTCTTCTTTAGGTATATCAACATCAAGTGACATTCAGTGTGCAACCCCTAAAGTGTATAAAAAGAAGCAAAAATCTCCTGTTGTCATGCCTTTATGTAGGTCTACTAGGGGTTGTCCTGCTGATCAAAATGAGAAAGATGTTGGAGGTAAGAGGGTTTCAAAACCTGCTGATTCCTTGAAGAGTCCTTACTATTCCAGGGTTGTTGATGTGAATGAGCGTGTGTCTGACATTGAGCGTTGCATTTGTGCATATTTGTCTAAGAAATCAACTTCTGATGTGTAAGCCTTTTCTCCCCTTTTTCTTTGTTTTTTCTTTTATTACTCTAGTTATTTTATTATATTTAAATTTATTTGAGTTATATTTATTTTTTATAATTTGTTCTTTGCCTATTACAGTGAAGTTCTCTTTAAGAATTCGTTTGTTGAAGTTATTAGAGCTGATTTTAAATCCCTTGAAGA
The DNA here is from genome assembly GCA_037127255.1 of Persicaria tinctoria. Taxonomy (NCBI): domain Eukaryota; kingdom Viridiplantae; phylum Streptophyta; class Magnoliopsida; order Caryophyllales; family Polygonaceae; genus Persicaria; species Persicaria tinctoria. The sequence goes on along the minus strand of JBANSL010000001.1, from coordinate 39,108,593 downwards.
AGATTTTGAAGTCGCTTTCTCTGTTGTGAGGGCATGGGTTTCTGTCCTTAATCATAAAGAACAATACAAAAGTGTTGTTTCTCCATCCAAGCTTTTTATATCTCTTGAGTCGTCTGTAAGTTGTATTTGTTGTTCCTTAATTTTTTTCCCATTCTACATGTGTTTATTTCCTTGTTCTTTATTTTGTATTTTTTTCCTAGAAATTTGCTCCAAACCCCCCTCCAGGTGATTTTGCTGAACGTTTCACAAAACTTGGTATCCATGTTGATTCTGAACTGGCTTCTGCTCCTCACATTCGGTTGAAAGATGTTGATATGGTATTTGTTCTTTTTAATACTTTTTTTGTTTTATCTCCCCTACTCTCTTTCTTACATTATTTGTTTTTGTTGACTTGTTTTCTTTATATTTGTGTTAGTTTGTGTTTGGTTTGTATTACAACTCAATCTATTGCATGGTCGTCTTTAATCTGAAAATGCACGAACTTCAATTCCTGGATGTGTTAAGTGATACTCGTGCTTCTACTTGTATCTTCCAATATACAGTTGGCAATTTGGTTAGTTTTCATACTTATACGTCACTTTTTTACTCTTTGCGGGTTTTTTTTCTTCTATTTTTCAGTTTATCATTTATAGTATTTTCCTCTTTTTTTTTTTACTATTTTTTTTTGCAGCATAATTTCTTGATTAAATATTTGAAGTCTAACGGATTATCAAAGAAGGCAGAATTAGTTTCTATGCTTCAGCAATCACACATTTGTCTTCCTTGGGCTGGTGAAGAAAAGCGTCCCCATTCTAGTGTTTGCATGATGCGCCATATGGAGGCATTCGTGGGATTGGAGAAGGGATTAAGGTGGCATCTGCAGGGCCCATGTAGCTTTGGCTTCAAATAGGACTCCGTTCTTGTCCATCAGATGCAATCCTCCAGAATGGATCTTGTTCACCACGAAATGTCGCATCCTCTTCTTGTTGAATTTGTTGGCAAACCAATTATCTTTTGACTTGGAAACATAGAGTTTGTCTCCAACTTCATACTCCTTGGGCTCATCATTGGAAATCCTACATAAGTGCACATACCAAGGCAAACCTCTCCCATGTATAGATAAATCTTTAATTGAAATAGGAGAAGAAAGATCCATACCTTGGCTTACCTTCACAAAAAGAGATTCGGGGGCCACTGTATTTGGTCGATCTCGAGTAACAGTACTCAATATCGAGGAAGTATCTGCTCCTGGTGGCCTGCTTCTCGAGGATGCTGGAGTTGAGGAAGGTGGTGCCTGGTCGATATCGACTAAGGTTGTCGATATCGAGTAGTCCGTTGTCGCCAGTGGAGTGCTCGTCGTTGGAGGTGAAGTCAAGGCAGCGAACGTTTGGTCGATATCGAGTATTGTACTCGATATCGAGGAGTCTGTGGCTTTAGGCTGGCTGCTCGACAACGCTGCTGCTGGTGGTGGGTTTTGAATTTGGTCGATATCGACCAAATTCCTGGATGTCGAGGAGTTCTGGTCGACTTCGACCCCATACTTGCATCCTGTCAAGGAATCCAAAAAATAGTTAGTCGACGTCGACTTACCTTGGTCGATGTCGAGCAGATCCTCTGTGTCCTCGGTTAGGATGGCCATGATCTTCTCCACCTGGTCCTCCATATCCCTCTTTTTCAGCTCTTCAGGAGTCATATTTCTTACCTTAGGCTCCCCACAAATAATGTAACCAGCTGATATAAATTTTACCTCTTCAATTGGACACGTATGCTTTTCAGTTTTATTAAAAGAATACTCAATTACCTCATCGCTGATCTCGAAAGTGAGTAATCCCTTCCTTACGCTTATGTTGGCATCCACTGTCGCCAAGAAAGGCCTTCCTAGAATAATTGGACAAGCAGGGTCCTCTTCCATATCAATAACTAAGAAATCAGCAGGGACAAAGAACTTACCTACTTGCACTGGCACGTTGTCCACCATCTCTGTTGGAATGACCACCGTGTTGTTGGCCATATAAAGCTTAGCATCCACATGCTCTAGGGCACCTATCTTAATCTTGAACCATATCGTTAAAGGCATTATACTCACATTAGCTCCAAGATCACATAAAGCATTAAATTTATATTGACCAAATCCAATGGTTATAGCAAACTTACCTGGATCTGGCCTCTTCTCAACCATTGACCGCTTCTTGCTTAGAATCTCCTTGAGGCATTTGACGTAGGACGACATTTCATTGAGAGCTTCTGTGAAGGGTATGGTGACATTGAGCTTCTGAAGCATCTTGATGAAGCGCCGAAATTTCTTCTCTGCTGGGTCCTTTGGAGATTTTATTGGGAAAGGCAGCTTCTTTTTCTGATTCAGAGCCAGAACAGATGTCGGAGGTGTAGCAGTTCTCTCGACGTTGACTTGGTTCTCCACGACATCGACCAGGTTCTTCTCGATATCGACCAGATTCCTCGATGTCGTGTTGCTGTGATATGCAGACAAAGGGTGGTCTAGTTTGTCGTCGATATTGAGTAGTCCTTCCTCGATATCGAGTTGCCTCTTCTCGACATCGACCATGGTCTGGTCGATATGGACTTGCTGTTGTTGTGAGCTGAATCTGCCATGTTTTACAGTAACTTTTATATCGATTTCTGTATACATTGCATTCATTTGGGTTTAGATAGTACAGAATCTATGTAGTTTATGTTTATTTGCCAAATTATGGAATCTACACCAGTTTCTGTTTAATTCGCAGAAATCGAGGCATTTTACAACAATTCTACAAAAGGTCGGAAAAGCTCGGAAAACCACTACAGATGTCCAAGGTCAAAGTAGCGGAACCAGTCTGAGAGTCAAGGCTACTCGATCTCGAGTAGGCCTTACTCGACGGTGGCCATGTGAGGCGATGCGATAAAGGTCAGATCTTTTTGTGCAATTGATCTTCTATCCCTATGAGCATGATTCTTTTGCGAGAGTTGAAGGTGATCCTTGTTTGTGTTATTGAAGCGAAAGTGATCTTAATGCAACTTGGATTAATTATGTGAAAAAAGGGTTAGTAACAATTAGGGTTTATGCGAAAGCCTCTATATGCCTATTTGTTAATGACGAAAGTTATTTGATGGAAAGCATGATCTTTTGTGCCTTTATGTGTTACTTTGCATGGTTATCGTTGTGGTGTTGATACCCTGGCCTTGGAAGTCTTTTAATATATTGAAAATTATTTCTGTCGAATTTCTGAGTTCTGTCGAAAATCTGCAATTTTATATTTTCTGTTTTTAGTCGACCTAGAGTAGTGCTTTGTCGATCTCGAGAAAGCTGTTGTCGATCTCGAGTAGGAGCTGGTCTAGGTCGAGTTGGTTTTCTTCTGTTTTCGTCGATTTTCACTTTCTGTTTTCTGTGTCGAGTAATTGTGGTCGATCTCGAGTACTTTTTGTCGAGATCGACGAGCTTTTGCTTTGCTTTTAGTTTCTGCTTTGCTTTTTATTTTCTGTTTTGCTTTGTTCTTTGCTTTTGTTTGTCTTTTCTGCTCTTGTTTTTGTCTTTCTGCTATTCTGCCTGTGAGATCTACAGCTACCTAAGAACTGCTGACGTGCTTCCTCGTGGATTCGATCCTGACATTTCTCTTACTACAACGGGAGGAAGTCTTGTATTTATTTGCCGAGACAGAGAAGTCAATCTGAACTATATTTCATATTTATTTCATACTTGACCATCCTCCTACAACAACAGCTGTTCAGCTTCTTCGTCCTGCTGCTTTCTGACCTCTGGCTCGCGTAGTTGGTGCCCGCTCGTGAGTTTCACAGCAGCGATGTGTCCGGTCTTCCCCTTGGGATTTGGTTATGAAGGTCTAGGGAGTGAACCTGACTGTCTGGGGACGCCCGCTGCTAACTGGCCAATCTGTGTATCAACTGATTTTCTCCAGACATCGATCTCCCCAAGCCTAGAGTTGACTCCCTGAATCTGAGTGTAGACGGAGTTGAAGGACTGCTTAGTGTCTAAATCGTTCCTCCGTATTTCCTCTAGGACGGTCTGTAGATCATCTCTTTTCTAGTCCCTTTTCGGATGTCCTGGAGCTCTATATGGCATAGGGTTCCTAGGGGCACCTTGGTTCCATTGTGGTTGCTGAAACCTTTGGTCCCCCATGTAGCGATTGGGACCCCCTGCGTAAGCTGCCTCTTCGTGGTATTCTGCCAGCCTGACTTGCTCTATGTGTGGGCTCTCAGTAGTGGTGTGCCTATGTGATCCGCATTCGATGCAGGGCCGGTTGACAGAAAGATAATTTACTTGCTTGAGGAGCTTCCTATTCTGATCTCTGTAGTATTGCTCCTTGACATCTGGATCAATTTCTTTAGAGGGCTCATAGAGGGGCATGGATGGTGCTGTCCTGGCATAGGGATTCTCTTCATAGTTGACTAGAGTCCCATACTTGTTATCATAGTTGGTCAGCTTATCGAGGGCAGCCCATGCGTAAGCTGGGGGCATTGTCAAATACTCATAATGAGTATATGTGTTGATCCTATCTTTAGCAGCCAGGTCAAGAGAATTGAAGAAGATCTACTGAACGATGCAAGGCTGCTGTCCATGTGTAGGGCAGGATCGCAGTAGATCCTTATAGCGTTCACATGCCTTTGCTAGCGGCTCTCCAGGCTGTTGTTTGAAAGATGTAATCTTTTGGCGAAGGAGCACTGTCTTGGCAGGAGGAAAGAATTTATTGAGAAATTCCTGCTTTACTTGAGCCCATGTCGTGAGGGATCGTGGTTTCAGCCCTTCAAGCCACTTCAATGCGGGACCAGTGAGAGACCAACGGAAAGCCTTCATCAAGATGTACTCCAAGGTGGTACATTCAGCAAGAGTACGACACATATCAGTAAAGTTGGTAATATGTTGAAGAGGACATTCATTAAATCTACCATGAAAAGCATTATGTTTAATTTCTATTAAGAAAGAAGTGCGAATTTCATAGTTATTTTGAGGGATTAGAATAGCCGATTCAGGCACAACAAGAGTCGGGTACATGTAATCCTCTGCGGTAGTAGGATATTGGGCGAGCTCCTCTTCTGCTTGCCTCGCACGCTCAGCTTCTTGTTCCCTTCCTGCTCTCTCAGTGGGGAGAGCAGCATCCTTAGTGGTTAGTTCCCTCCGAAGCCTCTTAATCAGTTGTTCCTATGTCTCTGCAGCTGCCATGGCTCTCTTTAGTTTAGCTTGGATGTGTATAAGGCGCTCCGGTTCCTCTAAGGCGTCAAACTCAGGTGTTTGACCAGAACGACGCATATACCTGCGAAGTAACTCAAAGGAAAAGTGAGATCTGACTACCTAAGGCGCGAATGATTAATTCCCCGGCAACGGCGCCAAATTTGTTGTAGGAGGAAATCGAGTTTAAAATATAAAATATAAATCAAACCAGATTCGTGCCCACACAAATGATTTCAAAACCTCCTCTTGATGCAGTAGTGGGAAGTCAGGATCGATCCACGAGGAAGTGTGTCAATGGATCTCTGGTAACTGTAAATCTCACAGACAGAAAGACAGAAAGAAAGACAAAAATAATAAATAAAAGCAGGAAAAGAAAGCAAAGACAGAGACTGGTCGATATCGACAAAGAGCTACTCGATATCGACAAGAAATATCGACACCAAAAACTCAAATCAACCAACAGAAACAGAAACTCAGAAAAAGAAGTGTCGAGTAAAACCCTCCTCGATATCGGGTAAGATCAACTCGATATCGACAAGAACTTCCTCGGAATCGATAAAAGACAGAAACTTCAAGATGCAAACTTTCGAACATAGAACGCAGATTTCGATAAAATAAATTAATAAACTAAAGACTTCCAAGGCCAGGGTATCAACACCACAACGATAACCATGCAAAATAACACATAAAGGCATAAAAGATCATCCTTTTCATCAAATAACTTTCGTTATTAACAAATAGTACTATAGAGGCTTTCGCATAAACCCTAATTGTTACCAACCCTTTTCACATAATTAACCCAAGTTGCATTAAGATCACTTTCTCTTCAATAACACAAACAAGGATCACCTTCAACTCTCGCAAAAGAATCATGCTCATAGGGATAGAAGACGAATTGCATAAAAAGATCAAACCTTCACCGCATCACCTTACATGGCCACCGTCGGGCTCACCCCGACCCTATAAGTGGGTGGACTACTCGCTCTTCATTATCAAGAAACTCATCAATAAACAAAAGGAAATAACTTGCATTAAATAAACTAAAGAAAGCTTACAACCAATCGAAGCCAAATCCGCTTTCGCCTTTCCAACTTCTCTCGCCACAAGCTCTCTCTTCTACTCTCTCTATGTGTAACTAATTGTAACCCAAATTGAATGAATAAAACTCAGCCCCTAGGGCTTTATTTATAGGCTTCCAACCCTTGCTATTCAAGGTAAGAAAGTCTATCTATATCTATATCTCCTTACTTAAGGATAAATAAATGGAATAAAATAAATAAATCCATAAAGGAAAATATATATAAAGTAGTAAAATATCTTCTTGTGTGGGTAAATCTTCTCTCCATAGATAGAACTTGATAGATGTGGATAGAATCTCAGATTCCTTCGCTCCGAAGCAAATCAGCTCGACACGGACAACAAACCGCGTAACGTGGCCCAGGATAGGTCTCCTCGATATCGAGCAAATTACTCGATATCGAGTATATGTGTCGACTTCTGCGTTGCTGGTTTTGGTCGAGTAACTCTTCCTCGACACTGGCTCGGAAATGTGGTGCTGAGGTTGTCGATATCGAGTAAGGTACTGGATATTGAGTAGATGCTGCTTGGTATGTCTTGTCCTCGGCCTCGGCTTCTCGATCAGGCTTCCTCGATCACAGGTGTGGCTTCAAGTCCTGGTCAATATCGAGTTAAGTACTCGATATTGAGTAAAGTGCTGAGTTTGAGTTGGCTTCTGTCTTTAATTCCTCGATCTGCTCCTACTCGACCAGGCATTGCTCGACTTCTTTGGTCGATATCGAGTAAATGTACTCGATATCGGGTAACATTTGGCTTCAGCCTGATTCATCCTGGTTTTGTCGCTCTTTGACCTTAGACTTCTGTAGTTGACTTCCGAGCTTTTCGTCCTTTCTCGGAATTGCTGTAAATTGCCTCGAATTCTGCGAATTTAAACAGAAACTGGTGTAGATTCCATAATTTGGCAAGTAAGTATAAACTACATAGATTCTGTACTATTCTAGCCCAAATGCATGAAATGTATGCAGAATACGATATAAAAGTTACTGTAAAAATATGGCAGATTCAGCTCACAACATACAGTTTATCTATTTCTATTTGAGGAAGACACAACCCGCTTCTCCTTTCCTTTAGGCCTTGGGTTAGGCCTGACCCGGATTGCATTCATCCGGGTTATAACCTTGTGTTTGGGTCTTCAGTAGGAAGTGCGAAGAGGATCTGGATCTCCTCTTTCATGTTGGGCAGGTATTCCTCCTTCTTTTCCGGGTTGAGGGCTCGTATTCAGATCCTTCATTTTCCTTTCATTTTCAGGTTTAGATTCGGGCTCTGGGTGTTGGGCTGCGTCCGAGTTTCCATTTCGGGTTAAAGGTTTGGGTTGAGTTGGGCTATTGTGTTATGCATTGTTATTGTTATATTATTTGGTTTTAAATATGCGTATAATGTTTTATATATATATATATGTTATGATTCGTAATTTATCTTGGTTAGTTTATTATTATAATTATTATATGTTGAGGTTTTGTGAGCGGGATTTTTGGTTTTATAAATGTGGATCGATAAAATGGATTGAGGTTTGATGTTTTATTTTATTTAAATATTGTAGACTGTGATTTGTAAATATTATTTACAAGGATTGATTTAATTGGTGTTATTTTAGATAAATATTGTTTGAATTATTAAAAAGATATTTTCATGTTTTCAGAAATATCTCTTTAAGGATTTTTTGTTTTGAAAATCAAAATGCCGGAATTTCTCTAACATCAAATTAACCAATTGACCAGATTTGAATATTTATTAATGACCTTTGAGCTCTCTTAACCAAATTTTCTTGGATTGGTTAACCAAAATGATATTGGACTTTGTTTAACGAAAGACGGATAAGAGTTGTTGAAATATGATTTAATCTTGCGAGTATCTCAGATTTCTAATATTTTCTCGTGTGTTGAGGCATTTAAACTATCGGTTGTTTTCCTTCCTGAATATCTTTCAAAAGTATTTCTATGTTGTAAATAGTTGGAGAGTAAAATTATGCCGCCTTTATTGCTTATAATATCAGGTGATTATTGACATTGCTTGGATTATGCTCCTGCCCTAGTATGTTGTTTGGCTTATTCAGGTAATTTCCTTTATGGGATTACTCAGATTCGAAAGAGAAAATCTTATGCTTGTGGTTATATGACATACTAGGTGTTTCATACGCATTAATAGCATGCCATGTAACATCATGCTAGGGTTGCACTCATGAATGAGCATTTGGATACTCTGTTTTTGAGAAACAGAATGACCATTATCTTTGAGTCCTAGTGTCTTTTCTAGGGTCATAGGATAGCCCAACACCATCAGGTTTGTCCTGAGTCATTATGGTCATGATATGAGATGAGATTATAGCCCATCACCATCGGACATGAGCTTGATTTATGATGAGCATGATGATATGATATGATATGATGATGATAATGATATGATGATGATGTGCACACATATAATAAAATGGGTTACCGTACTGGCCAGACTCCACTCATGAAAAAGGGGTGGAGGTAGGAGAGGAATATGCCACTTGACATTCTTTAGGCACCTTTATTTTCTTTCTGCACTTACTTTATATATCATGATAAGAATGACTTGCATGTTTAATTTCCACAATGCATTAGAGCATCTTTATTATAGGAATAGTGTATGTATATATATACCTGCTTGTGGGACCAAGAGTGCATTGGGGGGGGGGGGGGGCACTCGGTCTGACCCCGCCCGCACATATTTATTTTAGGTATGCTTGCTCTATCCTTCTATGACGTGGGAAGTTCTCCTGGGCGAATGCGAAGTACCTGTCTAACTCCATTAATTCGGGTAAAGGATTTCTTGATTCTATATTATATCGATTTGGTTTTGACCCGACCTCGCCGTTGTAATCGTCCGGGATTATGATTCCCGGGTTACGTTTCGAGGGATGAAACCCCTTGTTAGGATCTTGTGCCTCAAGTACAGGTTGAAGGTTTGAAATCAACAATTTCGCTTTGAATGTGGGATTTCACACCCAAAAGACGAGAGGGATAATTGGAATCCCCGGGGTAAGTCCCCTATACCTTCCTTATGACCTATGTCGTGAAATTCGTTGATCATACGACCAAGAAAGTTTCCAAATTCATACATAAGAGTGCCACGGCGGAGCTGGGTCAAAACATGATCAAAACATCCAAAACCAAACCCTTAATAAGTCGGTGAAGTCAGAACCTCGAATCTCTCTTGTCGCCATGTGTAGACCCCGCGTTCATGAAGCCAAATCAGCAACAATAGTGATAAGCATAATGGATACCTAAAAATGTTAATGGCGAGCGGGATCAGATGACGCCCACCTCTTCTTTCCGCTGCCCCAGGCACGCACAAAGGCCATACCAAATAATCATGCTTCTAGAAGCCAGGTGGAATATTAACAAACTAGCATGCCCCTAAGATCAAGTGCCAAAAATGCGCGAATAATTGTAAAACATATTTTATTTAATTTTTTAGAATTTGAGTTCGACCCCTTTTGGTTATCCTCTTGATTCGAAGTCGTGTCGACACCAAGACTTAAGTGGTTTTGGTGATTTGGGCTGCACCCGAATTTTACCTGGTTGCCTACGTATCCGACGACTCAGAATCAAATCGAGCGTAGTTCATTATGAGAACAAATGATTTAATTTGGATGGACTTTGACCTCGTATTCATTTAGAAGTGAATTTAGAGGTTGACGACTATACCCGATATATTTTTATGATTTAATATCGGGTTACCTACGTAGCCGATATAAGGCGTCAAGTCTTTACGTAGTTCTTTTTAAGAACCGTTTGAATTTGAGGAAATTTGATTTAGGGTTTTGACTCCGCTTTCTTTTTCCTCGTTTAGCAATCAATTTTGGGACCAACCCACTAGAATAAATTGGCGGCAAAATTTTACGAGTTTATCTTTATAATTTTGTTAAACTCAATTTCTAATTTGTGTCAATCTAATTCTTATATTTTGACGGGCTAGTTTAGCAATTAAATGAATTTTTTTTTTTTGAAAGTTTCATCATGCCGTATGACATCATGCTTGGTTGCTATTTTTTTCCTTTAATCATGTGGGTTTGTGAGGCCCCTCTGATAGCCTACACCGCCTCGGAGCTCCGGTTGTGGGTGATTGAAGCGGAGCATAGCCGAGCAAAGGCGGCGCAAGGGGTCAGGCGAGTCGGGTTGTCACACCGGTGGGAGCCCAAGGTACTTCGATCACCTCGCCGCTAACGGGTACGTTCTAGGTTTCTTTTTTTTAGAATGCGAAATTCACCCCAAATTTGGTATTCAATCCGATACTGAGGTGATTTTTGGCCTATATTTCCGATTCTTTGTCGAATCCCTTTCAATTCAGTGTTTAATTTCCACCCATGACTGATATTCCCCAAATTGTGATTTTAGGGTTTTAATTCGTGCCATTTGAGGGCATTTCGGTTTGAGCAGTCGAAGTGAAGAGGAAGAACATGGAGCGAGCTTCCAGCAGTTGAAGACGGACGATTCTTGCAAGGCACAAGCGGTACTGGTTTGTCTCCATCCTTTCCTTTGCAATCCACCTCTTTATTTAACCCGATTTAGGCTTCGGAAAAAAAAACATAATTAGGGTTGAGATTGTTGATTTGTAATTTTGGGATTCTTTTTGTTTGGAGGCTTTTGGTTTAGGACAACTGACAGAGGAAGAGGTTAAGACGAGCCTGTGAATTGGAGGTGTCAGGATGTTTGAGGAGGGTTCACAAGAGGTGCGTCCAGACCTTCGCCAGAAAAAATTTTTAGTTCTCAATCAACTCTTAGTTTAACTGAGTACTTGGTTTTTCCCTTTCTTCTTTGTTCTAGTGGAATTGCTATTTGTGTTAGGCATCCTCCGATTTTTAATTTAGGGTTATGAAGGCTTGTTGCCATTTAGCTGTGCTTGCTTTTTTTTTTCTGCTTTTGATTTCATTATTCCCTGTCTGGCTGCAATAGAGTGGTTTGCTCTTGCTTGTTTCCTCTACAAAGTTTAGCCTCTTAGAAATCAGGGCTTTCGCATTGGATGTTCTCACAAAAGCCTGGTATGCTTAGTGTAGGGCATCAATTTATTTGATTTGCTTGGGATAGAAACTGATTCCAACTTAATGCTGCTGCTTTGTGAATTATTTGAAAATCTGTTTGTGGCTATAGTGAATTTTCTTTTCTTTAGCCTTGTATGAGATTGCTTGCAATCTGTGGGTGAACTTGTTGGCATGTTTAGAATAATTGGGCAGCATGTTGCCCTCTTTTGATGATTTTTTAGAGCTGCCCTTGATGTGCTTTGTTGGAGAGAGCCAAGATAAAGAAGGTCATGCTTGTTTTGTTTGTTTTTTTTTTCTTTTTACAGCAACCTAGTTTCTCTGGACTAATTTAATTTGTCCAGAGATCCCGTTCTCTTTCTCCAGAAAAGTTGTTCCCTTTCCTCCAGAAAATCTGTGATTTTTCTTTGCTTTCAATTTCTTTGCCTTGGAAAAGTCATGACTGCAGTGAAGTTGTTTTCTTTGGGTTTGCTTGAATTGTCTGAATTCGTCGTTTAGTTTAGGAAAAATCCAGCAGCGCTTCGCCCTCTTTTAGGGCTATTTGTTGATCCCAAAACCCAAACCGCAAGAAAAATCTGTAGACATCTCGGGGGTGGGGTTTAGAGGATCAGAATTGTGCGACGATTAGGCATCCTTGGACTGCTTGAAACCGTTCTTGAGTCAGTAGGTTTGTCTGGGGAAATTTGAGCAGAGCAGCGTTTCCCCCTACTTTATTGCGATTTGTTGATCCCGAAACCCAGACCACAAGAGAAATCCGTAGACATCTCAGGAGTGGGGTTTCGGAGATCGATTTGGGTAGCAGTTTGCCCCGATTTGGGGCTGATCGACCGTCCCAAAACCAGACCACGAAAGAAATCCGTAGACATCTCAAGGGTGGGGTTTTGGGGATCGAATTTGTGTAGCGTCTAGGCTCCTTTAGGGGTGGTTGGCGATCCCGAAACCAGACCCAAGAGAAATCCGTAGACATCTCAGAGGTGGGTTTCAGAGATCGATCTATGCAGCGACCCGGTCGACCAAGAACCGATTGTTTTGAACACCGATCAACCCGACCCATTTTGGACCCGAAATCCGAATAACCGATAACCGAAACTCACCCAAATCTGAATGAACCGAACCCGATTCAACCGAAACCCATTAAGACCCGAACCCGTTACAACCGAAACCCGATATAACCCGAACTTTAAGATACATTCTAGTAAATTTTTTAAAATGAATATTGAAATAACTGAAACCCGAGACAACCGAAACTCGAATGAATCGAAACCCGATACAACCGAAACCCGACCCAACCAAATGACCAAATTATTAGACATTACCCGAAACCGAATGACCCGAAACCCGAATTACTCGAAACCCGAATAACCCGAAACCCGACTAACCGAACCCGAACCCGATCCGAACCGCCCGATTGCCACCTCTACACGTAGATGATGATGCAGAAACGCTACCTTGAATGCGTTCTCCTCCTCCCTGTGATGCTGTTGTGCTTTTTTTTCTTGTGTGTTTTCTGCTTTTTTCTTTCTTTCTTTCAGCCGTCTGATTTTTTTTCTAACCCTAGACTTAGCCACCTTTTATATAGGATGAAGTGGCCAGTGAATAGGAAAGATCTTACGCGCTTTTAAGATACTGTATCTTCCTTTTCCTTTAAGATAAAAACTGCATCCTTTTGTTTTCTAACTGCATATCTTCTTTTTGATATGGAGAGTGGCCGACTTTCTTTTTAGATAATGATAGCTTTTTTTTCTTTCCTTTTAGCTATCTATTTACCTATTTGTTGATTTTCTTTCTCTTAAAAAAATCTGGCAGATTAGGCAGCCACGTCCCAATTTTAGAGATTGTTTTGGGCCGGCCTTTATGGCTCCTTTTGGGCCAACTTTCAATAAGAAATTCTGTAGATTTTCTTAACCAAAACCCACTGATTCAACTTTAACTTCTCATTTTGCAGATCAGATCGGACAGCTTGAGCAAGCTAGCATTGGATTTCGAGAAGCTCGCCACCCAGCAACGGGATTTGCCCTTTGCACCCTCAACAACTTAACTCTTTTTTTTTTTATTATCGAATGCTCAACTATCATATTAAATTTGTATATTTTAGCTTACGAGCTTGTAGTACACTAAAATGATATGTTTGATATGTAACACATTTCGTGCACTCTTTATTTGCTTGTGAATATTGTTAGCCAATTGGTATTCGTGTTTAATGTATAGCGTATCACATGAAAGCTTCCACAAAAATAATTTCATGAGCTCATACGATAACTTTTAATCAAACACGAAATTTTACCCCCAAACAGATGCCCCCGAACTTTGAATTTGTGAGAAGCTCAATGAACAGATTCAAAGTTCGCCTTTGATCTTTTGACCTTACTAGTTTTATCATTGGAGAAAGAACAATATAGAGCTTACATATAGGGCATTTCATCCTGAATAGGTGTAATTTTCACATGGGGCCAATGTAAGATCATAACTGGCCAACCTTGAGACAGTACACTTGTATTCCCATTGATAGAGGAAGATTGGTGCAATTTTTCATTCGTTCCAATTTTCATTCATTCATTCGTTCCATTTCAATTTGCTTGAAGTCACTGTGCAAGTGGATTGATTTTTCTTTGATTTTATTTTATTCAAGTTGTCGTGATTAATCAAATGCCCGATCTTGTTCGGTACCATTGTCCTTTTGTGGGTTTTTGTGGGTGCCTTGATGGTGGTGGTAGAGGTCTTGTTAAAACCTCCATGCTCAGACACCTTCGTGATCGACATTGCAGTGGTGGTGCTCAGGTACTTACTCGTCAAACTCTTTCTGATAGTTTGGCTATTTATTCTGATGCTGAGATAACTTTAAAGCGTATGGGAGTTTGGTTATGTGGGGTATGTCTTAAAAACCATACCTTTCGTGCTCGGTGTCGGCATAGTCGGGATGATTCTGTGGCGCCTCCGGACTATGGTGACGGCCTTGTCCGTTTTATTATTTATGATATTCCCAGACCTTCAGCTCCGTCTCCGTCGGTTCCCTTGGCTGATGTTGGGGATGTGCCTGTTGGTTTGTCTATATCTTCACTTGACCGTTTTTTTTTCTATGGGGTTACGCACCGTGAGATCTATCCCTCCTAAGTGTCGCCTAGGTTTTTCTCGGGTTTTAAAAGGGGCTTTAGATGGTGTGGCTGACTCTCCGGTGACATTTCCTGCTAGATTCGCTTACTTGTGATGCCTCTTTGTATACTTAAGACCTTTTCCCCACGAAGTAATCTTGACTGTAGGACTATTGTCAAGCGTCAGCGTCCGAAGGAGTGTATTGCTAGTGCTATCCGTGCTTGGGGTGTGCCTGGCGGCAGTTTGCAGCTTCTACATGAGACCTTGGCTGAGGTTCCCCCTTCTTTTGATGTCGAGAAGGACCTTAATTTGTGTGAGCTTAACCTCCGACAATGTCGGAGGAAGATTTGTGATGGTCACTACACTGCCACTGTTCGTGTGCTTTCTTCATCAGGTATTGCTCCTTATTCTGATGCCACTCTAGCGGCTTTGCGGGACAAGCACCCAACTGCCCCATCTCCCAACCTGCCGCCTTTGCCGGTTGATCATCATCCTCTTCTTACATCTTTGGTCGTTGTTTTGGATATGATTCGGAGTTTTCCGTGTGCCACATCATGTGGGAGGGATGGGTTCCGTGCTCAGCATCTGTTGGATTGTTTGGGCGGAGCTGTTGTTGCTATTTCAGATGATTTGATCGCCTATATTGCTCGGGTGGTTAATCTTTTCCTTGAGGGTCGTTGTCCGCATGATCTGAGTGAGTACGTTTCTAGTGCTCCTCTCACCCCGCTTGTTAAACCGGGTGGTGGTATACGTCCTATTGCTGTTGGCACTATTTGGAGACGCCTTGTCTCTAAGGTTGGTGCTTGTTTGGCCGGTCCTTCTTTGTCTGGTTATTTTGCAGGACTTCAGTTTGAGGTTGGGGTATCCGGTGGAGGAGAGGCGATTCTGCATGCTTTGAATCGGTTTGTTGAGGCTCGTGGTGGTGAGGAGGGTCTTTCCATGTTGATGGTCGACTTTCAGAATGCTTTCAACTTAGTTGATCGTGTGACCATGTTACAGGAAGTTCGCCGTCACTTCCCGGTTCTATCCCGATGGGTAGAGTTTTCTTACTCTAGTCACGCCCGGCTATATTATGGGGAGCATAGTTTATGGTCTTGTCGAGGGGTTCAGCAAGGAGATCCTCTAGGCCCTCTGCTTTTTGCCTTATTGTTACATCCTTTGGTATGCAAGATCAGAGACTCCTTTGACCTGAGTTTGCAGGCTTGGTACTTGGATGATGGCACTATTGTTGGGGACACTTTGGTTGTGGGGAAGGTCGTAGATCTGATTATGGAGGATGGTCTCCGCTTTGGCCTTCATCTTAATGTGGATAAGACCGAGGTTTTTTGGCCTACAGAAGACCCTAGGAGTCGGCTCCCTGGTGTTTTCCCCTCCTCTGTTGTTCGACCATCGCGCGGTGTCAAAGTTTTGGGTGGGTCTGTCAGCGTATGCCCTGTTTTCAGCAGCGAGCTTGTGGCAAAGAGAGTGACTAGGACCATAGAACTTATGGATTCTGTCGCGAGGATTGATGACCCCCAGTGCGAGTTGCTTCTGCTTCGGGCTTGTACAGGTATTTCTAAACTCTACTTTGCCTTGCGTACTTGTTCTCCGCATGTCTTTCGGCCGGCCCAGCTATCCTTTGATGCGGCACTCCGTTCTAGCTTGGAGCGTATTGTCACTGCGTCTGGGCCTGGGTTTGGGGATTGGCAGTGGCGCCTCGCCACCTTCCCTTTTTAGTTTGGTGGGCTCGGAGTGTATGCTGCTGGGGATGTCCTACATTATGTTTTTTTGGCGTCCCTTTTGCAGTCTGCTGAGTTACAGGCTAAGCTCTTACTTCCTTCTGGTATCATTGCTGTTGGGCCTACTTTTGATGATGCTTGTCGTTCTTTTAATGAGGTCACGGGTTCTGATCTTCTACGCGATCCTAGTGAAATCGCTGCCCCCAAACTTATGAAGAAACTAGCAGATATATATTTCGCGAAGGTTGCTGCTACATCGGACTCTGTTTTCTCATTGACTCCACGACAGGTGGCATTATGGATGTCTCAGCAGGGTGCTCACTCATCTGACTGGTTGCGTGCAGTTCCTATTTCTGGGTTGGGGCAGACTATGAATGGAAGGACCTATCGTAGTGTGCTTAGCTATCGATTGGGAGTTCCGTTGTTCACGGTGTCTAGACCCTGTCCCGCTTGTTCTCGGGTCTTTGATGGTGATGTCTATGGTGACCATGCCGTGTCTTGCGCTGGTTCCGTGGGCATTAAACATCGACATAACCTCGTTCGCGACACCTTATTAGATATCTGCTACATGTCTGGGATTTCTGGCGGTAAGGAGGTTGATATCGGTTTGGTTGATGGGTATGAGAAGCCTTGTCCGGCGGATTTGCTACTTTATTCTTGGGACAGAGGGAGGGATGTTTGTGTCGATCTGACGGGATCCTCCCCTTTGACTCAGTCTGGGATGTCTGACTTTGTGCCTGGTCGTGTTGTTGCTGATGCTGCTCGGCGTAAGTGTGCCAAGTATCGAGATTTGTGCACGACAACTGGTTATGGTTTCCTACCCTTCTCCTTCTCTTCGTTGGGAGAGTTAGATACGAATAATAATAATAATAATAATAATAATAATAATAATAATAATAATAATAATGATGATGATAATAATGATAATAATAATAATAATAATAATAATAATAATAATAATAATAATAAGGGGGTTGACGCGCTTCTGGGATGCGATTGCGCTTCTGGGACGGATCCGCTCCTTCTCTTTAGCCTTAGATTCTAGTTCTCGTCTAGCTGATATTTTTACAAGAGTTTGTTTTTCCATTGCTAAGGGGGTTGGCGCGCAGCTTGTTTCTCGGTTGTTCGATAACTTCTTGTAAACATTCGATTTTTTGATTTGTATACTATTTGGAGTTTAAAATAATAATAATAATAATAATAATAATAATAATAATAATAATAATAATAATAATAATAATAATAATAATATCAACTAGAGGGCTAGCTGGGTATAGTAGGGATACGTGTCATGCTTTGACTAAAATTGCCTTTAGCATTCTGAAGGGTTGCGGAGCTCAGCTTGTTATCGGCGTTGTTTGTTGATCTTTGGCGGGCTGCGACCTCGGCGTCCGGCCATGGCACTCTCCTCGGTGGTTCGCGAGGCCCGGAATCAGCATTCCTGATCACTCGGCGTGGTTCTCCTTCTCCGCTGCGTCGTGAACATCATTGGGGACGCGGGTGCCTGATCGTCTTAGGCGATCGCGCATCATCTTCTCCGTTGCATCGGTTCAGTCCAGGGGTGGCGCAGGTGAGTCTCCTCTCTCTCTCTCTCTCTCTCTCTCTCTCTCTCTCTCTCCGGTAGTGGTGGTGGGTGCACTGTCGGCAGCGAAACTGGTGGCTGGTCCTTCTCGGCGACCTGTAGGGCGAAACTGGTGGTGATTGGGTGCATTGTTGATTGCTACGGTTGTGTTTACACTCTAGTGTGGGTTGTGTTTGCACTCTATTGCGTACGGCAGTGCTATTGTGATCGGGTGTGTTTGTTGGTTTTGTGATCTATTGCCTTGTTGTTGTTGTCGATGCCGACTGCGACGGTTCGGTTTCATTGTCCGCTTGTGGGTCTCAACGGGTGCCAAGATGGTGGTGGTCAAGGGCTTACCAAGGCGTCATTGATCACGCACCTTAGGGATCATCATTGTACGGGGGATGCTCAGGAAACAACAAGAGATGCTATTTCTTCTAATGTGCTGTAAAGACTCGGATTTTCAAATCCTAATTTTTACGAAAAAAGGAAATTAAAAATGAATTTAAATCGAATTAAAAGCTTGTTTAGCGGATTCCGACCGTAATATAAAATTTGACGAATAATTCCCATCCTTTTACCTCGAAATTTAAAATAATTATCGGATGACGATATCCTTTCGGTTTTAAAAATCTAATTGATCGAGAAAGCAGGATTCTAGAAAATTAACATTCGAGAACTAATTCGAGGTTTGAAATTCGCGTATTCGGGATTTATTACCGGGTATTAGTTTAACCAATTTCACACTCCACCCTTACCTTACCTTACCCACTCCCTCATCTCCCCATACCCTGCAACCCGAACCCATCCCTCTTCGGTTCACCTGCCCACCTTCACATCGTCATCCTCTTCATTTGACTTCACCATCACCATTACCTTCACCGTCACCTTCTCCATCACCTCTCTTCTTCTTCATCCCCTTTCCTCCCTCCTGATCACGCCACCATCATCACGTCTCACCATTTTCTCGTTCATCATCACCATTACAAACGTCATCTCTCGCTCCCCGTTGCAACCATCACCAACTCACCGTCGCAGCAACTCCACCAGCAGCCCTGATTGAGCCCAAACCAAAGCATTCCCCTCTACCCTTCTCCTCGAGAGCACAGAAGCAGCTGACGTCGCCCAGGAACTCCCATCGAGCCACCAAAGCTCCGACGTCCCTGTTCGGGCGCGTTTAACTTTCGGTAAGCCGTTCTCCTCCGTTTTCGATCGGAATCGTCCACGAGCTTCACCATCGCACTCACCCATGTCCGACGCAGGTCCGATGAGCCATCGCAAGCCACCGACGACGCCCAGAACTCCGATCGAGAGCTCCGAAGTCACGAAATCCCTCTGTAAGCTCCCGCCTTTCCATCTGCGGTTTTGATTCGATTCTGTCTTGGGTCGGGCTGTGGGCGAATATGAGTGTGTGTGAGCTGAGTACGGGACGTAGTGTCAGCTCGTGAGCTCCGACGATAGCTCCGGCGTAGTCGAGGAGCGAGCAGAGACGAGGCTGGGCAATGGCGCGGGCGTGGCTCCATTCTTGAATTTTTAAATTGGAACTCAGGAGGAAGAAGGAAGTCAACGTGGCTTGTGGGCCCCTCTTTTTTTTTAACTTATAAATATTTGTTATATTATATAACCGGTTGGGGATTAATAATTGCGGGTTCGGTTCGGTTCGGGTTTATTCGTTAATTTATTTAACTATTTAACGGTAATTAAAATATATTATATATACAATATTATTGGAGGTTTTAAGAGATAAAATATTATTTTTGGAAAATTATAAGGGTCGGTTTATTAAATAAAAATGATCAGGATTTTAGGGGATTTGGAAATAATTTATAAAAGTGTTAAATAAATGGTATTTAAAATATCATGTAATACTATTTGAGATTTAAAATATATTATTGGGACTTAAAGATTTATAAAGAATTTGGAAAAGAATTTCAAGGTTGGAAAGTAATCTAATAAATAAATTTAAAAGGGAATTTGGCGAGTAATTTCAAGGGTCGGAATACTTAACTATTTAACTGGGATTTGAAAAGGTTTTGAAACTAACTTGGGAATAAGACTTATTCGATGACTAACTAGCATGATAATATGATCGTTTGACTAACGGTATGATATGCATGACTAATAGCATGACTTGTGGTGAATTATTATATGAGATTAAATGTTGGATTATTATGACGATCTAGTAGGATTTTATATCACACAAATTATGTCTTATGATTTTGATGAAGCGTTGAGGTATATGCGGAAATGATGTATATGAACATGCGGAATTGGTTGAATGATTAATGGAGAACGCTGTGGTCTTGAGAAGCGGATGATGCGATGAAATGACTTTCATAATATGTTACTTGTTCTATTGATTGAGGTGTGCTTGAGTGCTTAATTGTTGGATGTAGACTTATGTATATTCCATTATGTACTAGGTGATACTCTATGATTGTGACTACTGTGTGCTGGATTCCTCTGTTGCCAATCTGCTAGCCAGGTAAGTACCTCCGGGGCTTACTCAGTAACCAGTACCTCCTGTCTGATGTGTCATATAGTATGTAGGTGTTGCATATGCATAAAAGCATGTCATGTAGCATCATGCTTAGGAACTGCACTTACGAATGAGCATCCTTATTCTGTATGCGTTTGAATACAGAGCGGACGTTATCTGTGAGTCCTAGAGTCCTTGCTAGGGTCATAGGGCAGCCCAGCTTCATCGGGTGTTGTCCTCCTCGAGTCATTTATATATATCACGAGATACGAGATGGGAATGAGATATGATATATGATGATGAGATATGATATGATGATGAGATTTGATATGATTATAGCATCGAACTGGCCAGTCTTCACCTTGCCTGGAAGGGGGGTGGTGGTAGAAGAGGGATATACCACTTGGTATTCTTTGTTAAGGCCTTACTTAATATTCTGCACATGTGAATTAGGAAGATGATAGTGTGGTTAATATTCTAGTACTACATGAAGGCATCCTTTATTATAGGTATATGCATATTATATGTCCTCAGTGCGGTCAGAGGACCCGCGGGCGGACTCTTGGCCTGACTTGGTGGTATAGTTTCAGGTACCCGATACACTGCTTGATTTTGTGTTGTTATGACGGGGTCTATTCTTATGGCGGAGAGTGAGCGTTTGAAACTTGACTTCACCAGATTCATGCTTTTGGGATTTCTCCCTAATTATACATACTCTGTTTTGACCCGGCTCTACCGTGGCACTTGTTATATCGTTTGCAGAACTTATGCCCTTTGTATAATACAGGATTTTTCCGCGTTGTAGAGTTAGGACAGGTACATGGGTTTACCCCGGGGTCTTCGACGGACCTTCAGGATTTGGGTGCAAAATCCCACTTTAAACTACACATCTTCGATTTCAAACCTTCAACTTGTACCCAGGGCGCAAGATCCCAACGAGGGGTTTCATCCGTCGAAACGTAACTCGGGAATCATAATCCCGGGCCGTTACATGTGCTTGTTTTCACTGAGGCTGAAAATACATTTAAGAGGATGGGTATTTGGTTATAAGGAGTATGTTTCAAAACACATACTCTTCGTTCTAAATGTCTCCATGGGAGGGGTTCTGAGTTTGTACACCCTCCTGATTGTAGTGATGGTGTGGTTAGGTTTGTGCTTTATGACTTTGCTAGGCCAGATGTTACCTCTTCACCGGTACATACTGTGAAATCTGCTCGACTGTATCTTTTCCAAGAGGTTGCATACTGTGAAATCTATTCCCCCAAAGTGCCGTCTTAGGTTTTCCCGGGTGCTGAAAAGGAGCTCTTGATAAGGTGATCAGCAATCCGGTTGACATCGGAGGGTGGGTTAGATTGTTGGTGTTGCATGTATGTATCCTTAACACCTTTTCCCCGAGGAGTAGCCAGGAATCCAGGTCTTCTAACAAGCGGTGATTGCAGGAGGATTGTATAGTTAAGGCTATTTGTTCCTGGAGTGAGTCTAGCTCTATTATGCAGCTTGTTTCAGATACTCTTGCAGAACCCTCTCTTCCCTTGTCGGAGGCTGGCGAGGAGGATCTTGATTTGACGGAGCGCAATATCAAGCAGTGTAAGAGGAAGATATGTGATGGACACTACACCGCTGTTGTTAGAGTCCTTTCCTCCTCTGGCATTGCTCCATATTCTAGTGCTACTCTTGAGGAGTTAGAGGCCAAACATCCTTTCTCCCAGCCGCCGTCCATTCCTAATACTCCAATTGATTATCATAGCTTATTTTCGTCTAAAGAGGTTGTTTTGGACAAAATTAAGAGTTTTCCACGTGGTACATCGTGTGGAAGGGATGGTTTGCGTGCTTAGCATCTTATGGATTGTTTGAGTGGGGCTGCAACTGCTATTTCTGATGAGTTAGTTGATGCTATCACCCAGGCGGTTAATCTTTTTCTGGATGGGAAATGCCCCAAGGTTTTAGGCGAGTACATTGCTAGTGCATCTCTCACGCCACTTGTCAAGCCTGGTGGGGGCATTCGCCCCATTGCTGTGGGTACGGTTTGGAGGCGTTTGGTTTCCAAGGTTAGTGCTTCATTGATTGGTCATTCCTTGGGTGGTTATTTGGGTGATTTTCAATTTGGGGTAAGAGTGTTGGGTGGAGGTGAGGCAATTCTCCATGGCGTGAATCGCTTAGTTGAGGAGCACGGTGATGATGAGGGTCTTACTATGTTGTTAGTGGACTTTAAAAATGCTTTCAATTTGGTTGAGCGTGAAGTTATGATTCGTGAAGTCCGGACCCATTGTCCTGCAATCTCTCGTTGGGTTGAATTTTGCTACTCCAGTCCTGCTAGGTTGTACTACGGGGATTACACCCTAGAGTCTTGTCAGGGGGTGCAGCAAGGGGATCCTCTTGGCCCTCTACTGTTTGCCTTAGTTTTGCATCCGTTGGTGCGCAAAATCCGGGACACGTTTCAGGTGTGTTTTCAGGCTTGGTATATGGATGACGGCACTATTGTTGGAGATACCTTGGTCGTGGGAAAGGTTCTGCAGATGATTATTGAGGATGTACCTAGTTATGGTCTGCACCTCAATGTTGACAAAACTGAAGTCTTTTGGCCGAAGGAGGACCCGAGGAGTAGGTTGGTTGGTGTTTTTCCACCTAACATTGCTAGGCCGCTGCAAGGGGTTAAGCTCCTTGGTGGACCTGTCAGTGTTAATTCTGGGTTCAGCAGCGAGCTTGTGATGAAGAGAGTGGACAAAACGATCCCGCTTATGGATGCGGTTGCTAAGATTGGTGACCCGCAATGTGAGTTATTGTTGTTGCGTGCTTGTACTGGGGTCTCAAAACTTTATTTTGCTCTGTGTACATGCCCGCCTCGTGCCTTTGAATCTGCTCAGCTTAAGTTTGATCTAGCTCTTCGAGGTTCCCTAGAACGTATTGTCACTGCTTCTGGGCCAGGTTTTGGCAATTGGCAATGGAGGCTTGCTACGTTGCCTTTCAAGTTTGGGGGGCTCGGTGTTTATTCGGCAGGCGACGCTCTATTTGATGCTTTTCTGGCTTCGCGTTTGCAATCAGCTGGCCTGCAGATTAAGCTTCTCCAGCATACTAATGTCACAGCACCTGGGTATGCCTTCGATGAAGCCGTGCGTGTCTTCAATACAAATGTAGGGACTGATATTTTACGTAATCCAAGTGAGATCGCTGCCCCCAAACTTATGAAGAAACTGGCAGACATATATTTCACACAAATTACGAAAGATGTAGAGAATACCTTTTCCTTATCACCGCGTCAGATGGCTTTGTGGAGTTCTCAGCGTCAAGACCATGCTACTGATTGGCTTAGGGTTGTCCCCATCTCAGGCCTAGGTCAGCCTATGAATGGTAAGACGTATCGTTGTGTGATGTGCTATCGATTAGGCATCCCTTTGTTCTCCATTTCGGAACCTTATTCTGCGTGTTCCAGGGTATTTCAGGGAGACATTTTTGGAGATCATGCAGTGTCATGTGCTGGTATTATAGGGATTAAGCATCGCCATAATGCTCTTCGTGACACTTTGGTGAATGTCTGTTATCGTTTGTTGTGAGCGGAATCTGCCATGTTTTACAGCAACTTTTATATCGATTTCTGTATACATTTCATGCATTTGTGTTAAGATAGTACAGAATCTGTGTAGTTTATGTTTATTTGCCAAAAGTATGGAATCTACACCAGTTTCTGTTTAAATCGCAGAAATCGAGGCATTTACAGCAATTCTACAGAAGGTCGGAAAAGCTCGGAAAACCATTACAGAAGTCCAAGGTCAAAGCAGCGGAACGAATCAGAGAGCAAGTCTAGTCGACACCGAGTGGGCCCTACTCGACCTAGACGAGCCATGACCGAGCGGCCATAGTCGAGCAAGCTTGCTCGAGAAACCAAGCTCCCCGAACTCCGGAACCCTACTCGACCTAGACAAGCACTAGTCTAGGTCGACGAAGCCCGGACAGACCACCCGGAGTCCTCGAGGAAGAGCTGCCCACGGAGCCGAAGATGACCAGGAGCACTCGCTGCCGCGGAAGAGGAAAGTCGCTGCCGCGGACCAGACCAGTCGCTGCCAGCGGAGAGAGCCAACCCGAGCACCCAACTCGATCTCGACGAGTCTTACTCGAGATCGACGAAGACCCAGAAGCCATGTCCGAGTCCTTCGAGGAGATCCACTCGAGAAACCCTAGTCGCCGAGCCAGTCTACTCGACCTCGACTAGTCCAACTCGAGGTCGACGAAGGCTAGTGAACCCAAGTCCGAGCCACATCGAGCAGATCTAGCCGAGACGACAAGTCAAGCCGAGCCACCTTACTCGACCTCGACGAGCCCTACTCGAGGTCGACAAGAGCCCAGTTCCAGAACCTTCTCGACTTGTCTTGTCCGAGTAGAGTTGACGTTGCTTGGTCGCGAAGGCGAGGATTCTATCCGATCTATCAAGTTCTATCTATGGAAGGCGGAATCTATCAAGACATGAAGACTTTCCCATATTAGTTCTATCTTTTTTTCTTATGGATTTAATTCCATTAAACATTTATCTATCATTAAAGCAATTTAGATAGAAATTTAGATATAGATATTTATCTTCTTTCCTAGATTAGCTAGGGAATGAAGGCTATAAATAAGGCCCTAGGGGCTCAGTTTTAAGCATTCAATTCCAGTTCATATTCAATTTCGAAGAGAAGTAAGTAGTTCCATTCAGAGATACAGTTAGGAGTTCTAAGGTTTTTAAGGTTTTGGCTTACAGCGAAAGTTGATTGCCAAGATTGTAAAGGCTTTTGAATATAGTTTTATGCAAGTTTCTTCTTTTACATCAATGTCTGCGATTGCGATGAGGCGTGAGTAGTCCACCCACTTCTGGGGCTGGGGTGAGCCCGACGGTGGCCATGTGAGGCAATGCGATAAAGGTCAGATCTTTTGTGTGATTCATCTTCTATCCCTATGAGCATGATTCTTTTGCGAAAGTTGAAGGTGATCCTTGTTTGTGTTATTGAAGCGAAAGTAATCTTAATGCAACTTGGATTAATTATGTGAAAAAGGGTTAGTAACAATTAGGGTTTATGCGAAAGCCTCTATATGCCTAGTTGTTAATAACGAAAGTTATTTGATGGAAAGCATGATCTTTTATGCCTTTATGTGTTGTTTTGCATGGTTATCGTTGTGGTGTTGAAACCCTAGCCTTGGAGGTCTTTTATTATATTGAGTTAATTTTCTGTCGGAAAGCTGAGTTTGGGTTTCGAGCAATTGCAATTTAAATTTCTGTTCTTTTACTGTTTCTTGTCGAGATAGAGGAAGGCTTCGTCGAGATCGAGTACCACCTTTGTCGATCTCGAGTTGTCTTAGTCTGTGTCGAGTTAGCTTTCTTCTGTTTTCGTCGATTTCAAGTTTCTGTCTTTATTTCCTTTGTCGAAGTCGAGTACCTCTTGTCGAGGTCGAGTTGCCCTTGCCGGGATTTCTTGTCTGCTGTGATTGTCGACTTGCTGTTGTCGATTGCCGTGGTCTATCTCGAGTAGGAGTTTGTCGAGATCGACGAGACTGTTGCTTTGCTTTTAGTTCCTGCTTTGCTTCCATCTTTGCTTTGCTTTTATTTCTGTCTTTTGTTATTTACTTTAGTTGCCCTTGCCGGGATTATTTGTTTTTATTTTATTTCTGCTTCTGCTTGTGTTTTTGTGCTTTTCTGCTGCTGTGTCTGTGAGAATCTGATAGCTACCTAAGAACTGCTGACGTGCTTCCTCGTGGATTCGATCCTGACTTTTCTCTTACTACAACGGGAGGAAGTCTTGTATTTATTTGCTGAGACAGGGGAGTCTATCTGAACTATATTTGATTTCCATTTCAATACTTGACTAACTCCTGCAACAACATCGTTCTGGGATCTCAGCTAGTAAAGAGGTTGATATTGGCCTGTGGGGAGGAGACAGGAAACCCCTCCGTCCTGCGGACATGCTTCTTTATGCATGGGATGAAGGGTTGGATTTTTGTGTTGACTTGACAGGGTCATCCCCTTTGACGCAGTCTGGGATGATTGATTTTGTTCCAGGACAGGTGGTGGTCGAGGCGGCTCGTCGTAAGCGGGTCAAGTATCAAGATAAGTGTAAAGCTATTGGTTATGGGTTCTTACCCTTCTCTTTTTTTGCACTGGGGGAACTTGAGGCAGACGACATAACCCTTCTGAAGAAGATCCAGAAATTTGCTCAAGCTCACGATGTAGGGGCTCAAAACGCAACTCATATTTTTACTAGGGTAGGGTTTTCTAATGCTAAAGGAGTGGGGGCCCAGATTGTCTCTCGGCTCCCCACTAATTCATTATTAACTCCTACGTTTGTTATTATAATAATAATAGTAATAATAATAATAATTATAATAATAATAATAATAATAATAATACTAATAATAATAATAATAATAATAATAATAATAGTAGTAGTAGTAGTAATAGTAATAATTGTTGAATCGAGATTCGATATATAACGAAAGTGATTGAATGCGGAAACGAGAGATACGAAACAAGAAACTCAAAACAAAGCATGCAAGAGCAAGAACAAACACCAGAGTTTTACGAGGTTCGGCAAAGAGATGCCTACGTTCTCGGGGCCTCAAGAACAGGCCGAATCCACTAGGTAATGTTCAATAGAGGGTTACAAACAAGCAATGCAAAAGTAAACCCTAGATCTATGCATGTACGAGTTTCAGAGACACAAGAGAAGAAGATCCCCCTGTGTGGGATGACCGGAGTTCGAAGATCTCTTCGAAACTCCCAAACCCTAGATCTTCAGACGTGAGACAAGGGGCATCCAAAGCCAGAAGCTTAGCCGCGCCACCACCAGGAGATCACCGAGAGCAGCTAACGCCTTCGTCGTCACAATCGCCGGGGAGGAGCCAGGAGAAAACCCTAGAAACCCAAGACCCTTTGAGAGCGTTTGAGAGGAGACGGAGGAGAGAGAGAGCTGAACTGAAGATCCTCAAGCTGCTAGCGAGCTTAAATAGCTAGGGCTTCGGATCTCCAGCAACCCTAAGGCAAAACGCAGCGCTTCACTTCAAATGGTTAGGGCCGCCAAGCTCACTCATCGCTGGAGAGATCTTTGGGCTCGGGAGTGGGCCTAAAGCCCAAAACCGGGTAAGGATCTCCTAACTATAGTATCATACATATT
Organism: Persicaria tinctoria; assembly: GCA_037127255.1. Taxonomy (NCBI): domain Eukaryota; kingdom Viridiplantae; phylum Streptophyta; class Magnoliopsida; order Caryophyllales; family Polygonaceae; genus Persicaria; species Persicaria tinctoria. The sequence goes on along the minus strand of JBANSL010000001.1, from coordinate 39,081,369 downwards.
ATACATATATTATATATACTTATAGGTTATACATTATCACTCCACAATATGTACTAGACTCGTTAGAGGATCAAGTCGATCTCGACTCAATACGACTCAGTCGAGCCTAATCATATATTGTGCATCCATGTATATCCAAGCATATAATATATGTTATATGTATACTCATCATACACTCATACATGTTTACAAGCACATAACAATATTACATGTAACACATATGAAAGCAAGACATAGGGAAATAAACATATAACATTACAACAAATCACCCTCTATTTTTCTAAGTCTTGCTCCAGGCAGACTATAGCCTAAACATAGTGGACTCAAGGCCATCCGTCATCAGCCCAAGCATGCAAGGATCACCCATGGAAATCCTCCAAATGGAGGAAGTTCCTGCAGAACACAAATTTTTCATAAGGAACAATTTTAGTGCCAAAATCTGCAGGATTAAGCTTACCATCAATTTTCTTAACATGTATGACATTATCTTCCACTTTCTCACGAATAAAATGGTATCTAACATCAATATGTTTAGTACGCTCATGGTACATGGGGTCCCTGCAGAGATAGAGTGCACTTTGACTGTCAATGTGTAGGACAGAGGTATAGTGCTTCCTCTCTATCTCCTTAAGGATGCCTTGCAGCCAGATAGCCTCCTTGCAGGCCTCTGTAGCTGCTATGTACTCAACTTCAGTGGATGAGAGAGCAACGATGGGTTGCTGCTGGGATTTCCAGGAAACATAATTACCTGCCCATGTATACACATAGGAAGTAATAGATTTCCTGGTATCCTTGTTAAAAGCATAATCAGCATCCACAAAGCCATGTGAGTTATAAGAGGAGGAGTGTTCAGCATATAACAAAGACAGGTTAGCAGTGCCAAGCAAATATCTCAACAAGTATTTCATAGACACCCAGTGTTTCTCAGCTGGTTCAGACATGAACCTGCTAAGTGTGCTAATAGCAAATGCAAGATCAGGACGAGTACAAATCATAGAGTACATCACTGAACCTACAGCAGCATCATAAGGAATGGATTTCATAATATTCAATTCAGCAACAGACAACTTTCCTTTTATTTTAGTGAGATCAAGATGAGCACCTAAAGGAATGTTGTTAATCTTATCACCAGAAATATGAAATCTCTCAAGAACCTTATGCACATAGTCACACTGATGCAACCACAATTTCTTATGCTTCCTATCTCTTATAATAGACATGCCTAAAATCTGTTTAGCAATGCCTAAGTCTTTCATGTCAAAATGCTTTTGCAAGTTCTTTTTAATATCATGAATAGCATCAACAGATTTGGAAATCAACAAGATGTCATCCACATACAAAAGCACATAAAGCACAGGACTCTTATTGACACCCTTAAAGTATAAACATGCATCAAACTTGCTCCTTTTAAACCCTAGACTGAACCTCATGCACTTGTCAAACTTGATGTTCCATTGTCTAGGTGACTGTTTTAAACCATAGATGGATTTATTTAACAAGCAAGCATGATTAGGATGCACAGAATCAATGAAGCCCTTAGGCTGTTTCATATAGATAGTCTCATCCAAGTCACCATGAAGAAAAGCTGTCTTAACATCCATTTGTTCTAATTCAAAATCATAAACAACAGTCATGGCAAGCAACAGTCTCAGAGTTTTATATTTCACAACAGGAGCAAATATTTCATTGTAATCCTCACCCTCTCTTTGGGTAAAACCTTTAGCAACCAACCTAGCTTTGTATCTAGGAGGGTCAGACTTAGAAATGCCATCTTTTAGTTTATAGATCCATTTACAATCAATTAATCTAACATTCACAGGTTTAGGCACCAAAGTCCAGGTTTTATTCACCCTCATAGACTCTATCTCATCATTCATGGCCTGTTTCCATTTAGCAGAATGAATACATTTCATAGCTTGTTCATAAGTTTCAGGAGTAAAAACTTTCACAACATCAGAAACTAAGCAAGCAAACTCAACAATGTTATTAATGAACCTTTTATTTGGTATAACAGTCCTAGGACTCCTATCCCTAGTCAACTGCCAATTAGTCAAGTCATGCCCTTCAGAGGCTGAAGAACTAGAGGAACCAGAACCAGACTCAGGCACAGAAATGACAATATCATCCTCATTCACAGAAATAGGAGAAGTAGAAGAGGAATTAGGTTTATTATTTGCTTCCCCACCCAATTGGTGAGGTTGCACAACATCTATTTGCATATCATCAGAAACAGTAGCATCATTAGAAGTAGACAGAGAAGAATCATGAGCAGAGAGAGTAGAGGAAGAAGAGGGAGAAAAACCACTGTCAAACTCATCATCAGAATCATCATCATTGTGCTTAGGCACAAAGAATTGATCCTCTTGTACCTGCAAGTTAGCATCTGAGATAACAGGAGAAGCTTTCTTAAAATGAAATTCATGCTCATTGATAAAGACATTCCTACTCACAATAGTTTTATACACTCCAGGTTGGACAAGAAGCAATTTATAACCCTTAACCCCTTCAGGATAACCCAATAGCACACATTTTTGGGACCTAGGATTAAGCTTACCTTGGTTAACATAAGAAAACACAGTGCAACCAAAGGGTTTAATGTGGTCTAAGTTTGGCTTTCTTTTAGTCCATAACTCATAGGGAGTTTTAAAATCAATAACAGAGGAAGGAGTCCTATTAATCAAATAAGCAGCAGTCACAACAGCTTCACCCCACAAACAATGTTTCAAACCAGAAGAGATAAGCATGCATCTAGCTTTTTCAAGGAGAGTCATGTTCATCCTCTCAGCAGTACCATTCTGCTGGGGAGTTCCAGGGATGGTTAAGTGTCTCTTAATACCATTAAACTTGCAGTACTCATTGAACAAAGAATTACAGAACTCAAGGCCATTGTCAGTTTTTAAACATTTAACAGTAAGGCCAGTTTCATTTTCAACTCCAACTTTCCAGTTTTTAAAGGTTTCAAAAGCCTCATCTTTAGTTTTAAGCAAATAGACCCAAACCTTCCTACTGTAGTGATCAATGAGAGACATGAAATATCTCTTATGTCCTACAGTAGGAACAGGAGAGGGTCCCCACAAATCAGAATGAATATATTCAAGAGGGGCAGCAGCAACATAAGAAGAGTGCTTAAAACCTTTTCTAGAATGCTTGCCTAAGATGCAATTCTCACAGAGATCAATCATGCAAGGCTTGGAATTTATAATGCCAGTTTTATGAAGGTGTTCTAAGCCTTTATTACCTATGTGACCAAGTCTATTATGCCACAACATAGTATCATGCAGAGACATAGTATGCACAGAGGCAGTAAAGGCAGAAGCAGAATAATTCAAAACAGGAGTAGCCAACACTTCATAAAGACCTTTCTTTCTAAAGCATTTGATAACAGGCTTCCCATTTTTAGCAATGATCCTAACACCATTAGAACTGGACATATCATAATGTAATTCTTCAAAAGCACTTTCAGATAGCAAGTTTCTCCTTAAATCAGGAACCCATTTAACATCCTTAATAATTCTAATCACATTATCAAACATTTTTAAAGCAACAGATCCAACACCTTTAATTTTAAGAATAGAGTGATCACCAAGCATAACAGTACCAGCATCAAAACATTTAAGCTCAAAGAACCATGATTTATGGAAGGTAGCATGCATAGTACACCCAGAATCCAAAATCCAAGTAGTAGAATCAGTATCACTTAATAATGCAAGAACTTCATGAGTAACATAAGGATGGGATTCACAAATAGCAGACACATTAGGTTTCTTACCAGCTTTAATATCTTTTTTCTTTTTAAAACAATGTTTCTTAAGATGACCAGTTTTATTGCAGTAAGTACATAAAAGATGAGATTTATCAGGTTTTTCACCACTGGATTTATCAGAAGACATAGAATCAGATTTATTGTCTTTATTTTCCTGTTGCTTAGATTTCCTATTGCCTTTGTACTTAGACTTCACCATAAGAACCTCATCTTTGTTTTCAGGTTTGGGGTCAGTCTTATTTCCATTCAGAGCTTTAAACACTTTCAGATTTTCATTTTTCTGTATGATAGAATCAATAAGCTCCTTTTGAGTCAACTTATTAGTACCATACTGAACAACATCAACAAAAGTAGTAAACTGTGCAGGCAAAGAATTAAGCAATAACACACATAATTGAGTCTCATCAACTTTGTCACCACATCTCTCCGGATCTTGGGTAATAGCCAAGAATCTGTCAAGATTTTCAGCAAGAGTGCAAGTAGTAGACATTTTATAATTGAAAAGTTTGTTGAAGAGATTTACCCTACTTGGTAGTGATTTTACCAAGTATAATTCTTCCAACTTTTTCCAAAGTTTCTCAGTAGTTGTGCAAGTAAGAACTTGCCTAGCCACTTCATCTGTGAGTCTCAACATAATCTCACTGTGTGCTACTTTATCAAGACGTTTTAGATCCTTCTTTTTGTCTTCATCGACATCTTCTCCAGAGATCACTTCATAGCAATTTTCTTTGATTAATATGGCCTTCATTTTTACCTGCCACATAGCAAAGTCAGTATTGCCATTGAAGGGTTTTAAACGATAGGATTCACCCATGTTTATAGTCAAGAGTATAAAAAACTTAACAAAAACACAGTAAATCACGCAAAAGATTCAAGAAAACCTTGAATCCAAGAGAAGAGCACAGAATCGCAAACACACAAGCCTAGATCTAAGCAAACAAGGCAGTGGTATGTCGTGTAGGGGGGTGCTGCACCAGCGATGTCGCCTTTTAGGTCAGCCCGAGGCCCTACACCCGTAACCTATCCCTAGAGCTCAACAATGAGTCAGGAAATCGGAAACGCGACACTCAAGCTCTGATACCACTTGTTGAATCGAGATTCGATATATAACGAAAGTGATTGAATGCGGAAGCGAGAGATACGAAACAAGAAACTCAAAACAAAGCATGAAAGAGCAAGAACAAACACCAGAGTTTTACGAGGTTCGGCAAAGAGATGCCTACGTCCTCGGGGCCTCAAGAACAGGCCGAATCCACTAGGTAATGTTCAATAGAGGGTTACAAACAAGCAATGCAAAAGTAAACCCTAGATCTATGCATGTACGAGTTTCAGAGACACAAGAGAAGAAGATCCCCCTGTGTGGGATGACCGGAGTTCGAAGATCTCTTCGAAACTCCCAAATCCTAGATCTCCAGACGTGAGACAAGCGGCAACCAAAGCCAGAAGCTTAGCCGCGCCACCACCAGGAGATCACCGAGAGCAGCTAACGCCTTCGTCGTCACAATCGCCGGGGAGGAGCCAGGAGAAAACCCTAGAAACCCAAGACCCTTTGAGAGCGTTTGAGAGGAGACGGAGAAGAGAGAGAGCTGAACTGAAGATCCTCAAGCTGCTAGCGAGCTTAAATAGCTAGGGCTTCGGATCTCCAGCAACCCTAAGGCAAAACGCAGCGCTTCACTTCAAATGGTTAGGGCCGCCAAGCTCACTCATCGCTGGAGAGATCTTTGGGCTTGGGAGTGGGCCTAAAGCCCAAAACCGGGTAAGGATCTCCTAACTATAGTATCATACATATTATACATATATTATATATACTTATAGGTTATACATTATCACTCCACAATATGTACTAGACTCGTTAGAGGATCAAGTCGATCTCGACTCAATACGACTCAGTCGAGCCTAATCATATATTGTGCATCCATGTATATCCAAGCATATAATATATGTTATATGTATACTCATCATACACTCATACATGTTTACAAGCACATAACAATATTACATGTAACACATATGAAAGCAAGACATAGGGAAATAAATATATAACATTACAACAGACGAGAACTCTGGTAAAAATATCACCTAGACGAGAACTGGAATCTAAGGCTAAAGAGAAGGAGCGGATCCGTCCCAGAAGCGCAATCGCATCCCAGAAGCGCGCCAACCCCCTTCTTCTTCTTCTTCTTCTTCTTCTTCTTCTTCTTCTTCTTCTTCTTCTTCTTCTTCTTCTTCTTCTTATTATTATTATTATTATTATTATTATTTTATTATTATAATAATATTATTATAAAGGGATGTGGAGCTCAGCTTGTTAGCCGGCTCCGATCTAATTTCATGTAGATACTTTAGTACTTTATTATTATTATTATTATTATTATTATTATTATTATTATTATTATTATTATTATTATTATTATTATTATTATTATTATTATTATTATTATAAACTCCAAATAGTATACAAATAAAAAAATCGAATGTTTACAAGAAGTTAGCGAACATCCGAGAAACAATTATTATTATTATTATTATTATTATTATTATTATTATTATTATTATTATTATTATTATTATTATTATTATGATTAGTATGATTAGTATGATTATTATTATTATTATTATTATTATTATTATTATTATTATTATTATTATTATTATTATTATTATTATTATTATTATTATAAACTCCAAATAGTATACAAATAAAAAAATCGAATGTTTACAAGAAGTTAGCGAACAGCCGAGAAACAATTATTATTATTATTATTATTATTATTATTATTATTATTATTATTATTATTATTATTTTATTATTTTATTTTTATTTTTATTTTTATTTTTATTATTATTATTATTATTATTATTATTATTAATGAAGGCCTTATCACAGAATACCAAATGTTATGTCCCTCTTTAATAATAATAATAATAATAATAATAATAATAATAATAATAATAATAATAATAATAATAATAATAATAATAATAATAATAATAATAATAATAATAATAATGAAGGCCTTATCACAGAATACCAAATGTTATGTCCCTTTTCCTATCTACCGCCCCCCTTTCAGATAGGGCGGAGACTGGCCAGCTCGCGAATGGATTCCAATTCATTAATGGGGTGATGTCCATATTAGTATCCGGCCTCATGTTTGCATGCTTTTTAATAATCATGAACGTGGACTTAAAAGAGAAAATGATTAATACAATGCGAAAGATAAAATAAATAAGAGTGGTAAGTAAAGTTGTAATCATGACTCAATGACTCATGACAAACCCGATGAGACTGGGTCATCCTATGACCCTAGCAAAGACCCTAGATACTTCACAGATAACGGTCGTTTTGCTTACACACGCATAAAGAAATCACTACTAAAATAGTTTGATATAGGGACGGATATTAGAGACGGATTTCACTTGTAGCTAATTATGTCCCTATTAGGGATGAGTTTTGGAACAAAATGTCATAACCGACGCTAAATTTAAAACAAATTAGCGAAGCGTCAGTAATTTTATTGCTAATTGCAATATCCGATAATAGGTTCCTAAATTCATCCCTAATGGGAACATGGTGAAATGCCGTGTCTATCTTTGACTCTATATAGCAACAAATATAGGAACCAATTTATATTTCGTCTCTATACAGAGACAAATTGAAATATGTGCCTAAATTTCTCTCTAATTACTGAAGAATATGGGGACGAATGAGCGTTCGACGCAAACTCATTAACAAAATAAACACGCATTACAATATTTGTTGGTGAATAGTCACGACCTTAAGTTGGTTACAAAAGCCAATCCCGATTCCATCCCCAAATTTGTTCCTAAATCTATCTCTGAATCCGTTCCTGAGTCTGTATCTGAATGCGTCTCCGAATCCGTCCCTGCATCCGCCTCCGAATCCGGCCTTGAATCTGTTCCTGAATTCGTCCCCGAATTCGTCCCTGATAAGCCGCCCCTGAATTCGTCCCCGAATCCGTCCCTGCATCCGCCTCCGAATCCGGCCTTGAATCTGTTCCTGAATTCGTCCCCAAATTCGTCCCTGATAAGCCGCCCCTGAATTCGTCCCAGAAGCCATCCCTGAATCCGTCTCTGAATTCGTCCCTGAATCCGTCTCTAATTAGGTCATTATATAACACAAATCCGCCAATTTAATTTCAGTCTTCCTCATAATTTCACGACGGTAATCTTTTTTTTTTGGAGAAAACGACGGTATTCTACATCAATCATACATCCTTCTTTGCATAATTCAATGTAAGTAAGTATATGTACCGTAAGATATGTATCTATTTATTCCTCTGGATGATATACGCATATGTATTATCTGAAATTTTAAATTATATGATCAAATTAATGGATCATGTTAGGGTTTCATAATATTACTCAATTGCATACTTATTAAAAAGACTGAATTTGTTATATATGTGCAGAAAAAATGAATAATCGTGCTTGGATGTATGATATGTACTTGCCGAATCTTGATGGCATCAAACCTGAATATTATCAAGGGGTTGATGAGTTTGTGAAATTTGCTGCTTCTCAAGAACATTACATGGATGGAGACAAGATAAAATGTCCATGCAAGAGTTGTCGAAATTGTAAATTTAAGGTTGCAGATCAAGTTAAGAACGACTTATATCACTTTGGGTTTTTGAGTGATTATTACCGATGGACTGCACAAGGTGAGTCGATTAGTGCATCTAATGAGGAAGAACTTTGTGAGAGTAACCCACGAAACTTGAATCCAGAACAAAGAATGGTATTTGATTTGGTTGGGCCTAATTTTGTTCCTCCGCCGTGGTTTAATGAAGCTAATAGTGGTGGAGTTAGAGATAACTACCAAGAAAATCTGGGAACAGAACCTTCTGAGACAATTAGCGATGTCAATGACATGGAAGAAGACACAGGACCAACCGATATTGATAGGATGTCCCAACGTTTTTGGGATGTTCTTAAAGCAGCTGAGGAACCGGTGTGGCCTGGATGTTCTACACATACACAATTGTCTTTTACTGCAAGGCTTATGAGTTTGAAATGTGAATATAATGTGCCTCAAAGCGTCTTCAATGGTTTTGTCCAATTGTATGATGAGATTTTACCTCAAGGTCATAAGATTCCAGTCAATTACTACCAGGCAGAGAAGTTGGTTAGTAATTTAGGTTTGCCGATGGAGAGAATAGACATGTGTCCCAATGGTTGTATGTTATATTGGAAGGATGATGTCATCAAAGAATCTTGCAAGTTTTGCGGGCATTCCAGGTTCACAAGTAATGAGAATAAGAGCACCCCGTGTAAAGAACTATTTTACTTGCCTCTAACCCCACGACTGCAAAGATTATATGCATCTGAGGCTACGGCTGGCCATATGACTTGGCATGCGAATCATGTACCGGAGGAGGGGATGATGAGTCATCCTTCAGATGGAGATGCATGGAAGAGATTGAATACAATGCATCCTAGTTTTGCTTATGAGCCTCGAAATATTCGTTTTGGTCTGTCCACAGATGGTTTTGCCCCGTTTACTAAATCGGGTCAAAACTATTCTTGTTGGCCAGTTATTGTTACTCCTTACAATCTTCCACCCAATATGTGTATGAAAACAGAATATATGTTTTTGACATTGGTCGTGCCAGGTCCTCGAAATCCTAAGAAGTTGATTGATGTGTGTCTGCAACCTTTGATCGATGAGTTAATGCAATTATGGGAGTCCGGGGTCAGCACTTATGATGTTTCAAGGAAGGAAAATTTTATTATGCGGGCAGCTCTCCTTTGGACGATTAGTGACTTTCCCGCATATGCTATGTTGTCAGGATGGAGTACTGCTAGAGAGTTAGCTTGTCCAATATGTATGGAAAATTCAGATGCTTTCCGATTACATTATGGTAGAAAGGCTTGTTGGTTCGATTGTCACAGACGATTTTTAGAAGCTAATCATCCTTGGCGAAAAAATAGGAATCAGTTTCGCAAAAATGTTGTAAGAACATCACCGCCACCTCCGATGCTGAGTGGGAATGAAATTTGGGAACGGGTACGTCACTTTCCAACCGCCATTGAGGACCCACTGAATAATCCGCCTGGTTATGGAGATTCTCACAAGTGGACAAAGCAGAGTATTTTTTGGAGGCTTCCATATTGGAAAGATCTTTTAATTCGACATAACATTGATGTTATGCACACAGAGAAAAATGTATTCGATAATATTTTTAATACTGTGATGGATGTTCCTGGGAAGACTAAGGATAACTTCAATGCACGGAAAGATATTCGACTACTTTGTCGCCGTCCAGAGCTTCAAGTAAATGATGATCACAAGGGGGCGAAGCCAAAAGCAATTTACACATTGACGAGGGATGAAAAGAAACATGTTTGTCAATGGTTGAAGTCTGTGAAGTTTCCTGATGGTTATGCATCTAATTTGGGGAGATGTGTTCAGAAGGATAATTGCAGTCTCGCAGGGATGAAGAGTCATGATTGTCATGTGTTTATGGAAAGACTCATTCTGATTGCTTTCAAAGAGTTGTTACCTCTATCTGTTTGGAGTCCTTTGACTGAGCTAAGTATCTTTTTTCAGTCAATTTGTTCATCCACTTTGTCTACTGATCACATGAGACATCTGCGGTCTACGATGCCTGTAATATTATGTAAGTTGGAACGTATCTTTCCACCTTCATTCTTTGATTCCATGGAGCATTTACTTGTGCACTTGCCGTATGAAGCTGAAATAGGAGGACCGGTGCAATATCGATGGATGTACCCTGTTGAGAGATATTTGTATCAGTTGAAGCGCAAAATTCTGCAAAAGAATCATGTTGAGGGATCGATATGCATGGCTTACTCTCGTCAAGAGTCGTCTAATTTTTCTGTGCATTACTTTCCTTCTCATGTTCCATCTAAATTGAGGAGATCAGCGAGAAATGATGCGTTTGAAGGCGATGAAAGTGCTCTTTCGGTTTTCAATTATCCTGGTCAAAGTGGCGGCAAAGCGAAAACAAGGTGGATGACAGTGGACAAAGAGTGGAATGCTGCACACACATATGTATTGCTTAACTATTCGGAAGTGCAATCATACATCAGGTATATTTTGTATTATATTAATAATGATATACTTTGTTTTGTTTGGATTAAGAATTATATTTATAATTGGTATGTAGTATATTTGAGTCAGAAAGAGGCATGGTTGATGAGGATATGGTCGAGAAAGAGTTTGCGGGATGGTTTAAAAAATATGTAAGTGTACCTTGTTTTTTTGCTTTCAAATAAGTTAAGAGTTGGATTATATATGCATGGCATATATGTATATATAAATGAATAATTATTATCTACATTTTAATGATATATTTGCATAAACATTACAGGCACTAGATGAGAACAATGGAGTCCATACAAATGAGCTTTTGTGGAGTTGTGCATGTGGTCCGAGTGTCAAAGCTAAAAGTTGGACCACCTACAAAGTTAATGGATACAAGTTCCAGACGGTGGGGAATAGCGTCGGCAAGTCAACAATGAATAATGGAGTATGTGTTACGGGATCTAATCAGGAAAATGTTGAAACAAACTTTTATGGTCTTCTGGAAGAAATCATCGAGCTTGAATATCCTCGTTCACATAATAATGAAAATAAGATTGTCTTATTTAAGTGTAAATGGTTTGATCCATCTGAAAGAGGTACAAGAGTTCATCGAGAGTACCGTTTTGTTGAAGTAAATCACAAGAGACAGTATCAAAAGTATGAACCATTCATACTAGCACAACAAGCGGTTCAAGTATTTTACACGGAATACCCAGGAGCAAGGAGCGATCAGGCAGATTGGAGGTATGTATGCAAGACAACTCCCCGAGGGAGAATAGCAGAACGGTGGACATCTACCACCCCCACTACTGCTTATCAATCTGATGAAATCATCACTCCTGATCTTTATGTCCAACTAATGGCAGACAATGTGCCAACAAGTTTGCGTGATCCATCAAATGCAGTCAATGATGTTGTGGAGGAGTTGGTGGAGCCTGATGATAGTGATGAGGAGGAAGCATTGTTCAATGCCAATGATGGAGTAGAGTATGAAACAGAGCCCTCTGGTGATGAAGATGTTGAATCTGATGATTCGCAAGATGAAGAATAATCAAAAAAACAGATTACAACATCAATGTAGGATCCCATTTTCTTGTTAGTTTAAGTTTTGTCTACTTTTGGTATTTGACTGAAAATAATTGCTCGCATTTGGTTTGTTAATTATCTACATCTTATAAAGTTTAGATATATTTATGAATTAAGGCAAGTTATTTGTGTGCTTTGTGACTCAATTTGAACTCCTGACTCTTAAGGACTTGGGCATTAATTGGAGCTGCTATTTTATATTAATACTTCTCAAATTTTAAAGTATCTATAAAGCCTATGTGGGATTCGAACCCACATGAATGTGTATAACACAAATGCTCTACCATTTGAGCTAATAGGCTATTAATTTCAATTCACCATACTAATGGCAAGAATTTATTCATCTAGTGTTTTTAGAATCATAAATACTAGGCAGAACCAGAAATAACTAATGGCAAGTTTCTACTGATACAATATTGATACAGTTGCTGTCAGACAGGTAGTAGCACCAACTGCTGTCAGACAGGTAGTAGCACCAACTGCTGTCATAGATGCATTTCCCACAGTTTCTGTCATACCCTACACTTCTTCGTTTCAGTGCATAGAAAATCAGTATGACAGCAAAAGAGAGATTCTAAATCCAAATAATCAGACCCTATTTAGCCGTTAGCATTCAGGACTAGACTAACACATTGTATCCCTAAAATGGGATGAATCTATCTTGATGTACAGAAAAATGGGATGGATGCTTCCCTTTCCGAATGCAGCCTCAATCCTGATGTCAGGGGCAGTAAAGAAAGAGTACAAAATCAAACACAGAGTAGATGTAGGCACAAATATAAAAGTTATTACAGCACACAAACGCTGTAAAAATGAAACAAAAGTATATTATATTTATAATTTAAATTATTCATAATAAATCTTATTCTCATCTAAGCTTTTGTTCTTTTTAAGAGTCCAGAGTAAATTTATATGTTTGAATCAAATATATTCTTTAATGTTCTCTGATTTTGAAGGATGAATACATGAGTAACTTCCATTGTATCAGATTAAAACACAAACATTAGGCCTTTACCTCGTGATATGCCTTCTTAATCTCAACACGATTGGCATCTTTAGGAACTCCGAGGATTTCATAGTAATCTTGCCGACTTGAATAGCAAGCACCTGCCAAATACACAACCTCATTATGATTACAACAAGACACTATACACAAACTTGGATTAATAAGAAGAATCTGAAAGGGGGATAGGGGGAGTTAAGACCTGTGGCATGAAAAAATTGCTTTCTCCAAACCAATCCTCTAACAGCATAATCTACAGTCTTTTCTCCAATTACATAAATGCATAAATGCATCCTTTTCTGCAACAGGGTAATGTTTAAACTTCCTTGTTTGATGTGGTCAGTATATCAAGCTAAATGCTGAAACATAAATGAATTGAGGAGAATAAAACCTAGCAAGAATGAGTACTTCTGTAACAAGGTGAAGGCGCGAATTTGCGTAAGCAACAGCAGATTTTAACAGCTTCAACTTCCAAAGAAGAGTATCTTTTGGTATGATATCAGCCAGAACCTTCACAAAAAAATAAAAGCCAAAACAATCAGATGAAATATTTATGCAAGTTTTCTGAACTAATGACCTTTAGTTTTACTTTTAAACAGAGCTCGATGGATACCTAGTATAGTGATTGGAGAACAAATATAGATAGAAAAAACAAAAACAAGAGTCAAGGATGTACAGATTCTGTATCTTACAGAAAGATGAGGTAGCGCAAGGAGCACCAATATTACCCTACTAATGATGCAGAACATGAAATAAACTAGAATCTAGATAATATACTACTAAGGAAGCATGGTTCATCATCAGGCTATTCACTTCAAGTTCATCACAAAAGAAAGACAAATCAAACAAAGAAGCTAGAGTTTAGAAAATAACTCTAAGGCAATATTACTTCTTAAATTGAATTCACTTGTGAGATTCGAAGAATCGAAGCCAACATTAATTCAATTCACCTTCGATTTTAGAGCACAGATTAACAAAATTTAGACAATCCAATTCAGTTCCCTCCTGAATCCAATATTAATTCAATTCAATTCACATTCGATTCGAAGAGTCGAAGAGTTGAAGCCAATATTACGTCTGAATTCAAATGCATTTTCCAGCACTTCAACAAACCAATATTACTTGTGAGATTGGCTGAGTTTTTCAACACTTCACCAAGATATCAATGCAAGGGGTGGATGCTAAATTCAATTCACAAACACAAAATTCAGTTAACAAATTCACAAACCCTAATCAAAATTTCTCAAAATTGATTCTCAAAATGGCAATCCCTAATTTTACAAAATTGGTTTCCAAAATCAAAACCCTAAAGAAAATCTCGTATCCTACCTGTAAATTGAAACTCAAATCAAAATTTGGAGCACAGATTAACAAAATTTAAGTTATAAGGTGCAAAAAACTAACCTTTTCGATCGGAGAAGGACCTGATGTTCGCATCAGCGGGGATTCGGAGCAGCACTTAGCAGCAGCCAGCCACTGAGCACCGTCGCCACCACTCCGGAGAGGAGCCACAGCCAGCCACTGAGCGGGGTGGATACCTGGCATCCGTCTCGGCCAGCCGTAGACATCGATCTGCCAAGGGAGCATCCTCGCCTGTGGATCGGCGAGAGCTGGCAGCCGGAGAGACCCTGGCGATGGCTTTCTTTTTTTTAGGTGCAAGATGAAAACCGAACTGTTGCAAAAGCCTCTCCTATATTTCCCATATTTAGAATTTTAGACTAGTATAGATAATTTATATAAAGATAAATAAAATACTAACCCTGAGTGTTACTCCGCATATAATAAACTAGTATAAATACTTAATATAAGATTATAAATAATATATATATATATATATATATATATATATACACTCATGGTTAGTATTTTATCTCTCTTTATATAATAAATTAGTTCCTCATATTATATACTTTTTTAGGAGCTAAAAACTATATAAAATATTAACTTTTTTTTATTAATAATTACAAACTTATTAGCAATAAGTTTATAATTATTAAAAAAAATTAATTAAAAAGTTAATATTTTATATAGTTTTTACATTTTTAAAAAAACCTGCGTAAATAGTAAAGTCCATATATTTTTGGACGGAGGTAGTATATTTTATTAAGTATTATATATATATATATCAACTCTAGCTAACATAACAGATGGACTACAAATGGAATAAGAATAGACTATAGATGCACTTCGACCAATTGATTGAACGAACAAAAGAGATCGAAACAATGTCATTTAAAAAAAGAGTAAATTTGCTAAGTAACTTTCATTATAGTCAATATTTCATATTATTTCGCAATGATGGATTTCTGAATGAAATCAAAAAATCGTAATGATTCATACATATGAACCAAAATCGTCTATTATATCTATTTTTTTTTTCTCGGGAGTGTATACGACGGACTCTACAAGAACTATGTCAATCAAATATTTCATTACATACATCGTTTATGCTTAGATATGTTAGGTATTTTTTTTCAAATTTTCAAAATAAATATATATATATATATATATATATATATATATATATATATATATATATATATTTATATTTATATATCATATTACCTTAATATGTATATGAAAATATACTTGTAGTCAATTTTTCATATTATACTTACTAGTACGTGTTCCATCACATGCACGAGAATATATTAACACGCTATTGTAAAATTATATATATTACTTATATAAAAAAATCTATAAAAACAATAACTCTAAATTCCAATAAACTAATGACAATCAAATTGTATCGGGAAGTATAAAATAAAAATAAACCTATGTATAAACAATTCATTCTACCTAAAAAATAATATAATTTTCTATGCATCAGCTTATAACACGCATCTTAATTTTTTATTATCTATTTTTTGATATATTTTTTCTATGCATTTGTTTTCCAATTAAGCCCTCATTTAACAATTATTCTTATCTTATAAACTCAAATATTAATTGTACTTAATTCTCATATGTTGCACTATGATTAAAAATTATTTTCACCTTTTGTATTTAATTTATAATAAATACCACTCCCTCCATTTTCAAATAATTCTCATATGTTGCACTATGAAACTCCCTTTCTCACCCAGCTATCTGAAACTCTGCTTGCTCCTTTCTGCTCTCTCGCCGACACCCTTCTCCATCAGTCTTTCGATTTCTCCGATGATAGGTGCCTCCCTATTCAACTGAACTCCCTCAAATTGAATTGTGCAACAACCATTCTCTTTCATCGATGATAGGTGCCTCTTGCCTCTTGCCCTCTTGTCGAACTCTTCTTCTTTCCTTTTAGTTTTGAATTCGACTTTTAATTAGTTTTGTGAAATTGTGATGATATTCTCATGCCTGGTTGTTAAGATTATGAGGTGAAAGATGTGAAAATTTTAGTTTCATAGATGCCTACTCATAATGCACTTGAGGTGTTTGATAAAATGCTTAATTGAAATCACTCCTTATTTCGCTGATAGTTTTTGTTTTTGAGCTAGATTGATGATGTTACCGAACATGAGATGAATTAATGTGTTGAACTCGCACAAATTGGCTATGAATTAGGGAGTTTGGGATGACCTTGTTTCTTTAACTAAGAAATCATCGTCATCTGGGATCGTTGGACTGAATTTTGTTTAGCTTCAGGTGGCTATTGCTGTTAATTTGATTGAGAGGCTTCAATTTGTTGTCTGGGAGAGTTAAGGCGACCTTTACTGTTCGAATTTGGACTGAAATTAGGGTTTTCAACTGCAGGTACAACCTAGCAACGAGAGAGGTAGAGACGAGTTCCAACCACACAACTTAATCCGAAGATGAGGAGTGTTAAGAGCTGAGCTTATTAACATAAGGTAACAAATTTGATTGGTGAGATTTTCCAACTTCAATCACAATTGTTATCCTGTTAAAGTACTTATCTTTTTCGTGCCTTATATTGAACCTACAGCAGAGCTGTAAAACACACAAATAGACGGTTTTATTACTATGATCAAACACAAAAATGATGACAAAAGGATTAAGAGTGTAAAAGCAAGTTGTAAGTTACTCCTGATGAGATTTTCTACAACATATTTAAATAAGAAAACTCGCTTTTGGTTCATAAATCGTGGTAAAGCAAGCCCAGTGTCACTCCTCCAATCACATAATATAATTTATAAAGGGACAAAACATGCATTGCAAAAATACAGTTTTAAGACCAGCCATCCTAAAAATTAAGGAAAGCCCAAAAATATTAGGAAAACAACAGCTTCTTAAAGGAAACTTAAACCCGAAGAAGTGTCATATCTTTTGTATGGTCACTGATTTCCCACTAGAGGTATCAAGACCCAAAATTTCATAAGCAATTTTAAAAGTTGCTGCATGCTTAATAAGAGTAAACTATGATTATACAGCCACCGAAATTAAGCATCTGTAAAACTAAGAACACTGAAGAAATAAAACCCAAATTCACTTCAAAGTCAAATTCTCAACCACTCCTCTTTCAATTTTTTTGGTGTTCCTTTTTTTTTGGTGATCTTTTTAGTGTTGCTAAGTGCTTGAGTTATGACTTTGTGATGCTGGATTTTTATTTTTATGACTCTATGCTGATTCTATGGCCTTTTTTTTTTAATTAAAGATTACATTTGGTTAGGAATATAAAAATGTTCAATTAAATGTCCGTAACAAAATTTCTGATTATATGCCTATGTTTTTAGAATTTAAATAAAGTTTCTACAATTGAAAACAAATAGTAACTAATTTCAATGTGTAACTAATTTCAATGTCAATCCTTCGTATTTGACAGCCTCACAACCCAAATTAACTTTAAGGTCAAATTCCCAACCACTCCTCTTTCCAATGAACATTGATTTGTTGATCACCTACTATTTCATTATAAGCAGCAATCAACATTGCTGTGTTGATCTTTGTTGCTTGTTTAAGAATTGATTTTGCTATTTGTAATGAAAATGATGTTTTGCTGCCAGTTTAATAATTGATTTTGCTATTTGCAATGAAAATGATGCTTTGCTGCCAAGAGCAATTGACTATTATTTCTGAAATTTTTTCGGGGACTGAATTCTTCCGATTTCCATTCTTTATGGATTTTCGGAGGTCCGTCATTTCAAGAAATCATGAGAGGGCTTTGAATTTGATGAACTCGTGTGCAGCTACTCTTATGGGAGAATATCCTGAGATAGTATTTGCGTTTGGATTCAGTGATGAATTTAGGTATTTTTGGCTTTTGCCTACTTCTGTTGCTTTAATTTGAGTGGTACCCTTTGCTGTCAACTTGCGTATAGTTAAACTACCTTAACGTTGGGCTAAATTTTGTAATTTTTTGATTTTGGAATGTGTGATTATTAAGTAGTAGAATGTGTCATCAGATTTGCCCAATTCGGATTTATAGAGCGAATAGACGATGTAATCATTCGTCTTTTCTACATTCATTGGCTCGAGATTGAGGCATGGGCCAGCACCGGCAACAAGATTCATGATATTGTTTCCAGTTATTCAAGGGAAAACTTACCCTACTTTGTCACTTTTGTGCAGCAAAGGAAAATAGGTTTGGTAAATATTGGCCTTATTTTGGGTGTTTATACAAGGGGTCGTTGAATGAAATTGGATCTTTTTTTTGGAAAGCAAGTTTAAAGAAAGGATCATGCTATGTTATAATGTGAAAATAAAACATAGCATGATATTAATATAATATACTGTATGATATAGTATTATATACTGGTGTAGTCTTTTTTGACAACATTTTGGGTTAAACTTTATATATACTGTATTATATATTGATCTATAATTAAATACGTAGTATCTTTTTAATGTTTTTTTTTATTTATTTTGTTAATCGTTGATCTATTTTTTAAAAAAAAAATGAATACCCGTGTGCTCACGGGATAACAACTAGTATTATTAATAAGTATGTATGAGTTTATCAAAATAAAATATAAAATATAAAATAATAATATCAAATGTCTCTTCGAAGACGTCTGATAAAATTGGAACATATATAAATAGTAAAAAGTCATTTATTTAAAAACAGATTGAGTAATATGTTTTTGTCAAAAATATTATTTAAATGTATCCTAAATTATGAATTTTATAATATTATAAATACCGCAAAGATGGCTATACTATAGTAGTTACTACGGGATATATATACACATATAAGATTGCAATAACTTAAAAAAAAAAAGAGGGAATTAAAAGATTAAGGAGGGAACTGAAATAATTTAAACGAATTTTATCTTCAAATTAATCATAATAAATCTCAAAATCCCTATATTTTTGGCATCAACCCACCACCAGTACGGCACTTCATATCTTCGGCTCTATCTTCACGCTTTGGAGCCTCTGGCGATGCCGCCTTCCCTAGAACAGGCTCTCTGTTAGTCGGAAGACATTCCGAGCTCTCTCCGCTGCTTCGTTCTATCCGAAATCGCCTCTCCGCTGCCTCGTTCTCTCTGTTCCTCCTCATCTTGATTTCGATTCATCTTTGGCTCTTCTCTTGTCATGGCTCGTCATATTACTTATTCATCCAGGTATGTTTGTGTTTTATGCTTTGTTATTCAATAAAGTTTGGAAATTTTGGCAGTTTCTAAAAATTGATCGCATCAATTTATTTTAGGGTTCAATTTCAGAAATTCATATGAATCCACTACGTTTAGTGTTTTGATTCAACACAAAATTTGTTTGATTTCTCTCAAATTTGCTTAGTCAAATGCTGAAACTGCAACTTGAACTTGAAATTTTGCTTACCCACACAATAGAGAAGTACCTAAACAGTTTTGATGCTTCCTTTACTCTCTCTTTACTGCTTGAAAACCCTTCTTCTGCGCCTCTTTCTGGAGGAGATACGGTGAGATGGGGAAAGGCGTAGGGGTTGGGAAAGTGCAGCAGTAGAAAGAGAGGGAAAGAGAAACCTTTTTTGTTACCACCTTGTTTTTCATTTATAATTTGGTATATGAAATTGGTTATGTTTCTAAGCTATTATTGTTATTAATTGTTACTTGTCAGAGGGGGAGGAATAAGATCTGCGACCTTACAACCTAGGCAATCCTCATCGAACGTTGAGGCCTCTCCGCCAAATAATGCCCAGGGAGAACCTTCTTCTGTGCCTAATGTGAATCTGCCTACTGATGAGAATGCACCAGACAACCAAACTAATGTTGTAGCATCACAGCCAGATCCTTCACCGGTGCATAATTCGCAGCCAACTCTTTTGGCTCCTACTACAGATTCGGGAACTCGAGCACAATCTTCAACACCTGCGGTGCCTCAGAACAATGAAGAAAGGGCTCCACTCCAAACCAACCAATCGGACACAAGAGAGCTAATTGAAGTGGTAGGAACAAAAAAGTGAGTTCAATCCTACAATACCAACTATGTAATTATAATTATTATGCTATACACACTACTAATTCTGTATTTTTTATAATTAAAATGATTAGATTGAATGGGCATGGGAGGGCCGCATTAGTTTATATCATTCATTCCCATTTTGACGGCCCGTATACCTTTTGGGGTGAAGTTGCAGAAGGAACACACAACCAGTGGTGGACAATGTTCAAGGTAAATATTTTTCTTAGTTGGGGGTAATTTAAAGATATAGGCTTGTTGATTGTGGTAGTGGTGCTGTCATAAATCTGCATTTTGAGTGTGTCTCTGTGCTATCATAAATTTGAATGTGTTTGCTATCAAAAAAATTGAAAGTGTTTGGGTTTTAAATGGGACGTTGAAAAGATAATAGAATTAATCTTTGGGTGGACCTATATTGGAGAGAATATGATTTAAAATTGAGTGGGTATATTTTTAAATTTCCCTCCATCCGGTCGTTAGTTACTTCAGAATTGAGTCTTGGCTCCTTAATATATTTACATATAGTTATATTGAGTTATAATTACATGTTTTATATAATTTGGTCGGCTTTAGATTTAATTTTGAGTTTGTTTGACGAGGTGGGGGTGGATAGTGGGGGCTACAGTAGGAGGGAAATATGCGGACACTACAACGCAGATTTATGCATCATCTTATTGCTGCCTTTACAGCGCAACTTCCCCCACCCTCATCTTCCTTTAAGCTTTCTCCTTCATAAATACTCTCACACATCCCCCCCTCTCCTCAACCCCATTTCTTAAATTCTCAGTTCCTCCTTCTAGTAAGGTAAGCTTCTTTAATTTTTCTAATCTTTCATTTTTCTTTTGCTCTTTTTCCATCTTGATCTACATTGCATCTTGCAATAGGCCATTAAAACTATGTAACTTTTATAATTTGAAATTGTTTTTCAGTTGTAATTACTGCTATCTTGTGTCGAGTTGAGGCTCATTGGGTTTGATTAAGTGTTTCCATATCTAGGTTTTTACTCCTCTGAGTGACAGTGTAGCTTCTACGGCTGCTGAAATTTCTCATCTCTCCTGAATTTTGTATGAGATTTTGCTTCTGATCCGTTTTTAGTTAATTCTTCACTGATTGTTTGCATTTCATTGATCTAGGTGAGCAAATTCAGGAGCAATTTCTACTTCAAATCTAATTATTCTACGGTTAATTGGTTAAGATCTGCTAAAATCTGTTTGTAAATCTGTAGTGAAATGGGTTAAGAACTTTAGATATGAAAATGATTGATGGGTTCTTCAACTAGAAAAATCTTCTTTGTTATTAAAATTGGAAATAAAGAAGTAAAAGCAATAGTAAGATTAGTAACAACAATTGACAGCTTACTTACCTTTTAACACTACTTTAGATTTAATGTCAAACCACTTATAATGGATTTGGCTAATGCAGGAGTTTGGAGTGTTTGTTGTTTACAAATTGTACTTTTTGTTTAATACCGCATTTATATATTTACCTATTCAAGCCATGTAGGTCCACACACAACACTATATTTATTGTCTCATTCACTTTTATAGAAACAATGCCGATGGGACAAGGGTCGATTCTCGGAAGAACGGGTTTATAAAGCATTTAATCATGAAGGTAGTAGACATCTCGGTCGTGTATTACAAACGGCTCGCGATAAGAAACGCAGACCGGTGTGGATTAAAGAAAAGATTTGGGATGAGATGTGGGTCAAATGGAAATCGCGTGAATTTCAACATAAGTCCGAGGTGAACAAGCGTAATCGATCCATCGCAAAGGAAAAGGGTACCCCCCCTTACAAAGGTGGATCGATAACTACTACCGCCCATAAGAACAAAATGGTAAATATCATTTCATTTTATATTTTTGACAAATGTGCATTTGAGTCATTCAAGTACTTCATCGTTCACGAGCCTAGTAGCTAGCACCAAATCGTTATACCTTGTTGGTTTTATACATGCATCTATTTATAACTATCATTTACCATTTTAGTAGCATATGCGAAAACTAATTATCTTAAGCATTATCCATGTAGTTTTATTTTTTCCTCCTAATAGCATGAGAACGTAAATCCGCTTTGTTTGTTACATTTGTACATTATATCATGCCTAGTTTTGTAGTTGTTTAGTATTTCATTTAATTTGTAATATTATAAATATATCTTGCAGAAGGATAAAGATGGACAAGAACCATCACCAAAGAAGTTATTTGAGAGATGCTATAAGAGAAAAAAAGATGGTGCTTTGAGCGAGAAGTGCCAACAAATTGTGGTAAAAGTTGTATTTTCTTTTATGAGTTAATTTGGAATGCAATAATATGGATTTTTTTTCCAATGCAAATTGAAGTGCAAGCATGCTCAAATTAAACATGATTTCCATATATTTAGGTAATGACAATAGGTAGAGTAAACTTGATTTGATAGCAATATATATTTATGAAGTAACCATAGGTAGAGTACATATCTTGGTGGGAATTATGTACAAAGTCTTTTCTTTAGATTGCTCAACGTTGTTTTCCACGTGTGATTATTGCATATTGTTTTCTTATGACATCAATCTAGATGATAAATTAACCACACATATTTAATGAACAAACATATTTGTAAATTCACTGAAATTAAACTTAAATGTAATTTCTTTGAATTACAACAACGAGTCTTGTTGTTCCTATTTGTTTAGTATTGTCTTTGAATTGCAACAATAAGCATACATAAAAAAAAAACCCATGTTTTTTTTCTCTGCGTTTTAAGAGTGTTTTTTTATATGGTTAATCACCCTGTTTTATACTTGCTCATTGTTTTTTTATATGATAAATCTTATTGTTTCTTTGTTTCATAGGAAAATTATGACACATTGCTTGAAGAAGCAACACAAGAGGCCCCGGACAGTGAGGTACCTCCCTTGATTGATAAGAATGAAATATGGTTGAAAGCAACCGGTGGTTCAAGAAAAGGGAGAGTTATAGGCATGGGATCCGAGTCTGAATCCATGTTGAAAAGGACTCGCAATGTGCGTGGTGCTACGTCTGTTGGTGCATGTGGATCGTCTGAAGTATCTGAGTCTATGAGAGAGGACATGATGGCTCAACTA
Organism: Persicaria tinctoria; assembly: GCA_037127255.1. NCBI lineage: Eukaryota > Viridiplantae > Streptophyta > Magnoliopsida > Caryophyllales > Polygonaceae > Persicaria > Persicaria tinctoria. The sequence continues at coordinate 39,058,039 of JBANSL010000001.1, read as the reverse complement.
TCGTCATTGCAGACACAAATTACACAAGATATGACAAGCTTGAATGAGAAAATGACAATTGTGCAGGAAAACCAAGAAGAAACAAGGAAAGATGTGACCAACTTGGCAGATACTATGCAACGAAACCAAGATCAAGTAAGAGAAGATATAACCAACATGCAGGATTATGTAGATAACTCTGTTGGTGCAATGCGGAGTGAGACAAGTCTCAACAATGATTTAAGAGATCAAAGCCTTCAAGAGACCATTATCAACTCGGTTAAGGAATTCTTTGCTAAACAATCTTCTTAGCTTTTCTTTAGAAACATTTGTTATATGCATTAGAGATTAATTATTGGCTAAACAATTTTATTAGGATTTATGTGATGTTTATACTAGTTCAATACTTTATGTTGGTTTACCAAGAATTATTTGATTGGTTTATAAATTCAATTTTCATTGACAATTAAATATTTATTTATGAATGATAAAGATTTGGAGCGGATTTAGGTATAGAAAGTGGACTGCATTAAGGATTAAGATAGACAAATGTAGAGACAAATTTAAGGACAAATATAGGGACGAATATAAGAATGAATTTTGGGACAATTAGAGGGACAACTATATAGGGACGAATTTGTGGGACAAATATGGAGATGAATAAATGGATGAATTTGGGATCAAATAGAGATGAATATAGGGATACGTTTAGCGACAAATATAGGGATGAATTTTGGCACACATATAGAGGCGAATAAAGGAACGAATTTGTGGACAAGTATAGAGACAAATATAGGAATGAAGTTCAAGACAAATATAGGAGTAGATATAAGGACGTATTTGGGGACAAGTATAGAAACAGATATAGGAACTAATTTGGGTACAAATATAGAGACAAATATAGGAACAAATTTGGGGATAAATTTAGAGGCGTTACTTAGGGAGATTTCAGGGCAGAAGTAGAGATGAATGTTGCGACGAACTTAAAGACCAAAATAGGTATATGTTTTGTGATGGTTATAGGGATGGATATAGGGACAAAAATAAGGACGGATAAAGGCGTCACAATTATGGTTACTATTGGGGGCATTCTAAGTCGTATCGGAAGTCGTTGGTAATAGAGAAGGAATTGGGGATTAATTTAAAACACATCCCTAAATTTGTCGCTACGTGTCGTTGCTATTTACCATCGCCATGTTTAGGGACAAATAGTCGATTCATCTCTAAATTCGTCCCTGACGTGATTAGGGACGACCATTTGTCCCTGAATCTATTCCTAACGTCGTCCCTATATCAGACTATTTTAGTAGTGAATAGAATGCTTAATAGTCAATGCAACCTAGCATGATACTACATGGCATGCTGATCATGAATGCAAGCACCTAGTATATCATGCACTTAAGATAGAGAGTTCTCTCTGTTGATCTGAGTAAGCTCCGAAGAGACTTACCTGACTATGTAGAACAACATAATAGAAGATCTGGCACACATCAATTATAATCACAAGGCATCACCTATATGGATAACGAGACTATAAAAGTATATATCTAAGCCACACAAACATCTACAACATACAAATCATTCAATGAGAATAACAAACATATCGCAATTTCCATTCCACCATGCTCCACTATTCATCATGTCATCACATTCCATAAGATCACATCATTCTCCACATTCCATTCAGCCACAATCGCATGCTCATAACAATAGTTCATCATAATCATAAGGTATAACTCATGCGATAATATAATCCTACTACCTCGTCATAATTATCTAACATTTAACCTCTAATTAATAAATCACCACAAGTCATGCTATTAGTCACACATATCATAACATCATGCTAGTTAGTCACTGAACAAATTAGATTCCCAAGTTCGTTCCAAACCATTTCAAAATCCGAATCAACTAGTTGGAAATTCCGACCTTTTGAAAATGATTGTCAAATTCCTTTTTCGATTTAAATCCGACAATACCCTTTTTAATCTCCAAATCTCATAATATTATATTTTCTTTTGATCACCATAATATTATAGGAAAAAAAAGTTTCAAAAAAAGGCACTTTTTTTGGACAAATTTGCAAAATGGCCACGTTTTTGGACAAATTAGCAAGATGGCCACTATATATACTTATTTTCGCTTTGTACGGACATTTTTTTCTTGTTCCTCGGAAATCCAAATCCCTCTTCTTTCGAACTCTCTCTTTGCGCCTTCGTCAGTTCTTCGTCTCTTTTATTCCGTTTTGTTCGGTGGCGGTGGCGGTGGCGGCGCATCCCTCCGATTCACTCGCCGCCTGACAAGTCTTCGTATCTCGCCTCCGCTTCTCTCTCTTCCAAGGTCGAAGACTCTTTTCTCCTTCTTCTCCGATCTAGATCTAGATCTAGATCTAGGCACTAGGGTTATTTTTCAAGTTCATGGGTTAACCTTTACCTGTCTTACAAATATTCTATTGATGAGTACATTACTTAGTTGATTTTGTGTTTTCACTCTTCCTTTACCAGAGGCCAATTATATTGGCGTTTATCTGCTATTGCTTTAAATCAATTTAATGAATCCAAAGAAAGCAAGACATCTTGTCAAACTTTCACATTGATGTGTTTATTTTTGTTCTAATCACATTGATGTTCATGATAATAATAATTGGCAATGAAGCTTTTCATAATAATAAGACTGTTTGTATAAACTACATCTTTAAGTCCTTTTTTTTATATAAACAAAAAATTGGTATATGCCTTCATGCTCACTGCTCAGCCTCTTGGTTGCTCTGAACAAAGTCGGTTTGATGCTAACATTACACATAAAATGGTCCCATAAATCATGATCCATATATAATTACATGATGCAAAGAAAATTATCCTACATGGAAAATAAATATTGAAATTCATTGCTTGTTGTTTTAGACATGAAACATTAATGGCTATGTTCCTATTCCAACTCCAGTTCTCTTCCTTATACTCTCTGAAAGCTTGTCTGTTTTGGCACAATTGGTAATTTTTGGATGTAGTTTGTATGGAAATTAAAGCTTACGTGGAGCTGCTTTCAAGGTGGTGTGTAGCATTCAATTGGTGCTGCATTGGGGGCATTTCTTGCTGATATTTTCAGTCGAAAATGTTCTCTTACTGCTTCATTAATGGCTATGTGTGATCCTGTAAGTATCTCCTTTAGTTAGTCATAAGCCGACTAAAAATGGTATATATGTGTTAGCCAACAAGTTTACTAGCTCAAATCGGTAGAGCGTTGTGAAGCTTATTAGCTCAAATCCTATAGTGCATTTGGTCAAATGACATATATATTGGTAATAAATCTCCACCCATCTTGTTTTATTATTTTGTGAAGCCTATTAGCTCAAATCGGTAGAGCGGTGTGTACAAACACAAAGATACGGGTTCAAATCCCGTATAGGCTATCGTGTTGTTGGTTGTGTAAACTTTGGTTGAAGCACTGAGCAACTTGAATTGGAGACAAATAGAATGAAAATTGTTTCTTGGAGGTGCTGACACAAATAAAATAGAGTTGTGCAAATCTAAAATACAGTTGTGCAACTCTAAAATAAAGTTGTGCAACTCTAAAATATGGTTGTGCAACTCTAAACTACAGTTGTGCAACTCTAAAAAAAGTGCTGACATGGGAAAAAAAAGTGCTGACACGGAAAAAAGTGCAACTCTAAACTAGACTTGGATCATATTTGCACAATTTACGGTTATATTTGCACATCGTACTCTTATATTTGCACGACAAAATGTTAAAATAAATAAATACATAAATAACTAGATTTGATTCATATTTGCACAACTTACGGTTATATTTGCACAACATGCTCTTATCTTTGCTCAACAATTCTTTATTTTTGCACAACAATCAAGACTTGTGAAATCATGTCTTCACATAATCTTATTTTTTGTAAATATAATTTTATACTTTTTTAACATATTATTCCACAACACGGTCTTATTTTTGGTCATCAATAGAGTAAAATTGCACAACATGGGGGATTGGTGAAATTTTGTTCAACATCATATTATTTTTGCTCAACAATAGGTTATTTTTGCACAACAATTGAGACTTGTGAAATTGTTCTCAACATGATTTTATTTTCTCTCAATATTATTTTAAGAGTTGCACTACTCTGTTGTAAGAGTTGCACGACTCTATTGTAAGAGTTGCACGACTCTGTTTTAAGAGTTGCACGACTCTTGTTTTAAGAGTTGTACGACTCTTGTTTTAAGAGTTGCACGACTCTTTGTAAGAGTTGCACGACTCTGTTGTAAGAGTTGCACGACTCTGTTGTAAGAGTTGCACGACTCTATTTTAAGAGTTGCACGACTCTATTTTACGAGTTGCATGACTCTTGTTTTAAGAGTTGCGAGACTCTTGTTTTAAGAGTTGTACGACTCTTTGTAAGAGTTGCACGACTCTGTTGTAAGAGTTGCACGACTCTTGTCTTAAGAGTTGCACGACTCTCTTGTAAGAGTTGCACGACTCTGTTTTAAGAGTTGCACGACTCTTGTCTTAAGAGTTGCACGACTCTGTTTTTAGTGCTGACCTCATTTTTGTGTGTATTTTTAGTGTTGACATCGTTTTTATACATATTTTTTAGTGTTGACATCGTTTTGATGTATATTTTTATGTACGGAAATTTTCTCATATTATAATTGCAAACCATAAACTTAAATTTGCACAACAAAAAGTATTGAAGCGAAAAAAAAATATTATATTTGCTTAACAAAATGTTATATTTGCACAACTTATGGTTAAATTTGCACAACGTACTCTTATATTTGCACAGCAAAATGTTTTAAAAAAACAAAAAAAAACTAGACTTGGTCATATTTGCACAACATACTCTTATTTTTGCTTAACAATAGGTTATTTTTTGCACAACAATCGAGACTTGTGAAATTGTTCTCAACATGATTTTATTTTCTCTCAATATTATTTTAAGAGTTGCACGACTCTGTTGTAAGAGTTGCACGACTCTGTTTTAAGAGCTGCACGACTCTGTTTTAAGAGTTGCACGACTCTGTTTTAAGAGTTGCACGACTCTGTTTTATGAGTTGCACGACTCTGTTTTACGAGTTGCACGACTGTGTTGTAAGAGTTGCACGACTCTATTTGCACAACTTACAATAAAGTCTGCACAATGTACTCTTATATTTGCACGACACAGTGTACTCTTATATTTGCTCATCAATAGACTATGGTTGCACAATATGGGGGACTGATGGAATTATGCTCAATATGTTCTTATTCTTGCTCAACAATAGATTATAGTTTGCACAACAATTGAGACTTGTGAAATTGTGTTCAACATGATCTTATTTTTTCTCAATATTATTTTATAGTTGCTCAATAGATTATTGCAGAACATGGTTTTATTTTTGCTCAACAATAGACTATAATTGCACAACATGGGGAATTGGTGGAAATTTGTTCAGCATGATCTTATTTTTGCTCAACATGATCTTATTTTTGCTCAATAATAGATTATTTTTGCACAACAATCGAGTTTTGTGACATTGTTCTCAACATGATTTTATTTTCTCTCAATATGTTTTCATACTTTCTCAATAGATTATTGGAAAACATGCTCTTATTTTTGCTCAACAATTCTTTATTTTTGCACAACAATCGAGACTTGTGAAATTGTGTCTCAACATAATCTTATTTTTTGTAAATATAATTTTATACATTTTTAATAGATTATTGCACAACACGGTCCTATTTTTGCTCATCAATAGAGTAAAATTGCACAACATGAGGGATTGGTGAAATTTTGCTCAACATCATCTTATTTTTGCTCAACAATAGGTTATTTTTGCACAATATATAATCGAGACTTGTGAATTTGTTCTCAACATGATTTTATTTTCTCTCAATATAATTTCATCCTTTCTCAATAAATTATTGAACAAATGCTCATATTTTTGCTCATCAATACTTTATTTTTGCACAACATTCGAGACTTGTGAAATTGTGTCCCAACATGATCTTACTTTTTTAAATATAATTTTATACTTTTTAATAGATTATTGCACAACATGATCTTATTTTGCTGAAATTTTGCTCAACTATAGGTTATTTTTGCACAACAATCGAGACGTGTGAATTTGTTCTCAACATGATCTTATTTTCTCTCAATATAATTTCATACTTTCTCAATAAATTATTGCACAACATGCTCTTATTTTTGCTCATCAATACTTTATTTTTGCACAAGTAGTGGTGAAAATTAGTGTTGACACTGATATTAGTTACAATTAGTGTTGACACTGATATTAGTTACAATTAGTGGTGAAAATTTGCTCAACATGTTGAGAAATACCATGTTGAGAAGCAATATTGTTTTTTTTATTGTGCAATTTATAATTTAATTGTGCAACTTTAGTTTGAATAAGGATTTTCAATACCCAAACGGGATGGGGACGATTTTGATAAGCGGAGTTGGGACTTCCCACCGTTTCCATCCCTACTGCACAGGGACCTTTGCCCACCAATGTGTATTTCCCATATTAACAGTGACAATACCCTGAGCAAACGAAATTTATGAATTGTGAAATTCCAGTTAAGTTCGATTCAAGTTTATGAATTGTTGCACAACTCTTAAAACCATATGTTTAAGTTCGATTCAAGTTAAGGTTCAGCCCGACTAACTCGAATTTTGTGAAATTTATGAATTGTTGTTGATTCATAAAATGCAAAGGATATTATTTTGTGACCTTGATTAAGATGCTTAACACTGATGCATGATTTTAATTTTTCAACTATCCAAAACTGTAAATTAGTAATTACAAAAATCATCCAAATCTATGAATTAATTACAACTACCAAACCAAGGTGCAATTACATATTATGATTCCTCACCACCACAAAACTTACAAGCACTTTTTAATTTCTACTGTTTTTCTTTTGACATAATCAGGTTTTTCCTCCTTTTTTTTTGGTTTCTCTCTTTTTACAAACAACAACAACAAGAACCAAATCCTGCAAATCTACTAGCTAGCTACTCTATACAGGTTCAATGGAATCAACAATGGATCTAACAGACTCAAATTTCCCTGAGCCCTCCTTCTCGCGATAGTGCGACACCAACGCCTTGACTATAACCTTATACTTCCTCCTGTACGTCGGGAACTTTGATACACTCCTCATCATCCCCAACAGCCTATGATAACACGCCGGGGAGTTCTAGTCAGCACAAGTAAAATGATCTGTTTCGACTCTTATTTTTTACTCATCTTAATTCTTTGTACACAAAAATCAAATCAAACTACCAATAAATGACTATGAAAGGGGGAAAAAACATCTGCTTGCTAAATTGGACCTTATATGAAAGAGACATCACTCCTAACACAATGACATTGAATCTAAAAGAACAAAAATTCTTGTGTGACAGAATCAGTTCTAAATAAGCTAAGATAGATTTCATATTTTTTTTACTAAATGAATACAGATTCTTAGAAATAACATATTTTTGGTTTATAAAATTGCATTTAATCACTTGCAACAATATAAACACTGCATATGTATTAATAAGAGATATTTTGGACATTTTACGTATTTTCGCAAGTTAAAATGAGAGTGGCTAAATGCAATATCCAAAAATAAAGGATGGCTTTATGCAAAATGGCCTAAATAAGTTTAACCAAACTTTTAGAGCAGTTAAATGAAAGATGACAAATTTCATACCAAACATTAGAATGATAATGAAGTTTTTGTACCATCTGCTGATGCCCTGAATTTGAGCATTTCTAACAGCCAGACCGGCCATATATGCAATAATAAACGCTGTTTCTTTCAGATTCCAGAGAAGAACTGCAAGTGCTGGAAACAGCATTAGCTCAGCAGCAAATTCACAAGGCAGTCATCAAGAGTAAATTAATAATAGAATTAAGTAAGTATAAAGTGGACAAGGCAACAAAGTGAAAGACACGAAATTTATAGAGCTTGATAAGTGCCACTGCTTCCAATTGGAATTGAGAATTTAGAACTCTCTAATCTAATTATCTTCAAGAACAACTTGGTTTGATGGGTAATGAAGATTTCTTTTCCAAAAAGGACTCTAAACACTTGCACAATTACACGTATAGAGGGAGGAAAATGTCAATTTCAAGTCAAGATAAATGAAATTGACATATATACTAGGTCGAAGCAACTTGCTCAATTCCACGTCGTTTCTCACAGCGACCTGAAGCAACATTAATACGAATCTTTGAAGCAAGATTATTCACATGATCAGCAACACCTTGCCTGTCATAAGTTGCAGCTGCAACCTATTCCAGATTACAGCAACATCCCAAACAGTATTAGTCCATGGTTGCAAGTCTCTCCCTCTTCTATGGTTGTCTTGTGACATTCGCGTTCAAGACCATGACTTCCAATGTTAAGACCCCTTTCAGGAGGAGGCCTAGTCATTTTGAGCTTGGTCGAGGATCAAGTTACAATTGTTTATGGTGCGTGCGTCAAGGAGTCCATGATTCCACAACTTTACCATAAACAACCTCCAACACCTGACATTAAACACGCAATTACAATCAAAATATTTTCACATCGACACTCGACAACCAGAGCCCCAAACCCTATTGATCAGTCATAATGTCACTGTCATCAAGAACAACAATATTTCAATGTCAACGAAGCCGTTTTAAGGGATCATACAATTGACAGAATCCCCAAAGGGGAAAGAAGAAAAAAAAATTCATTGTCGGTCATGAAGTATTGCCCTAACATCCATGAAGGAGAATACAAAGATGTGCCCCTAATAAATAAGCACCGGCAAGGTGAAGCAAGTGATTTTAGACACCCATGATATTGATATTACAAGGAATGGGAGTGGTAGAAAGATTGTTCAATCAATAAGTCACAATCATGCTTGAAATAAGTTGTTCAACTAAAGTTTAAAACAATTATTGAGTAGAGAATTAGAATTTCTAACATATTTCTTCACATCGCCTAACAAAGTGATGAGATAGTAAAAGTAAGATGACCTACCAAACAAGGGCAGGAGCCTGAACAGGGTCATGACCATGCAACCTTCAAAATCCTTCGCAGGCCCAAGGAATGTGACTATCTGCTAGCACTCTACCATTAAGAGAGGATAATTCAGCACCAAGACAAACAAAAGTGCTAATTGATCAAGCTCAAAGATGTGGCACTTCATAAAATCAAACAGAGATGTGAAAAACAACATATATAATATCTCAAAAAAAGTATACTAGAGGCATTGTATAGGTAAAATTAAATGGATTATTTGAGCATGTGTCAAGGAATATTTAGAGGGTCCTTAGCTCAGCAAACTACTACGTTAGCAAACATTCTTGGGGAGTTAACAAACAGGGCTTGGAATTTTCAAACAGGACAGCATCAATTGGAAGCCATTGTATAGGTAAAATTAAATGCATATGCTTCTTGTTGCAGCAGCAAAAATTGGAAGCCATCAATTCAAAGGCGAGCGCTTCACGGAATCGAACAAAGCTAAGCTACAGTCTCCAGATTAGAAACTTGATTTCTACGCGAAGCAACAACTATCAAAAACTGGAGCACGAGAAGAAAAAAAGAGATGACAATATCAGGAATCAAACCTCTGCAGCCACCGGATGCTCAGTCGTGAACTTCCGTCACTCCAGAACCGTTCCCCTCTGAAAATTCAACAGAAAAATTAGTCGATTTGCCAGAAAGCCGAAGAGGTAGCAGATCTCGATTGAGGGAAAAGATCGCAATTGCAAGAAATCCAAAGACCTCAGGCGACGGAGCAGAAGCAAGAAAGAAAAAGAGATTCGACTTGCTCGCTCCCGCCGCTCGCTCAATCTCCTCCACACTCGTCCTCGCACACGCACGCCCTCGACCTGCTCGCTCCCGTCGCTCGCTCGATCTCGCCGGAGAGGGAGTTACAGATCCGCCATGGCACCGATTGAACACAAAATCATCGAAATCGGAATTATGCTCAACAATCAAGAAGCGACGATCTGAAGCCCTAGATCTGAGGAGGGGAGAACGAAGATCTGAGAAACGTCAAAGACCGTCAAAATTAGTCGATTTGCCAGGAAGCCGAAGAGGTAGCAGATCTCGATTGAGGGAAAAGATCGCAATTGCAAGAAATCCAAAGACCTCAGGCGACGGAGCAGAAGCAAGAAAGAAAAAGAGATTCGACTTGCTCGCTCCCGCCGCTCGCTCGATCTCGCCGGAGAGGGAGTTACAGATCCGGCATGGCACCGATTGAACACAAAATCATCGAAATCGGAATTATGCTCAACAATCAAGAAGCGACGATCTGAAGCCCTAGATCTGAAGAGGGGAGAACGAAGATCTGAGAAACGTCAAAAATCGAAGAAAATTTGCGCATTCTATTGAAAAAACGTTGAAATCTGCAATTTTGGTGCGATTGGAGAGATGATCGGGATTGAATCGCTATGATCGGCGACGAGCAGCAGGAGAGAGCGCGCGGAGAAGAGAGAAAGGCCAGTGAAACAAAGGGAAGGGGGTTTATATTCAGGCCATTTCACAAAATTGTCGCAAAACGTAGCCATTTCACAAATTAGGTCCCATTTCTTGGTCATTTTGCAAATTGCCCCCCAAAAAAATTAACATAAGAAAATTAGAAAATTATAAAGATTTTTTTTAAATGGCAAACATAAATATAGATGTTATAAAATCATTTAGTATCATGTTTTTTTTTTTTAATTAGGAAAGATTTCGGGTGAGCAAGCTCTACCCGAAGCTCTACCCGAAGGCATCCTTTCGGATGAGGTCTAGTAGACCAGAATTATTTTGAATATCAATCCCCCGGGCAGAGTGGCATGTGTTTTTGAATATAGATGTTATAAAATCATTTAGTATCAGTGTTCTAAAAATTGCGCCTAGGCACCGCTTGGGCGGCGCCTAGGCGCTAGGCAGCAGGGCACCTGGGAATTTTTAAGCCTAGGCGGGCCTCTAGGCGGTAATCCGCCTAGACCCCACCTAGTCTTGCCTAGGCGCCGCTTAGACCCCGCCTAGGCCCGCTTAATCCCGGATAGGGGATGCCTAGGCACGCCTAGTCCCGCCTAGGGGACGCCTAGTCCCGCCTAACCCGACAATTATTCAATTTTAGCTTTTAGGCATGTGATTAATCAACTTAGGGTTTTTTTATCCCCATGTTGGAATATATTTGTTTTTGAGTCAAACATATGGTTTTGGATATGTTTTGGATTTTAGAAGATTTAAAGTCGCTAATCAGATGCCTACTTTTGCATTTATTTACTTTAATGTTAGTTAAACATGATAAATTTGGGTTTATGAGTGATATTATGGAGTATTATTACATTATATGAATTATTTACATGTGTTATGCTTCAAAATATAAGGAAATAATTAAGTTTGTTCCAAGTCCGCCTAGGCGCCGCCTGGGCACCCGCCTAACCGCCTAGGCGCTAGGCGGCCACCCACCGCCTAGCGACCGCCTAGCGCCTTTTAGAACATTGTTTAGTATCATGTGTTTTTTATAGATGTAAATACGGTGATATTAAATAATACTACCTCCGTTCATAAATAGATGTCGTTTGACTTTTTAACACGTTTTTTAAAGAGTTAAAAGCTATGTAAAATATCAATTTTTTATAATTTTTTAATATAATATAATACTTATTAATAATAAGTGTCATATTATTAAAAAAATGTTTAAAAAGTTAATATTTTATATAGTTTTTAGCTCATTAAAAAACATGTCAAAAAGTCAAAACGACATCTATTTCTGAACGGAGGTAGTATAATTCTAGAATTTTTTTAATAGATGTATTATATTCAAAAATTAAATACTACGATAAATTTAATTTATAAACATGTAATATTATAGACATTTATATATTCTTTTTTAGAAAATAGGAGTGGGTCGACAAATTAAATACAAGTTTAATTTCACCAATGAATTATTAGACTGAACTTTAGGTTTGTTTACCGGGTTTAAGAATGTTAATATTAATCCACAATAACTAACTTTCTAGAATTATATATTTTTTTTATATAATGAATATATATAATTATTCGTCAAACTAAAAAAATGTCAATAAAAAATCTAAAATATATTATCAAATTTATATTATTTTTAAACAAGATTTAAAAAATAATAATAATTCGAGACTAGAATATATTAAATGATTTTTTACAAATTTAATTTCACCTCTATACATTAGATCACATTCTAAAGAACTATCTATCTATCTATCTGTTATCTATTATATATAATAAATGAGATATCGCCTTAGACACATGATGGCTTCTTCTTAATCGTAATCGTATAAACTAATCATAAATTTTTGAAAAAATCATTCTATGCATAAGATAAAATTTTATTCTAACTTTATTTAATCAATATATCTATATATGCATAAGATAAAATGATAAGATAAAAGTTTATTCTAACCCTATTTAATCAATATATCTATACATGCATAAGATAAACTTTGACCCAATTTGATTAGATATGGATATATTTTTAGAAGATACAGTATTAACTAATTTTAAAGACTATTATATAAGATAAGATGTTATCTCTTTTCGCTATATATGAACATATTTTTAGAAGATAATAAATTTATCAATATATATGGTCATACTAATTAAATAACTTTACCAATATGAAGAAGATAAAGGGTTTTGGGTAAATTGAAATAGTACTTAGCCGTGCAAATATTATCAACTCTTGGAATTCATTTTTTTTTTAATATATTTTCCCCAATATTTTATATATGGATATTTTGGAAGAGTTTAATCACAATTTTTTTTATGAAAGATCTATCGCTTTTGCAGATAAAGAAATAAAAATTTTCTATCTTGAAGGTATTAATATATTTATGAAATCTTGACCAAAAAAAAATATATTTATGAAATATATTTTTGGATTTTATACATATATAATTATCGATACATTTTTAGATTTTGACCTGTATATATTTTAGACTAGTGTAGGTCTCATCCCGTGTACGGATAATACATTAATACAATATTCTAAATAATTTAGATAGATTCTAATAAATAATAAAATAATATTCTAAATATAAATCATTTTTCCACCAAATAATAATATAGATATAAATAAAATAGCACTTATCAAATACTACATATTTATCTATTAATATTTTTGGTAAGTATGACTATGAAATATTTTTTATTTATATTTATGTCAATTAACTAAAATCTAAATATATAGATAGATTGTGGCTTATATATAACTTTCTATAAACTATAATAACAAAGTATTTCATTAAATTTTTTCGTAGAATCTACCATAATGCGCCACACATGATTTTTTCCCTAGTAAGGAGAAATTATCTTTTATACTAATAAAGTATATATTCATTAAGATTTAACAAATTAGAATTATGGAAGAAATTAATTAATTAATTAAACAAGTTTTAATGTCAAATTTATTTAAATTAAAAAACCGCACATAGTAACTAGTGGTATGTATATTCAAACACACCATGTTACAGATCTGGATCTTCTAACGGTCGCTCCTGGCCTCTCATCCGGTGTATCTCCCTTTCGAATTTCGGCTTGTACTCTCAGCATCGCCAGATCTGGATCTTCTTCCCCTTCCGAAATCACCTCCATCCTCCTATCCGGGGCCATCTCCATCGCTTTCTTCCGAACCCTCCCTCCATCTCTCACTCTCCATTATCTCCTTCCTTCCATGGCCCCAGATTGAAATCCAACCTTCACCATCCTTTCCTATGTCGATCTTCTTGTTTCGAATGATTATTTTCCGTCGATTCTATGATCCTATCTATGGCCGATGGTCTGTCCATCTTCTCTATCGCCGGCCTCCGCTCCTCTGCATCGACGTCTCCTGGTGCGGCTTCTTCCTCCCCTCGACTTCTCTGCCCTAACGCCCTCTGCTCGGGCTTGTTCAGCTCGTTTTATGGACCCGATTCCCGTTCTTTGGGCCCAAGGCATTTCCTTGGGCCCAAAGGAGTCCGAATATTTTTGTCTTAAAAATATATTGGGAATGTAAATTGCCCTAATATGGGAAATTTAAAAGGAATACTTATTTTTTATTATTACCCGTAAGGGTTGAAATCAAATCCCGAAAGGGTTGAAACCAAATCCCGAAAGGGCTTGATTAAATCCCGAAAGGGCTTCTTGGTGTGTTTTACGAGGGTGGTTCTCGGATGCAAGTCTTGTTGTTCACGGCGTTCCTTTCCTGAGTTGGGGCTTTGGCGTTTCGGTGTCGGGTCTGGCTGGGGTCGATGCGATGTGTATCGAGGCGACTCCACTTTACGGAAATTTCCTTGGAGGTTCATCTTCATCGCCCACAGGACTCCTGATGTATCGCCGGTCAGCGGTGTCACTATTTGGTGGTGCTTGGCGTCGTCTCTTAGTCTATGTTGTCCCCACCATAGTCGGGTTAGGTTTGCTTGTTCGACCGCATTTGTTTGCTTCCCACTTTTTATCGCACCTTTTCTTCTGTTTATTATGTTCTTGTATTGACGGTTCGCCGTCTGCCGACATTGTCGGCCTCTCGAGGTGTCGGGTATGTCCGTCCCTCGAATTATTTCCTTATAAAAAAAAAACACACACCATGTGTTCATGTAGACAATAGTTAATGAAATAATATAGCATATATTTGTAAGTTATAACCATTTGAGATTTTCTAGATTGACGAAGGTTATTGTTCAATGTGAGTTTTTTTTTGGGTATATATGAATTTATAAAGATAGTGAATATGTATAGAATCATTGGTAATAAATACATATAAGATATTTGAAAAAACATATAAATTTATTTTATATTAGGAAATTTTACAGGAAACCACCCCTTATTTATTAGGCTTTTCATTTAACCACCCCTTATATTATTTAAACTATCTTAAATCATAAAAAATGCCCTTAAGCATGAAAATTTGAAAAAAAACACACTAAATTTACCATAGACTAATCAAATATAATGAAAATTTCTTATATTTAAAGTAAAAAAAATTTAAATTTCTTATTATAGGCATTTTTTTTGAGATTATTATAATCGTACGTAGGATTACAGATCCTATCATTTTTTATATCTAGATTATTTTTAGCCTTAAGATCATTTCTTTAATAAGATTTTACATATAAATATATCAGTGGTAATATTAAAAAATATTATGCTAAGTTTTATTTCATTACAAATAGGTAAAATAATGAAAGGATGTTTTGCATAAATATACCAAAACTTTGCCCACTTTGCAAAAATGACCTGGCCCCAAAAATTTTGCAAAGGAATGACATAATGTCATTCTTGCAAATTATTGTGCACAGGTCACAAAAGGTATCCGGTTACACAATGGAAAAGGGGGGGGGGGGGGGGAATTGGACACGTGTCGATTGGAGAGAGTGAGGGAGGTAATCATTTTGACCAAAAAAAAAATTAAAAAAAGGAAGGGCTGCAGGTGTTACAGTGAGTCTGTGAGAGAGGGAGGAGAGAGGGTATGGAAGCATGAAATGACAAGCATTAAATGCTAAGAGAGAGAGTGTGTTACCTTTTCACAAAAACACTTCCCGCCAAGGAAAAATGGAGGGAAAACACAGGGGGATTTTCAGAGGGAGTATAAAAGGAGACGGGGGAGCTTGCCAGATGGACACAAAAAGTGCAAAACATCTGCTTCTTCCCTATGGCTTCCATTAACGTCTAGTTGGAAGGATAAAACCCAGAAATTCAGTTACTAGCCATGCAAAGGGAAATCCTAGTCATCAACCGAATATATGTAGCCATAGACAGGGATACACGTGCCATCTGCAAAATCCAGACCTCAACGAATATGGGTAATAAGTACGGTTTATGTTTTGTATTCACAGTAATGGATTTTTCCCATCCTTCCCTTACCTCTAACAGATACTGAGAGGACCATCTTAACCTCATAATTTCGCAGGGGAGAAAGGGGTGGTATTACTTACTCTCGTTTGCAATGGTCGATGGGAGCATCTCAAAGAAGGATGGGTGTATCAAGGTCAAAACGCCCACAAAATAATGCTCATAGAGGAGACCATGTCGTTTGGGTCCGTCAAGAGTAAGATAATAGAGAAGCTCGCAGTTGACCTGAGGTGCTATGAGTTGGAGTTGAAATATGTACTCAATACGAAGACGGAGGGATGTTATCCGATTCAAGTGGATGATGAAAGTGATTGTGATGCTTTCAAGTACTGCAAGTCAAGGGGTAGCGATGGCACATGGCCCCTTCCTTTGTACGCATCGGTGAACGAAGGTCAAAGACAACATGGAAGTCGCTCTATGGTTGGGAACATGGAACAACACAGCAAATCACCAGGCGGAGACAACAGAACACTCGTAGTGGAAGAGGGTGGTTTGGTTGATATGACAGTCGATGGGTCCAACTCGCATCTTCTTCTGAATTCGGATAACGGCTCGGATAACACTATTGATGGCAAGGAAATTAATTCATTTGGCAAGGAAAATCACACTGCTGGCAAGGTCATCCAGACATCTAGGGCAGAACCAAAAATCGTCAGGGAGGAGACGAGAGGTAAACTGTTGGACGTGGACCGGGGGAAACAAATCGTATGTCTGAGTAGTGATGAGGAGGATAATATATATGTGGGTGGGCATAAAGGGAGTGTTGTTTCCGTCAACTTGGCGAGCTCGTCGGAGGAGGAGTATGGAAACATCGGAGTACTAAAATTGGAGTCGATTGAGGAAACTTCATCAATGGGTTGTATATCATTCGATGATGAGATGTACGAGGCCGAAGACAAGCAGGTATCATCTCGTGGGGAGTTCCTTCACCGGAAGCGTTAGAGGACATACGGATGCGTGGCGTGTAAAGACAATGATATGAATGTCTAGTGGGTATGGGATGCCTCTTCTTTTGGGTAGACGAAGGTAGTATTTTGGTAGCTTGCATGTAATTAATCGGGGAAACTTTGGGGTTTTGGTCGTTTATTTTGCACATAACTGGTCGTCTAGTTTACTGACGATGCAAAAGACATATGTACGGGGTTTTTTGCTTACTAGCCAATACATGATTTTCCCTAACCAATAACATAAAAAACTAAGCCGATAAAAGGCAATCCCCTACCATATTTTATATATCTCCGAAACTTCCCAACATAAGAACAACGACTATCAAACCCAAACGAAATGCATCATAACGCAACATTCGCAACAACCATCCATAATAAATAGAACCAAGTGTCCACAACATACCTATTCAGTCATCAAACACAAGGATCTAAAAGGTGGAAATGATTACACATTTAGCAGGTGAACTAGACACTACGAATAACTACATTTCCTAACCAACATAAGTCCACAAAACGTCCAGTTCAAAACAACATCAACTAATAACGTTCTCAAAGTCCCGATTCCTTCCGGAACATTTCAGCCCGGTGGCGAGGCAAAATTCATTGATGGAGAACCGGAGGAGTCACCCCTGAATCTCGTACCATGTCTCTCACTTCTTCAATGTCTTCAATTGCCTCTCTAGGAAGTAATGGATAAGGGCGCAGCAATACGGCACATTGGATTCGATCATTACAATGCCCCCTAGCTTGTTATCCTTCAATATTTTCAAATCAGCCGCAGTCCGCGGATAGGACGTCGTCCATTCCTTTCAGCAAGCCCCTCTTTGAGAAGTGGCTCGACCTCCCTCTGAAATACTTTTCCGAAGGAAGGGCTAGTGTCGACTGCACAAATATCACACGGCACGACATGGTTAACATCACCAAGACAAAAAGAAGGCCCTTAATATGTCTGAGAAGTGATTAGAGTTAATACATTGTTGTTCGACTGAATCGCGACTTTTTTTCCTTTCATTTTTCTCATTGTCTCCTTAATCTTTCATACATGTATTCAAATCATACACATGTTAGCAATAATCCTTGCCAATATATACATATATCTAGCCAGTCCAAATAATTTTTCTGCCAAAACATATAACATTATACAAATGACACAACTACACAAATGTCATGAATACAAATGTTCACATATTCATATGTCCCATAAATACACATGTTGATCAAATAATCTCAAAATGGTAACTGACACAAGTAAAGAATGAAACAAACACCACACGTACACAACTACTCAATAGTGTTAATCATAAAAACCTTATGTAATACACATATGACAACCCTAGAAACAAACCTACATTACTCTTAAATGACATCGTCCAGTGTAACATTAATGGTTTCAATCACAACATATTTCAACACATAGAAACAAACTTACAACGATGTACAAAGAATTCAACAAATGCTCAACTCACGTGAATAAAGAATGTAACAAATGACACAACTATACAATAGTCTCAAATATCACAACCTTATGTAATACACATATCACAAACTTACAATACTCTCAAATGGTATCGAAGTGATGTAGTGTTTTTTTACAACGTTTGAATCACAACATACTTCAACACTAGCAAAAACTTGCAATGATGTACAACTATCACTAATTGTGAACATTATATTTAGTTGTCACTATTTACAAATCAACCCCAATCTCCAAATTCTCCCAAAGTTCTCAATTTTCAAACTCATAAGCACAAATTCCACATTCTCCCCAAATTCCCCTTTACCATATCCAACATCATTTGACACCAAACTCTTCCCAATTTTCGTAATTCGAAAAACAAAACACAAATTACTAAATCTAGCCACCCAAACGTTTCACTAAGCCAGACGAACAAATCTGCCTGCCCTTCTCAAGTTTCTCGAATTCGACCAGATTCGAAACAGTAATGGAGGTTTTCAAGTTTTCCGAATCCAGATTCGAAACAATAATGGAGATTTTCAATTCTTTTCTACCCTATTTGGACCTTCAATTTCATCATCAACTTTCCATCAATGGTGATTTCTCAATGATATCTCAAACTGCCCAACACCAATAAATTTAGGGTTTGTATATCATTTCACTCCATTCTCCCCAAAGTCCCAAATTCCATATTCAAGGCATTCAACCCTCGAAATAACTTTTTTCAAGAGAAGAGAGAGAGGATGAGAACTTACTTTTCGCAGGGGTTCTTCTTCTTCGACTGTTATCGACCCAGAGGATCCCTTCGCACTCGTCGTCCTCCCTTTTCGACTTGCCTAGTCCCTCGCTCCTTCCCCCCCCCCCCTCTCTCTCTCTCTCTCTCTCTCTCTCTCTTGCGGTTCCAGTGTCGCCCTCGATTGCTTCTTCAATGGTGTTCTCTCTCTCCTCTCTTGAAGGTCCTTCAATGGTGGTCGATTCCCTCCTCTCTAACCCTCGATTGCTTCTTCAATGGTCTTCTCTCTCTCCTCTCTTGAAGGTCCTTCAATGGAGTTCTCTCTCTCCTCTCTTGAACTTCCAATTGAAATAAAAGGAGTGTTTTTTACCCTTGATTTGATGGCTCCCTCCTCTCTAACCGGCTACCACAAGTTTTGGTTACTGGTTGTTTTTGCAATTTTTTGAGTCATTTTGATATTTTTGTAATTTTGGGCAAGGGGGGTTATTTTTGCAATGACCCGATCAAAGTGGTATATCCACTACCATTTACTCATAATGAAAATTATATACTTTAATGTTTTTGGATAATCTATCGCTTTAAAATATTTATTAAATTTTAAAAAGTAGATAAAGCAATGTGAAAAGATATTACTATACATTCAATTTTCAGGGGCAAGTAAGGAGTACTGGAGTAGGATTGAAACTGAATCACGGAGGAAGTCGAACAATCACCTTTGATCCTTTGAACCTTCGCTCCTCGGTCCCAAACTGTTCCACCATCATGGAGTCCAATCTCCTATTGTGAAGATGGAGGAGCCTTAACGGTAAGTTCATCTTGTCAGTTTTTACACTTTTGGAAATGGGTTTTTGGAAATTGGCTTATTTAGGTTCAGTACTACTGAAATTGATGGAATTGAGAGGTCTGTTTACTAGTGTTTGATGAAGTGTGAAGATTTATGACGTGGAAACTCTTCAAATTTTTGGTGAACACATGTAATTTTGTCATGCATGCTACATGTTCGATGAAATGTCCTCTGTTCAAACTTAATTTCTGTTCAGAAATGTCCTATATAGAAGCTGTAATTGGATGATTCGGAACCTCGAAAAGATGTGTAATTGGTTCAGTCTGTTTGACGATGGGTCTGTTTATGTGTCTCAGTGTCTCCAATCCGGCGTGTGCCCTCTATTCATTCCGATTTTGCTGTTCAATTAGAAAGGATGATCAAGTTTAGCAACCTAGTTTTGGATAATTACTAGAATTCTGGATGTCTGCTGAGTTCTAATATGAATATGAAATTCCCTTTTAGATTGAGTTTGGCTTTTTATTACCTTTTTGTCTGATCCCAAATGTATAATACTTTATTTATAAAATGTGTTTTTGAAGAATAAATCCATCTTATTTTAACTGTCCAAGCATCTCCTACTTTAAATCTTGATCTAATCTTCTGGATGCTATTATTATTAATAATAAAATTAAGACTATATTGGGCTTACATCCAGGGATTAACCTGTATACTTTGGTGTTTGAAATTTCCTGACTGGTCTGGATTAAATAAGGACTTGTCAACTTATAGAGGCTATGGCTATGTTTAAGAGATTAAAGTCTTGGAAGTTGATTTGATCATATTACATCAAATGAATTAGCTCATCGCTATTGCCTGTTGTCGATGATGGTGGTGGGGACTTTGATGAGTTTTCCATCTTTATGAATGCACATAACATGTAAAAGAAGACTGAGGAATAGATCACATCATCACATGAATTTTCAGCTTAATTTGACAAAGACAACGATGTAATCACTCATTACCCAAGTTCAATCGACTTCATGTTTTTCATCTGATATTACATATCGATATCGATTGTTTAAAAGTCACAAAGAGAGGCATTTGCATCTGACATTGAGAGTGTATCATGAGAGAGATATTTGCATCTGACATTGAAAGCATTAAGGCATAAGTAATAATGGATTTTCTGAGATATTTGGTCATGAAAGGTTGCTGAAATTTTTTATGCATTCTAACTTATGATTGTGCCTTGTCATTGAACAACAGAATGTCATGTTCTGCCTCTTTTGTTAGGTAAGTTATCTGTATTATAATAATGTTAATTAAGTTAGTAGTCACCCCTTCCCTCACAACCAGCTGTCATGACAGCAACAACATTAATTTTACCTTTCAAATCCGTTTGCTATAAAAAACTTGTTGAAGAGTTAATACTCAATGTTTGTCGTCATACATGTTAAAGAGTTAGTACTCAAATGTTTGCTTTCATACTTGCTGAAGAGTTAATACTCAATGTTTTTCCCATTGAAGAGTTCCATTATTGTTTCATAAAAACCAAAACATGGATTTCAAGCCTACAAGCTTAAATGGAAAAGCAATGTGTATAAGTAGAAAGATGTGGGTTCAAATCCCGCATAGGCTATGTTTATATCAATGTGTATAAGCACAAAGATGTGGGTTGCAACTGATGACGAGGAGGCGAAAATTTGTAGAAGAACTAGATTTTTGGTAGTGTATAAAACTATGAATTTCGACTTTAGAGGTTTAGTTTGAAGGATTTTCTCTTCCATGTTTCAGATCGGTGTAGTGTTCGAGCTCAACTGGGCATGTGATTATGTAGCAATGTGTCAATCGATCGATGGAATTGAATTTATTTAGTTTCTTATTGATTTGCTTAGCTTGCTCAGTTTGGTCTTCTGTGTGTTTCAGATCCTAATTAGTTTCCCTATGCAAGATGAAGTTTCGTATGCAAAATTCTTTTGGTGATGTCATTGGCATTATGATTGATTAATCTATCTTCTCATAGTGTTTTCCACGGTAGTGATCATTATATAAGAAGCGAATTTGAATCTAACTGCTTCGTTATATTGAACTTGTAATGGTTTTAATGTTGTTTTAGAGGTACACGCAAGTCTTAAGCATGTAGTCGATCTTCTGATAATGTTTTAATCTTGGTTTAAGGTTGTTGTGTTGTTGATAAGGAGGAGGAGGAATTCCCATCTCTTCAAGCAACTAGGTGGAAGATGGTTGCAAAGGGGTCAATAGGTCATGCCTTCAGAGGCTACGCACAACTTTTCAAGCAGAATCGGAATATTGAAACAGCAGAAAAGCTTGAGTTTCATAGAGATGTTGAAAAAGGGAAAATCAAAATCAGGATTGAAGATGTTGCAGAGAAGAGAAAGGAATGGGCTGTGACCTTGATTGGAGTTATTGCTGGCACTTTGGCACCCTATGGGATGGTTAAAGCTTACATTGCGACAGAATGGAAGGTCCCTTTGTTGTCACTGTACCTTAAGGTTAATGGGGTATTCATCTTTAAATTACAGAGGGGGGAAGACATGGCATGGGTGCTTAAAAATGGTTCTTGGAACATAAATGGTATGCACACTCTTTTGCTGAAGCATTGAATTCATGGATCACCGATTTCATTTTGCACTTTTGATCAGGTGCTGATATGGGTTTGTATTCCAGATTTAGACGAGATCGATTTGAGTAGATTGGGAAGTGTGATTGATAATCCGCTGTGCATAGATGAACGAACAGCAAAAGGGGAAAGGATTTTTCTGTGCTTGATGCTGATGAGGTTCAAATTGTCATTAAAATACAAAACAGAAAGAGTAAAAAGGAAAAGGCCAAGCTGTGAAAAAGTAGTGTGATAGTAAAATCTAGTGAGGATGTGCAGGGGGATATAGTAAGACGGAATAAAAAAGGTTGTGTGGGCACAAACCAAATTTATGAAGCAAATAATAGCCATAGACAAGTGTTATTTCGTCGTACAACTTGCGAGGAAAGTGATTTTTCCTCGCTAAATGGTTGTTTCAAGATAAAAATATCAATCTCAAAACATGAGGATATGACGAGGAGTTTAAACTTTTCTTGTTAATTAATTTAAACCATTTTCTCTATTTCACTCAAGTCAATAACGACGAAAAGGGAATTTCCTCGTTGATTAATACGTTTAGTGACAAAATTTTTCGTCGAGAAACACACATTTTTTACGAGAAATTACAATATCTGTCGCTAATAAATTTGGCGGGTTTTAGATAATTCCCACCAAACATATAACGACGACATTGAAAATTCCTCGTTGAATATATCTTTAGCGATGAAAATATTCCTCATTAAAAGCTCTAAATGCGTTGTTATTTTTCATATGGTTTATGTGACCACATTATAGTAACAATTAGCGACGAGTGAAAAAATTTGTCGTTAAATGCCACTTTTAGCGAGGAATATAGGTTTCTCACTAAAGATCACATGCCCTTTTATGAGGGGTGGGTATGTTCATCGCCAAATGTCACATTTATCGAGGAAAAATAATTCGTCACTAAAATTTTGGTCGCTAAAAAGCATTTCTGTTGTAGTCACTAGATGAACCAGTAGCTATATGTGAAAACCAACGAAAGTGGTTATCTTGCAGCACAAAGGTTCCCTGACAGATGAAATTACAAGCTTATCAATATCTGATCAATGCTGGGTTTGGTGTTCCAGAGAAACAGCTTCCTTTTAGACAAAAACAAGCTGTCAACATATATATAATATTGAACCTACTCTATGGTTTGTTTTCAAGTTGTCAATCTGCTTCTTAAAGATCTCAGACCAGAAATCCTTGCATATAAACTTGATGGCTTCAAGATGATCAGTAAATCGCGGTCTTTTCATCATATATCTAATGAAAAAAGAAACCCTTATTTAAGTATGCTTCATGTGCAAAAATAAAACCCTTATTTAAAGTTTACATGTCCATCAACATTATCTCAGGGATGACTGTATTCAAACCTGTGGGATTGATCTTCTACAAATCCAAACATTAATGCACATATATAAAAAATCAATTTAGCTACAAATAATTGGGATTCCATAGAATTTACAGCAACATTCATTTTGTGTTCAGAAATGGTTAAATGCAAAAGAAATCAACATTTATCCATTAGTGTCCTAAATTGATCTATACCGGACTGATTTGGTTTCCCTTTTCCCTCAATATTCATCTCTTAATTTAACATATACTTAATTTCACACACTCAATTTCACACACTGTATACTCCATCCATTAATACTAAATCTCAACTCTTAATTTATAATGTAACAAGAAAGTACATCCCACAATTATAAGTTCCTAATTAGTCCCCTCAATATTCATCTCTTAATTTCATACACTCAATTTCACACACTGTATACTCCATCCATCAATACTAAATGTCATCTCTTAATTTATAATGTAGCAAGAAAGTACATCCCACAATTATAAGTTCCTAATTGTTCCCTTCAAAGAACTTCATCTCTCCATGGTCATGTCTTAGAATTACCTAAATTGAACAATCTAGTTTCATTTCTCATCCTTAATAAGTTGCAATTAAAGAAAGAAATTAGAACTTTTTTCAAGTGGCAAGATAACAACCACAAAATCAAACGTCTTTATCAGATATACAAGCGACGATTGATCCTCTGTGCGGACACACAAACAAGAAGCAAATTCAGCAGAAGCAAAATAGTCGGAACGAAGCATCGGCTCATAAAAATTGATCGACGGTGATCCTGCAAGCAAAGATCGATTTCCTGGGAGCTAGGAGGGAAGCAATCTATGGAGGAGCTCCGCTTCTTCCAATTGGACCAACAACCGCCGCCAGCAGCCCTGGAATAGTCGTCGCAGTCTTGATCGGGGCCCTCCCGGAGCGGCGAGAGTGCCTCAGGGTGCCTCAAATGGTTGGCGACGCCGGGGAACGTCGTAGCGAGGCAGATGAGGATCGCATGGCTCCAAAGACGAACGTAGCGAGAGATTGCAAGTCGACCTTCTCGCTCCCGTCGCTCGTCCACACTCGTCCTCGCACAGACACACCGTCCTTCGCTCCGGCCTCGCTCGCGAGGCTTTGCTCCAGACCGGATCTGAGCAATCGCTCGCTCGCCATGGGAGAGAGATTGAAAGCGAGGAGAGAGATTGAAAGAGAGCGTGCGGAGAGGGAGAGGGCGGAGGAGAGAGAAAGTCGCGTGAATCAAATGGAAGGGGGTTTATATTGCGGCCATTTCACTAATTTGTCCCAAAACGTGGCTATTTCGCAAATTAGGTTCCATTTCGTGGTCATTTTGCAAATTGCCCCAATATTATATCCTTAATTCCAAAATAATATTTTCTATTTTAAACCTCAAATAATATTATATAATATTTTAAATACCATTTTCTTTTAAACATTTTCATAAATATTTCCAAATCCCCTAAAAATCCTAACCATTTTTATTTGATAAAATCAGCTCTTTATGGAATTAACAACTTCCCTTATTTTATAAAAATTACAAACCGACCCCTTTTATTTTATTAAATGTCAAAACCAAGCCTTTATTTCATTTTACTCAAAACCGAACTCAATTTGTGAAGAATGATCAATTTGTTTGAAAAAACAGGCCCAATCTCTTCCATTTTTAGAACACCATTCTCGGCCCATTAAAATTAGGCCCAAAAGCCATTTCTAATCTTTCATTCCCAATTGCAATCCGGTGTGGAAAAAAAGGGAGAGGGACCCAGGGTGAGGTGGCGGTGATGTGGCAAGGGAGGTGGAAGGGGACCGGGGACCCACAACCTCTTTCTTCTTCCTTTTCTGATCAAATGAAAGAAAAAAACAGAGAGCTCCCTCTGTGTTCGGAAACCCGACCTGACTACCAACACACACACACATAAACGGTGCTAGGCTCCGAAAACCCGACCTGACTACCAACACACACACACATAAACGGACAGGAGAGGAAAGAAGAGGAAGGAAAAAGCTCATCGAGGTTCAACGAGGTTGTCGGGGCGATTCCAGTTTGCCGAAGTTCGATCGGCTTTGTTGGAGATGGATCTTCGTCGGGGGATGACTAGGAAGGACGTGAGAGGCCTAAAGGTGGGTCTTTATGCAGTTTTAGAGTGAAAGAAAATGAAGAAGCGAGCTTACCAACCCTAAATCGGAAAACAGGGGAGATGGTTTCGGCGGTGGATCGAACTGCGCCTGGGTGCTCAGCTCCCGTTGTCGGACATCGAGGAGGAGGTTTGGATGACACTTCTGCTCCTACCCGGAAGGAGGAGGTGGTGGAAGCGCTCGGGGGCTCGGACTCCATCTTCAATGGGAAAACATGGCCCTCGATGTAGGTGGAGGAGAACGAAGGTGGCGAAGCTGTGGCGGCGGCGGCGTTGGTAGACAACAATAATGTTGGGTGGCTGAGGGTTGACTGCGGTGGTAAGGTGGTGGAGTGGTGGCGATGTGGTGGCGGCCGACTTAAAGGATGGAGGAGGAGATGGGCTCTCGGCAACTCAAAGGTGAGAAGGGTGTTTGAAACCTAAAGGAAGGGGAATGGAGATGGGGAAAGGGGAATGAAGAAGAAATGGGGGTTGTCGGCTGGATTTGAAAGGGAAAGGGGGTCCCTTGAACAAAATAAAATCAGGGAGGCTGGGATCAGTGAGACAAAAACGGTAGAGGGGAGGTGTGTTTCAACTGAAATCAAACAATGGGAAGGGGAAAGGGTTATCTGCGGAATCCCAATGGTGGACTTGGATCCGGTCCCATGAATCCCAAATTCATCGAACTCTCTTCGTTAGAAAACCTAAATTCGAAGGCTTCTCCCCCAAAAATCCCTTCTCTGGTCAAATCTCTCACATAATCCCTTGTGAAACAAGGTGTAATGATGATTCTCATTGGCTTAGATATCCAATTGCAAGTCTCCGGGGGTGTCTTTGGCTTGTGGGAAACAATTTGTCATCCAGGATTGTACGGTTTTGGATGAAAGGCAATCGCAAAGTGTTGTACGACTGGGTTTGTTGGATTCAATCGGTGTCTGAAGAATCAAGGGCCTGCTTGGCTATGCGAAGTAGCGTGTTGAATAATCGCCCTCCCCCATGGCCTCATCCTCTACTTATAGTTGTACGGAACCCCAAGATTTGGAGATTGGAAGAAGCTTTCGTTAGTTCTGAAGATTTGAGATTTCAGGCCGTTCACTGTTACACGGCAACCGTGCAGAGATATGATGGCATGAAGGTCAACGTCGGTTGTCCTTCTCTGTCTTTCCCTTACATCTCTTTATGGATGGATTGGCTCTTTGTGAATCCCCACTCCTTCATTCTCTTCCTTGCTCTGGAAAAACTTACTCTCTTACTGTCTACTAACCTTATCTCTGTTTGCTTTGCTGAAATGACTTCGTCCTCTATGGACAAAGACAAAACACCCATGGAGGCCGCTGTGCCTCCACAAACAAACTCCGGAAAAGGGCCCAAAAAATCCTACTTTTGGTGGTTGTGAGGAGGGATTCTCTTGTCCTCCCTCAGGCCTTCCAAAAGCTTCTCAAAAGCAAATCGAAACAAATATGAAGAAAGCCATGGTCGATGTGCACACTCTGAAGAAAATCCAGGTAGGCGTACAAGAGTTTATCTCCTCTCTGTTTAAGACATCTATGATGTCGACAATTGTGGGGTCTCCCTTTGAGGCATCTAAGGTATGTGTCTCTCTTGCCGATTCTATGCGGTTGTGTCTGGTAGATAGGTCTTCCAAAATAGTTACTAATGAAATCTCTTTGGTTAATCTTTCTGCTCTGTCTGCCGATAAAAGCTTGGTGGATTCAGATTCAAATGATAGATATAAGTTACAAATCTGGGTTAGGAATTGTTTAATTAACTTGATTCTTAATCCTTCAATAAAAAATGTTGGGCGCATCTTTCCTGCTAAGAAAGATTGGTGGTGTGGAGGTTGTGAGCGTAATCAAAAGCGGGGAATTAAGTGCTTTAGGGAGATCTGGGCTACTGGGCTCAATCTTCCTACTTTGCCTTGTTACGTGTTCAAAAAATATATATGGTCCTCTACCATACTCAGTACTAAAGAAAGTGATCAAAATTTTGTGAAGAATCTTGGTAAGGCCATAGTGGAGCATTTCAATTGTAAATGTGATTTGTTTATTAATGATATCATTTTTTATTTGGTGAAAACAAGAGGTAAGGTTTTTAGGTATTGGCAGATTTGTTTTAAGAAGATTTGCTTCGTTGTGAAGAGATTTTGTTGCACATGGGTGTTCGAACATAACCAGGTAATGAAGAATTCGATTAGTGCTGGGCTGCCATTGGTTATCTATATTAGTTGTATACCTCTCATGAAGTCGTGGAGTGGGCATCTTGGGCTTCAAGCTAACAAAATCTTGACTAACCAGGTCTTTTTGTGCCTAAAAATGTTTAGGGAAAGTGTCTACCAAACTGTGCGATGAAAGTAGGATCTTGGAACGTAAGAGGGATGGGGAGACCAAACTTCTGGTATGAATTTGGGACTTTCTGCAACATTCATAGGATCCATGTTATAACTATAATGGAAACTAGGACAGAACTAATTCCGGAGGAAAAAAGTTGGAGATCTGCAGGGTTTGAAGAAGCGTTTTGGGTGCCAGCCATTGGTAAATCGGGAGGTTTAGGCCTGTTGTGGAAATCTTCACTTCTATCCCATGAATCCATTACCATTAATCATCATAGTCACCGTCATATCGGCGCTATATACTCTATCTTAGAGATCAACTTTCAATGTCAGATTTTATTTGTGTACGCGCCTGCTCAAGATCGGGATAAACCTTCATTTTGGGGAGAAATGATTGAAATAATATCTAGTTCGGCTCTCCCGACTGTGGTCATGGGGGACCTGAATGATATTGTTTCAAGCGAGGATAAGGTAGGAGGTGCTGAAGTCTTTCTAGGGAGACTTAAAAGACTAACAGAGGTTAAAAATATCTGCGAACTAATCGATCTTCCCTTCATTGGGAACATATTTACATGGAGAAAAAGGCGAGAGGGACCCGATAATATCCATGAACGTCTAGACAGAGTTTTAGTACAAAGTGAGATTTTGGAAAAATATCCTAGTATCTATATAACACATCATGCATTTTCATCATCCGATCACTACCCGATTACATTAGATCTTAGTGATGGTAAAGTCCTACCGGCCGCTCCATTTAAGTTTGAGAATATGTGGTTAAAGAGGAAAGATTTGCGGAATATTGTTAAACAAGCTTGGAGAGCAAACTGCGGAGGTTCGGCGATGTATCAGTTGGTTTTCAAAACTAAGGTTCTGACGGCAAAAATCAAGGCTTGGAATCAGAAGACCTTTGGAAACATCTTTAGGCAATTACGGGATGTGGAAGAGGAACTCGTACTGATAGGAGGAAACTGTCGTTGTTCCTATCAAAGTATAACTCAAACCTACAAACTAGTATAGTAAGCAAGTAAGAGGTCGATCCCACAGAGAATCAAGTATTCCTAAGCAATGTATATTTACCAATTAGTAGAAAAGAGGGGTTTTGGCGATTGAAGATGAGAAAAGAAATTATAAACAAGTTAGTAGAGATAACAATTGAGAAAATAGTTTCATCTACAAATATCCACTTTAGTTTGACTAGTTGATCCTCGATTCTTCTTCAAGTTCTCTTTTCATCCTATTATTGATCCTGTCCTGGTCTTGTGTAGATTACTAGTCCTACGAGTCCTAGTAACCCTTACTAATTAGATAACCCTAACACGGTCAAGATTTAACCTAATAGTAGCATTAAGATTAAGGATTAACCAGGATACATGCAACACCAAGCTACGAGTCAGCATTTAACATGTAATTGATTTTCTACACACCAGTTTAGTCCTACGAGTCCTAAAAAGGCATGATTGCTACTATGGATTAAGGTTCGCTACGAGGAATCTACAAAATCCTAGCAATAATCTCAACTAGTTGTACGGACTAGAAGAAATCAACAATATTCGCAAAAGAATCAATACGAATCAATAGGAATAGAACAAGAATAGAAATCTCACAACTTTATCAAACCAAAGCTTCAATCCATAGACGAAACGGAAGAGTTTAGCACTCCATGGCCATGGAGGCTCCCCTCTAGGGTTCTCTCAATTGATAATCTCCAAGTGTATAAACTAATGAATTAGATGATGAGTTAGATATCTAAGAAAATAACCCTAATAGTCCTTAAATAGCCTCAAAAGAGTCGGCCAAATAATAATTCTAAAAACATAATTAAAGAGATAAAAAGTCCATTTAGCAAATTCGGCGTTTCTGCAGAGGCCGCGGGGCAGCCAACCTAGGCCGCGGGGCGGCCGGCGATCGGCGAAATCGTTCGTCAGAGCTACAAGCCGCGGGGCGGCTAGCTTGGCCGCGGGGCGGCTTGTACTGTTCACAGTAATTTTACCTCTTCGAATTTGGTCCCGATGTCAACATGAAAGTTGTAGATCTCGAAAAGAGCTTTCCAACGCATGGTCATAATAGTCAATCGGACAACCGAGGCCTCCAGAAAGTGCAAAACAAGTTCAGCATGTCTGGCGACAACTTCTACTGACTTGTTATTTACTTAGGCTCTCTAACTTCGATTTCGCTCCCGGACTCTTCACTTTTCCTCCTCCTCTTCACTCTTCTTTCATCCATGAGCCTCCTCATTCCTCGTCGGATCCACATATACCTGAAATAATCCATAAAAGTGTGTAGATTCCGATTTCACCAACAAAACAAGCATAAATGCAAATCTAACTTAAATTATGCATTATATATATCTCAATCATGCTAAATACAACCTAATATGCCTACCTAAATGCGTGCTATCACGTACGTATCCAAGGCAATTTGAATTATAGTTCGGATACACAATTATCTTTAAAACAAAGGAATTTGTTAAAGAAAAAAGAATCCCTAATTAAGTTTCATAAGACTTATTGGAGTCAAAGGGCGAAAACAAAGCATATCAAACTGTCTGACACTAATTCAGGATATTTCCATAAGATAGCTGTAAGGCATAGAAATAGAAAAGTAATCAGGCATATCACTTCGGCTGTCGGTACCCATATTATAGGTGAAGATAATATTAAAAACGAGATCCAACATGATTTTTAGAAACGTTTTAAAAAAGACCAAGGCATCCTAGTTCAGGGGGGCGGCTTGCTGGAGTTAATAACGCCCGAGATAAGTAGAGAGGAGAATTGTGAGCTTATTAAGCCGATCTTGAATAGCGAAATCAAAAAGGCTGTATTCAGCTTGGGTAGAAATAAGTCTCCTGGACCCGATGGTTTTACGGCTGCATTTTATAGAAATTATTGGGATTTTGTAGGCCGATCAATAATAAGAGCTGTGAAGAGCTTCTTTCTATCTGGAAGAATCTTCCGTCAGATAAATCATACATTCATCTCCTTACTCTCTAAAGTTGAAAATCCTAGCACTACCGGTAACTATAGGCCAATCAGTTTATGCTCAACGGTGTATAAAATCATTTCTAAAGTACTTACAGATAGATTAAAAAAGGTGTTAGGGAAATTAATCCATCCTTTACAAGGAGCTTTCGTTGCAGACCGGGCCATCCAAGATAATGTTTTGATTGCTCATGAAATTTTCCATTCGTTTAAACCCATAAATTGGCCAGAGGGTTGGATGGCAATCAAACTCGATATGGAAAAAGCTTATGATCGGCTAAACTGGGACTTTCTGATTG
The DNA here is from genome assembly GCA_037127255.1 of Persicaria tinctoria. NCBI lineage: Eukaryota > Viridiplantae > Streptophyta > Magnoliopsida > Caryophyllales > Polygonaceae > Persicaria > Persicaria tinctoria. The sequence continues at coordinate 39,026,651 of JBANSL010000001.1, read as the reverse complement.
CACTACTACAAAAGTTTGGCTTCCACCCAACCTTTGTTGGTTGGATTAAAGAATGTATCTTAACTGTTTTGAAGGTTCAATAATGTAAAAACAATGTAATAAGAAATACTCTAGAAGGGGGGTTGAATAGAGTATGCCCGTTTTTCGCAGAAAGTCTCAAGACTTTTGGAGCTTGTACCAAAACCTTTGAGATAACCTGAATCACAGAGTTAGACAATTCGAACCAAGTGCGGAAATAAGGTAAAGCAATAAGTAAAGAACACGAGTAATTGTTTACGAGGTTCAGCACAACTTGGCCTACGTCCCCGCCTAGGGTTCTTCCACAACCCTAGAATTCAAAAGGCTTTATTGATTGCTTAGCTTAGGATCCTAATAGCTCACCGAGAAGCCTCTCTCCTATACAATTGCAATCTAGTCAACTCACGTTTCCTTGGAGTCCTAGACCAATCTAGAAGAGCCCCACCTCTCTCAGCTATCTAGTACAATCCTCTAACTCTCGCAAATCAATAGCCTAGTGCAACTTCCCGAGTTGTAAACTCTCGAGTAACACTTGAAATAAATATATCCTATAAGCTCACAGTGACTCTCAAAGGCTTTGAAATAAACAACAAACTCTTGAGCGCTTAGTAGAGAGACACTTGGAAGACAGATCGCTTGAATGAATGAAAGCTCGTGTGTAGCACTTGTGTGTCTTCTGTCTTCTCCTTCCTTTCCTTTATAAAAGAGCATGGAGCGTGAGGATCTTCACCACCAGATCTCCAACGGCTCCTTGGAATCAGATTGATCTTCAATCTTCTATTTATGGATACTTTGAAACGCCATGATCTATTTTGAACTGATCTCCTCAATATGAATTAAGGAAGGATAGAATCTCGAATATACTTCCTGAAATGGTTAGGCATACATATATATATAATATAATGGAAGTATATAATAAGATAAAATAATATACGAATAATTAAGATATGTTTTGTATTTCATCAACTGTTAATGTTCCAAGGCCTTTGACACAAAAAACCTGTCAAAGCCTTTGAAACATCTATTCCGATTTTCATCAAGGGAGGGAGTTATCAATCTCCCCCTTGATGAAAGAAAAAACCTGTGCATCCCTTCAACTTAGTCAAAAAAGGATAATACAATGGAATTAGGACTAAGTACCTGCAAGGGTTAGACAAATGTTGGATCAAGAAATTTTAAAGTAAGAAAACATCCAACCGAAAACCATAAATCAAAAACCAAGGTCTTCCAAGACCTTTAAGCAGAGGTTTTCAAAGTCTAACGATCATCTCCCCCTTTTTGTCTTTCAACAAAGGGCGGAGGAAAAACAGTCACCAAAAAGTCATCAAAAGTTTTGAAAACGTTTCCAACAAACCAGCAAAGTACCAAGTTTCAGGGGTGGGTTAGGGTGGGTTAAGGTTTAGGCTTAGTCATCCGTAGCATCATCAGTGAGCCTCGTCCACAGTCCTTCCAGCATCGTTGAAATCCCGCTCATCGTCGTCATCACCTCCTTCTGCAGCTCCTTAATATCCAGGCGAACTTCCTCCAAGCCCAACTCTAGGTTGTCCATGCGTTCATCGAAAGCTGGAGCAGTGGGAAAGGCTTTTGAAGGAGTGGCAAGACTCAAGGTCCCTTGGGGAGACCGAGTGATGCCAATCTTTTCAAGGCCTTTAGAGTCGAACTTACCCGTATGACGCAACTGTTCTTCATTTTTGACATCAATTCCAGAAGCTTTGAAGATAGGGGTCAAAAGGGTAGCAAAGGGGAGGGGAGAGCCTTTTCTGGCTTTTCTGGCATGAGCCATGGTTCCAAGGATAGTGTTGGCCAGATCAGGATCAAGGCCATTGAGAATGCGGTAGAGCAGGACCATGGCATTGTCGGTAAGAAGTGAGCCAGAGTTAAGACGGGGCAGGAGGCATCTAACAATGATGTTAAAGGTAATTTTTGCCTCAAGGGTTAGGGATGAGTGGGTGAGTTGCTTTGAGGTGCTGTTGGATGCTTCAGGTAGGAGATATTTGGCTCGGGCTAGGATGATGCAATTTTCTTTTGAGGGGTGGATTTCAGCAGGTGGAACTGGTGTAGGTAAGCCTAGGGAATCTGCAAAATCATTGGAGTTGAGAGAGATTCTAACCCCTTTGACGACAGACTCCAAAGACCAACCATCAGTGTCGTTTTTGGCTTTTAGGTTAATGTAGAAGAGTCGGGTAAGCTCGGGGTAGTAAACAGTCTCAAGGTTAAGAAGGTTCCAGGCTGGGGATTTTTTGAGGAGCTCAATGCAAGGTAACTTCAAAGCTTCAAAGAACTCAACATCTAAAAAATCAGAACAACTAATCTTACGAGTTCTAAACTCGTCTACCCACTAATCAGCAGTCTCAGCATCTTGAAACCAAGAGGAGGGCAAGGATTGATTTACCTGGATATAGGCCGGGGGGTCTGCGTTCTTTCTGTGTGCAACTGTTGGAGCAACTCTCTTGACATGCGCTACAAGATTCTTGACAGTGCCCTTCCTGGTGCGCTTGGGGGATGGAGGCTTGACAGCAGCAGGGGCTTTCCGCTTCTTCGGAGACGGGGGAGGAGGAGGAGAAGGAGAGGGAGATTCTTCCTCCTCTTCCTCAGACCCCGAGTTCTCAACGGACCCCGCGTCATCTCCTTCAGGTTCCTCGTCCTCTCCAGATCCCTCTTGCTCTTCTTCTTCGTCTTCCTCAGGCTCCTCCTCGGATGGAACCTCCTCGGCTTCGGCTTCCTTCCGAATCCGCTCAGCTTCTTCCTCGGCCTGTTTCTTAGCAAGTTCGGCCTCCTCATCGGCCTTTTTCTGCCTCAAGGCCTCCTCCTCGGCTTCCCTGGCAGCATCTCTTTCCAGGGCGGCATCAAGGTCGTCTTCCTCCTCTTCCTCTTCCTCTTCCTCTACCAAGATCTTTCTCTTCCCCTTTTGTTTAGCACTCATGGGTTTCTTAGCAGCGCGCTTCTGAGAGCCCTTGGGAACCGTGGCCGTGCTCGACGTAATGGTGCTCTGTACAACGGCTGGGATGATGGCTTGAGTAGCAGGTTCGGGTGTGGGAGAGGTAGCAGTGGCCTGGCGTCCTTTGGGGGTTGCGCCAAGTCTTTTGGGAGTGACAACTTTCTTAGTTTTAGGTGCCATGGAAGTAGTCGGTTAGGGTTTCTTGAGAGGCGATTGAGAGGTTGAAGATGAAGAAGTGGAAAGGGTTTGGATAATTTCTGAGGTGAGGAGTAATCGGGTACAAGATTTGGTTTAAGTAGAGAAGAGAGAGGGTGACGGATTGATGGGACGGTTGAGAGTTCCAATGGGGGGGAGGTAATGATACTTGCTCAATTTAAAACCTTCCAAATTCAAATTTCAAATAATCCAAATATTTAGGAGGAAGATAACTGAAAAGATTTTGTTCCAAAATAAAATATCTCCAACGGTTCAAGGATAAAAACGGATTTTTGAAAAATAATAAAAATAATTGATTAAATATCTAGGAAGATATTAACCAAAAATGTGTGATCCGATATATGTACTCCACTATTCAGTTTGCAGACCTTGACATAACTCTCAAAGGTCTTGACACTGAGTGGAGTTTATCTTTCGTAAAGGGAAAGCTCCCCCTACGAAAGTGCATCCTTGTTAAGCATCCCAATCTCTCGTCTAATGAAGGTAAACCTGTCCTCTGCCAAAGGATCAATATGTTTGGTCCTTGAATGCTTCCTCTTGACTGTAGCCTTGAGCAACAAGCTTTGCTTTGTACCTCATGATCTTACCATTCTCATCTAGCTTGTTCCGAAATACCCATCATGTATCAATGACTGATTGATGCTTTGACCTAGGCTTCAAGGTCCAGACTTTGTTACTTTCAAATTCGTTAAGCTCACTTTGCATGGCAATGATCCAGTCTGGCTCCTGAAGTGCCTCATCTACCTTCTTAGGCTCAATAAGAGAAACAAACACGTGAAAAGCACAAAGATCTTTAAGTTTAGAACGAGTTTGAACACTAGAAGTAGGGTCAGAAATGATATCCTTTAATGAGTGTGATGAGGAGTATTTGAATTTCCTTTTGCTAGTCTCAGCTCCTTGATTCGTCACACCATCAGGATTGATTTGTGGTACATCTGACTCCGTGGTCCTGTTAGGTTCAGTTACAACAGTTTCTGACGTCTCAGCACTGTTGGATTGGACACCAAGGGCTTTGGATGAATCTTCAACACCTTGGGCCAATTCTTCAGTGTTAAGAATCGGTTCCTGCATGTTCCTTTTCTCTATGTTCATGGTAGCAACATCATCACCTTCCTCGTTCTCTTCATGGATGTTAAGATCTATATCTGCAACACTTTCACTCAAAGCACCGTCATTGCATTCATAAAAAATAACATGTATACTTTCTTCAACAACCTGGGTCCTTTTATTGAAGATTCTATAAGCTTTGCTACTCGTGGAATAGCCAAGAAATATACCTTCATCACTACGCGCATCAAATTTCCCAAGGTTATCTTTTCCATTGTTATGAACAAAACAAGTACAACCAAAGGGTTTAAAATAAGATATAAGTGGTTTGCGGCCTTTGAAAAGTTCATAAGGAGTTTTCTTTAAGATGGAACGAATAAGACAACGATTTAAAATGTAGTTAGATGTGTTAACAGCTTCAGCCCAATAGGTTTTAGGTAATGCATTTTCTAAAAGCATAGTCCTGGCCATATCCTTTAAGGTGCGGTTCTTGCGTTCCACAACCCCGTTTTGTTGAGGTGTCCTAGGAGCAGAAAAGTTATGGGAGATGCCATATTTAGCACAAAACAAATCAAATTGAAGTTGATCAAACTCCCTACCATGATCACTCCGAATAGACACTATGGGCTCATTTCTTAAAGTTTGCAACTCCTTACAAAGTTTTGAAAACTCAAATAAGGCCTCTGATTTTTCTTTCAAAAATGCAACCCAAGTATATCTAGAAAAATCATCAACGACAACTAGCATGTACTTTTTACCATTGGGAGATTTGACTCACATAGGACCACATAAATCCATATGTAAAAGTTCAAGGGGTCTAGAAGAACTTACAACCTTTTTGGGTTTGAAGGAGCTACGTGTTTGTTTACCTCGTGTGCACGCATTGCACATGTCAATACCTTTGAAGTTCATCTCAGGTAGCCCTCTTACAAGCCCTTTGGACACAAGCTTCTGTAGTGTATGTGGACTCAGATGACCGAGTCTCCTGTGCCAAAGCTTTGGATCATCCGTCAAAGCCTTTAAACAGGTTAAGCTTCCTTGTGCCACTTGATCAACATTTACGGCGTATATGTTGTTGTAACGATATGCAGTCAATATAACTTCACCTGTATCATCTCTGCACACTATACATCTTTTCTTGTTAAATCTGACATTGTTACCACTATCACATAATTGATAAACGCTAAGCAGATTATACTTTAAACCATTAATAAGATAGACATATTTAATACTATGGCTGGAATCACTTCCAACACTACCAATACCAACAATGTCGCATTTCCCTTTGTCACCAAGAGTGATTGTTCCCGTGGATTGCTCCTTTACATCATGAAAGAGAGAGCTCTTCCCACTCATATGCCTCGAACATCCACTATCAATAATCCATTTGTGTTCTTTCACCTTGGTGATTTCCTGCAAGACAAACATCAACCTTTGTGGCTAGACCAATAAGCAAATTTGGATCCATTGTTGGGGTAAACCATATTTGGTAAAATAGTGCCTTTTGGGACCCAAACTTGTGTTATCCGTTCTTTTCTCAAATGAACAGGAAATGTATTACGAATAATGTATGGATCCTTTCTTCTATAAGGGCAGGTCTCTTTTACATGTCCCTTTCTAGCACAATGGTGACATATAGGAGAGGTTCTGCTTCCTTTTGCCTTTACAAAAGTGGTAATGTGTTGCTTCTTTAAACTTTGGATTGTAACCAATACCACTTTTGTTTAGAGAGCTTTGTTGCTCACCCAACATCTTATCGAGAGTGCCTTTGGACTTGGTAAAACTTATGAGGGCTGTCTGTTGGTCTAGAATCTTATTATTCAGGGAGATCTTCTCGTTCTCTAAGTCATGATGCACATTTCTTAGAGAGGAGAGATCTTGCTTGAGTTCAGATTTCTCCGAATCAAGCGTCTTGACTTTAATGTCAAGACCTGAATAAGAAGCTTCAAGACCTTTGACCCTCATAGACAGATCCTCAATAGTTCTTTCCTGGTCCACAGTTCTCTTAATAAGAGTGTTAGTTTGGGCAATAAGCTTCTCTTCATTGGCAATCATATTTGAAAGGAATTCCGATAATACCTCTTTTGGAATTTCCATAAGTTCTCTTACAGTAGCTTCAAGCTTTTCATCGTGGGATTCATCTCCAGAAGCCATAAGACAAATGTTGGCCTTCTCATCGTCGGAGTCAGAGTCGGAATCACTCCAAGTAGCCACCATGGCTTTCTTCTTCCATTTGTCACCTTTCTTGGGCTGGCTCTTTGTCTTTTGAGGGCAGTCCTTCACAAGATGATCTGTTTCACCACATTCAAAACAAGACAACGGTTTAGTCTTCTTTTCATACTTGTTGTATTGAGGCTTACCTCGAAATTTTGAAGACTCTAATCCATCCTTGTTGTTGAATTGCTTCTTCATTTTGAGAATTCTAGCAAGGCCTCTTGTGATAAGAGCAAAAGGATCATCCTCATCGTCATCCTCATCTTCGGAATCAGATCCATCCTTGGGCTCATCCTTCTTAGACTTGAGTGCCAAGTTCTTAGTGCTGGTTGGAAGTTCTCCATCGTCTTCATTAAGGATCATCTCATGCGTGATCAGCTTTCCAAGAAGGTCATCAAGGGGTAGAGTGGTGAGGTCCTGGGCTTCCTCTATAGCTGTTACTTTTGGACCCCATTTCTCCTTTGGAAGGCACCTCAGTATCTTCCTTACTTTCTCAACGTTGGTAAAGCTCTTGCCGAGAGAGTCAAGGTTGTTGGTGATTTCTGTGAATCGTGTGAACATGGCCTTGATTGACTCATCAGACTTCATCTTAAAGAGCTCGTACTTTCGAAGGAAGATGCTGATCTTGGTGTCTTTTACTTGGCTCGTTCCTTCATAGGTGACGACCAACTTATCCCAAATCTCTTTAGCTGACCTACAAGAAGAGATACGGTTAAACTCATCAGTGCTAAGACCACAATAAAGTAAGTTAATAGCCCTGTAGTTCTTGGAGATGGTTTCAAGATCTGCTTGGTTGTATTCAGACTCCTTCTTTGCAACTTTGGTGTCATTTGGTCCTTCCTTCTCTGGAATCTTTGGACCATTCTCTATAATGTTCCAAAGCTCTAGATCTTGGTCTATGATGAACATCTTCATCAAAGATCTCTCCAGTGGACAAAGTTGTTTCCTATAAAGAGTGGCGGTCTACTTGTGGACCTTCCCTGTGCAAATCCTCCGCTTGCTTCACCAGACATGATCGAAAAATCACAAGATTGTTAGATAAAAAATAGTGAGTAAAGCTCTGATACCAATTGAAGGTTCGATAATGTAAAAACAATGTAATAAGAAATACTCTAGAAGGGGGGTTGAATAGAGTATGCCCGTTTTTCGCAGAAAGTCTCAAGACTTTTGGAGCTTGTACCAAAACCTTTGAGATAACCTGAATCACAGAGTTAGACAATTCGAACCAAGTGCGGAAATAAGGTAAAGCAATAAGTAAAGAACACGAGTAATTGTTTACGAGGTTCAGCACAACTTGGCCTACGTCCCCGCCTAGGGTTCTTCCACAACCCTAGGATTCAACAGGCTTTATTGATTACTTAGCTTAGGATCCTAATAGCTCACCGAGAAGCCTCTCTCCTATACAATTGCAATCTAGTCAACTCACGTTCCCTTGGAGTCCTAGACCAATCTAGAAGAGCCCCACCTCTCTCAGCTATCTGGTACAATTCTCTAACTCTCGCAAATCAATAGCCTAGTGCAACTTCCCGAGTTGTAAACTCTCGAGTAACACTTGAAATAAATATATCCTATAAGCTCACAGTGACTCTCAAAGGCTTTGAAATAAACAACAAACTCTTGAGCGCTTAGTAGAGAGACACTTGGAAGACAGATCGCTTGAATGAATGAAAGCTCGTGTGTAGCACTTGTGTGTCTTCTGTCTTCTCCTTCCTTTCCTTTATAAAAGAGCATGGAGTGTGAGGATCTTCACCACCAGATCTCCAACGGCTCCTTGGAATCAGATTGATCTTCAATCTTCTATTTATGGATACTTTGAAACGCCATGATCTATTTTGAACTGATCTCCTCAATATGAATTAAGGAAGGATAGAATCTCGAATATACTTCCTGAAATGGTTAGGCATACATATATATATATAATATAATGGAAGTATATAATAAGATAAAATAATATACGAATAATTAAGATAGGTTTTGTATTTCATCAACTGTTAATGTTCCAAGGCCTTTGACACAAAAAACCTGTCAAAGCCTTTGAAACATCTATTCCGATTTTCATCCAGGGAGGGAGTTATCATGTTTCTTTCTCTGTCCTCGTGAATAGTTCTCCAACGAAACTATTTGTACCATCCAGAGGGATCCGCCAAGGTGATCCTCTCGCCCCATTCCTTTTTATCCTATGTGCAGAAGTTCTTGCTAGAGGATTGCATCAGGAATCCCTACAGCCCATGAGTAAGATTGGGTTTAAGTTTGGACACAACGGTCCTACGGTACCCTTTTTGGCCTTTGCGGATGATATTATAATTTTTGCTAAAGAAACCCTGTGTGCGAGTCAGAAAGTTAAGGAAATTATAGATGATTACTGCAAGTTGTCAGGTAAGAAAGTGAATTTTCATAAATCTGCCTTTCAGACAACAAGGGGAGTTCCACACACTAGAATCCAGTCACCACAAAACTCCCTCCAAACTCCTCACTCGAGAAGCCTAGAAAAATATTTAGGATGTCCTATTATTAATGGGAAAGTTAATAGAACAACTTTTGAGGATATAATCTGTAATACGAAGAACCAACTAGGAAAATGGAAAGCTAACTCCCTTTCTCAGCAAGGTAGATCGGTTCTCATAAATTCGAATCTATCAGCTAAACCGTTATATGTGATGCAAAGCTTTATGCTTCCAGCATCGCTTCATAAAGACCTGGATCAGATTAATAGAAATTTTTTCCGGAATAAAGATCTTCAATATAAACCACTGATTAGCTGGGATAGAATATGTAAACCTAAGCGGAAAGGAGGGGGTTGGGTATTAGAAAAACACAGGTAATGAATGAAGCTCTACAGATGAAACTATTATGGAAAACCCTTGCGGAGCCTGAGAACTGTTGGGTAAAAATCATTCGATACAAATACCTAAGAGAAAATGATATTTTGAACTATAAGAAAATTAAGAACTCTTCGTGGCAATGGAGAAATGCCGTCTCTCTAATCGATAAATTTAAAGAAGGCCTTATCTGGTCTGTTGGTAACGGTAAAAATGTCAGGTTCTGGAAGGACTCATGGATTGCTGAAAAACCCCTAATCAAATTAGTTGTTCCTATTCAAGCTATAGACACTGATGCATGCATCAATAACTTTATCTTGAATGGGAAATGGTGGAAAGAAAAACTGGAGGAAGTTCTCGACCCTAGCTGGGTGAAAAGGATTATGGATACCCCCCTTCCAATTCATCAAATGTGCGATCGATTATATTGGAGGATGGATAAACAAGGATGGTTTTCAACTTCTAGTGCAGTTAACCTGCTGTCCAACTATGAAGCTTTTGACGACACCCCTTGTAATTGGATTTGGAAAATTAACACATTACCAAATGTGAAGAACTTTCTATGGAAGATTGCACAGAATGGGTTGCCGACGAGGGATAGATTAAGTAAAAGAGGATCGTGGATTCCAAATGTCTGTGAGTTATGCAACTCTTATGGGGAAGACGAAGCACATATATTTACCAAGTGCCCCTTTGGACAAATCCCTTTCTTGAGGATCAAAAAATTTGCGGATGTGATTAACGGTATACTTCCGCAAGATAGGAGCGGGAAGAATATAATAGCAAAATTAGGTCAATCTTTAAATAAAAAAAGAACAAGAGGAGATGGCCTTAAAATGGTGGACAATTTGGTTCTACAGGAACCAAGTTGCGTTCAGAAATGCTCGAATCCCTTCCCTTCTTGAGATACAGTTCTTTATGAAATCCGTCATAGAAAGTTGGCGAAGGGCCATGGTGGATGATGTGGAGGACGACATTCGGCAGGCAGGCGCGAAAATGCCCTTGGGGCAGAAGATTAGCCGGAAAAATGTTAGATGGAGAAACTCAGAGCTGGGCTTCTTAAAACTGAACTTTGATGGTGCAACAAACGACTCTTGTGGAGCAAGTGCAGGTTTCATAATCAGGAATAACGAAGGAAATGTTGTTAAAATAGGATATAAGGGGCTAGGTGCCATCTCTCCTCTTATGGCGGAGGTTATCGCTCTTAGAGAAGGAATTAATGTTGCTAAGGAACTTAACTCTCAAAGAATTATTATAGAAGGGGATTCCCAGATTGTAATAAATCACCTCAAATCAAATGGCGTATGCCCCTGGGAAATAGAAATAATAATAGGAGATTTACAAGGATTGTTACAAGCTTTCTCTGTTATCTCCTACTCCCATGTGCCCCGTGAGGGTAACAGGGTGGCTGACAAGGTTGCACACCTTGGCCATCTTCTTAACGGGTTGGCACTGGAGTCTCATCAAGATCTCTTAGATCTCATCCGTCGGGATGCTATCGGTTAGGCTTTGCCAGCCGAATTTTCACTTAATAAAAAAAAACAATGGGAAGGGGAGCCCCCGGGGCATAGCTCACTGGTAGAAAGGTCACCCTACGCTGGGCGTGGAAGCTTCGGGTGAGAGGTTCGATTCCCAGGAGGAGCATTATTTGTTTCTCTTGTGGAGTGGGCTTCCTGGAGCCAAATGGTATAAAAGGGGGTGGTTGGACCACTACTGAGGCACATCCCGCGGTTTACCTCCTCAAATCGATGAGGGGCTGGAGACTTGGGGTACATGAGTAGTCTAAGTGTAAGCTTGGGATACCTGGATATAAAAAAAAACAATGGGAAGGGGTTTTATTCGGCTGATCTTGGTCAAAATCAGAGAGGAGGTGCAATAGTGTTGTTTGTTTTCCAAAGATGGGAGAATCAAGAAGGGTGAGAGGGAAGTAGAGATAATATTTTTGCCAAATAGGAGGAGATGAGTTGGAATAGAATAAGAATGGTGAAAGAGGACATAATTGTGGTCTCGAGTTGGAAATTTGAATTTCTGACGATTGGTCTTCCGAATTCCGCTTTCTCGATCAATTAGTTTTTAAAACCCGAATAGAATACTGCAATCCGAAGGAATTTTTGAATCACGGGGTGAAAGTCAGAATCGATGTTTAAAAGTTCAAATTGGGCCAGAATCTACTTTAAGAGTTTCGAGTTTGATTTATTAAATTGATGACAATTTTCCTTGAAATATCCGAAATAATCCGTTTTAAATTCATTTTTAATTTTCTTTATTTATCCGAAATTTAGGATTTGAAAATCCGAGCCTTTACAGCCGTGGCAAGTCTATATAATATAATATACTAAAACAGAGGCCACTGGCGTGACCTCGCGGCCACGGAGTTTTCTGGATTAAACGGGATTATTTTTGCATACGTGGCATTTTCTGGATTAAAGTGGTATTATATTTGTGGGTCACATCAATTAATAAGTCAATATAGTTTGGTAAAAAACTTATCTTTCATGATCAATAATCTATCCAATACAACCTTATATTTTAATTAGATAAACATATCATACACATAATACAGTTATTGTTGAAAATATATCCAGTTTAACTAATCAAATATAATAATATATAGCACCGATCCAAGTCCTAATAGGTAGAAAATTTGAAATTTGAGATAAACTAATCAAACATATCGTAATTTGATTTTTTTTTAAAAATGGCATTCATCAAATCAAAACGGTGATATATAATTATAATCAAGTATTAATGTAGGGTTATCAATTCATTTGTTATTCCAAAAACAATATACACCATAATTTGCTAAGTAAAAAAAATTTGGACAAGGTTATAAATGTATCTTTGACAAGAAAAAATGGTTAATTAAATTATTTTATTAATTGATTTAAAAAAAAGTTTCATACCCTAAAAATTTAGAATACGATGGTATTTAATAGTTTTTGTCATTTGACATTTTTTTTAATATAAATCAAATTATATATTTAAGTGAAAATTTTATCTTACTGGAAGGATTTTTGTAAACAAAATTTCAGTTTGCTCCAATTTGAACTCATCTATCCTTAACTAAGATATCAAGTAACCTATAGCCGGACAAAATCTATCTTCAAACTAATTTTAATAAAACCTATTTGAAATATATGTATTTTAATTTTAATATAAAAGTAGAAACGACTTCTGGTGCGATTTCGCATACATGGAATTTTCTGGATTAAAACGGAATTATGTTTGCTTACGTGTCATATTTTAAAATAAATTGGTATTATATTTTTGAACCGCATCAATTAATAAGCCAATATAGTTAAGTAAAAAACTTATCTTTCTAGATCACTGAAATTAATTATCACTATATTACAAAAGAAATCTATATAAAATATACTTATATATTGCACCGATAGTGAGTCCAAATCCGATAACTACCTAATATATAAAATATATTTATATATAGCACCGTTAGTGGATAGTTTTTATCCATATATTTAAAAGTAAAATTTTTACTTAATTACCTAGACTTCGATATACACTATATTCCAAATTATATTTAATCAATAATTGGTTATTTTCGTTAATTTAATATTACTAAAACATACAGAGTATGTCATTGTGGTTGTATCAAAATATAGCACATATATTTATGTCATACATATATATTTGCATAAATGTAAAATTTACAGTATTTATTAAAAACAACTAATTAAGATGCAGATATTAAAAAAAAATACATCAAGTGTTGTATAATACATATGATATAATAAATATGAAGGAGAGTGAGGTGAAACTATATATTTTATAATATATTAACGATTAAAGTTATCCATTGCCCCATTTTATACTCAATTAAATGAATGAGACAAATAAACCAATAAAAAAAAATAGATTTAGTTGTTAAAGATTTAATGAGATTTTATATAGTTCAACAAATATAAACATTTTAAAAGAAAAAAAAAATCTACTTGATTAATAAAATAACCATTTAATTTAGTTTGTAAAGAGTAATTAGTTGAAAGCTTCCACTAAAAGATTAAAAAAAATTAACATTCATAATAAAAATAGATTTATTTGTTAAAGATTTAATGAGATTTTATATAGTTCAACAAATATAAACTTTTTAAAAGAAAAAAAAATCTACTTTAGTGGTGAAATAAAATAATTATTTAATTTAGTTTGTACAGAGTAATTAGTTGAAAGCTTCCACTAAACGATTAAAAAAACTATTTTAACATTCATAATATAAATTAAAATTTTAAATATAATTAATATAATAAAAGATATAGTATAATTTATTAAAAAGCCGCACAGAAGGGCGGGTAATAAGACTTATCTTTCTAGATCACTAAAATTGATTATGATTATATTAAAAAGAAATCTATATAAAATATATTTATATATTGCAACGTTAGTGGATCCAAATCTGATAGCTATAATCTATTCAATATAACCTTATATCTTAATTGATTTTCTTATATAAATATTTACGTAAAATGGAACTGCTAATTAATGAATAATTGTCTGCAAAACAATACATGGAAGGGTGTTGTTAGATACACCGCAAATCCCCATCAAAAGTGCACGTCGAAATTAAGGTGCATGCCTTTCTAATTAGTTAGTACGCTAAAAAAATTAATTAACCCACTTCAACTTGCACGTCAATTCTGACGTGCAGGATTTAGTTTCTCCGGAATAATGAACAGGGACAAATTAATTAAGTATATATTATCATTGATAGTTTAAATGGATGGTTAAATAACTTATTTTATTAATTACTCAGATTTGACAATGTGAGTATTATTCAAATTTAATAAGATTATAAATTCAAATATTCGTATTTATTGTTTTAATTATTCATATATTAATAGAGTGTTGTTAGATACACCGCAAATCACCCTTTTAAAATGCACGTTCAATCCAACATGCAACCTTTTTTAATTAATTAACATGTTTTCTTAATTAATTAGCCCATAACAAACTTGCACGTCCATTCCGACGTGGGTTGTTTAGAAGCTTAATTGCTATACTTGCTTTGAAGGTCAAATTACGTGTCCGTTGGAGATAGGATTTTCCTCAATTCATATCATCCTAATTTTCTGATCTCAATTAATGGTACCACTTATTTTTATAAATATTTAACCTTATTTCTTAATTAGTTAGAAAAATTATCTTTTTACATCAAATAAATTGGGGGGGTTTTTCAAAATTGCCACCAAAATGGGCTTATTTTGCGAAATATCCGCGTTTTGGGACAATTTCGTAAAATGTCCTAAATATAAACTTTTTTCCCACGCGCTTTGTCTCTCCTCCTCCGGCTCTGCTCCGGCTCTCCCTCGGCACGCTCTCTCTCTCTCCTGCTCCACTATTCGTCGCCGATCATAGCGATTCAATCCCGATTGTGGAACTCCGATGACAGCTCCGACACTGCCGTCTCCCTCTTCTCCCTCTCTCGCGACAACGAGCGCCAACAAACACTAGGCAATCCGAAGCCCTAATCGAGCGCCAACAAGACAACAGCCTCGACATCAGATCTCCGACGGCGGCTTCATCTCCTGCAAGCTTCCGCCGGTACTCTCTCTCCTCCACTGTGCTGAATGTTGATGTGCTTTCTTCCATCAAGAACAAGGTTCCTTCTTCTTTCTTTGCATATATGTTCAATTACTGCTTTTCTTCTCCCAATTGGAGCTAGGGTTTGTTCTTTAGTTTATTTTCGTGATTATTCAGCTTCCTAGCTCCCTTATCAAGCGATTCTTCAATTTTAGACAATTGAATCTAATAATCAGTGCATATATTTAAGAAAATTTGCGCCGAAGGCACAAATTTTCTTGAATTTTTGAAGTGTTGGAGATGATTTTGAAGTCTGCAGTGATCACTGCAATGGAATCACATGAAATTTGCGCCGAAGGCGCAAATTTTCTTTGATTTTTGATGTATCAGATACAATTTTGAAGTCTCCATTCGAATATGTGACGGTTTATGCTCGTTTTTGCTATATATGTGTTTGTCTAGCTTGTCTAGTTGATTTGCTTAGAACAGTGCTTGTTTCTACTATGCATTCTACTGAACTCTTTCTTCATGTGCAGTTTACATTGCTTTCTTGTGCATCTTTTCCCATTATCCTTAGTAATCATATTCTTGGTGCTAAAACTTAAGTTGGGTGAACACTTTGATCCGAAAACTTTGCTTGAACAATATGCCAATAAATTGATGATGCTGAAGAAGTGGTGTGATGAGCTTAGTCCTAGGCTTTCTGATCATATATACTCTGAAAGAATGAGCTGTTATGCTGTGAATGTTCTCCTAAAATCATTTTTTTGTATTTAGACATTCAAATTATATTCTTTCTTCAGGGCCAAATGACTATTTCGTAAATGGTGAGAACAGTCTGCTGCTCGAGCCTAGAGTTGCACAACTCGAGCCTAGCGTTGCACAACTCGAGCCTAGAGTTGCACAACTCGAGCCTAGAGTTGCACAACTCGAGCCTAGAGTTGCACAACTCGATTGATAAGGAAATCGATCTTTGCTGAACTATTGTCAATTGTGTCTTTGCTTTCGAATGTTTCCGACTGTTTGATGAAATCGATCTTTGCTTCCGACTATTGTCCTTATCAATCGATCTTCGATCAATTGATAAGGAAATCGATCTGCTGGCAGTATGCTTCAAAACATAATAAAGAAGTGTGATTTATGCTAAAATAACTTAGGAGTTGTGCAAATCTGCAATAGTCCAACTTCTTTTTCAATGTCCAGCTTCTAAGATCTGTGTTTTTCTGTGCTGAAATAGGGCGGATTTTCACAGCAAGCCAAGTCAGCTAATCCATTTGATATCAGTGGTGAATCTCATACTCAAGCACAAGCAGTATGTCCTCCACTCGTGACTATGTTCAAACCTTACAACTCTTTCATTTGTGCTAGATTAGATAGTGAGTTTGTAGATACAAAGGAATCAATAGGACCTGCTCATTTTCTTTTCCAGTGTTGAACAAATAGTGCATAAATCAGCATTATACATTCATACCATTTTAAAAGTGATTAATACTAGGACCAGTGCAGTGCATGACCAAGTATAGGTATTTGTGACCTATGGAAGTGGTTAGTGTTCAGAAGCTACATGTTGATGTAGAAATGCGAGATATTTTTTTTTCTGGAAGCATTTAACTGAAGTTTTCTCACCAGTTTGAAGTTGTTTTTGCCTTGTATCACTAAAAAGTGCGAGGATGAACTCTTTTTTTCTTTCCTCGTACCTTAGTTGAAATTTTTATATCTCTACAAATTAATGCATTGGCTGCAAAATGCTCTATTTCCAAATGTCTGTATTTTCTCTATTATACGCAAGGACTGCCATTAAATTATTATGCTCTTATCAAGGAAAGCATCCTGATGCCCTACTGACAATGAGCAGTTTTAGGGAATCAGTATGCGTTAATATAGTATACAAGATTGTGGCAACTCTAGTGAAATGATTACGGGCCTTTTGGCGCATGCAACAAGCCTCGGTACTGCTGGAACATGGTGGATGCCGTCTCAGACACAAGCTTATCCATCAATAGCCCCTCAATTCACACCATCTTTCGCTAACACATTTGTCCCTTTAGGTGAGTGATCATGTGGTATTCTTAATAGAAATCGTCTGTCCCTGTGGTTCAATCAAACCTATTCTAACATTTGCTTTGCATTCCAGGTGCATATATGAACCAACAGGTGCCCAATAACTTGGCCCCAAGGTAATTTATTCATATTTTTTTTATACTTTTAAACTCAGTGCATCAGGTTTCTTCCTGCCATCTTTTAATAATGCCATCTTTTAATCAGAAACCGATTAGCTTGTAGATTCTAGTGGTTCTGTATTTTGGTCTGTTTCTACTGGCGGCTACACAAAATAGGTCCTTTTTTTAATCCCTCTTATTTGGCCTTCACAAGTACAGTCGTTGCTGGTATCTTAACCTAGCTAAATTTAATTTTAAAAAATCTCACTTCGTTACTTTGGCCTGTGATAAAATTATAACTAGGTACCTTGTCATTTGGGAAAAATTCATCCAAACATCCTGCTCTACGATAAATTTCATCCAGCGCCGTCTGATTTCGGCTTATAGCTAAGCTTGCGCCTCTGGGAACTCAAACTAGGTACCTTGTCATTTTTTTTTATTTTCCTCATTGATGACATCTGTGCAGCCTGCTCTTCAACACTCATCTATGGCTAATGTGCTGACATATCTGGATATGAAGACATCATTAGCACTTAAACGATTTGTTATATGCAATTTGGAATAAATTTGTTATATGCAGTTGAGCACTTAAACGATTCAAAGAAGAAAATCTAGGATTTGACACATGAGGTGGCTTCTGAGAGGGAAAGGCTTCAAACCGAGGTGATGATATTATGAGAGGGAAAAGCAACTGAGAGAATATCAAGAAAGGAATGAAGCTACAAAAGTCGAGTTGGAGAATCTGAAGCTTGAAGGTGATGAGAATTCTTCTTTGCAAGCTAGAGTGAAAGAACTCGAAGAAGAGCTTTGTGGTAACTAAAGCTGATTTGAAAAAGGAGGTAAAATCCTGGCCATGAACATCAGTTTTTGCAAGGTTGCTAACTCCTGCTCAAGATGGTAACTGTGCAGTTGTGCTTGTAATGCGAATTTCTGTTTTTGCAAGATTGCTATCTTATTTTTGCACTATGTTTTGTTTTGTTTCTATTAGAATTGAGATTAATCTAGCACTCTTCAAGTCTTGGGTGTTGCTAACTGTGCAGTTGTGCTTGTAATGCGAACTTCTATTTTTGCTTATTGTGCATTTGAGTGGATTTGGTGATGCTAATAGTTTATGAAACCTGTGGGAGATATACTGAATGCATGCACATTGATTTTTTTTTTTGGATCAATGAAAATAAATCGTAATGTCGTTGATGCTGCGATGGCTAGATTTGCTTGACTGAATAGTTCGATCTTGTTGTTTTTGCTCATAATCGTCTTGAACATGCATCAAGCTTTTGATCTTGGATTGTTGCTTGGTTTTGGTTGTGTTGGTTATTATATGCTTTAATTACTACTGCTGAATTTGATCTTTTATTTTAAATTTTTGGTGAATAAAAAAGATGTCTCATGGCATAAGTTTTTTGATTCGTCCTGCTTAGATTTAGTTATTGATTTGCACAACAGCTTGCTAGCTTTCAAAGCAGGAATCCAGCTGCCATTTTTTTGACCATATTTTATTTCATTTGAATGTACTCAATAGTAAAAAAAAATAAAAATAAATCAATGTGTTTTTCTAGCCTCTTAGCTCAATGGTAGAGCAATGTGCTTCTGCGCAAATGCGTGGGTTCGACTCCCGCATAGGCTAAAGTTTATATAAATATAGTAATTTATAAAATTTTGTAATAAATGTTCAATAATAATATGTATTAGTGCAATTTTTTAGTGCTGACATCATTTTCATGAGTTGTTGATTTCAAGCTTCAACTTTATATTTGCACGTTTTCGAACTTAAAGTACACATTTAAGTTCTAAAATTGCACATTCATACTAAAATTGCATTTTTTTTTCCGTGTCAGCACTTTTTGACTTTTTATATCGGTGTGCAAATATAAGTTTACGTTGTGCAAATATAATATTGTGTTGTGCAAATATAAGTTTATGTTGTGCAAATATTAGTTTATAAAATTCCACTTTTCATATTTATATTTGACTTATAAAATTACACTTTTCATTTTTATATTTGTACTTTTTCAAAGTAAAATTGCACAAATCCCCAATGTTGTGCAATTATAGTCTATTGATGAGCAAAAATAAGAGCATGTTGTGCAATAATTTATTGAGAAAGAATGAAATTATATTGAGAGAAAATAAGATCATGTTGAAAACAAATTCACAAGTCTTGATTGTTGTGCAAAAATAACCTATAGTTGAGCAAAAATAAGATGATGTTGAGCAAAATTTCACCAATCTCCCATGTTATGCAATTATGGTCTATTGATGAGCAACTCTTAAAACAGAGTCGTGCAACTCTTAAAACAGAGTCGTGTAACTCTTACAACAGAGTCGTGCAACTCTTACAACAGAGTCGTGCAACTCTTAAAACAAGGGTCGTGCAACTCTTACAACAGAGTCGTGCAACTCTTAAAATAGAGTCGTGCAACTCTTACAAGAGAGTCGTGCAACTCTTAAAACAAGAGTCGTGCAACTCTTACAACAGAGTCGTGCAACTCTTAAAATAGAGTCGTGCAACTCTTACAAGATAGTCGTGCAACTCTTAAAACAAGAGTCGTGCAACTCTTACAGCAGAGTCGTGCAACTATTAAAACAGAGTCGTGCAACTCTTACAACAGAGTCGTGCAAAAATAAGAGCAGGTTGTGCAATAATTTATTGATGAGCAAAAATAAGAGAATGTTTACTTTCCTCCAAAATGATATCCTTTAATTATTTAACAATTGAACTCAAAGAATATGACAAAGAAGATTAAAAAAAAGGGAATCCATTTTCATGTACTCGGTAAAGCAACTAATATGTAGAAGGGAATCTCTTTGCAAGAAAACTTAATCCAAGGATGGACTTGGCTCCGAAAATTCTGCTGCTTGCTAGTGTTGCTCAATCCTCTTCCATTCTTGTTGTTTCTTCAGCTTACCAACCGAAACTTGCTGATGGCATAACTGATGTTTGTCAGACAAAGGAGAAGCCTACTGATGACAATGAACAAGTTCCAAGTACTCATTGATGATGACATCGAGAGCTGCAGCCCCCTTCATTAGTAATGTAGTTGAAAAGAGAAAGGAAACAAGTATACACATTTAACATACTATCAATTGAAAGCAGACTAGTATTTTTGCAGCTAACAACCACATATTTTTAGCAAAATCAACTGCAACCTCATCAAAACAGTGAATCTGTCAGTATGCTCTAAAAACTACAGGAGTTTGCAAGGGCTTGGAAAAGGCTAATGTCCATCGTGTGGCTAAGCGCCAGCGTGACATAAACGGCTCTGGTAGGATTCACTAAATAAGTGTCAATAATTTCTGGCTGCACAAAATTACCAATTATTAGCTTTCTCCTAATTTTGCACTATGGTGGAAAAGTTGAGATTTTCACCTTCACTTTGTCATCATTATCCCATGAGGAACTTTCTGATGCCATATCTCAATATCTTAGTAAGCAAGCCGCATTAGAATCCAGGGATGCATTTGAGCTCTATATTTGATGCCTTCCTTGCTGCTTGTTTATCATATCTTAATATCTTAGTTGGCATTTTGCAGCAGCTTGATTACCAGCTTAGTCCAATACCAAGCATTGGTACTGGCTCCTACCCGTGAACTTGCACAACAAATTGAAAAGATGAGAAGAAGTATCAAAGTCTGGATAGTATTAGATATCAAATCCCAAAGAAGAAACTCAATTCTAAAACTAAGTTCAATAGCGAAGAGACTGGTCACAAGGAAAGGAACCACATAGATAGCCTATGCGGGATTTGAACCCGCATCATTGTGCGTAGGCACATTGTCTACCATTTTGAGCTAATAGGCTTTGGTGCAAAACCTCCAAGGCTAAAGTAGGACAATGAGCAAAAGAGCTATTCTTATTAGGTGTTCTTTATGCTAGTTTATGTATGGGACTGGGAGTGCCTTTATATCTTTCCCATCTTTATTTTCGATGAACAGTAGCATGAAATTTGCAAACATAAATCTCAAGGATAGGAACAAGGAGAGGTACTGAAGTACGAGAATGGATATCACAAAAACTATCAATAGAAATCCATCTAAATCCTGTCCAACAGTATCTATAAACCAACCAAATCAAACATAACTGAAGATCAAACACAAACCTCAATCTCGCTGAAATTCAACAGTAGCTAAGCAAAGCTCATTTAAATTCTAAACAGAAATAGCCATAACCGGTTCAATCGGCACACTAAAGATCTTAACCTCAATCTCGCCTATCAAACAAATCAGAAGAGTACCAATTGGAACAAGTAAAAACCCAGTCATGGTATATATTGAATCAGCCAAAAACAAGAAATAGAAATCAGAAAAATTCATCATCATCATCAATTCATATAAAGGAGGAGTTATGATATTTAGTGTGCCGAAACTCCTCAGATCACAAACGAGGGAATAAGCTTCAGCATGTCACTCTGTAAAGATGACAGTTGAACACTTCCGGTTGGAGAGTGTGATCCAGTTCAGTTCAGTTCGATAAGTATGTGATGCAAAAACAACCAGCACCTTCTACAAATCATTTTTATAGAAGGAAGTGATAGAAATACCATCTCCCAACCTATAGGAATTGACAAGCAAATGCTGCAGAAAGGGAAGGAAGCTAATAATCTATAATTTCCAAGTAATAAATCACAAACCGATAGCAATCCGATCTAAATTCATACCAACTTTGCATCAATTGCACACAATTACAAATAACACAGGATATAATTAGGAGGGCAACCTGCCTTCAACACAGCTACGCCACCTGACAATTTAGCCAACCTCTCCTACAACTTCTCTTTGTCGTAGTCAGAAGTGCTCATTTCAATTGCAGACCTAATCTGTTATCAAGTCAGGTCACAAAGATTTATAAATTCTAGTGGCTAATATACCAAGTTCTGGTTGCAAATATGACTCATAATGGCACCGCCCATCGCTGCCTTAATACGAAGTATTTTTTAACCCATTCCTTCCCCTCTCACCCAGCCCATCACTACCTTTTCCAGGAGTTCTAATATTTTTTCCATATCAAAGTTTTTTTTAAAGAACAATGTAAGCACATCAACACCTCTTTCCTTTTCTTGTGCAGTTATCAATGTTGTATACATCATAGTGTTTACAGAAATCACTAAAACATACATTGAAACTTTTATTTTACATAGGCTGAATAAAACTTGAATTTATAAAAAAGGCACCACTTCAATGAAATTTCTGGCCAACTTCTTTTCCTTTTTATTTGCCATGTTTGTGGGGAAATAGCTTGAGAGAATCAGAGAAATAATAGGATAATAGCAAGGTAGATGACAAGTAATCCCAATGGATACTTGTTGAAATTGATCACTAAGAACCAGTGAATTTGCCCTACTTATCTCAAGTGGTCGAGGAGCGAGCACAAGTTCCATTTCCATAAATGTAGTACTCATCAGTCATCACTTATGAGAAAAACTTGCTTTTTCATAAAAGCCTAGGTGATAGATGACCTTAAACTGGAAATGTATCCTTGCAAGGAATCATTTCACTTAAAATGCCATTGAAGGTAATGTCGGCACATTGCTACCAAAATATTAGCAGATTTTCAAATTTAAGGTCACTGAAGGCTGTCAAAGTGCGAAAATTGTAGTGCTAGTACCCAATTACTACCAATAAATGTTGTGCAAGTGTGCAAGGCCCTTCCTAGTAAAGCTACTTCTATGAGGAAGTTGCAAAGTATCCCAACATGTTTTCTACTTAAAGAGATTTTCCTCACATCTTTTGCACAGAACACTTGAAACAAAAATAAAAAGGATCATCTGTTTGATCATTTTAGCTCATCAAGCTTCATCTCAAATTGTGCAACGGTTGCTAAAATCTTCACAACCACCATTCCTCCATAAGATTAAGAGGTTCTTACGAGAAGTATTAAACTACGAGTGTTGATCCTTGCTGTCAACTTGAGTACCCTAGATTCGAGTGAGAAATGGTTGGTAAGAATTTTCAAAACAAATGGGATTTATACATAACATTAAAAATTTCAAATGTAGTTTGAAAAGCGACACGTATTCACCTGAATATGGAAAATGTATGAAGAATTAAAGACAAGTTATGCGTTACTAGAATTTGTCAGCAGGGAAGTAGACAATAGATTAACTTAATACCTTTGGCAATGTCATATCCGAGATCAGGGTCGTTCTGCTGTAATAACTTGCGAACAACAACAGCCCCCTCAACTCCAGCGTTTGCTGCAATTGTATATGCAGGGGTATGCAAAGAGCATATATGAGAGTGAGATTGAAGAATGGGCAGTATAAATTTCAGTAGGAACGAAATTACATGCTCACAACCCAGCGACATAAGGCTAAGTTAAGAGTTCAACAAAATGCACACACCTTGAGAGCTTCTCCAACAGAAAGTCTCTTTCCAGATATTTCTGTTCAAAACAAAATCATATTCACATATAAACCTGGTACATGAAAAGATGCTTTTTTTTTATACAACTAGTCATGAAAAAGGTATTTATAATAGGAACACTAAAGAACTTTGTTAGCAATCTCGAAGATTTTCACATCAAGTAGAACATAGCATAAATGGATATACTAGCATATCTGCGACACTGAAACATTTCAAATTTTGGCAATGATGCTAATTGTTAAACTGAAGGTGAAGATACTCTCCACATGATTTAATGGGTTTATACCTCCCCAAAACTCAAAGCCTTCGATTTCGTCTTGATTTCCACTTGCTTTCCTACCCAGACATAAATACCAGTGCGGCAATCTAGAATGTATATATCTTTTGTCATTAAATCATCCTGTGTGAAGCTGAATACTTCTGTCACCTGCACAAATATATAAAAAGGTAAACTGAAAGGGCTAAACAAATCCAAAGAAGATGAATATGAACAATAAACAAATATTTGTGAAAGTTTTTCCATGGGTGCTAATAGAGTGGGGGGGGGGGGGGGAGAACACACCTTCAGTTCATTTGTAGATCAGTATGCAGCCAATTCATTCAAAGACAAGAAAAGGAAGAATCAGCTACATAAATGAAATTTGGACCAAGGTAAGAAAGTCGCTTGATTTAAAAAAAAATGGTAGAGGTTCATTTTATCAGACCGTTTGGGAAGGAGCATGACAATAGGTGAGGATCATTTTCAGAATCCCTTGTAATCTTCTGCTTGCCATACTCTATCTTCCCTCCTAACAACTCCCAGAAATGGTCTATTTCAACCCCCTCCTTTAGCGCTCTGCAAGGTAATTCTGGCTGCAGAGAAAAGAGCAAAAAAATTGGTAAAGATTGTTGAAATTGGAAAGAGCCTGTACATATAGACGTCAAAAGAAAAGAACAAGTAAAACATGAAGAATAGAACATAAATCCTCATCAATTTCATCAAAAGATAAAAATCAAGTTTAGCAAATTAGAGCATGATATGTTCTGTCTTTGTTTGTCTTCGGGATTTGGTTTATGGAAAGCATAAGGTTTTGGGTATTTAAAGGAGGGTTCAGACCTTGATGATGTCCAATTGTCTTTCCATAAGCTCCTGATCATCGGGTGACGTACGTAGTCCGGCCCATGTAAATATAGTAGAGCCTTGGTGTACTATGTAACAATGAGAGGAGTTTAGCGATGAGGCAACCTGAGCATAAGAATTACAAGGTAAGAGTTCGTTAAAAGATACACATGGAGCTGAAAAAAGTAAGCATATAATACTTTCAAAAAAAAAAACTGAAGAAAAATAAATATCCTAAAACGAGGGCCAGTGACCATTTAAAGCCAATTAGCTTGAGGCATTTTTTTTTTAAAACATGAGTACATATAGATATCAGACGTTTCCCTTGCACGCCATATTTCTGCTAGGTTATCAGGTGCCAAGAACTAAGGTCAAACATGGAACATTTAAGACTTCAGAAACAACCATGTATGAACATTCACATTCCAGTAAATTGCATGGAACTTACCAATTTAAAGAGAAGTGAAAAATATACTGGTTCAACTTGAATGGATTGCATATTTTCAGCATACAATACAACCTCTCAATCACAATCAGGCAGCAGCCGCAGACTCTAACATAATTCAATCATGAACATCCAATGGATAATAAGAAAGGATATGTGAATATGGAGAGAGATCAGATTCCTTTGGCTTCACATTCATTCTATCAAGGGTCATTTTCTGAAACACTATGTTTAGTTAGTGCAAAAGGCTACAACTTCTGACTTAAAATTTGTTAATAGCTGATCTTGACAAAATTTGGTGACTTTAGTAGCTCTAACTAGTGCAAAGGACGCATTTCACTAAGAATTATCAAATCCAAGCAATGAGCAGTCAAAGCAAAAACAAGATCACCAAGGAACACATTTCACTAAGAAAAAAAGCACAAACTAGATCACGAAAAACACAATAATGCTCGAGTTCTGCAACCCTAGGCTCGAGTTGTGCAACCCTACACATTCATGTATAATAGGAACTCAATAACACATAAGTAAACGGCAGATAACTAGATACAAGTCACCACAAGTCACTATGTTCAACAGCACAAATCCAACAGTAAACTCATTCATCTATAATTGACCAACTTATCTATAAACTGCATTTCATGTTTTCAAAAAAGACCGAACAATTTATCCATAAATTGCACTTCACCTTCACCAAAAAGAGTACAAAGGAGAACAAGTCACCTGGTTACTGCTGCATTCATCTATAACCTGCACAAGATGATCAATTACAACTATGAATAAGAATGGTTGAGATTCCAAAATTGAAATTATAATTGACCAACTTAGATCTACAATTCATCTTATAGATAAAGGGCCACATAAATGGTGAAAATTCATGAAAGCTACTCCCTCCGTTAATCAAAACATGTCGTTTTAGACATTTGCACATTATTTAAGAAAGCAAATAAAAGCAAACAAAAATACACTTATACCCCTAATTATCACTTTACTTTTCCACTTTATTGAAAACTACAACTAACAAACATCTAATCATGACAAGGATAATTTTGGAAAGTAAACACCAAAATACCTAAAACGACAAGTTTTTCTTAACAAGATTTTACTCCTAAAACGACATGTTTTTCTTAATGGAGGGAGTATTAGATTCAACTGTGAAACCCTAGAAGCAGCTGAGATTCCAAAAACCGCATCTCAATCCATACAAATGAACAAAAAAATCAACAAATTTGCTCAAATTCAGAAGCAAGGCAACCAAAATCCAGCAAAATCATCAACTCACAAAAACACCGTACCTTATCTTATGCTCGATCGCCGGAGACGGAGACGAGGCGAGGAGGAGCGATGCAGTGACGGAGACGAGGAGAGGGGGAGGTGCGAGTCGCCGGAGAACAGGAAGGAGAGAGGCGGAGCGAATCGCCGGCGGCTTCAAGGGTTCGAGCGGATAGGGTTCGAGCGAGGGCAAGGGGGAAAGTGGCAACGAGCAAGGGCGATGAGGACTGGAGACCGGCAGTGAGCGAGTGAGTGCGGTTGCGAGCGAGTGGAGGTCCAGCGAATAAGAGGAAGATGGAGGTCCGACGACTCGCCGCCATCGGAGCCGGATCCGGCGCTGAGAGAGAGAAAACAGATCGAGAGGGCGAGAGGATTTGGGAGAGAGGAAAAAAATGTCCGTACAACCGAGAATAAGAATGTATAGTGACCATTTTGCTAAATTGTCCAAAAACGCGACCATTTTGCAAATACGTCCAAATAAAGTGGCTATTTTGCAAAAATTTTCATTAAATTATCCAATATTTGGTCAATTATTATACGTTTTAGATCAAATTGGATATAATATATCTCTATATACATATGTACCTTGCCGTCAAGATTCTAAAAGATAAAGAATGAATATCTGGTCAATTTAATTTATTGTTATTAAAAAGATCCAAATATTTCAACCAAACTATTATAACCTTTAAATTTTAGAAATAAAATATAAATTAAACATCATTTTATTTATTAAGAAACCGCACAATGGGCGGGTACCGAATCCTAGTTGTATTATATTTCCGCTTCCGTAATTCTTTTCAAACGAATTTCCGCGGCTTAGGCTTTTAGACCAGGTTAAGGGTACCCAACGACCCTTCGATTGTTTTAGGGTTCGAAATCCCCACATTAAAATACTGATCTTTTGGGATTTGAAACCTCGACCCGTACCTAAACCAAAAGATCCGAACAAAGGCATCCAACCTTCAAAACGTAACCCGGATATTTATATCCGGACCGTTACACAAATCACCTTCAGAGAGGAGGCAAGTAAACAGACCCCCAATTCAGATAATTCAAGCCAAAAGC
Source organism: Persicaria tinctoria (assembly GCA_037127255.1). Lineage (NCBI taxonomy): Eukaryota > Viridiplantae > Streptophyta > Magnoliopsida > Caryophyllales > Polygonaceae > Persicaria > Persicaria tinctoria. Next base: position 38,999,464 of record JBANSL010000001.1, on the reverse strand, counting down.
CAAGCTTAAATAACAATCAACTGTCAAAAATTCTGAGTTTTAACGCGGGACAATCGAAGCAATTGCACAGTTCAGGAGGCAGTAAAGACCACTTAAAGAAAATCAAGTTTGGGTCTTAAAGAAAGGGAAGTTGTGAGGATGAAGTCTTGAAGCAAACATACTAAGGCTTGGCCGTCGACCTGAATCTCCTAGAATTCCCCCCCTTCAGGCGCTTATCTTTGTGAGCCTCCGACTAATTTTGCCAGAATCCTCTAACTGCCGGTCGACAGCCTCTGCCTTCGGCATTCATGGACGGTGATGCAATTTCGTCGACAATATATGTCTTCTGAATGTCCTTCGTCACTGCTAAGTGCTTGGCGGTGGGAAAAAAAATTAAAAAATAATAATAATAAACATAATAACAATACAGAAAAGGACATCGAATAGCCTAATAAACCAGGCAGAAGGTAATAGAAAATAAACAGTGTTCATGAATTTTGAGCTTATGCCCGTTAAGGAGATTTAAGCTTGCTCGGATGAATTGTCAAACTCTTGTAACGGCTCGGGATCATGATTCCTGAGTTATGTTTCAAAGGATGAAACCCCTCGTTGGGATCTTGCACCCCGAGTACAGGTTGAAGGTTTGAAATTCAAGATTAGGGTTTTCAAAGCAAGATTTCGTACCCAAAACCGAAGGGATCATGGGAATCCCCAGGGAAGTCCTATGTACCTATCTTAAGTGTAAACGTGGAAAACCAATAAATCATGTAACTAGCGGAAATATAGCGTAAATACAAGTGCACCACGACAGAGCCAGGTCAAAACGAAGTATAAAGTATAAGTCCAAAATAGTCATAACTACGGGAAGTCATCTGCTTCGAACACTCACTAGACCCACTCAAGCAGACAAGCAACATCAATAGTAGTAAACGTAATAGATACCTAAAAAATTGATAGTGGGCGGGATCAGATGATGCCCACTTTGGCCCTGTCCCTAGAATTAGTACATCTATACACTATGCCTAATATCATACTTATGGATACATGGGGGAAACATTAACACACTAGCATGCTCTTAATTCTCAAGTGCATAATAATAATTAAGGCCTTAGCATAGAATACCAAATGGTATATCCCTCTTCCTAACCGTCGCGCCCCCTTTCCGACAGGGCAGAGACTAGCCAGCTCGTGAATGCATTCCATTCCATTAATGGGGTCAAGTCTGTATTGGTACTCGACCCCATATTGCATGCTTATCAATAATCATATATGAATGTGGTCTTAAAAGAGGAAATAAGAGTAATGCGGATAATTAATAAAGCGTGGTAATAAAGTTGTTGCCATGACTCGAATGACTCATGACGAGACCCGGTGAGACTGTGCCATCCTATGACCCTTGCAAAGACTCTAGATAATTCACAGATAACGGCCGTTCTGTTTACACATGCATATAGAAGTATGATGCTCAATGGTCAATGATGATGCCATGAAAAAGATCCCTCTTGGAAAATACGACTTATGACGTCATAAATAGGCCACCCACCAATTAAAAAAGGACAAAGAACATGACCAGACCCTTCTCTAGAGAATCTCATAACATCGTGAAGCAACAATCACGACTGTATTCATACATCACGATTGTTATGCTAACCGCGTCATCAAGCAGCTCGCTGGGTGGGGTTGGCGACCTCCTAGGTTGCTTGAGGACACATGTAGCGCATGAACGCTCTATGAATACCCTCCATATTCCCACAACACAGGGATCCCAATTTTTGGAAGAGAAAGAGAGCTCTGCAACCTTCTCTGAGTTAACGTCCAAAGAATTGAGTTCTTGAAATCCTCAATCGGAGAAGAATACTTTTGGTTTGAGTAACTTCTTTTATCAAACATCCTCTAAAGATGACGATCAAACAGTAAAGCGATACGTGAAGCTCCCATGGTTGTTCAAATCCCAAAGTTCAATTAGGAGGCTCTGAGCACCATCCTGAGGGGTAACCTTGCCAAAGGTGACATTAGAGTCTATCTATTAAAAAAAGAGCCTCAAAACTACGATGAGTTACGCCATCTCGTAACTCTGCAGATCCAAACCATGGAGGCCGCTAGTTCAGTTCGCGATCAAACGAAACAAGACCCTCTTTGTTTCACAAAATAGCTAATAAGTTTCATGGGAGAGAAGGATTAGACACTCAGCCACGCAACAATCCTCGCTGGCAAAACCCCATCGCTCCATAGCAAGCCCCTCGTAACGAGGTTCAGTAAAACCAACAGGTGGCTCCGAACCCACTAGCTGCCCCATAAAATACGATGATGGCACACCCCTAAATGGTGTACCCCCCTGTCTATGGAATTCCACTAACCCGTCCTCCGCAAAAAGATGTGCCTCTACAAATTTGCGTGCCCCCTAAGACCCCTAATCCACCGGCCGCACCACCATGGAAGTACAACTCTCCTTATGCACCAAGAGGAAGAGGGAGAAGCGGATATCCGCGAGGCTGCGGGGGATGTAATGGAAACAAAGGAGGTGGGTACTGACCCCCTCCTAGAGATACATGAAACATCTCTGAAGCAAGGTCTTAATCAAATAGGGCCTCACATTTCAACAGGGACAACCGAAATCCACCCCCCTTCCCCCGACCGGTACATCAACACCATCGTGGGTGGACCATCCTCCTCGGGAACTAGCAATCAAGAGAGGAAGAACTACGAAAGAGAGGCCAGACAACCCCCATCTGAAGCTAGTGTCAGGCAGGCCTCTATAGAACACGTGATATTGAATTTTTCATTTTCTGACGCTCGCGATCTTAGGATGCCACATTCGGATCCTATGGTCATTCATGTGTAGCTAGGGACCAAGAAGTTCAAGGGTGTACGGATATACACCGGCTCCTCTATCGTAGGCACAACTTGGAAACCCCCACTCTGGATCGCGTCAAAGAAATTTTGAAGAATTCACAAGACGTCTTTGCATGGTCTCCCCAAGACTTTAAAGGTCTCCCCCAAGAGATCGCATAATACTCTCTCAAACTCGCTTACGACGCGAAACCTATATGCCAAAAGAAAAGAAAAATGGCGACCGAAAAATCCGAGGCAGCCAAACAAGAGGTCGACAAACTTCTACTAGCCGGGTTCATCCGCGAGATCAATGATTCAACCTGGCTATCAAATGTGGTCCTTGTGAGGAAGAGCAGCGGTAAATGGAGGATGTGTGTAGATTTCAAAGATTTGAACAAAGCATGCCCCAAGGATAGCTACCCCCTCCCTTCCAACGATAAATTGGTAGATACCACTGCAGGGCACGCCACATTTTAAGCTTCCTCAATGCTTATTCGGGCTACAACCAAATCAAGATGAGCCCTCGCGACGAAAAAAGCACTGCTTTCATCACCAATAAGAGCACCTTTTGCTATAAAGTAATGCCCTTCAAACTCAAAAACGTCAGTGCCACTTTCCAACGGATGATTGAAAGAGTTTTTCGGCCCCTACTTGGAAGAAACATCGCATTTTACATCGATGAAATTGTCATCAAGAGTCTAACAAAAGAAATTCATCCCGCTGACCTCCAATAAACCATCGATGCTCTTAGGATAAATCGCGTATGTTTGAACACAGATAAACACGTGTTTGGAATTGATTCAGGGAAATTATTAGGCTTCATGATTAGCCACCGAGGCATCGATGTGAACCCTTCAAAAGTGAAAACGATACTCGACATGAACCCCCCGGAGATGCTAAAAGATTCCAAAAGTTGAATGGCTCCATCAACTACTTGAGCAGGTTTTGCCCGCAACTGGCAGATCATTCCATGCCTTTCTTCGAGCAATTGAAAAAGAAAGGACCCATGGAATGGAGCTTCACTTTAGACAAGGTGATAATGCATATTTCATATAGGCATTATAGGTGTTTCTTATTGCTTTTAGGTATTGGTTTTTTTTTTATGTTTTGTGTCTAGTTTCGTTTATTACTTGTGGAGTATTCGAGTTCGGAATCTATGCGTTTTTAGTGTTTATTCTACAAATTTACATTCCGACCTTGGATGGACTTTGGGAAGAGCTTAAGAAGCATATTTCGGAACAAATGGAGGCTATGGAAGACCTAAGGAGCAGCAAGAAGACACGATATTGAAATTCATCGAAGGAATTGGAAGAACGTCGAGCACTAAAGAGACGGCGCCCGCCGCCCCTTGCACGGCGCCCGCCGTTCGCCCAGATCTCAGAAACGCAGTTTTGGATCCGAAGACTATTATTTTATATTATTTCCCATTAATTCTTATAGGGTTTTGCCGACCCTTGAGAGACCTTTTAAGGTTATTTTCAGTTTACTTCACAAGGTGTGTGGTTTTTGTGTGAGACGATAAACACCATTAGAGAGAGAGAATATGCCTATGAGTTTCTAAACTCATACTTTCGCATATGATTCGAAGACATGGTTGTTTAGATTGTGAGGAATTGATTCTATTTAATTATTCATGTTCTTAGTTATCATCTTGTGCTTAATTTATATTTGTGTTCTTTTTATGCATGATCAACATGTTAGGAATTGCATCTCTAGCTATGAATTTGTTATTGTTTTCTCGATAGCAAGCAAAGGTATTGATGATAGTGATATCTCTTTGTCTTTGTAGTGGATGATTTCAATTGATCAATGTTTGTGTAGATTCGATTAGGGTTGAGTTCGGTATGCACCTATTAGTGTTAGTTGAGTTGAGTCAATGTGCCAATTGGTCTTGATTCTTGAGTTCTTAATGCTATTATTTAGTGATACTGAATAAGGTAAGTAAATCTCTACATATCTCTCAACTTTAGTCAAGTAGACCTAGGAATATGAATAATTAATAGATCAATCTGAGGACCATGAATTTTAACCATTGTTAGAGAATTACAAGTGAAATGTTCTTTCTACTTTGATATCAATTTGCTTTGTGATTTACAATCTGGTTACTTTTACATATTTGCTATTTGTCAAAGATCATTGCTTTGCTTTGAGAGTGCTTGTTAAGAGTTATTGAATAGGAAATCACTTCTCCCCGTGGGTTCGACACCGGACATCATCGCTATACTAGTAGTTATTTGGTTTATCAAGTGATTGATTGCCTAACCTATTGGTTGTGTGTTTAAGTTTTGATATTATTACTATTTAACAAAGGGAGAAAGTGCCAATGACGTTCATCCCGCGTGACATTCTTGGTGCCATTGCCGGGGAGAAGATAGGAGTTTGCTTTTCTTTAACTTTTTCAATTACTCTTTACTTTGATTTTGTTGTGTCTTTGTATGGTTGAAAGTAGTTCTTCTAATTCATCGCTTTTGTCTTTTGATCCCGAGGTTGAAAGATCTTTTCGGTCAGAGAGGAGGCTCGCGTTTGAGACAGACGAAGAGATGGCAAACGTTGTTGTTAATCCGCCATGAAGGACCCTGAGAAACCTGAACGAACCAGATTTGAGTGCTCAACCACTTGCAATTAGCCATCCGGATCTCCCTCAGGGTTCAAGATTTGAGTTTAAGTCGAATTGGTCATCTATTTTGCCTTACTTTCATGGATTTCCTAGGAGGAACCAAACAAGCACCTTGCTACCTTTGTGAGTGTGTGTAATAGACTGAGACCCTAAGGCTTGTCTGACGACCAATTGATGCTGAGAGTGTTCCCCTTTACTTTGAAAGATGCTGCAAGTGATTGGCTTTACTATCTACCCCTAGAAAGCATTACTACTTGGGTGTAATTGAAGAAAGCTTTGCTGCAAAAGTACTTTCCTGCGACTCGCCTCAACAAACTTAAGGAGTTGCCCAATATTGAGCAATCACCTACGGAGAGTCTTTATGAGTATGTTGAGCACTTCAAGAAGCTTAAGGGTAGTTGTCTGCAACACGGTATACCCGAGGATGATTTAATGCTATATCTTTATGAAGGCTTGCTTGACACCAACAGGAGTTTCATCAATGCTACTAGCGGAGGAGATATTTTGGATATAACACCTCAGGAAGCAATGCAGATTTTTGAAGGGTTGGCTAATCAATCGCAACAATGTGGGAGACACCAAGGAGTTAGAGGATTTCATAAGTTGAATAGTTCGAGAGACGGACACAAGGATGATATCGATAGGCTCATGGAGATCGTGAACAAGATGGCTATGCAAATGAATCAACCCCATCAGCCTAGACCTTGTGGGGAGTTTGTAGAAATCCAACTCATCCGAATGATAAGTGTCCCTTGATTTAAGAGGACATTGTTGAAGCGAATGCTATGGATTATGGACCTCGCCGCAACTTTGGTGACAATTACAACAAGTTGAACTACCAAAGTGGATTCTATAGAAGAGGTCAGCAACAACAAGTTCCTTTTTAAAGAGGACAATTTGATAATCGTCCTAGAAACACTCAACAAGATGACAAAGATGAGACATTGAGGTTGCTATTGGACAAGATGAGTGTTCAAGAAAACTTGCTGAGTCAAATGGCTAAGGAGAGTGGTGAATTGAAAGCGAAAAATTCGGGTAAGTTACCATCGCAGGTGGTAGTGAATCTGAAGGAGAATGTTAGCGCCCTGACCATTAGAAGAGGTAAACAAGTGAATATAACCACAAGGAATGTGGAAGAAAGGCCTAGAGAGGAAGTTGATTTTGTAAATAAGGAGGAAGAGTCAGAATTGGAGATACACTGCATAGACTGCGCCCGCCGCCCCTCACCACGGCGCCCGCCCCACCTCTCTTGACGGATCCGACATCTAACGTTGTTCAATCCCCGAAGAAAGCTTCTAAAAAGTGGTCTTTTGAGATTTCAAGACCCGCATCACCCTTTCCTCATGCCTTAAGATCCGATCGTAAGTGGGAAGATGAACAAATTCTTTAGGACACCTTTGCTCATTGTGAGGTAAATATTCTACTTTTCAATTTGATTAAAATTATGCCCCACTATGCGAAATTCTTGAAAGAGTTATGCACGATGAAGTGCAAGAAAAGGATGAGAAAAAAAAGAAGGTAAGTTTAGGTGAGAATGTTTCTGCTTTGCTTCAGAAAAGATTGTCTGCAAAGTGCGGAGTTCCAGGTATGTTTACTATACCATGTGCAATAGGTAATGCTACCTTCACCAAAGCTTTGTTAGACCTAGGTGCTTCAATCAATGTTGTGTCTTATAACTTGTACATGTTTTTGGGTCTCCATTCATTATCTGAAACTGGTGTTACTATACAACTCATTGATTGTACTAGTATGTATTAAGCCTAGAGGAGTTGTTGAAGATGTTTTGGTTAAGATAATTGATTTGATTTTTCTAGTGGATTTCTTCATTCTAGACACGGAACAAGGTACGCCTGAAACCCCTATTATCTTGGGAAGGCCATTCTTGCGAACGGCTAAGACTAAGATTGATTGTTTTGAAAGTTCACTAACTATGGAGTTTGATGGTAGAAAGTAGGGGTGGAATTGGTACAATACCAATTACTTTTCATCGTTACCACGTACCAAACAATTATAATTGGTAATGATAAATCTCGTACCATTACCAACCATATAAACCCTTGTACCAACTTAATTGGTAACCAATATAATTGGTTGGTAAGGGTTGGTAATGGTAAATTACCAAGTTTTGACATTAATATACAACTCTAAAATTAAATTTCAAATTTTAAAAACAAATATTACATATCAAACAAAAACACTTACCAAATTACATATCAATATTAATAGTTCATATAATTTAATGATTCGCGTGGAACTCTAAATTTAAATATTCAAATGCAATATTGTAAGGATTAATTATTTAACAAGTACAATAAAAATTTATCGAAACTTTAAAGTATGTTCATTTGGATCGAGCTAGGACTTGTGACCTTTCTTCATTGATTAGAAAACATTTTGTTAAAAAAATCCAACCAAGTAACAAGAATGGATCAATAAACGAATATGTCACATAAGCTATACATAATGCGATCAACAACAATTTGTAGAACCTATTAGATAATTAACAATGCGACAAAAAATTTGCATGATCGAAGACAAAATTTCCTAAGTGACAAACAATCTACATAATATAGATAATAATATACTATAAATTTGCACGAAGACAAAGTAACAAACGATCTACAAAACATGCAATTTTATTATTTTGTAAATTTTCCTGGTATATTATATGTAGATTAAATTAACTATTGAATGATATTCTCATAAAAAAAATTACTAAAAAAAATCAAAAGCTTAGGAGTTTAACATATTTTATTTTATTCAAGATTTTAATTAAATTTTATTTTAAAATATATATATATATATACATATAATTGGTTGGTAATGGTAATATGACGGAGGGAAAACCTGTCGTTGATCCGTCAAAGAAAACTCAAACCTATAGCTAGTATAACAATAAGCAAGAGGTCGATCCACAGGGAAAGTTATAATTCAAGTTTGATTCAAGTGTCAATCAAAGTAACCAAATTGGGGGGTTTTTAAATGTGAAAGTTCCGCTTTTTATCAAAGCGGATTGAAGCACAAAAAAGTAAATGATTTTAATTCAGACAATAAGGAGAAGCAATTCTACCTACAATTTTCCACTTTATTTGATTGAAGCGATCCTTGTAACTTCTTCTCGTCCTATTAACTTTCATATGAATGCCCTTGTCCCGACCTAATATAGTTACTACTCCAACCAGTCCTAGCAACCCTTATCAATCGAACAGTCCCTAAACAAGGATTTAATCCAATTGATAGCTTTAAGTTCAGATATTAGCCAAGGTATTTGTAATCTCTAAAGAGGGATTTAACAACACATTCAACTTCCTACTCATTCAATTAGTTCAACCAGCCCTAAAGGAACAAGTTTGCCACTTAGGTTAAGGTTCACAACGAGGAATCTACAAAACCTTAGCAATTGAATTGATCTAACAAGTATGGCAGACAAGATAGAACAAAACAATAAACAATCAAGCACAAAGAAGTTGAAGCATTCAAATATAGGAAACAAAGAACGAGAATTAGAAACTCACAATCAATCCAAACACTACTAGAATACTGCAATTAGACATCATGTGATTTAAGTCTGTCAAAAAAACAACCGATGTTAAATTAATATATTACATCAAATAATAAAATTGTGATGTTAAAACAACTTAAAACAACAGTTGAATTTTTTTACCAGATATTAAATTGTTAATTTAAAAAAAAAATGCGCGGCCGATGAAATTTTCTAAGGATTTGAACGACCGCTCATAGTTCGAAATTTTTTTTAAACCCCCGCCCATACTTAGTCAAAACAGTGTTATCCCGGGTATAATCTAAACCTATCCTTTCACCCCTTTCTCCCAACTCTCAATTGTCTCACCCTCATCCTCTCTTGCCTCCCCACTAGCTCTCACCCGTTCTCTCCTTCTCCCTCTCTTGCCGGCGGCCGTCCTCCACCAAACCGGCGATCTCTTCACATCTCCCTCGCTCGCCAGTGGCCATCCTCCACCAAACCGTCCATCCTCGTCCTTAATTTTGCACCCCCGCTTGATCTCTTCACATCTGCCCGACGCCTCTTGTCGGCATCCCTCCCTCCGTCCTTGTTGTCTCTCTCTCTCTCTCTCTCTCTCTCTCTCTCTCTCTCTCTCTCTCTCTCTCAGATCCCTCAAATCTCGACCCCAAATCAAAGACAGAGGCCGGTACTTCTCCTCTCGACTCCAACACTGCCCAGGCGCCGCCTCCAGCAACAATCTCTCTCCTCCACCCGACGTCGGCGGCTAAACCCCGCAGCGACGACTACTTAATATAGTCCGTGAACGCCATCAAAGGCCAATGATGGTTAGTTCTCCTCCATTGATTCTTCAAACCTAGGTTTAGGGTTCTTTGGTTCTGATCCAGGTTTTTAATTTGCTAAAGATATTTCGATCTAAAGTTTGAATTTTTGCAAAATCTGCTCTTGCACGGGTCGAAGTGGTTAGGGTTTTCGATGTTCGAATTCGTTTCTCGCATTTGTGTTTTTTATCGTGTTTGATTTGTCTTCTGTCAAGATTCAAACCTCGGTGTTGCTGAAAATGGGTATTGCTGGGGAGCTTGTTCGAAGCGTCTTCACAAAAAGGCAGTCTACTAAGATATATGAAAGCAATGCGAGTCACACTTTAACTGTCCTTGAGTTCCTTAAGGAATCATTTGCTTTACTGTAGTATATTTCATTCCAAACCCTTAATTCATGTGGAACATCTTGAACCTTCTGAACTCTCTTATAATACTTCATGGGGTTTTAAGGGGTACAGTTGTGTTGTATCAAACACCAGAGCTCTTTGCTTATTTCAAAATACATTCTATTAAATAGAATCCCAATTGCACCTTCTTTCCTAGTTGTTGTCATTTTGTATAGCAACAACTGCTTTTCCTGGCTAGTTTATCATTAGTAATATATGCCGCATTGGTTGTATCCTTGCTTTGGGAGGTGCCATGGCATTTCACGTGCCTACCCTGTTGTGTCTTCCCTACATCATGTATGAGTTGTCTGAGCTTCTTTCAGAGATAACAATCGTGTTTGTGTGGGTAGCAAATTAAAGCTTTGTGGTTTAATCTAAACATTCTTGCACAAACAACATATCCAATGTTTTATCGCCATGATTATTCATTAGAAGGATCTATTGGTTCACAATTGAATCAATTCTAAATGAGTGGGAAGTGAAGCAAATCTTATCCACCGATTTAAATTTTATGTGACTATTCATCTGCCAAAATGAACAAAAATTATCTGCTTGGTGATTTAATATGGCCGGTGCATATATTATTTTTGCCGTTTGGACATTTTGTTTATGTCAGTTTTATTTTTGCTGAAATATTTGGATTTGTTGTGATGTTGTGATGTTGAGCTGTTAATGTATTCTTCCAAATATAGTTTCTCTTTTGTTACTGTGTTATATGGTCTAATTCTTTCTTCTAATATGGCTCATTTCGCCGTGTTATGAGATTGTATTAATGTGGGATCAACTATTATGGTGTTTTTTCTAATTCTAATCTGACAGAAATTTATGTTAGCTCTTCAATTGTTCATTATGTATCTTTTATGAGCTCTTCACATGCTTTACCATTAAATAATCAGATTATTGGCTTGATTGACTATTTTGACGTTAAAATTCTTTTTGCAGATGAGCAAGTTGGATGGCTAAACATGGCTGTTGGATCACATTCTTGTGATAGTTTGGTGTTTCTCGTTCTAGATGATTGAAATTTATTGCATTATTTTCGTTGTTTATTTCTATTGTGACTTATTTTATCTCATTTATTGCAGACTCGAGGAGAAACAGTTGCTGATCCGTTTATGGGTAGTGTAAATAAAGTTGGTTCAAGGTAATAAAGTCTACTTGGTTTTGAATGATCTTTAACCTGCATTACAAAGATATCTCGCGATTTCTCTGTAATTTGTTCCACATGAATGTGATATGGTTCCAATTTTTGGCCTGGGTTGAATTTGTGTCATTTATAGAATTGTAAATTCTTATCATATTCCTATATTTTAAACGGTGGTGCTCACTTTTGTTCCTTCCTTTTCTTTCGATTAAAATTTGGAAATTATCACCAAATTTGTCCAACTTATGATTCTATCATATCTGCTGGCGTTTGGCACTTTGTGCTCACATATATTAACCCTTCCAATGCTTCTTTTTGCCTAAACTGGAATGCAGATATGCCCAGATCAGGAATCAATGTACAAATGCATATATTTGCACACAACTGTTCAGATGAAGTCCACCTCAGGAAGAATTTGTCATCACCAAGGAAAGAGGTAGGCGTTATTTCTATTCATGAATAGATTGAAATATACAAGATGAGGATGAGAGTTGAAGCATATGGAAGGGTTAACATCATCCTTTCATCCGGTTCAGACAGTATGTGGTTCAAACCTCAAATATTGTCTTTGCAATTAAAATATTTACACTGCTTGACTGTAAATTTTGGTTAAAACGCGTGAAATCGTTGAGGGGCTGGAGGGAGGAGTCACTTTCTTCATCTCATTGTTGTTATCAAGTTAAGAACAAATTTATAAAGGTGAAACAGAAATAAGCAAGACCGTGAAAAAACATTTCACAAAGAAAACATCCAACAAAACCTACAGAGAGACAATATATCTATATTTCAAGTGAAATATGAGAAGGAACTAAAGAGCACTTCAGAGAGATTATATATTTCATGCTCTTGCTTACCTTTCCTAACTTGCAAAGTGCAGCACACAATGTGCCTCTACATCTTTAGAAGGGGCCTAAAAATAAGTAACCTATGAGCCTCAATAACATTTTGCAATCATCATTCTGTTTGCTAGTTACATAGAAAACCAAAAATACAAAACACCATATATCAAGAATCATGAAACTTTTATTTACTTTTTAGAATATTTCTGCATTTGTTGAATTTGAAGTTTTACTTCAACAGATGGAGTTGCTCAAATCTTCCCTATAAGTAATTACGGAGTTGCACCTGGTGGGAAATAAAATTAGTTAAATTACAATATGTACTTCCTTCTTTCTTAAACAATCCCTGTTCATTTTCCCAAGAGTTAAAGCTTTTTTTATGTGAATTCAGTGCTATTAGGAAGTTCCCGTTTGCCATATAACTGCTACATTTATCTTGTTTTTTTTCCCTTACTTTTTGTGAGGCTTCAAATGTGGAATATATTAAACCATGATATGTTAAGTGATGAGTTTATTTGACTACACAATTGCTTGCGCAAGGAAATTTATATGTGCCCCAATTCTCATTTGCCATTTAAATTGAATTCTCAATCGTAGGGTTTATTTTTTTTTAATAAATTGCTTCTAAACACGAAACTAGACGAATTGAAGGAATTAAGTATTCTTGTTCGTGATTTATTAAACTGAAATAAGGGCTTCTAATGTTGATGAGAAAGAGTAAGGGGTTCAATTAAAATTGAAGTATTTAATTAGACAGATAAGGTTTCTTTGTAGTCTTGTTAAATTTATGCTTAGTTTACACATGTACTAGAGAAAGTATATTTAGCTGAGGTTTGCTGACCTTTGTGACTCAGTGACGATGTTGAGCCAATAAAAAACATGGTTTCATGTCATATAGTCATGCAATTGTTTTGTTAAAGATACTTTCTTTTTGTACATTTACGTTATACAGAAAGCCTGGTTACAAGCAAATGAAGTTATTGCGACAGAAAAGACACGGTCTTCTTTATTCAGTTTGAAGTCAGCCAATGTAGTTAAATGTGACTTTAGTATTAAAAGAGGCTGCAAGAGTGATCATTCCTTGATTGCAATTTATTTTACCGATTATGCAGGATGTGAACACTGCTGCTGCTGTCCACCATAACCTCCAAGGGCCTGTTATTCCCCATTGGTTCTATTGGCATGCGGATACAATATTCTTTCAGTTCTTTTTTTTTGTGGAAAGTAATCTATTTATTGGGGCAGGCTCATTTATCCTCATGTCATGAGAAGGAAAAAGGGACTATTGGGGCTGCTGTACAACAACAATTGGAGGCTGCTGGTAGATAGCAAAGAGTTGTAAGGGTTGCACATGAAGCTAGAATTCAGTGGAGAGCAGCAAATCTGGTCACAATATTTGATGGTTTCATCTGTTTTTTCTTAGTTTGCATCCTAGGAAATGACATGAACGAGAAATGTAATTTCTTGATAATATGTGTACAACGTTTAAGAGATGCAACATTGTAATTTGATGCTGGAATTCAGTGGGGATCAATAGTAGAGGTAGAACCTGAATCCGATTATAAAAGAAAAATGTAGTTCTTTCATAGCTTGAAATCAAACAATTATATAAAAACGGATGCTACAATTATTACGGATATTGTTTAATTAACCTAAATCAATGTTTAACACATGCTTTTACATTAAAATGATAATATAAAGTGATGTATGTTGATAACAATAACATCATTATAAAAATATGAAATGATGTTGAATATTACAAAAAACATCTGTTTTTCATAAATAAATTAATGTTAATACTAATAACAACATTGTTTATATACATAAACTATATTGTGCATTACTTTAAAACAATATAATATCACATATTATAAATATAAAATTAATATACACCAAATGAATAATCTAAGAACGATGTCCATACCATATTAATACATCGGTTATGTATATATTTCATGTCGTAGATTATTTTAAAACCATATAAAATTAAAATTTATATATATGAAATTAATATACACACAATCAATATAATAAAAAATAGATGTTTTAACCAAGAAAATACATCTGTTTAAAACTGATGTGAAAAGTTTTGATCTTTTACTACACGCACATAGAGATCGGAATTTTTTTTGAAAGACATCTGTTGTCAACAGATGTCTAATTGCAATTTTCTAGTAGTGAAATAAAGCTTCAAATTGCTGGCAGAATAGATGAGTTTAGTTCCTCATGGAAGACATCGCTCAAATTTCTAAAGTGTCTGATGAACGCAAGAATAGAATAGAAGTAGTAAAAAAATTAATAAAATCGGCCTTATAAACAATCCAAGTCGGCCATGAAACAAAACAATGACAACTAGGGTTTTTTCTTAAATGAAATGCAGCGTCTAGCGCTGACGACCCATGCTGCGGCCGCGGCATCAACAACTCTTACTTATCCTGCTGCATCGGTCCTGGCTGCGGCCGCGGCATCCTGTTGCCGACTCTTCTTGCTTTAGCTTAGCAAGTGTCTCCACTTGTCTTGCTTCTCTTCCTTCCTTGCTTCTTTCCAATGTTTCTTGTATTCCTCTTCAAGATATTGCATCTCCCAATTGTGTTCTGATTCTATATGCAAGATAAACACAAATTTGCGCAGAATCCGAACTCTTCTAGAATAATCACAAGATGCAAATTAACAACAAAGTATGAAAGAAATGCAACTTAACTAAACTAAAAATGGCTATAGTGCCTATCTAAGATATGCATTATCATAATACCAACTTCGGCAAACTCATTACCATTACCAATCGACTTTAAGGAATTGGTTCGGTAATACCGTACCAATATAATTGGTTACCAATTTAGTCGATACAAATTTAAATTGGTTCGGTTGGTAATGAATTGGTTGGTTTGTCTTGGTACATTTTGCACAGCCCTAGTAGAAAGATTGAGTTTTCTATATTTGAGCCTATTGTTTCTTCTGCTAATGATTCCGTAGATGTTCTTGACTCTAATAAAATTAATCACAGGAATGAATCAAATGCTTTGTTAGATGCTTCTGTTGAAATTGAATCTATGAATATTGAGTTTTCTAACAAAGATGAAATTGGTTTAGGGAAAGATGACATTGAGAAGAAAATTGAGAATTTGTTTAAGTCGCATGGAAATGTGTCTCATTCAAATGATTCTATTGTTATTCCCTATGAAAATTCAATTCCTAATAATGTTGAGGTTTTTACAATTGCAGGACAGCCTCCTAGAGTTACTCATTTCAAGAAGGAATCGATAGATGCAATGGATTGATATGTCAGAGAAGTTTCTAAAGTTCCACCCCTTGTTCTGAAAAAGACAAGTGTAGGGCATCTTGTTGGAATAACTTGATCAAGAATGCATCACGTCGAGCCAAAGACCTGAAACAAAGGCGCTTCTTAGGAGACAACCCAAGGTAGTTAGGTATTATTTCTATTTTGCATTTAATTTTTTTCAATTCAATAAAGTAGGATCAATCGTGTCAATGGATTTCGGAAGTTACGGTAAGTGAAACCGATGTTGGGTTTGAGTTTTGGTTGATATAAAAGACCGAGATGTGCATTGTGGACACGGCACCCGCCGCCCCAGCCACGACGCCCGCCGCCTGCCTAGCTGCCTGACGAATCCGAATTTTGGTAAAATTGGAAGGGAAGTTTCTATCCTTTTATTTTTGGTTATTTTTCCGAGTTTAGTTAGTTTATTTTTATCTTTCTAGGATTAGATTGTTTTCCCTTTTGTTTTAGGTTAGTTTATTTTCTATCCATCTTAGGTTAGTATTTTATGTTTTATTATTTTCTATTTATTTTAGGACTAGATTTTTCTTTTTAGGACTAGTTTCCTTATTTTCTAGGATTAGATTTTCTATCTTTTCTATTTCTATTTTATCTAGATCCAATATTTTTCCTTTTATCTTTTTGATAGATATTCCTTCCAACTCACCATATATTATTTCTCCTATTGTGGATCAATCAAACTTGATCAAGAGAAATCTCAAGAATACCAAAAGCCTACGGGAATACGATCCAACTGCCTAAAGTCTTGTGTTTCAATTGATTCAGTCCACCAAAACACTTTCCGACATTACCCTACATCCATAAAATTCGCTCTTTGCCCATTCCATTCCCTTACCTATCACAAAAGAACCCTTTGAAGCCAAGTTGTTCGAGAAAGTTTGAAGTTTGGAGGAGTGGACGTCTGTTTTCCAACGTTTTCACTCGGATTCGTGGTTCCGCGTATACGGCACCCGCTGCCTCTACTGCGAGCCCGTATTTTGATCATTTTTATGGATTTTCTTTGGTGTTTCCTCAAGTTACATCATGTCTGTCCCTGATATGAAGATGCCCCAATTGCAGTCTTGGGAAGAGAAGGATCGTTGGGTCAAGCTTGAAGAGAGACGTTATGAATCCCCCATATTCTTTTATCCCTAGACATTGAAGAAACTGGGAATATATGAGGAGGTCCATCGACTCCTACGAGATGGGGGATTGGAAGATTTCCTGGATGTGTTTGCTTATACATATCCAACATTAGTGAGAGAGTTCTTGGCTACCCTGGATTATCGCTCTGATATGGAGATTCGTTTTCCACTGAGGAATCGGAAGTTCGCGGTCACTAAGGATCTCATTGCACATGCCTTTAGTGTTACCAAGTGGCCTGCTGATGCCAGATTTGCTGATAAGTTGGGCACTCGAAATCCTTTGGATATGGGGAAGGAGGCTATAGCAGAGTTCGTTGATTATGATGAACAAGATCATCCTACATTGAGATTGTGTTATTTGGTACTCTACAGCTCTTTCTTGGGAGTGGAGAATCCGTCCGTTGTTACTATGAGAGCTTGAAGCTATATCTGCTGCTTGACTCCTGGAGGGGTTTACATCCCTGACTGGGTTCAACTATTTTTGGGAAACTGTATGGAGGTGATTAGAGCTACTCATGTGAGACCGTGGCGCGTTATTATTTTCGGAGGTTTGATATCGCTGATTGCTTGCCGAATAGGTATCCGTCTTGATGAGTTGGCGCCTCTCAATGATAAGAACGTTTACAATCTTTCGAGCCTGCAATGGTGGGAGATGATTGAGTGGACCCAACGTCGGATAGAACTTGGTGTTTTAAATGGATGTCGGGACCAGGAAGGACGCATCACAATTATTTTCCTGCGGACATACCACAGTGCCTACGGATGTCAGATTTCAACCTCTATCACAACAAGCTAGTTTCCAGTAGATCCTGCGGAGCGTAGTTGGGTGAAACGATGGTATGTTATTAATAATGAGGCCCCCGATGATGAGGTTGCAGAGGATGAGGATATTGATGAGAATGCTTGTGTTCTGCCTGATGAGATACCTGCTGAGATTACAGAAGCTACTGAAAAGTTGAAGTGCTTGTTGAGAATGAAATTAAAGAAGAAGTCGAGCCTACATATGTTACTTTGATTGATATTGAGCGTCAATTTGCTAATTTTGAGGCGAGCACTGCTGAAAAGCTCTCCAAACTTGCGGAGAAGCTTTCTAGTCTTCAGAACGCCGTATTGATTGCCCTTCAGGACATTAATCTGCGGTCTGGACCCCAGACCCCGCCTTCACAGTAATTGGTTAGTCATTTGCTTCTTTCAAGCCCTTTATGTTTATATTTTTCATTGTTCCTTTTTGTGTTTCTATGCATTGAGGACAACGCAACCTATAAGTGGAGGGGGGGGGGGGGGGGGGGGAGGGCGGGGAGATTGAAGTGAATTTGTTAGGTTAGTTCATGTTTGAATTTCTGTTTGTTTTTTAGTTTTTCCTTTTGAGTCCTTTTGTTATTTCCTTTATGTTATTTCTTTTATGTTATAGAAAATGTGAAAAATGAAAAAAAAAAATGAAAACGTTGAAAAAATTGAAAGAAAAGTGAGTCTTGTTTTGTTGTTTGTTTTGTGTTTTGTGTTATCAAAGATACCCATCTAATTTGAGTTTGTCCTGACATGATCCTATAAATCTCATGGAAATCTGGAATGATTTGATTTTATCCTACAAATTGGTTTTTATGTGAAATATAATTGGGCATATATAATTGAGCATGTATGATCTAAGTTTGGGATATTCTTGGAATTCAACAAAAAATTGTCCCAGTGAGATATTTTTGGCCTTATAAGGGATACATCTTTATTCCTTTTTCTTTTCATGTGTGATATACTCTTCCTATGCATTTATCATTGAGTATTGGCATGGTTATCTATTTTCAAGGCCGATTATATACATGTTCACTGCTTGATAAGTTCAAATGATAGAGTTCAAGGCCGATTAGCCCATATTTATCCATATCTACCTTATGTTATATCTTGCTTTGAAGCCAATTTGAGCGTTTAGCCTTGTTATTGTTAGCTCCACAAAATTATTATTCCTAGCCTATGATAAGCCTTACACTTATTCCGGGGGAGTTAAGATTTTGAGTGGGTTGTGGAATCTATTTTGGAGTTTGAGGAGAATGAAGCTAAAGTGTGGTTTTATGGTTTGTGGTTTTTAGAAGATGTAATGTTATGTGCTTACTTAGTCCCTCATGTTTATGCATTGGAATTTCCACGTTCTTGGCACACACAAAAATAAAAATAAAGAGCCACTTATCTTATGTTTGCATAATGACGAAGAATTGGGATTTATGTTGGTTATGAGATACATTGGTTGGGTGTTGAGATTACATGATATGTAAGATGATGAGATTTGAGATTTTTTGGAGTTATTTTGATGATATTGAGAGATGTTGTGTATTTGTGAGCTTGATTTATTGAGTTGGTTTGTGTTATGTTGGGAGTTTTGGAATCTTGTTTTCCGGAATTTATTGCACCACATGACCAAATAAAATTCCTTGCCCTTATATTTCTACCAAGCCCCATTACAACCCTGCCGAATGAAATTGTTGTAAGCCTAATCTGCCATGTTTTACTGTAACGTTTATATCGATTTATGCATGCATTTCATTTATTCAGGGTTAAGATAATACAGAATCTGGGTAGTTTATGTTTATTTGCCAAATTATGGAATCTACACCAGTTTCTGTTTAATTCGCAGAATTCGGGGCGTTTTACAGTAATTCTAAGGAAGGTCGGAAAAGCTCGGAAAACCGCTACAGAAGTCCAAAGTCAAAGAAGCAGCGGAATCAGTTGAATCGAGTTAAGAGCCAAGGTTACTCGATCTCGAGTAAACCCTACTCGATCTCGACGAAGCATAGCCGAGCAAGCCTGGTCGAGAGAGCTGAGCCAGACCAACCCGACTTTCGGACCCAACTCGATCTCGACAAGACCTGGTCGAGATCGACAAAGCCCAGCGCCACACCCGGAGTCGAGGAGAGAACTAACCGAGAAGCCGAGGATGAGGATGCCGAGCAAACCTACTCGATCTCGACAAGCTCTAGTCGAGATCGACAAGCGCCACAACGCCAGTCCGAGTCCGTGCCGAGGAGAAGCTGCTCGACCAGAAGACCACACCTCTACTCGATCTCGATGAGCCCTAGTCGAGATCGACGAGCCCCGAGTCCAGACCCGAGCCTGTCGAGTAGAGCCACTCGAGAAGACCCAGTCGACATAGCCAGTCTACTCGACCTCGACGAGCCCTTGTCGACATCGACGAGCACCGTGAACCAAGTCCGAGTCTGTCGAGCGCCAGCTAGCCGAGACGACGAAGCCGAGCCAGTCAACCCTACTCGAGATCGACCAGACCCTTGTCGAGATCGAGTAGACCTCCAGAGCCGCGTTACTCGGTTCGACGAATCCTACTCGACTTGGCTTTTCTTGGGCTCGAAGATTGCCGATTCTATCCTAATTTATCAAGATACATCATGAAGAGAAGAAGATCTATCCATGGAAGACTTTTAGATATATTTTCCTAAAATGGATTTAATTATGTTATGTCTTTTATTTATCATTAAAGTTTTAGATAAAGTTTTAGATATAGATATAGATATTCTATCCTTGAGTAGCAAGGATTAGAAGCCTATAAATAAAGCCCATGGGGCTCAGTTTTATTCATTCAATTTCAGTCGAAGACAAGTAGTTCCAAGGAGTAGTTTAGGGAGTTCAAAGGTTTTAGGGTTTTGGCATTCAACGAGAGTTGGATTGCCGGGATTGTAAGGTCTTGGAATATAGTTTAATGCAAGTTGTTTTCTTTCAATCGATGATGTCTGAGTTTGCGATGAAGCGCGAGTAGTCCACCCACTTCTAGGGTTGGGGCGAGCCCGACGATAGCCATGCATAATTGAGGTAAAATATCCGACCTTTATCATGATTTGAGCATTTTCCTAGTTGTTGATGTGTTTATTGCCCGTCTAATGGAGATCCATGCTAACAACTTGGATTATAAACATAAAATCAGTAGAGACAATTAGGGTTTCTCGAGAGAGTTGTCTAATTGTTGGAAAAGGCGAAAGCTTAATCCTTTAATGCGATTCACATGATTATCTGTTTGGTTCTCCCTTATGCATGCTTGGTTATTGTCGTTGCAAACCCCAATCTTGGAAGTCTTTTACATTAAGTTTAGTCGAAACCCCAAAGCAATTGTTTTTACTTTCTTTTATTTCGTTTTTACTCCCTGCCCTCGTCGATCTCGACCAAACCCTGGTCGACCTCGACTATTGATCTTCGACCCAGAGTCGTCGTAGCTTACTTGTGCAGGAACTCGACCAGACCCACTCGACCGAGACGAAGGCTACTCGATATCGAGTAGGGCCTTGTCGAGATCGACCACCCTTGCCGAGTTGCTGCTGCTGTGTTCGACTAGCCCGATCTTCTGTCGAGTTGCTGTACTCGAGATCGAGGACACCTGTGATCGACTTCTGTGAGATTTCTCCGCTACCTAGGATCCGCTGACACGCTTCCTCGTGGATCGATCCTGACTTCCCGCTGCTACATCAGGAGGAGGTCTTGTAATTATTTGCGTGGGCAGAATCTGGTTTGAATTATTTTATTATATTTTAAACTCGATTTCCTCCTTACAACAAGAATCTTCTATGAAGGTTTTCATTGAGCGAAAGTCCTCTTGATGTCCTTATTTTTGCATTGACGTATCCGGTGTAGATTTTGCGATACAAATGTCAATATTTGAGTTGATGCTTGTATATGGAATTGAGGTGAGTGTGTTCTTAAATCCAAAACACATGAGAGTGAGAGATGCACATTTTATCCTTGGTAAGGTTAATTTTTTGAGCATGCAAGCAACTTGATCCCATATATACATGTTATAACGTTTGTAGGTTTGGTTATATTTTCACTGTTGATGATGTTGCTTTTGATGAGTTAAGTCATGAAAGATTTCATGTGGGATGCGTAGATGATGTTTTTCCTTATGGTTGCTTGAGGACAAGCAAGAGTTAAGTGTGAGGGGATTTGATAATGCATATTTCATATAGGCATTATAGGTGTTTCTTATTGCTTTTAGGTATTGGTTTTGTTATGTTTTGAGTCTAGTTCTGTTTATTACTTGTGGAATATTCGAGTTCGGAATCTATGCAACTTTAGTGTTTATTCTACAGATTTACATTCCGCCGCCCCTTGCACGGCGCCCGCCGTTCGCCTAGATCCTGGAAACGCGGTTTTGGATCCGAAGACTATTATTTTATATTATTTCCCACTAATTCTTCTTGGGTTTTGCCGACCCTTGAGAGACCTTTTAAGGTTGTTTTCAGTTTATTTCACAAGGTGTGTGATTTTTGTGTGAGACGATGAACACCATTAGAGAGAGACAGATTTGGCCTATGAGGTTGCTAAACTCATAATTTCGCCTGTGATTCAAAGACACGGTTGTTTGGATTGTGAGGAATTGATTCTATTTGATTATTCGTGTTCTTAGTTATCATCTTATGTTTAATTTATATTTGTTTTCCTTTCTAAGTCTGATCAGCATGTTAGGAATTGCATCTCTAGCTATGAATTCGTTGTTCTTTTCTCGATAGCAAACAAAGGTATTGATGATAGTGATGGCTCTTTTTCTTTGTAGGGGATGATTTCAATTGATCTATGTGGAGGATATGCGATTAGGATTGAATTCGGTAAGCACCTATCTGTCTTGATTGTGTAGAGTAAATGTGCCAATTGGTCTTGATTACTTGAGTTCTTAATGCTATTTTTTAGTGATATTGAATAAGGTGAGTGAATCTCTACGGATATCTCAACTTTAGTCAAGTAGACCTAGGAATATGAATAATTAATAGATCAATCCGAGGACCATGAATTCCAATCATTGTTAGAGAATTACAGGTGAAATGTTCTTTCTACTTTGATATCAATTTTCTTTGTGATTTGCAATCTGGTTACTTTTACATATTTGCTATTTTTCAAAGATCATTACTTTGCTTTGAGAGTGCTTGTTAAGAGTTATTGTATAGGAAATCGCTTCTCCCTGTGGGTTCGACATCGGACTTCATCGATATACTAGTAGTTATTTGGTTTATCAAGTGATTGATTGCCTAACCTATTGGCTGTGTGTTTAAGTTTGGATATTATTACTATTTGACAAAGGGAAAAAGTGCCAACGACGTTCGTCCCGCATCACAAGGCTTTCAAAAGCATGAAAGAATACCTAGCATCACTCCCTACCCTTCATTACCCTCACGAGCATGAGATTCTTCAGCTTTACCTTGCGGTTGGGTCAACCAACATCAGTACTGTGGTCACAAGGGAATCCAAGTTCCCCATCTACTTCGATAGTAGAGTTCTACAACCCGTTGAATCCAAATATACTCCCATTGAGAAAATGGCCATGTTTGTCATCTTCCCGGTGAGGCGATTAAGACCTTACTTTCAGGTTCATACTATTGAAGTGATTTTCGATCTGCCCTTGCATCTGATTCTTCATTCACCATCCTTCTCGGGTAGGATGGTAAAGTGACAGTGGAACTCTGAGAGTTTGATGTCCACTTCAAACCTCGGAAGTTGTTGTGGAGGGAAACTAGCAACGAAATAAATATAGAATATAAACATCTAAACCAACTCCCTATCCAAGCAAATAAAATATAAGAATCTCTCCCGTTCTAGTGGTAGGTTATTCAGGATCATATCCACGAGAAATTGTGTCAGCGCTTGCCTGATTAGTTCCAAGTTGCCCTCGAAATCGACTAGAAGCTACTCGATGTTGACTAAAAGTATGCGATATCGACTAATGTAACGACCTAGATATAAATGCCTGGGTTACGTTTCGAAGGTCAGATACCATCGTTCGGATCTTGCAATCCAGGTACGGGTCGAGGTTTCAAACCTCTTTAAAGATTAATATAAAAGTGGGTATTTTGAACCCCAAAACCATCGTAGGGCCGTTAGGTACCCTTAATATGTCCAAATGACTAAGTCGTAGAAATTCATTTTAGGAAAGTGAAGCGGAAAGCAAACAAGGTACAACTCGCCATGGCAGAGCCGGGTCAAAACAAAATCATAAGTGGAACAATTTATCATTTAGCCAAGTTAGCGGATTAGTCAGGTTCTTCAATTTTGCCAAAGAGACTTCCCATCACAAAAGCAAGAAGCAGGTACCTAACACTATCCATGAAGTCAGGCCCAGTAATCACCTGCGGGTCCTCTGACCGCGCTGAGGCCATATCACATGTTTATACCTAAATAAAGGATGATCTAATGTAGTACAAGATTTAAATCACACAAGCATGCTTTCAACAGGTATAATAATATGAAGAAAACCGTAAAGGGACCCAAACAATTAATGTCAAGTGGCATATCCCTCTCCTACCTCTGCACCCCTTCCCGTTAGTGCAGAGACTGGCCAGTTCGGTGCTATAACATAGCAATCTCATCACGTATGTGCACATAATCATATCTCATCATATATCATATCATCATTATCTCATCGCTTTCTCGATGTTGCTGGGCTATCATATCATGCTGTTGTACGGAGGGAATCGAGTATGAAATATAATGAAATAAATCAAAGCAGATTCGTGCCCCGACAAATAATTACAAGACTCCCTCCCTATGCAGTAGTGGGAAGTCAGGATGGATCAACGAGGAAGCGTGTCAGCGGATCCTAGGTAGCTGTAAATCTCACAGAAAAGCAAACAGAAAAGACAGAAAGAAAGAAACAAAGACAGAAATAACAAACGAAAGTGTTATAAAGGAGTGAATCAAGTATGAAATATAACGAAATAGATCAAACCAGACTTAGGCCCCAGCAAATAAATACAAGACTCCTCCAATGCAGTAAGAGAAAGTCAGGATCGAATCCACGAGGAAGCACGTCAGCAGTTCTCAGGTAGCTGTAAATTCTCACAGAAGCAGCAGAAAGACAGAAGCACAGAAACAAGGAAAGAAACAAATAAACCCGGCAAGGGCAACTAAAATAAAAGCAAAGAACAAGGCAAAACAGGAAATAAAAGCAAAGCAAAGCAAAAACGAAAAGTAAAGCAAAAGCAAAGGCTACTCGACCTCGACAAGAGGTACTCGATCTCGACAAAGGTCCTCCTCGAGATCGACCAGATCTCCTCTATGTCGACAAGAAACAGAAAATATAAAATTGCAGGATTCGAACCAAAACTCAGATTTTCGACTGAAATAAACTCAATATATTAAAAGACTTCCAAAGCCAGGGTTTCAACACCACAACGATAACCATGCAAGGTAACACATAAAAGCATAAAAGATCATGCTTTCCATCAAATAACTTTCGTCATTAACAAATAGGCATATAGAGGCTCTCGCATAAACCCTATTTGTTACTAACCCTTTTTCACATAATTAATCCAAGTTGCATTAAGATCACTTTCACTTCAATAACACAAACAAGGATCACCTTCAACTCTCGCAAAAGAATCATGCTCATAGGGATAGAAGATGAATTGCACAAAAGATCTGACCTTTATCGCATCGCCTCACATGGCCACCGTCGGGCTCACCCCAGCCCCAGAAATGGGTGGACTACTCACGCCTCATCGCAATTGCAGACATTGATGTATAAAAAGAAACTTGCATAAAACTAAATTCAAAGCCTTTACAATCCTGGAAATCAACTTTCGCAGAAAGCCAAAACCCTAAAAACCTTAGAACTCCTAAACTTCTCTGTGGAACTAACTAATTGTGTGTCTTGAATTTGAATGTTGGAATAAGATGCCTAATGCTCAGCCCCAAGGGCTTTATTTATAGCCTTCATTCCCTAGCTATTCTAGGAAAGAAGATATCTATCTCTATCTAAATTTATATCTAAAATACTTAAAGATAAATAAATGCTTTAAGGAAATAAATCTATAAGGAAAAGATAAAACTAATTAAGGTAGGTCTTCATGTCTTGATAGATCTTGTCTCCTTGGATAGAACTTGATGGATTTGGATAGAATCTTCCGCCTTCGCGCCCAAGGAATCCCAAGTCTAGTCGGACAAGTCCTCGTCGAGAAGCTGCTGGACACGTCTCTAGTCGACCTCGAGTAGGGCTCGTCGACCTCGAGTAGGGTGGTTCTTCGACTGGACCTCCTCGGCTAGATCTGCTCAATGTGCTCGGACATGGTTCACTGGGCTCTCGTCGACCTCGACAAAGCCTTGTCGATGTCGAGTAGGATTAGGTCATCGACAAAGCTTCCTCGGGTTGGCGTGCTTGACTGGCTCGGACAAGGACTCAGGCGCTCGTCGATCTCGACAAGCCCTAGTCGACCTCGAGTAAGGTGGCTTGCCGACTAGGTCTTCTCGAGTGACTCTACTCGATGGACTCCGGATCTGGACTCGGCGTCTCGTCAACCTCGACCAAGCTTCGTCGAGATCGAGTAGGGTTGTTCTTCCTTTCCGCTTCCGCGAGTTGCCTCATCCGCTGGCAGTGAAGTTTTCCGTGGCAGCGAGTGGTCCGCTGCAGCGAGTCGAGTCGCTGGCAGCGAGTGCTCCTGGTCGTCCTCGGCTTCGTCCTTGTCGACTCCGGACATGGCGTCTGGGCTTCGTCGACCTCGACCAGTGCTTGTCGAGATCGAGTAGGGTCCGGAGCTCGGGTTGGTTTGGCTTGCTCGATCAGCTCTGCTCGACAAGGCCGTGCTCGGACATGCTCGTCTATGTCGAGTAGGCCTACTCGAGATCGAGTAGCCTTGACCTTCAGCTTGATTCCGCTGCTTTGACCTTGGACTTCTGTAGTGGTTTTCCGAGCTTTTCCGACCTTCTGTAGAATTGCGTTAAAATGCCTCGATTTCTGCGAATTAAACAGAAACTGGTGTAGATTCCATAATTTGGCAAATAAACATAAACTACATAGATTTTGTACTCTCTAAGCCCAAATGAATGCAATGTATACAGAAATCGATATAAAAGTTACTGTAAAACATGGCAGATTTAGCTCACAACAAACACCCCATACTTAAGCTTGCTTGTCCTCAAGCAATACTTTTATTTGTCATTCAGGGGAAGAATTCAAACTCTCAACATCTTAGATTCATTCTCATATAACCCTGCAATCAATTACCATCCTCGAAAAGGTACTAGTGTCACATATTCATGCATGTGCAAACATGTAAAAGCAACATCTACTCACAAAAGGAGGTTTATGCAAAAACATTCATAAGTGACAAAGCATTGATAATCAAGAAGACTTTAAATTAAGCTCATGAAGGAGTAGATTGGTAAAAGGCTAAAAGGTGGGCAATTTTTGGCAATATGGTGCTTTTGATCCGGGGAAATGGAGTATTTCCAAACTGAATTTCATACCACATTCTTTCTCCATATAATTCATCACCTTTCATATTTCTTTTCTCAATAATAATGCTTTTACCTCTCTGACCTCAGCACTGCCTTCTCGCGAGTCGCAAACATGGGTGTCATGAATGGCCCCGGATACTTAGTGCTTTGGACTCCTCACAATGTGTCCCATCTCTCCAAACTATTATCTCAGAGAGCAGGGTCAATCTACCTTTATCTCCTGAGGTGATTGGATTTTCTTTCACTCATTAAATTTTCCATATATTTCAAACAATTTCCTTCCAAACTCCAATAATTAACATAAACACCATATGATAATCTCCATAATGTAACATCATTTTCAACATAATCCCCGGATAAGGTAAAGAATGGCAAATATTTAGATCATGTGGAGCAATATTTTGAAATAAGGCATATTATGGCTTTTGTGATGCATAAGCATAGGTAAGGCTAGGATTTTAAACATATGAGCATTATATGGAAATATAAAGTCCTCCATCATCTTATCATGCAACATGTCAAAAGCAACTTCAAATTTTACCTCCTTTCATGGTTTTCATCGAAATAATGCACTTCGTTGTGACTTCCCTTTACTAGGCAATTTCATGCTATATCTCTAATGAATCCAATTTTGCATCGTCGAGTTCAATATAAGCTTCCATGACATTAATCAAAAATTTTCAAATGGGGGTCATTTTTTCAAACTTTTGGAAAACATGCATATAAGCACATAAATCAATAATGCATTCCAAAATAGCCATGTAGCAATTCTAAGAAATAATGCACAAATAATGTCAAATATGTCAAATATGCATGAAGTAAGCCCTTCCCCCACCCCATACTTAAACATTACAGTGTCCTCACTGTATAAAAATAAGGTAAGGGTAAAGAAAGAAACTCACAAGACAGATGTGCAGAGCCTCAAAATTTCGAATGGAGCACCTCCTAGGCCGAGTGTTAATGTAGCTTGGTTCCATCCATTTACCTGAAAAGTAGAAGACATATACCCATAATAGCAAAACTAAAAGTTCAAAACCAAAAACAAAAAACAAAGTCTCAAATGTCCTAAAAAGTCTATGTACATGCTCTAGATTCTATAGTCGCTAGGCCGACTTTCCATTAACGCTCAAGGTGGCATCTGCAGGGCCCATGTAGCTTGGGCCTCAAATAGGACTCCATTTTTGTCTATCAGCTGTAATCCTCCAGAATGGATCTTGTTCACCACGAACGGTCCCATCCGCTTCTTGTTGAATTTATTGGGAAACCAATGATCCTTTGATTTAGAGACATAGAGCTTGTCTCCAACTTCATATTCCTTAGGCTCATCATTGGATATCCTGCACAATCGCACATACCAAGACAGACCTCTCCCATGTATAGATAAATCTTTAATGGAAATAGGAGAAGAAAGATCCATACCTTCACTTACCTTCGCAGAGACGGAATTGGGAACCACTGTGTTTGGTCGATCTCGACTAGGGCTAGTCGATCTCAACAAGACTGCTGGTCTTGGTGGTGGTCTGGTCGAAGAGGCAGAAGTCGACGAAGGACAGGTCTGGTCGACATCGACAAGGCTGGTCGACCTCGACAAGGGTTCTGCTCCTGGTGTCTGCAGCATCGAGGAAGGTGCCGTCGAGGAAGATGTGGTCTTGTCGATCTCGACAAGGCTACTCGAGATCGAGTAGCCTTCTCCTCCTGGTGGTTTACTCCTCGACGAAGGCAGATCTGGAGGCGCCGGGTGGTGGTCGATCTCGACAAGCTTAGTCGAGATCGACGAGGCTGGTTCGTCAGGCGGCTTCTGTGTCGAGGAAGAGGGATCTGGGGAGGCCTGGTTGTGGTCGACATCGACAAGCCTACTCAAGGTCGAGTAGGGTTCTGGTCCTGGAGTCGCCGTCCTCGAGGAGGGTGGATCTGGGCTCCTCGTCTGGTGGTCGATCTCGACTAGCGTACTCGAGATCGAGTAGAGTGGCTTGTAGACTGGTTTGCTGCTCAACGATGCCGGTGCTGGTGGAGGCTCCTTGGTTTGGTCGAGATCGACTAGGGTTTGGTCGATCTTGACCCCATACTTAGCTCTTGTCAAGGCATCCGAAAAATAATGAATTCACAACGACTTACCTTGGTCCGTGTCGATTGGATTCTCTGTGTTCTCCTTGAGGATTGCCATGATCTCCTCCACCTGGGCCTCCATGTCCCTCTTTTCTATCTCCTCAGGGGTCATATTTCTGACCTTGGGTTCCCCGCAGGTGATGTAGCCAGCTGAGATAGATTTGACTTCTTCCATTGGACCTGTATGCCTTTCAGTTTTATTAAAGGAATACTCAATTACCTCATCGCTGATGTTGAAGGTGAGCACTCCTTTCCTTACGCTTATGTTGGCATCCACCGTCGCCAAGAATGGTCTTCCTAAGATAATTGGACAAGCAGGATCTTCTTGCATATCAACTATTAAGAAATCAGCAGGGACGAAGAATTTCCCTACTTGTACTGGGACATTTTCCACCATGCCTGTGGGGATGACCACCGTGTTGTTGGCCATGTAAAGTCTAGCATCCACAGGCTCCAAGGCACCTATCTTAATCTTGGACCAAATCGTTAAAGACATTATACTCACACTAGCTCCAAGATCACATAGGGCATTAATTTTGTATGGACCAAATCCAATAGTTATAGCAAACTTACCTGGATCCGGCCTCTTCTCCAATATGTCCAGATGGCTGCACTCCTCTGTGATTTCAGCCATCGATCGCTTTTTGCTTAGAATCTCCTTCAGGAACTTGACATAAGATGACATTTCATTGAGAGCTTCTGTGAAGGGGATGGTGACGTTGAGCTTCTGAAGCATCTTGATGAAGCGCTGAAACTTTTTCTCCGCCGGGTCTTTTAGAGATTTTGTGGGGAAAGGTAGCTTCTTTTTCTGATTCGGAGCCAGAAAAGACGTCGGAGGTGCTGCAGACTTCTCTATGTCGACCAGGGGCTCCTCGACATCGACAAGGCTTTTGTCGACATCGACCAGATTGGGCCCAGTCGAGTTGCTGTGTGGTGTAGACGAAGATTCTGAAATTTTCTCCTCGAGGTCGACGAAGGTCTTGTCGAGATCGACCATGGTTTTGTCGAGATCGACTAGCTGTTCCTCGTCGTCCTGCTGCTTTCCGACCTCTGGCTCTTGTAGTTGATGGCCGCTTCTAAGTTTTATAGCAGCGATGTGTCCAGTCTTTCCCTTAGGATTTGGTTCTGAAGATCCTGGAAGTGACCCTGACTATCTGGGGATTCCTGCTGCTAGCTGACCAATCTGTGTATCAAGTGTTTTCCGCCAGATATCAATTTCCCCAAGCCTAGAATTGACACCTTGCATCTGAGTATA
This sequence comes from Persicaria tinctoria, assembly GCA_037127255.1. Lineage (NCBI taxonomy): Eukaryota > Viridiplantae > Streptophyta > Magnoliopsida > Caryophyllales > Polygonaceae > Persicaria > Persicaria tinctoria. The sequence continues at coordinate 38,969,370 of JBANSL010000001.1, read as the reverse complement.
GACGGAGTTGAAAGATTGCCTAGTTTCTGAGTGGTTCTTCCGTATTTCCTCTAGGACTGTCTGTATATCATCCTTTTTCTGCTCCCTTTCCGTATGTCCTGGAGCTCTGTAGGGCGGGGGGTTCCTAGGGACACCTTGGTTCCACTGTGGTTGCGGAAACCTTTGGTCCCCCATGTAGCGATTGGGACCCCCTGCGTAAGCTACATCCTCATGATGCTCTGTCATCCTGACTTGTTCTGTGTGTGGGCACTCAGGAGTGGTGTGCCTTTGCGATCCGCATTCAATACAAGGCTAGTTGACAGAGAGATACTTGACTTGCTTGATGAGCTTCTTATTCTGATCTCTGTAGTATTGCTCCCTAACATCAGGATCAATTTCCTTTGCTGGCTCATAGAGAGGCATAGATGGTGTTGGCCTGGCGTATGGGTTCTCTTCGTAGGTTACAGTAGACCCATACTTGTTGTCGTAGGTAGTGAGCTTCTCTAGTACACCCCATGCGTCAGATACTCGTAGCGAGTATAATTGTTGATTCTGTCCGTAGTGACTTGATCAAGAGAGTTGAAGAAGATCTCCTGAATGATGTAGGGTGGCTGTCCATGAGTAGGGCAAGATCGTAGCAGTTCCTTGTAGCGTTCCCATGCCCTTGCCAGCGGTTCCCCTTTCTGCTGTTTAAAGGCAGTGATTTTCTGGCGGAGATGTGCTGTTTTGGCAGGTGGGAAGAATTTGTTCAGAAACTCTTGCTCTACTTGGGCCCAGGTTGTGAGTGATTTTGCTTTCAGCCCTTCCAACCATTTCAGTGCAGGCCCAGCGAGAGACCAGCGAAAAGATTTCATCTTGACATATTCCAAGGTTGTACCTTCTGCAAGAGTACGGCACATGTCATGAAAATTAGTAATATGTTCAAGAGGACACTCATTAAATCTGCCGTAAAAGGCATTATTTTTAAGCTCTATAAGAAATTGAGTGCGAATTTCAAAAGAGTTTTCAGGGGTTAGAATCGCCGATTCAGGCACGACGAGAGTTGGGTGCATGTAGTCCTCTGCCGTGGTTGGATATTGGGCAAGCTCAGTCTGTGCTTGTTCCCTTGCTGCTCTCTCAGCGGTGATAGCAGCATCCTTTGCGGCTAATTCCCTGGTAAGCCTAGCGATCAGCTGTTCCTGTGTTTCAGCGGCCACCATGATCCTTTTGAGTTTGGAGTGGATGTGTAGGTAGCGCTCCAGTTCGTCTAAGCTGTCAAACTCAAGTGTTTGACCAGAACGACGCATACACATGCAAACTATCTCAAAGAAACAGTGAGAACTGACTACCTAAGGCGCGAATGATTGCTTCCCCGGCAACGGCGCCAATTTGTTGTAAGGAGAAATCGAGTATGAAATATAACGAAATAGATCAAACCAGACTTAGGCCCCAGGAAATAAATACAAGACTCCTCCAATGAAGTAAGAGAAAGTCAGGATCGAATCCACGAGGAAGCACGTCAGCAGTTCTCAGGTAGCTGTAAATTCTCACAGAAGCAGCATAAAGGCAGAAGCACAGAAACAAGGAAAGAAACAAATAAACCCGGCAAGGGCAACTAAAATAAAAGCAAAGAACAAGGCAAAACAGGAAATAAAAGCAAAGCAAAGCAAAAACGAAAAGTAAAGCAAAAGAAAAGGCTACTCGACCTCGACAAGAGGTACTCGATCTCGACAAAGGTCCTCCTCGAGATCGACCAGATCTCCTCTATGTCGACAAGAAACAAAAAATATAAAATTGCAGGATTCGAACCAAAACTCAGATTTTCGACTGAAATAAACTCAATATATTAAAAGACTTCCAAAGCCAGGGTTTCAACACCACAACGATAACCATGCAAGGTAACACATAAAGGCATAAAAGATCATGCTTTCCATCAAATAACTTTCGTCATTAACAAATAGGCATATAGAGGCTCTCGCATAAACCCTAATTGTTACTAACCCTTTTTCACATAATTAATCCAAGTTGCATTAAGATCACTTTCGCTTCAATAACACAAACAAGGATCACCTTCAACTCTCGCAAAAGAATCATGCTCATAGGGATAGAAGATGAATTGCACAAAAGATCTGACCTTTATCGCATCGCCTCACATGGCCATCGTCGGGCTCACCCCAGCCCCAGAAGTGGGTGGACTACTCACGCCTCATCGCAATTGCAGACATTGATGTATAAAAAGAAACTTGCATAAAACTAAATTCAAAGCCTTTACAATCCTGGCAATCAACTTTCGCAGAAAGCCAAAACCCTAAAAACCTTAGAACTCCTAAACTTCTCTGTGGAACTAACAAATTGTGTGTCTTGAATTTGAATGTTGGAATAAGATGCCTAATGCTCAGCCCCAAGGGCTTTATTTATAGCCTTCATTCCCTAGCTATTCTAGGAAAGAAGATATCTATCTCTATCTAAAATTATATCTAAAATACTTAAAGATAAATAAATGCTTTAAGGAAATAAATCTATAAGGAAAAGATAAAACTAATTAAGGTAGGTCTTCATGTCTTGATAGATCTTGTCTCCTTGGATAGAACTTGATGGATTTGGATAGAATCTTCCGCCTTCGCGCCCAAGGAATCCCAAGTCTAGTCGGACAAGTCCTCGTCGAGAAGCTGCTGGACACGTCTCTATTCGACCTCGAGTAGGGCTCGTCGACCTCGAGTAGGGTGGTTCTTCGACTGGACCTCCTCGGCTAGATCTGCTCGATGTGCTCGGACATGGTTCAGTGGGCTCTCGTCGACCTCGACAAAGCCTTGTCGATGTCGAGTAGGATTAGGTCATCGGCAAAGCTTCCTCGGGTTGGCGTGCTCGACTGGCTCGGACAAGGACTCGGGCGCTCGTCGATCTCAACAAGCCCTAGTCGACCTCGAGTAAGGTGGCTTACCGACTAGGTCTTCTCGAGTGACTCTACTCGATGGACTCCGGATCTGGACTCAGCGTCTCGTCGACCTCGACCAAGCTTCGTCGAGATCGATTAGGGTTGTTCTTCCTTTCCGCTTCCGCGAGTTGCCTCATCCGCTGGCAGCGAAGTTTTCCGCGGCAGCGAGTGGTCCGCTGCAGCGAGTCGAGTCGCTGGCAGCGAGTGCTCCTGGTCGTCCTCGCCTTCGTCCTTGTCGACTCCGGACATGGCGTCTGGGCTTCGTCGACCTCGACCAGTGCTTGTCGAGACCGAGTAGGCACTACAACAAAAAGCGTTATTAGCGACCAAAGTTTTAATGACAAATTATTGTTCCTCGATAAATATGGGTTTTAGCGACGAACATAACCACTCCTCATAAAATGGCACGAGAACGTTTAGCGAGGAACAAATATTCCTTACTACAAACGACAATCAACGACAAATTTTCCGGTTCATCGCTAATTGTTACCATATCGTAGTCGTCTAAAGTGAAAGAATAATTGCGACAAATTTAATGTTTTTATTGAGAAATATTTTTGTCGCTAAAAATACATTTATTGAGGAAATTTCAATTTTGTCGTTAAATATTTTGTGGGAATTATGCATACCCCGCCAAACTTATTAGCGATAAATATTTGAATTTCTCGCTAAAAGTATGCGTTTCTTGAGAAAATAATTTGTCACTAAAAATATCAATTAGTGAGGATATTCTATTTTCGTCACTATTTGTTTATGTTAAAATTGAGAAAATGCTCTAAATTTAATTGTGAGGAAAGTTAAAATTTCTCACTAAAAGTTTATATTTTAGGAGTAAGATTTTCCTCCTTGAAATCAATCAGCAGCAACTAGGTAATCACCGTAGACTCTCAAACCTTAAAACGAAATCAGTGCACAAACTCAAACTGGGAATTCAAATAGAACGCAACAGACATAGGACAATCACGGTAGACTCTCAAACCTGCAGGAGCAATCAAACCCAGAAAGATGAAGGGACTGAGGCGGAGAGGAGCAGCCTTTAGGGGATTCTCGAAACAGAAAATTCAGCGCAGAAATGGAGAAAGAGGGGAGGGAGAAAGACCAGAACAAACGTTAAACCAGTGAACGAATCTCAAACCAAGGACCAAACTCTAATCTGAGAAGAAAGAGGAGGAAGGGATCAAAGCAATCGTCCGTGGCTTGAAGACAAATAAATGAATAATAAACCCAAACTAATTGAGCTCCAAAGCTATATTCTAATGTGAAGATCTCAATTGAACTGATAAAAAGTTTATTACTGAAACGGGACAAACATTGCAAACTACGACTGCCAACAACAGTTTATTCTAAAACAAGACAAAGGTTGCAAAATAAATAGCTATATATGCATATTCAATTGGATTTATCATTCATCATAGCGAGACCTGCTTCATCGGCAGATTCACTGGGCTGTTGTTGTTGCAGAGCGACCAAGCTGAAGGGAATCAGATCTAAAACAGGCAGAAGCCGGATGAACAATGAACTAGCACAATGGGAGAGGGACAGATCAGAATTGTCGACTCTCAAAGCAGATGAAATTAGTTCAGTAGAGAAAGACGAATTGATTGCTGGTGGTGCAGGAGAAGAAATTGAGTGAACGAGGAAGATGAGAGACGACGAATTGAGTGCGGGCGGAGCAATGGCAGTGGTGGAATGGGTTGGGATGCGATGCAACACTCGAGGTAGAGATCGATTGAGAGGATATTGAGACAGAGGAAGCGAGAGGCTTCGACTGGCCACGGCAGCGTGAAGCAATTGAGAAAGAGATCGATTGAGACAGAGGTAGAGATCGATTGAGTGTTGGTGCTGCAATGACGAATTGAGGCTTCGATTGAGAATTTGAGAGAATATTGAGAAAGAGATAATAATTTTCCAAATAAAAAATAATTAGATAGAATTGAGAAAGAGATATAAGTTTTGAAATAAAAAATAATTAGATAGAATTGAGAAAGAGATATAAGTTTCCAAATAAAAAATAATGAGATAGAAAGATAATTTTCCAAATAAAAAATAATTAGATAGAACATATAAATAGATAGAATTGGGTCATAAATATATAATATATCTTATATTAAGTATGTATTGTTATATATATATGAGAGGACCGAGAGGTGTTTATGAAACTCCATCCAATTATCAACCTATGTGAAGCAATTCAAATTATTTGGATTGTTTCCTGAAATCTGATTTTTAGGTATGTATAGTTTCTTTGGATTTACTGTCATGTTATTATATGAATTCTAATTTGTTTGTTCTTAACTTTTACATACAGCACTTTCAAATTTGTTTTAATTTTTTAATTCCATATTCATATTTTTAACTTCTGAAAAACAATTGAAATTCTCTAGATTTATTTATGACTGAAATTATGTTTTTTGGTATATTTCGTAGTATAAGTTTCTTTGGATTTGGTGCCATGTTAATATATGTATTCTAATTATTTTGGTTAAAATATTATCTGAAAATTGAATATTTATTACCTTTTTGCGTTTTGTTGATAAATTATATTTTCTTTATATTAAACTTATGTTTTTAAAATTGTTTTGTTAGGATGGACCGATGTTGGATGTATTTGCAACATAGATTTCAACCTGCCTTCACCAAGGGTCTGGACACGTTCTTGGAAGCTGCCAAGGAACATGTTAATGAAAGAGGTGAGACTCGATGCCCTTGTCGAGAGTGTAGAAACGGAGAAATGGGGAAATTGGATGATGTTCGTAAACATATCATGTTAAACGGGTTTCAATTGAATTATTCAGTGTGGTTTGATCATGGAGAAGTGCTTAATGATGATGATGATGACTCATATGATGGCGGTGATGATGACGATGACGATGATGATGATGTTGGTTACGATGAAGGTTTTGATGAAGATGTGGAGATGATGGACATGTTAGATGATGTGCAGAGAGGGATGGAGATAGATGAAGATGATACAAGTGATCATGGTGACAGCACACATGCTAATAGATACGATGATATGTTTGGTGAAGCCCTAAAGGAGTTGTATCCAGGTTGCAAAAAGTTCAATGCATTGAGTTTTATTTTAAAACTTATGCATACAAAAGTACTTGGTCGTTGGAGCAATAAAAGTTTCAATGCTTTATTGAAAATATTGAAGGATTCTCACCCAGAAGGTCCAGCTATCCCCTCATCAGTTTATGAAGCCAAGAAAATGTTGCGGGATTTAGGTATGGGTTATGAATCTATACATGCGTGTAAGCATGACTGTGCATTGTTTTGGAATGAAACTGCGAACCTTGAAGCATGTCCTGTGTGTAATGAGCCTAGATATATGTCTAAAGATGGAAAAGGCAAAAAAATCCCACAGAAGGTGTTGTGTTATTTTCCATTAAAAGATAGATTGAAGAGATTATTTATGTCTAGATATACCGCTACAGATATGAAATGGCATAAACTAAAACGTAAATCCGAAGAAGGTTGCCTTAGACACCCTACAGATGCTGAAGAGTGGAAGAACTTTGATTTAAAGTATCCTGATTTTGCTAGGGAGTGCAGAAGTGTCAGGCTTGGTCTTGCTACAGATGGGTTCAATCCATTTGGGAACATGAGGACTAGTTATAGTATGTGGCCGGTGATTCTAGTACCTTATAACCTTCCTCCATGGAAGTGCATGAAGGGGATGTTTTCCATGATGTCATTGTTGATTCCTGGTCCCCGGGCACCCGGGAAAGACATTGATGTTTATCTTCGTCCTTTAATAGATGAGCTCAAAGAATTATGGGAAGTTGGTGTTGATGCTTTTGATGTTTCTACTAATCAACGATTTACTTTGAGAGCATGTGTTCTTTGGACTATAAATGATTTTCTAGCTTATGGGAATTTATCAGGTTGGAGTACGAAGGGTTATTTAGCTTGTCCAGTGTGTAATGAAGATGTAACTTCAGATCGGTTGAGAGGGAAAATTTGTTATATGGGTCATAGACGTTTTTTAGCCGAAAATCACTCATGGCGAAGGAGTAAGGAGTATAATGGAAAGGTTGAACATAGGCCGCCTCCAAGAATTTTTTCTGGTGAGGATAAGTTAAAGCAATTAGAGCGGGTTTATAAAGGCAGACCTGGTAAATCTCCATGTAATCCGGACTCTAAAAGAAAACGACAGCCCGATGAGTTGAACTGGAGTAGAAAAAGTATTTTTTGGGAGTTACCATACTGGGCAAATCTGGATTTACAACATAATATTGATGTGATGCATTGTGAGAAGAATGTCGCTGAAAGTCTTGTCGGAACTTTGCTGGATATCGAGGGCAAGACAAAAGATACTCACAAAGCTCGTTTGGACCTTGCAGATATGAACATAAGGAAAGAACTACATCTGAAGCAACATGGAAATCAGTTGAGGAAGCCTCCTGCTAGGTACACATTGAAAGTCGAGCATCGACGACTTCTAGCTAACTTTTTCAAGAGTGTTCAATATCCTGATGGGTATACTGCAAATATTTCAAAAAATGTGAGCATTATTGACGGGAAGATATCTAGACTTAAGAGTCATGACTGGCATGTTCTATTCCAATGTCTTATCCCTGTGGGTATACGACCTTTCTTGGACAAAGATGTGTGCAATACAGTCATTGAGTTGTGCATATTTTTTCAACAAATTTGTGCAAAGACCCTAAAAGTTTCAGAATTAGAAAGGATGAAGACTGATATAGCTTTGATACTCTGCAAACTTGAAAGAATTTTACCAGCAGCATTTTTCGATGTTATGCCTCACCTATCTGTACATCTACCTAGGGAGGCTATTTTAGGAGGGCCTGTTTCATATAGGTGGATGTATCCCATTGAAAGACATTTGGGGACTTACAAAAAATATGTGTCAAACAAAGCTAGGCCTGAAGGTTCAATTGCTGAAACATATGTTGTGAACGAGGCAGTTACATTTTGCTCAATGTATTTTCGCGGAGTTGAGACGCGCTTTAATCCAGTAGAGCGTAATGACGATCTTCAAAGTGAACGCGAGGATGGACTGTCGGCCTTTTCCCAAAGGGTTCGTCCATTCAGCGGAAAGAAATATGTAGTGATTGATGAAGATGAATTAAATAAAGCACATTGGTACGTGCTCAACAGTTGTGATGAAGTCCAACCATATATTAAGTAAGTGAGTTAAGTACGAGTGATTTATGTTTAATTTTTTTTATATTTTTAGAATGTAACTTTATTTTGTTTATTGTGTTTGAAAACGTGTAGAGAACACGAGGATGAGCTTAAACAACTAACTGATGATCAGAGTTTATTTAGTAGACAGAAAGAGGAATTTTCCACTTGGTTTCACCAAAAAGTAAGTACTATTCTAGTAGTATATAGTATATGGGGCTTATTTTGTTTTGTTTAATATATATAAATGTCCTAATTTGAATTTTATATTATCTTTGTAGATGAATAAATTATTGCAAAGTGGAGAAGTTTCATCAGATGATGCACTTTATTGTTTGTCTTGTAAGCCTGATGTTCGCATCCATACATATACCGGTTGTGTTGTTGATGGATGTAGATATCACACAAAAGAGCTTGATGATCGGCGCACTACTCAAAATAGTGGGGTTTATGTTGCTGGAGTTTATAATGGGATGTTGCTGGAGTTTATAATGGGGGAACACATGATTACTATGGCGTTCTTCTAAGTATTGTCAAATTGAGCTATGTTGGTATGCATAACGTTTATCTATTCAAATGCAAGTGGTACAACACAGACGAGAAAGGAAGAAACACCAATAAAAGAATTCAACGAGATTATAATCTGCTGAGGATTAATACAGACTCTCGGTGGTATGAGCATGAACCGTATATACTAGCAAATGAAGCACAACAAGTGTTTTATGTTGATGATCCAAAATTAAAGCATGGATGGAAAGTTGTCAAAAAAGTGGAAATGCGAAATGTGTGGGATGTTCCAGAGGTGGATGCTGAAGAAGAAGAAGGTGCAGAGGTGAACGGGGATGATTTTGAGCCAGTGGGCAGTGGTGGGGTTACTCAGGATGAGTTTAATGAAGTTCATTGGGTGGTTGCAGAAGAAGATCTGGAAAATCCCCAACTGCATCAACAAGATGTTGAGCCCGAAATAATTGATGCAGAAATTGATAGAATCATAGGGGGTAGCACTGTCAATGATGGCCCAACCGACGATGATGAAGACAATGATAACGCTAGTTATGAGGATAGTGAAGAAGAAAGCGCATCAACCGATGAATGTTATAGCGATTAAATGAGTATTTGGGTTATTTTTTATTTTTAAATTTTTTTAGACATTTCATAGTTGTTTTGAGGGTTTTCTAATTTTATAATAATATAAAATTATAGTTGTTTATATATATTTTTTGGATAATTTGAAACATTCGTTTGTTTTTTTCTTGTCGTTGCCATATTTGTTAATCTTTTCTGGATGTGTTGGCATTTGGTAAGGTTTTTTTTGTTGGCAATAGCTGTTTTTTGTTTTTGTTTTTGGCAATTCTGATGAGCCAATTGCATATTGCTTTGATCAAGCAATTTCAATTAAATATAGATTAGCCTATGCAGGATTTGAACCTGCATCTTTGTGCATGAGCACGTCGCTCTACCATTTGAGCTAATAGGCTTACAAATTTGAGAAAACAAACTTCGGTATTTCAACCACAAAACATTGAAACAAAGATAATTTCTCCACAAAAATTGTGTACGTGTTCAACTTCAGATTAGTCACAAGACTCTTTTTATTACCTAGGGCTGCAATCAACCTCAACCTCCCGCTGTCCGTGCACTTCATTCTCATCTGTGAATCTATAAATCTGTAAATCTGAAATCTGTAAATCTATAATCCTATAAATCTGAAATCTGTAAATCTATAATCCTATAAATATGAAATCTGTAAACTGTAATTCTATAAATCTGTAATATGTAAATCTGTAATATTGTAAATAAAACCCAAACTAGAAAAATGTCCTCACTGTTGTGTCGAGCTGGCTTAAATTCAGAGATACAAGTTTTCGGGGGGTGGGGGAGTGATGCCTTGGTTTTGAAAATCCAGAGAGGTATATGCAACTTCCAGACGAAACACGGCCTTTCATACGCCTTCTTAAACGCAGGAGCTGCAACAGTGGAAAGGATCTTGGAGGCAATCATGAACAAAGCTGCTTCAGCCATTCTATTTACCACGTTTCTTAAGAGAACCGTAGTAATCTAGCAAACAAAAATTACCACTGGATACGCCTTCTTCCCTTTTACCATTGCAATTCTCTGCAGATTTCTTTTTCGCTGAAGATACTTTGTGTATTTTTCCGACATATCCATCTTATAGTATGTCATATTCTTTCTTGTTTAATACTGTTTTGTCTAACATTGATTGCAGTCTATGGGACATTTTATGGTGTTGTGGTATTGGTAGTGGCTTATAATGTTTTCTCGACTCTTGTTTTTAACCAAAAAATAAATAAATAGTTGGATACATCCTCTTTCATTCTGAAGTCATCTACTTAGTATGTTGCTGTAAATTGTTGTTTTTCAGGCTGCTTCGTCTAATAGCTTGGATTCTAGTTACCAGAATCCACCAGCAATTAAGCAGGAGACTTCTTTGATTGATTTTGATGCTGATATTCAGACACCAGTAACTGCAGCTGTTTCACAACCACTATAATCATCCGATTTAACTACTGGTGCTATATGGCCTTTCAACAGTGCTCCTCGGACAAAAGCTCCTCAACCACCACCGAATTCAAACCCATTGGATTCTGTCTTGACTCAACTTTCACTTCCAGCTCCTGCACCAGTATTTCCAACTTCTAACGGTTCTTCTGCAACAGTCAGGTAGGTTCATAAGATGCTGAAATTTATTCTTTTGCTAATTTTTACAGGACTCGGTTTCATTGTTTGCCTAATCCTATAGGGCCTTGTCACAATAAACTGCTTAGAAGTTTGTCATGTTAAATTTAGTAAGTTAAATTTCGTTTTAGTTTAGATGTTTGTCATGTTAGAATTGAAGTAATTTATTAAGTTTAGAATTAAATTCCTTTGTTGATTGTGCTATTTGTTCTGGCAGAAACCAAAATGAAATGAAATTTGGGAATTTCTATTTTCATGGCATAGAAATAGGAATTTATTTTGCCTTCTCAGGGTGGCTTGGAAGCTCTCCTTTGGGAAGTTATTTTTACTAAGCTGTTTGGAATAGCTTAGTAATTTTTACTTTTATGCTTAGTTTTCACTAGAATCATTAGAGGTTTAATAGTTCAATTTTCGCTCATATGCTTTACTTTCTGTGACATTGCAGTGGTGATGAAGATCAAGCACATGAGAGATATTCCCGATGCAAAGGAAAGTGGACTTCTTCATCTGTGTGAATTCATCGAGGACTGTGAATTTACTTACCTTTCTGTACAGGTATTTTTTTTTTTGGACTTTATGCTGTAGAAATTATGAAGTTCTTTCCCTCCTTTTATTCATATTGGTCTTCAATTTTGGATATTCTACTTTCGTTTGTGGCTGGCTTCTAATGTTACTAGACAATTCAATGGCAGATTTTACATTTCCTAGGGATTGAAGGGCCTAAGACTGCAGATCCCAGCAAATTCATTCGATATATCTATAATAGAGTAATTATTGAAAATGCAACCGTAAGCACCTTGGCAAAGTTTGGAGCTATAGTAGATTCTCTGAATGTATTGGTAGTTTGGTGTTTTATCCTGCTATTTTGAGTGCACTTAAATTGACTAGATTAGACAAGATAGAAGACTTTTGAACACAAGGTTGCCCTCTTTTCTGTGTACTTTATTCAATTCCTTACTGCTTTATCCCAGTTCAGTTTCATTAACATTGGATTTGCAGTTTTCTTTGTCTAATTTATGACAATGTGTTGTTTGGCAACAACACTTTGCAATTTCAGATCAGGCCAACAACAAACAATCAACAATCAATCAGCAACACCTTGATTGGAAGATGAGGGGAAGGGTTCAAACCTGCATATAACTCTCTGGATTTGAACTCGAGGCCGGTTGTGATTGCGAATCAAGCATGGATGCTCATGGCCGACGCCGGATAAGGAGGAGATGCGATGGCCGAGGTGCAGGCGCTGCTGTCGGCGGCGGAGAGAGGCGGTGATATGGGCTGGTGATTAGGGTTCAGGTGAGGGTGAAGGGGAAGAGATCTGAGAGCGAGGTAGAGGGGAGAGTGACGGAGGCGAGTGGAGTGGTTTTTCCGGTGTAGGGAGAGTCGCCGGTGGAGGTGGGCTGCTGAAGGCCGGAGCTTCCCGCGGTGCTGAAGGCGAGTGGAGTGGTTTTTTTTGGGCGAGAAAAATGTGTTTTAATTTTAATTAATTTATACATTCTTTTCTAATAATAATAATAATAATAATAATAATAATAATAATAATAATAATAATAATAAATGGACCAAAATAATACCAACTATAGTTATTAATCAAAAAAAAATATACCAACTATAGTTATGAGATATGAACCATAAAAAAATACGAACTAAAAAAATATCAAAATAAAACAAACTATCCACCCGTAAACAAAAAAAAAATACAAATTTTAAAATCAACTAAAAATAATACAAACTATGAACTTTTAATTCAAAACAATACAAACTTTTAAAGTTGGACAACTAAACTATCCACCTGTATTATTTTTGGTTTATAGGTGGATAGTTTGTATTATTTGGAGCCTTTTTTTTTACTTCGTATAATATTATTTTTGGTTCATATTTCATAGTTGGTATTATTTTGAATCGTCTTTCAAAAAAAAATCTACATATATTTATATTACATACTAGCTTGGATATAATGAACTAATGTAACCAATCTTAATAACTAAAGAGAACACAATTCAATATAAATATTTACAAAATAACTTTAGGTAAAATGATAGATTTTTTAATTACTTAAGATATGAGTTTTTGTTGGGCATCATAGTTATTAGGATGGCGACCCGAATCGGTAGGATCTTACGATCTTAGCTTGTTCCTAATCCGGATCGTGTGTAAGTAGTATACTCGTCAATGCTATGATCGTTAGGATCAGTTTGAGATTGTTAGCTAGGTTGGTGTATGATCATAAGATCTTATATAGTGATGAATTAAAGGTGTAATTTGGGCTTAACTGTGAAACCATGCCTAAGATAACCCTAAAACTCAATCTCTTCATATACCATGGTTATGTGCCTAAGATAACCCTAAAACTCAATCTATTCATATGCCGTGGTTATATATGTATGATAAACAAAGAATTATGACTTGTCTCTTTTGTTTATTATTAGACTCTAGTACACGTTTTTTTTAAATCAAAGTATTTCCTTGGTATGGTTTGTTTTTATTATTTTATATATTTTATTTTATTTACAGAATCTTATGATTCTATGATCTGATCCTAGGGTCTTGCCTCAATCCAATCATAAAATCTCGATCCTACCAACTTTGACGGGTTTAAATCAAGTTTCAGTTGGCATGTGTGTATATATATATAGACACAGACACACTTTTAACCATGTAATATATAAAATTTCAATATAGAGATAAAAGTGAACAATTATTTCATACTATTAGATAGATCTATTCATCGTCAGTTTCTCTGATTCCCACATTATAATTTCATTTTATTATATTTATTGCCATATTTTTATAATAAATTTTACATATAATGATATTATGTTAAATTAGTATTATATATATTGGTATTAAATACAAATATGGACGTGAAGTGAGAAAAACTATATAGTTGTTAATATTTTATCATTTACATTTATATATCCATAAATATTACAATATATTAGTGTTAAAATTTATTTAACAATAAATTATTAGTAATAAAAACGTCAAAATAAAGTATTAATAACCAAAACTGAAATAATTCACAAAAAATAATATAAATTGAAATAATTCACAATAAATTATATAACTCAAATTTTGAATCGTCTTTCAAAAAAAAATCTACATATATTTATATTACATACTAGCTTGGATATAATGAACTAATGTAACCAATCTTAATAACTAAAGAGAACACAATTCAATATAAATATTTACAAAATAACTTTAGGTAAAATGATAGATTTTTTAATTACTTAAGATATGAGTTTTTGTTGGGCATCATAGTTATTAGGATGGCGACCCGAATCGGTAGGATCTTACGATCTTAGCTTGTTCCTAATCCGGATCGTGTGTAAGTAGTATACTCGTCAATGCTATGATCGTTAGGATCAGTTTGAGATTGTTAGCTAGGTTGGTGTATGATCATAAGATCTTATATAGTGATGAATTAAAGGTGTAATTTGGGCTTAACTGTGAAACCATGCCTAAGATAACCCTAAAACTCAATCTCTTCATATACCATGGTTATGTGCCTAAGATAACCCTAAAACTCAATCTATTCATATGCCGTGGTTATATATGTATGATAAACAAAGAATTATGACTTGTCTCTTTTGTTTATTATTAGACTCTAGTACACGTTTTTTTTTAAATCAAAGTATTTCCTTGGTATGGTTTGTTTTTATTATTTTATATATTTTATTTTATTTACAGAATCTTATGATTCTATGATCTGATCCTAGGGTCTTGCCTCAATCCAATCATAAAATCTCGATCCTACCAACTTTGACGGGTTTAAATCAAGTTTCAGTTGGCATGTGTGTATATATATATAGACACAGACACACTTTTAACCATGTAATATATAAAATTTCAATATAGAGATAAAAGTGAACAATTATTTCATACTATTAGATAGATCTATTCATCGTCAGTTTCTCTGATTCCCACATTATAATTTCATTTTATTATATTTATTGCCATATTTTTATAATAAATTTTACATATAATGATATTATGTTAAATTAGTATTATATATATTGGTATTAAATACAAATATGGACGTGAAGTGAGAAAAACTATATAGTTGTTAATATTTTATCATTTACATTTATATATCCATAAATATTACAATATATTAGTGTTAAAATTTATTTAACAATAAATTATTAGTAATAAAAACGTCAAAATAAAGTATTAATAACCAAAACTGAAATAATTCACAAAAAATAATATAAATTGAAATAATTCACAATAAATTATATAACTCAAATTTTGAATCGTCTTTCAAAAAAAAATCTACATATATTTATATTACATACTAGCTTGGATATAATGAACTAATGTAACCAATCTTAATAACTAAAGAGAACACAATTCAATATAAATATTTACAAAATAACTTTAGGTAAAATGATAGATTTTTTAATTACTTAAGATATGAGTTTTTGTTGGGCATCATAGTTATTAGGATGGCGACCCGAATCGGTAGGATCTTACGATCTTAGCTTGTTCCTAATCCGGATCGTGTGTAAGTAGTATACTCGTCAATGCTATGATCGTTAGGATCAGTTTGAGATTGTTAGCTAGGTTGGTGTATGATCATAAGATCTTATATAGTGATGAATTAAAGGTGTAATTTGGGCTTAACTGTGAAACCATGCCTAAGATAACCCTAAAACTCAATCTCTTCATATACCATGGTTATGTGCCTAAGATAACCCTAAAACTCAATCTATTCATATGCCGTGGTTATATATGTATGATAAACAAAGAATTATGACTTGTCTCTTTTGTTTATTATTAGACTCTAGTACACGTTTTTTTTTAAATCAAAGTATTTCCTTGGTATGGTTTGTTTTTATTATTTTATATATTTTATTTTATTTACAGAATCTTATGATTCTATGATCTGATCCTAGGGTCTTGCCTCAATCCAATCATAAAATCTCGATCCTACCAACTTTGACGGGTTTAAATCAAGTTTCAGTTGGCATGTGTGTATATATATATAGACACAGACACACTTTTAACCATGTAATATATAAAATTTCAATATAGAGATAAAAGTGAACAATTATTTCATACTATTAGATAGATCTATTCATCGTCAGTTTCTCTGATTCCCACATTATAATTTCATTTTATTATATTTATTGCCATATTTTTATAATAAATTTTACATATAATGATATTATGTTAAATTAGTATTATATATATTGGTATTAAATACAAATATGGACGTGAAGTGAGAAAAACTATATAGTTGTTAATATTTTATCATTTACATTTATATATCCATAAATATTACAATATATTAGTGTAAAATTTATTTAACAATAAATTATTAGTAATAAAAACGTCAAAATAAAGTATTAATAACCAAAACTGAAATAATTCACAAAAAATAATATAAATTGAAATAATTCACAATAAATTATATAACTCAAATTTACAACGTTGTATATAACATAAATTGAAATAATTCACCAAAAATACTTAATTTTCGGAAATCTCCATGTTTCAAAAAGATTTGGTGTGAAAGGGCGGTGAATATTTTTTAGTCTACCGCCTAAACACAGTCAGCACACCCCCTAGTATATCTATTCTTCCCCCAAACCCGTGCTCACCAACCCTATTTCCAAATTCCAACTGCGACACGATGATGATGGACGACTGGTAATCGATATGCCTCTCAACCATAGCTACGGATCCAAAGCTTCTCACTTCAGAATCATTTTGTGTCGAATTCAACCGCATTCAGGTAACAGCTACGCTGTCTTCTTCTTCTCTCTTCTCTCCTCTCCTCCTCTTCTCTTTCTTTGCTTCAACCTTGGAATATATGCTAATCCTGACAGAAATCTAGAGGTTGGACTGTGCGATTTTTGTTTTGTAGATCTAGGGTTTGTGATGTTTGCTGCTGCGATTTTTGTTTTCGAAATTTAGGGTTTGCTGTGCTGTTGCTGCGATTTGAACATATGGAATATAGGGATTCATCTATGGCTTGTTGTTGGTTTGTGTGTGTACCTTGTAGTTCATTTGTGCTGAAATTTTTCTGCCCTTCTGTACAATTTTGAAATTTTGGTGTATGTGATTTTTTTTTTGTTATGCAACTCTGTTTGCATTTCTATGTACAATCTGATTTTTTTGGTTTGAGATTTGTTTGGTTCATTTGAAATGAATTTGTTTATTTATGTTTTATTTTGATTTTCTTATGAATAGAAATTGATTAATACGAGCTTGAATCGATATCCTGAAATTTCATACCAAACATGTGATATCAAGGATTAGATTTGATATCCGATATCCTGCAATATACCAAACAAGGATATCAAGATATCAGCTGATATCGATACCAAACGACCCATGATTTGCAAATAGTTTACTGTGTATAATTGGAGATGAATGGCTAAATGAATACGTGTGTGGGTAGTGTAACGGCCCAGGATTATGATTCCCGAGTTACGTTTCGAGGGATGAAACCCCTCGTTGGGATCTTGCGCCCCGAGTACAGGTTGAAGGTTTGAAATCGAAGATGTGTAGTTTAAAGTGGGATTTCGCACCCAACTCCGGAAGGTCCATTGGAGACCCCGGGGTAAACCCCTGCACCTGTCCTAAGTCTACAACGCGGGAAATCCTTTATCATGCAAAGGGCATAAGTACTGAAAGTGATACAACCAGTGCCACGGCAGAGCCGGGTCAAAACAGAGTATAATTAGGGAGAAATCCCAAAAGCGTGAATCTGGTGAAGTCGGGTTTCAACCACTCACTCTCCGCCATATGAATAGACCCCGTAATAACAGCACAAAATCAAGCAGTGTATCGGGTACCTGAAACTATACCACTAAGTCAGGCCAAGAGTCCGCCCGCGGGTCCTCTGACCGCGCTGAGGACATATAATACACCTATACCTAGAATAAAGATGCCTTCATGCAGTACTGGAATATTAACCACACTATCATGTTCCTAATTCATATGTGCGGAATATTAAGTAAGGTCTTAACAAAGAATACCAAGTGGTATATCCCTCTTCTACCACCACCCCTCTTCCAGACAAGGTGGAGACTGGCCAGTTCGATGCTATAATCATATCAAATCTCATCATCATATCATATCTCATCATCATATCATATCTCATCATCATATCATATCTCATGCCCATCTCGTATCTCGTGATATATATAAATGACTCGAGGAGGACAACACCCGATGAAGCTGGGCTGCCCTATGACCCTAGCAAGGACTCTAGGACTCACAGATAACGGCCGTTCTGTATTCAAACGCATATAGAATAAGGATGCTCATTCGTAAATGCAATTCCTAAGCATGATACTACATGACATGCTCTTATGCATATGAAACACCTACATACTATATGACACATCAGGCAGGAGGTACTGGTTACTGAGTAAGCCCCGGAGGTACTTACCTGGCTAGCAGATCGGAAACAGAAGAATCCAGCACACAGTAGTCACAATCATAGAGTATCACCTAGTACATAATGAAATATACATAAGTCTACATCCAACTATTAAGCACTCAAGCACACCTCAATCATTAGAACCAGTAACATATTATGAAAGTCATTTCATCGCATCATCCGTTCCTCAAGACCACATCTTTCTCCATAAATCATTCAACCAATTCCGCATATTCATATACATCATTTCGACATATACCTCAACGGTTCATCAAAATCATAAGACATAATTTGTGTGATATGAAATCCTACTAGATCGTCATAATTATCCAACATTTAATCTCATATAATAATTCACCACAGGTCATGCTATTAGTCATACATATCATATTGTTAATCAAACGATCATACTATCATGCTAGTTAGTCATCGAATAAGTGTTATTCCCAAGTTAGTTCTAAAATCGTTTCAAATCCGAATTAAATAGTTAAGAATTCCGACCCTTAAAAATACTCGCTAAATTTCTTTTCTATTATTTGGATTACTTTCCAACCTTGAAATTCTTTTCCAAATTCTTTATAAATCTATACGTCCAACTAATGTATTTTAACCCTCCAATAATATTATAATTTATTTAACGGATAAACCCGAACCAAACCAAACTCATTTAAATTTAACCGAACCGAACCAAACCGAACCAAACCCATAAATATAAACCCTCAACCGGTCAAGCAAATAAATAATATATATATATAACTGAGGTGGGGCCCACGGGAGTCATCCTCTTCCTCCAAATTCAAAGAGTACTCCCGCCCCGCCATGGCGCCCATGGTTCCTCGGCGCGCCTCGGCTCGACGTTGCTCGCTCACGTCTCTCTCGTGAGCTCGCCGGAGTTCTCGAGCTAACCCAATCGTCCCGCACTCAGCCCTCGCTCACTCCCGACTAATCTAAACATCGAAAAAGACTATAAAAAAACGAATCGAAACGAGTATAATTTGGGAGCTCACCGAGATGGATTTTTCGCAACTTCGGAGCTCTCGATCGGAGTTCTGGTCTTCTTCGATGGCTCGCGATGGCTCGTCGGACCTGTACCGGACATGGGTGAGTGTGTTGGTGAAGACCGAAGGCGATTTCGATCAGAAACGAAGGAGAACGGCTTACCGGAACGAGGCTTCGCGAAACAGAGCAAGGAGGCTGTTCGGTGGCTCGTTGACGGTGCTGGTGGCTCCGGGGATGCTGGTGGCGCCTTGGTGGATGCTGGCGGCGCTGGTGGTGGTCCAGAAACGATGGAACGACGGCTAGAGGTGGTGATCGGCGGTGGTTGAACTTGATGGAGCAGCGAGGAGCTAGAGGTGGCGGGTCGGTGGCGTTTGTAATGGTGATGAAGAATGTACGGGAGATGGTGATGGCGATGAGGCGTGATGAAGATTGTAAAAAAGGAGAGAGCGAAGTGAGTTGATGGTGATCATGAGGGAATGGTGAAGCCGTGAAGGTGAAGAGGAGATGGCGTGGGATCGATGGTGATCGGGATGGTGAGGGTGACAGGGTAGGGGGTGGATCTGAAAAGTATGGCGAGTGATTGGAGTGGGTAGGGATGAGTGTTGAATTGATTAATAAATACCCGGAATTAAATTTTGAATACGCGAATTTTGAATTTTAAAATTAGTTCCAGAATGTTCTCCCGCTTTCTCGATCAATTAGATTTTTAAAATCGACAAGGATATCGCCATCCGATAATTATCTTGAATTTTCGAGGTAAAAGGATGGAAATTATTCGTCAAATTTTATATTCCGGTCGGAATCCGCTAAACGAGTTTTAAAACCGATTATATTTCATTTTTAATCCTCTTTTTCCGAAAAATTATGATTCGAAAATCCAAGTCTTTACATCATCCACCTCTAAAAATAAGTCTCGTCCCCGAGACTAAAATCATTTTAAAACAGGGGATGAAGTTTGAAATCGACGAGTCCAAGGATCATGCCAATAATCCCGTGAACACCTCATAAGTGACCTAATGAGATCCTCACAGTACCGTTGTCGTGATCATAATATCCCCAATAGACCGTAGTAAGAATGTAATATGGGCCCCTACGACATTCTTACTCCGACTCTTTAGCCATATCATAACTCAAATACTTGTATCCACTTCGTGGAGCGTTATAATGAAAACTAGAGTCACATTAGTTTCTTAAAATCCAAGTTAGTCTCTTTTGAAACACCATTCAAAATTTCAAGTTCGACATTAGCCTAAATCGTTTCCAACTTCTCAGTTCATTCTACTATCCACCTCTAAGGGCATATCCTCTATTCTCTTCCTAGGTTCCAAGTCAGAATCAAATTCCAATACTTCAGCTTCCATCACTTCTATCATAAAGAATAGTATACATAATAGCAATCATATCTCACATTTAATAGCATGACATAAACACGTCAAGTACAGTTGTATACCATAATATATCTAGCATCGTATTATCCATGGCAGGATTTATCACATCATCTCATAGAAGTGACACACCATGTCAATCAGATAAGCCCGTCATATCAAACAGATAAGCACATCATATCAATCGGATAATCACGTCATATCAAATAGATAAGCACATCATATCAATCAGGTAAGCACATCATACTCATGCTACTTCCAAACGTCATCACATTAGAGACAAACAAGTACTTCCGTACACTAGCATTCAATCGAGTTCAGGGGATAACTATGTTAGTACTAATAGTTCACTATTGTCAACGACAATACATCATAGAATCAACATCGTCTATAACATAGAATTCACACCACATTCGGCCCCAAGTAAAGCGTACGCTAGATCACATCCTCAAGAGAACCTGTCTATAACTATCAATCATGACAAGACACAATCACTACCCATCAGCTCTTGCATTAAGATCAAATCCACAGAGGTCTACCAACCCAAACCACTACTAGTTCTAGACACCATTGCATCCTGCTCACATACAACCTTTCTTGCCTCATAACTATTCGCAATCAAGGTCGAATACCCAAACCAACTACAAGGTATCCCAACTCCTATGCCATCAAGCCATCTAAGGGCCAATCTACTTCGACATCCCGATCTCAAGTCCTACCTTTCACTCGACTATCATCTCCTAAAGAGACATCGCGAATCACCTTGCTAACTTAATCATACTCCCCACGCCACTAACCACTCTCACTAACCATCCACCTCTAAGAATCCAACTCATACTAATCATCTCACACCTGTCACTCTCGACCAACTCTAAAGAAGAAATCCATCTCGTGTTACTCCCAACCACAAATTACCAAGGTGCTCGTCGACCTCGACAAAGGGTCCTCGAGGTCGAGTTGGGTGGCGCCCCTTCCTTTCCGCTCCCGCGAGTTGCTTCATCCGCTGGCAGCGAGTTGCCTCTTCCGCGGCAGCGAACGGTCCGCTGCAGTGAGTGGAGTCGCTGGCAGCGAGTCTCGCCTGATCGTCCTCGGCTTCTCAGGCATCTCTCCTCGTCGACTCCGGGCATGACTTTGGGCTTCGTCGATCTCGACCAGTGCTTCGTCGAGATCGAGTAGAGTCCCGGAGCTGGGTGGTCTGGCTCTCTCGATCAGGCTCTGTCGACAAGGTTACTCGGACATGGCTTGTCGAGGTCGGTTAAGCCTACTCGAGGTCGAGTACCCTTGGCTCGTAGACTTGTTCCGCTGCTTTGACCTTGGACTTCTGTAGTGGTTATCCGAGCTTTTCCGACCTTCTGTAGAATCGCTGTAAAACGCCTTGATTTCTGCGAATTAAACAGAAACTGGCAGAAATCGATATAAAAGTTACTGTAAAACATGGCAGATTCAGCTCACAACAAACACCCCATACTTAAGCTTGCTTGTCCTCAAGCAATACTTTTATTTTTCATTCAGGGGAAGAATTCAAAACTCTCAACATCTTAGATTCATTCTTATATGTCCCTGCAATCAATTACCATCCTCGAAAAGGTACTAGTGTCACAGATTCATGCATGTGCAAATATGTAAAACCAACATCTACTCACAAAAGGAGGGTTATGCAAAAACAATATAAGTGACAAAGCATTTGATAATCAAGAACACTTTAATTTAAGCTCATGAAGGAGTAGATTGGTAAAAGGCTAAAGGTGGGCTATTTTTGGCAATGTGGTGCTGTTTGATCCGGGGAAATGGATTATTTCCAAACTTGAGTTTCATTCCACATTCTTTCTCCATATAATTCATCACCTTTCATATTGCTTTTCTCAATAATAATGTTTTTACCTCTCTAACCTCAGCACTGCCTTCTCGCGAGTCGCAAACATGGGTGTCATGAATGGCCCCGGATACTTAGTGCTTTGGACTCCTCACAATGTGTCCCATCTCTCCAAACTATTATCTTAGAGAGCAGGGTCAATCTACCTTTATCTCCTTAGGTGATTGGATTTTCTTTCACTCATTAAATTTTCCATATATTTCAAACACTTTCCCTGCCATACTCCATAATGATAATAACACAACAATCATATAACTTCTCCATAATGTAACATCATTCTCAACATAATCCCCGGATAAGGTAAAGAATGGCAAATATTTAGATCATGTGGAGCAATATTTGAAATAAGGCATATTATGGCTTTTGTGATGCATAAGCATAGGTACGGCTAGGATTTTAAACAATGAGCATTTTATGGAAATATAAAGTCCTCAATCATTTTATCATGCAATATGTCAAAAGCAACTTCAAATTTTACCTTCTTTCATGGTTTTCAAGAAAATATGCATTTCATTGCGACTTCCCTTTACTAGGCAATTTCATGCTATATCTCTAATGAATCCAATTTTGCATCTTCGAGTTCAATATAAGCTTCCATGACATTATTCAAAAATTTCAATGGGGGTCATTTTTT
Organism: Persicaria tinctoria; assembly: GCA_037127255.1. Taxonomy (NCBI): domain Eukaryota; kingdom Viridiplantae; phylum Streptophyta; class Magnoliopsida; order Caryophyllales; family Polygonaceae; genus Persicaria; species Persicaria tinctoria. Next base: position 38,946,339 of record JBANSL010000001.1, on the reverse strand, counting down.
CAATTTTTTTGGAAAACATGCATATAAGCACATAAATCAATAATGCATTCCAAAATAGCCATGTAGCAATTCCAAGAAATAGTGCACAAGTCATGTCAAATAAATCAAATATGCACAAATTAAGCTCTTCCCCCACCCCATACTTAAACATTACAGTGTCCTCACTGTATAAAAACAATGTAAAGGGTAAAGAAAGAAACTCACAAGACATGAGTGCAGAGCCGCAAAATTTCAAATGGAGCACCTCCTAGTCCGAGTATTAATGTAGCTTGGTTCTATCCATTGACCTGAAAAGTTAGAAGACATATACCTATAATAGAAATAACAAAAACCAAAAATGTTCAAAACCAAAAAAAAAAAACAAAGTCTCAAATGTCCTAAAAAGTCTATGTACATGCTCTAGATGTTATAGTCGCTAGGCCGACTTTCCATTTCTGCTCAAGGTGGCATCTGCAGGGCCCATGTAGCTTGGGCTTCAAATAAGACTCCATTCTTGTCCATCAGCTGCAATCCTCCAGAATGGATCTTGTTCACCACGAATGGTCCCATCCGCTTCTTGTTGAATTTGTTAGGAAACCAATGATCCTTTGACTTAGAGACATAGAGCTTGTCTCCAACTTCATATTCCTTCGGCTCATTATTGGAAATCCTGCACAATCGCACATACCAAGGCATACCTCTCCCATGTATAGATAAATCTTTAATGGAAATAGGGGAAGAAAGATCCATACCTTGACTCACCTTTGCAGAGACGGAATCGGGGACAACGGTGTTTGGTCGATCTCGACTAGGGTTAGTCGATCTCGACAAGTCTGCTGGTCCTGGTGGTGGTCTGCTCGAAGATTCAGAAGTCGACGAAGACAGGGTCTGGTCGATCTCGACGAGCCTGGTCGACCTCGACAAGGGCGCTGGTCCTGGTGTCTGCAGCGTCGAGGAAGGTGTCGTCGAGGAAGACGTTGTCTTGTCGATCTCGACAAGGCTACTCGAGATCGAGTAGCCTTCTCCTCCTGGTGGCTTGTTCATCGAGGAAGGCGGGGCTGGGCTCTCCGAGTGGTGGTCGATCTCGACAAGGGTGGTCGAGATCGACAAGGGCTCTCCTGGCTCTGGTGGTGCGCTCGAGGAAGCAGAGACTGGTGGCTCCGAGTTGTGGTCGACCTCGACGAGCCTACTCGAGATCGAGTAGGGTGGCTCCTCTGGTTTGCTTCTCGACGAAGCCGGCTCTGGTGGAGTCTCCTTGGTCTGGTCGAGATCGACTAGGGTTCTACTCGAGGTCGAGGAGCCCTGGTCGATCTTGACCCCATTCTTAGCTCTTGTCAAGGCATCCGAAAAATAATGAATCCACAACGACTTACCTGGATCTGTGTCGATTGGATTTTCTGTGTTCTCGTTGAGGATTGCCATGATCTCCTCCACCTGGGCCTCCATATCCCTCTTTTCTATCTCCTCAGGGGTCAAATTTCTGACTTTGGGTTCCCCGCAGGTGATGTAGCCAGCTGAGATAGATTTGACCTCTTCCATTGGACCAGTATGCCTTTCAGTTTTGTTAAAGGAATACTCAATGACCTCATCGCTGATGTTGAAGGTGAGCACTCCTTTCCTTACGCTTATGTTGGCATCCACCGTCGCCAAGAATGGTCTTCCTAAAATAATTGGACAAGCAGGATCTTCTTGCATATCAACTATTAAGAAATCAGTAGGAACGAAGAATTTACCTACTTGTACTGGGACATTTTCCACCATCCCTGTGGGAATGACCACCGTGTTGTTGGCCATGTATAGTCTAGCATCCACAGGCTCCAAGGCACCTATCTTAATCTTGGACCAAATCGTTAAAGGCATAATACTAACACTAACTCCAAGATCACATAGGGCATTAATTTTGTATGGACCAAATCCAATAGTTATAGCAAACTTACCTGGATCCGGCCTCTTCTCCAATATGTCCAGATGGCTGCACTCCTCTGTGATTTCAGCCATTGACCGCTTTTTGCTCAGAATCTCCTTCAGGAACTTGACATAGGATGGCATTTCATTGAGAGCTTCTGTGAAGGGGATGGTGACATTGAGTTTCTGAAGCATCTTGATGAAGCGCTGAAACTTTTTCTCTGTCGGGTCCTTTAGAGATTTTATGGGGAAAGGCAGCTTCTTTTTCTGAGTCGGAGCCAGAACAGACGTCGGAGTTGCTGCAGATTTCTCTATGTCGACCAGGGGCTCCTCGACATCGACAAGGCCTTTGTCGACATCGACTAGATTGGGCCCAGTCGAGTGGCTGTGTGGTGCAGACGAAGATTTTGGCAGGCTCTCCTCGAGGTCGACGAGTCCTTTGTCGAGGTCGACTAGTCCTTTGTCGAGATCGACCACGGCTTTGTCGAGATCGATTTGCTGTTCCTCGTCGTTCTGCTGGTTCCCGACCTCTGGCTCTTGCAGTTGATGACCGCTTCTGAGTTTTACAGCAGCGACGTGTCCAGTCTTTCCCTTAGGATTTACTTCTGAAGATCCTGGAAGTGTCCCTGACTGTCTGGGGATTCCGGCTGCCAGCTGACCAATCTGTGTATCAACTGATTTCCTCCAGATATCAATTTCCCCAAGCCTAGAGTTGACACCTTGCATTTGAGTATAGACGGAGTTGAAAGATTGCCTAGTTTCTGAATGGTTCCTCCGTATTTCCTCCAGGACCGTCTGTATATCATCCTTCTTTTGATCCCTTTCTGGATGTCCTGGAGCTCTATAGGGCGGGGGATTCCTAGGGACACCTTGGTTCCATTGTGGTTGCTGAAACCTTTGGTCCCCCATGTAGCGACTGGGACCCCGTGCGTAAGCTGCATCCTCATGATGCTCTGCCAGCCTGACTTGCTCTGTGTGTGGGCACTCAGGAGTGGTGTGCCTTTGCGATCCGCATTCTATGCAAGGCTGGTTGACAGAAAGATATTTGACTTGCTTGAGGAGCTTCTTATTCTGGTCTCTGTAGTATTGCTCCCTAACATCAGGATCAATCTCTTTAGATGGCTCATATAGGGGCATGGATGGTGCTGGCCTGGCGTATGGGTTCTCTTCATAGGTTACAGTAGACCCATACTTGTTGTCGTAGTTGGTGAGCTTCTCTAGCACACCCCATGCGTCACTTGGCGGCATCGTCAGATACTCGTAGCGAGTATAATTGTTGATTCTGTCCTTAGTGACTTGATCCAGAGAGTTGAAGAAGATCTCCTGGATGATGTAGGGTGGTTGTCCATGAGTAGGGCAAGATCGCAGAAGTTCCTTGTAGCGCTCCCATGCCTTTGCCAGTGGTTCCCCTTTCTGCTGTTTGAAGGCGGTGATTTTCTGGCGGAGATGTGCTGTTTTGGCAGGTGGGAAGAATTTGTTCAGAAACTCTTGTTCTACTTGGGCCCAGGTTGTAAGTGATTTTGCTTTCAGCCCTTCCAGCCACTTCAGTGCAGGCCCAGCGAGAGACCAGCGAAAAGATTTCATCTTGACATATTCCAGAGTTGTACCTTCTGCAAGAGTACGGCACATATCATGAAAATTAGTAATATGTTCAAGAGGACACTCATTAAATCTACCATAAAACGCATTATTTTTAAGCTCTATAAGAAACTGAGTGCGAATTTCAAAAGAGTTTTCAGGGATAAGAATCACCGATTCAGGCACGATGAGAGTCGGATGCATATAATCCTCAGCAGTGGTTGGATATTGGGCAAGCTCAGTTCCCGCTTGCCTCGCGCGTTCAGCTGCTTGTTCCCTTGCTACTCGCTCAGCGGCGATAGCAGCATCCTTAGCGGCTAATTCCCTGGTAAGCCTAGCGATCAGCTGTTCCTGTGTCTCCGCGGCTGCCATGGCTTTTTGTAGTTGAGCTCTGATGTGAAAAAGGCGTTCTGGTTTGTCTAAGGCGTCAAACTCAGGTGTTTGACCAGAACTACGCATACACCTGCAAGCTAACTCAAAGAAACAGTGAGAACTGACTACCTAAGGCGCGATTGATTGCTTCCCCGGCAACGGCGCCAATTTTGTTGTTTGCAGGAGTAAATCGAGTATGAAATGAATGTAAAATAAAGTTCAGACTGACTTCCCTGTCTCAGCAAATAATACAAGACTTCCTCCCGTTGTAGTAAGAGAAAATCAGGATCGAATCCACGAGGAAGCACGTCAGCAGTTCTCAGGTAGTTGTAAATTCTCACAGAAGCAGCAGAAAGACAGAAACACAGAAACAAAAAGAAACAAATCGACAAGCAAAGTTCTCCTTGACCTCGATAAGAGGTACTCGAGATCGACAAAGCTTCGTCTAGATCGAGTAACAATGCAGAAAACTTAAAATTTGCAGAATTTAAAGACAAACGCAAATTTTCGACAGAAATAAACTCAATATACTAAAAGACTTCCAAGGCCAGGGTTTCAACGCCACAACGATAACCATGCAAAGTAACACATAAAGGCATAAAAGATCATGCTTTCCATCAAATAACTTTCGTCATTAACAAATAGGCATATAGAGGCTCTCGCATAAACCCTAATTGTTACTAACCCTTTTTCACATAATTAATCCAAGTTGCATTAAGATCACTTTCGCTTCAATAACACAAACAAGGATCACCTTCAACTCTCGCAAAAGAATCATGCTTATAGGGATAGAAGATGAATCACACAAAAAGATCTGACCTTTATCGCATCGCCTCACATGGCCACCGTCGAGCTCACCCCAGCCCCAGAAGTGGGTGGACTACTCACGCCTCATCGCAATAACAGACATTGATGTATGAAAAGAAACTTGCATTAAAACTAAATTCAAAAGCCTTTTACAATCCTGGCAATCAACTTTCGCAGAAAGCCAAAACCCTAAAAACCTTAGAATTCCTAAACTACTCTGTGGAACTAACTAATTGTGTCTTGAATTGAATCGAATGAGATGCCTAATGCTCAGCCCCAAGGGCTTTATTTATAGCCTTCATTCCCTAGCTATTCTAGGATAGAATATCTATATCTATATCTAAAATTATATCTAAAAGCTTAAAAGATAAATAAATGTTTTATGGAAATAAATCTTAAAGGGAAAGATAAAACTAAATAGGTAGGTCTTCATGATGTTGATAGATCTTGTCTCCTTGGATAGAACTTGATGAAATCGGATAGATCTTCGATGGATTTGGATAGAATCTTCCGCCTTCGCGCCCAAGGAACTCTAATTCTACTCGGACAGGCCACGTCGAGAAGTTTCTGGAAGCTGGGTCAACTCGACCTCGACTAGGTCTCGTCGACCTCGAGTAGGGTCTTCGTCGGCTGGACTCCTCGGGTGGCTTCTGCTCGATGTGCTCAGACTGGGGCTCAGGTGCTCGTCGACCTCGATCACTCCTTGTCGATGTCGAGTAGGAGGGGCTTGTCGACTGGGTTTGCTCGGGTAGGTCTAGTCGACTGGCTCGGACATGCTCGGACCTGGACTCAAGGTGCTCGTCGACCTCGACAAAGGGTCCTCGAGGTCGAGTTGGGTGGCGCCCCTTCCTTTCCGCTCCCGCGAGTTGCTTCATCCGCTGGCAGCGAGTTGCCTCTTCCGCGGCAGCGAACGGTCCACTGCAGCGAGTGGAGTCGCTGGCAGCGAGTCTCGCCTGGTCGTCCTCGGCTTCGTCCTCGGCTTCTCAGGCAGCTCTCCTCGTCAACTCCGGGCATGACTTTGGGCTTCGTCGATCTCGACCAGTGCTTCGTCGAGATTGAGTAGAGTCCCGGAGCTGGGTGGTCTGGCTCTCTCGATCACGCTCTGTCGACAAGGTTGCTCGGACATGGCTTGTCGAGGTCGGTTAAGCCTACTCGTGGTCGAGTAGCCTTGGCTCGTAGACTTGTTCCGCTGCTTTGACCTTGGACTTCTGTAGTGGTTTTCCGAGCTTTTCCGACCTTCTGTAGAATCGCTGTAAAACGCCTTGATTTCTGCGAATTAAACAGAAACTGGTGTAGATTCCATAATTCGGCAAATAAACATAAACTACATAGATTCTGTACTATCTTAGCCCAAATGAATGCAATGTATACAGAAATCGATATAAAAGTTACTGTAAAACATGGCAGATTCAGCTCACAACAGTCCCTGATAGTGTGATTCTCCTCTTTCATATCATCTTAGGTGTTTTACTCAGTATTAGACTGATGTTGAATTCGATGAGCGACTTTCTTTTCATGATGGTTATCTTAGCATGCTGACATGTTACCTCTCGGTAGTGTTTCCCTATTACTCGGTTTTATCATCTCGCACTTGCATGAATGTAATACTTGGCACATCGCATGACCACACACCACGCTATACCATGATTTTACATACGCATAACACTTGAATGTTTGGATGAATCTAATCGCATTATCTTGATTAATTGTATCCATGTTCAATATGTGTCGGTAGTGTCTTGTAGGGCTTATGATCCCCAATACGACTCACTAAATGATGATTTGCCATACTTATTTTATTACGTGAACATGCTTGTCACATAATGTGATGATAGTTGTTATACCGTTTATGTGCACTATGATAGTTGTTCTTGGCATGCTTATAATCTTTCACTGTTAACGTCCTCTTGGTTACTCTCTGTAATGATGCCTCATGCTTTATGAATATTATGTTGAACTCTTTTAAATGACTCGTGAGTATGATCATTGTTGTTAGATGTGATAATTGCCATGCCGCTCTTATGTGTCCTCGTATGACATTGGTTTGATTGTTATAATGATGTACCTTGTCATGCTATATTTGACCTCATTTGTTGACGTGTATACCATGCTCGTTCATTGTTCATATACATGATACTTTCCATCCTCGTTAAACCCCGCATGACCATTACTAGCTCCGCATAATTTTATTGAAATTACATGGCATATCTGCTTTCATGGAGTAATAAACTGCTAGGTCGTCTCACATGTATAAGTGTAGGACTTGATTGTGTCTTTTGGAATGAATACGCATGTTGTTCCCCCTTAGATAGGTACATGTTAGTGTGGATTAATGTGACGGATGTGTTCCATGGTGAATTCGTGTTTGCTTGTCGCGATTATAACCTAATAGACTCCCGTAGGGGCATTGTTACTATTCTCGAGTCGGAGTTTCATCTCTAGTTGTCGTCTTTAGTTGTGGTCCGTGTTTGTCCCTGAAAGGAATTTGGGTTGTCTTCTCTTGTCACTCCCCTATCTCTGTTAACTTAGACTCCTCTGCGATACTTGGACGAGCGACCGCATGGGAAAGAGAACAAAAAGTTAGATAGCGATAGAGCAGCGCAGCGGAAGCGTGGGCCCATAACCCACGACCTCAGGATCAATGATGTCGACGGAACGAGCACACATCAAGGATTGCGGATACTAAGTACGATATGACTTGGAAGCGGGAGTGTTCTCCGTTCGAATTGCTAACCCTTTTGAATTTATTGACGATGATATTGCACTGCCCTAGTGATGAGATTTACGTTTTGATGTGTTGACTTGATGATGACTGTTGCCTGATTGCCTGTTGCCTATGATGATATGATTTGATGACTTGTAGAACTCGTGTACCATGGTGTCCTGACGTGTTGCTACTCTAAGTTGCTAAGCGTGAATTGAATTCCTTTGTCTGTAAATGTGAACTATATATGCTAAGAAGCCTGAATTGTATCTGATAAGGTTATAATGCAACATGTTAGCTTGACTTGATTATGTTCATATATGATGTTTGCGATGGTTATTGAGCATGATGGTGAACTGAGACTTGTTGAACCTATGATGTTATTTTTATGAATGCTAGTTGCATGATGTCGACCTTATGTTTGATGATTTTCATGATTGCTTCTTCCTTAAACCTGTGGGTGAGGTCATTTGGTAGCGTGGTTGGAGAGTGCTGAAAGAATTTTGGGCGGTTGGGATGATCGATGGTGTTAGGAGGTGAGTCGCGAGAGAGGGATCCATGTGGTTAACAGGGTATGATGCTTGTGATGTCTTGAGTAGTATATGAAGTGTGGGGAATGACTTTTGAGAGTATTGAGAATATAGTATGAGAGGGTTCTTGGGTGTGAAGTTAGAGATAGGAGTTGGTTTCTTAGAGGTGGATGGTGTGTGAGAGTGCTTGATGGAATGAGGGGTGAGATTGGAGTATCAAGATGAATTGGGGTTTTGGGAGAATTTTGTCTGAGTTGACGTTGGCGAGTCTAGAAGAGGATTAGTGTTGGCTTGAGAGTGGAGATAGGCGAGTGGGGATTGTGTTTTATTTTGACTGGTATGATGTGCAGATTTTCTTGATTATGTGATTTATTAAAATGAACTAACATGATGTTATATAGCAACCATGATGAACCTGATATAGACTGATATTCCATGTTTTTATGCAAATACTGAAATCTAATTGATAGTGACTAGTGTTATCATGATATGCATTACTACCCTGTTATACATTTAGAAGCATGTTACAATCTGTGATCTGAATCATGAGATAATGACATGTTGCTATGTGAAAACATGATATTATATAATGGGGCGATAAAGCATGATGTTATGTTATATGATCGTTAAGCATGATTGTGGGTATGTTAAATGATAAATATGACTTAGAGCACGAATATGACTTGTATATATATGAGGTAATAGTGCATGTCTGCCTAATGACTAAATGATCGTTATATGGTGTTGTGACGAGTTGAGATGATATTTGGAGAGCATGTTGACATTTTGATGTTGATATACTGCTTGATCTTCCCTTTTGTTGAATCTTACTAGCATGACCTTGTTTGTATTGATATGGTTATAATTAGTTTTGTTTCATTGACTTATGATGAAATTCCACTGTGGCTAACCTTGCAAATACAAATGTTTGATGTGATGAATCTGTTATGATAATGCTGGATAGAAATTGGATAGGATGACTATGTGAATTTATGCGTTAAATGAGATCCCTTGTTGTGACTGACCCTACTATGATTGCGGTGTTGATATGCAATAGTGAGATACCTTTTATGATTTATGGTGTGATGTTGAGACGTTGTTATGATTTTGATATGTTGTTGAGATGCACATTATAACCTTTAGTGTGATTTGGAGATGCTTGATGTGACCTTGTGGCACTGTGTGGGTACATGGTTGAGACTTGTCGTATGATGTGTTGGTTGGAGATTGATTGGTTTAAGCTGTTATGCATTTGTTATGGCGTATGAATCTTGCTTGAATGGAGATTGATGGATTGATTTGATTCTGGAAACTAGGAAGAGAATATGGGATTAGCCCTTAGAGGTGGATGATTCCACCTTCCAGCTTCTGAATTTGATTGTTTGATATGTGAGAAATTGATCTGGTGGTTGGAAGATTTTGACGAAATCTTGATTTGATTCGACTTGTTTTAGTGTAAGGTTGCTTGATTAGACGTGGATTTGAAGATTCTGAACGATTTTCAAAAAGGACCAACTTGGATTGTAAAAGAATGAACGATACCGAGAATTTCAACGATTTTGAGGCTAATCTTTATTTTCAATTGCGGAATCCCTCTTGAAACTTTTCAAACCCGGGCAACTCTATGATACTTCATGAAGTGGATACAAGCATTTTATGAGGGCGCCTGTAGGGTGCTTTCTAAGACCTAGTGATGATATTGTAGAACTTTTAGAGTTGTGGCACCTCCGAAAAGTCGAAGTGAGGATGTGATAGGGGCGCTTATTGCATACTTGTCAAGGCCAATTGGAGATGTCACGACCGTGACTAGGATGTTGTGAGAATCTCAGAAGACGCAACTGAGGTGATTACAAGGCCCTTGGACATGGTCTCTAGACTCAGCAATTTCAAACTTCATCCCCTACTTTGTCTTAGTTTTAGTCTCGGGGACGAGACTTGTTTTTAGAGGTGGATGATGTAAAGACCCGGATTTTTAAATCCTAATTCTCGGAAAAAGAAATTAAAAATGAGTTTAAATCGGGTTATTTAAAATCTCTTAAAATGAATTCCAGCATATGACTATTTTAAATGGACTTTCATTCGGATTTATTTTCGCTTTCGCTTGCTAAAATTTAAAAGTATTATATAATTTTATTATTTGATTCAGTCGAGAATTCGATTTAAATTTGAAGTTATAGACTTTATATCTTTTGAGTCGGATGAAGGTCGAGAGAGCGGGTTTCATATTTTTTTTTCCGGTAATTTTGAATTGGTTTTTATTTTCTAGGGACCATTTTCTATTCTATTTCTTTTCCCCTCTCTTCCTAGGCTCTCTCCCTCTCTCAGATTTGTAGTGGGGAAGATTCCCTTTTTGCCTTGACAATTGAAATTCACAGTTGTCCTACTTGTCTTCTTCTTCAACAATCCCCCACACCCACAAACTGCACAAATCGCCCCTGCTCTCCTATATAGACCTCTCTCAATCAATTGTCCTTTTCACATTCACAAAACCCACACAAAAAGAACCCTAAACCTTATCTATAGACAACTCCTTCCTGTTTCATTAAATCCCAAAACAAGGTCCTTTTGCTCTTCTTGAGCCTTGTTGCCGCAGCCACCAGTGAGCCTCCAACGCAGCAGCAGCGTCACATCACCTTCCTCAGTGTCCCCGAGTAGCAACACTCACCCCGGAGAGCCGGCGCGCCGCCGCAGCATCTTCTCCTCCCTCTCTCTTCCCTGTTTTTCGCTTGTGTGAGGCGGGTAAGGCCCTCTTTCGTTGTTTCCAATCAAAATCCCATAAAGGTCGACCTTTAAACGATTTTCTTCCGTCCTAGGCCAGAATCCGCTGATTCCGACTTCGGCGAGCACCATTGACTCCGACGAGAGCTTTCCGACAGCCTTTGATTTTCCCCCTCCGGTTAGCTTCGTTCCCTCTCTTTTCCTTGGTTTATCTTGGTTGGGTTGTCTGAGAGTGAACCTGAGAGAGAGCGGGGTGAGATCGAGACGATTCCGGCGAGCTGCCCCTCTTCCTTTTTCTATTCCATTGCCGAGCAGTGTATTGGGGGAGAGAATGAACAGGGAACCGGTCTGACCTTGATCCTTTATTTTAACTAGACCGGTTCAGTTATTATTTTAAATAGACCGGTTCGGTTTTATGCAAGAAATCAGATTTGGGGTTGTTCTTACTGGATCCGAAAATGAGAAAGGGTTGGGCCTATTTAATTTCTTGGGCCTCATCTTGGGAAATTAAGATGAAAATGTACATTAAGGTATAAGACTTATGTTGGGGAAATTTCGGTTTGACTCTTTAAATTATTAAGTACATGGATTATATATTATATAAAATTATGACTTTCAAAATTTGGTGGGATTTTAAAATATAATATTATTGGACTTAAATTTTAAAAAGGGTGTTTGAGACTTTGAGTTGTGGTGTTTTATTATGGGTTTGTCATTTGTTTATATTATGTGTTATATTAAATGATAGTAATTACTTATTTGTAATATTATTCTTGATATGTTAATTCTGATTTTATGAAAATAAATTTATAAAATTGTCCTATATTATGAAATTATTTTAAAAGGTGTTATTTTTGGGAAAAAGTATTGTATGATGATTAAATATGTGATTTTGAGATATTTGAAATGGATTATTACTAAAATGGTTGATGCTCATGATAATTATGTATATTGATGATAAATTATTTGAAAAGGATAATTTTGAGTGTTTGGAAATATCTCTTTAAGGATTATGTTTGGAAAACCAGAATGCCGGAATTATTTTATAATATGATCTTGAGAGATTGGTTTTAAGGTTTAAATGATTGATGTCGGCATTCTTTGTCTTGGTTTGATGATGTTGGTCTTGAGAAGGAATTTTGGAAATATGGTTGGTACGATTTTATCAATGGGTTTGATTGGAAATAAATAATTTTGGTTGATGTTGATCATATCGGAAAGGTTTTGGAAAATGGTTTCACTATCGGTGGGTTTTGAGTATGTTGAGAGCTTGGGATCGTATGTATGAATGATGGACTGGTAGCTTATGGAAATGGCTTGATGATAGGTGTGTATTGCTTTTGGATTGCTTTGGACTTGCATTTGGGCCCTTGCTTGCGTTATTTTGTTGTTCTGCATCTTCAGGTAAGTTCCCTAGGGGGCTTACTCAAGTTGGACATTCATGCCTGTTGTTGTATTTTATGTTAGGTGTTGCATATGCATAAAAGAATGCCATGTAGTATCCTGCTTAGGTTGCACTAATTGAATGAGCATCTGCTTACTTTATGCGTTTGAAACAGAACGGCAGTTATCTGTGATAGTCCTAGAGTCTTTTCTAGGGTCATAGGGTAGCCCAGCCCCATCGGGTACCCTGAGTCAATCGAGTCATGAACTTCCTTATATTATGAGATGCCTGCGGGCTTTATTGTGGAGCGGGTTAGGCATGCGTGCCCCCCGATTATGATGGAATGCATTCACGAGCTGGCCAGTCTCCGCCCTATCGGAAGGGGGTGGAGGTAGGAGAGGGATATGTCATTTGGCATTGTCTTGGGCCCTTTACAGTATTTCTGCACATTATTATAACTAGGAGCATGCTAGTGTGTTTGACTTTCGTACTGCATTAGAGCATCTTTATAAGGTATAGCACATACTATGTGGCCTCAGCGAGGACTGCCGGTCCCGCATGAGTGGCTCGATCTGACTCCTTTCCCCATTCTTTTTTTTAAAGGTATTTTCTGCAGATTCTGAGTGCTCGATGTCTATATGACGGGGTTTCCTTTTGGCGAATTGAAGAACATGGCTAATTCTCTAACTTGGTATAAATGGTAACCCTATGCTTACGTTTTGGTTTTGACCCGGCTCTGCCGTGATATTTTGTATCTTAACTTTGCTTCCGCTTTACTTTCGTTTGAATTGGATTTCGCGACATAGTCTCAGGACAGGTTAAGGGTACCCAATGGCCCTTCGAGGTTTTTAGGGTTTGAAATCCCTCTTTCCACAAATCTTAAAATGAGTTTGAAACCTCGACCCGTACCTGGATTGCAAGATCCGAACAAGGGGTTTTATCCCTTGAAACGTAACCCGGATATCATAATTCTGGGTCGTTACAGGGTTAAGGTTCATACAGGATGAGGAGAGGGATCATCGACGAGAAGGATTTGAGGGAAGTTTTTGATTTGTGCCCAATTTCTTCTGATTTCTCCATCTTCCCTACAACTAGATCTGAAATTTTCTTTTGGAAAGTACATTACATAACGGAAGTAGGATATGAAAAGATAAAATGAAAAGAAATCAATGGTTAATATTTGTCACAAGTAATACAATGAACGGTGGAGATTATAATTTAAGAGGAACATGGATTGATGAGTTGTAAATCTCTAGTACAAGTGTTTTCTTTATTTCTAGGACAAAGGTTAAATACCGGTTTTTTTTCTAATAACCGGTAAGAAATTTTACTTTTTTCACTTAAGACCAGTATGATTTTAAATAACCGGTGTTAACTAAGTTAATACCGGTTTGAATACATAACCGGTAACCGAAAATAACTTAAAACCGGTTTTTAATAACCGGTATTAAAAATCTGGTAATAAGGAGCATTTTTGTACTAGTGAGACAACTATGGAGAGAAGAATGAAGGTTTTCTACTTTGGTATGACTCACTAAATCTCTTTAGTTTCGCCTACAATTCGAAGACATGGTTGGTTGATTTGTGAGACTTGAATTCTATGTTATTCCAACAATTAATTCATTACCTTTACGTTGATTTTGTGTTGTTGATTCTATTTTAGTTCGCATCCTTGATAGAATTGCATCGTGCTAGGATTTCAATTGTCTCGCGAGAGTAATTGTGCCTTTTGTAGCAACCACAAGCAAGTGATTCCACGAGGATGATCTTGAATTTGTAGGGTAATGACAGTTTGGGCGACCATTCTGCCTAGAACTTTGGGAATTTGTGCTATTTGTATGTTAAATCCTGCAAGGTTAGGGTTTTGCCTATATATGTAAGGGATTGTCATATCTGCGAAGAGTGTTAATCCATACAAAAACAAGTCGGATTAATCCAAATAATTATAATAACTAGCTAGAAAGATGGCCAAGGATTAATAAACAAACCAGTGTTGAGAATTTGTACGTGAAACAACTTCATCCATATTGTTATCAATCAATCACCATTACTACTTTTACTTTATTTGGTTACTTTAATCATCTCAATTACCTTCAATTTCATTACTTTGATAGCAGTTTGAGTAGACATGAAAGGTATTCTCTGTGTGTGTTCGACTCCTTATTTATCCGCTATACTAGTTTACTAGTTAGTTTATTAGTTTGGGAATCATTATCTTTGGCGAGGTGAAACACACGACATTTCATCCCACCAGAAAGGATTTAAAGGGGCAAAATGAACTTAATATGCCTAACTCAAATGGACTAAATATGAACTTGGGTTATTATACAAAATGGAAACCAACTAAAGAGGGGATCGAGTGGGTAGAAAGATGTTAGACCATCCCTATTGGATGTAGTTGGGGATAGGTAGGTGAAATATTAGATTATTCTTTACAGATGGTCTGGAAGACTCAAAGGAATTGCACCATGGTGGTTGGAGTGACAACTTAGGTAGAGATCGCGAGGTTTTGCCCCTCCGGTCCGTCGCTCCTCGAAGAGCGACATCGGATAGCCCGATATGCTTTATGAGTGTCATTAACTGATTCTATGCTAAGTGCTTGTTATGGATATGATTGGTATGCCTTGAGTATGAAATATGTACTAAATAATCTGTGCAAACGGGATAACGGGAGTACCCTTATTTCCATATGGTCAAGCCCAGCTTGTGTGGAACAGCCCCTTCCACTATGTTAACCCTTTGACAGTTCTATCGAGTCTTTCTTCTCCCATATGTCAGTTTCTTCCACGGGAAATCAGGTTGGTAAACACATTGTGTCAAGGATCATGTATGGTGTTGTTGCAGGAGTAAGTCAAGTATAGAATAGAATATGGTTTAGAACGACTCCCCTGTCTCAGCAAATAATTACAAGACTTCCTCCCGTTGTAGTAAGAGAAAATTCAGGATCGAATCCACGAGGAAGCACGTCAGCAATTCTCAGGTAGCTGTCAGATTCTCACAGAAAAAGCAGCAGAAAGACAGAAACAGAAAAGAAAGAAACAAATAAACCCGGCAAGGGCAACTAAAACAAAAGCAAATAACAAAGCAAAGCAAAAGCAAAGGTTCTCGTCGATCTCGACAAACAGTAACGAAAACAGAAAACAAAAAACAAAGGCAATCAACTTGATGAACAAAGCGTACTCGACCTCGACAAGAGGTACTCGATCTCGACAAAGAAAAGTAAAGACAGAAACTTTAAATTGCAGAATTCGAACCAAAACTCAGATTTTGACAGAAATTAACTTCAATATATTAAAAGACTTCCAAGGCCAGGGTATCAACACCACAACGATAACCATGCAAAACAACACATAAAGGCATAAAAGATCATGCTTTCCATCAAATAACTTTTGTCATTAACAACTAGGCATATAGAGGCTCTCGCATAAACCCTAATTGTTACTAACCCTTTTTCACATAATTAATCCAAGTTGCATTAAGATCACTTTCGCTTCAATAATACAAACAAGGATCACCTTCAACTCTCGCAAAAGAATCATGCTCATAGGGATAGAAGATGAATTGCACAAAAGATCTGACCTTTATCGCATTGCCTCACATGGCCACCATCGGGCTCACCCCAGCCCCAGAAGTGGGTGGACTACTCACGCCTCATCGCAATCACAGACATTGAATTGATGAAAGAAACTAACTTGCATAAAAACTAAATTCAAAGCTTTTTACAATCCTGGCAATCAACTTTCGCTGTCAGCCAAAACCCTAAAAACCTTAGAACTCCTAAGCTCTATGTGGAACTAACTAATTGTCTCTGAATGATTGAATCCCTTAAAACTGAGCCCCTAGGGCCTTATTTATATCCTTCATTCCCTAGCTATTCTAGGAAAGAAGATATCTATCTATATCTAAATTGCTTTAAAAGATAAATAAATGTTTTAATGGAATTAAATCCATAAGAAAAAAGATAAAACTAATGTGGTAAGTCTTCATGTTGATAGATCTTGCTCCTTCCATGATAGAAATTGATAGATCGGATAGAATCTTACGGCTTTGCGACCAAGCAACTCCAACTCTACTCGGACAAGGCTTCGTCGAGCAGCTTCTGGAATCTGGGTCTAGTCGACTTCGACAAGGTCTCGTCGACCTCAACCACGATGGTTTCATCGACTCGACCTGGCTGACTTCTCTGCTCGATGTGGCTCGTTTTGGTTCACTGGGCTCTTGTCGACTTCGAGTAAGCTTCATCGACCTCGAGTAACTTTGCTCGCCGACTAGGGTTTCTCCAGTAGATCTCCTCGACAGGGTCGGACATGATCTGGGTGCCTTGTCGATCTCGACTAACTCTTGTCGAGATCGAGTAGGATTCGTCGAGGATGGCTCGGATGGTCTCGTCGATGACTCCTCCTCGTCTGGCTGGGACTGGCTTGTCGACCTCGACAAGGGGTTCGTCGAGGTCGAGTAGACCTGGCTCGGATTCTCGTCCTTGGCTTCTCGGGCAGCTCTTCCCCTTGTCGACTCCGGGCATGGTGCTGGGCTTCGTCGATCTCGACCAGAGTTTGTCGAGATCGAGTAGACTCCGGAGGCTCGGGTTGTCTGGCTTCTCGAGCAGGCTTGCTCGACAAGGCCGTGTTCGGTCATGCTTGTCTAGGTCGAGTAGACCTACTCGATGTCGAGTAAGGTTGACTCTCAGACTTGTTCTGCTGCTTTGACCTTGGACTTCTGTAGTGGTTTTCCGAGCTTTTCCGACTTTCTGTAGAATTGCTGTAAAAGCCTCGATTTCTGCGATTTTAAACAGAAACTGGTGTAGATTCCATAATTTGGCAAATGAACATAAACTACATAGATTCTGTACTATTCTAGCCCAAATGAATGCAATGTATACAAAAATCGATATAAAAGTTGCTGTAAAACATGGCAGATTCCGCTTACAACAAACACCCCATACTTAAGCTTGCTTGTCCTCAAGCAATACTTTTAATTGTCATTCAGGGGAAGAAATCAATACTCTCAACATCTTAGATTCATTCTTATATAACCCTGCAATCAATTACCATCCTCGAAAAGGTACTAGTGTCACAAATCCATGCATGTGCAAATATGTAAAAGCAACATCTACTCACAAAAGGAGGGTATTGCATAAACAATTTATTCGTGACAAAGCATTGATAATCAAGAAGACTCTAATTTAAGCTCGTGAAGGAGTAGATTGGTAAAAGGCTAAAAGGTGGGCGATTTTTGGCAATGTGGTGCTTTTATGATCCGGGGAAATGGAGTACTTTCCAAACTTGAGTTTCATTCCACATTCCTTTTCCATATAATTCATCACCTTTCATATTGCTTTTCTCAATAATAATGATTTTACCTCTCTGACCTTAGCACTGCCTTCTCGCGAGTCGCAAACATGGGTGTCATGAATGTGTCCCATCACCTTAGTGCGTCGGACTCCTCACAATGTGTCCCATCTCTCCAAACTATTATCTCAGAGAGCAGGGTCAATCTACCTTTATCTCCTGAGGTGATTGGATTTTCTTTCACTCATTAAATTTTCCATATATTTCAAACAATTTCCTTCCAAACTCCATATATGATAATCACAACACAAACACCATATAACATCTCCATAATGTAACATCATTCTCAACATAATCCCCGGATAGGGTAAAGAATGGAAATATTTAGATCATGTGGAGCAATATATGAAATAAGGCATATTATGGCTTTTGTGATGCGTAAGCATAGGTAAGGCTAGGAATAAACATATGAGCATTATATGGAAATATAAGGTCCTCCATCATCTTATCATGCAACATGTCAAAAGCAATTTCAAATTTTACCTCCTTTCATGGTTTTCATTAAAAATAATGCACTTCATTGTGACTTCCCTTTACTAGGCAATTTCATGCTATATCTCTAATGAATCCAATTTTGCATCGTCGAGTCCAATATAACTTCCATGACATTATTCAAAATTTTCAATGGGGGTCATTTTTCAAAACTTTTTGGAAATCATGCATATAAGCACATAAATAAATAATGCATTCCAAAATAGCCATGTAGCAATTCCAAGAAATAATGCACCCATAATGTCAAGTATGGAAAATATGCATAATGTAAGCCCTTCCCCCACCCCATACTTAAACATTACAGTGTCCTCACTGTATATAAAACAATGTAAAGGGTAAAGAAAGAAACTCACAAGACAGATGTGCAGAGCCGCATAATTTCGAACACCTCCTAGTCCGAGCATTCATGTAGCTTGGTTCTATCCATGACCTGAAAAGTAAAAGACATATACCCAAAAATAGAAACAACCAAAACCAAAAATAATGTTCAAAACCAAAAAACAAAGTCTTAAAAGTCCTAAAAAAGTCTATGTACATGCTCTAGATTTTATAGTCGCTAGGCCGACTTCCATTAATGCTCAAGGTGGCATCTGCAGAGCCCATGTAGCCTGGGCCTCAAATAAGACTCCATTCTTGTCCATCAGCTGTAATCCTCCAGAATGGATCTTGTTCACCACGAATGGTCCCATCCGCTTCTTGTTGAATTTGTTAGGAAACCAATGATCCTTTGATTTAGAGACATAGAGCTTGTCTCCAACTTCATACTCCTTAGGGTCATCATTGGAAATCCTGCACAATCGCACATACCAAGGCAGACCTCTCCCATGTATAGATAAATCTTTGATGGAAATAGGAGAAGAAAGATCCATACCTTGACTTACCTTCGCGGAATCGGGCACTACTGTATTTGGTCGATCTCGACTAGGGCTCCTCGAGATCGACGAGGTTGCAGGTTCTGGTGGTGGTGGCTTCATCGAGGAGGAAAAAGTCGAGGAAGGGGGCTTGTCGACATCGACAAGACTGGTCGACCTCGATGAAGACTCTGGCTCTGGTGGCTTGCTCCTCAAGAAAACAGGGTCTGGTGGCGCCGATTGGTGGTCGACCTCAACAAGACTTGTCGAGATCGACGAGGGTTTCTCTCCTGGTTGCTGCGGCGTCGAGGAAGCAGGGGCGGTGCTCTCCGAGTGCTGGTCGACATCGAGTAGCTTCCTCGAGATCGACAAGAGCTTTGGTCCTGGAGTTAGCAGCGTCGAGGAAGACAGGTCTGGTGGCTCCGAGTTTTGGTCGACCTCGACGAGACTACTCGAGGTCGAGTAGGGCTGTTCCTCTGGTTTGCTGATCGGCTTCGGTGGAGTCACCTTGGTCTGGTCGAGATCGACTAAGGTCTGGTCGATCTCGACCCCATACTTAGTTCCTTTGTTCTCCTTGAGGATTGCCATGATCTCCTCCACCTGGGCCTCCATGTCCCTCTTTTCCAGCTCCTCCAGGGTCATATTTCTGACCTTGGGTTCCCCGCAGGTGATGTAGCCAACTGAGATAGATTTGACCTCTTCCATTGGACCCGTATACCTTTTAGTTTTGTTGAAGGAATACTCAATTACTTCATCGCTGATGTTGAAGGTGAGCACTCCTTTCCGTACGCTTATGTTGGCATCCACCGTCGGCAAGAATGGTCTCCCTAGAATAATTGGACAAGCAGGATCTTCTTGCATATCAATAATTAAGAAATCAGCAGGGACGAAGAATTTACCTACTTGTACTGGAACATTTTCCACCATGCCTGTTGGAATGACCACCGTGTTGTTGGCCATGTAAAGTCTAGCATCCACAGGCTCTAGGGCTCCTATCTTAATCTTGGACCAAATCGTTAAAGGCATAATACTAACACTGGCTCCAAGATCACATAAAGCATTAATTTTGTATGGACCAAATCCAATAGTTATAGCAAACTTACCTGGATCTGGTCGTTTTTCCAGTATGTCCAGCTGGCTGCACTCCTCTGTAATTTCCGCCATTGATCGCTTTTTGCTCAGAATCTCCTTCAGAAATTTGACATAGGACGGCATTTCATTGAGAGCTTCTGTGAAGGGTATGGTGACATTCAGCTTCTGAAGCATCTTGATGAAGCGCTGAAACTTTTTCTCCGCTGGGTCCTTTAGAGATTTTGTGGGGAAAGGTAGCTTCTTTTTCTGAGTCGGAGCCAGAACAGACGTCGGAGTTGCTGCAGATTTCTCGACCAGGGGCTCCTCGACATCGACAAGGGTCTTGTCGAGATCGACCAGTTTGGGCCCAGTCGAGTTGCTGTTCGGCGCAGACGAAGATTCTGGAGATTTTTCCTCGACCTCGAGTAGACCTTTGTCGAGGTCGACTAGGCTCTGGTCGAGATCGACGATGGGTTTGTCGACCTCGACTTGCTGTTCCTCACTGTTCTGCTGCTCTCCGACCTCTGACTCTTTCAGTTGATGCCCGCTCCTGAGTTTTACAGCAGCTATGTGTCCAGTCTTTCCCTTAGGATTTGGTTTTGTTTGCCCAGGGAGCTTGCCGGACTGTCGTGGGATCTGTGCAGAAATCTGTCCTATCTGCGTCTCAATCCCCCTTTTCCAGATGTCCAGTTCTCCAAATTTGGTGGTGATGTTCTGGAACTGGTTGTTGATGGTCCCTTGATTTCGTCGCATCTCCTCAAGGATCAGCTGCAGATCATCCTTCTTTTGATCCCTTTCTGGATGTCCTGGAGCTCTGTAGGGTGGAGGATTCCTAGGGGGACCTTGATTCCATTGCTGTTGATAAGGCCTTTGATCCCCCATATAGCGATTAGGCCCTCCTGCGTAAGCTGCATCCTCATGATGTTCTGCCATCCTGACTTGCTCTGTGTGTGGGCACTCAGTAGTGGTGTGCCTCTGTGATCCGCATTCGATGCAAGGTTGGTTGACAGACAGATATTTGACTTGTTTGAGGAGCTTCTTATTCTGGTCTCTGTAGTATTGCTCCCTGACATCTGGATCAATCTCCTTTGATGGCTCATAGAGGAGCAAGGATGGTGCTGGCCTGGCGTATGGGTTCTCTTCATAAGTTGCAGTAGACCCATATTTGTTGTCGTAGTTGGTGAGCTTCTCTAGCACACCCCATGCGTCACTTGGCGGCATCGTCAGATACTCGTAGTGAGTATAATTGTTGATTCTGTCCTTAGTGACTTGGTCAAGAGAGTTGAAGAAGATCTCCTGAATGATGTAGGGTGGCTGTCCATGAGTAGGGCAAGATCGTAGAAGTTCCTTGTAGCGCTCCCATGCCTTTGCCAGCGGTTCCCCTTTCTGCTGCTTAAAGGCGGTGATTTTCTGGCGGAGATATACTGTTTTGGCAGGTGGGAAGAATTTGTTCAGAAATTCTTGCTCTACTTGGGCCCAGGTTGTGAGTGATCTTGCTTTCAGCCTTTCCAGCCATTTCAGTGCAGGCCCAGCGAGAGACCAGCGAAAAGATTTCATCTTGACATATTCCAAGGTTGTGCCTTCTGCAAGGGTACGACACATATCATGAAAATTAGTAATATGTTCAAGAGGGCACTCATTAAATCTGTCGTAAAAGGCATTATTTTTAAGCTCTATAAGAAATTGAGTGCGAATTTCAAAAGAGTTTTCAGGGATTAGAATCGCCGATTCAGGCACGACGAGCGTGGGATGCATATAATCCTCAGCAGTGGTTGGATATTGGGCAAGCTCAGCTTGTGCTTGTTCCTTTTCTGCTCTCTCAACGGCGAGAGCAGCATCCCTGACGGCTAGATCCCTGGTAAGCCTAGCGATCAGCTGCTCCTGTGTTTCAGCGTCCTCCATGGCTCTTTGAAGTCTATTTCTGATGTGTAGAAGGCGCTCTGGTTCGTCTAAACCGTAGTACTCAGGTGGGATACCAGAACGGCGCATACACCTGAAAAGTAACTCAAAGAAACAGTGAAAACTGACTACCTAAGGCGCGATTGATAGCTTCTCCGGCAACGGCGCCAATTTGTTGTTGCAGGAGTAAGTCAAGTATAGAATAGAATATGGTTTAGAACGACTCCCCTGTCTCAGCAAATAATTACAAGACTTCCTCCCGTTGTAGTAAGAGAAAAGTCAGGATCGAATCCACGAGGAAGCACGTCAGCAATTCTCAGGTAGCTGTCAGATTCTCACAGAAAAAGCAGCAGAAAGACAGAAACAGAAAAGAAAGAAACAAATAAACCCGGCAAGGGCAACTAAAACAAAAGCAAATAACAAAGCAAAGCAAAAGCAAAGGTTCTCGTCGATCTCGACAAACAGTAACGAAAACAGAAAACAGAAAAGAAAGGCAATCAACTTGATGAACAAAGCGTACTCGACCTCGACAAGAGGTACTCGATCTCGACAAAGAAAAGTAAAGACGGAAACTTTAAATTGCAGAATTCGAACCAAAACTCATATTTTGACAGAAATTAACTTCAATATATTAAAAGACTTCCAAGGCCAGGGTATCAACACCACAACGATAACCATGCAAAACAACACATAAAGGCATAAAAGATCATGCTTTCCATCAAATAACTTTCGTCATTAACAACTAGGCATATAGAGGCTCTCGCATAAACCCTAATTGTTACTAACCCTTTTTCACATAATTAATCCAAGTTGCATTAAGATCACTTTCGCTTCAATAATACAAACAAGGATCACCTTCAACTCTCGCAAAAGAATCATGCTCATAGGGATAGAAGATGAATTGCACAAAAGATCTGACCTTTATCGCATTGCCTCACATGGCCACCATCGGGCTCACCCCAGCCCCAGAAGTGGGTGGACTACTCACGCCTCATCGCAATCACAGACATTGAATTGATGAAAGAAACTAACTTGCATAAAAACTAAATTCAAAGCTTTTTACAATCCTGGCAATCAACTTTCGCTGTCAGCCAAAACCCTAAAAACCTTAGAACTCCTAAGCTCTATGTAGAACTAACTAATTGTCTCTGAATGATTGAATCCCTTAAAACTGAGCCCCTAGGGCCTTATTTATAGCCTTCATTCCCTAGCTATTCTAGGAAAGAAGACTCCGGAGGCTCGGGTTCTCTGGCTTCTCGAGCAGGCTTGCTCGACAAGGCCGTGTTCGGTCATGCTTGTCTAGGTCGAGTAGACCTACTCGATGTCGAGTAAGGTTGACTCTCAGACTTGTTCTGCTGCTTTGACCTTGGACTTCTGTAGTGGTTTTCCGAGCTTTTCCGACTTTGTGTAAAATTGCTTTAAAAGCCTCAATTTCTGCGATTTTAAACAGAAACTGGTGTAGATTCCATAATTTGGCAAATGAACATAAACTACATAGATTCTGTACTATTCTAGCCCAAATGAATGCAATGTATACAAAAATCGATATAAAAGTTGCTGTAAAACATGGCAGATTCCGCTTACAACATATGGATAGGAGGGTTATCCGAGTAAGTATTGGAAGATGATTCTTGACGTCATTCCGAGAGTGAGGTGTTTCTAGGGCTGTCTTTCTCGATTCTTATGACGATCAACCATTGTTTTCTTGCCACAAAGAGTCGTACTAGAGTCCCATGGGAAAGAGGGGTGATAAGTCAGTTGGGGAAGTCAATGGTTGCCCTTAGGGATCTCTGTCCAGTTGTAATGGTGACTCCCTCTGAATTGCATGACATGATTTTGTAATCTCCGACATGTGCCTTGCGAATGACCATTAATACAAAGCTGCTCATTTTATTACAATTGTGATTAGTCACATTGCTTAAGTCTCGTGTTGTGTCTTGCTTTCTATCATGAGTATCCGTTGTCATAGCATGCCTACTTGACCTATTGTATTAATTGTGCTAATGATCGTTTGGGAGCATGAACCACATGATATGAACCTATACGATTGTTGCTTTCTCCTGGATTAGGTTCATGATAGTGTGATCAACTCTTCTTTGTATGAATGCTTGTAATTGATCTCCTTAGCATGCTAGATGATGACGCGTCGATGCTTATTGTTTCTTTTGTGACAAGAATCTATAACATGCCCATCTATTTTGTATTCGTCAGATTAACTACTGTTGATTATTTTGCAATTAATATTCTTGTGTGTTACTTGTGTTGAATGGAGAATATGTGGTACAATTGAGTCTTGATGAATGCACGTTTTATCTTAATATGTGTTGATTTGCACTCATGCCCCGTATTCTAATCATATTGCCTATTACTTAGGCTCGTGTTATACATCGTTGAACTTTTCTCATGCCTCTATATCGTTGGAATGTGATTGAGTGATTTCTTACGCACCGTCATGATTAGTTGCATGCATGAATCGTATGTTATGTTGAGTCTTTAGCATCATGTAGGATCCTTGATTGTGACTTGTGCCAATTTATACCTTACCTGCATTATTTCTGATTCCTTCTCGAGCTAGGTCTCTGATAGTGTGACCCTTCCTTCTTTCTATCATCGTAAAATGTCTTACTCATGCAAATTAGATTGATGTTGAATTCGATGATCGATTTGCTTTCCATGATGGTTTATCCTAGCATGCTTACATGTTGCCTCTCGGTAATGTTTCCCTATTACTCTGTATTATCATCTCATGCTTGCATGAACGTATGACTTGACACCTCGCATGATCACACACCACCCTATACCATGATTTGGCATACGCATAACGCATGAATGTTAGAATGAATTTAGTCGAGTTACCTTGATTGTGTTCATGTCCGATATGTGCTAGTAGTGTCTTGTAGGGCTTACGATTTCCAATATGACCCGCTAAATGATTACATGTTGTACTTATTCTATGATGTGATAACTGTTGTACCATTATATGTTCCCTGTGATGGTTTGTTCCTAGCATGATTATAATCTATCGCCCATGATGTCCTTCTTGTTACTTTTGATGATGCCTCATGTTTCATGAATATTATGTTGAACTCCTTTTAATGACTCTTGACTATGCTTGTATCACATCATGTATCGCTAGTATCATGTAGGACCTATGCTTTCTAAATGCATCTCGTCGTATGATTACATGCCATTCTTGACCTATTGCATGATCATTGTTGTCAGATGTGATAGTTACCATGTTGCTCTTATGTGTTCTAGTGTGAGCTTAATCTGATTATTACGATATACCTCACCATGCTATATTTGACCTCACTTGTTGATTCATACACCATGCCCGTGTATTGTTCATATATATGATAATTGCTATGCTCATTAAATCCCGTAAATTTTGTTTAAAGTTACTAAGCATATCCGCTTTCATGGAATAATATACTACTAGCTCATCTCACATGCATCAATGTAGGACTCGATTGTGTCTTTGGAAGTGAATACGAATGTTGTCCCCCTTGAAATAGGTACATGTTAGTGTGGATCAGTGTGATTGATATGCTCCATGATGAATTCGTGTTTGTTTGTCGCAATTATAACCTAATAGACTTTCAAAAGGGCATCGTTGCTATTCTCGGGTCGGAGTTTTGTCTTTAGTTGTCGTCTTTAGTGTTGGTCCGTGTTTGTTTCCGAAAGGAACATTGAGTTATCCGCTCTTGTCCCTCCCCTAGCTCCGCTAATTGGACTCCTACGTGATACATTGGACGAGCGATCGCATGGAACAGGAAATGGGAAGTTAGACAGTGTTGGAGTAGCATGGCGGAAGCATGGGCCCATAACCCATGGGCCTCAGGATCAACGGTGTCGGTGGGACAAGCACATTTCGAGGGTGGTGGTTACTCAGTACGACATGACCTGCGAGCAAAAGTGTCGTCCATTTGAATTCACTAATCCTCCTGAACTTGTTGACGATGATATTGCACTGACTTGACGATGAAATTAACGTGTTTAATGTGCTAATTTGGTGATGAATGTTGCCTGATTATCCCTTGTTTCGATGGTGTGACTCAATGCCTTACAATTCTAATGTTTTATGATGTCTTGATGTGTTGCTACTCTGAGTTGTTAAGCATGACCTAAATTCCTTGCCTATAAGTATGAACCGCAATTACTGAGAAACTTGAATTATTTATTTGATAAAGTTATGATGAAACTTGATAACTTGATTTGATTATGTTCATTCATGATGTCTTGCAATAAATATTGAGCATGATGGTAAATTGAGACTTGTTGACATAGTTGCTATAATTGATGATGAACCGATGATGCTATTATTATGAATGTTGGTTGATATGTTGTAGTCCGTATGTGATGATCTTTATGATTGCTTCTTCTTTAAACTTATGGGTGATGTCATTTGGTAGAGTGGTAGGAGAGTGGTGAGAGAAATTAAGCGGTTAGGATGACCGAAGGTAATATGAGGCAAGTCGCGTGAGAGGGATGTTGGTTAGACTGAGTGTGTGTTGGGGTTTATGAGAGGTAATGCTTGGTGGTTCCGATGAGCTTTTAGGAGAATATCAGGCGGGAGTATGGTTAGTAGTAGGTCAGCTAGGTGGTGATCGAGGGATTTCCTAGAGGAGATGTGGCTAGCAGGGTATGATGCTTGTGATGTCTTGAGTAGTATGGGAAGTGTAGGGAATGGCTCTTGAGAGTATTGAGGACATAGTATGAGAGGGAACTTGGGTGTTAAGTTAGAGATAAGAGTTGGATTCTTAGAGGTGGATGGTGTGTGGGAGTGCCTAGTGGAATGAGGGGTGAGATTGGGGTATCAAAATGAATTGGGATTTCTTTAGTGGATTCTGTCTGAGTCGATGTTGGTGAGCCTAGGAGAAGATTGGTATTGGATTGGGAATTTGAATCGAGTGAGCGGGGATTGCGTTTTATTTTGACTAGTATGATGTTAGGATTTTCTTGATTATGTGATTTATTTATATCTGCTGGCATGATGTTAGATAGCAACCATGACGAACCTGATATGGAACGATATTACATGTTGATATGCAATATTGAAATCTAGTTGGAAGTGACAAGTGTTATCATGATATATTGATGCTCTATTATAATGTTATGTTGTTTAGAAGCATGTTAGGATGTGTTGTGATATGATATATGAACTATGAGATAATGATGTGTTACTATGTGGAAGCATGATGTTTATTATGTGGTAGTAAGCATGATGTTGTATTATACGGTTGGCAAGCATGATTATAGATATGTTAAATGATGAAAATGACTTGAAGTGTGAACATGACTTGTATATATGAGATAATGATGCATAATTTCTAAACGACCGTTATGTGGCATTATAATGAGTTGAAATGATGTTTTGTGAGTATGTTAGCATTTTGATGATTGATATATGGTTAGAGCTTCCCTTTTGTTGAATCTTAAATAGCATGACCTTGTTGTTGACAATTAGCTTCGGTTCGTTGATCTTATGATGAAATTCCGCTATGACTATCTTTACAATGCTAATGTCTAAATTGACATTTTAAATCTGTTATGGCAATGCAGAATAGAATGTAGATAGGTTGATAAGATGATTATGTGATTATGTGAGTATGTGTTCATTAAATGAAAAAAACCCATGTTATGACTGGTTCTACTTGTATTGTGATAATATGCGATCGTGAGATTTGAAGTGTAATGACGTATTAACTCCATGACACTTAACCCATTGATTTCTTGACATGTGTGCTTGCGTGATAAGTTATAAGAGTTTGATGATGCACTTGTGATGCCTTTAGCCCTTTGAGGTGGATGTATCCACCTCTCGAGTTTGGACTTGGGTGGCCGATTTGGGATTGGGAGGTTTTGAAACGGTTTTGGAAAAAAGCGAACTTCTTTGGTTAAATGAATTGTATGGTTTTAGTCTCGTGGACAAGACTTGTTTTTAAGGGTGGATGAATGTAACGACCGGATTTTGGGAATTTCTAAAAAGGGGAAAGTTTCGGAAAAACCTGTCCTCGAGCAATTTCTATTTTCGGAAAGTCCTTGAAAAATATCCTGCCATGCTTTTAAGATTCAATTTGATGGATTCTAAATCTTAGTTACTTGATTTTGATTCTAGAAAATTTGGGTGTCTTTGGAAATGAATTTGGGATTTTGGTCAGATTTTTAAACGTCGGGATTTAAGGTCGGAAGAGCGGAATCTCTCTTTCACTCCACACGCCACTCACTCACTCTCTCTCTCTATCTCTCATATGTGTTTTGTCCTCTTGTGAATTAAAACCCTAGGGAGCTTCCCTTGCCTCCACTATATAAGCATCAATCCCTA
Source organism: Persicaria tinctoria (assembly GCA_037127255.1). NCBI lineage: Eukaryota > Viridiplantae > Streptophyta > Magnoliopsida > Caryophyllales > Polygonaceae > Persicaria > Persicaria tinctoria. The sequence continues at coordinate 38,918,376 of JBANSL010000001.1, read as the reverse complement.
GGTTGATCTCTCACTCACATCACTCACTCAGCCCCAAAAATCTAAGCCCTAGCCTCCAAATGGATACCCATTCTCCTCCCAATCCCTAAAACAAAAAACCTCACTTTTCCTCTCTTAAATCCACAACCTCCCAACTCTCTCTCCTCTTTTGTGTTTCTTTGAGCCAAAAAACCCTCAAATTCATCCCAAGGAGTTCCAATCTCACAAAACAAACCTCAAAATCAAGCTTGGGAGGCCAAAACCGAGCAAAAAGCTTGGATATAGGGAAACCCGCGACCCACCCTTCTTGCCGCCGCAACCAAGAACCCAGTAACAGGTGTTCTTCCTCTCCACCGCGACTCCGAGCTCGGAACGTGCATCCTCGTGGTAAAATACTTCGTTCTTCTTCGTTTCTCTTCCTTTTGCAAATCCGTTTGTTGTCGTGAGTTCCGAACTCCTTCCTCAACCTTACAAGATCAAGAAATCCTAGATCCATCATGGGTTGGTGTGGATTCGATCCCTTTTCACTCGCTTTTCAGTTTTGAGCAAAGGTAACTCCCTCCTTCATTGGATCTTTCGATTTCAAGGCTGTTCATCGATAAAGTTGCTCTTTTAAGATTTTCGAAGAGCCTCCAAGAGGCTAGGTAATCCCTCTTCCGATCTCCCCTCTAGTCTTGTTTGGAGTCTTTTGGTGTTGATTGCATAGTATTTTGATTTAGAAAGGTTTTAAAACAAGTTTGAACAAAAACGGGTTTGAAACGAACGAAAATGAGCTAAAATGGACAATGCCAGTTTTGAACTCGCCGCGGCGAGCCAAAACACGCGTGCTAGAGGTTGAAGACGACCTCTCGCGGACGCGGCCGCGAGTCACAACCAGTGAGAGGCTATCTCGCGGTGGGGAACCTGGGAGGATTGCACGGCCGCGACATGCCCTCTCACGACCGCGACATGCCCCCAGTGGCTTGGCCGAGCCCCCCACCCTATGCTTTGGACTCTCTTGTCGACTTTTGACCCGATTCTTTTTAAAATGCTTTAGATGAGAATGATTGGGGAACGAGCTTTTAGAATATTAATTTAATATTAAATAATTAAAATGGGGATTTTGACGGAACTTGAATTATCAGATTTTATGCTTGGAAAACATGTTAAAGAATGTCATTTCAAATGTCGGGATTCTTTTCTCGGCTTAATGATCGAAGTTGGTTTTGAGAAAGAAGTTTGAAAATATTGTTGGTGGGATTTATCGATGATTTTGATTGGAATCAAAATGATCAAATGGTCTTGCTCACGTCATCGTATCGAAAAGTCTTTAAGATGGTTTTACTCTCGATTGGTTTTGAAAGCGTTTGAGAACTTGGGTTCTGTGTGCATGGTTGTTAGTTCAGTAGCTTATGGCATTTATATGATTATAGGTGTTTATTACTGGTTGGACTTTGCTTGCGTTATCTTTTGTTGTTCGACATTTCCAGGTAAGTATCCTACGAGACTTACTCGGCAACCTAGACCTCCTGCCTGGTGTGTCATATAGTGTGTAGGTGTTGGCGTGTTGCATATGCATAAAAGCATAGTATCATGTTAGGATTGCATTTGTGAATGAGCATTTGGCTATCTGTGTGTCCTAGAGTCTTTGCTAGGGTCATATGGTAGCCCAGCCTCATCGGTTTGCCTTGAGTCAGTAGTGTCGATATGAGCATGATATGATAGCCCAGTACAACCGGGCAAAAGATGAGATAACAATGCTATGCTATGATGATGAGATGATGATGCTATGATATGATGATGAGATGATTGATGCCGTGCAATTATCGATGACTCCTGGTGACATTGAGGACAACATGAAGGTTCCATTCGATGGTCCTATCACTCGTGCAAGGGCCAAGAAGATTCAGATTGCAACTAAAGCCTTTCTTGTCCGTCACCATGGAACTTTAGAGCAACGGTTAATGCCACCCTGGATCACTTGGCTCAAGGTTACACCACCAGCACCGGAAGTGAGCTTGCGTCCACACTCGGAGCTCATGAAGACTCGTCAACACCCTCCTTGATCAACACACACATGTCACTTGGCCCAACAACATGTCGAGTGGTTTTTGTGGGCTTGGCCGAGTGGGCTCTTGTGGGCTGAGTTCTCTTGCATTAATTACCTATATTATTATTTTATACAATTAGATAAATAAGGTGTAATTAATTATATCTCTTCTAGATATAATCCTTGGCCACCAAGTTATGAAACATTTATCTTATTAGGAAATATTTATCTTAGGTTTATTTTATTTATCTTTAGATAGAATTAATCTATCCAAACCCCTTTCCCTTGCAAGGAAGAATTGGTTAGATCTCCCATAGTTTTCTATAAATTCATGTTATGCACCTTTGAATTAATTAGATTGAATTAGAATTGAGAAACCCCTTTATGGATTAAAGGGTTCTCGATTATCAATCCCAAACGCTCTTGTGTTCTTGAGATTTTCGGCAATCACAATTCATCATCATCCTCTTGATTCCCATCGGAAACCCTAAACCAAACACATCTTTCAAACACAAGTTTCTGTCGCAAGAAGAGTAGCCCCGCCCTTGGTGACGCTCGCTGCCACCATCGGTCCCAGCGAGCGCAGGCGTCCCAGCTCTGCAGGCGCAGGCGTCCGAGCACTCCCAGCACGTGCTCCCGCGCCCTCGCCTTCGCTACCCTCGCTCCGCGTCCCCAGCGTCCAGGAACTCCAGTGCGTTCTCGCTCGCGCGCGCCGCTCGCCAACACTCTCGCTCCCAGCGAGAGACATCCTCGCGCACCCGCACCTGCACACACCCTGAGGCCGAGTGCCTGTGTGCCAGCAACCTCGCGCGCGCCCAGCCCCTGACTTCTCTCTCGCTTCTCATTAATTTATGTCGCTATTTCTGAGTTCTCAATTGCTGTAAATTCACTAAGTCTGAAACTGTCGCTAATTAAGAAATTTAATTACTTGTTTAATTGTTCCAAATCAGGAGATATCAAAGAGCATTGCAAGATCTAAGCAAATATACGGCGTGGTTCTTGATCTTGAGCCCACAGGCGAAGGATCGGGTATCCCAAACGTATGAATGATGATGCTATGTTATGATGATGAGATGTGATGATGAGCATGCTATAATTATTATGTGCACACATATATCATGGAATGGAGTACCGTACTAGCCAGGTTCGCTTATGAAATAGGAGGCGGAGTAGGAGAGGGATATGCCACTTGGAATTGTCTGGGGGCCTTTACAGTTTTTCTGCATATTATTATATCTAATGAAAGCATGCTTGTGTGTTTAAATTCCGTACTGCATTAGACCATCATTTATTTAGGTATAGGCATATTATATGGCCTCAGCGTGACCTTTAGGGCTCGCATGCATCTTTGGGCCTGACTTCGCGGATAATGTCAGCTACTTGCTCCTTGCTTCTATGATGGGGAATCTCCTTGGGCGAAATCGAAGAACCGGTCTAACCCACTAACTTGGCTAAGTGGTATTTAATTATGCTTATGGCTTTGGCTTTGACCCGGCTCTGCCGTGGCGAGTTGTACCTTGCTTTCGTTTTCCGTTCCACTTTTCTCAATGATTTTCACAATTTAGTTAGTAGGACACATATATGATGGAATGGAGTACCGTACTGCAAGATCCGAACGAAGGTATCCGACCTTCGAAACGTAACCTGGGTATTTATATCTAGGACGTTACTATACGTGATTTTTATGTCAAATTTATTTGATTTCTTCTACTTTTTCTTGTACAAGTACTTGATAATGTGATTACAATTAGTGCTCAAAATCTTCGAAATTCTGATCTGGTTACATGAACCTATCAGGAATAAATGATTGATTTGTGTACTCATAAATTGATTTGTGTACTCAAAATCTTCAAAATCTTCTACTTTTGATTAAATTGCAAATATTGTAGTGTAAGGTTTTCCTCAAAAATAATATTATATATGACACGTGTTGTTCCATTGATTCTGGAATCAATTCCAAATCCTTGAACACTTAATTCAAGATAAAGTGCATCTTATATCACTAAAGAATATTATCGGATTCACAAATATCACCCAAAAGATATAACTTTATTAACACAAACTAATGAACCCAGCTTGTTCAGTGTACTTAGATCAGTATAAGTGTATAACAAAGTATAAACACATCAATGAAGTTGAGGGTTGTGTGCGAAGCACGCAATACACAACTAGTGTTATAAAGTCATTAAGAGATGGATGTTTCACCTTCACTAACCTCCCAACTTTGCCTATATAAAGAGTTGTAATCTCATTTGAGGAGATGCACAAATGAAGCTGATCTCTATTTCCATAGTTCTTATAACATGTTATCAGCACGATTGACTTGAAAAAAAAAAAAGATCAACGCCTTTGGATCTATACCCTCACACTATATTTGTCTCTTCTTGAATTGAACCAAATAAAATTTAAGATTTCCTTCGATCTCCTTGAATTGCTAATGGTTTCATTAGTATATGTCAACCAAAAGTGCAAAGGAGAAACAATGGTCGCGATGGAATGGGATAAATACGATCGCGAGCACTAGAACTCGGAAACTGAAAGGTGTGGTGGCCTTCATCATCGACGTGGCATCCTTTCTCCTTCCAATCCAGAAGTCCGTGTAGGAATTCGCAGCGATGGTCGCCCGGACAGCGAAGTTGTTCTTCGCCGCCAATGTATCCGCCGTTGTTGCGGCTTTGGGGCTCCGAAAATCACATAGGTGAAGGAGGGACCATCTGTCATGGGGAAGCTAGGTATCATTAGCATCACGACATGTCATACGAAGAAGACAAGCCGCTCGTCTACTTGGGGCTCCGAAATGGCGAGCCACTCTCTGCAGATCATACAAAGAAGACGAAGCAATTTGTTGCAAATGAAGGGTTAATTACAAAACCAGCCTTAGAATTTCCAAAATTGCGGCTTGGGTTGTACGTTTTTTATAATTACATAAAAGAGCCTTATAAGAGTACATGAAGTACATATAATTGTGAAATTTGTGACATTGTATTAGGTCCAGAAGTATCATACAAAATTGTACTTTTTTTCTTTATCTTTTTATATATATATATATATATATCACACTAGGTTTTTTCAAGTTAAGGTTTTTACGAGGCAACTTATGCACCATTTAATACAATAGATCCCCCAAATCAAATGATGAGCACATTAGGTACTAAAGTACCTTATGATTGTGCATTGAAAAAAGCTCAACACCAAGAGATATAAGTCAAGTATGTCGATGTGAATTGTATATGTATGAAGACATTTTGGCTATACAATGTTCAGACTCGACCATGCAGCTCATAAAGTCAGCATTATGAAAAAGTTCGAAGAGCTTATCAGAATGAGAAAGCTGCAATAAGAACGTTGAATTCATGAGGAGAATATATGCACTGCAGCACTCTTTTAACTTTCGATAAGGTTTTGTCCCTCTGGGTTTCCCTGACAAGGTTTTTAATGAGAGAGTATCACCAAAGCGTATCAAACGACATTTGTATTCTTTTGCTTTAGTCCTAGTTTTTTATCCCATTGAGTTTTTTTAGATGAAGTTTTTGAACGAGACAGTTTGTAATATCAGAGGTGTATATCCAATGAGGAGTGCTATAAAGCCATTAAGAGGTGGATGTTTCACCTCCTTTAACCTCACACTTTTGCCTATATAAAGACTTGTAATCTCATTTGAGAAGATGCAAAAATAAAGTCGATCTCTATCTTGAGTCACACATCTGTGACTCAAGAGGCATAGGTTTATTTAATTTTCTTTGATTTTGAGTGTACATAGTAAAATTTATAGGTGTAAATAACAACCCTATTATTCTTAACCGATTTTACTCACCACTCGACTTCGGCTAGTGAGTCGTAAGTGCCCATTTTTTTTTAAATAAGCGACGCAATGTTGGTGGCAAAATGATCAATTTCAATGTAGTCGGGATGGTCTAGTGGTGTGGAGCAAGGGGGAGAGTAAGGAGTTTTCGAGTTCGATTCCTGCCTCCGTCCCTTTCCGTGGATGAAAATCCAACGTTTGCCTTGCTCTCTACTAGTGGGTTGAGCTGGTCGGTGCAAGTCGGTTTACATGGTATGTGACTCTTTCTGGCTGAATCACGTGCCCGAGATTTACCACTAAAGGTGAGTTTCTTCGTCATAAAAAAATGATGAATTTCAAGGGAAAAAAAGGGCTTACTATGTAAAGGCTCGGATTTTCAAATCCTACTTTTTTGGAAAAAGGAAATTAAAAATGAATTCAAATCGAATTAAAAGCTTGTTTAGCGGATTCCGACCGTAATATAAAATTTGACGAACGATTTCCGTCGTTTTACCTCGAAAAATTCAAAATAATTATTGGATGACGATATCCTCTTCTGTTTTAAAAATCTAATTGATCGAGGAAGCGAGAGTCGGGAAAACTAACATTCGAGAACCTATTTTCGGGATTCGAAATTTGAGTATTCAGGATTTATTTTCGGGTATTTATTTAACCGCTTCCACACACTACCCTCACCAACTCCCTCACCATACCTCTTCAAAGTTCATCCCTCACCCCGTCATTCACTCATTCATCATTCACCCTCACCAACTCCCTCACCATACCTCTTCAAAGTTCATCCCTCACCCCGTCATTTACTCATTCACCCTCACCTGCTCCTTTCATCCAATCCATCGTTCAATCACCTTCACCTCTCACTCTCTCCGATGACCACCACCGATTCCTCTTTCTCCTCATCCCTCCTTGTTCTGATGGCCGGCAGGAGGTAACCCGTCCCCTTCGTCATGTTGAGCAGCAGCAGTATCAACGACTAGTCACACCAGACCGACGTTCCTCCTCCACCGAAACTCCACCGGAGCGCATCCCCGATTCCCCGTTTTACCAAGAACCAGAGGCACCAACGGCACCCCATCCTCCTCCTTCCTCGAATAGCATAGCAGCAGCACCGAAGCCACCCAGGAACCGCCTAGGACCGCCGACGAGCCACCGAGGCGCCACATCCCCTGTTTGATCGCGAACCAAACTTTTGGTGAGTCATTCTCCTTCCTTTTCGATCCAAACCACCCTCGGACTTCACCATCATCCTCACCCTCTTCCAACGCAGATCCGACGATCCATCGCGAGCCTTCGACGACACCTAGACCTCCGATCGAGAGCTTCGAAGCTGCGAACTCCCTCCGTAAGCTTCCGCCTTTCCCTCCTCTGTTTTCGATTAAATTCTGACTTTGGTCGGGTTGTGGGCGAGTATCGAGTGTGGTGAGTCGAGTGCGGGGCATTGGGTGAGCTCGTGAGCTCCGGCGAGAGCTCTGTCGAGCTCGATTTGGCGATGAGCGAGCGCGAGCAGCCATAAACGGACACGGGCGAGCTGTGTACGGGCGAGAGAGTAGCAGCGAGCGGGCTGTGCATGCGAGAAGCGAGGGCACAAGCCAGCGGGCGCAGGGATGAGCCTCCAGCGAGCACGAGCGGCGAGTGGAGCCGGCGGGAGCAGGGATGCGGCATCACGGGCGCGGGTCTCCTTTGATTTCAGGAGGAAGAAGACGTTGACGTGGCTGCGGGCCCCATGTCATTTGCTAATTGTATTTGTTTCACTTCACCGGGTTGGGAATATTATAATTTGTTCGGTTCGGTTCGGTTCGGTTTGGGTTTATCCGTTTATTATTTAACTAATTAACGGTAATTAAAAAAATATTATAATAGTAATTGAGGATTTAAAAGATAAATTATTATATTTTGGGAGAATTATAAGGGTTGATTTATTAAATAAAAATTGTCGAGATTTTAGGGGATTTGGAAATAATTTATAAAAGTGTTAAATAAATGGTATTTACAATATAATGTAATACTATTTGAGATTTAAAATATATTATTGGGACTTCAAGATACATAAAGAATTTGGAAAAGAATTTCAAGTTTGGAAAGTAATCTAATAAATAAATTTAAAAGGGAATTTGACGAGTATTTTCAAGGGTCGGAATACTTAACTATTTAACTGGGATTTGAAACGGTTTTGAAACTAACTTGAAAATAAGACTTATTCGATGACTAACTAGCAGGATAATATGATCGTTTGACTAACAGTATGATATGTATTACTAATAGCATGACTTGTGGTGAATTATTATATGAGATTAAATGTTGGATAATTATGACGATCTAGTAGGATTTTATATCACACAAATTATATCTTATGATTTTGATGAACTATTGAGGTATATGCGGAAATGATGTATATGAACATGCTGAATTGGTTGAAGGATCTATGGAGAATGTTGTAGGAGGAAATCGAGACTTGCAATAATAAAATAGAAATAAATCACAGCAAATCAGATTCCGTCCCTTGCAAATAATTACAAGACCTCCTCCTTATGTAGCAGCGGGAAGTCAGGATCGATCCACGAGGAAGCGTGTCAACGGATCCTAGGCAGCGGGGAAATCTCACGGAAGTCGACTACAGGTGTCCTCGATCTCGACTAGAGTTAGTCGACAGAAGATCGAACCAGTCGAGCAGAGTAGCAGACACAGGCACTGGGTCTCGTCGATCTCGACTAGAGGCTACTCGATATCGAGTAGGGCCCTTGTCGACTTCGGCTTGGCTTGTCGAGTGCCTGCACACAGAAGCTACAACGATGCTAGATCGAATATCAGTAACTCGAGGTCGACCAGACTTGGTCGAGATCGAGTAAGGGCAGAAAAACGAAACAAAGAAATAAAGTAAAGGCAAAGGCTTTGGGACTTCGAACTAAACTGTATGTAAAAGGACTTCCAAGATTGGGGTTTGCAACAACGATAACCAAGCATGCATAAGGCAGAAATAAACAGATAATCATGTGAATTGCATCAAAGGACTAAGCTTTCGCCTTTTCCAACAATTAGACAACTCTTTCAAGAAACCCTAATTGTCTCTACTGATTTTATGTTTACAATCCAAGTTGTTAGCATGGATCTCCATTAGATGGGTAATAAATACATAAACAAATAGTAGATGCTCAAAACATGATAAAAGTCGGATCTTTACCTCGAACACGTATGGCTATCGTCGGGCTCGCCCCAACCCTAGAAGTGGGTGGACTACTCGCGCTTCATCGCAACCTCAGACATCATTGATTGAAAGAAAACTAATTGCATTAAAATAAACCAAAGTTTACAACCGCTTGAAGCCAATTCCGCTCTCTCTTCACAACTCCAATCGGTCGCTCACTCTCTCTCTCTCTACTTCTCCTACTTACTTCTCTCTGAAATTGAATGACTAGAAATCAGCCCCATGGGTCTTATTTATAGGCTTCTAAACCTTGCTACTCAAGGATAGAAATCTTTATCTATATCTAAAACTATATTTAAAACGCTTAATGATAAATAAATGGAAATAAAGGAATTAAATCTAAAATAGGGAAATATATCTAAAAGTCTTTTAATGGATAGATCTTCTCTTTCCTTGATGTATCTTGATAGATCGGATAGAATCAGCAAACTTCGAGCCCAAGGAATCCCAATCCGAGTTGAACTCCTCAAAACGTGTTACGCGGTTTCTGTAGCCGTCGTCGATCTCGAGTAGAGCCTACTCGATCTCGACTAGGAGTGTCGTCGACTGGGCTTGGCTCGTCGTCTCGGCTCGCTGGTCCTCGACATGGCTCGGGCTTGGCTCTTAGCGCTTCGTCGATCTCGAGGAGCATTCCTCGATCTCGAGTAGGGGTGGATCATCGACTTCGGCCTTCTGGTGTTATCGAGGAACCCTTCTCGACATGCTCGGACATGGTCTTCAGCTGCTTCGTCGACATCGAGTATGGTCCTTGACATCGAGTAATGTGTCTGGGCGCCAGGTTGGGTACTCTCTTCCTCAGTCTCCTCGGGTAGGCTTTCCTCGACTCCGGGTTGTTCTCCGAGGTTTTGTTGATCTCGAGTTGTGGCACTCGATCTCGAGGAGGGTGTGGAGTCAGGTTCTTCGTCTTCAGCTTCTCGACATAAGCTCCTCGATCCTGGCAGGTGTTTAGGCATGGCCTGTCGAGATCGACTAGGGTTTGTCGATGTCGAGTAGCTTTGTGCTCCGATTCTCGCTTCTTGATTTTCTCCCGAAATGGTTCCATATTCTGCGATATTAAACAGAAACTTATGTAGATCTCCATTTCCGACAAATAAGCATATACTACATAAATCCGACATATTCCCGACCCGAAATATGCAAAATGTAAAGAATATGGAGCTAAAATATGCATTAAGACATGGCTACTTTGGAGACATCAAATCACCCCATACTTAGACTTGCTTGTCCTCAAGCAATAACCAAACAATAACCAAGACCTACAACACATCCTTCAAGTCTTCGCCTTTTGTCAAAAGCAACATCTTAAGTAGTAGCAATGTAAGACAAGTGAATTTAACGTCATCACACATATATGAGCGATCCATAGGCTTAGGCAATATAAATCCAACCTCACAGGGATAATGTGTCTACACTCAACTCTCAAATGTGTTTAGGCTATGAAGATCAACACTCAACTCAATTCCATATACAATCTCATAAACATTGCAATTTAAATATGAATCCACATCGCAACCAATTATGAAAATGCAACAAGAATTATCAGGAGGACTTCGCTCAATAGAAGTCTTCAAAGAAGATTCTATTCGGCGGGGTTGTAATGGGGCTTGGTAAGAAATAATAAGGAATGGAATTATTTGGCCATGTGGTGCTTTAATAAAATTCGGGAATAAAGACTCCTAAATCTCCAACACAACCAAACCATAACTTCTCAATCATATGCATCAACCCAAACTCTCCAATTTATCTTAATGAAGTATGTAACCTTTCAAACTTCCTCAACCACTCCAAAGTATGCATCTTGCAATGAAAGAAATAAGGTAAATTTGGCTCATGCACTTTATTCACAAACATATGTACTTTTTCTCTTTCTTTTTTTTCGGATTTTTTTTAAACGAAAATATAAAATAAAACTAATGGTGCATTTATAATGTGAGCCAAAAATCCTTTTACATAATATGCATAGCAAGATAAAAATTTAAAACCAACCCCTATCTCAATAATTTCCACAATCCTTTTTACTTGAAATGCAACATAAGCTCATTTCTTCCACAAACCATTATTTCAACCATTCTAAGTCTTAATTCCCAAATGGGGGTCAGGCTCAATTGGGCTAAGGATATTTTTGTGGAGTTTACAAGAAAAGTCTCAGGCTAATGTTCTGGCTTCAAGCAGGGATAATGCAGGGTAGGTAAAGAGAGGATAAAATTGGCTTAAAATGTGCCTCTATCATTTAATTCTCATCAACATAAACATATCAATGCATTGGCTTTGAATAACTATCACAGCATTTAGAGATGCATAGGAAGAGTACATACACTCAAGAAAGCAGAGGGATTTTTAATGTTCTCCCTATAAGACCAAAATTCTCACTGGGACAATTTTTGTTGGATTTTAACCTTTAGCTTAGTATCTGTTGTATGGAGGAAATCGAGTATGAAATATAACAAAATAAATCAAACCAGATTCTGGCCACGCAAATAATTACAAGACCTCCTCCTGATACAGTAGTGGGAAGTCAGGATCGAATCCACGAGGAAGCGTGTCAGCGGATCCTAGGTAGCGGTGGAATCTCACGGAAGTCGACCACAGGTGTCCTCGATCTCGAGTACAGCAACTCAACAGAAGATCGGGCTAGTCGAACACAGCAGCAGCAACTCGGCAAGGGTGGTCGATCTCGACAAGGCCCTACTCGATATCGAGTAGCCTTCGTCTGGGTCGAGTGGGTCTGGTCGAGTTCCTGCACAAGTAAGCTACGGCGACTCTGGAACGAAGATCAGTAGTCGAGGTCGACCAGGGTTTGGTCGAGATCGACGAGGGCAGGGAGTAAAAACGAAATAAAAGAAAGTAAAAACAAATGCTTTGGGGTTTCGACTAACCTTAATGTAAAAGGACTTCCAAGATTGGGGTTTGCAATGACAATAACCAAGCATGCATAAGGTAGAACCAAACAGATAATCATGTGAATCGCATTAAAGGATTAAGCTTTCGCCTTTTCCAACAATTAGACAACTCTCTCAAGAAACCCTAATTGTCTCTACCGATTTTATGTTTATAATCCAAGTTGTTAGCATGGATCTCCATTAGATGGGCAATAAACACATCAACAAGTAGGAAAATGCTCAAAACATGATAAAGGTCGGATTTTTACCTCAATTATGCATGGCTATCGTCGGGCTCGCCCCAACCCTAGAAGTGGGTTGACTACTCGCGCCTCATCGCAAACTTAGACATCATTGATTGAAAAGAAACAACTTGCATAAATATAAACCAAAGTTTACAACCGCTTGAAGCCAACTCCGCTCTCGCTTCACAACTCCAATCGGTCGCTCACTCTCTCTTTCTCTCTCTACTACTACTTCTCCTACTGAAAAATTGAATGAATAAAACTGAGCCCCATGGGCTTTATTTATAGGCTTCTAATCCTTGCTACTCAAGGATAGAATATATATATCTATATCTAAAACTTTATCTAAAACTTTAACGATAAATAAAAGACATAAAGGAATTAAATCTAAAATAGGAAATATATCTAAAGTGTCCTCAATGGATAGAACTTTCTTCTTCATGGTAGATCTTGATATTTCCGGATTGAATCAGCAATCTTCACGCCCAAGCAATCCCAAGTCGAGTAGGATTCGTCGAACCGAGTAACGCGGCTCTGGAGGTCTACTCGATCTCGACAAGGGTCTTGTCGACCTTGAGTAGGGTTGACTGGCTCGGCTTCTTCGTCTCGGCTAGCTGGCGCTCGACAGACTCGGACTTGGTTCACGGTGCTCGTCGATGTCGACAAGGGCTCGTCGAGGTCGAGTAGACTGGCTAGGTCGACTGGGTCTTCTCGGGTGGCTCTACTCGACAGGCTCGGATCTGGACTCGGAGCTCGTCGATCTCGACTAGGGCTCCTCGAGATCGACTAGGGTGTGGCCTTCTCTGGTCGAGCAGCTTCTCCTCGACATGGACTCGGACTGGCGCTGTGGGGCTCGTCGATCTCGACTAGAAGCTTGTCGAGATCGAATAGGATTGTCCTCGGCGTCCTTGTCCTCGTCTTCTCGATCAGTTTTCTCCTCGACTCTGGGTGTGGCGCTGGGCTTCGTCGATCTCGACCAGGTCTTGTCGAGATCGAGTAGGCTCCGGAAGTCGGGTGGTCTGGCTCTCGACGTTGCTCCTGGTCGACAAGGCTGTGCTCAGGCATACTTGTCGAAATAGAGTAAGGGCTACTCGAGGTCGAGTAGTCTGGTTTCTCGGCTCGATTCGACTGATTCCGTTGCTGCTTTGACCTTGGACTTCTGTAGCTGTTTTCCGAGCTTTTCCGACCTTCCTTAGAATCGCTGTAAAACGCCTCGAATTCTGCGAATTAAACAAAAACTGGTGTAGATTCCATAATTTGGCAAATAAACATAAACTACATAGGTTCTGTACTATCTTAGCCCAAATGTATGAAATGTATGCAGAAATTGATATCAAAGTAAATGTAAAACATGGCAGATTTAGCTCACAACAAACACCCCATACTTAAGCTTGCTTGTCCTCAAGCAATACTTTTAATTGTCATTCAGGGAAAGAATTCAAAACTCTCAACATATCAGATTCATTCTCATATAACCCTGCAATCAATTACCATCCTTGAAAATGTACTAGTGTCACAAATCCATGCATGTGCAATTTATACAAAAGCAAAATTTACTCACAAAAGGAGGCTTATACCAAAAAAAACAATTTATGTGACAAAACATTAATAATCAAGAGGACTTTAATTTAAGCTCAATAAGGAGTAGATTGGTAAAAGGCTAAAGGTGGGCATTTTGTGGCAATGTGGTGCTAATTATCCGGGGAAATGGAGTATTTCCAAACTAAATTTCATACCACATACTTTCTCATATGATTCATCACCTTTCATAATGCTTTTATCTATAATAATGCTTTTACCTCTCTAACCTCAGCATTGCCTTCTCGCGAGTCGCAAACATGGGTGTCATGAATGGCCCCGGATACTTAGTGCTTTGGACTCCTCACAATGTGTCCCATCTCTCCAAACTATTATCTCAGAGAGCAGGGTCAGTCTACCTTTATCTCCTGAAGTGATTGGATTTTCTTTCACTCATTAAATTTTCCATATATTCAAACAATTTCCTTGCCAAACTCCAATAATGATAATAATCACAACACAAACACCATATGATAATCTCCATAATATAACATCATTCTCAACATAATCCCCGGATAAGGTAAATAATGACAATATTTAGATCATGTGGAGCAATATATGAAATAAGGCATAATATGGCTTTTGTGATGCATAAGCATAGGTAAGGCTAGGATTATAAACAATGAGCATTTATATGGAAATATAAAGTCCTCCATCATCTTATCATGCAACATGTCAAAAGCAACTTCAAATTTTACCTCCTTTCATGGTTTTCAAGAAAATATGCACTTCATTGTGACTTCCCTTTACTAGGCAATTTCATGCTATATCTCTAATGAATCCAATTTTGCATCATTGAGTTTAATAAAGCTTCCATCACATTTATCCAAAAATTTCAATGGGGGTCATTTTTTCTCAAATTCTTCAAATTTTGGAAAACATGCATATAGGCACATAAAGCAATAATGCATTCCAAAATAGCCATGTAGCAATTCAAAGAAATAATGCATATATATGTCAAATATGATCAAATATGCACAAAGTAAGCCCTTCCCCCACCCCATACTTAAAATTTACAGTGTCCTCACTGTATAAAATCAAATAAAAACAAGACTAAAGGAAGGAACTCACAGGATAATGCATCAAGGATGACTGATCAGTGTAGGTCGAGTTGAGGTGCTTTGTTGATCTCGAGTACAAGGTACTCGATCTCGAGTAGCTTCGTCTGCGTCTGGTGGTTTTCTGAAGTCGAGGAGCATCTGAGTTTGTCGATGTCGAGTACGTCTACTCAAGGTCGAGTAACCTCTGGCTTCTCCTCCTCGTCGTCGTCGACTTGGCCTTTGTCGATTCTGACTGGTTTTCAGGGACTCCTTATTCCACTCTTCGTGATCCTTATATGCTTTGCCGACCTAAAAGTGTTAGATTGCACGCCAAAACAAGACTATCCACATGAAGTTTTCTAAAGACATAAAACCCAAAAACAAAAACAAAAACCAAAAAGTCCTAAAGGTTTATAAAGTCTATATACATGCTCTAGATTTTAGAGTCGCTAGGCCGACTTCTCCGTTTGTGCTCAAGGACCATCATTGTGGGGCCCGCTCATGTTTGGCCCTTCTCCTGGATCATCTAGGTCCTGATGGTAGTATGCAAGCTCAGCTGGCAGGTGGTTGCTTGCATCATCTCCCTTCTCTTTCTTTTTCTTCTTTGTAGCCCTCGGTTTCTGCAGATTCTCTCGCCATGGTGTCTTTTCTCCCCTTAAATCATTGAAAATTTTATTTATGGACTGAGGGGGAGTAGAATTCATAACTAAACTTACCTGTTCGGACCCAAAACAGAAATCTTTGGGCTTGGGTCTACTCGATGTCGAGTACTGCTGGTCGAGATCGAGTACAGGGACCCCATACTTAGGCTCCTGGCAAGTTTCTGGCTCAGTGGTGGTGGTCGAGATCGACAAAGGTTTGTCGAGGTCGAGTAGAGCGCTTGTCGAGGTCGAGTAGGGCTTGTCGACCTCGAGTACAGTTCTGGCGCTTTCCTCCGTTGTTTGCTGAGTCTTGTGGTTGCTGATGCTTTTCACCTCCAGCCATGAAACTTCCTCCTTTGCAGGGCCAAAAGAGAAATCCAAAACCTCATCGCCTATGGTGAAGGTGAGCGACCTATTCTTGAGACTAATTCGGGCATCTGCAGTAGTTAAAAATGGTCTACCAAGAATAATAGGGCTAGTAGGATCTTCAGCACAGTCAATGATAAGGAAATCAGCTGGAACAAAGAATTTACCAACCTGGACGGGGACATTTTCAACTATACCTGTAGGGATGACCACTGTATTGTTAGCCATGTATAATTTAGCATCCACGGGTTCTATGCATCCTATCTTGACCTTTCGCCAGATTGATAAAGGCATGATGCTCACACTTGCTCCTAAATCGCATAGAGAATCATATTTATATTGTCCAAAACCCACAGTAACAGAAAACTTACCAGGGTCAGGCCTCTTTTCAAGGAAGTGGAGTACTTTGCATTCACCTGCGATCTCTGAGATGGATCGCTTCTTGCTCAGGATTTCCTTCAGAAACTTGACATATCCAGGCATCTCTTGCAGGACTTCTGTAAAAGGAATAGAAACATTCAGTTCTTGCAGCATATTAACAAATCTGGTAAACCTACCTGCAGTGGGATCTTTCTGTGTTTTTGAAGGGAAATGCAGTGGCTTTTTCTGCTTCGGAGCCAGATCAGTTGTCGGAGATGCTGCAGAGTCGTCGACCTCAGCTTGCTGCTCCTCGACATCAACCAGAGGCTTGTCGACATCGACTAGGGGCTTGTCGACCTCGAGTTGGGTTGTCGACCTCGGGTTGCTGGTCTGCGCAGCGGAGTTGATAGCATGCATTTAGAGAGTTATAATAGGTTGCATTTAGCTTAGTTATGATACATATCATGCATGGTTTAAGTATAATTTGCATATTTGTTCTCTGTGTGGTTGGAGTCGGAATCTACATGCTTTTATTGATTATTTCAGGTAATCGTGGATCCGAGGAGGAGACATGGGTTGATAACGCATTGGATGAGAATGTCTAGTTGATCGAAGAAGCTTACATGAAGATCTCAAGAGGTCCTGAGAAGAAGAAGCGAACCTAAACGAAGAACAAGTCTGCAGAAGTTGTCGCCAGACATGCTGAACTTGTTTTGCACTTTCTGGAGGCCTCGGTTGTCCGATCGACTATTATGACCATGCGTTGGAAAGCTCTTTCAGAGGGCTACAACTTTCATGTCGACGTCGAGAGCTGATTCAAGACGGAATTTCCGTGAAGGACCAATGCAGCGCCCGCCGCATGGTTTGCTGCGCCCGCCGCCAGGGACGGTATTCATGCTGCGCCCGCCGCATGGTTTGCTGCGCCCGCCGCAACTTTGCGGCGCCCGCCGCACGGGTCATCAGCGCAGCGCCGTTTTGAGAAAAACCCTAGTTGTTCTATTTTGTTTGGAGGGCCGACTTGGATGTTTTATTAGGCCACTTTTATGTTATTTTTCAGAACTTCCATTCTATTCTTACGTTCTATCGTACAATTAGAGAGAGAGCGATGTTCGCCATGGGCGACTAAACTCTCTTCGTTCTACTTGCAAATTGAAGCTTTATTTGGATTGATTGTGAGTTTCTGAATCTTGTTCCTTATTTCCTATATTGAATGCTTCAACTTCTTTGTGCTTGATTGTTTATTGTTTTGTTCTATCTTGTCTGGCCAACTTGTTAGATCAAATCAATTGCTAGGGTTTTGTAGATTCCTGATTGTGAACCTTAACCTAAGTGGCAAACTTGTTCCTTTAGGGCTGATTGAACTAATTGAATAGGTAGGAAGTTGAATGTGTTGTTAAATCCCTCTTTAGGGACTGCAAATACCTTGGCTAATCTCTGAACTTAAAGCTATCAATTGGGTTAAATCCTTCTTTAGGGACTGTTCGATTATAAGAGTTTCTAGGACTGATTGGACTAGTAACTATATTAGGTCGGGACAAGGGCATTCATAGGAAACCTAAAAGGACAAGATGAAGTTACAATATCAATTCAAACAAATAAAGTGGATAGTTGTAGGTAGAGCGATCTTCTCTAATTTGTTTTGCATCAATCTGTTTATAGTTTATTTTGTTTTCTTTCTTATTTCAACCACTCAAAAAACCCCTTTCTACTAATTGGTAAATACATATTGCAAAGGAATACTTGATTCTCTGTGGGATCGACCTCTTACTTGCTTGCTATACTAGTTTGTAGGTTTGAGTTTTATTTTGATACGGTTTAGGCGACTAAAAACCGTCCATCAAATTGGCGCCGTTGCCGGGGAATCAAGTTTATTTCTTTGTTTTGTGTATTTATTAATTTTTGTTTATATATCTAACTTCGTTGTGAACCTATCTTACGGTTCACAACACCCTTGCTACTAACTTTTTAAGATGTTGAGATTGTTGCAGTTTGAGGGTGAGAACTTTCACCAATATTTCACTAGATTGCATGAGTATGTTGACGACCTTGGTTCATGGGGTTATCAATTCAGCATCCGAGATATGATTATTTGCATACTTGATGGGATGACTGTTGAGACGCGAGCACTTGCTGAGTACATGAGTAACGGAGGTCTGAAACGGTTAGGAGGATTGTCGGGGTTGTGGGATTTTTTCTGTTATATGGATTACCATATTTCACAAGAAGTCTTGCTCGCTACGTCTTCTCCGCCGATGGAGGACTCTGTCACACACCTGGAGGATCCATTGCACACTCTTACTCAAGTGGTGCAGCAGTTAGAGGAAAGAAATATGAGCCGAATCGGAAAATTGGAGGAGCAAATGAGCCGCTGTAAAAACTTGGAGAATCAGATGAGCCAACTCATTCAAATTTTAAGTGCAAAAGGTGAGAAAGAAAGGAGTTTCGAAGAAGAAGATGAATTGGTTGCAGACAACGATAGTGTCTTCGACGATGGAGGAAAGAGTCTAGTGCTTCCTGACTTGGAATCTCATGAGTCGACGCATGAGGTTACATGTGATGTGTCTCCTACTCCATCTGCACCATCCATTCTAATCTCGCCTATTGATGAACCAGGTCTAGAGCCATCAGCTGAGGCTAAAGAGGTAATAAAGGTAAACTTTTGCAATTTTAAAGTTAATGGAGTATATGTTGATCCTTTTGATTGCTATTTTGAAAAGCCACCAGCGGAACTGTGTTTGTGGTATCATATTCCTTCTGCAGAGAGTCATGCTAGACTCTTTGATAGATTGAAAGGGTTCATGAGTTCCACATTTTATGCTTTCAATTTATTGTGCTATGATGTGCTTTGTAAGATGTGTGCACAGGAATATGATAGGCTACTGAGGGCCTTGACAATGTCTGAGAAATAAGGTCTTGAGATTGAGAATAAGTCAAGCCAATGACATTAAAGAAAGGCGCTTCTCCGGAGGCAACCCGAGGTAAGTTTTAGTTATTTCAATTCCTAGTTAGCTAGTTTTCTTTAACCCGCCGCGCGCAATGCTCAGATCCGACCTATATCGCCCCTTCCACCACATTGTGAGTATTTCATTCATCTCTTTCTCTATGTTTTTATTTTTTTGTTGTCTTTTATGTTTCATTGAGGACAATGAAAGGTTTAATTGTGGGGGAGGGATTGCATTGCGTATAGATAGAGTTTGCATATCATGTTTATTTATGTTTTCATATTTATTTTTGCTCATATATCACATTTAAAAAAAAATCACAAAAATATCATGCATTGCATTTTAGGTGTTATTAAAGATACCCATCTTGGTTTAGTTTGTCCTCTAATTTATTTTTATGATCTTAATTGCATAATTCCCATAGTTTGATTGAATTGCTTGAAAATGATTTTGGAGCATGAATTGAGAATATAATTGAGCAAGTATGATTCATAGTTGAGGTTTAATTGAAATCTAAAAAAAAAAAAACATAACCTTTGTGAGTTTGTTTTGGCCTTATAGGGACTTTACATATTATTCCCTTTTGCTTTTATTGTGTGATTATACTCTCCATATGCTTTTTATTTCAATACCGTATTGCACATGTTTGTTGCTTGTGAATTTCAAATGATTGAGGCATGTTTTCTTTAGCCATATCTTTTTTTTATCATGTCTACCTTACATATTATCCTGTGCTTGAAGCCCATCTGAGCCTTAAAGCCTATCTTTTTTTATAGCTCCACAAAAATATATCATAGCCAATGATTAGCCTGACCCCATCCGGGAATTAGGAGGAGAATTGGTGAAAAATCTTTATGTTGGAGTAGCTTTGAGTGGAGATGATGTATGTATGGTTGTATATTGCGAGAGGCATAGCCAAAATAAGGCAACCCTTCTTGCATAATAGAGATGACTTGTTACTAGGGGCCTAAGGAGGATAAAATTCACTTAGGAGTAAAAGTCTAGTAAGCTTGGATCTAGGGAGGATAAAATTCACCTAGGGGCAAAAGTAAGCATAAAAGTAAAGAAAAGAAAGTCATCATTCAAATGGAAAAATTGCATAAGTTGTATGGCTATTGAAATCGACGAGTGCTTATTGATGTGTATTGGAGTTTATGTTATTGGAATGGTTTGCGAAGTATGGAAGTTTTGGTGTTGTTCTGGTTGGTTGTTGTTCCTTTTTCCCGGATTTTTAGCACCACAAGCCTAAATATTTCTCATGCCTTATGTTCCTACCAAAGCCCCATTACAACCTTATAAAAGTCCTCATTATGTTGTTTGCAAGTGATAACTTTCACGGTGTACAGAGCATTTTGGATTGAGTTGAGAGTTGGACTTTAAAGACTAAACACATGAGAGCTTGAGTGAAACACATTATCCCGGTGAGGTTGGATTAAATTTGCTTTTACTATTGGATCGCTCATATATTTGCTAGGATATTTGTTTTCTTATTCATGGCTCCTATTGTTTGATGTTGCTTTTCTAAAACTATAGCATGAAGATCTTATTTGTGGGATGATCAATTCTATATTTGTTTTTGATTGCTTGAGGACAAGCAAAAGCTTAAGTGTGGGGGAGTTTGATAGCATGCATTTAGAGAGTTATAATAGGTTGCATTTAGCTTAGTTATGATACATATCATGCATGGTTTAAGTATAATTTGCATATTTGTTCTCTGTGTGGTTGGAGTCGGAATCTACATGCTTTTATTGATTATTTCAGGTAATCGTGGATCCGAGGAGGAGACATGGGTTGATAACGCATTGGATGAGAATGTCTAGTTGATCGAAGAAGCTTACATGAAGATCTCAAGAGGTCCTGAGAAGAAGAAGCGAACCTAAACGAAGAACAAGTCTGCAGAAGTTGTCGCCAGACATGCTGAACTTGTTTTGCACTTTCTGGAGGCCTCGGTTGTCCGATCGACTATTATGACCATGCGTTGGAAAGCTCTTTCAGAGGGCTACAACTTTCATGTCGACGTCGAGAGCTGATTCAAGACGGAATTTCCGTGAAGGACCAATGCAGCGCCCGCCGCATGGTTTGCTGCGCCCGCCGCCAGGGACGGTATTCATGCTGCGCCCGCCGCATGGTTTGCTGCGCCCGCCGCAACTTTGCGGCGCCCGCCGCACGGGTCATCAGCGCAGCGCCGTTTTGAGAAAAACCCTAGTTGTTCTATTTTGTTTGGAGGGCCGACTTGGATGTTTTATTAGGCCACTTTTATGTTATTTTTCAGAACTTCCATTCTATTCTTACGTTCTATCGTACAATTAGAGAGAGAGCGATGTTCGCCATGGGCGACTAAACTCTCTTCGTTCTACTTGCAAATTGAAGCTTTATTTGGATTGATTGTGAGTTTCTGAATCTTGTTCCTTATTTCCTATATTGAATGCTTCAACTTCTTTGTGCTTGATTGTTTATTGTTTTGTTCTATCTTGTCTGGCCAACTTGTTAGATCAAATCAATTGCTAGGGTTTTGTAGATTCCTGATTGTGAACCTTAACCTAAGTGGCAAACTTGTTCCTTTAGGGCTGATTGAACTAATTGAA
This sequence comes from Persicaria tinctoria, assembly GCA_037127255.1. NCBI lineage: Eukaryota > Viridiplantae > Streptophyta > Magnoliopsida > Caryophyllales > Polygonaceae > Persicaria > Persicaria tinctoria. The sequence continues at coordinate 38,896,731 of JBANSL010000001.1, read as the reverse complement.
TAGGTAGGAAGTTGAATGTGTTGTTAAATCCCTCTTTAGGGACTGCAAATACCTTGGCTAATCTCTGAACTTAAAGCTATCAATTGGGTTAAATCCTTCTTTAGGGACTGTTCGATTGATAAGAGTTTCTAGGACTGATTGGACTAGTAACTATATTAGGTCGGGACAAGGGCATTCATAGGAAACCTAAAAGGACAAGATGAAGTTACAATATCAATTCAAACAAATAAAGTGGATAGTTGTAGGTAGAGCGATCTTCTCTAATTTGTTTTGCATCAATCTGTTTATAGTTTATTTTGTTTTCTTTCTTATTTCAACCACTCAAAAAACCCCTTTCTACTAATTGGTAAATACATATTGCAAAGGAATACTTGATTCTCTGTGGGATCGACCTCTTACTTGCTTGCTATACTAGTTTGTAGGTTTGAGTTTTATTTTGATACGGTTTAGGCGACTAAAAACCGTCCATCAGGAGTCCGAGCTCAGCTTCTGGTCTTGGTCGAGTAGAGGCTTGTCGACATCGAGTACGGGCTCCTCGAGATCGACCAGGTTCTGCTCTGTCTCGAGTTGCTGCTCTACCTTGCTTTGCTGTTTCCCGACCTCTGGCTTGTGTAGCTGATGCCCACTCTTGAGTTTGATAGCTGCGACATGTCCGATTTTCCCTTTAGGATTTGGTTCTGTTTGCCTAGGGAGCTTGTCGGACGGTCGTGGGATCTGCGCAGCGATTTGACCCATCTGGGTCTCTATTCCCCTTTTCCAGATGTCCAGTTCCCTAAATTTGGTGGTGATGTTCTAGAACTTGTTGTTGATGGTGCCCTGATTTCGGCGCATCTCCTCAAGGATTAGCTACATATCATCTTTCTTTTGATCCCTTTCTGGATGTCCTAGAGCTCTGTAGGGTGGGGGGTTCCTAGGAGGACCTTGGTTCCATTGTGGTTGATAGAACCTTTGATCTCCCATATAGCGATTGGGACCCCCATCGTAGGCTGCCTTCTCATGTGTCTCCGCCATTCTGACTTGCTCTGTGTGTGGGCACTCAGTAGTGGTGTGCCTCTATGACCCGCATTCGATGCAAGGCTGACTGACATCTGGGTCAATCTCCTTCGCTGGCTCGTAGAGTGGCATAGATGGTGCTGGCCTGGCGTAGAAGTTCTCCTGATAGTTTGTAGGAGCCCCATATTTGTTGTCGTAGTTAGGGAGCTTTTCTAGCACACCCCATGCGTCACTTGGTGGCATCGTCAGATACTCATAGCGAGTATAATGGTTGATTCTGTCCTTAGTGACTTGATCAAGAGAGTTGAAGAAGATCTCTTGAATGACGTAGGGTGGCTGTCCATGAGTAGGGCAAGATCGTAGCAGCTCCTTGTAGCGTTCCCATGCCCTTGCCAGCGGTTCCCCTGGCTTCTGTTTGAAGGCGGTGATTTTCTGGCGGAGAAGTGCTGTTTTGGCGGGTGGGAAGTATTTGTTCAGAAATTCTTGCACTACTTGGGCCCATGTGGTAAGAGATCTTGGCTTCAGCCCTTCAAGCCACTTCAGTGCAGGTCCAGCTAGCGACCAGCGGAAAGCTTTCATCTTGACATATTCCAGAGTTGTACCTTCAGCAAGAGTACGACACATGTCATGAAAATTGGTAATATGTTCAAGAGGACACTCATTAAATTTGCCATAAAAAGAATTGTTTTTAAGCTCTATAAGAAATTGAGTGCGAATTTCAAAAGAGTTTTCAGGGATTAGAATCGCCGATTCAGGCACGACGAGAGTTGGATGCATATAATCCTCTGCAGTAGTTGGATATTGGGCAAGCTCAGCTTCCGCTTGTTCCCTTGCTGCTTTCTCAGCAGCGATAGAAGCATCCTTTGCGGCTAGCTCTGTGGTAAGCCTTGTGATCAGCGGTGGAATCTCACGGAAGTCGACCACAGGTGTCCTCGATCTCGAGTACAGCAACTCGACAACGCCCTACTCGATATCGAGTAGCCTTCGTCTGGGTCGAGTGGGTCTGGTCGAGTTCCTGCACAAGTAAGCTACGGTGACTCTGGGTCGAAGATCAGTAGTCGAGGTCGAGCAGGGTTTGGTCGAGATCAACGAGGGCAGGGAGTAAAAACGAAATAAAAGAAAGTAAAAACAAATGCTTTGGGGTTTCGACTAACCTTAATGTAAAAGGACTTCCAAGATTGGGGTTTGCAATGACAATAACCAAGCATGCATAAGGTAGAACCAAACAGATAATCATGTGAATCGCATTAAAGGATTAAGCTTTCGCCTTTTCCAACAATTAGACAACTCTCTCAAGAAACCCTAATTGTCTCTACCGATTTTATGTTTATAATCCAAGTTGTTAGCATGGATCTCCATTAGATGGGCAATAAACACATCAACAAGTAGGAAAATGCTCAAAACATGATAAAGGTCGGATTTTTACCTCAATTATGCATGGCTATCGTCGGGCTCGCCCCAACCCTAGAAGTGGGTTGACTACTCGCGCCTCATCGCAAACTTAGACATCATTGATTGAAAAGAAACAACTTGCATAAATATAAACCAAAGTTTACAACCGCTTGAAGCCAACTCCGCTCTCGCTTCACGACTCCAATCGGTCGCTCACTCTCTCTTTCTCTCTCTACTACTACTTCTCCTACTGAAAAATTGAATGAATAAAACTGAGCCCCATGGGCTTTATTTATAGGCTTCTAATCCTTGCTACTCAAGGATAGAATATATATATCTATATCTAAAACTTTATCTAAAACTTTAACGATAAATAAAAGACATAAAGGAATTAAATCTAAAATAGGAAATATATCTAAAGTGTCCTCAATGGATAGAACTTTCTTCTTCATGGTAGATCTTGATATTTTCGGATAGAATCAGCAATCTTCACGCCCAAGCAATCCCAAGTCGAGTAGGATTCGTCGAACCGAGTAACGCGGCTCTGGAGGTCTACTCGATCTCGACAAGGGTCTTGTCGACCTCGAGTAGGGTTGACTGGCTCGGCTTCGTCGTCTCGGCTAGCTGGCGCTCGACAGACTCGGACTTGGCTCTACTCGACAGGCTAGGTCGACTGGGTCTTCTCGGGTGGCTCTACTCGAGGTCGACTGGGCTCGTCGAGGTCGAGTAGACTGGCTAGGTCGACTGGGTCTTCTCGGGTGGCTCTACTCGACAGGCTCGGATCTGGACTCGGAGGTCGTCGATCTCGACTAGGGCTCCTCGAGATCGACTAGGGTGTGGCCTTCTCTGGTCGAGCAGCTTCTCCTCGGCATGGACTCGAACTGGCGCTGTGGGGCTCGTCGATCTCGACTAGAAGCTTGTCGAGATCGAGTAGGATTGTCCTCGGCGTCCTTGTCCTCGGCTTCTCAATCAGTTCTCTCCTCGACTCCGGGTGTGGCGCTGGGCTTTGTAGATCTCGGCCAGGTCTTGTCGAGATCGAGTAGGCTCCGGAAGTCGGGTGGTCTGGCTCTCGACGTTGCTCCTGGTCGACAAGGCTGTGCTCGGGCATACTTGTCGAAATCGAGTAAGGGCTACTCGAGGTCGAGTAGTCTGGTTTCTCGGCTCGATTCGACTGATTCCGTTGCTGCTTTGACCTTGAACTTCTGTAGCTGTTTTCCGACCTTCCTTAGAATTACTGTAAAACACCTCGAATTCTGCGAATTAAACAGAAACTGGTGTAGATTCCATAATTTGGCAAATAAACATAAACTACATAGGTTATGTACTATCTTAGCCCAAATGTATGAAATGTATGCAGAAATTGATATAAAAGTAAATGCAAAACATGGCAGATTTAGCTCACAACAGGATCATATGTGCTCAATTTCATCACAAGTTCACAATCCACATAAAAACCATTTTGAGGACTTAGGCTAAACCTTCCAAACATGCCATAGGATTTATATGATCAAGTCAGTCATTATTTATCATCATAGGATATCTAAGTTAGGGTATAAAAACTTGAAACAATGCAAAAATTTAAACATGCATATTTTTTCATTTTTCGACATTTTCTTTTTTTTTTAAATTTTTTCCTTATGCAAAAATCAAGACTAAAGTATGACAAAAGATTTAAAAGGCATAAAATTTAAACATGAATGCATAACATAAAAATTAATATTTCACCATGTAAAACCAAAAGCAAGACTAACACATATGATAATGATAATGATAATGAGCCCTTCCCCCACCCCATACTTAAAATATACAGTGTCCCTACTGTATAAAATCATTAGCAAGAGTAAAGGAAGGAACTCACAGGATAACAAATCGAGGAGGGCAGATCAGTGCAGATCGAGTACACATCTTTGTCGATCTCGAGTACATGTTACTCGATCTCGAGTAACTTTTCTGCGTCCAGTGGTTTCTGAAGTCGAGGAGCTTCTGGTGGCTTGTCGATATCGAGTTGGCCTACTCGATATCGAGTAGTGTCTGGGCTGCTCCTCTTTGTCGTCGTCGACTTGGCCTTCGTCGATTCTGACTGTTTTCAGGGACTTCTTTATTCCACTTTTCGCGATCCTTATATGCTTGCCGACCTAAAAGTGTTAGATTGCACAAGAAACAAGACTATCCACGTGAAATATTCTAAATGACATAAAACCAAAACCAAAACCAAAAACCAAAAAGTTCAAAAAGTCCCAAAATTCATAAAGTTTTATATACATGCTCTAGATTTTAGAGTCGCTAGGCCGACTTCTTCGTTTGCGCTTAAGGACCATTGGTGTGGGGCCCGCTCATGCTTGGCCCTTATCCTGGATCATCTAGGTCCTGATGGTAGTATGCAAGCTCAGCTGACAGGTGGTCGCTTGCATCATCTCCTTTCTCTTTCTTCTTCTTCCTTCCAGCTCTTAGTTTTCGCAGATTCTCTCTCCACGGTGCCTTATCTCCCCTTAAATCATTGATAATTTTCTTTATGGACTGCGGGGGAGTAGAATTCATACCTGAACTTACCTTTTCGGACACAAAACAGAAATCTTTGGGCTTGGGGCTAGTCGAGATCGAGTACTGCTGGTCGACCTCGAGTAGAGGGACCCCATACTTAGGCTCTTGGCAAGTCAGTGGCTCAGCAGAGGTTGTCGATATCGACAAAGGCTTGTCGAGATCAAGTAGAAGCCTTGTCGAGATCGAGTTGGCTTGGTCGATCTCGAGTACAGTGTTGGCACCTTCCTCCGCTGTTTGCTTGGTTCCGTGGTTGCTGATGCTTTTCACCTCCAGCCAGGAAATTTCCTCTTTTGCAGGGCCAAAAGAAAAATCCAAAACCTCATCGCCTATGGTGAAGGTGAGCGAGCGATTCTTAACACTAATTCTGGCATCTGCAGTAGCTAAGAATGGTCTTCCAAGAATAATAGGGCTAGTAGGATCTTCAGCACAATCAATGATAAGGAAATCTGTTGGAACAAAGAATTTACCAACCTGGACTGGGACATTTTCAACTATACCTGTAGGGATGACCACCGTATTGTTTGTCATGTATAGCTTGGCATCCACAGGTTCTATGCATCCTATTTTGACCTTCCGCCAGATTGATAGAGACATGATGCTCACACTTGCTCCTAAATCACACAGAGACTCATATTTATATTGTCCAAAACCCACAGTAATAGAAAACTTACCAGGGTTAGGTCTCTTTTCAGGGAAGTGGAGTACTTTGCATTCGCCTGCGATCTCTTAGATGGATCGCTTTTTGCTCAGGATTTCCTTCCGAAATTTGACATATCCAGGCATCTCTTGCAGGGCTTCTGTAAAAGGAATAGAAACATTCAGTTCTTGCAGCATATTAACAAATCTGGTAAACCTACCTGCAGTGGGATCTTTATGTGTTTTAGAAGGAAAAGGCATTGGCTTTTTCTACTTCGGAGCCAAATCAGTTGTCGGAGGCGTTGCAGAGTCGTCGACGTCGTCCAGATTCTGCTCCTCGATCTCGACCACGGGCTCCTCGACATCGAGTTGGGTGGTCGACCTGGAGTTGCTGGTCTGCGCAGCGGAGTCCGAGCTCAGCTTCTGGTCTGTGTCGAGTAGCGGCTTGTCGAGATCGAGTACGCTCTCCTCGAGATCCAGTAGGCTTTGCTCTGTCTCGAGTTGCTGCTCTGCCTTGCTTTGCTGTTTCCCGACCTCTGGCTCATGTAATTGATGCCCACTCCTGAGTTTGATAGCTGCGACGTGTCCGGTCTTCCCCTTAGGATTTGGTTCTGTTTACCCAGGGAGCTGTCCGGATGGTCGTGGGATCTGTGCAGCGATTTGACCTATCTGGGTCTCTATTCCTCTTTTCCAGATATCCAGTTCCCCAAATTTTGTGTTGAAATTCTGGAGCTGATTGTTGATGGTGTTTGTAGCCTGCAGGTTCTGTGCATGATTTTGGCGCATCTCATCAAGGATCAGTTGTAGATCGTCCTTCTTTTGATCCCTTTCTGGATGTCCTGGAGCTCTGTAGGGTGGGGGATTCCTAGGAGGACCTTGGTTCCACTTTGGTTGATAGAACATTTGATCTCCCATGTATCGATTTGGACCCCCTGCGTAAGCTGCCTCTTCATGTGTTTCTGCCATTCTGACTTGCTCAGTGTGTGGGCACTCAGTAGTGGTGTGCCTCTATGATCCGCATTCGATGCAAGGCTGATTGACAGATAGATATTTGACTTGCTTGAGGAGCTTGCGATTCTGGTCTCTGTAGAATTGCTCTCTGACATCTGGGTCGATCTCTTTTGCTGGCTCATAGAGTGGCATAGATGGTGCTGGTCTGGCGTAGGAGTTCTCCTCATAGTTTGCAGTAGACCCGTATTTGTTGTCATAATTGGTGAGCTTGTCCAGCACACCCCAGGCGTCAATTGGCGGCATCGTCAGATACTCATAGCGAGTATAATGGTTGATTCTATCCTTAGTGACTTGATCAAGAGAGTTGAAGAAAATCTCTTGAATGACGTAGGGTGGTTGTCCATGAGTAGGGCAAGATCGCAACAGTTCTTTGTAGCGTTCCCATGCCTTTGTCAGCGGTTCCCCTTGCTTTTGCTTGAAGGCGGTGATTTTCTGGCGGAGAAGTGCTGTTTTGGCAGGTGGGAAGAATTTATTCAGAAATTCTTGCTCTACTTGGGCCCATGTTGTGAGTGATCTTGGTTTTAGCCCTTCAAGCCACTTCAGGGCAGGCCCAGCGAGAGATCAGCGAAAAGCTTTCATCTTGACATATTCCAGAGTTGTACCTTCAAAAAGAGTACGACACATGTCAGAAAAATTGGTAATATGTTCAAGAGGGCACTCATTAAATTTGCCATAAAAAGCATTATTTTTAAGCTCTATAAGAAATTGAGTGCGAATTTCAAAAGAGTTATCAGGGATTAGAATCGCCGATTCAGGCATGACGAGAGTTTGATGCATATAATCCTCTGCAGTAGTTGGATATTGGGCAAGCTCAGCTTCTGCTTGCCTTGGGCGCTCAGCTTCTTGTTCCCTCGCTGCCCTTTCATTGGCGATAGTGGTATCCTTTGTGGCTAGCTCCCTTGTAAGCCTGGCAATCAGCTGTTCTTGTGTTTCAGCGCCCGCCATGATCCTTTTGAGTTTAGAGTGGATGTGTAGGTAACTGATAGCATGCATTTAGGTAGGCATAATAGGTTGCATTTAGCTTATTTAAGATGCATTTCATCCATGATTTAAGTATAATTTGCATATTTGTTCTCTGTGTGGTTGGAGTCGGAATCTACATGCTTTTATTGATTATTTCAGGTAATCGTGGATCCGAGGAGGAGACATGGGTTGATAACGCATTGGATGAGAATCTCTAGTTGATCGAAGAAGCTTACATGAAGATCTCAAGAGGTCCTGAGAAGAAGAAGCGAACCTAAACGAAGAACAAGTCTGCAGAAGTTGTCGCCAGACATGCTGAACTTGTTTTGCACTTTCTGGAGGCCTCGGTTGTCCGATCGACTATTATGACCATGCGTTGGAAAGCTCTTTCAGAGGGCTACAACTTTCATGTTGACGTCGAGAGCTGATTCAAGACGGAATTTCCGTGAAAGACCAATGCAGCGCCCGCCGCATGGTTTGCTGCGCCCGCCGCATGGTTTGCCGCGCCCGCCGCCAGGGGCGGTATTCATGCTGCGCCCGCCGCATGGTTTGCTGCGCCCGCCGCAACTTTGCGGCGCCCGCCGCACGTACTGCCGCGCGCCGTTTTGATGGAAAAACCCTAGTTTCTAATTTATTCACTTTGAGGCCGACTTGGATGCTTTTAATTAGGACTTTTATGTTATTTTTCATGAACTTCTATTCTATTCTTACGTTCTATCAGACAATTGGAGAGAGAGCGATGTTCGCCATGGGCGACTAAACTCTCTTCGTTCTACTTGCAATTTGAAGCTTTATTTGGATTGATTGTGAGTTTCTGAATCTTGTTCCTTATTTCCTATTTGTGAATGCTTCAACTTCTTTGTGCTTAATTAATTATTGATTTGTTCTATCTCGTCTGGCCAACTCGTTAGATCAATTCAATCGCTAAGGTTTTGTAGATTCCTGATTGTGAACCTTAACCTAAGTGGCAAACTTGTTCCTTTAGGGCTGATTGAACTAATTGAATGAGTAGGAAGTTGAATGTGTTGTTAAATCCTTCTTTAGGGACTGCAAATACCTTGGCTAATCTCTGAACTTAAAGCTATCAATTGGGTTAAATCCTTCTTTAGGGACTGTTCGATTGATAAGGGTTTCTAGGACTGATTGGACTAGTAACTATATTAGGTCGGGACAAGGGCATTCATAGGGAGACTAAAAGGACAAGAGGAAGTTACAATATCAATTCAACCAAATAAAGTGGATAGTTGTAGGTAGAGCGATCTTCTCTAAATTGTTTTGCATCAATTTTGTTTATAGTTTATTTTGTTTTCTTTCTTATTTCAATCACCAAAAACCCACATTGTTGAGAAATACTTGATTCTTTGTGGGATCGACCTCTTACTTGCTTGCTATACTAGTTTGTAGGTTTGAGTTTTATTTTGATACGGTTTAGGCGACTAAAAACCGCTCATCAAATTGGCGCCGTTGCCGGGGAATCAAGTTTATTTCTTTGTTTTGTGTATTTATTAATTTTTGTTTATATATCTAACTTCGTTGTGAACCTATCTTACGGTTCACAACACCCTTGCTACTAACTTTTTAAGATGTTGAGATTGTTGCAGTTTGAAGGTGAGAACTTTCACCAATATTTCACTAGATTGCATGAGTATGTTGACGACCTTGGTTCATGGGGTTATCAATTCAGCATCCGAGATATGATTATTTGCATACTTGATGGGATGACTGTTGAGACGCGAGCACTTGCTGAGTACATGAGTAACGGAGGTCTGAAACGGTTAGGAGGATTGTCGGGGTTGTGGGATTTTTTCTGTTATATGGATTACCATGTTTCACAAGAAGTCTTGCTCGCTACGTCTTCTCCGCCGATGGAGGACTCTGTCACACACCTGGAGGATCCATTGCACACTCTTACTCAAGTGGTGCAGCAGTTAGAGGAAAGAAATATGAGCCGAATCGGAAAATTGGAGGAGCAAATGAGCCGCTGTAAAAACTTGGAGAATCAGATGAGCCAACTCATTCAAATTTTAAGTGCAAAAGGTGAGAAAGAAAGGAGTTTCGAAGAAGATGAGGAATTGGTTGCAGACAACGATAGTTTCTTAGATGATGGAGGAGATGGTCTAGTGCTTCCTGGCTTGGAATCTCATGAGTCGACGCATGAGGTTACATGTGATGTGTCTCCTACTCCATCTGCACCATCCATTCTGATATCGCCTATTGATGAACCAGGTCTAGAGCCATCAGCTGAGGCTAAAGAGGTAATAAAGGTAAACTTTTGCAATTTTGAAGTTAATGGTGTATATGTTGATCCTTTTGACTGCTATTTTGAGAAGCCACCAGCGGAACTGTGTTGGTGGTATCATATTCCTTCTGCAGAGAGTCATACTAGACTATTTGATAGATTGAAAGGGTTCTTGAGTTCCGCATTTTATGCTTTCAATTTATTGTGCTATGATGTGCTTTGCAAGATGTGTGCACAGGAATATGATATGTTACTGAGGGCCTTGACAATGTCTGAGAAATAAGGTCTTGAGATTGAGAATAAGTCAAGCCAATGACATTAAAGAGAGGCGCTTCTCGGGAGGCAACCCGAGGTAAGTTTTAGTTATTTCAATTCCTAGTTAGCTAGTTTTCTTTAACCCGACGCGCGCAATGCTCAGATCCGACCTATATCGCCCCTTCCACCACATTGTGAGTATTTCATTCATCTCTTTCTCTATGTTTTTATTTTTTGTTGTCTTTTATGTTTCATTGAGGACAATGAAAGGTTTAAGTGTGGGGGAGGGATTGCATTGCATATGTATAGAATTTGCATATCATGTTTACTTATGATATCATGTTTACTTATGTTATCATGTTTATTTATGTTGTCATGTTTATTTTTATTCATATACTGCATATGAAAAAATCCAAAAATATCATGCATTGCATTTAAGTGTTATTAAATACCCATCTGACTTAGTTTGTCCTCTATTTTAAATTTCAAGCATGATTCATAAAAATCCCATGGAGTTCTGGATGTTTTGATTTTTGTCTGTATTTGATTTTTGTGGAACATGAGCTAGCAAATATAATTGAGCATGTATGATTGAGCTAAAGTATGATTGAAGTCCTAAAAACATGACCCTGTGAGGATGTTTGGCCTTATTTGAATTCTTTTGCTCAGTTGTGTGAATTACTCTCCTAGTGTTGCTACCTCTTGGCATTGACTGCAGTATCTATTTCTAAAGACCGACTCACATGTTTGTTGCTTGCGGAGTTTATGTTTATATTTTGAGTCTGTTATTTGAATTTTTGCATATTTAGTGAATAAGGTGGCAATGGTTGATGCACTTAGTAACCGGATCTATGCATGACACCCATGGATATGATTCGCGCAAAAAGGTGTTGAAAACTATCCACTAGGAAAGAAAGCTTGATCATTGAGTAACCAGGTTCATTCATGACACCCATGTTTGCAACTTGCGTCAAAAGATGTTCAAGTGGACTTCATATTAATAGTTGAGGTGTTGATAGACCGGGGCCATTCATGACACCCATGTTTGCGCTTCGCGTAAGGAAAGCACCAAGACAAGAAAAAAGGAAAAAAAAAGAGAAAGAAAGACAAAGAAAAAGAAAAAAAAAGTGTTGAATTTTATTTTCTTTATTGTGTCCCGCAAGTAATGACATTTCGGTAGTTAATTGGTGATATGGTGGTCAATTTCTATGAGCTTAGTGCATTTTGGATTGAGTAGAGAGTTGTACCTTAAAGCCTAAACACATGAGTGAAACACATATTTCTGGTGAGGTTGGATGATGTCTACTTCTAAGCTTTGATCACTATAATACATGCTATGACATTTGTTTGTTTGGTTTATGTTTTCACCTGCTGTGATGTTGCTTTTTGATGAGGTTGAAACTTGAAGGGATTTCCTGTGGGATACATTGATTCATGTTCATTCTATCATTGCTTGAGGACAAGCAAAGGTTAAGTGTGGGGGAGTTTGATAGCATGCATTTAGGTAGGCATAATAGGTTGCATTTAGCTTATTTAAGATGCATTTCATCCATGATTTAAGTATAATTTGCATATTTGTTCTCTGTGTGGTTGGAGTCGGAATCTACATGCTTTTATTGATTATTTCAGGTAATCGTGGATCCGAGGAGGAGACATGGGTTGATAACGCATTGGATGAGAATCTCTAGTTGATCGAAGAAGCTTACATGAAGATCTCAAGAGGTCCTGAGAAGAAGAAGCGAACCTAAACGAAGAACAAGTCTGCAGAAGTTGTCGCCAGACATGCTGAACTTGTTTTGCACTTTCTGGAGGCCTCGGTTGTCCGATCGACTATTATGACCATGCGTTGGAAAGCTCTTTCAGAGGGCTACAACTTTCATGTTGACGTCGAGAGCTGATTCAAGACGGAATTTCCGTGAAAGACCAATGCAGCGCCCGCCGCATGGTTTGCTGCGCCCGCCGCATGGTTTGCCGCGCCCGCCGCCAGGGGCGGTATTCATGCTGCGCCCGCCGCATGGTTTGCTGCGCCCGCCGCAACTTTGCGGCGCCCGCCGCACGTACTGCCGCGCGCCGTTTTGATGGAAAAACCCTAGTTTCTAATTTATTCACTTTGAGGCCGACTTGGATGCTTTTAATTAGGACTTTTATGTTATTTTTCATGAACTTCTATTCTATTCTTACGTTCTATCAGACAATTGGAGAGAGAGCGATGTTCGCCATGGGCGACTAAACTCTCTTCGTTCTACTTGCAATTTGAAGCTTTATTTGGATTGATTGTGAGTTTCTGAATCTTGTTCCTTATTTCCTATTTGTGAATGCTTCAACTTCTTTGTGCTTAATTAATTATTGATTTGTTCTATCTCGTCTGGCCAACTCGTTAGATCAATTCAATCGCTAAGGTTTTGTAGATTCCTGATTGTGAACCTTAACCTAAGTGGCAAACTTGTTCCTTTAGGGCTGATTGAACTAATTGAATGAGTAGGAAGTTGAATGTGTTGTTAAATCCTTCTTTAGGGACTGCAAATACCTTGGCTAATCTCTGAACTTAAAGCTATCAATTGGGTTAAATCCTTCTTTAGGGACTGTTCGATTGATAAGGGTTTCTAGGACTGATTGGACTAGTAACTATATTAGGTCGGGACAAGGGCATTCATAGGGAGACTAAAAGGACAAGAGGAAGTTACAATATCAATTCAACCAAATAAAGTGGATAGTTGTAGGTAGAGCGATCTTCTCTAAATTGTTTTGCATCAATTTTGTTTATAGTTTATTTTGTTTTCTTTCTTATTTCAATCACCAAAAACCCCCCTTTCACTAATTGGTAAATACACATTGTTGAGAAATACTTGATTCTTTGTGGGATCGACCTCTTACTTGCTTGTTATACTAGTTTGTAGGTTTGAGTTTTATTTTGATACGGTTTAGGCGACTAAAAACCGCTCATCAGTAACGCTCCGGTTCGTCTAAGCTATCAAACTCAGGTGGTAGACCACAACGGCGCATACACCTGTAAAGTAACTCAAAGTAGACGTGAGATTTAACTACCTAAGGCGCGAATGATAGCTTCCCCGGCAACGGCGCCAATTTGTTGTAGGAGGAAATCGAGACTTGCAATAATAAAATAGAAATAAATCACAGCAAACCAGATTCCGTCCCTTGCAAATAATTACAAGACCTCCTCCTGATGTAGCAGCGGGAAGTCAGGATCGGTCCACGAGGAAGCGTGTCAACGGATCCTAGGCAGCGGAGAAATCTCACGGAAGTCGACTACAGGTGTCCTCGATCTCGACTAGAGTTAGTCGACAGAAGATGGGACCAGTCGAGCAGAGTAACAGACACAGGCACTGGGTCTCGTCGATCTCGACTAGAGGCTACTCGATATCGAGTAGGGCCCTTGTCGACTTCGGCTTGGCTTGTCGAGTACCTACACACAGAAGCTACAACGATGCTAGATCAAATATCAGTAACTCGAGGTCGACCAGACTTGGTCGAGATCGAGTAAGGGCAGAAAAACGAAACAAAGAAATAAAGTAAATGCAAAGGCTTTGGGACTTCGAACTAAACTGTATGTAAAAGGACTTCCAAGATTGGGGTTTGCAACAACGATAACCAAGCATGCATAAGGCAGAAATAAACATATAATCATGTGAATTGCATCAAAGGACTAAGCTTTCGCCTTTTCCAACAATTAGACAACTCTTTCAAAAAACCCTAATTGTCTCTACTGATTTTATGTTTACAATCCAAGTTGTTAGCACGGATCTCCATTAGATGGGTAATAAACACATAAACAAGTAGTAGATGCTCAAAACATGATAAAAGTCAGATCTTTACCTCAAACACGCATGGCTATCGTCGGGCTCGCCCCAACCCTAGAAGTGGGTGGACTACTCGCACTTCATCGCAACCTCAGACATCATTGATTGAAAGAAAACTAATTGCATTAAAATAAACCAAAGTTTACAACCGCTTGAAGCCAATTCCGCTCTCGCTTCACAACTCCAATCGGCCGCTCACTCTCTCTCTCTACTTCTCCTACTTACTTCTCTCTGAAATTGAATGACTAGAAATCAGCCCCATGGGCTTTATTTATATGCTTCTAAACCTTGCTACTCAAGGATAGAAATCTTTATCTATATCTAAAACTATATCTAAAAAGCTTAATGATAAATAAATGGAAATAAAGGAATTAAATCTAAAATAGGGAAATATATCTAAAAGTCTTTTAATGGATAGATCTTCTCTTTCCTTGATTTATCTTGATAGATCGGATAGAATCAGCAAACTTCGAGCCCAAGGAATCCCAATCCGAGTTGAACTCCCCAAAACGTGTTACGCGGTTTCTGTAGCCGTCGTCGATCTCGAGTAGAGCCTACTCGATCTCGACTAGGAGTGTCGTCGACTGGGCTTGGCTCGTCGTCTCGGCTAGCTTGTCCTCGACATGGCTCGGGCTTGGCTCTTAGCGCTTCGTCGATCTCGAGGAGCATTCCTCGATCACGAGTAGGGGTGGATCATCGACTTCGACCTTCTGGTTTTGTCGAGGAACCCTTCTCGACATGCTCGGACATGGTCTTCAGTTGCTTCGTCGACATCGAGTATGGTCCTCGACATCGAGTAATGTGTCTGGGCGCCAGGTCGGGTACTCTCTTCCTCAGTCTCCTCGGGCAGGCTTTCCTCGACTCCGGGTTGTTCTCCGAGGTCTTGTCGATCTCGAGTTATGGCACTCGATCTCGAGGAGGGTGTGGAGTCAGGTTCTTCGTCTTCAGCTTCTCGACATAAGCTCCTCGATCCTGGCAGGTGTCTAGGCATGGCTTGTCGAGATCGACTAGGGTTTGTCGATGTCGAGTAGCTTTGTGCTCCGGTTCTCGCTTCTTGATTTTCTCCCGAAATGGTTCCATATTCTACGATATTAAACAGAAACTTATGTAGATCTCCATTTCCGACAAATAAGCATATACTACATAAATCCGACATATTCCTGACCCGAAATATGCAAAATGTAAAGAATATGGAGCTAAAATATGCATTAAGACATGACTACTTTAGAGGCATCAGAGAACGATGTGTTCTTGAGGAGAGGATGATGCGATTAAATGACTTTCATAATATGTTACTTGTTCTATTGATTGAGGTGTGCTTGAGTGCATAATAGTTGGTTGTAGACTTATGTATATTCCATTATGTACTAGGTGATACTATGTGATTGTGACTACTGTGTGTTGGATTATTCTGTTGCCGATCTGCTAGCCAGGTAAGTACCTCCGGGGCTTACTCAGTAACCAGTACCTCCTGCCTAATGTGTCATATAGTATGTAGGTGTTTCATATGCATAAGAGCATGTCATGTAGTATCATGCTTAGGAATTGCACTTACGAATGAGCATTCTTATTCTGTATGCATTTGAATACAGAACGACCGTTATCTGTGAGTCTTAGAGTCCTTACTAGGGTCATAGGGCAACCCAGTTTCATCGGGTATTTCACGAGATACGAGATGAGCATGAGATACGAGATGAGCATGAGATGCGATATGATGATGAGATTTGATATGCTATAGTATCGAACTGGCCAGTCTCCACCCTATCTAGAAGAGGGGTGGTGGTAGAAGAGGGATATACCACTTGGTATTCTTTGTTAAGGCCTTCCTCAATATTCTGCGTGTATGAATTAGGAGCATGATAGTGTGGTTTTATTTCAGTACTGCATGAAGGCATCCTTTATTCTAGTTATAGGCATATTATATGTCCTCAGCGCGGTCAGAGGACCCGCGAGCGGACTCTTGGCCTGACTTGGTGGTATAGTTTCGGGTACCCGATACACTGCTTGATTTTATGCTGTTATGACGGGGTCTATTCATATGGCGGACAGTGAGTGTTTGGAACCTGACTTCACCAGATTCACGCTTTTGGGATTTCTCCCTAATTATACTCTGGTTTGACCCGGCTCTGCCGTGGCATTGGTTGTATCACTTTCAGAACTTATGCCCTTTGCATGATAAAGGATTTCCCGCGCTGTAGACTTAGGACAGGTACAGGGGTTTACCCCGGGGTCTCCAACGGACCTTCTAGATTTGGGTGCGAAATCCCACTTTAAACTACACATCTTCGATTTAAAACCTTCAACCTGTACTCGGGGCGCAAGATCCCAACAAGAGGTTTCATCCCTCGAAACGTAACTCGGGAATCATAATCCCGGGCCGTTACATACTATTTACACGGTGATTTTTTCGCCATTTACATGATTCGCAACCGCGCATTGCGAGTGCGTGTGGTTTCAGTTTAAAAGAAAAATCAGCATACACATATGTCTAATCTAGCCCTCGTTGTATTTCCAAGTGCTCGGATATACGGAATATTAAATAGGTTGTTTTTTTTTGCTATCTCTTAACCCTGTTAATATGAAAAGAAGGCTGATAAGAAAGACATGTTATGTATCATGTCTAATCAGGCCCTTGTTGTATTTCTTTATTGTGAGTATTTATTTAGTTTTATTTTTTTTATACTCAGTACTACGGAGTATTTGCACAGAGTTAAAAAGAATATTGTAACCTGACAATCTAAAAAGAAGGCTGAGTGCCCAGTATGACGGGAGATGTTGCTTCATCCCTTCTCCAGGCAACTTCAATTTTTTTTTTTTAAAAAAAAGTGTGCATCCGTAATGCGTGGTTGTGGAATTCAGAAATTCCCATTTTTGGTCACGTCACATCCGTGGCTTCGTGATACGCGATTGCCTTTTCCTCCGCGCATTCGCACTCCTCAACCGTGTTTCTTTCCGTGTATTTGACGAGAAATTTAACGGAAGAGATAAAGAAGTGAGTGAAGGATGGGGATATTTTGCTGGTGACGTGGCAAGCTGACAAATAGGGCCCACCGTGCCCTCCCCCAACCAACGGCGAGGATTCAACCTACAAATGTCCACCAATGACCAATGGCGGTAGAGAGAGGAAACCACACGCTCTCCTCTCGCACCCAATACAAACAAAACCAGACCCCCACCAAAACGAATCTCTCTCCCTCCCTCCGTCACTGCCGCACACGACCCCCCTAACTCTCTCTCTCTCTCTCTCTGCCCTTTCCCTTTTCCAGCGGTCACCAAATTTAGCTGCAATTTGCTTACTGTTTTTGAAATTAGGGCTTATGTGAAACCTGTTTGTTTTCATTGCTCAATGATTTGAGTCTTCAGTTTGGGTATGCAGAGTGCGGGATTCGATTCATCTGGTGCGGAATTGAAGCGTACTCGTGCTGATTTGCTCAGTTCTCTTAAATCTGTGAATTAGGGTTTCACTCGGTTGCTGGACTGTGTGATCATTTCAGTGGCAGTTGAGGTCTGTGGAAAGTTCGAACGGCATGAATAGGGGAAAGCGGACCTTGGGTGGTTTTGGTGAAAGTGGCGGTGATAATGATCAGCCCGAGAGAAAGCGCCCTGCTTTAGCTAGGTGTTTTGGCTGCTTCACTAAACTTCCTATGTTGCTTTTTCCTTTTTCTTGTTTGGATTTTACTATCCATTTTTTGCTTGTTGCTGTCCAATTTATATTTATGACCCTCTTGCGGAGCATCTTTTCTTTTTTTAGGTTTACAAAGTTTAGGTGTATGTAGTACGTGTTGGGTATTTTGACTTGGAAGGGAGTTCAATGAGTGAAATGTTACGATTTCCTTTGTTTTTGGTGTCAACTGCAATATTTCTGTTTGTGATTCTTTAATTTTGTGCTTTAATTCATTAGAACTCTCTGAGGTTGAGATTTCTGACAGAATAAGCAGAATTACTTATGAATATGCTGTTGTTGGCTTGTTGCCTTGTATAAGATTCCTTTTTCCTTCAGTTAGAATATTCCATCTCTGCTACTTTCAATGATACTTTCTGGAGGGTCTTTCGCACAGATTTACAAGCAATGCCTTGATCTCCCGTGCATTTCTCGTGAAGTTCGTGGTAATCTTTCTCTTAGTGACAACATTTCAAGCCTAAGTTTGTTCATAGTGGATGGTTTATTAGCTCCTAAAGTTAGCGAGGTTACTTAGCTGGTTAATAGCTCCAAAAAACCCATTCACAGCCAGAACCCTAATATGTAATTTATTCTAACCTGTTTTCTAAACCAAATTGGAAACATCTGTCACCTTAGGTGGATGATTATGATGAACTCTTTTCCCTGGGCCATATGTTTGTATGATAATCCTCTTATGTTGCAGAAGCAGGGTATTACGTTTCTAAAGCATGATATTTCTTATTTCTAACTGAGGCATTCGGAGTAATACTAGCTCCTTTGTTCATTGGTGAAACATGTGGTTCATATAAAATTACTTGAAGCTCTACCTGGCTTTTGTGGAGAATTAGCCTTCATGCTGTTTGCGGATGTTAGATTTCGTTTAGTCTTTGTTAGATCTTCCTTATCAGAACATGACGCTCAAAATGTTCTGGTCTTGTGTGTAGGTAATTTAACATGACACGTTTCTTGCAGTGTGATTGTTGAAGCTCTCAAGGTGGATAGTCTGCAGAAGCTTTGCTCATCTCTGGAGCCCATTCTTCGCAGAGTTGTAAGATATAAAAAGACTAGTAGTCTAATACTTGGAACTATTTTAATTTGCATGATCAAAGAAAGGGTGAAAAATGATTGCACTAATAAGAGGGAGTAAATAAAAAGTGAAAAATTTGAAGTGGAGGTTGGTGGAAGAAGAATGAGAAGTGTGTCGTTTTTGAGGTATGAATGACGTGGGTTTTACAAAAACTGGGTATCTTTTGTTCTACAGATAAGGACCATAAGGTGGAAGTGTTCTGTAGGTTTCTGGTTAAGATATAATAATTGAGTGTTTCCTTAAAGAACTGCTTCAGAAAACGAGGCAGCTGTAGTAGAATAGTAACTTGAAATCATAAGTTGAATTATTCGGTGAAGTAAAATTTATAGGGTGGATTTTTAAAAACCACATCATTTTATGCTCGATTAAGAACATTGTGCAAGGATTCTAGTGCAGGAAATCATTGCCTATTATGGATGAGATCAAAAAAAGGGAATAAAATCATTATTTTGTTGTTTGATATCTCTTGTTTTGTGCTTAGGAATCAGCATGGATATATTATCTTCTGGTCGGGACTTGGGAGTATAACCGTTTTTTCAATGATTTTATATTTTGCTGTAATTTTCTCTTTCATTCTATCTCTTACTTTTGTTTATCTACACCTGGTGTTATAGGTCAGCGAAGAAGTGGAGCGTGCTTTGGCCAAGATAGGCCCTTCTAGACTCAGTGGGAGGTAAGATTTGAAAGATATTTCTATGATAAAATTGAAGTGTTGCGAATGTGATATCTCCTTGCAGTACTATCATATACTTGTACTGTACATGTATTTTATATTTAATTTTCTCCATTGCTATGTTCACACCTAAATATTGGTTTCCTAGAATGTCATAATTTAATTCCTGATGATTTAATTGTACAATTTCTTCAGTTTGCCCTTTTGCACTTGTACCTCCCTAAATGCTGTGATGTTCAATGATTATGCTAAACCCTGAAAGTTCCATTATAAAGGGTCAAAATTAATCCTCAAATTCCAGCTAAATGGACGGTTATCGGCCTCTGTGGTAACCGGTAACCATTTTTGAGCTAACTGTTTGATAATGTGCGTGTCAACACCAAAGTTTTTGAAACCTTTATTCCTTTTATTGTGTGAACCTCATTTTGTACTTTACACAAGAGCAGCCATAGTAGGCAGTAGTCACTATGCATGATATGGGGTTCTTTAAGACCTCTGATTTCATATGAAATTGTCCCACATTGGTTTTGGGTATTTGTTACCTTCTTCTGTGTGGGAAATGCTGCCTATATAAAAAATGAGGATAATGGTACAAATTGTGTGGCTGATATGGGGTTAAGAACTCGTACTGATCATGGTTGAATTAACTAATAGGAATCCACCCTGGCACCAACCATATATGCTTGGACCAAAAAAAATGTGAATATAAAAGGTCCTGCTTATTAAATAGATTCTAACAGAATGACATTTAGGCTCTTAAAAGCATGTCAATAGGTTCTTGCATGGCCATAAGGTGTTTACCCTCCAATTGACATGCTTGTAAGAGGGCTGAATCAGTACCAAGTTTCCAACAGAATGACATTTAGGTTGTTAATATGTACAGCTGTAGATTATCTCTGTTAGCTAGCCCGCCCTGTCAAGTTTTTAGGAACTGTAAACAAAAACTCTACATATAAGTCATGACTGAATGTTTAGCGATGCAGTTACTCCCAATATAATTTTCTGCCTTTTGGAAACTAATTATCAAGATTTTAGAGCCCAGAGCTGCATGGTTTTCTCACATATACTGGCAAAAGGGAAAAGCCACAAACTGCTCTGTTAATTGGCTTGGCTTAGTATGCTTCGTACCTCTTTTTTTCTCTTCTTTTTCCTCCATGCCCATTTGAGGTGGAGAATTCTTTCTGTTGATCATACTTGGCTGATCACAGGTCATCACCAAAAAGAATTGAAGGTTCAGATGGAAGAAATATACAACTCAACTTCAGGTCCAGGTTGGCACTTCCTCTTTTCACTGGGGGGAAGGTGGAAGGAGAGCAGGGTGCTGCTATACACGTTGTGCTGATTGATGCCAGCACTGGTCGTGTGGTCACATCAGGACCTGAATCATGTGCAAAGCTTGATGTTGTTGTCCTTGAGGGCGATTTTAACAATGAAGATGATGAAGATTGGTCTCCTGAAGTATTTGAAAGATTTCTAGTGAAGGAGCGGGAGGGAAAGAGGCCACTGTTGACTGGGGAATTGGTGGTGACACTCAAAGAAGGGGTAGGTTCACTAGGGGATATAATATTTACAGATAATTCAAGCTGGACACGAAGTAGGAAATTCAGACTCGGACTTAAGGTTGCCTCAGGATTTTGTGATGGCATGCGGATACGTGAAGCCAAGACAGAAGCCTTTTCTGTTAAGGATCACCGAGGGGAATGTAAGTTTTATTTAAGCATGATACCTTGTTCATCAGTTGCCTTTTAGTTCCACCCCCTCCTGTCTCATATTCCTTGCCTGCTTATTGCTTTCAGTGTACAAGAAGCATTACCCACCGGCCTTGAACGACGATGTATGGCGATTGGAGAAGATCGGAAAAGATGGGTCATTCCACAAAAGGCTGAATAGTGCCGGTATTTACACAGTTGAAGATTTTCTCCGTGTTGCAGTCCGGGACCCTCAGAAACTACGTAGTGTTAGTATATTTAACCTTATAATCATTTATTCACTCCTTTAGCTTTTATGCTGATCACTTTTGTTTCTTATCTTGTAGACTCTTGGAAGTGGAATGTCAAATAGGATGTGGGATGCTCTTATGGAGCATGCTAAGACTTGTGTTTTAAGTGGGAAGCTCTATGTTTATTATCCCGATGATGTTAAAAATGTTGGTGTTGTATTCAACAACATTTATGAACTTAGCGGACTCATTACTGGAGATCAATATTTCCCTGCTGATTCTCTTTCAGATAGTCAGAAGGTTGGTCATTCTACCTTGTTCTTTTCTCCCAACTCTTTCAGTGATGCATCTTGTAACCTTGTTCTAAGAACGTTATTAATATTTATTATATTTATATAGCCATTTACTTTCTTGGTAGAGGTTATCTGTTTGTTATCCCTGCACTTTCAGGCAAGTGAAGATCGGTAATTTTGTGCTATTATTCTCAAATCCCTGGATCACTTTCTTACCCAAATGTGATATTTGCTATTCAAAAAATAGCTGTAAGAGAAGATTTTGGATGACAATTTGTTGTCATTTTTCTGTGTCTCTATTTATTGGAGTTTTCTATATGAACAAGAACTGAACTGATCAAGACGTGAACTTACTTATGCTGCTAGATTGATGGGGGATTGAAATTCTAAAATATCAATTTCTCCTTCCCTGCAGGTCTATGTTGATACCCTTGTGAAGAAGGCATATGACAACTGGCATCAGGTTATAGAGTATGATGGACAGTCTCTTTTACAGACCAAGCAAACCAGGAGGGTTACGAGATCATCTAAGAATGAGCTTCCAGCTACTTCAGGCTTCCCAAACTCTTTCGATCATCAGCTTGATTTGCCTCATTTACCAGCTTCAGTTTCTTCTGAACAGCCTATGATGGAGTCGGCCTTGCCTATTGCAGGTTAGTACTGCTGTTTTGCGGCGCTGTCACCTTTTGCTCCCCTGCCTTCTTTTTCGATATATGTTTGGGTTTTGTTTTACTTTCATTTAGAAAATTTCCACCTCACCCCTGTAATCTCACATGACCAGGGTATAATGATGGCTTGACATCTTCTGGATTCTCCAATCAGTCCCAGATTATTAACTCTAACTCTGTGAACTTGTACGACAACACTACATTTGCCCCACATGAACTGCTGGGCAACTCGCAGCAAAACCATATTGTAAGGAATGAAAATAGGGTGGGACTGGCAATGCCTTCTCAAGAATCTGCATCACAGCCATCAATAGCATCAGGTTTTTCAGACGTAGACTGGTCACAGAGCCGTGATGGAGAGGCCAATGATTTCTTAACAGAAGAGGAAATCCGGCTTAGAAGCCACGCAATGCTTGAGAACGAGGACATGCAACAGCTGCTACGGCTTTTCAGCATGGGAGACCATGCTTCTATCAATGTCCCCGATGAAGGGTTCTCTTACCCAGGGTATATGCCTTCGCCAGCTCCCAACTTTGGCTTTGATGATGATCGGACACGTTCTGGAAAAGCCGTGGTTGGTTGGTTGAAGATCAAGGCAGCAATGAGGTGGGGTTTCTTCATCAGGAAAAAAGCAGCTGAGAGACGCGCACAGCTTGTTGAGTTAGACGACTGAATTTTCGCCCATCAGCCTCTTCTTTTTGTGAAAATGTGAACCACGAGACATGAATTCGTAGAGGCTGCTCCAAATGAGAGGATCTTCTATTGTACAGACGGTACAGCTAGTTGTTTCTCTTAATATATTGTCTTTCTTTTTAGCCCTTTGTTTATCAAATGACTATAGATTAACATGTGTACTTGTCATCACTCATCATCAACATTTCAGGTATCTTCTGTGACAATTTATGCATCTTTTAATCTTGTATTTCACCTTCTGATCTCGATGGATCGATCCCCAGATGTTTCATCACCCGTTTTGTCACCCAGAAAAACCATGTATGTTCAGTGTGGATCACATAAATCAATGCAACAACCTTGCAAAGTTCAAATCCATGGACTTGCATATCTATATAAGAGGTTCTTCTGTAGAGAATGAACTACAACTTTTCAAGTTGTTGATTATCAATCAATAACAAGAAGCTCCAAGAAAAGTTCAGGATAGGGCTGGGCAAAATATGGACCGGGACCGGAATCGGACCGGGACCAGACCGGAATTTACGGTCTTTGGATCGGACCGGGACATTACGGTTTGGTCCACGGTCCAGGATATTTTAAATTCTGGTTCCGGTCCAAACCCGGGACCAGACCGGAATTTTCAGTTCGGACCGGAATTGGACCGGAACCCCTGTTATTAAAAAAAAAACATAGAAAAGAAAAACCTAAAGAGCTCAAGCAAGCAGCTCAAAACAAACAGAATATAATAGTTGGGATTCCGCTGCTATCAATATTTTTGAAGAAGCTTCCTCCCTTGTTTTGCACTTCTCTAGATTACCAGCAACTGATCTCCCATATAGAAATGAGAATCACCTATCTTTTGCATCTATTTCTTATTTCCAAAAGGTTTATCTCCTTTCATGCGTATACTATTAGACAAAAACATCCTGAATTTATAACTAGTTACGGTCTTTACGGTCCGCGGACCGGAAAACCCGGGACCATATTTATCGGTCCCGGTCCGATCCACAGTCCAAGTTTCCGAAAATTCCGGTCCGGTCCGATCCAAACCGATTGATCAGCCCTAGTTCAGGATGCCTTGCATTCCAGAGGAAGGGCATTTCGGAATCTTTTCTCATCACTGCAGTAGTCGTATATCATGTATTTGCTCTCACCCCATCAATCATATGTTGGGTCCTTGAATCGAGCTGTTGGTCCATCCATTCAGCATCGATGTTGTTGGATCCTTGGATGTTGAAGCTTCCATAGGTAGCGATAAATGGCCCCTTGCTCCAATCTGTCGTGATCTGTCCTCGCATGGCCCAGTCTTCTGTGTCCCATAGGCTCGCATGTATCTTCATTTTCTGGCTCTTTGGGTACTGTACAGTGTACACCACTGGATTCCATGTTCTTGAATGCATGAATCGGTGTACCATCAACGTAGAACCTAGAGTGAACCACGCAAGATGAGAAAACATCGTCTTAATCCGTTGGCATGTACAATGTACTTACATGATGAGGTGAGGATTCCATAAGATTGAATATGTATGCAATTCTTTGGTGGGATCAAACCATGGGCAGAATTGCTGCGCCTTTCTACCATGATTTGATTGTAGACATTCGAGTGAAGGGTGTAAGGTTGACCCTTTTCGTTCCCCAAGAACTCAAAGTCTATTTCGTCGTGGTTTGAGCCTAAAGATGACATTTGTAGCACACATATAGATCGAACACTTGCTCTATGATAAGATCTAACAAGTTGAAATATGTGTGCAAACTTACATAAAATGTGGTGACAGTTCCAGCGAAGGAACAAGGTTGATCTGCATATCAATCTTCACAAACAGAAATTTTTTCTTTGACTGAAAACTTGATCCTGAGGCCTTGTCAAGGTATAGATCAAGGAACTTGCCATTGTCAAGTGTCTTAGCCCTTCCATCGCCAGCACCCCATGTAATGACGAAGTCATCATTGTAAGGATATGTGATACTTTCCTTTTATGCTTGTTTTGTTACATGTAATATTGTGTGTATGCTGGTAACATGTGTGTGCATGTGATGATCATACATATAACATATAATAGGTTTATTCTATGTATGGATGCATATATCAACCTAAACCTTGACTGAGTTGTATTGAGCTTCGTAGGCTTGATCCTCTAACAAGGTTGTAAGGTTATATATGGGGTGATAATACATAGTCTAAATATCCTATTGTATGTATAATATGTAGAAGTATGATTGGGAGCTTTTATTCCTCGATTGGGCTTTAGCCCATACAGAAGGAGAAGCCCATGATGGCTAGAGAGCTATGCGGTAGCCCAAAGATGAGCTCGGATCCTCCTTTGTCTCACTTAAGTGGAACGCATTGTTTTCCTTGGCAGAGGTGTCTCCAAGTTTGACCTAGCTATAAAGGGAGAGAGGTGCCTACTCTGTCTCTCACTTGTTCAGCTCTTGTCTCTTCAACTTTCAAATGCTCTCTGCTAGGGTTTCTAGGATTTGGTGTTCCATCTTCTTTGCCGGCGGTTTTCCGAGTGAGGAAGAGTAGGTGGCCGACGGTGTCCTTGTAGGTGTTCTTGAGATTCGACACTTGAAGCTTTGGGTGGCCGCTCTCATTCCAGGCAATCTAGGGTTGGAGATCGAAGCCTTCTTCGATTCTTCGATTCTCACACAAGGGGATTCTCTTATCTCTTACTTTCTGATCACATGCATGCTTAGATCTAGGGCTATCTTGTATCGTTTTACTTGATCTATCCCTGTACAAACTCTTTCTAGTGGATTTGGCCAATTATTGAGGCCCCGTGGATGTAGGCATAGCCGAACCACGTAAAATCGCTTGTGTTCGTTCTCTTGCTTGCGTGTTCGACGTGTTTGTTGTTCTCTTGCTTCGATCTATTACGCTTTCGCATAAAACCGATTTTGCTTTATCGATTCTTTCGTTTTACAACGTGGTATCATAACTTGAGTGTCCCGCTCTTGATGCGCTGAATCATTCTTGATCTCAGAGCTAGAGACCGGACGTAGGGCCTCGAACGGACCTAAAAGGCGACATCGCTGGTGTCGCACCCCTTGCATGACATACCGCACCTTGTTTGCTAGATCTAGGGTTCATGTGCTTGATTCTAGCTTCTGGTGTTTAGATCTGCCTTATATTTGCTTCTTTTTTCTTTATTTGTGTAGATCTGAATTTGTCTATTGAGATACAAGTCTTTCTTCAATCATTTTAAGTCGCTTTAACTTGTTACTGACTTGTTTCTTTGATTTTTTGGGACGTACGAGATACAATGGGTGACAAGGGCGCTTATCTGAAGCCCTTCAATGGCCACACTGATTTTGCTATGCGGTAGATAAAAATGAAGGCAATCTTGATCAAAGAGAAATGCTAGGTGGCTATTACAAACAAGTTTCCAGAAAATACTTCAAAGGAAACCATTATGGAAACAGATCAGCAAGCCCTTAGTGAGATTGTGTTACGCTTGGGTGATGAAGTTGCTCGATGGGTGCTTGATTTTGATACAGCTGAAAAGACGTGGGATGGTTTGGAAAGTCTTTACTTCGTAAAATCTCTCCCTTCTCGAGTTAACCTATTTAATAAGCTGTTTATCTTTAAGATGGATGTTTCTTGTCCTTTATCTGAGAGTCTTCATAAGTTTTTTAATATCATTCAAGACATGAAGCATTGTGGTGACAAAGTTGAGGAAACTCAACAATGTGTGTTGTTATTAAATGCTTTGCCTGCTCAGTTTGACACTTTTAAAGATGTTTTTCAATATAACACTGATAAATTAGAGAAAAAGGTTATCCTTGAATCCATTATTCAGAAAAATGATGCATTAAAAGTGTTTAGAAATAAATATGAGTCTAAATCTGATGCTAAACTCGAGACTAAGAATGAAGTTCTTTTTTCTAAAGGTAGTTACCAGGCCAATAAGAATAATAACAACAAGAATCACAATAAGAATAAGTCTCAAAAGGATAATGGTAAACCTGAGCCCAACTAGCATGATAAATTTGACAATGATATGTCCAATTTAATGTGTACTTACTGTTCTAAGTCTGGTCATATTGAAAAATATTGTTTTAAAAGAAAAAGAGATGAAAATGTTGCTGGTAAGAAGCCTAATGTGTCTGCTGTGTTGGAGTCTCATCCTTATTATACTCATGAAGTGCTTGCATTGTTAAATACTGTTGATACTAATACATGGATTATGGAGACAAACATCTTTTGAATTGATTATTATAAAGTCTAGGCTTGTAAATAAGACGGAAGATCTTTCATTTTATATCATGTTCCATATTTATATACAACTAGGCACGTTACCGCCCGCACTTGCGTGGATTATCGAGATTGTGTATCGTGTGGTCATAACTATTGAAAGTACAAGCACTTGCACTCTAAAGTTGCGTATGTGGCAATGTTTTCATGAGTAGAATGATATTTGGTTCAGTCGTTAGCATTCGACCCTTGCTTCGCTGAGGAATGCTTTGAAGTAGTTGGATTCCTCCTCCATTCATACATCATGGCTAAGATGAATAAATCTACATAAAGTACATGTACGTTATGCACAAAGTAATTCCAATAAACAACTCTACACTTATCCTAACCGATGTGTTACATTCCCAACAATGAACTGGGTTTAGTTACTCTATTTCAAGTCATTTACATAAATGTCTTAATAGAATGATATAAATAGCTAATTCCATCCAAAACTCAATAAGCTTGAAGGCTGGAAATAAATACATACCCAGTAGAAGGTACGGGGTATTTTTCTAAACTGACAAGACCGCAGGTACGTGCTCCTACACCAATGACACTGTGAGAGACATCAACAATGCCAATGGAATCCAGACCAGGCAAGCATCATAACAATATGCGTTCATTAGAAGACAATTAATTAACCAAAAACTTCAACTTGGTATAGACTATTGGACCATAAAATGAGGTGCACGGATTATAAATTTTCTGAGCCTTTTCTTTCACCTTTCAGTCAGCTATTTAGTTCAAACCAAAGTTCAATCACAAATCAAAATGCTAGTAAACAGAACATTAATCAATTAAGCATGACATATCCATTATCCATTAAACTACCCACTACTTTAACAACCAAATGTTGGACAATTAAAAAAATAAACTTGAGAAATTTCAAAATTGCAACCAACCTTCATCCTAATCAACTACACCCAGTCAACAGCAGTTCCTGTAGCCTTGGAATGGGACTCTGATAAGGTCTCGTCTGCTATAGCAAGAAGACTGCAATATAAAAGAGAGGTAAACAAGCAAGCACTTTCCATTTTGAGAGGAGATGATATTAGTTCCCATTACCCTGCTGGGTTGTTGGCATCCCTTGTTAGGGCCGAGATGTTGGGGCTTTTTATTGGTTCTGACCTGATGCGGGACCATCTTCTACGTCTCCGGACACGCCGATCATCTTAGGAGACGGACCTATGACTCGAGCCCGAGCCAAGAAGTTGCAGAGAGACTCATTCTTGTTTGTGAGTCATGCGTTATTCTCGATCACAGTTCAACTCCCCGAACCTACTTTGAATACCTATACGTGTATAGGGATCCAAGACTCAGCTGAGCCTCCCTAGACATGTATAGCTGAATTGAGCCTTGTTATATTTCCGTTTTTAGTAACTTTTCTACTTAAGTTATTTTCGGAAACTTTTAGGGTTAATTAATTAATTTCTTTAAGTTGTTAATTTAATTATTATTGGTGGGAGAACCGGCATTTCTAGGTTACATATAGCCGCCTCTCATCAAGTTGTAAACTCACGTCTTCCATAATTCAGAATTACAGTTCTTGTGTGAAACACATCTGTGAGAAAGTCAATCGATTCGTAGCGTTGCTCATCGATTGCAAATTGGATATAGATCCTACTTGGTTTGCTTTGAGTTCGTCAACCTCGTGAGAGCTTGGTGATCAAGGTAATCAAAAGTCCCCTCCTTGTGCCTCCAAGTTGTCCGCTTGGTTGTGTAAGGTTGTAGAGGCGGGCTTTATAGTCGTTGGTATTTGGTTCCTACCCTCTTAGGAGGCCTGGGGTCTTTGCCTCGTTCTATTTTAGTTCGAATCACCCATCTATCGGTCTTTCTATCGTTTTTAATCGAGTCTAGAGTTGCTGCGTTTTTATTCCGTTTAGTCGATATTGAGTCTTTGTTTGTTGTTCTTGAGTCGTTTGCTTCTGTTCTTGTTTTTGAGTCTTGATTGTCGAAGATCGAGCCATCCTACGGCTAACCCCGTATCAAATTGGCATCAGAGCTTAGGTTTCCGACGTCAAAAGTTGTGTCTTTTGTTTCCCTAAACACAAAACCTACAAAAATAGAGTCTGTTTTTTTTTCTTGTTCTTGGTTTTTACTTCTTGCAATTTTTAATTGATTATTACTAATCCTTATTTGTGATTGTTGTGGTTGCCTTAGCCTAAACACACTATCCTAGCCGTGACATATAACACACATTGGGGCCAATTAGCACCTTGGGCAGCCGATTAAAGTGGTATCAAATTAGTGCCGATCAACTTGTTATCAAATTAGTGCGTACATCATTGTGACGGCAAAGAAAGTTCTCAAATTACATTGGCCGCAGCTTGCAAAACCAATCTCCTAACCCTAGTTTGTGTTGTTCTATCTTTGGCTACCTTAGTCTATCTTTGTTTTATCTAAATATTGCCTCATTTAATTTATTGAAATTTGTGGTAGATTGATAAACCCTCACCTATATATATTTCATTAGGGCTACATATTTTATTTTCTTTCACCTTAGCATAAAGTTTTCGAGTCCTTTATTGCATTATTAGTTTCTTGCATTAGTCAAAAAAAAAAATTTACATTCAAAGCTTAGTCCTAGGAGGATAAAATTCACTAGGAGTAAAAGTAAGCTTTCAAAAAAAAAAAAAAAAAAGAAGGATTGTCGAGTCTAGTGCAAGAACTTCAAGGACCAATTATGATGAAAATCTCATAGCCCTAATCGAAATTCTTAAACACATACCTCCCAAACCATAAATTTGTTTTTAAGCCCTACCTTGCAACTACAACATCCTTGCTAAGGGTTTGAATCAAAAAGAGGTAAAAGTCCGAGTGTTTCTTTTCTTTTCCTTGTGTTTCTTTTGTTATTTGCGTGTCGAGTACTTGTTGTTCCATATCGAGTACATTGGGGGTTCTGTCGGGTTGCTTTGATTGCTTGTGTCGAGTTGTTTTGTACTACCGAGTGCCTAACATCTCTTGTCGAGTGCCCTTCAGCCATACCGAGTCTTCCCTTCCTGTGTCGAGTACCTCCCATCTCTTATCAAGTGCCTTTTACCCACATATCGAGTCGACAACCAACATACCGAGTCGATACATACACATACCGAATCGATACTTTGGTTCTGTTGGATTTCTGCCGAGTCACATACCGAGTCGACACCCCAGGTACCGAGTCGATACCCCTTGGTTTCGAGTCGATACTTGCCCTCCGTTGGATTTCTGTCGAGTACCCTACCGAGTCGACAGTACCGCATACCGAGTCGATACTTCCAAATACCGACTCGATACTTTGCCACTGTTGGAAAATTTCGTGTCTTGTTTCTTGCTCATTCTTTTGATCTCTTACCTTGTGTTGCTAAGTCTTTGCTTGAGTGTTGATTTGCCCAAAGCGGATTGCCCCAACAAGCTTGTCATACCAATTCGAGCGAAGAGTGTGAGAGAAACACATAGCGAGCTTGTTATTTTGCTAATCTTGACATAGTTATGTGTTTGTTTTATTTGCGATGTCTCAGCAGGTTAACAACCCGAACAATGCCAACAATGGAAACAACGAAAACAATTCCGAAGCCACTCTATCCGTTGCAGTGTTTAACAACACAATGAACACTTTTCACGCCCAAATGAAAACTTTTGCCACCACACTGGCGGCGATAACGGATAGGCTGACGACCTTGGAGGCTCGACCAACTGGTTCTAATAACCTTGGTGGTCAAGGTAATCATGGGCATGACGAGACACTTAATGATGAAAGGGAAGTCCGAAATACTAACCCTCCTCGTAACCTTAATTTGCATAATCCTATCTTTGAAGAGAACAACTCTCCACGAGGGGAGAGAAATGGTAGAAATAACGGATTTTCTAATGCACAGGGGCATAGACGAGGGAGAGGTAGAGGCCGTGGCTTCCAGGAGGAGTTCTACTACTCGGAGCGTGATGATGACTTCCAAGAGGAGGACTATTGGGATCAACGGCCGAGGCGGAACGACAGAGGAGGGCGTTTCCAATACCGTGAGCCTAGTGATCCTGATCAGGACGACATAGGTAAGGTTAAGGTAAAAATTCCTTCCTTTGATGGCAAGACAAATCTAGATGCATATATAGACTGGGAAACTAAAATGGAACAAATCTGGAACTGTCATAATTTTTCTGAACCTAAGAAAGTTCTATTGGCTTCTTTAGAATTTCAAGGGTTTGCTTTTATTTGGTGGGATAATTTGATTAAGGAAAGAAGAAGAGCCCTTGATGCACCTATCGCGTCTTGGAACCAATTGAAAGCTTTAATGAGAAATAGGTTTGTCCCTCAACACTATGTTAGAGAGCTTAGGCAACGCCTAGAGAACCTTAAGCAAGGTAATAAATCTGTTGAGGAAACCTTTAATATTATGCAAGGAACCATGGCACGAGCAAATGTTGTTGAACATCATGAGGATACAAATGCTAGGTTTCTTCGCATTTTGCATTCCGCCTTAGCTAAGGACATTGATTGCTTTCCTTACTCTACTCCTACTGAATTGTTACATTTGGCTATTAAAGTTGAACGTGGAGCTAGATACAGATACCAAGGCAGAAGATGGACGAGCGGACAGCCCCAACATTCGCGCCAAAACCGCCCACAACAGCCCCAAGGGCGGTCTGACGACGGTTACACCTCTCGGCCAAACCAAGCCCTTGGGAGAGGAGATGGCCGAACCAACCCTACAGTTGCTGACAAGGGTAAGGCGTCTTGGACAGGACGAGATTCGTCTGGGACATCTACTAGTCCCAAAGGGAGTAATCCTAACCCCTCTACTATTAGATCTAGGGACATTGTGTGCTTTAAATGTCAGGGTAGAGGTCATACTATGAAGGATTGTCCCAATAAGAAAACTCTCATGATTAATCACTTGGGTGAATATGTGTCTGACAATTTTTGTGATGAAAATGAAGAGCATGCTAATGATAATGATCAAAACCTTAATCTGCTTACCTATGATGAAGATGATGATGTCATTGATTATGAACATGGAGAATCATTGATTGTTAGGAGAGTCTTAAGTGTTGTTCCTGCACCATGTGATGAAAAATCAACGTGAGAATCTATTTCATACTAGATGCTTAGTTAAGGGTAAATTGGTTAATGTGATCATTGATGGGGGAAGTTGTTGTAACTTAGCTAGTCAAGAGATGATTGATAAATTACACCTTCCTACTATTCAGCATCCTAGGCCTTATAGATTGCATTGGATGAACGACTGTGGTAATTTGAAAGTGAATAGGCAAGTCAAAGTGCATATCAAATTAGGACATTATGAAGATAATGTGTTATGTGATATAGTACATATGCAAGCCTGGCATATCTTATTAGGTCGTCCTTGGCAGTTTGATCGTAAGGTCTTGCATGATGGCTTTACTAACAGGTATTCCTTTACTTTTCAGGGCAAAAATGTAGTTCTCAAGCCTATGACGCCAACCCAGGTGGCTGATGAGATTGAGAAGCGGAAGGTAAGTAAAGGTGAGTTAGATAAGGAGGCTTAGTCGAGCCATGTGTCTACCCCTACTCGGCCTAAGGGTGTATTTTTGGCTTCCAAGAGTACATTTTTGGACGAGTTTGCGGATGGGGAAACAACCCTCATGATCCTATGCAAAGGGTTGAATATGTTGAGTGAGGAGCTTAGAGGTACCCTCCCTCCTCGCATCCTATCTCTTCTTGAAGAGTATAAGGATGTTTTCCCCGAGGACATACCAGCAGGTCTACCCCCTGTCAGAGGAATTGAGCATCAAATCGATCTCATTCCAGGGGCTGCATTACCTAATAGGCCTGATTATAGAATGAATCCCACTGAAACCCAAGAGGTTCAATTCCAAGTCCAGGAACTGTTGGACAATGGATACATTAGGGAAAGTTTGAGTCCTAGTGTTGTGCCTGTGTTGTTAGTCCCTAAGAAAGATGGTTCGTGGCTAATGTGTGTAGATTGTAGGGCAATTAACAACATTACTGTAAAATATCGACATCCTATACCCCGCTTAGATGACATGTTAGATGAGTTGCATGGTTCTTCTATCTTCTCTAAAATTGATTTAAAAAGCGGTTATCATCAGATTAGGATGAAGGAAGGCGATGAATGGAAAACAGCTTTCAAAACTAAATTTGGACTCTATGAATGGTTGGTTATGCCTTTTGGCTTGACTAACGCACCTAGTACTTTCATGAGATTAATGAATCATGTGCTTAGGAACTTCATAGGTAAATTTGTTGTTGTTTATTTTGATGACATTCTTATCTATAGTAAGTCACCTGAGGAACATGAAGCACATTTGAGGTAAGTACTTTCTACTCTTAGATTAGAACACTTGTATGCCAATCTTAAGAAATGTGAGCTTTGTAATGATCAAGTGTCTTTTCTGGGTTTTGTAGTGAGTTCAAGCGAATTGCGAGTCGACGATGCTAAGATCAAGGCAATCCAGGACTGACCGACACCTACCAATATCGACCATGTGAGGAGTTCCCAGGGCCTAGCGAGCTTCTAGCGACGTTTTGTGCGTGACTTCAACTCCATCGCAGCCCCTCTCACAGAGCTCACAAAGAAGCGGTGTGAGTTCAAGTGGGGTCCAGCTCAGGAGGAGGCGTTCTGCAAGCTCAAGGAGAAGCTCACTCATGCGCCATTTCTGGCTCTACCTGACTTCACTCGGCCTTTCGAGGTTGAATGTGATGCTAGCGGAGTTGGGATTGGAGACGTCCTCATGCAAGAAGGTAAGCCTATAGCCTTCTTTTCTGAGAAGTTAAAAGGTGCATGTCTTAATTACTCTACGTATGACAAAGAACTTTATGCATTGTTTAGAGTCCTTAAGACATGGTCCCATTATCTTTGGCCTAGAGAGTTTATACTTAGGACTGATCATGAATCTCTAAAAAAATTTAAGAGCCAAGATAAAATTCATAGGAGGCATGGTAGATGGATGAAATTTATTGAGACATTTCCTCATGTTATACAGTTTAATAAAGGGAAAGACAATGTGGTTGCTGATGCTTTATCTAGGAGACATGTCCTTTTGACCACTTTGGATTCTAGAGTCTTAGGCTTTATATTCATTAAGGAATTGTATGCTAATGATGCTGATTTTGGGGAAGTTTTTGGGAAGTGCCTAGATAAGGGTCCTACCGACCAATTTTATATCTTTGATGGATTCCTGTTTAGGAAAGACCAAGTGTGTATACCTAGGTGTTCTCTTCGGTTATTGTTGGTGAATGAAGCCCATAGTGGAGGTTTAATGGGTCATTTTGGGAGAGATAAGACATACCACACACTTAAGTCTCACTTTTATTGGCCAATTATGCTTAGAGATGTAGAACATTGCCTTAAGAGATGTATTGACTGTTTGAAGGCCAAGTATAAGCTTATGCCCCATGGATTGTACACCCCACTTCCTATACCCTTAGCCCCTTGGGAAGATATTTCTATGGACTTTATTGTGGGATTGCCTAGAACTAAGAAGGGGAGGGATTCTATCTTTGTTGTGGTGGATAGATTTTCTAAGATGGCTCACTTCATAGCATGCCATAAGACTGATGATGCTATCAATGTTGCGAATTTGTTCTTTAGAGAGGTAGTTAGGTTGCATGGAGTGCCTAAGACAATTGTGAGTGATAGGGATGTTAAGTTTCTTACTCATTTTTGGCGGACTTTATGGAATAAATTGGGAACTAGATTGTTATACTCTACCTCTAGTCACCCCCAAACAGATGGCCAAACTGAGGTGACCAATAGGACCTTAACTACTATCCTTAGAGCCATTTTAAGGAAAAATTTGAAGCTTTGGGAAGAAGCCTTACCTCATGTGGAGTTTTCTTACAATAGGACAATGCATTCCTCAACTAAATTAACTCCTTTTGCATGTGTATATTGTGTTAATCCACTAACCCCTTTTGATCTTACTCCATATCATATGAGATAGAATGAGACTTTTGACGCAGGTAAGCATGTTGAGTTCGTCAAGGAGCTCCATGACCGGACGCGTCAGCAGCTCATGTGGAAGGTTGAGTACAACGCCAACAAGGCCAACAAGGGCCGCAGATTGGTGACATTCCAGCCTGGGGATCTAGTGTGGGTACACCTGAGGAAGGAGAGGTTTCCTAAGGAGAGGAAGGGCAAGCTTGCACCGCGAGGAGATGGACCTTTCAAGGTTCTACAGAAGGTGGGCGACAATGCCTACAAGCTGGAGCTTCCTAGAACATATGGCGTGAGTGCTACCTTCAACGTCGCGGATCTCATTCCATATCTTTCCGTGGACGAGGACTTGGATTCGTGGTCGAATCCTTTCCAAGAAAGGGAGGTTGATGCGGGACCATCTTCTGCGCCTCCGGACACGCCGATCATCTTAGGAGACGGACCTATGACTCAAGCCCGAGCCAAGAAGTTGCAGAGAGACTCATTCTTGTTTGTGAGTCACGCGTTATTCTCGAGCACGGTTAAACTCCCCGAACCTACTTTGAAGACCTATATGTGTATAGGGATCCAAGACTCAGCCGAGCCTCCCTAGACATGTATAACTGAATTGAGCCTTGTTATATTTCCGTTTTTTAGTAACTTTTCTACTTAAGTTATTTTCCGAAACTTTTAGGATTAATTAATTAATTTCTTTAAGTTGTTAATTTAATTATTATTGGTGGGAGAACCGGCCTTTCTAGGTTACATATAGCCGCCTCTCATCAAGTTGTAAACTCACGTCTTCCATAATTCAGAATTACAGTTCTTGTGTGAAACACATCTGTGAGAAAGTCAATCGATTTGTAGCGTTGCTCATCGATTGCAAATTGGATATAGATCCTACTTGGTTTGCTTTGAGTTTGTCAACCTCGTGAGAGCTTGGTGATCCAGGTAATTACAAGTCCCCTCCTTGTGCCTCCAAGTTGTCCACTTGGTTGTGTAAGGTTGTAGAGGCGGGCTTTATAGTCGTTGGTATTTGGTTCCTACCCTCTTAGGAGGCCTGGGGTCTTTGCCTCATTCTATTTTAGTTCGAATAACCCATCTATCGGTCTTTCTATCATTTTTAATCGAGTCTAGAGTTGCTGCGTTTTTATTCCGTTTAGTCGATATTGAGTCTTTGTTTGTTGTTCTTGAGTCGTTTGCTTCCGTTCTTGTTTTTGAGTCTTGATTGTCGAAGATCGGGCCATCCTACGGCTAACCCCGTATCATGACCACTCATGGCGACAAAGTCACAACTTGTATCGGTAGCAACAACACTTGGTGCCTATTGAAAAAACAGTTCAGTTGCAAACATTTGGCATGAAAGATACATAGTAGCAAGTTTTCACTCCATGAATCTGCTCCGCCGTAAACATGGCAGGGAAGATCAGAAGCGAAAATGTATAAGCGAGCGAATTGAGATAACTGAATGAGTGAATGCTAAACATTCTTCGAGAAACTTATTTGAAGACCTCGGAAAAAGCTAAGATATGCCCATCAGGTTTCAAAAGCACAAACGTCCAACAAGGAAATGTAACCGCCATGAAAAAAGCAAATCATAAGTAAAACATGCTTTTTCACCAATGCAGCTTTCGATCAACAAAGTTCAATAAATCAACAGAATTTAAGGGGAAAATATATTTGACTTTACAGCTTGCAATTGTTGCTTCATATATCCATTCTCATACACCAAGTGAGAGACCTGTTTCTGCAACATGTCATTTTCCTCCATTAATAACTTATTCATGGCATTCAGCTTCTTGATCACTGTCGAGAGTCAACATGCTTCCTTTCTCTGCTTCTCGCGACATCTAAAAAACATGGCATGAAAAACAAAGTGAAAATGTCATCAATCCATCCCAATGAAGAAGATTAATCCTCAATAACTCCTTTGGGAAACCAAATTCTTCTCAATCAGCCTGTTCTTCATCTAATTCACGAACCAATGCAACAAAAGAACTGGTCTTTAATGGACAATAGCAAAAAAAATAAAAAAAATAGTCACATTTGAATCTACCAGATAACCCTGGGAGAATGAATAGCAAACGAATGCGAATAAACAAGCATATGAGCTGAAAAACATATTGTTATAAGGAAGTAGCTACAAAGACTTGGACACTGGTTGATGGTTGAGAACTTAAAAGTTGTGTTTCTATGAGTGTTTTCTTTACCTTACCCAAAATTTGAAGTTCCCAAAAAAAAATAATACTCCTAAAATAGTGACCTTGGATTTGAGAATTCAGATTTTGAGGTGTCAAGTAGAATTTTTTTTTTGTAGGATTTTTTAACAAAAAGATGTCACACCAGCCAACTTACATTTCTCACCTTTTTCTACTCTGATCCAAATTCTGATAAAGCAGACAAGTATTGGGCAACAATCAGCTAATAGCTTAATGATAATGACACTACAAATGAAGAGGAACAAACACTACTCGTTAATCAACAAAGAGTGCAGCGTTGGAGAAGCAAGGTAATTCATACCTTATAGCTTAGTGTATATGATTGTGCTTGCTTCGGCTTCATCATCAAAATCAAGAACTTACACGCGTACAGCGCATCCATGTGGTGGAGAGAGAAGATGTCAATGAACACGCTTGTTTATCCCATTGGAATGGAATTGGACCCAGCTTATGAGCTACCGTAATAGAGCCGAGACTCCAGGTTGATCAATTTAATGAATAATCTTGACACGAGATAGTGAATAAAGTCTCTATCACCCTAAAAAAAAATTCGGAAAAAAAATATTGTCAAGCTAAAGGTAGACAGACCCTTCCATCAACACAAATGATGATATTTCCAATAACTATTATATGGTTAACCAGACCAGACCCTGTTCACTCAAATCCCAAGTCATTGATCCATCTTGGACCACTACAAAATAGCAGCTCATAAATTATTGACTCTTGACTCATTTTACAGAAACAATCTAATAAAAGATCTAAAAGCATCAATCTTATTCTCTAATAGTTTTAAATATGATAGTTTGCTTGAGGAGAAGATCAAGTAAGCAATTAGAAATTTCCAGAAGTTCAATTTCTAACCAATAGAAGAAACGAGTACCAAATGAAATGCTTCTAGTTCCATGATTCTAATGCAACTAACAAAAGCTTATGAATAATGAATTATTCAATACAAAAGTTAGGAACCAATTTCACGTTGCTTGCTACACCTTCACATTTGAAAAGGAAAAGAAGATGAGTAGATCAACAAAAACATTTAAAAAAGAGAAATGACTTAAAGCTCATGCAAATTGCCGAGGTCTCCCAGTGATGAGGGTATACCCTCATCACTGGACGACCTCAGCAATGGAACAATCAGTTGAATGGAACAATACGTATTGTTCCATTCAACTGATTATTTTCCAGGCTCCTGTGAATTAAGACATATATTAAGCCGATAACAATGAAAACTCTAGCTGCAGACCACAATTACATTTGTAGAAGATGTAAGAGCACAAAAGTGTTGTAATTAAGTACAAACAATTCAAGTCAATATGGTGACAACTTACAAGCCACTGATCAGAAAGACCATGAAAAAAGGAACTTAAACAATCAAGGACACTTACAGTGTTTCAAGATTCTTCAATTTAATTAGATCGGGTATTTGTCTGGTTAGGAAGTTGTTTTCCAACTTGCTGTAAAAGCAAGAAAGTTCACAACAAATTAACATACTTTCAGTCATTTGGACACAATTAAAAATAAATCTTCTAAACTTACATGTTTATTGCATTCAAGTTGCCAATATATGATGACAAGGTTCTGGTCAGAGCCATGTTTGACATATTTCTAGAAACAACAAAGAAATAAAAGACATTGTAATGATGATTCTAGTGTGAAATTGATGAGGTTTTTTCATAGCACCAGAACTCCCATGGAAACTATACATGTTCGATTCCCAGCAGCACATGTAACACTAGACCAGGAGTATTTAATAGGATAACAAGGATCACCGCCCCAATCTTGTGGAGGATTGTTAAGGCTATTCTTGATGTTGTTCATGGCAATATCTGTACAAACAAATTCCAGTAAGTCAACAAGAAAATAAATGACGGTATATAGGGACAAGAATACAATAGTAATTATTTGTATTCTGCTCTTCTTTCCAGCTATAATGCACCATTCAAACCAGTCACTACATTAACTCAGAAACATTACACAATAACAAAGTTTCTTTTATTAAGGAAGGTTGAGAAAACATAGAAACTGATCAATTATATAAGGCTGATTGAACAAAGCAAAAGTTTGAAGCTCGATGTGGAATGAATGAATGATGGAAGGTTTATGTTGCAAATACTGCAATTCATGTGTTCAAGTCATAACATTGACAATTCGCTTCACTCTAGGACTAAGAGGGAAGTTACAATGAATGCTAGTAATGGAGAATTTGACAGTTTCACACACAACCTGTGTCCACAATTGACAATTGAAAGAAGATCTTATTGACTTTAAAATGCAATCAAACTCAAAATTGCAACTGACAGTAGCATTAAAAACGCTTAGCTAAATGCAAAAAAAATGGATGGAGCAAGAGCCACCTCAATTCAGAATCATATCCCACCTGCTGAGATGGAATCGGAATGGTTAAAATGCATGCAAGCTGTTTCAAATACCAAATCATGAATCCGGCCAATTTTAAGGGGGGTGCCGATGAAAGATCCATTTCGGGGTAAATCAACTTTAATCAATTGAATGAATCTTTGATAATCATTTAATCAAACACCTTAAGTGCATCAATGAATCGCAAGTTTAACGAAAAAAAATTCAGTTCTTTGTAATCTATGAATCTATTAATATTACTAATTCTGCTAGCATTTTGCTGACGTGTCACGCTTACAATTAAAGTTGATTTTTTTATTCAAATGAGCTTTTCTTATTGGTCAATATCATTATGGAAACTTTAAAATATTTGTTTCCTATTTTAAATATGATTTGAATCCATTCCCTTTTTTATTTATTTTCGGTTATATTGTCGTAAATATTAAGACATGTTTCCATTTTTTTTTCCGATTGCAATATATATATTACTAATTCTGCTAGCATTTTGCTGACGTGTCACGCCCACAATTAAAGTTGAATTTTTTTATTCAAATGAGATTTTCTTATTGGTCAATATTATTATGGAAACTTTAAAATATTTGTTTCCTATTTTAAATATGATTTGAATCAATTCCCTTTTTTTAATTTTCGGTTATATTGCCGTAAATATTGAGACATGTTTCCATTTTTTTTTCCGATTGCAATATTCTCATTATTCGTCTACATACATTTTCCTTATTAAATCATTTTCAAAATTTGTATCGTATCTATTTCCAACTAATTTATAAATTATAAAAAAATACTTTATACATATTTTTGTTTTAAACACGTGTATATATTAATATATTATTATATAAATATATAAAATGATGTTCAAATTAAAATAAATCAAGCTCTCGTGCCTTCAATACACGGGTATTACACTAGTTTAAAATAATTTCATTATTGTTTTAAATTAAGTGATAACTCCGTACATTTCTTATACAGACCTATCAAATTCCAAAGGTTTGGATCTTGAAAGTTTAGATTCAAAACAAAGAAAACAAAAGCAGGAATCAGTAGTACTAAAAATCACAAATTGGGAAAGAATCAAAACTTACATGGGTGAGAAGATGCTCTGATTCAACAACAGGACCTCCGAACTAAACTCTAGATCGGCTTGATTCCAATCAATTATAGAGAACGAAGTAAAAAATTAGGGTTTTCGAAAGACATCACAGGTTTTGCTCTCCTTGATTTCAAGTGATGAACCTTAGATCTGGACGGAAGTTGTAGACTTGTCAGAGAGGCGAAAGAGAAATGAAGAGAGAAGAAGCGGTTAATCGGCGAAATAAATTACAGGTTTTCCTCTGAGCGATCGAGTGCTTCGAAGGAGCGAGAATGGAGATATGCGACAATAGGAAGAAGGGAGAATCGAAGTTTAAGGTAGCTAATTGGAAGGGAAAACAACGATGAATGATTGACCCTAAAATATGCTGGGCGGGGAAGCACTATGGAACAGGGACGGGTCAGGTTTCCACATCCCACCCAAAAACTCGGTCATTGTGGATAGTTACTTTATTTTAATCAAACGAGTCTCTATTTTTATTTTATTCTACAATAACCAATATCCTTTTATAGACAATGGTTGTTAGAAGGGTAAATTGCAACTAATATCCCAACCTTTAGGAATAGTTGCTCTCAATACTCTAACCTTGTAAAATTTCACAAAATATCATAACCTATATCATTAGTTGCAATTAACACCCTAACTGAGTTTCTTAAATTAAAAAATTACCCATATCAAACAAAAATTATAAAAAATCACCCATTTTCATA
Organism: Persicaria tinctoria; assembly: GCA_037127255.1. Lineage (NCBI taxonomy): Eukaryota > Viridiplantae > Streptophyta > Magnoliopsida > Caryophyllales > Polygonaceae > Persicaria > Persicaria tinctoria. The sequence goes on along the minus strand of JBANSL010000001.1, from coordinate 38,855,376 downwards.
AAATATTTTCAATGAACCCCTAATACATTTAAAAAAAATAAGAATTAAATAAATCTCTTACAATTTAACCCCACCCGACCCACCATCCAAAAATAATTATAATAGATATATAAAATATACTCCTTTAAAATATAATATAATTACTTTAGCATCTAATCATTTAAAATATTAATATAATCAATCAACATAATTAATTATTTATCCCAAAATATACATTATAATGAAAATCTAAATTTATATAAGTCTGTCTCGATACATAGCGATTTGTACATCTATATATTCCCTGCATATTATTTGATACGATATATATTGTCTTTTTGGTTAATATTATGTTATATATACTAAAACTAATACATAACATCTTATGATGTATCACACATAAATTCCATGGTATTAAAAAAATGATTCTATAAGAAATGTTTAGCACAATAGTTTTACAAAAATAAAATAAAGTAGATTTTAAAAAATAAATGGTAAAAGATATGATAACCATTTGCAATAAAAAATTATATAATAAAGATATATTTAAAATAATATGGTAAAAAATAATAATTTTACTATATTACTTTTAATATATTATTATTATGTAACTATTTATTACGACTGGTTATCATATCTCATACCATTTATTTATGAAAATCTACATTATTTTATTTTTGTAAAGGTATTATGTTTAAGATAAATAATTAACTATTTTGAGTAATTATATTAAAATATTAAACGAGTAAATGCTAAAATAATTATATTATATTTTTAAAGGAGTAGATTTTATATACATGCTATAATTATTTTTGGATGGTGGGTTGGGTGGGCTTAAATTGTAAGAGATTTTTTTAATTTCAAAATTTAAAATATATTAGAAGTTTATTGAAAACATTTTATGAATATGGGTGTTTTTTGGTAATTTTTGTATGATGTGGGTAATTTTTTAAATTTAAGAATCTCATCCAGAGTGTTAAGTGCAACTAATGGTATATGTTAGGATATTTTGTGAAATTTTACAAAGGTTATGATATTAAAAGCAACTATTCCTAAAGGTTGGGGTATTAGTTGCAATTTACCCTTGTTAGAATGAATCTTGAATCTTTTACTTTCTGCCATTTGCTAGTCGAAAAAGACTAACCGTCCTATTTTTCTCCTTTGGACATTTGAGGTTCTTGGTTTGCATACTATACATCAGCTACTAATCCATATGTTTAGGTAAACGGTCTTGAGGCGCTGAAGAATAAAAGAGTCTATCGTTTTACATTGTTTTATTTTTTTGTATTAAGGTACAACCGTTTCAAATTTATGTAATTGAGCTTATTTAATTCCGTTGCAACTATTTAAACATTATTTCTACTGCTACTACTCCATTGTTTGGGATAATTTATTTAGATCCTTGTTTTGGGTAACATTGTTTTAGAATATTATTTTAAGTCTTCGACTTATTTAATACTCCTTCTGTTAAGAAAAACATGTCGTTGTAGGTATTTTTGTGTTCACTTTCCAAAATTACCCTTGTAATGATTGAGGATTTGTTAGTTGTAGTTTTCAATAAAGTGAAAAGGTAAAGTAATAATAAGGGATATAAGTGTATTTTTGTTTTCTTTTATTTGCTTTCTTAAAAAATGTGCAAATGTCTAAAACGATATGTTTTAATTAACGAAGGAAGTATTTATTTATTATCATCTTGTTTATGGGAGCATGGTTGCATGTCCCTATAAACCTAAAGCGGTTACGATGACATTAATGTAGCGGCCAAACCCAGGTTACGTTTTGAAGGATGGAACCCTTCGTTCAGATCTTGCGCACCGAGTATAGGTTGAAGTTTGAAAACAACAAGTTGGTAGCAGAAATGGGATTTTGAACCCAAAATGTTGTAAGGTCCGTTGGAGACCCGGGGTTAACACCAATGTACCTGTCCTAGGACTAATCTTTAACTAAAGAGGAGGTAGTGGTGTAGTCTCTTAACAACACCTAAAATTCAGCAATTTATCAGAGTAACCGAGTCTGCCCACACAACAAACATTAGCAAAAACAAGAAAACTTGCATGGTAATCAGCCGCCAAATCAGTTAAGTAACAGAGGAATATCAAAGCAAAAAAATTCAGCAAGATAGGTGACTATTCCTAAGTACTAACATCCTCACAACATGATAAAAGAGCAGACATTACAGCCATGGGTGTCCAGCAGAACCTTGCAGCAGCAACTTGGATGCAATGGGCACTCGTGAACCTTCTTGGAGTTGGATAAATATAGGCCTATCCTCTTTGCAAAACGCATGTCAAAGACACAAAACAAAAAGAATGCACCACAAACAAACACATTCCAACAAAAAAGAAAACTATATCATCCAATAATGAAGAACAAGAAAGACCAGCCATACCAAAATCAGTCCCTGCAAGTCATGCTCAATCACATATGTCAAAGTAAAAACATGGAGTTCAAGTGATTTCAGGGAGCAATAAACATGCAAAGAAACCCCTAGTATGGACTCGATTGTAAATCACTAACCGAACATATAACATCAACCAAGCACAAGCTTGTTTGCAATAGATAAGTATCTGATGAACGGTTTTTTGTCGCGTAAACCGTATCAAAATAAATTCGAACCTACCTAACTACTGTTGTGTGCTAAGCACGAGTCGATCCCATAGAGAATCAAGTTATTCCTAAGTTAAGTTTATTTACCAATTAGTATGAAACGGGGGATTTTAAGTGATTGAAATAAGAAAGAAAAAAAACAAAATAAACTATAAACAAATGATGCAAAACAATTTAGAGAAGATCGCTCTACCTACAACTATCCACTTTATTTGGTTGAATTGATATTGTAATTTTCTCTTGTCCTTTTATGATTCCTATGAATGGCCTTGTCCCGACCTAATATAGTTACTAGTCCAATCAGTCCTAGAAACCCTTATCTATCGAACAGTCCCTAAAGAAGGATTTAACCCAATTGATATCTTTAAGTTTAGAGATTAGCCAAGGTATTTGCAGTCCCTAAAGAGGGATTTTACAACACATCCAACTTCCTAACCATCCAATTAGTTCAATCAGCCCTAAAGGGACAAGTTTGCTACTTAGGTTAAGGTTCACAATCAGGAATCTACAAAACCTTAGCAATTGAATTGATCTAATAAGTTGGCCAGACAAGATAGAACAAAACAATAGGCAATCAAGCACAAAGAAGTTGAAACATTCAATATAGGAAATGATGAACAAGATTCAGAAACTCACAACTCAATCAAACAAAGCTTCAAATCGTAGATAGAACGGAAGAGTTTAGATCTCCAAAAAATAAGACAAAACATAATTAGGGTTTAGGGATCCAAAGTTAGTCGGACTCACGGCTCACCTTCCTTTTGCTCTTCCGTATGAATGTATATATAATATAATGTAGGTGGAAAAACATCATAATCTATCCAATCTATTCTACCTAATTTAAATATATAATAATATATCTATCTAATTGAGTCTAATTTCTAATCAAATAATGGAAAATCACTAAAGAAGTAATACTACCAACATCGAAAAAAGCTACAAAATGAAAACCCTAAAAATAAAAATAGAACGCGCTTCACGCGCATCTCTTTCTGGCCTTCAACACCGCTCCTGCACTCCTCCTTCTTCTACTTTCCTCGCCGTCTACCGGCACTTTTGGCCTCTCCCGCTTGCAATCACTCCCCACTTGCCCTCAAATCAAAATCAGACTCTCCCTGTCGACCTAATAACTCCAGATTTCAGGGGGTAGCTCCCACCTATTCTGATTTCGCCTCCAATGCGATTAAGCCAAATCCAAAAATCTCTATTTATGCCAGTGAAATTGATGTAGTAGCAAGTTTCTTTTCGACCTACGGGGTTGAGATCTTCTATAGAGCAAGAAAGTGGGGCTTTCTAGAGGGCCTGTTGTCCGATTGGTGTCTGCTTTGGCCCTAGCGGTGGGGGTTTTGGGTGGAGATGTGGGTGTGGCCGCTTGTCTCTCCCTCCGTTGCTTTGGTGTTGTGTTGTGTCTTGGTCGAATTTCAGCATGTACCTCTACCAATTGAACCTCCAGTTTAATCAGGTTTGTCCTTTTTGTTGTTGGCGCAGCCCCACTTTTGGTTCTACTCCCCAATGGCTGCTTATGCCCTCTTTTGTTTTTAACCATTCGAAATTATATACAATACTTTTGTTATACTTGAACGTGTGTGACTGTTCTCTTAGTCTCTTTGGTTCTGAATGCCTTCCCCTGGGTTGGTGCGCCAGTTACCACACCAATGCATCCCACTTATTGGTCACAAGGCTATTGGGTTGGTGCGCCAGTTACTCTCTGTTTCATCCCAATACACGCTATTGGTACTTACAATTTTGTTTTAGTCTGCCTCTACCTTTGCCTTGCGATGTGCTGCTGGTTTTGCTTTTGTGTATGTGCAGCCTAGGTCCCTGGATGCATACCCACTACACCAGCTCATTTTTGGATCACCTCCTTCACTGTCGGGTTGTCATTGCCAGACAAGTAAACACAATCTTGCTCAAATATGTCTACCAACTCACTCTCTTTGGCATTACCGGCCCCTCAAAACATTTACACACTACTGTTATGTGCTTGCACATTGTGCCAATCTTGGTTTGTTACGATGAGCATCGACCTTTGCTCCTTCCATTTTCATATTGGTTGATTGTGAGCCTCTTGCGTGCTGTCAAATGCATCTTCATGCTACATTCTTTTGGCATTAACCATGCACCATTACTTATCTTTCATACCAAATCTCCTTTAAATGTTGTTTTATTATGAATATAACAACATGGAATTGTCGTGGGTTACGTCGTCGAAATCGGTGGACAGCTGTGGACACATTTTGTAAAACAAATTACATCAATGCTATATCGCTACTAGAAACTAAGTCAAATGTTTGCCCTGCAGACCATCTCTGGAAAAAGAATGGCTTTTGTAATATAGCTTTTTCACCCGCTTCTAGTTTTGCAGGTGGTCTTTGCTTTATTTGGAAAGACATCGCTCATGCGGAAGGGAATATTGAAGTAATTCATATTGATGAGCGTTTTATTCATATAAATTACTACGATACTATCAAATCAACCACAATTGCAATTCTTATTACTTATGCTCCTCCTGACAACAGGGATAAAGAGGCGTTCTGGCACCTACTAATTGGTTACACCGCCTCGATTTCTATTCCTATTTGTATCATGGGAGACCTCAACGATATTACGTCTCCTTCTGAGAAGTTTGGTGGTGTAGTACCGAATCCCTCACGATTTCGCCGTCTTTGTTCGATTATTACTGACTTATCTCTTTGTGAGCTACCTACTGTTGGGGGCAGCTTTACTTGGCGTAAAAATCCCTCTAGGGATTTGAATACAATTTGACAACCTTTGTATCAATAACCATGCTTTTACATCCTCTGATCACTGTCCGATTTCAGTTGACTTCAGATATTCAGTTACGGTCATAAATAGGCCTTTCAAGTTCGAACTTGCTTGGACTAAACGTAGAGATTTTCAAAATATTGTCAAGCAGGCTTGGAGATTGGATCTCCCAGGTTCGTATATGTTCAAACTTGTCCAAAAGACAAAACTCCTTAAGAGGTTGGCCAAAAAATGGCATAAGAAAACATTTGGTAATATTGTAACTCAGATTAGAGATTCCGATGCTCAATTAATAAGTCTTCAGCAAAGATTGTTATGTGACTGCTCATTCTCAACTCTTCAACTCCAGAAGCGTTCGTTGAACAAACATGAACGACTTCTCGATTTCCAGCGTTCTTACTGGAGTCAATGAGCTAAGGTTAAACATGTTAAACTAGCAGATATCAATTCTGGCTATTACCATCGCGTTGCTTCTGTTAAGAGGAATAAGAAGGTTATAAAAACTCTAACTACCTCGAATGGGTTACTGATGTTGCTAAAACCAACCCCGCAAGAATACGGTGTTAATTGTAGTATTCAAGTGTCGTATCACAAGGACTGGTGGAATACCAATTATTAGCTTTAAACCAGTTTGACCAAGCCCAAAAGTAGCAAACAATTTAAAAGAATTTATAATTGAAAGTGACAAATAACAATAGAATGATGAGAAATATATATGTGAGAGACATTCCAGGGCTAGGGATTCTGCGATCGATGCATCCTCAATGGACCAAAATGTAGTCTCACCCGAATCATTTCCAATTCTATGTGAAGGTATGTTATCTAATGTAATTGCAAATCTCCTTTCAGTCTCAATGCAAATGTGTCTGAATTGGATAACAATCTCCTTTCGTTCTCATGCATCCAATTCAGACCCTTTGAGCTCTTAGAATCTAGGTGATAATCATATCAATATCTCCTTTCGGTCTCAATCAATATCACTATAACCTAAGATTTCTACGACAACCTATTAATCCTCAAAAAGCTTAATTCACTTTCGTACAATTTAACTTTAGGCTTAATCCTATAGTTCTGATGGATCAGATCACCTTTCGGTCTCAATTCACCATCTAGATTCCAACTTAGGGTTATCTTCTTTCGATCTCAAACCCTAAGTCAGGTCTAACCAATTCACATCGATTAGATTAAGTACAATAGGATTAAATCACAATTCAAATGAGAGATCATTCGGGCGATATGAAGAGCAAGTCTATTTCCGCATCGTCGGGATTATCCCTAACCCAAGAACAAGAAGAACTAGCCTAGCATGGAGATTCTCATATTCAATTCGATTAGACTAAGCATAGAAATCAAAGACAAATAAGAGACAAGAGGGAAAGTACCAATTCTGAATTGAAAGGATTCGAATCTCCGCTTGGGGTTCTCCCAAAGTTCTTCCAAATAGCCCTCAACAATGTCATATTTTTTGGCCCCCTAGTTCTCTAAAAAACGTCCCTTAAATACCCCCTCAATAAAAATAAATTAAAAACGGTTCAGGGGGCGACACTCGGGCATAACATAGCTCGAGTGTCCATGGCACTCGGCCGAGTGTTTGGTTCTATAAAGTACTAGAGGCCACTCGAGGACATAACTGCTCGAGTGTACAGGGAACTCGAGCGAGTGAAAGCTTTTGCCAGCTACTATAGCCCACTCGAGCGTACAACAGATCGAGTGTAACTGGCACTCGGTCGAGTGCCACCCTTTCCTTGCTTCCTCGTCTCTTGCCAAGCGCGCCTCGATTTCCGTGCTCCACATCCTTGATTCCGTCCCTCCTAGTTCATCTTTGACGCCTTCTAAGTGTACCAAGAAACCTCGAAGCTCGTCATTCTCCTCTAGCTCTCTTATTGGCACCGAAACCGCTCAAAAGCACATGAAATCACAACAAACGAGTGGTAGACACCGATTCCACCAAACTAAACCAAAAAGGGCCAAAAATATATATAATACTTAACTCAAAGGCCCTAAACCCGATGCAAACATTCCCTATAATCATTGCTAAACAGATGCTATCAAAATACCCCATACTTAACCTTGCTTGTCCCCAAGCAAGACTAAGACAATAATCACAAAATAGCATCGACTATTTCAAAATATTCGACGAATGCCGTCCTAGCATATCATAGCCAACAACCAAGCTTGACTATCTCAACCTCAAAACTCATCATCCACAAAGCTTGAACAATCATAGAAATCTCAAACGCTTGGAATTGTGCACACAAAGAAATCGTGAGGACTTTATAAGGTTATGATGGGTCTAAGACATAAACAGTTAGGTATGGAAAAATTTAGGTCATTTGGTGCTAAAATCCGGGAAAAAGGATAATGCGAGAACAACCAGAAGAAACACCAAATTCAAAGAATCAAATTCATACCAATCCATCAAACAAGCTCCATCACAACAACATTTTCATCTTCACTTTTGTCAACCACACCAAAAATTCTGTTTTTCTTTCTTTTTCTTCTTTTTTTTTTCAAGATTTTTTTTTCTTCACTCTCTAGTCTCGACACCGTTTTACGTGAATACAAACATTTGTGATGAATGCACCCGGTTACTAAGTGTCTCGACCATCTCACTTTGCACTTCTTCCTCCTTGTGTGAATTTTATTCTCCACAAGCAGGATCGGTTACTAACCGTATTTTTTCTTTCTTGACTTTTGCACAAGAGTGAATTTTATCCTCCTCTTATCCCAAGACTTTTTTTTTTTTTTTTTCTTTTCTTTTTTCAATCACAATCAAGAGAAATCATCTTATACTTGAAGCACATCCACACAACAAAACACACTATCATGACCCAAAATCCCGGATTGGGTAAATGCAAATAGCAGGCTATGAAAATCTTGTGGACCTACCAAAGAAACAAGCTTCTAAGGCTCAGAAGGCTTCAAGCAGATGGTCAAATGTAAGGGTAGGTAAGGATAAATGGGTTGACAAACTGCCTCAATCATATTTCAATTTATGCACATAAACCCAATAATGCGGTGACAAGCTCGAGTATCCAAGAATGAGGCGGGATATACACAAAATCGAGCAACATGATATACATGTTATCTAGTCAAACAAGGCAGCATCTCAATGCTCAAGCAATCATCAAATATTCCAACCACCACAACATTCCAGAATCAGATTTAGGTCCAAAAGTTCAAAAGAAGCAAGACTCATGACCCATGATAAAAATATATACATGACACAAGATATACACATGACAAATACGATAATAATAAAAGTGCAAACTCTAAATAGAAACGAAAAACAAAAGGAAAAAGACATAAATAGTACACCAAATGTGAAGTTCACCCCATACTTAAATGTAACATTGTTCTCAATGAGACCAGAAAAAGTAAAATGAGACAGGGTACTCACAATTTGGTGATTAGCGCGGAGGGCAAGTGTCTAGAAAGTATCCGACTCGCCCTCAACCGAGTCATCAGCAACCTCATCATCTGAGTCGTTCTGCTCTTCATCCTCTTCCTCTTCAGAGTCCTCTTGATACTCCTCTTCTTGTCGAGACTGCATGTTGTGTAGCTGGGTGTCGATAGCATCAAAGCGCCTATCGAAGTAAGATCGCAGCTGGCCGAACTGGTAATCGAAATAAGCTCTATCGCTGGTAAACTGAGGAGGATCGCTCGGCGCAACGTCCATGTAATCAGCAACATTGGGGGCACGAGAGGTCCTAGAGGGCCCAGCAACATCAGAAGGCTGCGCAGCTGCAGCACCGTAGAGAGTATCCAAGTGGGCCGAAATCCCGTCATACCAGTTGTGTGCATTCTGGACCGTCAGGTGCGGTGGAAGGGGTTGCGGTAAATGGCGCTTCGTCGTAGACCTATCCTTACATAAGGCTTGCTGCCCGTTGAACACAAGAATCTAACATCGCTCTAGCTCCTCATGAGACCACTCGATCTGAGGGGTGATCTGCTGATAGATGGAGATGTCGATATTGACGGCACTAGCAAGCATGGAAACCATTGCCCCAATTGAGATAGCGGATGAACCTCTCGCCTCCTTCTCCCACCGCGTCGCCATTATATGCCCCAGATTGACAAGTCGGTTGCTGAGGGCGCCATACAAGGTTCGCAGCTCAAGTGCCCCCAAGCACCATTGACTTCCCTCTCGAGCAAAGACTGTACTCGCGAGGAAGCGGTGGAAGAAGAGGATAGCCGGATGTAAACAGGAAGAACTCTTAGCCCTATCGGCACGATAACCAGATTCGTGCGTTAGCTGATACCAGAAGCGGTCCCTCTCTCCCTGTCCCAAAGTAGGCGTCTCACTGGTGTTAGGGATGCCGAAGACTGTGCAGAATTGCTCCAAGGTGAGTGTGTGATTCTTATTCCCCAACCGAAATGTCACCTTGTCCGTGTTATACTTGAATGTGCACAACAACTCCCTAATCAGCTAAGGGCAGGAAGGCAACCGACAATCCCAAATAGCTCGAAGAGAGAGCTTGTTGACAAGAAAATTCATATCCTCTAGTAGACCCAAACTCTCCAGGACTCTAGTGTTCATGAACTGAGTTAAGCGCACATCTCTTTTCTGCACTTTGGCATAAAGCTTCCTCTGCTCGGATGTGGTCAAATGGATGGGTGGTGGGTCTCCCATTTAAAGTACCTATAGCAGAGCAAACAAACCATCAACCACATTACACAAGTAGCAACACCAAGGGGTTAACAACTAGGTATAAACAAGCACACACTATCACCCCATACTTAGAACACTTGCATCAACATATATATGGTCAAATAAGGGTCCATGCACAAAGCTCCAACAAATAGACACCCCCAATTCCAATAAGAAATCATCAATTTATGCAGACTTACCCCATCAAAACACCATCAAGCTCAATAAAATTCACACAAGCCACAAGATTCATTGGAATGCACACAAGACTTGCACAAACTCAACAACATATCCCTAACCACCACAATCAAGTTCAATCACATTCATCAAAATTCAACCATATTCAACCACATTTCCATATTAACCATTAACAAACAAATTCAAGAGATGCACAAGCACAAACTCACTCATAAACCCGTCCAATCCTTAAAACCCCAATTTTCCCCCAATTCAATCTCCACAAACCCTAACAATTTCAATTCCACAAAACAACCACTCAAACCTCAAATTAGTTGAAAAAGTAACCGAATCTGAGCAAAAGAGATTAGAAGAGGAGGAAACTTACCAAGTTCTTGAAGAAAAAGAGGAGAAAAGAGAGACTAGCAATGGAAGAAAGAGAGAGGAATGGGAGTGGCGGCTCTTCTGGACGGCTGATGTGGCTGCTGGACACGAGGGCGGCGACTGTTGCTGGCCACGAGGGCGGCGGCTGGTGGCGCAAGGGAGAGTGAGTGAGAGAACGAGAGGCGACGAGGGGCCGAGTTATCTCATAGAAGCCGAGTGAGATAGAGAGGAGAAGGAAAGAAGAAACGCGAGAAAAGAAAAGAAAAAAAAACAAATTAAAACTGATTTTTTTTTAATTCTGGCAGATCCCACTCGACCGAGTGGCGGTGTTTCTTCGGAAATACCACTCGGGCCCTTTTTTTTTTTTTTGACAACAGAAAAAAAGAAGAAATTAAAAATACTTACCTCGGGCTGCCTCCCGAGAAGCGCTGGTTTATGGTCTAAAGCCGACCTTCCATTCCTTTCAAGCAATCGGATCAAGAAGGTCAATGGAAACCACCTTCTCAATCGGATGACCGACGAAGTACTTCCTCAACCTTTGCCCATTCACTTTGAACTCACCGGTCTCTTCACTCCATACATCGATCGCTCAATGAGGGTATACCTTCTTCACCTCAAATGGACCTCCCAACTTAGATTTTAGCTTGCCAGGAAAAAGCTTCAATCTAGAGTTATGAAGCAACACAAGATCACCAATCTTGAAAGTCTTGGGGACAATATGCCTGTCATGCCATTTGTTGGTTCTCTCCTTGTAAATCTTGGCGTTCTCATATGCATCTAGCCTCAATTCCTCAAGCTCCTGAAGTTGCAGATTCCTCTTCTCACCGGCCTTCTTCATATCAAAATTGAACAACTTGATTGCCCAATAGGCCTTGTGGTCAAGCTCCACAGGAAGATGACAAGACTTCCCATATACTAGTCTGTAGGGTGTAGTGCTTATGGGAGTCTTGTACGCCGTTCTATAGCCCAAAGTGCATCGTCTAGCTTCATTGCCCAATCCTTGCGAGATCGGGACACGGTCTTTTCCAAGATGCTCTTAATCTGCCTATTAGACACCTCAACCTGACCACTAGTCTGCGGATGGTATGGTGTCGCCACCTTATGGGTCACCCCATACTTGCTCAAAAGTGCCTTAAAATTCTTCTCAATAAAATGGAACCCCCATCACTAATGACAACTCGCGGAGTACCAAATCTAGGGAAGATCACCTTGTTGAAGAATCTAGAGACCACTCTTGAGTCATTCGTTGGAGATGCAATGGCTTCCACCTACATTGAAACGTAATCTACCGCCACCAAGATGTACTTGTTATTGCAAGATGGAGGGAAGGGACCCATGAAGTCGATTCCCCATACATCAAAAATCTCCACCTCTTGTATGGTGTTCAGTGGCATCTCGTTCCTTCTAGAAATGTTTCCTGTTCTCTGATAAGCATCACAAGAAACAATGAAACGGTGAACATCTTTGAACAAAGAAGGCCAGAAAAATCCAGATTGTAGTATCTTAGTGGTGGTTTTTGAAGAGCTCATATGACCACCACAAGGGAAAGAATGACAGTGGTGTATGACACTCTCCAACTCCTCTTCTGGAATGCAACGCCGATAGACTCCATCACCGCACCTTTTGAAAAGAAAAGGCTCATTCCAGAAATAATGTCTCACATCTGACATGAACTTCTTCTTCTGCTGAAATGATAAACCACTAGGCAACTCATGATAAACAATATAGTTCACGAAGTAAGCATACCATGGTACCTCAGAAGTGGCTATATTCTAGATCTCAGCAGTGATCCTGAGTAGATGCTCATCGGGGAAAGAATCATTGATGGGAGGCTCAATAGTAGTGTGCTCTAACTGCTCTGGCGGTATCCTGGATAAATGATCAGCAACCAGATTCTCAGTCCCTTTCTTGTCCTTGATCTCCAAGCCGAACTCTTGGAGGAGGAGGATCCATCGAATGAGACGAGGTTTAGCATCCTTCTTATGCAGCAAGTACCTGATCGCAGCATGATCAGTATACACAATAACTTTGTCACCCACCAAATATGACCGAAACTTTTCGAAAGCAAAGACGACATCAAGCAACTCTTTTTCGGTGGTAGCATAGTTCCTATGGGCTTCATCCAAAGTCCTGCTAGCATAATAGATTGCATGGAGCTTGTTGTCTTTCTTTTGGCCCAGAACAACCCCAACTGCATGATCACTGGCATCACACATGATCTCAAAAGGGAGATCCCAGTCAGGCGATTGCATTATGGGGGGCTGAAATCAATGTCTGCTACAACCTGCAAAATGACTCATGGCACTCTGGAGAAAAGTTAAACGCAACATCCTTTAGGAGTAAATTGGTAAGAGGTTTTGCAATCTTTGAAAAATCTTTAATAAACCTCCTATAAAACCCAACATGACCCAAAAAACTCCTAACTCCCTTAAACGATGTAGGAGGTGGAAATTTCTCAATAAAGTCTATCTTAGCCTTATCCACCTCGATACCTCGATTTGACACTAGATGGCCTAAGACAATCCCTTCCTTCACCATGAAATGACATTTCTCCCAATTTAAAACCAAGTTGACCTCTTCACAATACTGGAAAACTCGAGATAAGTTAGACAAGCAGTTATCGAAAGAAGATCCATACACAGAAAAGTCATCCATGAAAACTTCCATTATGTCCTCTATGAAATCAGAAAAAATGGCCATCATACAACGCTGAAAAGTGGCAGGGGCATTACACAAGCCAAAAGGCATCCTCCTGTAAGCGAAGGTGCCATAAGGGCACGTGAAAGTAGTCTTTTCCTGGTCATCTGGATGGATGGGAATCTGAAAGAAACCACTGTAACCATCCAAATAATAGTAATAAGAATGCCTAGCTAATCTTTCAAGCATCTGATCGATGAAGGGGAGGGGGAAGTGGTCTTTTCGGGTTGTAGCATTCAACTTCCGATAATCTATGCACATCCTCCACCCTGTGACAGTCCTAGTGGGAATTAATTCATTCTTTTCATTTTTTACAACTGTCATCCCACCTTTCTTAGGGACCACATGCACATGACTCGCCCAATTACTGTCAGAAATAGGAAAAATAATGCCTACATCTAACAATTTTAGCACTTCTTTTCTCACAACCTCTTTCAAGTTTGGGTTAAGTCTTCTTTGATGTTCTATGGAGGGTTTATGATCATCTTCCATTAAAATTCTGTGCATACACATTGAGGGACTAATCCCCTTCACATCATCAATTGAGTATCCTATGGCCTTTCTATGCAATCTAAGCTCATGCAACAACTTCTCAGTTTCATCAGGATTTAGAGTAGCACTCACAATCACAGGATAAGTAGCATCAAGGCCTAAAAACGCATACCTCAATGTGGATGGAAGTGGCTTCAACTCCACTTTTGGTGCTCCTTTAGCTTCGCCCTTAGAGTCTCCGTCATCTTCCTTCAAGACCTCAAACACCGCTTCACGATCTTCCTCAGCAACTCCTAAATCCTAAACTACAGCTGCAAGTAATTGATCTTCATCGCCTTCAGTCACACTTTCAATCAGACAAAGCTCTAGAGGGTCTTGGACGACCACCACCTTCATATCAACCCGAGTTCCTTCATCTACCACATCAATCCTGTAACATTCATCCTCAAAAGCAGGTTGTTTAATAACATTAGAAAAATTAAACTCAAGTTTTTCATCTCCCACAGTGAAGGTAAGAACAGCGTTCTTGACATCTATATTGGTACCTGGAGTCGCTAGGAAGGGTCTTCCTAGTATAATAGGTACAAAATAATTTCCTTCAATATCAAGAACTATAAAGTCTACTGGGATGAAAAACTTACCAACCTGAATAGGAATGTTTTCCAGTATACCTGATGGATGTCTAACCGACCTATCATCCATGCAGAGCGTCATCCGGACTGGTCTGGGGTCTCCCAATCCTAGCTTCTTGCAGATGGAAAGGGGAATGATACTCACGCTAGCCCCCAAATCGCAAAGGGAAAAGTAGGTGAAGTTTCTCATGGTGATAGGGACACAGAAGCTCCCAGGATCTTCAAGCTTAGGAGGGAGCTTGTTCTGAATGATAGCGCTGCACTCTCGATTCAACGAAATAGTCTGACACTCTTCAAGCTTCCTCTTGTTTGACAAGATCTCCTTGAGAAACTTTACATAGGATGGCATTTGAGATAGAGCATCAGTGAAAGGAATGTTGATGTAGAGCTTCTTCAGCACCTCCAAAAATTTCCCATACTTCTTTTCGATTTGAGCTGGAGCCCGTCTCTGTGGAAAAGGAAGGGGTGGCTTGTAAGCGGGAGGTGGAACATATACGGATTGTTTCTCTGGCTCAGGAGCCTTTTCTTTCTCAGTTTCAACATTCTCCTGAGCTTCTCTTTGCTCTGCAGGCTTCAACTCTTCTAGTTGCTTTTCATTCCTTAGGGACACATCATAAATCTGTCCCTTATGATTATCTTCGGTACGCCCTGGAAATTGACCATTCTGTCTAGGGGCATTGTTGACCTGTTGAGCTACCTGTGTCTCAAGCATCTTTTGGCTCTTACTAAGGTTCTGTACTTCGCTAGCCAGATTCTAAACGGTGCCCATAAGTTGTTCCATCATCAACTCCATTTTATCCTTCTGAGGTTGGCCTTTCGGTGGAAATCCAGGTGGTGGCGATTCTACAGCTTGCTTATTAGCATATGAAAATCCGGGGTAATCCCTCGCTCGAGGGTTGTAATTATTGAAGTTCCTGTTATAGCCTTGACCCCTATCCCTATTATAATTCCCCATGTAATTTGCTTCCTCCTCCTGACTGCTGATATCTTGAGAGGCATAAATCTGACAGCCAGAAATGGTGTGATCTTGAGCTCCACAAAACTGACAAGGCACTGGTCTGGTGTTATAGCTCCACTCCCTTGACGATAATCAGAATTAGGTTCAACGGCTTTGACAGACAGTTTGTGTCAAAGGTCTTGAAGCTTTAACAGTGTTGATGAAACACAACCTATTCTCTATATTATTATGTTCGAATATTATTTTATATTATTATATGCTTCCAGATATTATATTCTAACATTTCAGGAAGCTTTTCAAATATTATCTCCTTCCAAAGTCGAAAAGTTAAGAAGGACACAATCGGAGATCATGGCTTCAAAAGTTTCCAAGAATAGAAGATTGTGAAGATTGCCATGATCTATTCTAGCCGTTGGAGAAGATTCCTTCCTCAAGTGGTGCCGATGTTCTTCACTATATAAAGGAGATGAAGAAGAGAGAGAGGCAGTACATTCACGAAGATCATTGCACAATCAGCCCTCAAGTTTACGATCTCTCTTCAGCGTGTTCTCTCTGCTTGTTCTTAAGAGTCTTATATTTTGTTTCAAAGCATTTGAGAGATACACAGTGAGCTTATAGGATATATTCTGAGAGAGTGTTATACTCGAGAGTTTATAACTCAGGAAGTGGGCACTAGGCTATTGATTCTTGAGAGTAAGAGGATTGTACTAGATAGCTGAGAGAGGTGGGGCTCTTCTACATTGGTCTAGGACTCCAAGGGAACATGAGTTGACTAGATTGCAATTGTATAGGAGAGAGGCTTCTCGGTGAGCTATTAGGATCCTAAGCTTTATGAATCAATAAAGCCTGTTGAATCCTAGGGTTGTGGAAGAACCCTAGGCGGGGACGTAGGCCAAGTTCGTGCCGAACCTCGTTAACAACTCGTTGCGTCCTTTAGTTATTGCTTTACCATATTTCCGCACTTGTTCGAATTGTATAACTTATTTGTGATTCAGGTTTTCCAGAGAAAAGATTAAGTCTAATCTCAAAGGGTTTTGCACGAGCTTCAAAAGCCTTGAGACTATCTGCGAAAAACGGGCATACTCTATTCAACCCCCTTCTAGAGTATTTCTTATTACATTGTTTTACATTATCGAACCTTCATGGTGTTTGTAGTAGCACTCACTTCTTTGACAGACAAAGACTTCTCCAATGCTGAGCTCAATCGTTTGATTTCAGAAGCCAATGCATCATATCTAGCATCCTTGAAGGTTTCAGCTCCCACTTCGTAGATCCCTGAACCTCTTTTGGCATTAGAAAGAGCCCTGGGTTGTGAGTACTTCCCACATCGCTTAGCGGTCTTCTTGATGAATGCCCAAACATCTTCATCTCCCATTTCCAAAAATTCTCCTCCAGATGAGGAGTTAATCAGCACTCTAGTGTTGTCACTGACAGCTTTGTAGAAAATTTCTAACAGATTCAGCTTCGGTATCCCATGGTGAGGACACTCAAACAAAAGGTCTTTGAATCTCTCCCACGACTCATGGATGTTCTCCCCATCACCAACCATGAAAGAATTTATCTTCCGCCTCATCTCATCAGTCTTGGCTAGCGGGAAGAACTGATTCAGAAACTCAGATGACAATTCCTCCCAAGTGGTGATAGTATCAGCAGGGATAGAATTGTACCAGTGTCTAGCTTTTCCAGCAAGTGAGAAGGAGAATGATCGCATCTAGAACTCTTCAAGGGTGACACCTTGAACCTTCACTGTATCCATCAATTCTTTGAATGTTGATATGTGCTGATGGGGGCTCTCAGCAGGAAGCCCATTGAACATGTTCTGTCTTATCATATTCAACAGTGCAGGCTTTAGCTCGAAATTTGCGGGTGTTAATGTAGGAAGAACTACACCTGAGGTACTGAGCCGGATCCATACGCTCTCCTAGAGTTTGCGACCCTGGGGGTTGTGGTAGTGGATTCGCCACAATTTGTCGATTAGCAAGCTCTTGCCACAGGGCAGCATTCTCTAGATCTCTCTGAGCCATCAGTCGCTCGAGTTCAACTAAACGATTAGCGTTGTCACCCATTGTATGATTTCTAGCAGTGCGTTGTTCAGCTCTTCTTCTACGAAAGGTGCGTTCAGGTTCAGGATAAAAAGGGAATAGATCACTAGAGCTTTCAGCTTTTCGCATTCAGAGCAAAGCACAACCTGAAACCAACGACGAAAGGAAACAAATCAAAGCAGAAACAAGGAATTAGCAAACCAGTTGTCAGGAAACGATTGATACTAGCACCAGTCCCCGACAACGGCGCCAAAAACTTGATGTTGTTAAAACCAACACCACAAGAATACGGTGTCAACTGTAGTATTCAAGTGTCGTATCACAAGGACTGGTGGAATATCAATTATTAGCTTTAAACCAGTTTGACCAAGCCCAAAAGTAGCAAACAATTTAAGAGAATTTATAATTGAAAGTGACAAATAACAATAGAATGATGAGAAATATATATGTGAGAGACATTCCAGGGCTAGGGATTCTGCGAATGATGCATCCTCAATGGACCAAAATGTAGTCTCACCCGAATCATTTCCAATTCTATGTGAAGGTAGGTTATCTAATGTAATTGCAAATCTCCTTTCGGTCTCAATGCAAATGTGTCTGAATTGGATAACAATCTCCTTTTGGTCTCATGCAACCAATTTAGACCCTTTGAGCTCTTAGAATCTAGGTGATAATCATATCAATATCTCTTTTCGGCCTCAATCAATATCACTATAACCTAAGATTTCTACGACAACCTATTAATCCTCAAAAAGCTTAATTCACTTTCGTACAATTAAACTTTAGGCTTAATCCTATAGTTCTGATGGATCAGATCACCTTTCGGTCTCATTTCACCATATGGATTCCAACTTAGGGTTATATTCTTTCCATCTCAAACCCTAAATCAGGTCTAACCAATTCACATCGATTAGATTAAGTACAATAGGATTAAATCACAATTCAAATGAGAGATCATTTGGGCGATATGAAGAGCAAGTCTATTTCCGCATCGTTGGGATTATCCCTAACCCTAGAACAAGGAGAACTAGCCTAGCATGGAGATTCTCATATTCAATTCGATTAGACTAAGCATAGAAATCAAAGACATATAAGAGACAAGAGGGAAAGTACCAATTCTGAATTGAAACAATTCGAATCTCCGCTTCGGGTTCTCCCAAAGTTCTTCCAAATAGCCCTCAACAATGTCAGATTTTTCGGCCCCATAGTTCTCTAAAAAACGTCCCTTAAATACCCCCTCAATAAAAATAAATTAAAAATGGTTTAGGGGGCGACACTCGGGCATAACATAGCTCGAGTGTCCATGGCACTCGGCCGAGTGTTTGGTTCTATAAAGTACTGGAGGCCACTCGAGGACATAACTGCTCGAGTGTATAGGGCACTCGGCCGAGTGACAGCTTTTGCCAGCTACTATAGCCCACTCAAGCGTACCACAGATTGAGTGTAACTAGAACTCGGTCGAGTGCCCAACTTTCCTTACTTCCTCGTCTCTTGCCAAGCGTGCCTCGATTTCCGTGCTCCACATCCTTGATTCCGTCCCTCCTAGTTCATCTTTGACGCCTTCTAAGTGTACCAAGAAACCACGAAGCTCATCATTCTCCTCTAGCTCTCTTATTGGCACCGAAACCGCTCAAAAGCAACTGAAATCACAACAAACGAGCGGTAGACACCGATTCCACCGCCAAAAATATATATAATACTTAACTCAAAGGACCTAAACCCGATGCAAACATGCCCTATAATCATTGCTAAATAGATGCTATCAGTTACATCTCACGGATTGCTGCCTAATCAAACAAGAATTTGAACGAAATTTCAAGTCGAGATTTCAGTCATCAGTACCCACCTGTCTCGGTTTCGATTCTGATCAACACGTCATTCAATCTGAAGTTTCTCATGCAACTAATGTTGCTCTCGTTTCTCCTGTGTCAAATGACGAGATTAAAACTGCAGTTTTCTCTTTAGCGCCTGACAAGGCTCCTGGCCCTGATGGAATACCTGCAGGGTTTTACGAAAAGTACTGGCACATAGTCGGACTGTCCGTCATCAAAGTTGTTAAGAGTTTCTTTGTTACAGGTAAGCTTTTAAAACAAGTTAATCACACATTCATTACGCTTATTCGTAAGACGGATAATCCGACTACTATTAACCAGTATATGCCAAGCAGCCTGTGTTCAACAGTTTAAAAGATTATTGCGAAAATGATTGCCTTACGGCGAGCTCCGATTGTGGATAGTCTTGTTCACCCATTACAGGGTGCCTTTGCAAAAGGCCGTTCTATTCAGGATAATATCCTAATTGCACACGAAGCATTCCATTCCTTTCGCAAAAAGAAGGGTAAAAGTGGACCGATGGCTATTAAGCTAGACACAGAACAAGCTTATGACAGAATTGAATGGTCCTTTTTATACAGAATTTCACAGAAGTTTGGATTCCATACAAAATTTGTGGCGTGGATTAAGGAATGCATTTCTACGGTTTCTTTCTCCGTACTTGTTAACGATGGTCCCACAAACTAATTCTTCCTACAAAAGGGCCTCAGACACGGAGATCCGCTCTCTCCATTTCTGTTTATTCTTGCTTCTGAACTTCTTGCGCGTTCACTTCATACAATGTCTACCATCGATAAGGATTTGGGATTGAGCTTCTCAAAGAATGGCACTAAAAATCCTTTTTTAGCTTTTGCGAATGATATCATTATCTTCACTAAGGCTAAAGACTCGAGCTGCTCTCAAAGTTGCAACGATGGTTCAACGGTATTGCTTGATATCAGGCCAGAAAGTAAACTTTCATAAATCGAGTTTCCAGATATCCCCTAATATTGGACGTGCGACTATTTCTCCGATCTCTTCGAGATTAGGAATTCTACACTCCACAACAATTGAAAAATATCTTGGATGCCCTATAATTAATGGATGAGCTAATAAAGAAACTTTCAATCAAGTCGTTCTAAAAACTAAGGCACAACTTTCCAAATGAAAAGCTTCTTCGCTATCATCAGAAGGTCGCAAGGTCCTAATCAAATCTAACCTTAGTGCACAGCCGACTTTTCTGATGCAATCTTTTATGCTTCATGTTTCCATCCTTGATGAACTAGATAAGGTCTACCAACAATTTTTCTGGAATAAACAGATGTCGTCGACTCCTCTTATTAGTTGGGATAAAATTTGTTCGAACACCTTGGCGGGCGGTTTAGGGATCTACAAAGCCGAAACTATGAACACTGCATTGCAAATGAAACTCCTTTGGAAAATCATTGCTTAAAAGACTAATGTCTAGGTTCAGGTAATCAAAGAAAAATATCTTAAAGGTACTGACTTACTTTCTTATCAACAAAAGGGTGGAACCTCTTGGTAGTGGTCAAAACTGATGTCGAACCGGAATTTTTTTGCGAAAGGACTTCGATGGGTTGTTGGCGATGGTCATACGATTAACTTTTGGTCAGACTCTTGGGCCTCAAAAGGTTTTCTACTTGATCATCTGGTGCTTCCTGTTTCGACTGATTAATTGTCTTGGAAGGTAAGCTGTTTTCTTACGAACTCAAATTGTTGGGATGTTCCAGCATTGAGAATGGATCTTATGGATGTTCTTCCTCAACGTGTTATCGATGAGATTGTGACGGTTCAACTACCGGTTCTCCACATCATTGATAGACTATATTGGGGTCCTAGCCCCTCTGGGTGGTTTACAACCAAGTTGGCTTCGAAAATGATCCCGAATGGCTCCCAGCTGCAAAACTTCCATTGTCCTTGGATTTGGAAGCTTGATGTCCCCCCCCATGATTAAGCACTTCCTTTGGAAGATTGCTTGAGATGGATTGCCATCTAAGGAAAGACTACAACGTTCGCATATCTCAGTCCCTACGGCATGTATGTTCGGGGACTGCACTTTGGAAACTACCAATCATATTCTACTGGACTGCACGATGACAAAACAGGTTCTAGCTATTCTTAATATTTACTTACCAGTTAATTTGAGTGACAACTTTACGAACCAAAGGAATGATATAACTCTACAAAACATTTATGACCATATTGGTCCCAAGCTAATGCCGAAACTTGCCTTTTGCTGGTGGGCTCTTTGGACTCACAGGAACCACCTCATTTTTAACCCTACAAAAACTCCAAATCTGAACCATATTAAGGCTTTACTCCTAACGACACAACAAGCTTGGATTCAAGCATCCTATTTCAATTTAAAATCGGATGGTTGGGATGATAACCCTACGAGGAGCCCTCCGCTTCATAAACGTTCTAGTCATTATAAATCTAAATACCAGAAAAGATAGGTGATATGGGATAAACCCCCCCTTAATTATCTAAAACTAAATTTCAATGGTTCTAGTCTGTAATGTGGAAGGGAATCCTTTGGTTTTGTTATCCGCAACCTGGACGCTTCTGTTATCTCCCTTAGTAGGGGTTTATGTGGTGGTATGCCTCCTATCTATGCAGAAACTCTTGGCCTCCATAATGTCTTGCTAAGGGCTGACTCTATGTGTTTGGATAATATCCTTATAGAGGGGGATGACCTCACAATAGTTAAAGTTCTTTTGGGTGAATGGAGTTGCCCTTGGATTATCGAGATCCTGGTAACGGAGATTAGGCTACTATTGTGTAATTTTAATTCTATTTCAATTCGTCACATTTTCAGGGAAACTAATACGGTTGCAAATTGGATTGCGCATCTGGCTTACTGTATCCCTGCCAACGAAGTTCTGGAGGCCAATGAAGAACTGTGTGTTCTTGTCCGTAAGGACGCTCTAGGATTGGGTTAGACCGTCTATGGTCTCCCATTCTAAATCTTTCCTTGTATTAAAAAAACGGCAAATCACTAAAGTAGTAACAAGCAGCACTTGCATTCCGTGTGTGGGCTCCCTCCGCCTTGCATCGTCGGAACTCACAAGTTGACGCATCGGGCCGTACGCGAATTGATATGAGCCAGCCCATCTTGCTTTCCAATTCGCAAAACAATCCCATAGGTTACGAGCAACCTCCAAATTTATACGATCCAAACCAAAAATACCTGAAATATATAAAAACACTAGTGTAGACTCTGAAAAGCAAATAATACCAAATAAGCTATAAAACATGTAAATATACTCTAAATTAATATGTAAATTTCTACTTAAAACATGACTAAAATAGATCCTATCAAACTACCACAATCATCACCATCTTCACCTTCGATAAAACCATCACCGAAACCCAAACACAACCCTAATCCAAACTGTCGCAAGAAGAGAAGGACCCTCGGCGCTTGGTCTTGGAACAAGGCTCCGCAAGCCCTCGGCGCCAGGTGCTGGGAGCACTCGCTCTCGCTCTCGATCGTGTCCGGTTCGGCTCCCAGCGAGCGTGATCTCGTCTTCACTCGTAGGCTTCGGCCCTCATGCTCGCAACCGACGTCGCGCTCTGAGGAGCAAGGCTCCTGCACACCCGAGCGCACTCGCTCCCGCAAGACTCGCTTCTCTCCCAGCGAGCGTGCCCGTCCTCGTATCCCAGTGCCGTGCGCATCCCCGGACTTCCTTGCTACTCCCTTCTCTCTTCCGTCGTTATTAGTTTGTTTGGATTTCTTCAAGTTAAAAACCATCGCTTTAATTAGTTTCTTAATTAGTTTAATTAATTGTTCAAGTCAGGAGATACTGGAAGAGCATTGCAAGATCGGGCAAATATACGGCGTGGTTATTGATCCTGCACCCACAGGCAAAGGATCGGGTAACCCAAACGTATCAAGTGGTATCGAATTCTCAGGTTTATGCAAGTTATTTACTCTCTTGATTCCTTTTCGAGTGATTTTTTTTCGTACCATGTTTTTCCCCATTCCCGCTGCATAAATTTTATTTCTTTATTATTCACCCTAAAAATTGGAACTTTATTTTAGTTATTTTCTTATTTGGATCTTTAATTTGGAAGATATTGAGTTCTTGATTGCAAGTCTTGATTTTTATTCCGTTTTGCTACATATCATGCCTATGATTCTTGGATTAAAGAATTATATAAACTTGCACCACCAAATAACCCTAATTTTCCAGATTTCTAGCATATTTCCCTTATTTTCCCTATTTTTGCTTAATTTTAGATCATCGTAGCTTAGAATTTTATTTTATTTTATTATTTTGCTGTTTCTGTCGCATTACAGTAGCATACAGCAACACTTTTAGTAAAAAAAAAGACAAAAGTCGAGAGCTTAAAAAAACACATTAATCTTACCTTTTGTTTGAGTTAGTAACTCATTGCATCTTGTTCTTTTTTTGTAGCTACTTGTTAGATGATCTGATTGGTTTTAAGCATTACAAAAGAAACCCATTTGTGTGATTTTGTGCTGTGCCGACACAAGGGCCTTGGTCACACCCCTCTTTTTCTGAACCGTGTTGCAACCGTAAGATAATAGTTGACGGAGTGTGTGCACTTGATACCCTTGTGATTGCTTTGTTTCTCCTATTACATCTTGCATATTTCGAGCATCACATTGTAGTCTTTTATTCTCTTTACATTAGCTGCTTGTTTATACTTGCTATCCTTGCTATCCGACTTGTGGTTGATTTCTTTTGCAATTTAATCTCTACTTGGTATCTTCTACATTGCAAAATTATGTGTCCAAGGAAGATTGCTTGATTATTGTGCCTTGTTTTATCGCCTCTTTGATTTGTAAAACTAAATCACTCTTAGGATCAAAAGGGCTTGCATTACTTGGTTTCCGGTCTTTGCTCCGTTTACTTGTTGCTCTTCTGATATTGTAGGAACATGTCTAATGACAACGACCCCTATTCTTCCCGTACCTCCTGCTGGCATTTCTGCATCCCATATGCAGTACATCATCAACTCTGCCGTCCAATCTGCTACACTGGCTGCACGGTAAGAAATGGAGGAGTCCAATAAAGCCCGTGAGAATCGTTTATCCATCGAACGGGCTGAGGACCGGGCTCAATTCACTGCCCTGATCAACCAGGCAATTGCTTGGCAATTAGGGGAGTTCAAACAGAACGAGGCTTCTGGATCTACACCGCCAGGTGGTAAGCCGCCTCCTTCAGGTAATAAACCCCCTACAGGTAATACACCTCCCTCAGGTATTACACCCCCTTCTGGTCAATTACACTTTGAACTGCGATCTGTTATGCCTAACCCTTTTGTAGGAGAGAATGACAATGATCCGTTATCTGGCTTTAACGGTAATGATGTACGCCGAGACCAAACCCCCCCTCGGCATCAGCAACATGGACGACAACAACAGCACCAACCATCTCACCAGACTCACGCCAATCCTCTGTTCATCAGATCCAAGTGGGACAACAGTCGTAGCAATGCTGACTTGAACGACATGCCCCACTTGGAGGACGCTTACCAAGAGGTAGATCCTAACTTTGATGATTTACCTAATCCTAATTTTGGTCGTCCTAGACTTGATAATGCAAAGGCTATTTAAAGGCGTGATGTTAAAATTAAATTAGAAACTTTTGATGGTATACTAACTATGTTTTGGAACATCTGCGCTACGAGGAAACTGAAAAGTTGGAGGTTTTTATATTACATTTAACAGGTATGTTGTTGCAGGAGGACGGTCAAGTATGAAATAAATATAAAATAAGGTTCAGACTGACTTCCCTGTCTCAGCAAAAAATACAAGACTTCCTCCCGTTGTAGTAAGAGAATAGTCAGGATCGAATCCACGAGGAAGCACGTCAGCAGTTCTTAGGTAGCTGTAAATTCTCACAGAAGCAGTAGAAAGACAGAAAGGAAAGAAACAAATAAACCTGGCAAGGGCAACTAAACAAAAGCAAAGAACAAGCAAAGCAAAGCAAAAAAACGAAAAGCAAAGGCAATGCACTGGTCGATCTCGACTACAAGCTCCTCGAGATCGACAAAGGCAGAAAAACAGAAACTTCAGAAAGGGAAAATCGACGACAACAGAGAAAACTTCAACTCGACCTAGACCAGTCCTACTCGAGATCGACCACAGCTTACTCGATCTCGACAAAGCACTACTCTATGTCGACAAGAAAAAGTAAAAGACAAAAACTTTAAAATGCAGATTTTCGAACACAAAACTCAAAATTCGACGGAAATAAATTCAATATATTAAAAGACTTCCAAAGCCACGGTTTCAACACCACAACGATAACCATGCAAAACAACACATAAAGGCATAAAAGATCATGCTTTACATCAAATAACTTTCGTCATTAACAAATAGGCATATAGAGGCTTTCGCATAAACCCTAATTGTTACTAACCCTTTTTCACATAATTAATCCAAGTTGCATTAAGATCACTTTCGCTTCAATAATACAAACAAGGATCATCTTCAACTCTCGCAAAAGAATCATGCTTATAGGGATAGAAGATGAATTCCACAAAAGATCTGACCTTTATCGCATCGCCTCACATGGCCACCGTCGGGCTCACCCCAGCCCCAGAAGTGGGTGGACTACTCACGCCTCATTGCAATCGCAGACATTGATTGATGAAAAGAACTAAATTGCATTAAACTAAATTCAAAGCCTTTTACAATCCTGGCAATCAACTTTCGCAGAAAGCCAAAACCCTAAAAGCCTTAGAACTCTTAAACTACTCTACTAGAATTGAATTGTGTGTGACTTGGAATCGTGAATTGAATTGTGTGTGACTTGGAATCGTGAATTGAATTAATAAAACTGAGCCCCCTAGGGCCTTATTTATAGCCTTCATTCCCTAGCTATTCTAGGAAAGAAGATATCTATCTCTATCTAAAATTATATCTAAAACTTGAAAGGATAAAAAAATTGTTTCATGGAAATAAATCTAAAAGGAAAAGATAAAACTAAATAGGGTAAGTCTTCATGATGTTGATAGATCTTGTCTCCTTGGATAGAACTTGATGGAATCGGATAGATCTTCGGCCAAATCGACTCCTTCGCGCCCAAGGAATCTCAATTCTACTCGGACAGGCCTCGTCGAGAAGTTTCTGGAATCTGGTCTACTCGACCTCGAGTACGGCTCGTCGACCTCGAGTACGGCTCGTCGACCTCGAGTAGGGTGGTTCGTCGACTGGACCTCCTCGGCTAGTTCTACTCGATGTGGCTCGGTCTTGGCTCACTGGGCTCTCGTCGACCTCGACAAGCTCTCGTCGATCTCGAGTAGCATGGCTCTGTCGACTAGGCTTCCTCGGGTAGGTGTGCTCGACTGGCTCGGATCTGGACTCAGGGTCTCGTCGACCTCGAGTATCCCTAGTCGACCTCAAGTAGAGTGGCTTGCCGACTAGGTCTTCTCGAGTGACTCTGCTCGATGGACTCCGGGTCTGGACTCAGGCGCTCGTCGACCTCGATAAAGGGTCCTCGAGATCGACTAGAGCGGCGTCCTTCCTTTCCGCTCCCGCGAGTTGCCTCTTCCGCTGACAGCGAGTTTTTCCGTGGCAGCGAACGATCCGCTGCAGCGAGTCGAGTCGCTGGCAGCGAGTGCTCCTGGTCGTCCTCGGCTTGTCGACTCCGGGTGTGGTGTCTGGGCTTCGTCGATCTCAACTAGGGCTTGTCGAGATCGAGTAGGGTCCGGAGCCGGGTTGGTCTGGCTCTCGATCAGGCTTTGTCGACCAAGGTTGCTCGGACAGGCTCGTCTATGTCGAGTAAGGCCTACTCGAGATGGAGTAGCCTTGACTCTCAGACTGGTTCCGCTGCTTTGACCTTGGACTTCTGTAGTGGTTTTTCTGAGCTTTTCCGGCCTTCTGTAGAGTTGCTGTAAAATGCCTCGATTTTTGCGAATTAAACAGAAACTGGTGTAGATTCCATAATTTTTCAAATAAACATAAACTACTTAGGTTCTGTACTGTTCTAACCCAAATGAATGCAATGTTTACAGAAATCAATATAAAAGTTACTGTAAAACATGGCAGATTCAGCTTACAACAAACACCCCATACTTAAGCTTGCTTGTCCTCAAGCAATACTTTTATTTGTCATTCAGGGGAAGAATTCAAAAACTCAACATCTTAGATCCATTCTTATATGTCCCTGCAATCAATTACCATCCACGAAAAGGTACTAGTGTCACAAATTCATGCATGTGCAAATATATAAAAGCAACATCTACTCATAAAAGGAGGGTTATGCAAAAACATTCATTCGTGACAAAGCATTAATAATCAAGAGGACTCTAATTTAGCTCAATAAGGAGTAGATTGGTAAAAGGCTAAAGGTGGGCAATTTTTGGCAATGTGGTGCTTTTGATCCGGGGAAATGGAGTACTTTCCAAACTGAATTTCCACATTCCTTCTCCATTTGATTCATCTCCTTTCATAATGCTCTTTTTCATAATAATGCTTTTTACCTCTCTAACCTCAGCACTGCCTTCTCGCGAGTCGCAAACATGGGTGTCATGAATGGCCCCGGATACTTAGTGCTTTGGACTCCTCACAATGTGTCTCATCTCTCCAAACTATTATCTTAGAGAGAAGGGTCAATCTACCTTTATCTCCTTAGGTGATTGGATTTTTTTTCACTCATTAAATTTTCCATATATTTCAAACAATTTCTAGCCAAACTCCAATAATGATAACAACGACACAAACACCATATAATAATCTCCATAATGTAACATCATTCTCAACATAATCCCCGGATAAGGTAAAGAATGGCAAATATTTAGATCATGTGGAGCAATGTATGAAATAAGGCATATTATGGCTTTTGTGATGCATAAGCATAGGTAAGGCTAGGATTTTAAACATATGAGCATTATATGGAAATATAAAGTCCTCCATCATTTTATCATGCAACATGTCAAAAGCAACTTTAAATTTTACCTCCTTTCATGGTTTTCAAGAAATAATGCACTTCATTGTGACTTCCCTTTACTAGGCAATTTCATGCTATATCTCTAATGAATCCAATTTTGCATCGTCGAGTTCAATATTAAACTTCCATGACATTATTCAAAAAAATTCAATGGGGGTCATTTTTCTCAAATTTTGGAAAACATGCATATATAAGCACATAAATCAATAATGAATTCCAAAATAGCCATGTAGCAATTCAAAGAAATAATGCATATATATGTCAAATATGATCAATATGCATGAAGTAAGCCCTTCCCCCACCCCATTACAGTGTCCTCACTGTATAAAAACAAGGGTAAAGAAAGAAACTCACAAGACAGGTGTGCAGAGCCTCTAAATTTCGAATGGAGCACCTCCTGGCCGAGTATTCATGTAGCTTGGTTCCATCCATGGACCTGAAAAGTAGAAGACATATACCCACAATAGAAAAACTAAAAGTGTTCAAAACCAACAACAAAAAAGAAAGTCTCAAATGTCCTAAAAAGTCTATGTACATGCTCTAGATTTTATAGTCACTAGACCGACTTTCCATTAACGCTCAAGGTGGCATCTGCAGGGCCCATGTAGCTTGGGCTTCAAATAAGACTCCATTCTTGTCCATCAGCTGTAATCTTCCAGAATGGATCTTGTTCACCACGAAAGGTCCCATCCGCTTCTTGTTGAATTTGTTGGGAAACCAATGATACTTTGATTTAGAGACATAGAGCTTGTCTCCAACTTCATATTCCTTAGGCTCATCATTGGATATCCTGCACAATCGCACATACTAAGGCAGACCTCTTCCATGTATAGATAAATCTTTAATGGAAATAGGAGAAGAAAGATCCATACCTTGACTTACCTTCGCAGAGACGGAATCGGGAACCACTGTGTTTGGTCGATCTCGATTAGGGCTAGTCGATCTCGACAAGACTGCTGGTCCTGGTGGTGGTTTGGTCGAAGAGGCAGAAGTCGATGAAGGCAGGGGCTTGTCGACCTCGACAAGTCTGGTCGACCTCGACGAGGACTCCGCTTCTGGTGGTTTGCTCATCGAGGAAGGCGGGGCTGGGCTCTCCGAGTGGTGGTCGATCTCGACAAGCGTGGTCGAGATCGATGAGGCTGGTCCTGGCTCTGGTTGTCTCAGCGTCGAGGAAGTAGGCTCTGGTGGCGCCGCGTGGTGGTCGATCTCGACAAGCTTAGTCGAGATCGAGTAGGGTGGCTCCTCTGGTTTGCTACTCGACGAAGCTGGTGCTGGTGGAGGTTCCTGGGTCTGGTCGAGATCGACTAGGGCTCTACTCGATGTCGAGGAGCCTTGGTCGATCTTGACCCCATACTTAGTCCCTGTCAAGGCATCCGAAAAATAATGAATCCACAACGATTTACCTTGGTCTGTGTCGATTGGATTCTCTGTGTTCTCCTTGAGGATTGCCATGATCTCCTCCACCTGGGCCTCCATGTCCCTCTTTTCCAGCTCCTCAGGGGTCATATTTCTGACCTTGGGTTCCCCGCAGGTGATATAGCCAGCTGAGATAGATTTGACCTCTTCCATCGGACCTGTATGCCTTTCAGTTTTATTAAAGGAATACTCAATAACCTCATCGCTGATGTTGAAGGTGAGCACTCCTTTCCTTACGCTTATGTTGGCATCCACCGTCGCCAAGAATGGTCTTCCTAAAATAATTGGACAAGCAGGATCTTCTTGCATATCAACTATTAAGAAAGCAGCAGGGACGAAGAATTTACCTACTTGTACTGGGACATTTTCCACCATGCATGTAGGGATGACCACCGTGTTGTTGGCCATGTAAAGTCTAGCATCCACAAGCTCCAAAGCACCTATCTTAATCTTGGACCAAATCGTTAAAGGCATTATACTCACACTAGCTCCAAGATCACATAGGGCATTGATTTTGTATGGACCAAATCCAATAGTTATAGCATACTTACCTGGATTTGGCCTCTTCTCCAATATGTCCAGATGGCTGCAGTCCTCTGTGATTTCAGCCATCGATCGCTTATTGCTCAGAATCTCCTTTAGGAACTTGACATAAGATGGCATTTCATTGAGAGCTTATGTGAAGGGGATGGTGACGTTGAGCTTCTGAAGCATCTTGATGAAGCGCTGAAACTTTTTCTCCGTCGGGTCCTTTAGAGATTTTGTGGGGAAAGGCAGCTTCTTTTTCTGATTCGGAGCCAGAACAGACGTCGGCGGTGCTGCAGACTTCTCTATGTCGACCAGGGGCTCCTCGATATCGACAAGGCCTGTGTCTCCTCGAGGTCGACGAAGCTCTTGTCGAGGTCGACCACGGCTTTGTCGAGATCGACTTGCTGTTTCTCGTCGTTCTGCTGCTTTCCGACCTCTGGCTCTTGCAATTGATGGCCGCTTCTGAGTATGATAGCAGCGATGTGTCCAGTCTTTCCTTTAGGATTTGGTTATGAAGATCCTGGAAGTGTCCCTGACTGTCTGGGGATTCCCGCCAGATATCAATTTCCCCAAGCCTAGAGTTGACACCTTGCATCTGAGTATAGACGAAGTTGAAAGATTGCCTAGTCTCTGAGTGGTTCCTCCGTATTTCCTCCAGGACTGTCTGTATATCATCCTTTTTCTTCTCCCATTCCGGATGTCCTGGAGCTCTGTAGGGCGGGGGATTCCTAGGGACACCTTGGTTCTATTGTGGTTGCTGAAACCTTTGGTCCCCCATGTAGCGATTTGGACCCCCTGCGTAAGCTCCATCCTCATGGTGCTCTGCCAGCCTGACTTGCTCTGTGTGTGGGCACTCAGGAGTGGTGTGCCTTTGCGATCCGCATTCTATGCAAGGCTGGTTGACAGAGAGATACTTTACTTGCTTGATGAGCTTCTTATTCTGGTCCCTGTAGTATTGCTCTCTTACATCTGGGTCAATCTCCTTTGGTTGCTCATAGAGGGGCGTGGATGGTGCTGGCCTGGCGTATGGGTTCTCTTCATAGGTTACAGTAGACCCATACTTGTTGTCGTAGGTAGTGAGCTTCTCTAGCACACCCCATGCGTCACTTGACGGCATCGTCAGATACTCGTAGCGAGTATAATTGGTGATTCTGTCCTTAGTGACTTGATCAAGAGGGTTGAAGAAGATCTCCTGAATGATGTAGGGTGGCTGTCCATGAGTAGGGCAAGATCGTAGCAGTTCCTTGTAGCGTTCCCATGCCCTTGTCAGCGGTTCCCCTTTCTGCTGTTTAAAGGCGGTGATTTTCTGGCGGAGAAGTGCTGTCTTGGCAGGTGGGAAGAATTTGTTGAGAAACTCTTGCTCTACTTGGGCCCATGTGGTTAGTGATCTTGGTTTCAGCCCTTCTAGCCACTTCAGTGCAGGTCCAGCGAGCGACCAACGGAAAGCTTTCATCTTGACATATTCCAGAGTTGTACCTTCTGCAAGAGTACGGCACATATCATGAAAATTAGTAATATGTTCAAGAGGACACTCATTAAATCTGCCGTAAAAGGCATTATTTTTAAGCTCTATAAGAAACTGAGTGCGAATTTCAAAAGAGTTTTCCTGTGTCTCAGCGGCCGCCATGATCCTTTTGAGTTTAGAGTGGATGTGTAGGTAGTGCTCCGGTTCGTCTAAGCTGTCAAACTCAGGTGTTTGACCAGAACGACGCATACACCTGCGAATTCACTCAAGAGAAAAGTGAGAACTGACTACCTAAGGCGCGAATGATTGCTTCCCCGGCAACGGCGCCAATTTGTTGCTTTTTGCGGGATTAAATCGAGTATTGAAATAAATATGAAATATGAGTTCAGACTGACTTCCATGTCTCAACAAATATTACAAGACTTCCTCCCGTTGTAGCAGGAGAATAGTCAGGATCGAATCCACGAGGAAGGACGTCAGCAGTTCTTAGGTAGCTGTAAATTCTCACAGAAGCAGTAGAAAGACAGAAACACAGAAAGGAAAGAAAGAAATAAACCCGCCAAGGGAAACTAAACAAAAGCAAAGCAAAGCAAAAAAATGAAAAGCAAAGGCAAAGCACTGGTCGATCTCGACTACAAGCTCCTCGAGATCGACAAACGCAGAAAAACAGAAACTTCAGAAAGTGAAAATCGACGACAACAGAGAAAACTTCAACTCGACCTAGACCAGTCGTACTCGAGATCGACCACAGCTTACTCGATCACGACAAAGCACTACTCTATGTCGACAAGAAACAGTAAAAGACAGAAACTTTAAAATGCAGATTTTCGAACACAAAACTCAAAATTCGACGGAAATAAATTCAATATATTAAAAGACTTCCAAAGCCAGGGTTTCAACACCACAACGATAACCATGCAAAACAACACATAAAGGCATAAAAGATCATGCTTTCCATCAAATAACTTTCGTCATTAACAAATAGGCATATAGAGGCTTTCGCATAAACCCTAATTGTTACTAACCCTTTTTCACATAATTAATCCAAGTTGCATTAAGATCACTTTCGCTTCAATAATACAAACAAGGATCATCTTCAACTCTCGCAAAAGAATCATGCGCTTAGGGATAGAAGATGAATTGCACAAAAGATCTGACCTTTATCGCATCGCCTCACATGGCCACCGTCGGGCTCACCCCAGCCCCAGAAGTGGGTGGACTACTCACGCCTCATTGCAATCGCAGACATTGATTGATGAAAAGAACTAAATTGCATTAAACTAAATTCAAAGCCTTTTACAATCCTGGCAATCAACTTTCGCAGAAAGCCAAAACCCTAAAAGCCTTAGAACTCTTAAACTACTCTACTAGAATTGAATTGTGTGTGACTTGGAATCGTGAATTGAATTGTGTGTGACTTGGAATCGTGAATTGAATTAATAAAACTGAGCCCCCTAGGGCCTTATTTATAGCCTTCATTCCCTAGCTATTCTAGGAAAGAAGATATCTATCTCT
Source organism: Persicaria tinctoria (assembly GCA_037127255.1). Classification (NCBI taxonomy): domain Eukaryota; kingdom Viridiplantae; phylum Streptophyta; class Magnoliopsida; order Caryophyllales; family Polygonaceae; genus Persicaria; species Persicaria tinctoria. The sequence continues at coordinate 38,822,308 of JBANSL010000001.1, read as the reverse complement.
ATCTAAAATTATATCTAAAACTTGAAAGGATAAAAAAATTGTTTCATGGAAATAAATCTAAAAGGAAAAGATAAAACTAAATAGGGTAAGTCTTCATGATGTTGATAGATCTTGTCTCCTTGGATAGAACTTGATGGAATCGGATAGATCTTCGGCCAAATCGACTCCTTCGCGCCCAAGGAATCTCAATTCTACTCGGACAGGCCTCGTCGAGAAGTTTCTGGAATCTGGTCTACTCGACCTCGAGTACGGCTCGTCGACCTCGAGTAGGGTGGTTCGTCAACTGGACCTCCTCGGCTAGTTCTACTCGATGTGGCTCGGTCTTGGCTCACTGGGCTCTCGTCGACCTCGACAAGCTCTCGTCGATCTCGAGTAGCATGGCTCTGTCGACTAGGCTTCCTCGGGTTGGTGTGCTCGACTGGCTCGGATCTGGACTCAGGGTCTCGTCGACCTCGAGTATCCCTAGTCGACCTCAAGTAGAGTGGCTTGCCGACTAGGTCTTCTCGAGTGACTCTGCTCGATGGACTCCGGGTCTGGACTCAGGCGCTCGTCGACCTCGATAAAGGGTCCTCGAGATCGACTAGAGCGGCGTCCTTCCTTTCCGCTCCCGCGAGTTGCCTCTTCCGCTGACAGCGAGTTTTTCCGCGGCAGCGAACGATCCGCTGCAGCGAGTCGAGTCGCTGGCAGCGAGTGCTCCTGGTCGTCCTCGGCTTGTCGACTCCGGGTGTGGTGTCTGGGCTTCGTCGATCTCGACTAGGGCTTGTCGAGATCGAGTAGGGTCCGGAGCCGGGTTGGTCTGGCTCTCGATCAGGCTTTGTCGACCAAGGTTGCTCGGACAGGCTCGTCTATGTCGAGTAAGGCCTACTCGAGATCGAGTAGCCTTGACTCTCAGACTGGTTCCGCTGCTTTGACCTTGGACTTCTGTAGTGGTTTTTCCGAGCTTTTCCGACCTTCTGTAGAGTTGCTGTAAAATGCCTCGATTTATGCGAATTAAACAGAAACTGGTGTAGATTCCATAATTTGGCAAATAAACATAAACTACATAGGTTATGTACTGTTCTAACCCAAATGAATGCAATGTTTACATAAATCAATATAAAAGTTACTGTAAAACATGGCAGATTCAGCTTACAACAACAGGTATGGCTCGCACTTGGTGGTTTCACACACATGAAATCCGTCGTTTTCAAGGTAAGCAATGAGTTGAGACTTGGCCCCAACTTCGCTATCTTGTGAAGAAACGCCATGTGCATGAGGAATACACAAAAACAATGAGGATGCGCCTAGATTCTTGTTGCCAAGAAGCTCGCTCCCATTTGGAATACAGAGACGAGCTTGAACGACTCGCTCATCAGGCTAATTTTTATCTTACTGAATGTGCTTTATGTAGTCAATTTCTTATTGGTCTTAATATCTCTATTAAAAATCCATTGGCCATTCATTCTATTAGGGATATTAACACTTTATCTCATAAAGCACAACTTCTATTTGAGCAGCAGCAGCAGTAACAGCAAAGGGCCAGGTTCGACCAAGCCTCCCAAGGTCGCAGGTTTGTTCCCTTTGCTTTTTCTAGTCAATCCAGACCTTCTTCTAACCCTTCTTTGCATCAAAGGAGTTTTTCCAACTCACCTACATAGGGTTATCAGGTTGAAACTAGGAAAGTTGCTGCAACATCTAAGGAACACACTAAAGACATCTGTTGCTTCACTTGTGGTGGTTCTGGGCATGTCTCTCGCGAATGCCCTCAGAAAAGGAAGGTCATTCTCAATGATTTGGGATACCATTACTATGAGGAGGAGACTGTCGAGGACCATGTAATTTCGAGTGAAGTGGATGAGGACCAGCCGATTGAGCCTCATGATGAAATTGACACCAGCAACTTTCAGGACGTTCTCTGCCTAGTCAATCGTCGGGTCCTACACATTCAGGAAGCTCCCCTGGCTCATCAAAGGGAGAACATCTTCCACACCATCTATGTGGTTCGCGAGGCTACCTTGAGCGTCATCATCGATGGTGGGAGTTGATGCACCCTCATCAATGAAAAGATGGTGGATTTCTTACATTTGGCTACTAATCCTAGAGCTACTCATTATGGATTAAATGGCATAACTGATGATGGATATGATATTATGGTTACTAAACAGTTCTTAATGTCTTTTTCTTTTGGATCATATCATGATAAAGTTTTATGTGATGTTGCTATGATGGATTGTAGTCATATTTTGCTTGGTCGTCATTGGTTATATGATCGTTTTGTTATACATGATGGTCGTGCAAATACATATTCCTTCACTTTTGATGGGAGAAGAGTTACTCTCCTACCCCTTTCTCCTCAAGCTGTTTTGAAGGAACATGTATGAAAGAAATAAAAACAGGACGCTCAAAAGGAGGCCCAAAGGAAAGAGTTAAGTCATGACACCTCCGCTGGACACACCGCACCCGCGACCAGGTCACCCGCGCTCGCGGACGCTTTCACGCCTACCCCTTCTCCTTCTTCTTCGACACATCCCTCTTCTCCTTCGCTTAAGGGCACTGTTGAACGACTATCTTTGGTCTCTCAGCCTCAGAAAGAGACCATCACTTGGAATGCTCATCGACCTCATATCATTTTGATAATGAAAGAGGTATTACTTAATGTTGTGGATTTGAGTCATATTGCTGCGCCTATTGCTGCTCTTTTCTGGATTATTTAGATATCCTTCCAGATGATATACCACAAGGTTTGCCGCCTATTCGAGGGATTGAACATCATATTGACTTCGTCCCAGGTGCAGCCTTGCCTAATCGCGTTGCCTATAGAGCTAGCCCTGAGGAAACAAAGGAGCTGCAATGCCAAGTCACAGAGCTGATGGACAAGGGCTTTGTTCAAGAAAGCCTCTCCCCTTGTGTCGTGCATGTCATATTGGTTCCAAATAAGGATGGCTCTTGGCGCATGTGTGTTGATTGCAGGGCAATCAACCAAATAACAGTTAAGTATCATCACCCTATTCCTCGTTTAGATGATATGCTTGATGAATTGTATGGTGCATGCATTTTCTCTAAAATTGATCTTAGAAGTGGCTATCATCAAATTAGGATGAAACAGAGAGATGAATGGAAAACGACTTTTAAGACTATGTATGGGTTATATGAATGGTTAGTAATGCCTTTTGGTTTAACAAATGCCCCTTCTACTTTTATGAGGCTTATGAACCATCTGCTGAGACGTTACATAGGAAAAATTTTCGTTGTTTATTTTGACGATATCTTCATTTATATCAAGAACATGCATGATCACCTTAGTCACTTAAAATTGGTATTTGATTGTCTTAGGAAAGAAAAATTGTATGCCAATTTCAAAAAGTGTTCTTTTGCTTTCGAATCTACTATTTTTCTGGGCTTTGTTGTTTCTGCTTCTGGTTTAAAAGTAGATGAGGAAAAGGTTCATGCTATACAACAGTGGGCCCAACCGCATACCCCCACTCATGTCCGCTCATTCTTGGGACTTGCTGGCTTCTATCGACGCTTCGTCAAAGACTTCAGCACCATTGTCGTCCCCCTACACAAGCTGACCAAGAAGGATGTGACATTTTGCTGGTTAGACGCACATCATAGGGCATTCAATGCTCTCAAGGATCGCCTCACTCATGCCCCAATGTTGCAACTACATGACTTCGCACAACCGTTCGAGCTCGAGTGTGATGCTTCTGGCACTGGCATTGGTGGGGTACTTCTACAGAATAGGCACCACATAGCCTACTTCAGCGAGAAGTTGGGCCCCGTTTAGCTCAACTATTCTACCTATGACAAGGAACTATTCGCCCTAGTTCGATGCTTACAGACATGGCAGCACTACCTTTGGCCTAAGGAGTTTGTGATTCTTTCGGATCATGAAGCTCTGAAGTACCTCAAAGGTAAGGCAGTCCTCAGTAGGCGTCTTGCTCGATGGGTAGAGTTTCTGTAGACCTTTTCCATTGTGGTTCACCACAAAAGGGAAAGGATAATGTGGTAGCTGACGCGCTATCACGCAGATATGTCCTCCTAAACCATATGGATGCACATGTTTTTGGTTTTGCTTTGATAAAAGAACTGTATGCTTCTGATGGTTTCTTTATAACTCTATATGCTCAATGTGTGTCCAAAGGTGAAGTTGATTCATATTTTCTTGATAATGGTTACTTGTTTAAGATGGGCAAGCTTTGTATCCCATCTTCTTCTATTCGACGACTATTAACTCAAGAAATTCATGAGTCTAGAGGGCATGGAGGTTTCGAAAAAACATTAGCTGGACTAAAGGAACATTACTTTTGGCCTAAAATGTATAATTATGTGCTAAGATTTTTCAAAAGTAGTGTCACATGTGCTAAGGCAAATTCTAAAGCTAATTCGAATGGTCTATATCAACCCTTACGTATTTCGAATGCACCCTGGGAAGATGTTTCTATGGATTTCATTGTTGGTTTGCCTAGAACTCCTAAGGGTCATGGTTCTATTTTTGTTGTTGTAGACAGATTCTCCAAAATGGCTCATTTCATACCATGTCACAAAACTGATGATGCTATTCTTGTTGCTTATTTATTCTTTAACGATGTTGTTCGCTTACATGGATTGCCATTATCTATTGTTTTTTATCATGACTCTAAATTCTTAAGCTGTTTTTGGAAAACTTTATGGTCTAAGTTGGGTACAAAGCTATTATTTTCTACTTCTTATCACCCTCAAACTGATGGCCAAACTGAAGTTACAAATAAAACTCTTGGGGCTCTCCTAAGAGTCATGTTGCGAACTAACCTCCGGAGGTGGGAAGAATGTCTACCATTTGCTGAGTTTGCTTATAACATGTCTAGGCACTCAGCAACCAAGCAGACTTCATTTGAGGTAGTCTATGGCCGAAATCCCCTCACCCGATAGACATGATGCCACAACCTCTCAAGGAGAAAGAGAGCATGGATGCAACTAAGCAATTGGACTTCATCAAGCACTTGCATGAGCGAACTAAGGCGCAACAGGAAAGGAAAATTGTACAATACAAGGCAACAAAGGACAAGCATCGTAAGGATGTGCAGTTCAACGTTGCTGATCTTGTGTGGTTGCATCTCAGGAAGGAAAGGTTTCCGCAACAACGGAAACCTTTCCTTCCTGCCGACAAGCTGGATCTCCCTGCCGACAAGTGCAGTGTTCATTCGACTTTCAAGCTGGATCTCCCTGCCGACAAGTGCAGTGTTCATTCGACTTTCAACGTCGTAGACCTCTCTTTGTTCGTGTCTGACGATGATTCTGACGACATTTTGAGGACAAATCGAACTCAAGTGGAGGAGAATGATGCAGTGCAATTGTCGATGACTCCTGGTGACATTGAGGACAACATGAATGTTCCATTCGATGGTCCTATCACTCATGCAAGGGCCAAGAGAATTCAAGATGCAACTAAAGCCCTTCTTGTCTGTTACCAAGGAACAATGGAGCAAGGCTTCTGATGTCTCTAAAGTAGCCATGTTTTTATGCACATTATAGTTCCATATTCTATACACTTTGCATATTTCGGGTTGAGAATATGTCGAATTTATGTAGTATATGCTAATTTGCAAGAAATAGAGATCTACATAACTTTCTGTTTAATATTACAGAATATGGAGACATTTCGGGAGAAAACCAAGAAGCAAAGACGGGAGCTCAAATCTATTCGATATAGACAAGATTTAGTCGATATCGACAACCCATGTCTAGACACACCAGGATCGAGGAGCACCATGTCGAGAAGCCGAGAGACGAAGACCACTTTCCTCGATATCGAGTGGGTTACTCGATATCGACAACGCCCTGAAGATCATGCCCAGAGTCGAGGAGAAGCTGATCGAGCATGCCGCCGTGGAGAAGCTACCCGACCTGGCCAGAAACCCGGGCACCACTACTCGATATCGAGGACTTTTATCGATGTCGACAAAGCCAAGGAGAACCTGTCCGAGCATGACAAGAAGAGTTGCTCGACAACACCAGAAAGCCAAGTCGATGAGCCCACTTTACTCGAGATCGAGTATGTTACTCGAGATCGAGGACACCCTAGGAGCCAGAGACTGAGCACATCGAGGACCAGCAACCCGAGACACCGAGCCACTGAAGTCGACGACATCATTGTACTCGAGATCGAGGAAACCTTCTAGAAGCCGCGTAGCGCGTCTTGAGTTGTCATACTCGGATTGGGACTCCTTAGGGCCGAAGATTGCCGAGTCTATCCGATTCTATCAAAAATCCATCATGGAGGAGAAGATTTACCCACTTGAAGACTTTTAGATATAATTTCCTTTTTAGATTTAATTATGTTATGGCATTTATTTATCTTTAAAGTTTTAGATATAGATTTAGATATAGATAGAGATATTCTATCCTTGAATAGCAAGGATTAGAAGGCTATAAATAAAGCCCATGGGGCTGATTTTAGGATAATTCAATTCACAAGTAGAGAAGTAGTTCACAGAGAAGGTTTAGGAGTTCGAAGGTTTTAGGGTTTTGGCATTCAACGAGAGTTGGATTGCCGGGATTGTAAAGGCTTTGAATTTAGTTTAATGCAAGTTTCTTTTCAATCATTGATGTCTGAGGTTGCAATGAAGCGCGAGTAGTCCACCCACTTCTAGGGTTGGGGCGAGCCCGACGATACCCATGCGCGTTTGAGGTAAATATCCGAATTTTATCATGTTTTGAGCATATGCTACTTGTTATGTGTTTATTACCCATCTAATGGAGGTCCATGCTAACAACTTGGATTGTAAACATAAAATCGGTAGAGACAATTAGGGTTTCTTGAAAGAGTTGTCTAATTGTTGGAAAAGGCGAAAGCTTAGTCCTTTGATGCAAATTACATGATTATCTGTTTTATTCTCGCCTTATGCATGCTTGGTTATCGTTGTTGCAAATTCCAATCTTGGAAGTCTTTTACAGTTTATTTCGAAATCCCACAAACACTTGTCTTTCCTTTCTTTTGTTTCATTTTAATTTTCTGTCTTCCTCGATATCGACTTGCACTCCTCGATATCGAGTACTGATTCTCGATCCAGGTCGTCGTAGCTTTTCCTGTGCAGGTGATCGAGAAAGCCAACTCGACCAAGACGATTCTACTCGATCTCGAGTAAGACTAGGCGAGATCGACTAAGGCCTGTGACTGCTGCTGCGTGAATCGACTTGTTCGATCTTCTGTCGAGTAAATGTACTCGAGATCTAGGACACCTGTTGTCGACCACTTCTATGAGATTTCTCCGCTGCCTAGGATCCGCTGACACGCTTCCTCGTGGATCGATCCTGACTTCCCGCTGCTACATCAGGAGGAGGTCTTGTAATTATTTGCTTGGGCAGAATTTGGTTTGATTTATATTTTATATTTTAACTCGATTTCCTCCTACAACAAATTGGCGCCGTTGCCAGGGAAGCTATCATTCGTGCCTTAGGTAGTTAAATCTCACATCTACTTTTTGTAACTTTACAGGTGTATTCGCCGTTCTGGTCAACCACCTGAGTTTGATGGCTTAGACGAACCGGAATGCCTTCTACACATCAGAGCTAAACTACAAAGAGCCATGGCGGCCGCAGAAACACAAGAACAACTTATTGAAAGGCTTACAAGGGAACTAGCTGCAAGGGATGTTACTATCGCTGCTGAGAGAGGTGGAAGGGAACAAGAAGCTGAGCGCGCGAGGAAAGCAGGAGCTGAGCTTGCCCAATTCCCAACCAATACAGAGGATTATATGCATCCAACTCTCGTCGTGCCTGAATCGGCGATTCTAATCCCTGAAAACTCTTTTGAAATTCGCACTCAATTTCTTATAGAGCTTAAAAATAATGCCTTTTATGGCAAATATAATGAGTGTCCTCTTGAACATATTACCAATTTTTCTGACATATGCCGTACTCTTGCTGAAGGTACAACTCTGGAATATGTCAAGATGAAGGCTTTTCGCTGGTCTCTCGCTAGACCTGTATTGAAGTGGCTTGAAGGGCTGAAACCAAGATCACTCACAACATGGGCCTAAGTAGAGCAAGAGTTTCTGATCAAATTCTTCCCTCCCGCCAAAACAGCACTCCGCCGCCAGAAGATCACAGCCTTCAAACAGAAGCATGGGGATCCGCTAGAAAAGGCATGGGAACGCTACAAAGAGATGCTGCGATCTTGCCCTACTCATGGACAACCACCCTACGTCATTCAACAGATCTTCTTCAACTCTCTAGACCAAGTCACTAAGGACAGAATCAACCAGTATACTCGCTATGAGTATCCGACGATGCCACCAATTGACGCATGGGGTGTGCTCGACAAGCTCACTAACTCTGACAACAAATATAGGTCAACTGCAAACTATGAGGAGAACTCCTACGCCATGCCAGCACCATCTATGCCCCTCTATGAGCCTACCAAGGAGATTGACCCAGATGTTAGGGAGTAGTTCTACAGAGACCAGAATCGCAAGCTCCTCAAGCAAGTCAAATATCTGTCTATCAATCAGCCTTGCATCGAATGCGGATCACAGCGGCACACCACTACTGAGTGCCCACACACTGACCAAGTGAGGATGGCAGAGATACATGAAGAGGTAGCCTACGCTCGGGGTCCCAATCGCTATATGGGGCATCAAAGGTTCTACCAACCACAATGGAACCAAGGTCCTCCTAGGAATCCCCCACCCTACAGAGCTTCAGGACATCTAGAAAGGGATCAAAAGAAGGATGATCTGCAGCTGATCCTTGATGAGATGCACCGAAATCATACACAGAACCTGCAGGCTACAAACACCATCAACAATCAGCTCCAGAATTTCAACACAAAATTTGGAGAGCTAGACATCTGGACGAAAGGCATAGAGACTCAGATGGGACAATTCGCCGCGCATATCCCACGACCATCCGGACAACTCCCTGAGGAAACAGAACCAAATCCTAAGGGGAAGACCGGACACGTAGCTGCTATCAAAATCAGAAGTGGGCACCAATTACATAAGCCAGAGGTCGGGAGGCACCAAGACACAGCAGGGCAGCAACTTGACACAAAGCAGAATCCACTCAATCTCGACCAGCCCGTGGTCGATCTCGACAAAGATCTTCTCAACACAGACCAGCAGCCAAGCTCAGACTCCACGACATATCCGGGCAAATCGAGATCGACAACCCAAGTCGAGATCGAGGATCCTTTAGTCGTGATCGAGGAGAAGCAAGCCGAGGTCGACGACTCTGCAACACCTCCGACCTCTAATCTTGCTCCGAAGCAGAAATAGACATTGCCTTTCCCTTCCAAAGCGTTGAAAGATCCCACTGCAGGTAGGTTTAACTGTTTTGTTCATATGCTGCAAGAACTGAACGTCTCTATTCCTTTTACAGAAGCCTTGCAAGAGATGTCTGGATATGTCAAATTTCTAAAGGAAATCCTGAGCAAGAAACAATCCATCTCAGAGAGCGAATGCAAAGTACTCCACTTCCCTAAAAAGAGACCTGACCCTAGTAAGTTTTCTGTTACTGTGGGTTTTGGACAATATAAATATGAGTCTCTGTGTGACTTAGGAGCAAGTGTGAGCATCATGCCCTTATCAATCTGGCAGAAGGTAAAGATAGGATGCATAAAGTCTGTGGATGCCAAGCTATACATGGCAAATAATACAGTGGTCATCCTTACAGATATAGTTGAGAATGTCCCCGTCCAGGTTGGTAAATTCTTTGTTCTAGCATATTTCCTTATTATAGACTGTCTTGAAGATCCTACTAGCCCTATTATTCTTGGTAGACCATTCTTAGCTACTGCAGATGCCAAGATTAGTGTCAAAAATCAATCGCTCACCTTCACCATAGGCGACGAGCTCTTAGATTTCTCTTTTGGCCCTGCAAAAGAGGAAATTTCATGGCTGGAGGTGAAAAGCATCAACAACCACGGGACCAAGCAATCAACGGAGGAAGGCACCAGCATTGTACTCGAGATCGACAACGGTTCCTCGATCTCGACTAACCCGCTACTCGATCTCGACCAAGATTCATTGATATCGACTTCATCTGCTGAGCCACATACTTGCCCAGAGCCTAAGTATGGGGTCCCTGTACTCGATATCGACCAGCCATACTCGATATCAACTAACCCCAAACCCAAAGATTTCTGTGTTGGGCCCAAAAAGGTAAGGTCAGGTATGAATCCTACTCCTCCTCGATCCATTAAGAAATTTATCAATAATTTAAGGGGAGGTAAAGCCCCGTGGCGAGAGAATCTGCGGAAACTAAGAGCTGGAAGGAAGAAGAAGAAAGAGAAGGAAGATTATGCAAGCAACCACCTGTCAGCTGAGCTTGCATACTACAATTAGGACCTAGATGATCTAGGAGAAGGGCCAAGCATGAGCGGGCCCCACACTAATAGTCCTTGAGCGCAAACGGAGAAGTCGGCCTAGCGATTATAAAATCTAGAGCATGTATATAACACTTTATGAATTTTGGGACTATGGAACTTTTGGTTTTGGTTTTGGTTTTTTGTCTTTTGGTTTTTTAGAATACTTCATGTGGATAGACTTGTTTTTGTGTGCAATCTAATACTTTTAGGTCGGCAAGCATAAAAGGATCGCGAAAAGTGGAATAAGAAGTCCTTGAAAAACAGTAAGAATCGACGAAGGCCAAGTCGACAACGACAAAGAGGAGCAGGCCAGAAAATCCTCGATGTCGAGTAGACCAACTCGATATTGACTAAGCCAGACAACACTCCTCGACTTCAGAAACCACTTGACGCAAAGGGCCTCCTCGATATCGAGTACTGTACTGGATATCGACAAAGATTCTACTCGACCTACACTGATCTGCCTTCCTTGATATGTTATTCGGTGAGTTCCTTCCTTTACTGTTGTTTTTATTTGATTTTATACAGTGGGGACATTGTATATTTTAAGTATGGGGTGGGGGAAGGGCTCATTATCATTATTATATGTTTTAGTCTTGCTTTTGGTTTTACATGGTGAAATTTTAATTTTTATGTTATGCATTCATGTTTAAGTTTTCCGCATTTTAGTCTTTTGTCATACTTTAGTCTTGTTTTTTTTAGTTACATAAAAAAATTTAAAAAAAATGTCGAAAAAAGAAAAAAAGAAAAAAAATGCATGTTTAATTTTTTGCATTGTCTTATTTTTTATACCCTAACTTAGATGTCATATGATGATAAATAATGACTGACTTGATCATGTAAATCCTATGGCGTGTTTGGAAGGTTTAGCCTAAGTCCTCGAAATTGTTTTTATGTGGATTGTGAACTTGTGATGAAATTGAGCACATATGATCCTAAGCTAAAGGTTAAAATCCAACAAAAATTGTCCTAGTGAGAATTTTGGCCTTATAGGGAGAACATAAAAAATCCCTCTGCTTTCTTGAGTGTATTTACTCTTCCTATGCATCTCTAAATGTTGTGATAGTTATTCAAAGCCAATGCATTTATATGTTTATGTGGATGAGAATTAAATGATGGAGGCATCTTTTAAGCCAATTTTATCCTTTCTTTACCTAACCTGCATTATCCCTGCTTGAAGCAAGAACATTAGCCTGAGACCTTTATTATAAACTCGACAAAATTATCCTTAGCCAAATTGAGCCTGACCCCCATTTGGGAATTAAGACTTAGAGTTGGTTGGAATAATTGTTTGTGGAAGGAATGAGCTGGTGTTTCAATTCAAGTGAGGAGGATTTTTGAATTTATTGAGATATGGGTTATATTTTTATCTTGCTATGCATATTATGTAAAAGGATTTTTGGCTCACCCTATAAATGCAAAAAAAAAAAAAAAAGAGAGAAAGAAAAGTTTGTGTATATGTTTGTGAATAAAGTGCATGAGCCAAATTTACCTTATTTCTTTCATTTTCGCAAGATACATACTTTGGAGAGGTTAATTATGTTTGAAAGGTTACATACTTCATTGAGATAAGTTGGAGAGTTTGGATGATTCATATGATTAAGAGCTATGGTTTGGTTGAGTTGTGTTGGAGATTTAAGAGTCTTGATTCCCAATTTTTATGAAGCACCACATGGCCAAATAATTCTATACCCTTATATTTCTTACCAAGCCCCATTACAACCTCGCCGAATTGAATCTTCTTTGAAGACTTCTATTGAGCGAAGTCCTCCTGATAATTCTTGTTACATTTTCATAATTGGTTGCGAAGTGGATTTATATTTAAATTGCAATGTTTATGAGATTGTATATGGAATTGAGTTGAGAGATGATCGACATAGCCTAAACACATTTGAGAGTTGAGTGTAAACACATTATCCCTGTGAGGTTGGATTTATATTGCTTATGCCTATGGATCGCTCATATATGTGTGATGACGTTAAATTCACTTGTCTTACATTGCTACTACTTGAGATGTTGCTTTTGACAAGGGCGAAGACTTGAAGGATGTGTTGTAGGTCTTGGTTATTGTTTGGTTATTGCTTGAGGACAAGCAAGTCTAAGTATGGGGTGATTTGATGTCTCTAAAGTAGCCATGTTTTTATGCACATTATAGTTCCATATTCTATACACTTTGCATATTTCGGGTTGGGAATATGTCCAATTTATGTAGTATATGCTTATTTGCAAGAAATGGAGATCTACATAAGTTTCTGTTTAATATTACAGAATATGAAGACATTTCGGGAGAAAACCAAGAAGCAATGACGGGAGCTCAAATCTACTCGATATCGACAAGCTTTAGTCGATATCGACAACCCATGTCTAGACACACCAGGATCGAGGAGCACCATGTCGAGAAGCCGAGAGACGAAGAGCACTTTCCTCGATATCGAGTTGGTTACTCGATATCGACAACGCCCTGAAGATCATGCCCGGAGTCGAGGAGAAGCTGATCGAGCATGCCGCGGAGAAGCTACCCGACCTGGCCAGACACTCGGGCACCACTACTCGATATCGAGGACTTTTCTCGATGTCGACAAAGCCAAGGAGAACCTATCCGAGCATGACGAGAAGAGTTGCTCGACAACACCAGAAAGCCAAGTCGGTGAGCCCACTTTACTCGAGATCGAGTATGTTACTCGAGATCGAGTACACCTCAGGAGCCAGAGTCCGAGCACATCGAGGACCAGCAACCCGAGACGCCGAGCCACTGAAGTCGACGACACCATTGTACTCGAGATCGAGGAAACTCCTCGAGATTGAGGAAACCTACCAGAAGCCGCATAGCGCGTCTTGAGTTGTCCTACTCGGATTGATATTCCTTAGGGCCGAAGATTGCCGAGTCTATCCGATTCTATCAAAGATCCATCATGGAGGAGAAGATTTATCCACTTGAAGACTTTTAGATATAATTTCCTTTTTAGATTTAATTATGTTCTGTCATTTATTTATCTTTAAAGTTTTAGATATAGATTTAGATATAGATAGAGATATTTTATCCTTAAATAGCAAGGATTAGAAGGCTATAAATAAAGCTCATGGGGCTGATTTTAGGATAATTCAATTCACAAGTAGAGAAGTAGTTCACATAGAAGGTTTAGGAGTTCGAAGGTTTTAGGGTTTTGGCATTCAACGAGAGTTGGATTGCCGGGATTGTAAAGGCTTTGAATTTAGTTTAATGCAAGTTTCTTTTCAATCATTGATGTTTGAGGTTGCAATGAAGCGCGAGTAGTCCACCCACTTCTAGGGTTGGGGCGAGCCCGACGATATCCATGCGCGTTTGAGGTAAAGATCCGACTTTTATCATGTTTTGAGCATCTGCTACTTGTTATGTGTTTATTACCCATCTAATGGAGGTCCATGCTAACAACTTGGATTGTAAACATAAAATCGGTAGAGACAATTAGGGTTTCTTGAAAGAGTTGTCTAATTGTTGGAAAAGGCAAAAGCTTAGTCCTTTGATGCAAATTTGTTGTGAGCCTAATTAGCCATGTTTTACATTATCTTTTATATCGATTTCTGCATACATTTCATGCATTTGGGTTAGAATAATACAGAATCTGTGTGGTTTACACTTATTTGTTATATATGGAGGTCTACACAAGTTTTTGTCATATTTCGCAGAAATCGGACGCATTTTGCAGCTTAATGGAAAGTCATGGAGAAGCCAAGAATGGTGCAGCTGGAGAGAAGGCCAATTTCCGGTTTTCATCATTCTGAATCAGGCTGTGATGTCTTCATGAGAGTTGTAGCCCTCGGAAAAAGCTTTCCAACGCATGGTCATATGCGTCAATCCGACAACCGAGGCAGCGGGAAAGTGCGTTTTACGAACAGAGCTGGAAGCTAAGAAAAGAACTCGACGTCGACAAGAGTTGTCGACATCGACAAGTATCCAAAACTCGACATGAGCACTGGAAGACGAAGTCGAGTTGACTGAACTCAAGACCAAAATGTTGTCGATGTCGAGAAGAAGTCCGTGTCGAGAAGACATGTCGAGCACTCCAGAAGCCGAGATCGAGGAGAAGTCCGAAGAGAAAGGAGATTACTTGCAAGCCAAGATTCGACGAATTCTATCCGAATCTATCAAGATCTATCAAGACCAAAGAAGATGTCCACACATTAGATATAATCCTAGTCTATCTATTTTATTTAATTACACTATGTTATTTATTTATCATTAAGTTTTAGATATAGTTTTAGATAAAGATAGATATCTTCTATCCTTGATTAGCAAGGATTAGAAGCCTATAAATAAGGCCCTAGGGGCTGACTTTTCATTCATTAAAATTCAGAGAGGAGTAGTTAGATTCCAAGTTACACACAATTAGTTAGTTCCATTCAGAGCAATTTAGGAGTTTAAGGTTTTTAAGGTTTTGGCTTTTTGCGAAAGTTGATTGCCAAAATTGTAAAGGCTTTGAATTTAGTTTTATGCAAGTTTCCTCTTTTACGAAGATGTCTTTTATTGCAATGAGGCGTGAGTAGTCCACCCACTTCTGGGGCTGGGGTGAGCCCGACGGTGGCCATGTGAGGCAATGCGATAAAGGTCAGATCTTTTGTGCAATTCATCTTCTATCCCTATGAGCATGATTCTTTTGCGAGAGTTGAAGGTGATCCTTGTTTGTGTTATTGAAGCGAAAGTGATCTTAATGCAACTTGGATTAATTATGTGAAAAGGGTTAGTAACAATTAGGGTTTATGCGAGAGCCTCTATATGCCTAATTGTTAATAACGAAAGTTATTTAGATGGAAAGCATGATCTTTTATGCCTTTATGTGTTACTTTGCATGATTATCGTTGTGGTGTTGAAACCCTAGCCTTGGAAGTCTTTAGTTTATTGATTAATTCCGTGTTTTCATTCATTTCTGTCCGAAAAGCATTTGCAATTTACGTTTCTGTTCTTATCGATTTCGAAGAATCTACTCGACATCGAGTTCACTTGTCGACGTCGAGAAGTTCTGAAGTCGAGTTCTTTCTGTTTTGTCGATCTGTGTCTTGTCGAGAACATCTTGTCGATAAGCCTTCTGTGTCGAGTACTTCTCGATATCGAGGATTTCTGTGTCGACAAAACTTGGTCGAGTTGTCTAGTCGAGTTCTTTGCTGTTGTCGATTAGCTGCTGTCGAGTAGTTTGCTTTGCTTGTTTGCTTCTGTCTTTGCTTTTATTTTAGTTGCCCTTGCCGGGATTATTTGTTTTTGCTTCTGTGTTTGTTTCTGTGTTTTTCTGCTGCTGTTGTGAGAATCTGATAGCTACCTGAGAACTGCTGACGTGCTTCCTCGTGGATTCGATCCTGACTTTTCTCTTACTACAACGGGAGGAAGTCTTGTATTTATTTGCTGAGACAGGGGAGTCGGTCTAAACCATATTCTATTCTATACTTGACTTACTCCTGCAACAACAAAATTACATGATTATCTGTTTTATTCTTGCCTTATGCATGCTTGGTTATCGTTGTTGCAAACCCCAATCTTGGAAGTCTTTTACAGTTTATTTCAAAATCCCACAAGCACTTGTCTTTACTTTCTTTTATTTCGTTTTAATTTTCTGTCTTCCTCGATATCGACTTGCACTCCTCGATATCGAGTACTGATTCTCGATCCAGGTCGTTGTAGCTTTTCCTGTGCTGGTGATCGGGAAAGCCAACTCGACCAAGACGATTCTACTCGATCTCGAGTAAGACTAGTCGAGATCGACTAAGGCCTGTGACTGCTGCTGCGTGAATCGACTTGTTTGATCTTCTGTCGAGTAAATGTACTCGAGATCTAGGACACCTGTTGTCGACCACTTCTGTGAGATTTCTCCGCTGCCTAGGATCCGCTGACATGCTTCCTCGTGGATCGATCCTGACTTCCCGCTGCTACATCAGGAGGAGGTCTTGTAATTATTTGCGTGGGCAGAATCTGGTTTGATTTATATTTTATATTTTAAACTCGATTTCCTCATACAACAGCTTCAGGCCACCCTGGATCACTTTGCTCAAGACTACACCATCAGCACAGGAGATGAGTTTCCACCCACAGACAGAGCTCATGAAAACTCGTCAACATCCACCATGAAGACTTCACTCGGAACACACTCGGTCAGCACTCGGTACACCCCCATTTCGAGTGGATCCAAAGCCCATGTCAAGTTCCTCTTGTGCTTGGGCCGGCTTATCCATTTATTTAATTACGTCTATTATTTTATGTATTTAGATTTAATAAGGTGGAAGAATTATATCTCCTCCGGATAAATTCTTGTCCACTAAGTTATTCAACTTCTATCTTATTTAGGTTTACTTTATCTTTAAGTTTTTAAATTCTATCTTTTCACCAAACCTCCGCTTTTGCAAGGTGGAATTGGTTCATAGCTTTTTCTATTTCAACATTGTAGTTCTATTGAATTAATCAGATTGAATAGAATTGAGGAGCCCCTTTATGGATTAAAGGGTTCTTCGATTTCAATCCCAAAGCTATCATTGTTCTTGAGCTCTTGTTACTTCGGCACCACAATCATCACCATCTTTACCTTCGATCAAACCATCACCGAAACCAAAACACAACCCTAATGCAAATTGTTGCAAGAAGAGAAGGACCCTCGGCGCTTGGTTTCGGAACAAGGCTCCGCAAGCCCTCGGCGCCAGGGGCTGGTAGCACTCACTCTCGCTCTCGCTCGTGTTCGGTTCCGCTCCCAGCGAGCGTGATCTCGTCTTCGCTTGCAGGCTCCGGCCCTCGTGCTTGCAATCGGCGTAGCGCCCTGAGGAGCAAGGCTCCTGCACACCCGAGCGCGCTCGCTCCTGCAAGACTCGCTTCGCTCCCAACGAGCATGCCCGTCCTCGCACCCCAGTGTCGCACGCATCCCCGGACTCCCTCGCTACTCTCTTCTCTCTTCCGTCGCTATTAGTTTGTTTGAATTTCTTTAAGTTAGAAATTGTCTCTTTAATTAGTTTCTTAATTAGTTTAATTAATTGTTCAAATCAAGAGATATTGGAAGAGCATTGCAAGATCGAGCAAATATACGGCGTGGTTCTTGATCCTGCACCCACATGCAAAGGATCGGGTATCCCAAACGTATCACTTTTGATATTCCTTTTTTCTTGACCTCAATCTGCTGTTGATTGCTATGCCAGTTGTGCTTGTTTTTGTTGTTGTTTGTTGTGTTGAACAGGTCCTATAACTGTGAGAAGATGCTGAATTTTATGGTCTGTTCAGAGGCTATACCACAACCTCCGCTTGAGCTAAAAGCTTCTTCGGAATGCTTGATTACATTGTGAGTTTCTTCTATCTCTTTCTTTCTTTTTCTTTACTTTCACGACAAAGTAAGATCTTAAGCATGGGCTAGGGAACTCAAGTGTAGCTCCATACTCATATAATCATATATGTGTTAGTTTTTTTTTATTTCTTTTTTCAATTTTTGTTATGCATTGCATTATAGGTTGCATTATAAGTATTTCATAATTATCTCATGGTCATAGTAAGTTATTGAGTCTTTGTTTTTTTTATTTGTTAGTTATTTTTTAGTTGTTATTATCAAAGTTGTTTCTATGATTGATATGATCTCGATGATGATATATGGATTTTCATGGCATAAGAGTTAATAAACTTGAATTTTAATTGAATAACGACACTTGTGGGATTTCCATAGATAATCTGGATTAATTATGAGCTTTAGTTATAACTTCATTATTGGTTGGATGTTCAGTTTAGAGCAATTTTAAAACTTTTTATATGATTTCTATTATATATGTCTAAAGCCCTTATGAAAAGCACTAGTAAATTCGGTCATTTATTTGATGTGATTGGATATATGTTTATGTCATTTGATATATGTTGGGTTCATGAGTGTAAGGAGGATAAAATTCACTTACACCACTCAAGGAGGATAAAATTCACTCGAGTGAAAAGAATCATTAATAAACCAATGTTCGAGGAGGATAAAATCCACTCGACACTAATAAGATTTGAGAAAAAAAATAAGGTTTAGTAACCGATCCTGTTTGTGGAGGATAAAATTCACACAAGGAGGAAGAAAATATACTTGGAAAAGAGAAAGAAAATAAGAGCTTTAATGAAAGTCCGAAGTAGAAAAGGTATAGTAATCTATGGGTGTTTATGACGATTTTTAAGTGTGCTTAATGAATTTAATTTCTCATTACATTATGAGTGCAAGCATCAACTGAACCTGATTGGAGTTTAAAGCAATGAGTATGAAGGGTTTGATATGGGTCTAATAGTGTCATAACTATTTTGAGTTTAACGTAATAAATACTTCTAAAGCCATGACAACTATACTGATGAGTGATCTTTCATAGAAATTTCTTTGGTTCTTTGTTTTCTTTTTTATATGGGGTAGTTTGATAGAGTCTATTTTAGTCATATATTTGCATATTATATTAGGATATGTTCATCCATATTTTATAGTTAATTTATATTATTTGATTTTTGGAGTCTACACTAATGTTTTTATATAATTCAGGTATTCACGAGAAAATTTGGATGAAGCTATATTGAAAGACGTTAAGTAGAGGGGTTGATGTGAGTCTAAGGAAGGAGGTGCATGAGCGAATTAATTGGATCGGACATACGAGCCCACACAAGTGCTGCTTCATATTATATATATGTATGTATGTATGTATGTATGTATGTATGTATGTATGTATGTATGTATGTATGTATGTATGTATGTATGTATGTATGTGTGTGTATGTATGTGTGTGTGTATGTATGTATGTGTATGTATGTATGTGTGTGTATGTATGTGTGTGTGTATGTATGTATGTATGTATGTATGTATGTATGTATGTATGTATGTATGTATGTATGTATGTATGTATGTATGTATATATGTATGTATGTATGTATGTATGTATGTACGTACGTACGTATGTATGTATGTATGTATGAATACATTCCAACGGCAAGAGAGCCGGGGACAGTGAAGGCCGACTGACTTTGGAACCCTAAACTTTAAGGATGATTTGCACCAATATATCAAATCATATCCAACTTTGCAAAAATAACCATGGGGTTGAAAATTTGCAATGGGATGACAAAAGGTTATTCTTGCAAATTGTTCTCAACTGGTTGCAGGTTACCCATTTGCACAAACCGGAAAAAGGTGGGAGTGGGTGGGACACTTCTCGAAATTATAGAGGAGGGAGTGTTATAATTTGGGCAAAAAAAACAATTAAAATATGAAGGAGTGCAGAGTGGCAGTGACGGCTGGGAGAGAGGGTGAGAGGGGTTGGAATGACTTGCATTTAATGCACTAAGAGAGAGAGGGTCCACTTTTCACAAGAAAAAGTTCCCTCCAACGCAAATTGGAGGGAAACCACATGGGGGGTGTAGCGGTTTTCAGAAGGAGTATAAAAGAAGACGGGGGACCTCGCGGGGTGGACCAAAAAGTGCAGAACAACTGATTCTTCTCCATGAATGAAATTAACGTCAAGTTGGAAGAATAAAACCCATAAATTCAGTCACTAGCCTGGCAAAGGGAAATCCTAGTCATCAACGGAATATATGTAGACATACACAGGGATACACATGGCAACTGCGTACAATATACATCAACGAAAATGGGTAAGTATGGTTTTTGTTTTGTATTTACAATAATGGATTCTCTCCATCCTTCCCTTAGCTCCAACCGATACTGAGAGGAGCATCTTAACCTCTTTATGTTGCAGGGGAGAAAGGGGTGGTCTTAGTTACTCTCGTTCGCAATGGTCAATGGGAGCATCTCGGAGGGGGATGGGTGTATGAAGGTAAAAATTCCCACAAAATAATGCTCATAGAGGAGACCATGTCGTTTGGGTCCTTCTGAAGCAAGATAATGGAGAAGCTCGCGGTTGACCCGAGGTGCTAGGAGTTGGAGTTGAAATATCTACTCGATACAAAGAAGAAGGGATGCTATCCGATTCAAGTGGATGATGAAAGTGATCGGGATGCTTTCAAGTACAGCAAATCAAGGGGTGGTGATGGGGCATGGCCCTTTCCTTTGTACGCTTCGGTGAACGAAAGTGGAAGCCAACATGGAAGTCCCTCGATGGCTAGGAACATGGGACAACGCACCAAATCACCAACGCAGGTAAGGTGGTCTACGTCGCCGTCAGTCTACACCATGGTGTGCATCGATCCCAAGTGCAAGTGGATGTGTCATGCATCAACATACTTGAAAACAAGTTTGTGGAAAGTGTGGAAGTATGTGCAGAAGCACACCTGCGGCATTAATGTTAGACACAACCATGATCGACAGGCAATATCCGAGCTTATTGGGAAGAGCCTTGTATCAAGGTGAAAAAAATTCTTAGTGACCACTAACCGTGAAACACTAGCCCCTTTATTATATATCCTAGTAAGTGATTATAAACATCTAGCCAATTTCATACCTGACGTTGATGATTTGCAATGCAGTTTCACTAGTACCCGTAAGCCGGTAACTCCAACCCACATCCAGACCTTATTGAAGTCCGAGCTTGGAGTTACTGGCAGCTATTGGAAGGCTCGACGCGTGAAGACGACAGCGAGGGACACCCTATATGGAACGGATGAGGATTCGTACCGGATAATGGCGTCGTACTTGTATATGATGGAGAAGGCGAACCCAGGATCCCACACCTGTCTTGAGTGGGATGTTGACCATAGGTTCAAGTACGCGTTCGTCAGCTTCGGGTTCTGGATTCGAGCCATCCCCCACTTACGAAAGGTATGTAGACTAGATATTTTAGTATTAACCCTAGTTAGTCAATATATTTATCCAGTCGGCAACGGAGCACGTATAATACTGATGTCTATATGACAAATGCCCGTAGGTTATCTCCGTCGATGGTTCCTTTCTTAAAGGCAAGTTTAAGGGGACCTTGCTCTTTGCCACTTCATAGGATGTCGATCACAAAATATTCCCAATTGCCTTTGCGGTAATGGATGGAGAGAATGACGCTTCTTGGGCGTTCTTCTTCCTACAAATGCTTCGAGTCGTCCCGAACACCCCAGACTTGATGTGGGTCTCCGACCGACATGTGAGCATCGTCAAGGGCATACGTGACAGCTAGACATTGCCAAGTAGGGATTCTACACATGGCACCTCTTCCAAATTGTGAAGCATCACCACAAGTGCGGTCCCCTCCAGAAGTTGTACTTCGATATGACCAAGGCTTACACCCACGCCGAGTTCAACCAACTCTTTGCTGAACTCTCATCTCAATACCCCGGAGCCGGGCAGTATCTACGTGATGCCAAGGGCTCACTATTTGGAAAACCGCTACAACATAACCACAACGAACAACGCCGAATGCCTCAACAACGTCTTCAAAGACCCTCGGGATATGCCGATTCTAGCGCTTTTTGATTGCATCATCGAGACGGTGCAAAAGTGGTTTGCGACACGGAGGAAGGCAAGTGGTACGCCCGGGAAGGTGGTAAGTGATTGAGTTACCAAGGCCATCATGTCTAGCTACCATGCATCCATATGCACGGTTGCGAGGCCCCTGAGCGATCACGAGTTCGAGGTCATAAAGGGAAATGCGAAGTGGCTTGTCAACCTCAGCGCACGTTCATGCACATGCCGACACTTCAACATAGATCAGTACCCCTGTTGTCATGTTGTTGTCGCAGCAAAGGCTCGAGGCCTCGATGTGTACTCAGTAGTGAATGACGACTACAGGGTAGCTACATGGCACGCGAGCTACGACGGAGCGGTGTACTTCGTCCCCTCCATGGACACCTGGGATCCTCCCGAACGGATAGCGCAAATCCGCTTACTACCTTCAGCTTTGAAGAGAACGCCTGGGAGACCGAAGACCAGCAAGTACCTATCAGATGGGGAGTTCATTCGCCGGAAGCGTCGGAGGACATATGGAAGCGTGGCGTGGATAGGCGATTATATGATTGTGTAGTGGGATGCCGCATCTATTGGGTATATTGACGAAGGTAGTATTTTGGTAGTATGCGTGTCAATCAGGGAAACTTTGGGGTTTTGGTCGTTTCTTTTATGCATAACTTGGCGTTCGGTGTCACATATGTATGGGGTTTTGTACTAACTAGCCAGTATAATATTTTCCCTAGCCAATCTCATGAATTACTAAGCCGATAACTGGGAATCCCTTACCACATTTTACATATCTTAGAAACTGTCAACCGTAAGAAAACCAACAATTACAGCCAAACATAATGCGTATTAAGGCAACATTAGCCACAACCATTTACAATAAATATAACAAGTAGACAACCAGAACATATGTAGTCAAAAACACAAGGTTCGAAAGGTGGAAATGCTTACAAGTTTTTTCAAGTCAACTGAACACAAAAAATAACATTTCCTAACCAACATCAGTCCGCATATCGTTCACTACAAAATAACATCAGCTGATGACACCATCCATCAAGTGCCGCCCTCCGCTGAGGGAGTACGAGTTGGGGTGGGAGGTGGAAGGGGACATCTAACGATGATTTGAGTTACTAGGGCGTACTTGTATGTGCCGATGAAGTCGTCGTCGACGTCGGAGAAGTCCGTTACGCCCTTCGCATGCAATTCGATGAACCTCAGCGCGTAGGGCCCACAGTCTCCCCTGTGGACAAAACCCAGATTGAGTAACAGAAGTATGAAACTGTCGAAAGGAAGATGAATAGCAAAGAAGAAGCAAGGGCTTATGCTTGCCCCTGTTGAGGGACATCCTCCACTTCGTATAGCTTCACCGTCCACTCGTCGAGACATACCTCCATGGCCACCCAGTGCTTCTTCTGGAGGTTTATGGGGGCGAGAATATACTTCGCCTCATCCCAGCTCTTCCCCATAAACCTGGGGGCCGCCCCGTCGATGTCGGATAGCATCTTCATCTCTACAGTGTAGTCGGGTTGTAGTTGTCTTGTGCGTCGCTCACTCTGTCTCCAATACGATATGTCAAAAGCCATCCATAACGACGACCTCTTTGAACCTCGCTTCATCTCCCTTAACTTTCTCCCGTTCGATACACAGTGTCTGGTCCATGTGTTGCAAGACAATGCAACGGAGAAAGGTGGGACAATGCAAGTATAAGGGATGCATAAAGGATGACACGATGCATTAGTACCGAAGAATGCATACCTCAGTAGACAGCCAGAACGCCAGGGTCCTCACAACCTCAAAGAATCCCTGGGTGATTACCGTCCCCTATGCCGCAGTTAGTGTGGGTCCTCCCCTGTGTACATATTCCTTAGTGAACAGATGTATACATGGCTTGGCCGAAAATTAAAACAAATAAGGATGAGGCCAATATGACAACACACCTGGACATCCACACATCGATAGCCTCGACGTCCTCCTTCGTGACGAGACCTTCAGCGACAACAACGTCTGAAGGATGCATGGTAATCAGCTTGAACTTGACGACACAGGCCCTCTTTATGACGGGGGAGACGACTAGGGATCGACAACTGGGGCTTCCTCCTTGGTGCGTTTCGGCCTCCCCTTCCCCTTGGGCTCAGCAGGTGCAGGTGGACGAGGGGCCTCCTGCATCACACTCTCCTGTTGGGTGACAACCTCTTCATTTGTATCAGCTGGTTGGGTGGGTCTTCATTTCTTCCACTGCTTTTTCAAGGGCCGACAACCACGTTAGGATCTCTTGGAGCATCGTGATAATCGTCGAATCCGCCGGAGCTCCAGAGGTGGGAGAAATGTCGACAGGTGGGAGTGAATCCTCGTACGCCTTGGCGGCCTTGTCGAAAAAGTCATCTGGGTCCTCGCGGAGGTATCCAACACCGAGGAAAGTCTCCCGCTTAGCCGCTTCCAGCACAGGGGTCGTGTGGGCATCATTGCACTTGATCCCATCCTCATTCTCCATATCCAGCATCCTTGCCACCCTCTCATAGGGGATGTACGGGTCCGTCAACTTCCACCTCGCGGATCGGGGGAAGTGAACCCCAAGAATTCTGTTAGCAAAGTAGTTGTTCACACCCGGGACCGCTTCATAGATCCAAGTCTACACAGGTAGAAGAGCATATTTTTACTAGCCAGTTTTGACAAAACCGCAGCCATACTCGGGTATGACACAGACATAAAAAAAAATTCTTGCTATGTGTTAAATCGCATTAAGATTGAACTCGTACCTGGAATGCTAATGGGAATCCATTGAGCAAGTAGTCGGACCTCTCATTCCCACCTTTAACCCCCTGCGCCACCTTCCTCACCAGTGCCCCTTCCAGACTCTCGTGGATGGCCTCGTAACATACCTTACCCCACGAGTAGTCGAAGAATCGGTCGAGGTCTTGCACGAGGGCGACAACCCACCATTTCATTGCCCTGCCCACATCCCTTGGCAGCAGGATGCACTCTACAATGATGATGAGGGCAAGCTTCAGCCTCTTCCTCTCACTCTTCTCTTTGGCCTTTGCAACCTCCCACGTGACGGGAAGGTCGGCACCTTCACCTTGTCTCTTCCAAAGAAGCTCCAAATAGCATCTTTGTGATCCTCCGCCTCAAATGCCCTATTCCTTCCAGCACATTTGAGGCTGGTGACGAGGCACAATACCTTGATGGAGAACCAGAGGAGTCGCCCCTGGATCTCATACCATGTCTCACACTTCTTCAATGTCTTGAGTTGTCGCTCGAGGAAGTAATGGATCAGGGCTGAGCAATACGGAAAATTGGATCTGATCTTTACAATGCCACCTAGCCTACTGTCCTTGAGCATTTTCCGATCAGCCGTTGATAGGCCATCATCCATTCCTTTCAGGACGCCCATCTTGGAGAACTGGTTCGACCTCCCTCTAAAATATTTTGTCGGGGGAAGGGCTAGAGTCGCCTGTACAAATATCACAAGAGAGTAACGAAGTTGACATCACAAACACAAAAAAATAACGCCCCTAATCTGTCTCAGAAGTGATAACAGCTGATACTTTCTTGCTCGACGGCATCGCGGCCTTTTTTCCTTTCCCTTTTGTCATTGTCTCCTTAACCTGTCATTCAGATAACACCCATTTCAGCAATAATCCTTGCCAGTAAATTTGAATGCCTAGCTAGTCAAAATAATGATTCTGCCAGAAATTTTAACATTATCCAAATGACAACACCACAGAAATGCTTGGAAAAACCATCAACAACTAAATATGATTGCTTTAAGAATTGTTATAATTTGAGGGATAAACGTGATAACTCCCTCCCTTGATGAAAATCGGAATAAAGTTTCAAAGGCCTTGACAGATGTTTGTTTCATAGGTCTTGGAGCATTAACAGTTGATGAAATCCAAAACCTGTTCTATATGTCCGAATATTATTTAGTATTACTATATACTTCCTTTATATTATATATTTGTGTAACTAATCTTTCAGGAAGTTTTTCGAATTATTTCCTTCCTTGTGATAAATGTTGAGAAGGTTCAAATCGGAAAGATCATGGCTTCAAAGTTTCCAAGTTAAGAAGATCTCGAAGATGGCCATGATCTAGAATAGCCGTTGGAGAAGATTCTTGGCATCGATTTGTCTCAATAAATAGAGAAGGAAGAAGAAGACAGAATAGACAAGTGTTACACGAGCTTTCATTCATTCAAGCGAGATCTGTCTTCCAAGTGTTCTCTCTGCTAGCGCTCAAGAGTTTGTTATTTTATTTCAAAGCCTTTGAGAGATACACTGTGAGCTTATAGGATATATTCATTTATAGTGTTACTCGAGAGTTTGTAACTCGGGAAGTTGCACTAGGCTATTGATTTGTGAGAGTAAGAGGATTATACTAGATAGCTGAGAGAGGTGGGGCTCTTCTAGATTGGTCTAGGACTCCAAGGGAACGTGAGTTGACTTGATTGCAATTGTATAGGAGAGAGGCTTCTCGGTGAGCTATTAGGATCCTAAGCTAAGCGAATCAATAAAGCCTTTTGAATCCTAGAGTTGTGGAAGAACCCTAGGCGAGGACGTAGGCCAAGTTCGTGCCGAACCTCGTAAACAATACTCGTGTCCTTTATCTATTGCTTTACCTTATTTCCACACTTGGTTCGATTGTCTAACTTTGTGATTCAGGTTTAATCTCAAAGGGTTTTATACGAGCTCCAAAAGTCTTGAGACTTTTTGCGAAAAACGGACATACTCTATTCAACCCCCCCTTCTAGAGTATTTCTATATTACCTTGTTTTATATTATTGAACCTTCAAAACGGATTACCTCGAATAGCGGAAGTGGAATCTAGATCGTCTTGCCTTCGAATTTGATCACCGGGTAGATATCCATAGCCCCAAATCTCGTTAGTGATTCAGGAGCAGTGGAGAACCTACGATTCACAGCCTACACACCATGGAAGAGCATTGGATGGGAAGGAGACTCTCTCCACGAAGGAGAGTTCTCTGTGGGTTTTCTTTTCCTGAGAGAACGTCTGACGAACAGACTCCTTAGGGTTAGAGATTAGAGAAGAGGAGTCTCTCCTATTTATCTCTTTTATTTATTAGATAAATTAATATATAATGAGTATATATTATTTATCCTAATATTAGGTAATTCTTAACGAATAAGAATTACTTACTTGATTACGTAAATTAGGCTATTTAATTATCTTTTGGGCGTATATAAAATAATGTATGAATTATAAAATAATTCTAACATCTCCCACTCGCACAAAAGATTACGTGCCTCCAAAACTCATTCTCATACTCGTTGTGTATAGGCCGTGCGACCCGGCAATACTACCTGCATAAAAATCCCGCTAGGGACTAGGTCACAACGTTAGTTGAAAAGTATTGCTGCATCCCTAGGATTATCTTTCATCAGACTAGTTGATACACAAAACCGGATCCCTCTCAGTTTTGTTCAAATGTAATGGCGATTCACAACAGTACGTAACTGCCGGATCCAGCAAATTCCATTTTCGTCAACGATTACTCATAATACCTTCCTTTCGCATTGGCATTACTTTTATGTAAATGATGACCACTTTACCAGAAGTGCCCCACTTAGACCGCATCACTCATGGCCATCGGAACACAAACAAAGTAGCGCATCACCACCACAATCAGTAACCCAAGCCATTAGTCACTAAGGGCTGCCTTGTTTATACATATCTTAGCTCACACAGTGATAGAGATGGGATCAATCTATCACCTCATAGGGTCGGCTAGCACACCTTAGTATGACAGTGTGCTACAGGGAGCACTTCTCTAAAACGTTGTCCACTCAACCTGTAAAAGTGTTCATCTCATAGTCACGTAGACTTGAGAACCATTTTACCCTACAAAACCTTGCTTTTCTGAACCAATGGGCGCAGGAGCATAGTTACAAGTCATATGAATGACTTACTATTAATTACCCATTCAGTCTTTCCCAGCCGGAGAGACTTCATCTTGACATCCAAAGACAGTCAAGGCGGTTATCATCTTATTCCGTTCCCATAGGAATTGAGATACCTTACACCTATAGTGACGAACACTTATAGGAACGTTTGTTTCATGTGAGAGAACAAACTATGGTTCAGTGACATGTAACATATTTCACATTAACATCACCAACTTTCACCACATCAATGGCACATCATATGAGTTAAGACCAAAGTCTCTCACTTGCTAAAAACTCAAATCAGAGAGGTGGCTCGCATAACCATCAAGAGTCAAACATGTTATGACAATGTTGTCCTTGAACAACGTTTCTCTGACTAGACAGGGTTTGATCTGAATATCATTTTATCTCCAACATCATTTGGAAATCCTGGTATTGACAAAAATGGTCAGTCACAACCCATAGTCATGACATCCGCTCGCCATATTTTCCCACAACCAAATTTTGTGTTTTCAGGAGAATCCTTTTTCATAATCTCCTCGGAAGCTACTGATGATGTAAGAACCTCAGCTTCTATGGTGGAAGGATAAGCAACACAGTTTCTTTCTAGACATCACCGTCTCTTCTCCTTGGAGATAAGACCTACGGACTGATGTTGATACATACATCAGTGTCTTCTCCCTTAGATCACTAAGATCCATATCTATGTTCCAACATGGACATAGACATCATCCACCATAACACATTACACAGTCTACAAGAGTGCTTTTGCAATCATTTACCGTGTTCAATGGATAAGACTCGAATCAGTTTGTAAACAAACACATGTTCGCTTGTCTCATCTCAGCATACAACAGAATGCGAGATTGCACTCAGTTTCTCAAGTGTTCCTCACTTAATCCACTTCCTATGTAAGTCCAATTACACATTTCCATATATGAGAATGACATGCTTAAGATTATACGAAATAACCTCATAGACAACTACCCAATTTCTATGTAACAGATTCACTTGACGATTGTATCAAAGTTGTCATGCTAGAATCACAACATAGTTGGCTATCAGTGTGTCATCTGCAACATCAGAAAGTTAAACTTTCCAATATGACATACTTACAATGATTCATATTTTGAACACAAAGTACAAAACATCTTATCATTGTCATCTAGATGCATGTTTCAATGCTTACATAGGTATGAGTACAAGACTAGTGTCTTTCTCAAAACCTTAGCAGAAACTTATCTAGAAAACAAATTTCCAGAAGTCTTCCCACTGGGAAAAACTTTGCTATCTAGGTCAACTTGTAAACGGATACAAGCTTTTGTAGCCATTCATCGGTCTGATTGAAAACAATCTAAACATGTAGAGAGAAAGGTTCCAACCTAACTCTCTTGATCTAGGGTATAACTCGCAATGGATCATTCCGCCTATAAAGCTTTAAGAACCCAGTTTTCTCATTGCTTTATGTCTAGGCTGGATAGAAACCAGTTCAGAACATGGGTTCTTCTATAGACTCATTATCTGTCATCACCATCCTCTAGTTGTGTCTTAGATTTACTAACAAATCACAGACTCTAGTGGTGATTGGTGATGTCTCATTTGGATACTTTTGGATCAACCACATCTAATGTGTTTTTGAGATACCTCGTGTTCAAAACAACTCCCACTCTAAAGTGGTTTCGATATGCTCACTATCGTTCTAGATGAAAATCCCGAACTCGAAGCACATTTGTTCAACAAGTTGTGAGCCAAGAAAGAAACTTCTTTAGCTCTGAACATTCTCAGGAACACTAGATCACGATTGACCCAGAATATCCTGAATGTTAACGTGGCAAGACAACTTGTACTAGAACTATCATAGGACGATGTAATAACTGAACTGCCAGAGATTATGTTGTGGTTTTATCAATCAAAACTCCTCCTAAGTTGGTTTAACAACTGTCATACAATCATGATTAAGGATCCCTGAGCTACGAAAACTCATTTTCCTTATCAGATTGCTCTCATCAATCTTAGAAGTTCGCATTTCCAAGATGATTTAAGAATGTGATCCTGTACCTAGCCTCATGCCTAGTACACATTCTTCATGATACCTTTTATCCAAATGGATTTGATGCAACTAAACAGATAAGGCTAAAATATATAAGAACTAACTTCTTAAGCTTATTACATATCATAAGGTTCACCAAGTGACCCTCAATCATAAGTACATCTTCTAGAGATCCTCTTATGCCTTTAGCCTTTAACATGACACCTCGTGTGCCATTTCCGGAAGTAACTGACTAAGGATAGTTCCACAAATGAACTACTCCACAAACCAGCATAATACACACTCAGCAGAAACCAATGCTCGGTGCTCGGATTTGATGATTTTGTGTAACTTCAGTCAACAGAAGAATTTAAGACAGAAACCTTTTTTAATTTCATCTAATTTCTCCATTACCCAATGTGAGAGAAAGCATAGATATATGTTAACCAACAAGCTCACCTTGTATATCAACATCCATTTATACACCCTTAGATCCATATTGATCTTAGGAGATAATGAAATTCAAACAGCACAATAGAATTTGTGCTTTAAGCTTCTCAATTTTTGTAGAACGCAATCTACAAAAAATGTAGTGATATGTTACAAGTAACAGATTACCCTCGAAGCCTCAAGAGAAGTGCTTAACGCAATAAGCATCTATTCTCTTTGGACAATCCCAACATGATCATCCAGGACATACCCCAAGGTGTGTCACGTCATTTTCAGATAAGAAAACATCCTCTTCTGACAACTATGTCCTTTCTCAAGTTCTATTAAACCTATTCTCCCACTAGCTAGTAGAATACCTTTTTGGAGTATGCATTTCATTGACCCTTTATCACTTTGCAAAGTCGTTAAACTATGCTTCCATAGTGATACTTCTCATGAATTACAACAATTCAGTGAAGATTAGAAATGTCAAGATCTGAACTTGACATCATCTTATACGATTGGCTTCAGCTAAACTTCGAAGTTCAGCACCAATCCTTGGGTATATCATCTGATCTAGTTGCTTAGTGATCAACTTGAACCAAGTAGATCACAACTTCATCATTCGGACCTAGCAAAGACTTGCTTACTCCCAATGATCAGATTATGCATAAGCTACAAATCTTATTTGCAACCATTATGACAAAAGTGACAAATTAACCTCTTGTTACTGAACCAAAAATCAGTAAACTTCTGATCTTAACATTGGAACCAAAATCCAATAAGATCTCAAGGTATGTTCCATTACTAGCATCATGACATCACATGGTCTTTATAAGGAAACTTCAGAAGCCCCTGACATTTTCAGGAAAGCTAAACCTTTATTAATACAATATAAATCGATGTAATCTCAGTTCTGCTAACTTCTGATTCAGATTAGTGAAATGAGTATATTACCCGTCTATCACCATTGACCAGAAACATGTTACCGTTCATGCACGAAGCACAAACCAACACATATCATGATTTACCATGACCTTCGAAGCAAAAACATACTTATAGCATGCAATCAACTCCGTTAGAACACAAATTCATGACGACAAAATCGTTCGTTTGACGATTTCCAAACAACGTATGTTTAAGGTTATCTTTTGAACTATGCGGGTCAGTCTAAAGATTTGCTCCCACTAGGACCAATGTGCCAAAGTAAAACAGAATATGCTGAATGACAATCTTCCTTAGCATGAAAATGCCTCAGAACCATGAAATTCAGTTTTACAACTCTTTTGATCTGAGAAAATTCAAAATGAGCTTTACAAATTAGAAAATAATTTTCAAAGCCTAGGACTCAAGAGTTGAACTCTCATCAAGTCCATCTGCTCATTTTCTAATTTTCAAGGGAACTGCTTTACTGTTGAGGTACCCAAAGTACTAACCCTCGGCTCACTTTATTTGTATGTCCAACGTATGGATATACACTAGAACAAATCCAGTATAATCGAGCAAAGTCTGATAACATGTCTTCATTAGGACTATCGACTTTTAGGATCCTAGACATATATGTCATTGCCCTTAAGGGTTTATTTAGAATTTTTTGGAACTACGTTTAAAAACGCTATTCAAAATTATTGAACATATTTCATCCATTTAACAAATGAATTACTTGCTCGATTACCTTGCAATCACACTGAAATAAATCAAGTGTCTTTTCATAATTTAAAGTACATCACCACGTTAGTAGTAAAAACAAGAAATTGTTCGCAAGGTTCAGAGATGCATTCCGAATGCCTATCTCTTACAATCTTTACATAAAAGATTTATTTCTCAGATTTTAATTAACTTACATAAAGTCAAATTTTCATTTTAAGTTAATAAGTTATACGCAATAACTATCCATTAACTCAAAATAATTTTAAACAATCCACGATTGAATTATTTAAATCCGCTCAATTTTCAAGTAAAACGATATTCAACCAAAGTTAAACATCCTTGAAAAACAAATTCTTAGAAAAAAAAATTTAGAGAGCTCAGTCCGTATGTGATTGTATCAACATAACCTAGGACTCATCATCGCTCGTTATTAGATAAATGGTCACGTAGGTCGATATATCATATAACTTTCAAGTTCGTTCGCTTCTATCAAAAATTCAATCAGACACATAGTCCGATCAAAATTTTTTGAGAGCAAACATAACCAAAAAGCTGTTTCAACGGACCTAGTTCACATAACTTAGTCATAGCTCAGTCATACAAAAGCGATGATTCGCGTTCGAACTGAATCGGGCTAAGCTCAATTCATCAAACGCAACCCACCATGTCTCAGTCTGGGTCCGAACCCGACCAAGACAACTCCAATACTCGATCAAACACGACAAGTCTCAGTCCAAAACGAATCTAGACAAACTAGACATGTTCAACACATATAACAACAAAGTCCAAATATATGCAATTCTATTTCTGAACAGGCCCAAACAAATTAGGCCCAAACAAAATTAGGCCCTGATCTCATCACAAAAGGAGCCAAGCCCAGGCCCGACCCGAAGCCCGCCCTAGCCCGTGACTCTAGGTCACTGCAGCCCGGCTCGGCCCGAAGCCAGACCTGATGAAGCCCGTTGAAGCTCCAGTCGCCATGGTGGCAAGCTCGGACCCCTTCTTCCTCAGCCTCTCACTTCACAGGAGAGTTCCCCGCCGGCCATTGCACAGGCGGTAGCGCCGCCTCCTCCAGGTGCTCCAACTGAGGAGCACGGTGGCGTGTACGGCACCACCAAGCCTGATGTCTCTGGCGTAGGTTCCCTCTGCAGTCGAACTCGAAGGAGAAGAAGCACGGAGCACGGTGGCGCGAACACCTCCGTCCCCATCACCTCGCTTCCGACAACCTAGGCGGCAACGCTAGCACCACCAGCCACTCCGACGAGGAGTATGGTGCCGAACCGAGCGCCGCCGAGCCCAGATCACCTTAGTTCTTCAAAGAACAAGAGCGACAACCAACAGAAAAGCCCCAAATCTCAAACCATGTCTCAAAATTCAATCAAAACGACCAAATTCAGCGTGGGTTTTGTCGATTCTAGGCCCTAGTTCTCAGATCTTCCATCATCCATGCCCAATTCGAACCACATAGGCTCCCATTTCTCAGATCTATGTAAGAACCCACAAAGAATTCGAACCCCAAATCTCAAAATTTGAATCACAGAGGATGAAGAGGTGTTTGCTCCCTTTCCCCGCTCCTTGCCGTCGACACCCTAGATGGTGGCGCCACTGCCTCCAGTTGCTCCGGTAAGGAGGACGGTGGCAAGTCCGATGTCGCCAAACCCTAAGTGTGGCTCGGAGACCTCGATCGAGAGCACAAAGCCCCAATTTCAAGAATAGCCAGATCTTGCAAACCCTTTGTTGCAAAATCAAAGTAAAAACCAAGATTTCCAAGCAATATATTCAATCTAGCAAGCACTCACACAAGAATATCGAAGCGAAATCGAATCCTTCATAAAGGCATGCAATCTAAGAAAATCACCAAGGGAGCATGGAGAAGAGAAGAGGGAAAGAGATGAACTTCTGCAACACTGGGCAAATAGAGGTTGAAGAAGACAGCCTCGGTCTTTCATGAAAAGAACTGGGCATATGGGTTACGGCTTCAACTAAAAAAAACGAAGCATATAATTTCCATAGGAAAAAAAATTGCAGTAGCCTAGTTCATCATGAACACGAACACAGCAAAACAAAAATATGGACTTTCAAATTGAATCTAGTTCTAGGAACCTAGATCATGCTGTTATTCAATCTGATTGAACAAATTCAAAGGCAATTTGAGCCTAAAGCTCTGATACCAATGTTAGAATTTGAGGGATAAACGGATTACCTCGAATAGCGGAAGCGGAATCTAGATCGTCTTGCCTTCGAATTTGATCACCGGGTAGATCTCTATAGCCCCAAATCTCGTTAGAGATTCAGGAGCAGTGGAGAACCTACGATTCACAGCCTACACACCATGGGAGAGCATTGGAGAGGAAGGAGACTCTCTCCACGAAGGAGAGTTCTCTGTGGGTTTTCTTTTCCTGAGAGAACGTCTGACGGACTCCTTAGGGTTAAAGATTAGAGTAGAGGAGTCTCTCCTATTTATCTCTTTTATTTATTAGATAAATTAATATATAACGAATATATATTATTTATCGTAATATTAGGTAATTCTTAAAGAATAAGAATTACTTACCTAATTACGTAAATTAGGCTATTTAATTATCTTTAGGGCGTATATAAAATAATTCTAACAAGAATGATATGTTGTTTTTGTTATTCAATATACAAGATCGAGTAACGAGAAAACCATCAACATATGACAACACCACACAAATGGTTTCAGGATCTTCATTTTTGTTATTCAATATACAAGAGTAACGAAACTCAAAGAACTTCATATCATAAGAATCATATGCTGTTTATGAGGTTCAATTGTTACAGACCTCACCATTGATTTCATTTTATGGTACAAAATGCTAAATGTTGAATGTTTCTAATGCATGCTTCTCCAAACAAAGCATCAAGAACTTTTATGGATTATCAGTCAGTAAACCAAGCTGTCGAAGGTAAGCACTATTTTGTTGGTTATTCTACTGTCTCTATCATGCGTTTATCATCCCACTTATTGATTCTTCACCCATTTACCAATCCTATTAGTTTCCCCTACTTCCTCAAATCGAAGTCAACCCAGATTTTCCTATACCTAGCCATTCAATCGTTTCCCTTATCCACAAGAACGACTCCGCTCGCCATTGACAAGTTATAACATTCCCAATTTCATTCTTTCATGGGGGTTGTCTAACCGTTTCTACCCAATTTGGACCTTCAATTTCATCCTCAACTTATCATCAATGGCAAATTTCCACCCCTATCCCCAAACCGCCCAGCACACATACAGTTAGGGTTTCCCCTTCCCAAGTTTCCAACCCCATTCACCCAATTCTTCCAACCGGCACGAAATCAAATTTACATGCATTGAAATCCCCTAACTTCCATTAAAGGAGAAAGCTTTGAGATAGAGAATGGGGGATTACCTCTCTTCAATGGCGGACTAGGCACCAGGGGTGTTGTCTCTCTCCAATGTCGGGTCCTTCCTCACTTCAATGGTGGTTCCCCCCCCCCCCCCCTCCCTCTCTCTCTCTCTCTCGGTGCCGGCGTCGCAGCAACCCTCTCTCTCTCTCTCTCTCTCTCGGTTTCGACGTCGCACAAGGTGCTCCCTCCAAGCTTTGTCAATGGTGGTTTTCCCCTATAATCTTTTGAATTTCTACAGGTTTGAGAAATAGTGAGTATGACATCAAACGTATGTGATGTGATGTCTTCTTTTTACCATTTTCTCTTTCCAAATTCCAACTGAAATTTCACCCACTGTAACGGGTTTTTACCATTTTCTCTTTCCAAATTCCAACTGAAAAAGTGAGTAGGACTCGTAGGACTAAACTGGTGTGTAGACAATCAATTATATGTTAAATACTGACTCATAGCTTGGTGTTGCATGTATCCTGGTTAATCCTTAATCTTAATGTTATTGTTAGGTTAAATCTTGACCATGTTAGGGTTATCTAATCAGTAAGGGTTCCTAGGACTCGTAGGACTAATAATTTACACAAGACCAGGACAGGTTAATAGTTTATTTTATTTTCTTTCTATTCTCATCACACCAAAACCCCCTTTTCTATTAATTGGTAAATAAACTTAACTTAGGAATAAGTTGATTCTTTGTGGGATCGACTCGTGCTTACCACACTACATTAGTTAGGTATGTTCGGATGTATTTTGATACGGTTTAGATGACTAAAAACAATCCATCACATACAAACCAATCGTCGTGGTCTAAGACCAAATACATTAAGTGTGTTGCGGCAGAGCCGGGTCAAAATATAAATCCGAAATCCCAAAATATCAAGATTGAGATGATGAAGTCAGAGTCTCGAAGCACTCTCTCACACGCCATACAAAAAGTCTCGCGCCAACATAGAGTCATATCAGCACCATACACACATATCACATACCTAAAAACATTAGACGGACATAGGATGAAATTGAGGCCCCCGCTTGACTGGTCCCCACATATAAGCACACATATACTCTATTCCTAATATCATTCTTCTAATGTAGGACATGATTTAACATACAAGCATGGCATACATACATACATACATATACACACACACACGAAAAACAGTAAATTGGGAACACACACAGAATGCCAAGTGGCATGTCCCTCTCCTACCACCACCTCTCTTTCCGATAGGGTGGAGTTTGCCCAGCTCATGAATGCATTCCAATTATTTAAGCCCATTATGCGTTCATCATGTTAATAATCATCATCATAGTCATAATCATCATCATGCTCATATAAATGAATCAAGCCCGCTAGCTCAACTCGTATCCCTGTTCATATTGGTGTTACTCATGACTCGACTTGACTCAGGATGAGACCCGATGGGGTTGGACCGCCCTATATCCCTAGCAAAGACTCTTGTGACTTCACAGATAACGGTCGTGCGGTTTACAAATGCATATAGAATAGGGATGTTCATTCCTTGGTGCAAGTCCTAGCCTGATACTACATGACATGCTCTAATGCTTATGCAACACCTTGTATATCGTGCACATATAAGCAGGGAAGTAGTTCTATTGAATCTGCTCAACCTCCAAGAGG
Source organism: Persicaria tinctoria (assembly GCA_037127255.1). NCBI lineage: Eukaryota > Viridiplantae > Streptophyta > Magnoliopsida > Caryophyllales > Polygonaceae > Persicaria > Persicaria tinctoria. The sequence continues at coordinate 38,785,610 of JBANSL010000001.1, read as the reverse complement.
AAACTTACCTGGCTACGCGGAGCAACAAAATAGTATACCCGGCACACAGCAAATCACAATCACAAGGTATCACCTAAATACATATCGAGGACATAATGAGTCTACTTATATGGCTACTCCAACACATATATCACAAACACATCCAACTAGGTAGATAAACAAGCTCGCATCATCCATACTTTCCATTCTATAATGATCATCCATCATCACAACATCATTTGCCAACTCGTCATATTACAACAACTTCCATAACAGACTTAGCCAAATCCGCATGCTTATCAGATCACACTCATATATAACATCTCATCATCATGTATAACATTTCGCAAGATACTACCCATGCTATCACACATCATTACGATATCATGGTATTAGTCACACATACATGCTATTAGTCAAACATTCATAACATCATGACGGTCGGTCACCGAACAAGTCAAATCCCCAAGTTAGTTCAAAACCGTTTCAAATCTCGAGTCAAATAGTTAGGATTTTTGACCTTTGAAAACGATCGTTAAGTTCATTTTCCAAAACCCGAGTTTAAGTCATCAAGTCATTCATTTCAAATCCTCAAAACATTAAATCTGGTTTTCGAAATTGTTAGCCAAAATCCCCAAAACATCAATCAATCCCTCATCTAAGGGGTATTTTGCTGGGACAAAACCTAGGTTCGTTGTGGCTAAACACACCCAACGAGCACGCTGCGAGCTAGAGGTGTATTAGCCGCGAAATGGAGCTCGCGCCCGTGAAAAAGAAACTCGCCAACGTGAAAAGGGCTCTCTGTGTGGTGAAGCAAGGGAGCCCCAATGTCCACGTACCCTAAGCGCACACTCACCACGGAGACGAGGCTCACTCGGCGGGAAGAGTGGGAACTCCCCACGGCTAGTTAACACTCGCGGCGGCGAATTCTTACTCGTTGCGATGAGCCACGTTCTAGGCTCTGGTTTTTGAGCTCGTTAGGGTCGAGTTTGTTATTGTTAGCCTTCCTAACTGTTGTTGCAGGAGGATGGTCAAGTATGAAATAAATATAAAATATAGATCAGACTGACTTCCCTGTCTCAGCAAATAAATACAAGACTTCCTCCTGTTGTAGTAGAAGGTTGTCAGGATCGAATCCACGAGGAAGCACGTCAGCAGTTCTCAGGTAGCAACAGATCTCACAGACAAGCAACAAAAAAGACAGAAACAAAGGAAAAAAGGAAGCAAAGTAGAAAATAAAAGCAAAGACAGAAAATAACGAACGAAAGTAAAGAACAAAGCAAGACAGAAGCTTACTCGATCTCGACTAAGCCTACTCGAGATCGACAAAGGACAGCAGAAACAGAAACTCAAAAATCGACAACAAATGCGCAACAGTAACTCGACCTAGACTAGACCCTACTCGATCTCGACAAGAATCCTACTCTGTATCGACTAGAATGCAGAAAGTGTAAATTGCAAATTTCGAACACAAACTCAGAATTTCGACGAAATAAATTCAATATAATAAAAGACTTCCAAAGCCAGGGTATCAACACCACAACGATAACCATGCAAAGTAACACATAAAGGCATAAAAGATCATGCTTTCCATCAAAATAACTTTCGTTATTAACAAATAGGCATATAGAGGCTTTCGCATAAACCCTAATTGTTACTAACCCTTTTCACATAATTAATCCAAGTTGTATTAAGATCACTTTCGCTTCAATAACACAAACAAGGATCACCTTCAACTCTCGCAAAAGAATCATGCTCATAGGGATAGAAGACGAATTGCATAACAAGATCTGACCTTTACTGCACCATCTGACATGGCCACCGTCGGGCTCACCCCAGCCCCAGAAGAGGGTGGACTACTCACGCCTCATCGCCAAGAAAGACATTGATGTATAAAAAGAAACTTGCATTAACTAAATTCAAATCCTTTACAATCCCGACAATCAACTTTCGCTGAACGCCAAAACCTTAAAACCTTTAGAATTCCTAAAACTTCTTTGTGGAACTACTTGTCTCTGAAATTGAATTGGAATAAGATGCCTAATGCTCAGCCCCTAGGGCTTTATTTATAGCCTTCTAATCCTTTCTAATCAAGGATAGAATCTCCTATCTATATCTAAAATTATATCTAATATGCTTCATGATAAAAAGAAGCAATAAAGGGAAATAAATCTAAAAGGAAAAGATAAATCTAAACTAGGTAATATGTCTTCATGTTGATAGATCTCCCTTCCATAGATAGACTTGCTCAAAGTTGGATAGAATCTCGGCCAACTCAACTTCCTTAGGCCCCAAGGAATCCCAGCTCTACTCGGACTGCTCACGTCGACGCGTTTCCAGAAACTGGTCTACTCGACATCGACAAGGGCTCGTCGATCTCGACTAGGGTTCGTCGTCAACTGGACTTCTCGGGTGACTCTGCTCGACAGGCTCGGATCTGGGCTCCTGGGTGTCGTCGATCTCGACTAGCTGGTCCTCGAGATCGACTAAGGTGGTGGTCGAGGATGGCTTGGTGGTGATATCGAGGACTCCTCCTCGGCATGGACTCTGACAGGCGCTCTGGGCTACTCGACCTCGACAAGATCTCCTCTAGATCGAGTAGAGTTGCTCATCGTCTTCGTCCTCGGCTTGGCACAGCTTCGTCGACTCCGGGTGTGGTGCTGAGGTGTAGTCGATCTCGACTAGTGGTACTCGAGATCGAGTAGGCTCCCGGAGTCGGGTTGATCTGGCTCTCGGATTGCTCTTAGTCGACGAGGCCTGTGCTCGGAAATGTTCGTCGAGATCGAGTAAGGTCCACTCGAGATCGAGTAACCTTGGCTCTCAGCTTGATTCGACCGGATCCGCTGCTTCTTTGACCTTGGACTTCTGTAGTGGTTTTTCGAGCTTTTCCGACCATCCTTAGAATTGCTGTAAAATGCCTCAAATTCTGCGAATTTAAACAGAAACTGGTGTAGATTCCATAATTTGGCAAATAAACATAAGCTACATAGATTATGTACTATCTTAGCCCAAATGAATGAAATGTATGCAGAAATCGATATAAAAGTAAGTGTAAAACATGGCAGATTCAGCTCACAACAAACACCCCATACTTAAGCTTGCTTGTCCTCAAGCAACACTTTTAATTGTCATCCAGAGGAAGAATTCAAACTCTCAACATCTTAGATTCATTCTCATATAACCCTGCAATCAATTACCATCCTCGAAAAGGTACTAGTGTCACAAATTCATGCATGTGCAATTTAAAGAGCAACATCTACTCACAAAAGGAGGGTTATGCAAAAACATTCATAAGTGACAAAGCATTAATAATCAAGAGGACTTTAATTTAATCTCAAATAAGGAGTAGATTGGTAAAAGGATAAAGGTGGGCAGTTTTTGCCAATGTGGTGCTTTTGATCCAGGGAAATGGAGTATTTCCAAATTGAATTTCTACATTCCTTCTTCATAAGATTCGTCACCTTTCGTATTACTTCTATTCATAATAATGCTTTTACCTCTCTAACCTCAGCAATGCCTTCTCGCGAGTCGCAAACATGGGTGTCATGAATGGCCCCGGATACTTAGTGCTTTGGACTCCTCACAATGTGTCCCATCTCTCCAAACTATTATCTCAGAGAGCAGAGCAGGGTCAATCTACCTTTATCTCCTGAGGTGATTGGATTTTCTTTCACTCATTAAATTTTCCATATATTTCAAACACTTTACCGCCAAACTCCAATAATGATAATTAACAACACAAACACCATATGATAATCTCCATAATGTAACATCATTCTTAACATAATCCCCGGATAAGGTAAAGAATGGCAAATATTTAGATCATGTGGAGAAATATATGAAATAAGGCATATTATGGCTTTTGTGATGCATAAGCATAGGTATGGCTAGGATTATGAGTATTGTATGGAAATATAAAGTCCCCCATCATCTTATCATGCAACATGTCAAAAGCAACTTCAAATTTTACCTCCTTTCATGGTTTTCATCTAAAATATGTACTTCATTGTGACTTCCCTTTACTAGGCAATTTCATGCTATATCTCTAATGAATCCAATTTTGCATCGTCGAGTTCAATAAAGCTTCCATGACATTTATCAAAAATTTCAAATGGGGGTCATTTTTTCAAACTTTTGGAAATCATGCATATACGCACATAAATCAATAATGCATTCCAAAATAGCCATGTAGCATAAATAAATTCTAAATATGCACAAATAATGTCAAATATGGCAAATATGAATAAATTAAGCCCTTTCCCCACCCCATACTTAAACATTACAGTGTCCTCACTGTATAAAAACAAGGGTAAAGAAAGAAACTGTTGACTTGCAGGAGGATGGTCAAGTATTGAAATAAATATGAAATATAGTTCAGACTGACTTCCCTGTCTCAGCAAATAAATACAAGACTTCCTCCCGTTGTAGTAAGAGAAAACTCAGGATCGAATCCACGAGGAAGCACGTTAGCAGTTCTCAGGTAGCTGTAAATTCTCACAGAAGCAGCAGAAAGATAGAAACACAGAAAGGAAAGAAACAAATAAACCCGGCAAGGGCAACTAAAACAAAAGCAAAGAACAAAGCAAAACAAGAAAAGACAAAGCAAAAACGAAAAGCAAAGCAAAGCGTCTCGTCGATCTCGACAACAGCTCCTCGAGATCGACAAGACAGTGAACAACAGAAAGTGAAAATCGACGAAAACAGAAGAAAACTAACTCGACCTAGACCAAGTCCTACTCGATCTCGACCACAGCTTCCTCGAGATCGACAAAGCACTACTCTAGGTCGACTAAAAATAGAAAATATAAAATTGCAGATTTTCGACAGAACTCAGAAATTCGACAGAAATAAACTTCAATATATGAAAAGACTTACAAAGCCAGGGTTTCAACACCACAACGATAACCATGCAAAGTAACACATAAAGGCATAAAAGATCATGTTTTCCATCAAATAACTTTCGTCATTAACAAATAGGCAAATAGAGGCTTTCGCATAAACCCTAATTGTTACTAACCCTTTTTCACATAATTAATCCAAGTTGCATTAAGATCACTTTCGCTTCAATAACACAAACAAGGATCACCTTCAACTCTCGCAAAAGAATCATGCTCATAGGGATAGAAGATGAATTGCACAAAAAGATCTGACCTTTATCGCATCGCCTCACATGGCCACCGTTGGGCTCACCCCATCCCCAGAAGTGGGTGGACTACTCACGCCTCATCGCAATCGCAGACATTGATGTATAAAAAGAAATAACTTGCATTAACTAAATTCAAAGCCTTTTACAATCCTGGCAATCAACTTTCGCAGAAAGCCAAAACCTTAAAAACCTTAGAACTCCTAAACTTCTCTGTGGAACTGAATTGTTTGTGAAATTGAATATGTAAAACTGAGCCTCTAGGGCCTTATTTATAGCCTTCATTCCCTAGCTATTCTAAGAAAGAAGATATTTATCTCTATCTAAAATTATATCTAAAATTTGAAAGGATAAATAAATTGTTTTATGGAAACAAATCTAAAAGGAAAAGATAAAACTAAATAGGGTAAGTCTTCATGATGTTGATAGATCTTGTCTCCTTGGATAGAACTGATCAACTTTGGATAGAATCGACTTCCTTCGCGCCCAAGGAATCCCAATTCTACTCGGACTGCTCAACTGGACTCTCGTCGACCTCGAGTAGCCCTTGTCTATGTCGAGTAGGACTGATCATCGACTAGGCTTCCTCGGGTGGCTCTACTCGACAAGGCTTGGACAAGGCTCCTCAGGCGCTCGTCGATCTCGACAAGCCCTAGTCGACCTCGATTAGACTAGCTTGCCGACTAGGTCTTCTCGAGTGACTCTGCTCGATGGACTCCGGATCTGGACTCAGGCGCTCGTCGACCTCGACAAAGGGTCCTCGAGATCGACTAGAGCGGTGTCCTTCCTTTCCGCTTCCGCGAGTTGCCTCTTCCGCTGGCAGCGAGTTTTTCCGCGGCAGCGAGCGGTCCGCTGCAGCGAGTCGAGTCGCTGGCAGCGAGTGCTGCCTGGTCGTCCTCGTCCTCGGCTTCTCTCCTTGTCGACTCCGGGTGTGGCGTCTGGGCTTCGTCGATCTCGACTAGGGCTTGTCGAGATCGAGTAGGGTCCGGAGGCTGGTTGGTCAGGCTTGCTCGATCAGGCTCTGCTCGACCAAGGTTGCTCGGACAGGCTCGTCTATGTCGAGTAAGGCCTACTCGAGATCGAGTAGCCTTGACTCTCAGACTGGTTCCGCTGCTTTGACCTTGGACTTCTGTAGTGGTTTTCCGAGCTTTTCCGACCTTCTGTAGAATTGCTGTAAAATGCCTCGATTTCTGCGAATTAAACAGAAACTGGTGTAGATTCCATAATTAGGCAAATAAACATAAACTACGTAGATTCTGTACTATCTAAACCCAAATGAAAGCAATGTATACAGAAATCGATATAAAAGTTACTGGAAAACATGGCAGATTCAGCTCACAACAAACACCCCATACTTAAGCTTGCTTGTCCTCAAGCAATACTTTTAATTGTCATTCAGAGGAAGAATTCAAACTCTCAACATCTTAGATTCATTCTTATATGTCCCTGCAATCAATTACCATCCTCGAAAAGGTACTAGTGTCACAGATTCATGCATGTGCAAATATGTAAAAGCAACATCTACTCACAAAAGGAGGGTTACGCATAAACAATTTACGTGACAAAGCATTGATAATCAAGAAGACTTTAATTTAAGCTCATGTAAGGAGTAGAATGGTAAAAGACTAAAGGTGGGCAATTTTTGGCAATGTGGTGCTTTTGATCCGGGGAAATGGAGTACTTTCCAAACTGAATTTCCACATTCCTTCTCCATCACCTTTCATAATACTTTTATTCATAATAATGCTTTTACCTCTCTAACCTCAGCACTGCCTTCTCGCGAGTCGCAAACATGGGTGTCATGAATGGCCCCGGATACTTAGTGCTTTGGACTCCTCACAATGTGTCCCATCTCTCCAAACTATTATCTTAGAGAGCAGGGTCAATCTACCTTTATCTCCTGAGGTGATTGGATTTTCTTTCACTCATTAAATTTTCCATATATTTCAAACAATTTCCAGCCAAACTCCAAATATGATACACAACAACCATATAACAATCTCCATAATGTAACATCATTCTCAACATAATCCCCGGATAAGGTAAAGAATGGACAATATTTAGAACATGTGGAGCAAATTTTGAAATAAGGCATATTTTGGCTTTTGTGATGCATAAGCATAGGTAAGGCTAGGATTTTAAATAATGAGCATTATATGGAAATATAAAGTCCTCCATCATTTTATCATGCAACATGTCAAAAGCAACTTTAAATTTTACCTCCTTTCATGGTTTTCAAGAAAATATGCACTTCATTGTGACTTCCCTTTACTAGGCAATTTCATGCTATATCTCTAATGAATCCAATTTTGCATCGTCGAGTTCAATAAAGCTTCCATGACATTAATCAAAAAATTTCAATGGGGGTCATAATGGGGGTCATTTTTCTCAAATTTTGGAAAACTCAAATTTTGGAAAACATGCATATAAGCACATAAATCAACAATGCATTCCAAAATAGCCATGTAGCAATTCCAAGAATAATGCACAAGTCATGTCAAATAAATCAAATATGCATAAAGTAAGCTCTTCTCCCACCCCATACTTAAATATTACAGTGTCCTCACTGTATAAAAAACAAGGTAAGGGTAAAGAAATAAACTCACAAGACAGGTGTGCATGGCCTCAAAATTTCGAATGGAGCACCTCCTGGCCGAGTAAGACTTGGTTCTATCCATTGACCTGAAAAGTAGAAGACATATACCCATAATAGCAAAACTTAAAGGTGTTCAAAACCAAAAACAAAAAACAAAGTCTCAAATGTCCTAAAAAGTCTATGTACATGCTCTAGATTTTATAGTCGCTAGGCCGACTTTTCATTAATGCTCAAGGTGGCATTTGCAGGGCCCATGTAGCTTGGGCCTCAAATAAGACTCCATTCTTGTCCATCAGCTGTAATCCTCCAGAATGGATCTTGTTCACCATGAACGGTCTCATCCGCTTCTTGTTGAATTTATTGGGAAACCAATGATCCTTTGATTTAGAGACATAGAGCTTGTCTCCAACTTCATACTCCTTAGGCTCATCATTGGATATCCTGCACAATCGCACATACCAAGGCAGACCTCTCCCATGTATAGATAAATCTTTAATGGAAATAGGCGAAGAAAGATCCATACCTTGACTTACCTTCGCAGAGACGGAATCGGGAACCACTGTGTTTGGTCGATCTCGACTAGGGCTAGTCGATCTCGACAAGACTGTTGGTCCTGGTGGTGGTCTGGTCGAAGAGGCAGAAGTCGACGAAGACAGGGGCTTGTCGACCTCGATAAGTTTGGTCGACCTCGACGAGGACTCCGCTCCTGGTGGTCGGCTCATCGAGGAAGGCGGGGCGGGGCTCTCCGAGTGGTGGTCGATCTCGACAAGCTTAGTCGAGATCGACGAGGGCTCTCCTTCTGGTTGCTGCAGCATCGATGAAGCAGGCTCTGGTGGCGCCGGGTGGTGGTCGATCTCGACAAGTCTACTCGAGGTCGACGAGGCTGGTTCATCAGGCGGCTTCTGTGTCGAGGAGGATGGAGTCGAGTTAGGGCACTGGTGGTCGACCTCGACAAGTCTACTTGAGGTCGAGTAGGGTGGCTCCTCTGGTTTGCCGCTCGATGACGCTGGTGCCGGTGGAGGCTCCTTGGTCTGGTCCAGATCGACTAGGGCTCTACTCGATGTCGAGGAGCCTTGGTCGATCTTGACCCCATACTTAGTCCCTGTCAAGGCATCCGAAAAATAATGAATCCACAATGACTTACCTTGGTCCGTGTTGATTGGATTCTCTGTGTTCTCGTTGAGGATTGCCATGATCTCCTCCACCTAGGCTTCCATGTCCCTCTTTTCCAGCTCCTCAAGGGTCATATTTCTGACCTTGGGTTCCCCGCAGGTGATGTAGCCAGCTGAGATAGATTTGACCTCTTCTATCGGACCTGTATGCCTTTCAGTTTTATTAAAGGAATACTCAATTACCTCATCGCTGATGTTGAAGGTGAGCACTCCTTTCCTTACGCTTATGTTGGCATCCACCGTCGCCAAGAATGGTCTTCCTAAGATAATTGGACAAGCAGGATCTTCTTGCATATCAACTATTAAGAAATCAGCAGGGACGAAGAATTTACCTACTTGTACTGGGACATTTTCCACCATGCCTGTGGGGATGACCACCGTGTTGTTGGCCATGTAAAGTCTAGCATCCACAGGCTCCAAGGCACCTATCTTAATCTTGGACCAAATTGTTAAAGGCATTATACTCACACTAGCTCCAAGATCACATAGGGCATTAATTTTGTATGGGCCAAATCCAATGGTTATAGCAAACTTACCTGGATCCGGCCTCTTCTCCAATATGTCCAGATGGCTGCACTCTTCTGTGATTTCAGCCATCGATCGCTTTTTACTCAGAATCTTCTTCAGGAACTTGACATAAGATGGCATTTCATTGAGAGCTTATGTGAAGGGGATGGTGACGTTGAGTTTCTGAAGCATCTTGATGAAGCGCTGAAACTTTTTCTCCGCCGGGTCCTTTAGAGATTTTTTGGGGAAAGGCAGCTTCTTTTTCTGCTTCGGAGCCAGAACAGACGTCGGAGGTGCTGCAGGCTGCTCTATGTCGACTAGAGGCTCCTCGACATCGACGATAGTCTTGTCGACATCGACCAGATCGGGCTCAGTCGAGTTGCGGTGTGGTGAAGACGAGGAATTATGGAAGTGTCTCCTCGAGGTCGACGAGGCCCTTGTCGAGGTCGACGAGGCCCTTGTCGAGGCCGACCACTGCTTTGTCGAGATCGACTTGCTGGTCCTCGTCATTCTGCTGCTTTCCAACCTCTGGCTCTTGTAGCTGATGGCCGCTTCTGAGTTTTATAGCAGCGATGTGTCCAGTCTTTCCCTTAGGATTTGGTTCTGAAGATCTTGGAAGTGTCCCTGACTGTCTGGGGATTCCTGCTGCTAGCTCACCAATCTGTGTATCAACTGATTTCCGCCAGATATCAATTTCCCCAAGCCTAGAGTTGACACCTTGCATCTGAGTATAGACAGAGTTGAAAGATTGCCTAGTTTCTGAGTGGTTTTTCCGTATTTCCTCCAGGACTGTCTGTATATCATCCTTTTTCTGCTCCCTTTCCGGATTTCTTGGAGCTCTGTAGGGCGGAGGATTCCTAGGGACACCTTGGTTCCATTGTGGTTGCTGAAACCTTTGGTCCCCCATGTAGCGATTTGGACCCTCTGCGTAAGCTGCATCCTCAAGGTGCTCTGCCAGCCTGACTTGCTCTGTATGCGGGCACTCATGAGTGGTGTGCCTTTGCGATCCGCATTCTATGCAAGGCTGGTTGACAGAGAGATACTTTACTTGCTTGATGAGCTTCTTATTCTGGTCCCTGTAGTATTGCTCCCTAACATCTGGGTCAATCTCCTTTGCTGGCTCATAGAGAGACATAGATGGTGCTGGTCTGGCGTATGGGTTCTCTTCATAGGTTACAGTAGACCTATACTTATTGTCGTAGGTAGTGAGCTTCTCTAGCACACCCCATGCGTCACTTGGAGGCATCGTCAGATACTTGTAGCGAGTATAATTGTTGATTCTGTCCTTAATGACTTGATCAAGAGAGTTGAAGAAGATCTCCTGAATGATGTAGGGTGGCTGTCCATGAGTAGGGCAGGATCGTAGCAGTTCCTTGTAGCGTTCCCATGCCCTTGCCAGCGGTTCCCCTTTCTGCTGTTTAAAGGCGGTAATTTTCTGGCAGAAAAGTGCTGTCTTGGCAGGTGGGAAGAATTTGTTGAGAAACTCTTGCTCTACTTGGGCCCATGTGGTTAGTGATCTTGGTTTCAGCCCTTCTAGCCACTTCAGTGCAGGTCCAGCGAGCGACCAACGGAAAGCTTTCATCTTGACATATTCCAGAGTTGTACCTTCTGCAAGAGTACGGCACATATCATGAAAATTAGTAATATGTTCAAGAGGACACTCATTAAATCTGCCGTAAAAGGCATTATTTTTAAGCTCTATAAGAAACTGAGTGCGAATTTCAAAAGAGTTTTCAGGGATTAGAATCGCCGATTCAGGCACGACGAGAGTTGGATGCATGTAGTCCTCTGCCGTGGTTGGATATTGGGCAAGCTCAGCCTGTGCTTGTTCCCAAGCTGCTCTCTCAGTGGTGATAGCAGCATCTTTAGCGGCGATAGCAACATCCTTTGCGGCCATTCCCTGGTAAGCCTAGCGACCAGCTGTTCCTGTGTCTCAACGGCCGCCATGATCCTTTTGAGTTTGGAGTGGATGTGTAGGTAGCGTTCCGGTTCGTCTAAGCTGTCAAACTCAGGTGTTTCACCAGAACGACGCATACACCTGCGAATTCACTCAAGAGAAAAGTGAGAACTGACTACCTAAGGCGCGAATGATTGCTTCCCCGGCAACGACGCCAATTTGTTGACTTGCAGGAGTAAATCGAGTATTGAAATAAATATGAAATATAGTTCAGACTGACTTCCCTGTCTCAGCAAATAAATACAAGACTTCCTCCCGTTGTAGTAAGAGAAAAGTCAGGATCGAATCCACGAGGAAGCACGTCAGCAGTTCTCAGGTAGCTGTAAATTCTCACATAATCAGCAGAAAGACAGAAACACAGAAAGGAAAGAAACAAATAAACCCGGCAAGGGCAACTAAAACAAAAGCAAAGAACAAAGCAAAACAAGAAAAGACAAAGCAAAAACGAAAAGCAAAGGAAAGCGTCTCGTCGATCTCGACAACAGCTCCTCGAGATCGCCAAGACAGTGAACAACAGAAAGTGAAAATCGACGAAAACTGAAGAAAACCAACTCGACCTAGACCAAGTCCTACTCGATCTCGACCACAGCTTCCTCGAGATCGACAAAGCACTACTCTAGGTCGACTAAAAACAGAAAATATAAAATTGCAGATTTTCGACAGAACTCAGAAATTCGACAGAAATAAACTTCAATATATTAAAAGACTTCCAAAGCCAGGGTTTCAACACCACAACGATAATCATGCAAAGTAACACATAAAGGCATAAAAGATCATGCTTTCCATCAAATAACTTTCGTCATTAACAAATAGGCAAATAGAGGATTTCGCATAAACCCTAATTGTTACTAACCCTTTTTCACATAATTAATCCAAGTTGCATTAAGATCACTTTCGCTTCAATAACACAAACAAGGATCACCTTCAACTCTCGCAAAAGAATCATGCTCATAGGGATAGAAGATGAATTGCACAAAAAGATCTGACCTTTATCGCATCGCCTCACATGGCCACCGTTGGGCTCACCCCAGCCCCAGAAGTGGGTGGAATACTCACGCCTCATCGCAATCGCAAACATTGATGTATAAAAAGAAATAACTTGCATTAACTAAATTCAAAGCCTTTTACAATCTTGGCAATCAACTTTCGCAGAAAGCCAAAACCCTAAAAACCTTAGAACTCCTAAACTTCTCTGTGGAACTGAATTTTTTGTGAAATTGAATATGTAAAACTGAGCCCCTAGGGCCTTATTTATAGTCTTCATTCCCTAGCTATTCTAGGAAAGAAGATATCTATCTCTATCTAAAATTATATCTAAAACTTGAAAGGATAAATAAATTGTTTTATGGAAATAAATCTAAAAGGAAAAGATAAAACTAAATAGGGTAAGTCTTCATGACGTTTATAGATCTTGTCTCCTTGGATAGAACTGATCAACTTTGGATAGAATCGACTTCCTTCGCGCCCAAGGAATCCCAATTCTACTCGGACTGCTCAACTGGACTCTCGTCGACCTCGAGTAGCCCTTGTCTATGTCGAGTAGGACTGATCATCGACTAGGCTTCCTCGGGTGGCTCTACTCGACAAGGCTCGGACAAGGCTCCTCAGGCGCTCGTCGATCTCGACAAGCCCTAGTCGACCTCGAGTAGACTAGCTTGCCGACTAGGTCTTCTCGAGTGACTCTGCTCGATGGACTCCGGATCTGGACTCAGGCGCTCGTCGACCTCGACAAAGGTTCCTCGAGATTGACTAGAGCGGTGTCCTTCCTTTCCGCTTCCGCGAGTTGCCTCTTCCGCTGGCAGCGAGTTTTTCCGCGGCAGCGAGCGGTCCGCTGCAGCGAGTCGAGTCGCTGGCAGCGAGTGCTGCCTGGTCGTCCTCGTCCTCGGCTTCTCTCCTTGTCGACTCCGGGTGTGGCGTCTGGGCTTCCTCGATCTCGACTAGGGCTTGTCGAGATCGAGTAGGGTCCGGAGCCGGGTTGGTCTCACTTGCTCGATCAGGCTCTGCTCGACCAAGGTTGCTCGGACAGGCTCGTCTATGTCGAGTAAGGCCTACTCGATATCGAGTAGCCTTGACTCTCATAATGGTTCCGCTGCTTTGACCTTGGACTTCTGTAGTGGTTTTCCGAGCTTTTCCGACCTTCTGTAGAATTGCTGTAAAATGCCTCGATTTCTGCGAATTAAACAGAAACTGGTGTAGATTCCATAATTTGGCAAATAAACATAAACTACATAGATTATGTACTATCTAAACCCAATTGAATGCAATGTATATAGAAATCGATATAAAAGTTACTGTAAAATATGGCAGATTCAGCTCACAACAGAAACTCACTAGACTGGTGTGCAGGGCTTCTAAATTTCGAATGGAAGCACCTCCTGAGACCAGTATGAATATTGCTTGGTTCTATCCATGGACCTGAAAAGTATGGAAGACATATACCCACAAAAGAAAAAAACCAAAAATGTTCAAAACCAAAAACAAGCAAAAAACAATATTCCATCCTCTTCTTGTTGAATTTGTTAGGGAACCAATGATCCTTTGATTTAGAGACATAGAGCTTGTCTCCAACTTCATATTCCTTGGGCTCATCATTGGATATCCTACATAAGCGCACATACCAAGGCAAACCTCTCTCATGTATAGATAGATCTTTAATGGAAATAGGAGAAGAAAGATACATACCTTGGCTTACCTCGACTAGGGCTAGTCGATCTCGACAAGGATGCTGGTTCTGGTGGTGGTCTGCTCGAGGATGCAGAAGTCAATGAAGGTGAGGTCTTGTCGACATCGAGTAGCCTACTCGATCTCGAGTAGGGTTCTGCTCCTGGTGGCTCCAATGTCGAGGAAGAAGGATCTGGTGGAGCCGGGTGGTGATCGATCTCGACAAGCCTGGTCGAGATCGAGGAGCCTGGTTCTTATGGTGGAGTCAGCGTCGAATAAGGCGAAGCCGAGACAGCAGAGTGGTGGTCGATCTCGAGTAGCCTACTCGATCTCGACGAGCCTGGCTCTTCAGGGTTGCTGCTCGACGATGCTGGTGCTGGTGGAGGTTTCTGTTTTTGGTCGAGGTCGACTAGGGTCCTTGATGTCGAGGAGCCTTGGTCGATCTTGACCCCATACTTGGTTCCTGTCAAGGCATCCGAAAAATAATTAATCCATAACGACGTGCCTTGGTTTGTGTCGATTGGATTTTCTGTATCCTCCTTTAGGATTGCCATGATCTCCTTCATTTGGGCATCCATGTCCCTCTTTTCCAGCTCCTCAGGGGTCATATTTCTGACCTTGGGTTCTCCGTAGGTGATGTAGCCAGCTGAGATAGATTTGACCTCTTCCATTGGACCTGTATACCTTTCAGTTTTATTAAAAGAATACTCAATTACCTCATCGCTGATGTTGAAGGTGAGCACTCCTTTTCTTACGCTTATGTTGGCATCCACCGTCGCGAAGAAGGGTCTCCCTAGAATAATTGGACAAGCAGGATCTTCTTGCATATCAACAACTAGGAAATCAGCAGGGACAAATAATTTACCTACTTGTACTAGCAGATTGTCCACCATGCCTGTTGGAATGACCACCGTGTTGTTGGCCATGTAAAGTCTAGCATCCACAGGCTCTAGGGCACCTATTTTAATCTTGGACCAAATTGTTAAAGGCATTATACTCATACTAGCTCCAAGATCACATAAAGCATTAATTTTGTATGGACCAAATCCAATAGTTATAGCAAACTTACCTGGATCCGACCTCTTCTCCAGTATGTCCAAATGGCTGCACTCTTCTGTAATTTCAGCCATCGATCGCTTTTTGCTCAGAATCTCCTTCAGGAACTTGACATAGGATGGCATTTCATTGACAGCTTCTGTGAAGGGGATGGTGACGTTGAGTTTCTGTTTGAAGCCGGTAATTTTCTGGCGGAGATGTGCTGTTTTGGCGGGTGGGAAGAATTTGGTTAAAAACTCTTGCTCTACTTGGGCCCAGGTTGTGAGTGATCTTGCTTTCAGCCCTTCAAGCCATTTCAGCGCAGGCCCAGCGAGAGACCAGCGAAAAGATTTCATCTTGACATATTCCAAGGTTGTACCTTCAGCAAGAGTACGGCACATGTCAGAAAAGTTTGTAATATGTTCAAGAGGACACTCATTAAATCTACCATAAAAGGCATTATTTTTAAGCTCTATAAGAAATTGAGTGCGAATTTCAAAAGAATTATCAGGGATTAGAATCGCCGATTCAGGCACGACGAGAGTTGGATGCATATAATCCTCTGACGTGGTTGGGTATGAGGCACGACGAGAGTTGGATGCATATAATCCTCTGCCGTGGTTGGGTATTGGGCAAGCTCAGCCTGTGCTTATTCCCTTGCTGCTTTCTCAGCGGTGATAGCAACATCTTTAGTGGCCAATTCCCTCGTAAGCCTTGCGATCAGCTGTTCCTGTGTCTCCGCAGCTGCCATGGCTCTTTGCAGTTTAGCTCTGACGTGTAGAAGGCGCTCTGGTTCGTCCAAGCCATCAAACTCAGGTGGTTGACCAGAACGGCGCATACACCTGAAAATTAACTTAAAGAAAAAGTGAGAACTGACTACCTAAGGCGCGATTGATAGCTTCCCCGGCAACGGCGCCAATTTGTTGTTGCAGGAGGATGGTCAAGTATGAAATAAATATAAAATATAGATCAGACTGACTTCCCTGTCTCAGCAAATAAATACAAGACTTCCTCCCGTTGTAGTAGAAGGTTGTTAGGTTCGAATCCACGAGGAAGCACGTCAGCAGTTCTCAGGTAGCAACAGATCTCACAGACAAGCAACAGAAAAGACAGAAACAAAGGAACAAAGGAAGCAAAGCAGAAAATAAAAGCAAAGACATAAAATAACGAATGAAAGTAAAGAACAAAGCAAGACAGAAGCTTACTCGAGATCGACAAAGGACAGCAGAAACAGAAACTCAAAAATCGACAACAGAAGCGCAACAGTAACTCGACCTAGACTAGACCCTACTCGATCTCGACAAGAATCCTACTCTGTATCGACTAGAAGGCAGAAAGTGTAAATTGCAAATTTCGAACACAAACTCAGAATTTCAACGAAATAAATTCAATATAATAAAAGACTTCCAAAGCCAGGGTATCAACGCCACAACGATAACCTTGCAAAGTAACACATAAAGGCATAAAAGACCATGCTTTCCATCAAAATAACTTTCGTTATTAACAAATAGGCATATAGAGGCTTTCGGATAAACCCTAATTGTTACTAACCCTTTTCACATAATTAATCCAAGTTGTATTAAGATCACTTTTGCTTCAATAACACAAACAAGGATCACCTTCAACTCTCGCAAAAGAATCATGCTCATAGGGATAGAAGACGAATTGCATAACAAGATCTTACCTTTACTGCACCACCATACATGGCCACCGTCGGGCTCACCCCAGCCCCAGAAGTGGGTGGACTACTCACGCCTCATCGCCAAGAAAGATATTGATGTATAAAAAGAAACTTGCATTAACTAAATTCAAAGCCTTTACAATCTCGGCAATCAACTTTCGCTGAACTCCAAAACCTTAAAACCTTTAGAACTCCTAAAACTTCTCTGTGGAACTACTTGTCTCTGAAATTGAATTGGAATAAGATGTGTAATGCTCAGCCCCTAAGGCTTTATTTAGCCTTCTAATCCTTTCTAATCAATGATAGAATCTCCTATCTATATCTAAAATTATATCTAAAACGCTTCATGATAAATAAAAGCAATAAAGGGAAATAAATCTAAAAGGAAAAGATAAATCTAAACTAGGTAATATGTCTTCATGTTGATAGATCTCCCTTCCATAGATAGACTTGCTCAAAGTTGGATAGAATCTCGACCAACTCGACTTCCTTAGGCTCCAAGGAATCCCAACTCTACTCGGATTGCTCACGTCGACGCGTTTCCAGAAACTGGTCTACTCGACATCGACAAGGGCTCGTCGATCTCGACTAGGATTCATCGTCGACTGGACTTTTCGGGTGACTCTGCTCGACAGGCTCGGATTTGGGCTCCTGGTCCTCGAGATCGACTAAGGTGGTGGTCGAGGATGGCTTGCTGGTGATGTCGAGGACTCCTCCTCGGCATGGACTCCGACAGGCGCTCTGGGCTACTCGACCTCGACAAGATCTCCTCTAGATCGAGTAGAGTTGCTCAGCGTCTTCGTCCTCGGCTTGGCACAGCTTCGTCGACTCCAGGTGTGGTGCTGAGGTGTAGTCGATCTCGACTAGTGGTACTCGAGATCGAGTAGGCTCCCGGAGTCGGGTTGATCTGGCTCTCGGCTTGCTCTTAGTCGACAATGCCTGTGCTCGGACATGTTCGTCGAGATCAAGTAAGGTCCACTCGAGATCGAGTAACCTTGGCTCTCAGCTTGATTCGACCGGTTCCGCTGCTTCTTTGACCTTGGACTTCTGTAGTGGTTTTTCGAGCTTTTCCGACCTTCCTTAGAATTGCTGTAAAATGCCTCGAATTCTGCGAATTTAAACAAAAACTGGTGTAGATTCCATAATTTGGAAAATAAATATAAGCTACATAGATTATGTACTATCTTAGCCCAAATGAATGAAATGTATGCAGAAATCGATATAAAAGTAAGTGTAAAACATGGCAGATTCAGCTCACAACACTAACTCTCACTAAACCTTACCCTAACTACAACCCACATGTTAGCACACACTTAACACAAAGAAATTGAGAGAAATGAGGATTTTCACCCAAGCTTCTTCTTCTTCTTCGGTTTGCTCATGGAGCTTCGTCCGGGCTCCTATGTGGCTAGTTCTTAAACGAGGGTGCCTAGGATGAATGTGAGGATGTTAAAGTCTGACCTTCATATCAGTAGGAGGTGAAAGGAAGGGACCACGAGCTCTTACTACACCTAAAACCCGAAATAGTGAGATGTGGTATTCAAGGGCTTGTCGGGGCTTTTATGGGTCTTCTGGGCTACTACTACTAGTTCAAGGATGTCGAGGAGGTGGTGATGCTACTAATGGACTCCGAGGAGGGAGGAGAAAGGGCTGACTTGGCTTTTCTTGAGCACAAGAAGTGGAAATGGAGCTCGGAGCTCCTTTGTCTTGAAATGGAGGAGGGAGATGAATGAGATGATGTTATAGGGTTGTTGTGGTGGTGTTTATATGCTGGAGCGAGGAGTTTTGACAACTAGAATCTCACAATGATGAAGGAGGAAAGGTGGAGGAAGAAGGAAGATGAAAGAGGGTTAGCTTGAAGATAAGGTTTTTTTGGGACTTTTGGATAAGGTTTTGTGAAGAATGTTCAAGGGTTGTATTCTATCTTTGAGGTGAGTTGTTTGGAGACAAGATCTTATTTTTAAAGAGCAAAATGAGAGTGTGGGAAGGGCTGAAATTGGATGTCACAAGGGAGATGGCATGGAGCTTGTCTCTCTTGGCCATTTTGGGTGTGATCAAAGATGGAAGAGGGAAAAACAAAGTGTGGGTGTCTCACTATTTGTGGCAATGAGTTTGTGGTTCCATTTGAATTCAAACACTAGGCTCCAAGTGTGGAGCTGCAATTTCGGTTGGATGGGTGATAGAGTAAGACAAGGATTGTGGTCTCGAAAGTGTTAGTTTGAAATCCCGACGTTAGTTCCCGATAGTTAGCTCTCTCCTCAAGGTTAGTTTTCCCAAATTCCGATCTCGATCGATCATATTAGTGTTTCAAATCTATGGGAATGTCATCGTCCAAGAATTATTTTAAAATCTCGGGGTGAAAAGACGGATTTGTCTTTTAAGAGTTCGATATTTGACCGGAATCAGTTTTATGAGTTTCGAAGTCGATTTGTTAAGTTGAGGACGAGGTTTCTCGAAATTCCTGAATTATATCCATTTTTATTCCTTTATTCGGAAATTATGACTTAAAAAGCTGAGACCTTTACAATTGAAGTCTGAGTAATTGATAGCGTTGCAACATCTCTTAAGTGTTCTAAGAAGGGGTGTTACACAATTGGGGCATGGAAATGTGTTCTCTTTTTTAAGTTTAGGACATACGTTTTCGTTTGGGATATGGGTTATTCAAGACATATTTTTATATTAAAGATATGGATATGTGTTTTCTTCTTCCAATCCCAAAAAAAATGCATGATTGTTTGTATCCCAAGAAGAAATACATGATTGTTCCTATCCCAAAGGGAAAACATGCTTGTCATAAATGAATTTGTAAGATTATCCTAACAAGCCAAGAAGTGAAATTTATGATTATTGAGAGTCTAAAAAGAAATATAACTTCGATTCTTGAACAAATCATATGTTCGAGTCTTAAACGGAGAAGCATGAATATCCGAATTCCAAATATAATGCATGATTGTTCCAAACATGAATGAAAATGCATGACTATTCCACTCTCGAGCATAAACATATATCCATGTTGTGACCAGGAAATGTTTATTCATATCCTGAATGGAAACGTATGAATCCACATACAAATGTCATAGTCTTGACGAAAGCATGTAAAATCTCCATGTCCTTAAGGGAAACGAATGCATAGCTTAGTAGTTCCGAATGAAATTAAAAAACGTCATAGTCTCATATATAGACACAAGTCCAAAACGTATGCCCTGGTCTTTATTTCTTAGTCCATAATGGTAAACATTTGTCTTGGCTCCGAACTAAATGTACGAATGTGCCCGAAAGAAAACTTATGAATGTCTTGACATGAACAAAAACGTATATAATGTGTAGAGAATAAACATATGTTCTTATTTTGAATGAAAGCATACGAATATCTTTGTCCCAGAAAAAAAATGTGTGAATGTCTTGGTTCAGAACAAATGCATGATTGTTCAAGCTATGAACTAAAGCATATGTTCGAGTGTTGAATGATTGCGTATGTCCGAGTTTCAAATGAAAACATATTTTTCCTCTCTTTATCCGTCTATCGATTCCTCGTTGATAGATTACATAGGTCTCATATTGTATAGTGGGCTAAAAGCCCGTTAAGGCCCAATACCTGTGTAACCTATATATATGTTATATCAATGAATGGAAACCCTCGAGGAGGACTTTACATCAATTCTATATTCCTACATGGTATCACAGCCTTTTTTCTTCCTAACGGAACCCTAAATTGATCCTCAGCCTTTTTCTTCCTAACGGAACCCTAAATTGATCCTCCCGTCTCACCAGTCATCGATCTCCCCTCTCTCTCGCAGAACCCAACAGCAGCACCACCGCCGCTGTACACATCTCCCCTCGCCGGCCACCAGACCACCAGATCCGACCATCTTGCCCTCGCCACCGCCGGATCCGCTGCACACTCTCGCTCTCGCTGCCCTCCTCCCTTGCTTCCTTCTCTCTCCCGCTCCAATCCGCGCCGCTGCTGTGCAGATTCGGACTCGCTGATCTCCGTTCTGGCCTCGCCGACCACCACAGCCCAGGTCCCGAGCGTCTCCGGTCACCTGCAGTCGCCATCTTTCCAACGAAGAAGAAAGCTTCGTGCTTTGTTTACTGTCTTTTTAATCCCTTTTCCATTAATTACAAAAACATCCTTGTCTTTTACCATTTTCGTTTCTGGCCCTGAGTTACTTGTTTATTAACTCGGGTGGACATAAAAAAAAAAAAAAAAAAAAAAAAAAAAACATGCACCGATACTCTGGATATCCCACCCCTCGACATGCCGGTCCTCATGCCTCTCTGACATCGCCTGACCCAGGCTATGTTCCGCCAGCTCTGCATCACGCCTTCTCCTCTACGCAACAGACATCTTCAGACTCTTCTTGGTACATGGACACTGGTGCCACCTCCCACATGACGAACTCCTCAGGTACCCTCTCATCTATTTCTTTTAAGGGCCCTGCCCACTCTATTATCGTCGGAAATGGTGGTCGTCTTGCTACTTCGGGAATTGGCCACGCCACATTACACACCCCAACCCACCCACTACACCTGAACAATGTCCTTATTGCCCCAAAGATTGTCAAAAACCTTATCTCTGTCCGTCGGTTCACTACTGATAACAATGTTTCCCTTACGTTTGATCCCTATGGTTTCTCTGTGAACGATCTTACTACGGGGGTTACTCGCATGAGATGTAACAGCACCGGGGAGCTCTACCCTGTCACACCACCTCTTGCGTCCAGTCAGTCGTGTCCGGTCGCCCTCTCGGCATCATCGTCCAGCCTGTGGCATGCACGCCTGGGCCATCCCAGCGCTGCCGTTCTAGATGTCCTCCGTTCCCAGAACCTTGTCACCTGTACTAAAGATCCACGCTCTGGTTTATGCTCTTCCTGCCAACTAGGCAAACATGCCAGACTGCCATTCCAACGATCTTTGACCTCTACCCTTGCTCCCTTTGATATCATTCACAGCGACATTTGGACCTCTCCCGTGCCTAGTAAGGAGGGTCACAAATACTACCTCTTGTTTCTGGATGATTACACTCATTACTTATGGGTCTTCCCGTTGCATTTCAAGTCCCAAGTGTTTCCTATTTTTGCCAGATTCCATACCTACATCAAAACACAATTTCACATGTCCATCAAATGTTTCCAATGTGACAATGGTCGTGAATTTGACAACAAAGACTTTCACTCCTTCTTTGCCGCAAATGGGATCTCATATCGCTTGTCTTGCCCCTATACTTCTCAGCAAAATGGAAAGGCAGAAAGAATCATCAGAACCATTACCAACATGATGCGCTCTCTCCTCTTCCACGCATCTATTCCCCTTCCCTATTGGCCTCACGCCTTATCCACCACATGTTATCTCCTAAACATTCTCCCTTCCACTACCCTACACCATCGCTCGCCAACTCAGACACTTTATTACGCCGAGCCTAGGTATGATCACCTTCGCACCTTCGGGTGCTTGTGTTTCCCAAACCAGTCATCCACAGCCCCGCACAAGCTTCACCCGCGCTCAACTCCATGTGTCTTTCTTGGCTACCCGTCTGATCATCGCGGTTACATTTGCCTCGATATCAAGACCCACAAGATCATTCTCTCTCGTCATGTCACCTTTGATGAGTCGCGATTTCCCTTCGCGTCTCCCACACCCCCTGTGTCGTCCACAGAGTCTGAGTCACCATTCCCTCACTTCATTCTTCCCCAGAGCTCTCCCGGTGCTCCTGCTTCTCCCCCTCCCCCACCTCCCCTGCCACCATCTATCACCAGACCACACACCCGCAGCGTCTCCGGTGTCTTCAGACCCCGACAGATCATCTCCATGACCACCGACCATCACCCCGCTATACACCTCCCATCCCCTCCACCAACATCAGCGTCTCCCCTACGCGCGGCGGCCGCAGCATGGCATGCTGCGCCCGCCGCAACCCACTTTGCAGCGCCCGCCGCAAGAAACCCGTCCCTGGCGGCGGCCGCCGCAGGAACTGCTGCGCCCGCCGCACCCCATGCGGCGCCCGCCGCACCCCATGCGGCGCCCGCCGCATCTGCACCCGCCGCCCCCTCCTCCCCTTGCTTAGCCTCTCCTGTCCCCATCCTTCCCGACTCCCATTCACCCTCTGCCTCCACCCAGACCTCCCTCTCCCCCGTTCCCACCTCCCACAAAACAGCCCTCCTCGACTCGAATTGGCAGACGGCTATGCTCGACGAATACAGGGCCCTTACGAAGAATGGTACTTGGGTTCTTGTTCCTCACCCTCTTGAGGCGAACGTCATTCGCTGTATGTGGCTCTTCCGTCACAAGTTCCGCTCTGATGGGACATTGGAGCGCTACAAGGCCCGTCTGGTGGTGAACGGTAGATCTCAGCAGGCAGGTGTTGATTGTGATGAGACCTTCAGCCCTGTGGTCAAGCCTGCCACTATCTGAGTGGTCTTGAGTCTGGCTCTGTCGCGCAACTGGGGCATCCATCAGCTGGATGTCAAGAATGCCTTTCTGCATGGTCATCTGAATGAGACGGTTTACATGTTTCAGCCTCCGGGGTTTGCTGATGCTGAGCATCCAAAGCATGTCTGTCTCCTCAAGCGCTCTCTATATGGTCTGAAACAGGCTCCACGGGCATGGTTCCAGCGGTTTGCCTCTCATCTGCTCCGGTTGGGTTTCATTGGCAGCCGATCGGATACGTCTCTGTTTATCTATCGTAGAGGCTCGGACTTGGCTTTCCTGCTGCTCTATGTCGACGACATCATTCTCACCGCCTCTTCTGATGCTCTTCGAACGTCCATCATCTCGAGGTTGAGTGCGGAATTCGCCATGTCTGATCTGGGTCCGCTGCCTTACTTCTTGGGAGTTGTTGTTCAGCGGCATGCGTCTGGTCTCTTTCTCTCACAGAGTAAGTATGCCGCTGAGATTGTTGCTCGGGCTAAGATGGTCAACTGTAATCCCGTCGCCACCCCAGTTGATACATCCAACAAGCTCAGTGCTCATTCTGGTCCTTTGGTTGGCGATCCGACATTGTATAGGAGCCTCGCTGGTGCTCTTCAGTATCTCACTTTCACCAGGCCTGATATCAGTTACGCCGTTCAGCAGATCTGCTTGTTCATGCATGCCCCTCGGGAACCTCACTTCCAGGCTTTGAAGCGGATCATTCGGTACATCAGCGGCACCCTTGAGCTCGGCACCACCATCACTCCTTCCTCTAAGCTTGACCTTGTGGCTTACACTGATGCGGATTGGGGTGGTTGTCCAGACACACGTCGCTCCACGTCTGGTTACAGTGTCTTCCTCAATGACACTCTTGTGTCCTGGTCAGCTAAGCGTCAGTCCGTCGTGTCTCGCTCCAGCGCTGAAGCCGAGTACAGGGGTGTTGCCAACGTTGTCTCCGAGTGCTCTTGGCTCCGCAATCTCCTGCTTGAGCTACGATGCCCCTTGCAGAAGGCCACTCTGGTCTACACTGATAACGTCTCCGCCGTCTACCTGGCTAGCAACCCAGTCCAGCATCAACGCACGAAGCACATTGAGCTTGATCTCCACTTCGTCAGGGACAAGGTTGCCATTGGACATGTCCGCGTTCTACATGTCCCGTCCTCCTATCAGTACGCTGATATATTCACCAAGGGTTTACCTAGACAGTTGTTCATTGATTTTCGTTCCAGTCTCACTGTACGGACACCTCCCGTTTCGACTGCGGGGGTTTGATAGATTACATAGGTCTCATATTGTATAGTGGGCTAAAAGCCCGTTAAGGCCCAATACCTGTGTAACCTATATATATGTTATATCAATGAATGGAAACCCTCGAGGAGGACTTTACATCAATTCTATATTCCTACACTCGTGAAGTAAAGAAGGGCCTTATAGAGTCAAAGTGACTTGATCTAGGCAAATGAGGCAGGGCCGGCCCGTCCCACCCGTTCGCTATTGCGGAAGGGTATGAACATGAGGTGAAGCCCAGATAGGCTACTAAGCATGGCCTACACCCATAGCGGGTTTGAGATTAGGAGCTCAGATGTACCCATTATGAGCTGCTAAACCCGTGACTTTTTTTAAAAAAAAAAAATTACCTCGATCTTTAATCTCTCCATAAACAATAATATGATGATATTCATCATTTGAGACTGTAGAGTCAAGATTGAACATTGACCATTTAATACTATTTCATTCCAAAGGTGTCGTCATTTACATCTTTCTCAGAAGGATAATCTTGTTTATGGAAAAACATTGACCATTTAATACTTATAAAGAAGCACGACATTAAACACATAGATTCCTAATTATAGGTTACTAGTGAGCATACCCGTGCTACGCACGGGGCATGGTTCAATAAAATTAAATCTTAACATATTTAAATTCTATATGCTTGGTTCTTATTAACGAAAATAAAGATCAAATGTTTGTGTATTAAATAACTGAAAATAAAATAAAAACAATAAAATTAAATTACACTAAACATACATTTTATTTAATGTTATTGTTATGTGTCTCTTAGTTAGATTCTATAATATTTATCATATTCACATTGCTTACTCCAAATGGTATCAAAACATAGCAAAAATAAAAATAAGTATCAATTAACACATAATTTTTTTTAATAGAAAATCAGCTTAATGAGCGGACTCCTGACTTATGTCTGGATGATTTCTCAAAATGCTATAACAAACCAAAAATCATTCAATCGATTCAAACCGATTCAATAATGAATGTGAGATATAGAGGTGGTAATGTGGAGTCCCTATGTGCCCCGGATGATAGTGGATTAATCATCAGGGTCTTTGATTAATGTTGCCTTGATTTCTCAAATAGAGAGCAAGGTCTCTCAAGATATCATATTGGGTCACAAAGATCTCATAGTAGCTGCTGTACATATCACCTCCCCTAGAAGAATAAACAAAGAGGGCGTTAATAAAGAAGACCACAGGCAAACAGGTTAGCATACCATGAATCTTTGACCAAAGTAAGAAGATTTTTCTCCGAAAGTTAAATAAGAATGGCAAATGCTTCTTCCTCATCAAGATAATGAACCTCAATCCAAACGTTAATTAAAACATCAAAGGGGATCCTCTTATCTTCGGGGAAGGCAACCATGTCCAAGAAACTCTTTGACCTTTTTTTGCAAGTAGCCAATGCTTGCTTTCATACGATCCATCAGATTGATCTCATGAGACTCACAAATTGGCTCATTGTGCGACAATCTGTTCTTAGCGCTCATCCAAAACATTACAGGTTGGTCTAGCAGTGATTCTCCAACAACCTTAAGAGAGCCAAAGGAAGCCCCTTGCATTCACTAACAATCTAAAAACACAAAGTTGCAATTGTTAGTGACATATTAACTTCTATAAAATCAAGATCCAACACAAACTGCCCAAAGATGAAAAATAGCTTTACCTGCTTAACCAATTTCTCTTTAGCAGTAAAGGGAATCGTCTTCTGACCAAAGGCAGATAGGGAGAACAAACCCAAAGCTTCATCTTCTTTCAACAACTCAACCTCATAGGTCAGATTCAAGACAGTTGGGTACCTAAATTTGGAGACCACCAGAGTTTTACAACCAGGAACTCTTAAAAACAGTTGATCCAACACTGCGAAAGACCAATACATAAGTCAATATGTATGTGTGTGTGTATATATATGCAAGAAAATAATGGTTTTTGAACAGAGGAAAAATCAGGTGGATTGTCAAACATGCTTCCATGTTCACTGTTGAGTATTGGAAATCAAACCCTCAAGGTATGCATTTCCAAAGAGGAGGAAGATATAAGTGCATTTGCATATGAAGCAATGCAATGAAAAAAGCTATATCTATTTCATTCACTTCTAATCATACACCAATTATGCTTCATATATAAAGAAAAAGCTAAAAACATGTTACACCTAAACTGAAGCCATGATTTGATCAATTAATATAACACCTCCCCACAGCTCAATTGAAAATTATAAATCCAAAGCATAGATATTTACAACAATAGAAGGAAAATGAGACATTACCGCATAATCATCCTGAGTAAGATGCCTCACCGTCCATGTATTTAAGATGAATGGAATCCCTCTTGACATGAACTGTGTAGCTGGGGATAACAGAGAAAGAAAGCATTGTATTATATTTAGTTTAAAGTAAACAACTTCTTTGTCAATAAGAATGAAACAAGTCCTAACCCATCAAATACTTGAAAGTCCGAGAGAGATTGGCAAGGCCACCATTATCACCCATTCTAAACACTTCTTTGTTGTTCCCCTTTTGCTGCAACAACTCGAACAATTGCAATTCAAAAGACATCCATAATTTACAAATTTACCAGTCAATCAATAGCCATTAGCAACAACAGATCAAGAACAAACTGAATATGGAGATTAGGTCACAATTACAAACATAATCATTTAGGCAAATTTTTTGAAACAGAACAGAATTCTTTTCGAAAAAATAGAGCAACAAGAGGACAGCGACTGGAGTCAATTGGAAGCAAATAAAATTGAGAGGAGAAAACCCTAAAATTGCAACTATTAGGTGTTCCCGATATAGAGGAATAGGAATCGGAATCCAAAATTGATACCACCGGTAGTCGATTCCATCTCTCTACAGCTTCAAATGAGCCTAAAGACTCGATTATTGTATCAAACTTAGAGAAGAAGAATAAAATTTTACCAGACCTTCCATCTCAACAACACGAAGGGGATGGGCAACCTCCTTCATTTTCGTGACGTTGAGAAACGATGCAAGTTGTGCTGTAGCCTGCAATCGAATTCCAATTCAGACTCAAACTCCCAACTTTGAGCAAGAGGAAGAATATGAGGCCATGGAGGAGCGAAAGCAGGGTCTATCTACCATCACAGCTAACCCAAACGGCTGATTAATTATGATCAATTTTATCAGGAAGTTATTGTGTGGCCGCTTCAAATTCAACCCCTTTCGAAAGTTCAAATGCTTGAATTTCAAGGGCCTGTCTATAATCAAAGCTAACCCAAACGGTGATTAATTGGGCAAATGCAAATGCAAACGGCTAATTAATTGTAGGTTAGGAATCTAATCTCATTTCAATTTTTTTCTTCCAGCTAACTCAAACGGTTTTTTTTTGGTGAGCAGCTAAGTAGCTAACTCAAACGGTTGAACACAATTAAACCAATTAATTGGGTACATATTAGTGGAATCAATTTGTAAAAAATAAAATAAAAAATTTGAACACACGTTAATGAGTGTTTGGATAACCGCTAAAAGTGTGATTGGGTAACCATTTTATAATAATGAGGTCCGCATCAATGAGTCTTGCACACAACTTTTCTTGTTATATTATAGATATTATAATTTTGTTGCCGGATGTAAAAGCAAATATGGGCATTGACCAGACCACAAAAAAAATTGCTCACCTTTGGAATGAAATAATTTATGTCAAGCTTCCGGTGCTTTAATGGCTCATTCTGAAGAAGTGCCTTCATTGCGTTTCGTGCAGCTCTAATTTCATAATACGATATCATCATAAAGCCGCTATGTTTCCAGGTTGTATAGAGACCAAATATCTCCATATTGCTGCAAAGAAGCCTTAGACTTTTTCACTGTTGGTTTAATAGCGGCAATGAGTCCATCTTCCCTAACTGTCCGCGTCGCGGTGAGCCTAGGCTCGCAATACCGGACGGGCTTGGACAACACATCCAATCCGTAAAGCGGCCTTAGTCCGACCCCCACCCACATGCGACTCCGAAATAATATCTTGAATCAATCCCGTCCCAAGCCTGACCCACGTCTACATGTCTAAGTCAAACCTCCAACTAAACCCATTCGTGATCCTGTTGAGATTTGCTCAAAATGATAGTGGATTCTCTCATCATTCTCAGAGCAACAATAGAAGGTTTATATATACAACGATTTCTTGAGGATGAGATAAGACTAGTGTCCTACAGATTGCTAAGGCAAATGCGCGGTATTCCGACTCTGTGGACAAACGAGCTATGGCATGTTGTTTCTTTAAAGCTCAAGATTTTAGATTTGATCCATGAAAGAAGCAATAACCACTTGTGGAGCATCGGTCTTAAAGGTCGCTTGCCCAATCCGCATCAGAAAAGGAAGAAAGATCATGATAGGGTCGGGCTGAGATATGAAATTTGTAAAACCTGGTGTGATTAATGTAGCAAACAATGCGCTTTACATCTTGCTAGTTTATCAACTTCGGATTATGCATGAATTGACTGACTCGGTTAACAGCAAACTCAATGTCCGGTCTGGTAAAGCCGAGGTATTGGAGACTTCCAACCGTGATCTGATATAAACTCGGATCATCCAACAAAGGTGAGGATTCAGTTGGATATAAACTACTCGTCATAGGCGTCGACACCGGTTTGGAATTCCTCATTCCTGTCTTTTGCACAATCTCAGAGATGTGCATAGATTGACACAGGTCAAAACCTTTAGAAGTTCCTGTGATTTCAATGCCCATGAAGAAGGATGCTGGACCAAGATCTTTCACCGGGAATTTCCTGGACAACATTGACACAAACTTGGCAGCAAGAGAGGGACTTGAAGCAATCACCAAAAGGTCATCAACATATACCAAAATGAATGATGATATGCGCTCAATTTGCCATGTTTTATTCTTACTTTTACTTCGATTTCTATCTATATTTTATGCTTCTGGATTAGAAAAGTATGGGATTTGTGTAGTTTATAGTTATTTGCAATATATGGAGATCTACATAAGTTTCTGTTTAATTTCGCAGAAATTGGAAGCATTTTGGATCAATTCGGAGAAGAAGGAATGAAGTTGGACTTTCACTCGATGTCTATTGATCCACTCGACATATACTGGAGTGAAGTCGGAATTTGGCTAAGTGTTGGAGCAAAGCATGTCTACTAAAGGTTCACTCAACGTCTACTGAAGTTACTCGATGTCTTGTAAAGTTATGCAACACTCAAAGCCAGAAGGAAGAAAGAGTCACTCGATATCTACCAAGACCACTCGATATCTACTTGTTCACTCGATATCGATTGGACCACCACTCGACACACATGTTGTGAGCCTAATTTGCCATGTTTTACACTTACTTTTATATCGATTTCTGCATACATTGCATGCATTTGGGTTAGAATAATACAGAATCTGTGTAGTTTACACTTATTTGCAATATATGGAGGTCTACACAAGTTTTGGTTATATTTGACAGAAATCGGACGCACTTTGGAGCTTAAAGGAAACTCATGGAGAAGCTAAGAATGGTGCAGCTGGAGAAAAGGCAATTTTTCATCATTCTTCGTTCTGAATCAATATTTGATGTCTTCATGAGAGTTGTAGCCCTCGGAAAGAGCTTTCCAACGCATGGTCATATGCGTCAATCCGATAAACGAAGACTTGGGAAAGTGTGTTTCAAGAACAGAGCAGAAAGCTGAAGCCAAGTGTACTCGATATCGATTACACCTTACTCGATATCGACCAACTTTTTCGAGTAGACCTGGTCGAGCAGAGCTGATCGAGGACACTGAGTCAGAGACAACCCGACTCCCGGAATCCTACTCGATGTCGAGGAGCCCTTGTCGAGATCGAGGAGCCATGTCCGGAGTCGACGAGCTGTGCCAAGTCGAGAAGCCGAAGACGGAGACGCCGAGCCAACCCTACTCGATCTCGAGGAGGCCTTGTCGAGATCGAGGAGCCAGAACCACCAGATCCGAGCCATGTCAAGCAGGGCCACCCGACCAAGCCAGCCAGACGACGAATCCTACTCGATCTCGAGTACACCCAAGTCGAGATCGACGACGCCGAGGAGCCTTGTCCGAGCTTGTCGAGCAGAGCCACTCGAGGAGCCCAGCCAAGCCAAGTCGACGACCACCGTACTCGATCTCGAGTAGAGCCTGGTCGAGATCGACGAGCAAAGTCCGAAAACGCGTTACGCGGTTGAGCAATCCGAGTCGAGCTGGGATTCATTGGGCACGAAGGAGGTCGAGTAGGCCGAAATCTATCATCATCTATCTATGGAAGGAAGATCTATCAACATGAAGACATATTACCTAGTTTAGATATAGTTTTCCTTTAAAGATTTATTTCCTTTAAGCAATTTATTTATCTTTAAGCTTTTAGTAGATATAGATTGAAGATTTTATGCTTGATTAGCAAGGATTAGAAGGCTATAAATAAAGCTCTGGGGGGCTGATTTTCATTCATTCAAGTCAAGTCGTCTTAGGGCGCAAGGAGAGGGAGGAAGGAGAGAGAGGAGGCGAGAGAAGAGAGAGAGGAGGAACGTTTAGAAGGTTTTGTAAGTTTTAGTTTATTTTATGTTAAAGTTAATTTCTTTCATCATGTTTGCTTTCTAATTTCCTTCTTCTAGGGTTGGGGTGATCCCAACATAGATATGTGTGTTTGATTTATAAATCCATGAATTTATATGTCTTTATCATCATCTACCTATGTGCTTAATCCTTTGCGAGAGTTGAGGAAATTCCTTATTCGTGATATTGAAGCGAAAGTGATCTTATTATGAATTGGATAGTAATTAGGGTTTGCTTGCGAAAGTTGGTTGATCCTAATTAAGAAAAGGTAGAAACGAATTAGGTTTTTATGCGAGAGCCTCTATCACCTAAATTGTTGGAATTTGCGAAAGTCGATTCCTTGACATAAAGCATGCATATTTATGTGATTTATGATATGCGCATATGTTTATTGTTGTGGTGATCCCTAACCTTGGAAGTTTGCATCTTTATTTATTTTATTTCATTATTTTTATCCTGCAAAGTTACCCGACACCAACCACCATTCCCTCTCCATCCATCGACATCGACCCCTCTATTCTTTGTCGACAACAACCTCCCCACCTTTTCCCGCTATCCCTGAACCCCAAAACACACTAAACCTAGAACCGTTGACTTCTCTCCTGAGGACGAACCTGACTCCACTATCCTATAGCGGGGTCTTGACTACAAATTTATTTGGTCGAGAAACCCCTCTCGTCAACACATCACTGAAGACTCGATATCTAGTGTCACATGACTCGAATTCTAGTCCGTGACTCGATATCTAGTGAGGCGGCACACTCGAGATGAACAACATGACTCGATATCGAGTCTATCACTTGATATCGAGCAAAGATGTAGAGCACTAGTGACACATTTTGATGATCCGGATCCGAAGAGAGATTGCTTAAGGGCTAAGTTGAAGATCTTTTATCTCCTCAGAACACATTTATCCTCTTTGGTTAAACTCTATTTTACCTAGGAGATTTTTATTTGTTTTATTTATTTATTTTAGGAAAGTTTTATCTTTAGGATTTAGATAGATATTTGCTCTCCTTGGGTAGTAAGAATTGAGCCCAATAAACAAAGACCTAGGGGCTGGTTTTTCATTCATTCAAGCCAAGTTGTATTCGGGCAAAAATTGTTAGAAGGAAGATTGGAGAGAGGCGAGAGAGAGAAATAGGAAGAAGGAGACGAATGGTTGTAAGTTCTAGTTTTAGTTTAATGATAAAGTTATTTTTTTATTATGTCTTGTTTTAATTTCCTTCTTCCAGGTTTGGGGTGATCCCAACATAGATATATGTGTTTGATTTATGAATTTATGACTTTGTATGTCTTTATCATCTTCTATCCTATGTGCATAATTCATCTACGAGAGTCGTGGGTGATCCTTATTTGTGATATTGAAGCGAAAGTGATCTTATTATGAATTTGGATTAATTAGGAAAAAAGGATAGGAACACTTAGTGTTTATGCGAAAGCCTCTATATTCCTATTTGTTAATAACGAAAGTTATTTGATATAAAGCATGCATCTTTCTGTGATTGATAATCTACAAATAATTTTATTGTTGTACTGATCCCTAACCTTGAAAGTTTGCACCTTTATTTTATTCATTTTTATTATATTTCATTATTTACATTCTGCGCAGGAAAACCATTCGACATCGACCCCTCTGTTCTTTGTCGACAACCACATTTTCCTGCTATTCCCGAACACCGAAACCAATTAAACCTAGAACCGCTGACTTTTCTCCTGAGGACGAACCTGACACCACTATCCTATAGCAGGGTCTTGACTATAAATTTATTTGGTCGAGAAACCCTCTCGTCAAATTCGTATCATTTCCAAGGAGATATCAATCGCGCCTAGCTTAGTTGTGTTTATGGTTTAGGATAGCCCATCACTTTTTCTTACTATCACATACCCTACCACCACCAACCTCACCGGTACCAACTAGGTGCCAAGATTTTTCTACTAGTTCGTGCATTATTGATTTGGTTTTCAAAGCTTAGATACAAAGATGTAAGGAACATATGAAGGGGATCTCGAATGGGAAGGATGGCTCAAAGAATTGAGACAGGGAAATAGGATCGCACATGAGGAGGCCCGATTAAGGGAAATAGCACAACTCGAAGATCTAATCCAAAGGCTTGAGGCTACTAATCATTCTCCCCCTATGAGCCAATTGCACTCCGTGAATCGACAATGACAAGTTAGTTCGACAACGGCACCTTCTATGAGCCAGTCAACGCTGACTACCTGGACTCAACATGTACACATTTTGGAGGAACTGATCCAAAAATACCAGTCGATATCGAGTGCATATCAGTCGATATCGACTGTATCATAGAAACCTAGGTATGTCCTCCCATGGCCTAGTTTACATCTTTACTATCTCTATCTTTAATGAACCAGTTAAAGGATCCCTAGAAGAGCTCCACCAATGCTTACTATTAAGGCAAGCCGCCTCTGTGGACGAACTCGCTATGGCATGTTGTTTCTTTAAAGCCCAAGAAATCAGATTAGATCCATGGAAGATGCAGTAACCACTTGTGGAGCGTCGGTCTTGACGGTCGCTTGCCCAATCAGCATTAGAAAAGGCAGAAAGATCATGATTAGATCAGGCTGAGATATCAAATTTGTAAAACCTAGTGTGATTAATGTAGCGAACAATGCGCTTTACAGCTTGCCAGTGTATCAACTTCGGATTATGCATGAATTGACTGACTCGGTTAACAGCAAACACAATGTCCGGTCTGGTAAAGTCGAGGTATTGGATACTTCCAACCGTGATCCGATATAAACTCGGATCATCCAACAAAGGTGAGGATTCAGTTGGATATGAACTGGTCGCCATAGGCGTCAACACTGGTTTGGAATTCCTTATTCCTGTCTTTTGCACAATCTTAGAGATGTGCTTAGATTGGCACAAGTCAAAACCTTTTGAAGTTCTTGTGATTTCAATGTCGTGGAAGAAGGATGCTGGACCTAGATCTTTCATCGGGAATTGCCTAGACAACGTTGACAAAAACTTGGCAGCAAGAGAGGGACTAGACGCAATCACCAAAAGGTCATCTACATATACCAAAATGAATGATGATCTGCGCTCAATTTGCCATGTTTTGTGCTTACTTTTACTTTGATTTCTATCTATATTTTATACTTCTGGGTTAGAAAAGTATGGGATTTGTGTAGTTTATAGTTATTTGCAATATACGAAGATCTACACAAGTTTCTGTTTAATTTCGCAAAAATTGGAAGCATTTTGGATCCATTCGTAGAAGGAGGAATGAAGTTGGACTTTCACTCGATGTCTATTGAACCACTCGACATATACTGGAGTGAAGTCGGAATTTGGCTAAGTGTTGGAGCAAAGCATGTCTACTAAAGGTTCACTCAACGTCTACTGAAGTGACTCGATGTCTTGTGAAGTTATACAACACTCAAATCCAGAAGGAAGAAAGAGTCACTCGATATCTACCAAGACCACTCGATATCTAGTTGTTCACTCGATATCGATTGGAGCACCACTCGACACACATCACTGAAGACTCGATATCTAGTGTCACATGACTCAAATTCTAGTCCATCACTTGATATCTAGTGAGGCAGCACACTCGAGATGAACAACATGACTTGTTATCGAGTCTATCACTTGATATCGAGCAAAGAAGCAGAGCACTGGTGACACGTTTTGATGATCCGGATCCGACGAGAGATTGCTTCAGGGCTAAGTTGAAGATCTTTCATCTCCTTGGAACACATTTATCCTCTTTGGTTAAATTCTATTTTACCCAGGAGATTTTTATTTGTTCTATTTATTTATTATAGGGAAGTCTTATCTTTAGGATTTAGATAGATATTTGCTCTCCATGGGTAGTAAGGATTGAACCCTATAAATAAAGGCCTAGGGGCTCGTTTTTCATTCATTCAAGCCAAATTGTCTTCGGGCACAAATAGTTAGAAGGAAGAGAGGAGAGAGGCGAGAGAGAGAGAGAAAGAGGAAGAAGGAGACGAATGGTTATAAGTTCTAGTTTTAATTTAAGCATAAAGTTATTTTTTTTATTGTCTTGTTTTAATTTTCTTCTTCTAGGTTTGGGGTGATCCCAACATAGATATATGTGTTTGATTTATGAATTCATGAATTTTATGTCTTTATGATCTTCTATCCTATGTGCATAATTCATCTACGAGAGTAGGTGATCCTTATTTGTGATATTGAAGCGAAAGTGATCTTATTATGAATTTGAATTAATTACTAAAAAGGGATAGTAATGTTAGCATTATATTATTTATATATGTCCATATCATGTACAGTTACGATTGTACCCTCAGGGTTTTCACCCATTCATATATATACAGGAGTAGGCCTCTGAGATCCACTAAGGACTCAGTTCTCCAAACGCTTACATGGTATCACAGCCTTGTCTGAAACCCTAAATTTTCGTTTCACACCTACGATCCGCCGCCGCTGCTACGCCGCCGCCGCCCTAGCCGTCGCACCCCTATTCAGCCGCCGCCGCCGCTCCTGCCCCTTGCACCCTTGCCGCCGCCGCCGCCTCTCTCTTGCCCCAACCCCTCGCAATGACTGACACAGTCAATTCCCCGTTGTCGCCTTTCCTGGTCGCTCCCAACATGCTACTCAGGGAGGACACCCGGCCTAGCCCTTCGCCGTACTGGCCTCGGCCCCGGGCCGGCTATCCGCTACCCTACCTGCAGCAACCCCACTACTACCCGGTTCCCCACCCTCCACCACAGGCGCTGTCTACAACACAACCAGTGGCGTCGTTGTCGCAACCCACGACCCCTTTGGGTCTTCAGCAGCCGGACGGAAATTGGTATATGGATACCGGGGCCTCTTCTCACATGACGAACAATCTAGGTAACCTACAAACTGTTTTTAATTCTAGCACTTTGCCTTCGGTTTATGTCGGAAACGAAAAATCGTATTCCAATTGTTGGTTCGGGCCCTGGTACCCTACCCACTGACTGTCCTTTGAAACTCAATAATGTGCTCCTTGCCCCTGCCATTGTCAAAAACCTTATCTCCGTTCGCCAATTCACCATCGATAATCACGTGGCGATTCAATTTGACCCGTTTGGTTTTCTTGTGACGGATTTACGTACGGGCACCCCAGTAATGTGGTGCAATAGCTCGGGAGACTTATATCCAGTAACCACCGCATCCAGTCAGACACCTCTCGCCGTCCCCTCTGCCAACATCATTCTCCGTTCGGACGTCTGGCATGCTCGTCTAGGACACCCTGGCGACCATGTCCTGGACACTCTCCGTTCAAACCATTTTATTTCTTGTCATAAGGCCTCCGCCGTTTGTTCTTCATGTCAAATTACCAAGAGCAAAAGACTGCCCTTTAGTCTCTCCTATTCCCATACTTTTGCACCAGTTGATATTATACATTGTGACTTGTGGACATCTCCTATTCCGAGTGCTAGTGGTTTTCGATACTATTTGGTTGTCCTTGATGATTTCACCAATTTTGTTTGGGTTTTTCCCCTACGCCACAAATCAGAAACACAAAGTCATATTGTAAACTTTCACACATTTGTCCGCACTCAATTCAATTTGCTTGTCAAGGCTATTCAGTGCGACATGGGAGGCGAATTTGACAATACTGTCGTCCGCTCCTTTTGTCAACAACAGTGGATAGCCCTCCGCTTCTCTTGTCCTCAAACCTCTCCACAAAATGGCAAGGTAGAATGCATCCTCCGCACCCTCAATGACAAAACTCGAACACTCCTACATCACGCCTCTCTCCCCCTCTCCTTTTGGGTTGAGGTACTTCACATGGCCACCTATCTCCACAATATACTTCCCTCCAAAGCAATTGGCAACTCCATCCCAACCTTGGCACTCTACAAGCGCTACCCATCCTACGATCACATTAGAGTGTTTGGATGTCTCTGTTTCCCCAACATGAGTGCCACCGCCCATCACAAGCTCTCCCCACGATCCACCAAATATGTCTTTTTGGGCATCTCCCCACACCATCGAGGCTACCGTTGTCTTCGCTTGGATACCAATCGGGTTGTCACTTCGCGCCATGTGATTTTCGACGAACAGACCTTCCCTTTCACCACACCACCCACCCCTGTTGTTCCCAACCCATCCACATCACCCAATTTTGATGACTTCCCACCCCTCCTACGCCACATATTTCAACAAGCTTCATCCAGAACAACGCCCGCAGCAAACCAATCCCCCGCCCAATTTGATTGGCGGCGGGCGCAGCACAATGCGGCGGGCGAAGCACAATGCGGCGCACGCAGCAACCCATGCGGCGGGGTCCTCCCCCTGGCGGCGCCCGCCGCAACCCAAACCCCTGCCCAATTTGATTGGCGGCGGGCGCAGCACAATGCGGCGCCCGCAGCACCCCATGCGGCGCCCGCAGCAACCCATGCGGCACCCGCCGCACAGCCTGCCGCAAACCAAAACCCCCTCCTTCCCCCCCCCGCAGGCAACCCCACTTAACCACCCGCCTCCGCCCGCACCCCCCTGTCCCATCCATGAAGACCCGGTCTCAGTCCGGGATCTTCAAACCTAACCCCAAATACAACCTTCTCACCCCATCCCCCGACATATCCCCTCTCCCCAAATCACCCCACAAGGCCTTGCAGGACCCGAACTGGCATGCCGCCATGATGGATGAGTATAGTGCTCTTATTAAAAACGGCATGTGGGACCTCGTTCCAAGGCCTCGGGACACTAATATCATTAACTGCATGTGGTTGTTTAAGCATAAGTACAGGTCAGATGGGACTCTTGAGCGACATAAGGCTCGCCTAGTGGTCAACGGTAAGTCACAAGAGGTTGGAGTTGATTGTGACGAGACGTTCACCCCGGTCGTCAAACCGGCCACCATCCGCACAGTTCTGAGTATTGCCCTTACCAAGGACTGGCCTATCCATCAGCTTGACGTCAAGAATGCCTTTCTTCACGGCAACCTTTAGGAGACTGTGTATATGCATCAGCCACCTGGCTTCTATGATCGCACCCGCCCATCTCACGTCTGCCTTCTCCGGAAGTCTCTCTATGGGTTGAAACAGGCGCCTCGCGCCTGGTATCAGCGATTCGCCACGTACCTCACTGCATTGGCTTTCAGGGCAGTCAGTCTGATCACTCCCTCTTTGTGTTCCACTCAGGGTCTGACACCGCCTATCTTCTCCTGTACGTCGATGACATTGTGATCACCGCTTTCTCTACATCCCTCCTGTCTAGGCTGATGGTTCTGTTGCGTTCAGAATTTGCCATGACTGATCTCGGTTCTCTGAGCTACTTCCTTGGCGTCTCTGTATCACGCACTCCTACTGCTATGTTTCTTCATCAGCAAAAGTATGCTCTCGAGATCGTCGACAAAGTCGGCATGTCATCTTGCAAGCCCGCCACCACCCCTGTCGACAGCAAGTCCAAGCTAGACGTTGCTTTCAGTCCCAAGGTTGAGGATCCTACAGCCTACCGCAGTCTAGCCGGTGCTCTCCAGTATCTGACATTCACCAGATCGGACATTGCCTTCGCCGTCCAGCAGATCTGCTTATATATGCATGATCCATGCAAGCACCATCTTCAGGCGCTCAAGAGGATTATCCGGAACATCAAGGGCACCTCTGACATGGGTTTACATCTCGGTCGCAGCCGGTTTGACTTCCTCACCGCCTATTCTGATGCTGACTGGGCGGGTTGTCCTGAAACTCGCCGCTCCACATCTGGTTTCGCGGTATACCTCGGCGACAATCTGGTCTCATGGTCCTCCAAGCGTCAGGCCACCATCTCCCGCTCGAGTGCCGAGGCCGAGTATCGTGGCGTTGCCAACGCCGTGGCTGAGACCTGCTGGCTCCGTAACCTTCTCTGCGAGCTCCGGGTTCCCCTTCGATCGGCTACCCTGGTCTACTGCGACAATGTCTCCGTTGTTTATCTCTCGCCGAACCCGGTTCAGCACCAGCGGACGAAGCATATTGAGATTGACATCCATTTCGTCAGAGACAAGGTCGCCCTTGGCCAGGTTCGAGTTCTTCATGTCCCTTCGGCACATCAATATGCGGACATTTTCACAAAAGGCTTACCTACTCCTCTTTTTACTTCCTTTCATTCCAGTCTTGCTATTCGCTCACATCTAGCTGCGACTGAGGGAGGATGTTAGCATTATATTATTTATATATGTCCATATCATGTACAGTTACGATTGTACCCTCAGGGTTTTCACCCATTCATATATATACAGGAGTAGGCCTCTGATATCCACTAAGGACTCAGTTCTCCAAACGCTTACAAGTAACACTTAGTGTGTATGCGAATGGCTCTATATTCCTATTTGTTAATAACGAAAGTTATTTGATATAAAACATGCATTTTTATGTGATTTATAATCTACACAAATATTTATTGGTGTACTGATCCCTAACCTTGAAAGTTTGCACCTTTATTTTATTCATTTTTATTATATTTCGTTATTTACATTCTGCGCAGGAAAACCATTCGACATCAACGCCTCTATTCTTTATCGACAGCCACCTTTTCCTGCTATTCCCGAACCCCGACCCCAACTAAACCTAGAACCGCTGACTTCTCTCTTGAGGACGAACCTGACTCCACTATCCTATAGCGGGGTCTTGACTACAAATTTTATTGGTAGAGAAACCCTCTTGTCAAATTGGCGTGGTTTCCGAGGAGATATCAATTGCGCCTAGCTTAGTTGTGTTTAAGGTTTAGGATAGCCCATCTCTTTTTCTTACTATCACATACCCTACCACCACCTACCTCACCGGTACCAACTAGGTGCCAAGATTTTGCTACTAGTTCGTGCATTATTGATTTTATTTTGAAAGCTTAGGTATAAAGATGTAAGGAACATATGAAGAGGATCTCGAATGGGAAGGATGGCTCCAAGAATTGAGACAGTGAAATAGGCTCGCACGGGAGGAGATACTATTAAGGGAAATAGCTCGGCTCAAAGATCTAATCCAAAGGCTTGACGCTTCTAATAATTCTCTCCCCTGTGAGCAATTGCACTCCGAGAATCAACAATGACAAGTTGGTTCGACAACGGCACCTTCTATGACCAAGTCAACGTCGACTACCTGGACTCGACATGTATACATTTTGGAGGAACTGATCAAAAAATACCAGTCGATATCGAGTGCATATCAAGCGATATCGATTGTACCATAGAAACCCAGGTATGCCCTCCCATGGCCTCGTTTACATCTTTACTATCTCTATCTTTGATGAACCAGTTAAAGGATCCCTAGAAGAGCTGCCAACGAAAAAGTCGGATGTCATTTCACATGGTGCTTCAAGGTCGCTTTTACCCTACAAGTTGAAGGCCATCCCCGACGATTTGGAGAAACCAATGTCCGTGTTCAAGTATGGGGTTCTCGCGAAGTGGCACAAAGCTCCGCAAGATGAGGTGGAAGTCTCTCTTCCAACTCCACCGCTCTACTATGATGGAGACGCACAACCAAATCAACATATGAAGCGAAAGAGAGATGAGTATGAGGTATGCGAAGTTTCTTTATGTCTTCCCTTGTGTAGGTCAACTAAGGTTCGGGAAGATGAATGGGTGAAGCCATGGAGCGTTCACTCGGGGAGGTTTAAAGTTATTCATACGATGCCTCCGGATGACATCCCATTCTTCCCACCAAATCCACCTATACCTCCGGAAAAGGATGAGCCAGGCTAATGCTTAAAGGGAAGTAGGTTGAGCTAGGGACTTAAACCCTAGCGCTTAAGAGAGGCAACCATCTATTATTTTTTTCCTTTAATAAATTTGTTTTTCTTTTATTTTCTTTACTTCGTGAAAGTTTTTTTTTCGTCAATGACTTTAAGCAATACGAAGAACTGGAAGTCTACTCGACGTCGGCTAGTCCAGTCGACGTCTAATTGATTTGAAAGCAAACAGAGGTGCAAAAAAAGTTGTAAAAGAACTCGATATCGAGTCATAGACTCGATGTCGACTGAGCCTGTTGAGTGAAGAAGTTGTGGTCGACGCTTGATTACCCTGAAGCTTGAATTACACTAGGAATCGAGTGGATCCAGTCGGTATCGATCGATTCACTCGATATCGATTGACCCTGCAGCCATCTATAACACCTATTTTC
Organism: Persicaria tinctoria; assembly: GCA_037127255.1. Lineage (NCBI taxonomy): Eukaryota > Viridiplantae > Streptophyta > Magnoliopsida > Caryophyllales > Polygonaceae > Persicaria > Persicaria tinctoria. The sequence continues at coordinate 38,744,578 of JBANSL010000001.1, read as the reverse complement.
GAGTTTCTGCACTACTGTCTAATATGTTTCTTTCTTTACCCTTATTTTTATACAGTGAGAGCACTGTAATCTTTAAGTATGGGGTAAGGGAAAGGATTACTTTTATATTATTTATGATTATTTCTCATATTGCTCTTTACATTGTACTTTGGATATGTTCTTTTATCTATTTGCTTCATGTTTTTATCCAAAGTTTATTTTTATCACCCTTCAAAAATTTTGATTAGTGTCATTGAAGCTTTAATTGAACTCGACGATGCAAAATTAGATTCATTAGAGATATAGCATGAAATTGCCTAGTAAAGGGAAGTCACAATAAAGTGCATTATTTCTTGAAAACCGTGAACGGAGGTAAAAGTTGAAGTTGCTTTTGACATGTGCATGAAAATAGGACGGTGGACTTAATTTTCCATACATTCTTACCTTATTCCTAGCCTTACCTCTACTTATATGCATCACAAAGCCATATTTTGAGCCTTATTTCATAGTTGCTCCAGAGGTTCTATAAATTGGCTATTTATTTACCTTATGAATCATCCGGGGAGTATGCTGACAAATTGATATTATGAAGATTATTATATGGTTGTTGTGTTGTATCATTCTTTTGGAGTTTTGAAGGAGAATTATTCATATTATGGAAAATTTAATAAAAGAAAGAAAATCTAGTCACCTTAGGAGATAAAGGTTGATCGACCCTGCTCGTTAAGATGTTAGGTCGGCGAGATGAGACACCAAGGTGGGGAGTCTGAAGCACTAAGTTCTCCCCAGATTTAGCAACACATTGCCCAAATATAGCCCACCACTATACCTTTTACCTTTTCTTCGCCATGTGCATAAAATTCCTCTTGATTATTAATGTTTTGTCTTATAAATTATTTTTGCATAACCCTCCTTTTGTGTGCGATGGTGCTTTTATTCACAGGTATGGATTTGGTAACATTAGTACCTTTGCAAAGATGGTAATTGATAGTAGAGTTATATAAGAATGAATATATGATGTTGAGAGTTTTGTTTCTTCCCTTGTATGACCATTAAAAGTATTGCTTGAGGAGAAGCAAACTTAAGTATGGGGTGTTGATATGCGCTCAATTTGTCATGTTTTATGCTTACTTTTACTTCAATTTATGTCTATATTTTATACTTTTGGGTTAGAAAAGTATGGGATTTGTGTAGTTTCTGATTATTTGCATTATATGGAGATCTACACAAGTTTCTATTTAATTTCGTAGAAATCGGAAGCATTTTGGAGCAATTCGGAGAAGGAGGAATGAAGTTGGACTTTCACTCGAAGTCTACTGATCCACTCGACATCTACTGGAGTGAAGTCGGAATTCGGCTAAGTGTTGGAGCAAAGCATGTCTACTGAAGGTTCACTCGATGTCTATTGAAGTGACTCGACGTCTACTAAAGTTATGTAACACTCAAAGCCAGAAGGAAGAAAGAGTCACTCGATATCTACCAAGACCACTCGATATCTACTGGGTCACTCGATATCTAGTAGAGCACCACTCGACACACATTAATGAAGACTCGATATCTAGTGGCACATGTCTCGGTATCTAGTGAGGCGGCACACTTGAGATGAACAACATGACTCGATATCGAGTCTATCACTTGATATCGAGCAAAGATGCAGAGCACTGATGACGCATTTTGACGATCCGGATCTGAAGGGAGATTGCTTAAGGACTAAGTTGAAGATCTTTTATCGCCTTGGAATACTTTTATCCTCTTTGGTTGAACTCTATTTTACCTAGGAGATTTTTATTTGTTTTATTTAATTATTTTCGGAAAGTTTTATTTTTATGATTTAGATAGATATTTGCTCTCCTTGGGTAGCAAGGATTGAGTCCTATAGATAAAACCCTAGGGGCTGGTTTTCATTCATTCCAGCCAAGTCGTCTTTGGGCGCAAATAGTTAGAAGGAAAAGAGGAGAGAGGCGAGAGAGAAGAAGGAGGAATGAGACGAATGGTTGTAAGTTCTAGTTTTAGTTTAATGATAAAGTTATTTTCTTTTATTATGTCTTGTTTTTAATTTCCTTCTTCTAGGGTTGGGGTGATCCCAACATAGATATATGTATTTGATTTATGAATTTATGAACTTGTATGTCTTTATCATCTTCTATACTATATGCATAATTCATCTACGAGAGTAGTAGGTGATCCTTATTTGTGATATTGAAGCGAAAGTGATCTTATTATGAATTTGGATTAATTATGAAAAAAGGATAGTAACATTTAGTGTTTATGCGAAAGCCCCTATATTCCTATTTGTTAATAACGAAAGTTATTTGATATAAAGCATGCATCTTTATGTGATTTATAATCTACACATATGTTTATTGTTGCGGTAATCCCTAACTTTGGAAGTTTGCACCTTTATTTTATTCATTTTTATTATATTTCGTTATTTACGTTCTGCGCAGGAAAACCATTCAACATTGACCCCTCTGTTCTTTGTCGACATCCACCTTTTCCCGCTATTCCCGAACCCCGAAACCAACTAAACCTAGAACCTCTAACTACTCTCTTAGGGACGAACCTGACTCCACTGTCCTATAGCGGCTTTTTTACTACAAATTTATTTGGTCGAGAAACTCTCTCGTCAAATGCATAGTGAGAGCCATATCTATAAGAGAAAAGGGAGTTGTTAGCAGGGCATTGAGAGAACCCTATTATGATTAAGGCATCATAAAGACGAGAGAACCAAGCTTGGGGAGCTTGTTTGAGACCACACAGAGATCGATTTAACTTGCAAACATGAGAAGGATAAGAGAGATTAACAAATCCTGGAGGTTGGACACATTAGACATTTTTGTCAAGGGAGCCATGAAGAAAGTCATTTTCAATGTCTAATTGTGTGGTGGTCCAGCAGTTCATAGCAACAAGGGGGAGGAGAAGGCGAATGGTGGATGGCTTTGCAACTGGGATGAATGTCTCATCGTAATCAATGCCGAGAAACTGATGAAATCCCATAGCGACAAGTCGAGCTTTTCGACGATCGATTGAGCCATCAGTCCGTCTCTTTGTCTTAAAAACCCACTTTACACCCAAGTTGTTGAATGATGGAGAATGAGGAACTAAGATCCAGGTACTTGAATCAAGAAGGGCCCGGAATTCAATTTCCATGGATGTCCTCAATTCATGGTGTTTTGAGGCCTCAGTAAAAGAGGTCGGCTCCTCCGGGACAACAAAAGTGTGAGATAATTGGGGCCATGGGATGGTACCATTTATTCGAACAAGAGGCTTAAAGGTTTTTTTTTTATTGAGTTAACATCGGATGAGGCGGCGGAGGAGCGGCTTGGGTTCTCTCAACAGAGGATGAGGATGACGATGACTCTATGTCAAGGGGTGTGTTTCGGTTTGAAGAGTGATGGGGAAATGGGGGAGTGGGTCAGACTAATTAGGCCTATTGTGGTAACAATGGGAGGAGAAGAGGAGGCCTGATGAATGAGAGAGAGTTGGGCTTCAGGGGACAAGATCAAAGGAGATTTTGTTTGAGCAATGGCAAAAGGGAAATATGGTTCATGAAAGATAATGTCCATTGATATGTAAAATTTATGGTTGACCCAATCAAAACAGATGTAACCTTTCCGTCTATAGCCCAAGAAAATGTATGGAGAAAAGAGGAACTTAAGCTTATGTTTATTGTATGGATGGAGGTTCGAAAAGTACAAGCACCCAAAAGTTTTAAGGAAGGCATAATCAGGGTTTTTGTGGAAACGTATTGAGAAGGGGGATTGGTTATTTAGTGTGGGATTGGGAAGTCGATTTTGGAGGTAGATGGAGGTTTCAAAGGCATAATTACAAAATCAAAGGGGTAGAGAGGCGTGTTTTAGAAGGGTAAGACTCATATCTACAATTCGTCAGTGGCGAGATTCGATCATCCCATTTTGATGATGAGAGTATGGGCATGAGAGACGATGAGAAATGCCTCGGGATTGAAAAAGAGTAGCAAGTGTCAAGTGGCTTAAATTCCGTCCAATTATCCGTTTGGATAGAAATCACACTTTCACCAAAGAAATTGGTGACAAGATTTATGAAATTGGTAATAATAGCCGGCACTTGTGATTTAGATTGAAAGGGAAACAACCACATAAAAGAAATCATCCAGAATTGAAACAAAATATCTATTGCCATTGATAGATTGATGATGGGCTGGACCCTAAACATCAATAAACAAAAGTTGCAAGATTTTATAAGACTTAGACAAACTGGGCTTGTGAGGTAAGGTATGGGCCTTGTCCCAAGAACAAGAAACACAAGGGTAATTGTTGGGCCAAGTTTAGGTAAGTAAGGTTGATGAACCACAAGGTTAGTGATCTCTTTGGATGGGTGCCCTAACCTCGCGTGCCATGTGGGAGAATACGACAAAACTGATTTCTGAGCAACGATGGTGGAATGAAGGTGGGGTGTAGGTGGTGGTAATGTCGAACTGATGGGCCACACATAAAGACCTCCATCAACGACCCCCTGATAAATGGTGCATGTGTGGAAGAATCACAAACCATGCAATGATTATCATGAAATTGGAAAAAGATTTTGTTATCCCGGCAAAAGCGATTGACAAAAAGCAAGTTTTTGATTAATAATGGAGCATGAAGAATGCGAGAAAGATGAAAGGAACGAGAGGGTGTAGAGATGAAAGAGGAACTGTGGTTTTGAATGGGGATGAAAGAACCGTCTCCGAGAGATATGGACTCACTGCCTTCATATGGTAGTGTTGTAAGGAGGAAATCGAGAATGCAAATAAAATATAAATAAATCACAGCAAACCAGATTCCGTCCCTTGCAAATAATTACAAGACCTCCTCTTGATGTAGCAGCGGGAAGTCAGGATCGATCCACGAGTAAGCGTGTCAGCGGATCTTAGGTAGCGGAGAATCTCACGATCAGAAATCGACAACAGGGTCCTCGGGCTCGACTAAGGGTTAGTCGACAGAAGCTCGGACAGTCGAACAGGGCACAACAGCTTCGGCAACGGTGGTCGATCTCGACAAGGCTCAACTCGAGATCGAGTAGCCTTCGTCTGGGTCGAGTGGGTCTGGTCGAGATCCTGCACAAGTAAGCTACGGCGACTCTGGGTCGAAGATCAGTGGTCGAGGTCGACCAAGCTTGGTCGAGATCGACGAGGGCAGGGAGTAAAACGAAATAAAAGAAAGTAAAAACAAATGCTTTGGGGTTTCGACTAAACTTTATGTAAAAGAACTTCCAAGATTGGGGTTTGCAACAACGATAACCAAACATGCATAAGGCAGGACCAAACAGATAATCATGTGAATCGCATTAAAGGACTAAGCTTTCGCTTTTTCCAACAATTAGACAACTCTCTCAAGAAACCCTAATTGTCTCTACCGATTTTATGTTTATAATCCAAGTTGTTAGCATGGATCTCCATTAGATGGGTAATAAACACATCAACAAGTAAGAAAATGCTCAAATCATGATAAAGGTCGGATCTTTACCTCAATTATGCATGGCTATCGTCGGGGTCGCCCCAACCCTAGAAGTGGGTTGACTACTCGCTCTTCATCGCAAACTCAGACATCATCGATTGAAAGAAAACAACTTGCATTAAACTAAATTCAAAGACTTTACAATCCCAGCAATCCAACTCTCGTCGAATGCCAAAACCCTAAAACCTTCGAACTCCCTAAACTTCTCCTTGGAACTCTTTGTCTCTGACCAAAATTGATTGAATAAAACTGAGCCCCATGGGCTTTATTTATAGGCTTCTAATCCTTGCTAATCAAGGATAGAATATCTATATCTATATCTAAAACTATATCTAAGACTTTAATGATAAATAAAAGACATAAAGGAATTAAATCTAAAATAGGAAATATATCTAAAGTGTCTTCAATGGATAGAACTCTTCTTCTTCATGATAGATGTGGATATTTTCGGATAGAATCAGCAATCTTCACGCCCAAGTCGAGTAGGATTCATCAAACCGCGTCACACAGCTTCTGGACTCGTGGTCGATCTCGACAAGGGCTTTATCGACCTCGAGTAGACTTCTTGGTCGACTGGGCTTGGCTCGTCGTCTCGGCTAGCCAATCCTCGACAGGCTCGGACATGACTCCTGGGGCTCGTCGATGTCGACAAGGGCTCGTCGAGGTCGAGTAGACTGGCTATGTCGACTGGGTTTTCTCGGGTGGCTCTACTCGACAGGCTCGGATCTGGACTTCGGCGCTCGTCGATCTCGACTAGGGCTCCTCGAGATCGACTAGGGTGTGGTCCTCTCTAGTAGAGTAGCTTCTCCTCGGCATGGGCTCGGGCAGGCGCTGGGAGGCTCGTCGATCTCGACAAGATTTCGTCGAGGTCGAGTAGGGTTGTCGGCCTCCTGGTCAGGTCGGGTAGCCTTCTCCTCGAGTCTGGGTCCTGGCTCCCCTCTTTGTCGACTTCGAGTAGCTGTACTCGATGTCGAGTAGGGCTCGGGTTCCTTGTCTTCTGTTTCTCGACACAGGCTCCTCGATGATGGCTGGTGCCTAGGCAAGTCTTGTCGAGATCGACTAAGCTTAGTCGATATCGAGTGGCTTTGCCTCCGATTCTCGCTTTCTTGGTTTTCTTCCGAAATGGTTCCATATTCTGCGATATTAAACAGAAACTTATGTAGATCTCCATTTCTGACAATTATGCATAAACTACATAAATTCGACATATTCCCAACCTGAAATATGCAAAATGTAAAGAATATGGAACTGAAGTATGCATAAAAACACGGCTAATTAGGCTCACAACAAACACCCCATACTTAAGCTTGATTGTCCTCAAGCAATACTTTTATTGGTTATTCAGGGGAAGAAATCAAAACTCTCAACATCTTAGATTCATTCTTATATAACCCTGCAATTAATTACCATCCTCGAAAAGGTACTAATGTCACAGATCCATGCATGTGCAAATATATAAAAGCAACATCTACTCACAAAAGGAGGGTTATGCATAAACAATTTATATGACAAAGCATTGATAATCAAGAAGACTTCAATTTAAGCTCAAATAAGGAGTAGTATTGGTAAAAGGCTAAAGGTGGGCAATTCTTGGCAATGTGGTGCTTTTGATCCGGGGAAATGGATCATTTCCAAACTTGAGTTTCATTCCACATTCTTTCTCCATATAATTCATCACCTTTCATATTGCTTTTCTCAATAATAATGTGTTTACCTCTCTAACCTCAGCACTGCCTTCTCGCGAGTCGCAAACATGGGTGTCATGAATGGCCCCGGATACTTAGTGCTTTGGACTCCTCACAATGTGTCCCATCTCTCCAAACTATTATCTCAGAGAGCAGGGTCAATCTACCTTTATCTCCTGAGGTGATTGGATTTTCTTTCACTCATTAAATTTTCCATATATTTCAAACAATTTCCTTCCAAACTCCAATAATGATAAACACAACAACCATATAACAACCTCCATAATGTAACATCATTCTCAACATAATCCCCGGATAAGGTAAAGAATGGCAAATATTTAGATCATGTGGAGCAATAATTGAAATAAGGCATATTATGGTTTTTGTGATGCATAAGCATAGGTAAGGCTAGGATTTAACAATATGAGCATTATATGGAAATATAAAGTCCTCCGTCATCTTATCATGCAACATGTCAAAAGCAACTTCAAAATTTACCTCCTTTCATGGTTTTCATCAAAATATGCACTTTATTATGACTTCCCTTTACTAGGCAATTTCATGCTATATCTCTAATGAATCCAATTTTGCATCGTTGAGTTCAATATTACACTTCCATGACATTATTCAAAATTTTTTATGGGGGTCATTTTTCTCAAATTTTTGGAAATCATGCATATGAGCACATAAAGCATTAATGTATTCCAAATTAGCCATGTAGCAATTCAAAGAAATAAAACATGCAAAATATCAAATATGATCAAATATGCACAAAGTAAGCCCTTCCCCCACCCCATACTTAAAATTTACAGTGTCCTCACTGTATAAGATCAAATAAAACAAGAGTAACGGAAGGAACTCACAGGATGATGCATCGAGGAAGGCAGATCAGTGCATGTCGAGTAGGTGGCTAGTCGACATCAAGTACGGTTTACTCGATCTCGAGTAGGCTCGTCTGCGTCTAGTGGATTCTGAAGTCGAGGAGCTTCTGGGCTTTGTCGAGGTCGAGTACGTCTACTCGAGGTCGAGTAACTTCTGGCTTCTCCTCCTTGTCATCGTCGACTTGGCCTTCGTCGATTCTGACTGGTTTTCAGGGACTTCTTATTCCACTTTTCGCGATCCTTATATACTTGCCGATCCAAAAAGTATTAGATTCCACAAAAACAAGATTATCCATATGAATTATTTTAAAAGACTTAAAGCCAAAAAAATAAAATTAAAGAACAATAATAATAATAAAAAAAAAACAAAATTCATAAAGTCTTATATACATGCTCTAGATTTTATAGTCGCTAGGCCGACTTTAACGTTTGTGCTCAAGGACCATTATTGTGGGGCCCGCTCATGCTTGGCCCTTCTTCTGGATCATCTAGGTCCCGATGGTAGTATGCAAGCTTAGCTGACAGGTGGTTGCTTGCATCATCTCCCTTCTCTTACTTTTTCTTCTTTGTAGCCTTTAGTTTCTGCAGATTCTCTCGCCATGGTGTCTTATCTCCCCTTAAATCATTGAAAATTTTATTTATGGACTGAGGGGGAGTAGAATTCATACCTGAACTTACCTGTTTGGACCCAAAACAGAAATCTTTGGGCTTGGGTCTACTCGATGTCGAGTACTGTTGGTCGAGGTCGAGTACAGGGACCCCATACTTAGACTCTGGGCAAGTCTCTAGCTCAGTGGTGGTGGTCGAGATCGACAAAGGTTTGTCGAAGTCGAGTAGAGCGCTTGTCGAGGTCGAGTAGGGCTTGTCGACCTCGAGTACAGTTCTGGCGCTTTCCTCCGTTGTTTGCTGAGTCTTGTGGTTGCTGATGCTTTTCACCTCCAGCCATGAAACTTCCTTCTTTGCAGGGCCAAAAGAGAGATCCAAAACCTCATCGCCTATGGTGAAGGTAAGCGACCTATTCTTGACACTAATTCGGGCATCTGTAGTAGCTAAGAATGGTCTACCAAGAATAATAGGGCTAGTAGGATCTTTAGCACAGTCAATGATAAGGAAATCAGCTGGAACAAAGAATTTACCAACCTGGACGGGGACATTTTCAACTATACCTGTAGGGATTACCACTGTATTGTTAGCCATGTATAATTTAGCATCCATAGGTTCTATGCATCCTATCTTGACCTTCCGCCAGATTGATAAAGGCATGATGCTCACACTTGCTCCTAAATCGCATAGAGAATCATATTTATATTGTCCAAAACCCACAGTAACAGAAAACTTACCAGGGTCAGGCCTCTTTTCAGGGAAGTGGAGTACTTTGCATTCGCCTGCGATCTCTGAGATGGATCGCTGCTTGCTCAGGATTTCCTTCGGAAACATGACATATTCAGGCATCTCTTGCAGGGCTTCTGTAAAAGGAATAGAAACATTCAGTTCTTGCAGCATATTAACAAATCTGGTAAACCTACCTGCAGTGGGATCTTTCTGTGTTTTTGAAGGGAAAGGCAGTGGCTTTTTCTGCTTCGGAGCTAGATCAGTTGTCGGAGATGCTGCAGAGTCGTCGACCTCAGCTTGCTGCTCCTCGACATCGACCAGGGGCTTGTCGACCTCGAGTTGGTTTGTCGACCTCGGGTTGTTGGTCTGCGCAGCGGAATCCGAGTTCAGCTTCTGGTCTTGGTCGAGTAGAGGCTTGTCGACATCGAGTACGGGCTCGTCGAGATCGACCAGGTGCTGCTCTGTCTCGAGTTGCTGCTCTGCGTTGCTTTGCTGTTTTCCGACCTCTGGCTCGTGTAGTTGATGCCCAATCCTGAGTTTGATAGCTGCGACATGTCCGGTTTTCCCCTTAGGATTTGGTTCTGTTTGCCCAGGGAGCTTGCCGGACGGTCGTGGGATCTGCGCAGCGATTTGACCCATCTGGGTCTCTATTCCTCTTTTCCAGATGTCCAGTTCCCCAAATTTGGTGGTGATGTTCTGGAACTGGTTGTTGATGGTGCCCTGATTTCGGCGCATCTCCTCAAGGATCAGTTGCAGATCATCTTTCTTTTGATCCCTTTCTGGAAGTCCTGGAGCTCTGTAGGGTAGGGGGTTCCTAGGAGGACCTTGGTTCCATTGTGGTTGATAGAACCTTTGATCTCCCATATAGCGATTGGGACCCCCTGCGTAAGCTTCCTCTTCGTGTGTCTCTGTCATTCTGACTTGCTCTGTGTGTGGGCACTCAGTAATGGTGTGCCTCTGTGATCCGCATTCGATGCAAGGCTGATTGACAGATAGGTATTTGACTTGCTTGAGGAGCTTGCGATTTTGGTCTCTGTAGAACTGCTCCCTGACATCTGGGTCAATCTCTTTCGCTGGCTCGTAGAGTTGCATAGATGGTGCTGGCCTGGCGTAGGAGTTCTCCTCATAGTTTGTAGGAGCCCCATATTTGTTGTCGTAGTTAGTGAGCTTTTCTAGCACACCCCATGCGTCACTTGGTGGAATCGTCAGATACTCATAGCGAGTATAGTGGTTAATTCTGTCCTTAGTGACTTGATCAAGAGAGTTGAAGAAGATCTCTTGAATGACGTAGGGTGGCTGTCCATGAGTAGGGCAAGATCGCAGCAGCTCCTTGTAGCGTTCCCATGCCTTTGCTAGCGGTTCCCCTGGCTTCTGTTTGAAGGCGGTGATTTTCTGGCGGAGAAGTGTTGTTTTGGCGGGTGGGAAGTATTTGTTCAGAAACTCTTGCTCTACTTGTGCCCATGTGGTGAGAGATCTCGGCTTCAGCCCTTCAAGCCACTTCAGTGCAGGTCTAGCCAGCGACCAGCGGAAAGCTTTCATCTTGACATATTCCAGAGTTGTACCTTCAGCAAGAGTACGGCACATGTCATGAAAATTGGTAATATGTTCAAGAGGACACTCATTAAATTTTCCATGAAAAGCATTATTTTCAAGTTCTATAAGAAATTGAGTGCGAATTTCAAAAGAGTTTTCAGGGATTAGAATCGCCGATTCAGGCACGACGAGAGTTGGATGCATATAATCCTCTGTTGTAGTTGGATATTGGGCAAGCTCAGCTTCTGCTTGCTCCCTTGCTGCTTTCTCAGCGGCGATAGCAGCATCTTTACTGGCTATAGCAGTATCCTTTGCGGCTAGTTCCCTGGTAAGCCTGGCAATCAGCTGTTCTTGTGTTTCAGCGGCCGCCATGGCTCTTTGTAGTCTAGCTCGGATGTGTAGGAGGCGCTCTGGTTCGTCTAAGCCGTCAAACTCAGGTTGTTGACCAGAACGGCGCATACACCTGTAAAGTAACTCAAAGTAGACGTGAGGTGTAACTACCTAAGGCGCGAATGATAGCTTCCCCGGCAACGGCGCCAATTTGTTGTAAGGAGGAAATCGAGAATGCAAATAAAATATAAATAAATCACAGCAAACCAGATTCCGTCCCTTGCAAATAATTACAAGACCTCCTTCTGATGTAGCAGCGGGAAGTCAGGATCGATCCACGAGGAAGCGTGTCAGCGGATCTTAGGTAGCGGAGAATCTCACGATCAGAAATCGACAATAGGGTCCTCGAGCTCGACTAAGGGTTAGTCGACAGAAGCTCGGACAGTCGAACAGGGCACAGCAGCTTCGGCAACGGTGGTCGATCTCGACAAGGCTCTACTCGAGATCGAGTAGCCTTCGTCTGGGTCGAGTGGGTCTGGTCGAGATCCTGCACAAGTAAGCTATGGCGACTCTGGGTCGAAGATCAGTGGTCGAGGTCGACCAAGCTTGGTCGAGATCGACGAGGGCAGGGAGTAAAACGAAATAAAAGAAAGTAAAAACAAATGCTTTGGGGTTTCGACTAAACTTTATGTAAAAGAACTTCCAAGATTGGGGTTTGCAACAACGATAACCAAACATGCATAAGGCAGGACCAAACAGATAATCATGTGAATCGCATTAAAGGACTAAGCTTTCGCTTTTTCCAACAATTAGACAACTCTCTCAAGAAACCCTAATTGTCTCTACCGATTTTATGTTTATAATCCAAGTTGTTAGCATGGATCTCCATTAGACGGGTAATAAACACATCAACAAGTAAGAAAATGCTCAAATCATGATAAAGGTCGGATCTTTACCTCAATTATGCATGGCTATCGTCGGGGTCGCCCCAACCCTAGAAGTGGGTTGACTACTCGCTCTTCATCGCAAACTCAGACATCATCGATTGAAAGAAAACAACTTGCATTAAACTAAATTCAAAGACTTTACAATCCCAGCAATCCAACTCTCGTCGAATGCCAAAACCCTAAAACCTTTGAACTCCCTAAACTTCTCCTTGGAACTCTTTGTCTCTGACCAAAATTGATTGAATAAAACTGAGCCCCATGGGCTTTATTTATAGGCTTCTAATCCTTGCTAATCAAGGATAGAATATCTATATCTATATCTAAAACTATATCTAAGACTTTAATGATAAATAAAAGACATAAAGGAATTAAATCTAAAATAGGAAATATATCTAAAGTGTCTTCAATGGATAGAACTCTTCTTCTTCATGATAGATGTGGATATTTTCGGATAGAATCAGCAATCTTCACGCCCAAGTCGAGTAGGATTCATCAAACCGCGTCACACAGCTTCTGGACTCGTGGTCGATCTCGACAAGGGCTTTATCGACCTCGAGTAGACTTCTTGGTCGACTGGGCTTGGCTCGTCGTCTCGGCTAGCCAATCCTCGACAGGCTCGGACATGACTCCTGGGGCTCGTCGATGTCGACAAGGGCTCGTCGAGGTCGAGTAGACTGGCTATGTCGACTGGGTTTTCTCGGGTGGCTCTACTCGACAGGCTCGGATCTGGACTTCGGCGCTCGTCGATCTCGACTAGGGCTCCTCGAGATCGACTAGGGTGTGGTCCTCTCTAGTAGAGTAGCTTCTCCTCGGCATGGGCTCGGGCAGGCGTTGGGAGGCTCGTCGATCTCGACAAGATTTCGTCGAGGTCGAGTAGGGTTGTCGGCCTCCTGGTCAGGTCGGGTAGCCTTCTCCTCGAGTCTGGGTCCTGGCTCCCCTCTTTGTCGACTTCGAGTAGCTGTACTCGATGTCGAGTAGGGCTCGGGTTCCTTGTCTTCTGTTTCTCGACACAGGCTCCTCGATGATGGCTGGTGCCTAGGCAAGTCTTGTCGAGATCGACTAAGCTTAGTCGATATCGAGTGGCTTTGCCTCCGATTCTCGCTTTCTTGGTTTTCTTCCGAAATGGTTCCATATTCTGCGATATTAAACAGAAACTTATGTAGATCTCCATTTCTGACAATTATGCATAAACTACATAAATTCGACATATTCCCAACCCGAAATATGCAAAATGTAAAGAATATGGAACTGAAGTACGCATAAAAACACGGCTAATTAGGCTCACAACATGTAGTCTGTTCAACCTTAGGTTGCTAATGTCCGTTGTGTAGTGGTGCGTCGCCGTCGTGTCAGGGAACCAGGAAGAGGCGTAATTGGCTTGAAAATTGCGAGGCAGTGGTGCTTGATAAGCCTTATCAAACCTACTCCAACACCTCAGGGATGTGTCCACATTTTTCACATATCTGACAGATCGGCCTATTATCCGGAGCACCGTAAAAGGATTTATTATTGTAGGTGTTGTAGCCTCTACCTCCTCTGGACGATGAACGACCTCCTCGATCGTCGCCAGGTCCACGACCGCGTGAGGAGTCCTCGCGACCTCCTCTAATGGAGCCCCTGCCACGACCTTGTCCGGTTGTAGTGAAATTCAAATCTGGGTTGGGTTCAGTGGAAGCGGTGGTATTAAGGGAGATTTAAGAGGAGTTAATAGTGGTGGAGTTCAGGTAGCAGATGTTGGGTGGTGATAGTGGTGACCATGGCATCGTAGTCGGTGCCAAGACCTGCTAAAACACTAGCCACAAATTCAGAATCAGTTACCGGGTTTCTGGCCGCCTAGAGTTGAAGAATCAATCCCTTTGCACGATTGAAATAATCTGTCGCTAATCCATCCCCCTTTTTTAGACTCGTCGGTTGGAGCATGGTCTGGACCGCCTGAGCATAGGAGCGTGCTGAATAAAGACGGTGGAGCCTGTCCCGGACTTGATGAGAAGTCTCACAATCCAGAACTTGAACCATAACGGGTTCAGTGAGAGACATCGAGAGGATAGCCAACACAAGTTCGTTCTACGCTTGTCAATCTACTATAGCAGAAGAATTATCAGTAGTTTCACTCGGAACAGGACATGAGATGGAACCATCGACAAAACCCATGAGATGCTGGGAACGAAAATAAGGGCTAATTTGACGAAGCCATGTCAGAAAGTTTGAGGGAGATAATTTAATTGTGTTTGAGTAAGAAAATTTTGGTAAGGGAGGATTTTGGGGACAAAATGAAGTAGCGGCTGATAGAGTCTATTTTAGTCCTATATTTACATATTATATTAGGTCATTTTCATGCATATTTTACCTATTTTATAGATTATTTGTTATCATTTGGTTTTTGGAGACTACACTAGTGTTTTGATATATTTTAGGTATTTTTGGACTCGATCGTATAGATTTGGAGATTGCTCGTAATTTATGGGATTGTTTTACTCGTAGTGCTGACCGTTGGGGCCTCTCCTTCTCCTTTGGGCCGGTTCATCCAATAGAGCCCACGTGATTGCTGCTTTGTACTATTATTATGTTTAATATAATTCGTTTAGTTAAGTTAGATAGATTAGTTAGATAGATAGATAAATAAGATATATTTATATTAGGATAGATTAGGATATCACGGTTCCAATATATATATACTAGTCCATTACTCGTGCTTTGCACAGGCTTTTTGTTAAAAAAAAATTAATCTTAATAGTTATGAAATATTTCGTATTTGTTTGATTAGATGGAACTAAGATTAATATAAACTCATTAAATTGGCAAACACTATATTAAATGAGTAACAAAAAAGTCCATATATTGATTCTTTTTGGAAAAAAGAGGGTCAATATATATACATACTTCTTGACGAAGTCTATATATCTTGATACTTTTTGCACGGTCTTATGTTGCATTACCAAAATTATACAATCCAAACCATAATGTACCGAAATATAGAAATGGTTAATTCGACAATTTCATTGCATATTTCAACAATAAAATTAATTTAAGATTAAAATCTATAAATCTATACATGGTTCTTATACAAACAATTGCCACACGACTCATTCAATATTAAGATTAATCGCGAAAACTAAATACACCACAAATCACCACGTTGCTTTGGACGTGGTACCATGTTGCTTTCGACATGCACTAATTCTCTCTCTTAAAGATGATTAAAAACATAATTAATTAAAAATTCTTCCACATTGCTTTAAATGTGTGCTTATGAAGAGGCATTTGCGGTGTATAACAATACCCAGATTATTTATACGTGGAAACTAAATACACCGTAAATCACCACGTTTAAATAGACGTGGTGGTTTGTGTTGGGCTAATTAGTTGAAAAGGTGTGCTAATTAATTAAAATGGTCACCACCTTGGAATTGACCTCTTGATTTTGGGGAGATTTGCGGTGTATTTAGCAACACCGTTAATTATAGATTATTTCATTACTCTCTATATGACAAATAATTTTAAAAAAAATATATAATTCTAATTTTGATTTTATATTTAATCACAAACATAATAACCTCAAAATGGTAAGAAAATATTTTATAATGAATTAAAAATGATTAAAATATGATAAAATAAAACAATAAGTATTTGAAAAGTATTAGTACATTTTTATATTAGACGGTACAAATCAATACCATAAAATTTTATAAATGTATTTTTGAGGAAATCAATACCATAATCAATATATGAATTGTTACAAAAATATTAGTATACAACGAAGTTGTGAAATTGGATTTAAATGATCACTATACCGTTTTATATATATAATAGTTTTGGTAAAATTGAGAATTGATATGGAAAAATTATATTATTAGTTTATAATATATGAAAATATGAATTCATCAACTATGCTCGAGTTTTATTATCAATAGTATGATTTTTGGATATAAAAAAAGAATAGAGTACACGTTAGAAAATATTATGATTTAATAATAGCAAGTATAGCACTATGTAACAATAGTTATCAATTATAAACTATGTAATAGCTAGTTATCAATTATCCAAGATTAATTTTGTAAAAAAAATACACTATAATTTTTCATCAAATAGAATATAAAATGATGAATAGAAGAGACTACCGAAAGACGTAGTTAAAGAGATATATAAAGATTTAAGTTTTCAAATGAGGTAAATAGAGAACTTGAAAAAAAAAATTGTGAAATATAATGACCATTTAATTTGCTCAAAAAGAATTAAATAATAATAATAAATAAGGGTCAATAGGTTAATACATGATATAATATGATTGGAAAAAGTTTGAATGTCATTTTTTCTCGGATAATATGGAGAAAAAATCTCTTGATTTAACATTGCATAAAGATAAAGATATTATTTATCAATTATGGCCTATTGGAGATACTTACCAAAAAAATATTATCAAGGAATGAGAGGAGATTCTTGCCAAATAGAATAATAATGGACAAATATATTTTAAAAAAAAATCAAAACAAATATGTGGCATTAGATAATGTACGTGGCAAAATATGATTGGCTAAAAAAGGCGGGAAAATTTTCAACGATAGTGCGACACGTGGCAAAACAGATACTATTTAGTATTGTATAGGATATAGGATATATATATATATATATATATATATATATGAATATATTCATACGGAACATACTGTGGCCGGCCGACTGACTTCAAACCGTAACGCTAATTATGTTTTGTCTAAGTTTTATGGAGATTTAAACTCTTCCGTTTCGTCTATGGATTGAAAATCCTATTCCTATTGATCCGTATTGATTCTTTTGCGAATATTGTTGATTTCTTCTAGTCCGTACAACTAGTTGAGATTATTGCTATGATTTTGTAGATTTCTCGTAGCGAACCTTAATACATAGTAACAATCATGCCTTTTTAGGACTCGTAGGACTAAACTGGTGTGTAGAGAATCAATTACATGTTGAATGTTGACTCGTAGCTTGGTGTTGCATGTATCCTGCTTAATTCTTAATCTTAATGCTACTATTAGGTTGAATCATGACCGTGTTAGGGTTATCTAATTAGTAAGGGTTACTAGGACTCGTAGGACTAGTAATTTACACAAGATCAAGACAGGAACAATAATAGGATGAAAAGAGAGCTTGAAGAAAAATCGAGGATCAACTAGTCAAATTAGAGTGGATATTTGTAGATGAAACTATTCCTTTAATTGTTATCTCCATTAATTTTTTTATAGTTTATTTTATTTTCTTTCTTATTCTCATCACACCAAAACTCCCTTTTCTATTAATTGTTAAATAAACTTAACTTAGGAATAACTTGGTTCTCTGTGGGATCGACTCGTGTTTACCACGCTACATTAGTTAGGTAGGTTCGGATTTATTTTGATACGGTTTAGGCGACTAAAAACCGCCCGTCAAATTGGCGCTGTTGCCGGGGAATCAAAGTTTATTTCTTTGTTTTGTGTTTTATCAATTTTTGTATACATCTAAATTGTTGTGAACCTATCTTACGGTTCATAACACCCTTGCTACTAACTTTTAGGATGTTGAGGTTGTTGCAGTTTAAAGGTGAAAACTTTCACCAATATCTTACCAGATTGCAGAGATATGTTGACATTCGTAATTCACGGGGTTATCAGGACAGCATCCGAGATATGATTATTTGCATAATTGACGGGAAGACTGCTGAGACACGAGCACTTGCTGAGTACATGAGTAACGGAGGCCTAGCACGGTTAGGTTTGTTGGGGTTGTGGGATTTTTTCTACTACATGGGTTACCATCTTGCATAGGAATAGTTGCTCACCACGTCTTATCCACCAATGGAGGACTCTGTCACACACCTGGATGATGCAATCCAAGCCCTTACACAAGCGGTGCAGGAGAATGCTGAGAGGATTAAAAACTTGGGGGAACAAATTAGCCAACTTACTCAAACATCAAGCGAGATAATAGCAGATCAGATGGCCACCCCTCAAGTTGATAAAGAAAGCCAACCCATTCCACCATCCTCTCAGACATTGAAGGATGCAATAATGGAAGATCTTGTCGAAGTCATTGTGCTCAATTCATTCTATCCTAGTTGGTTTCAACGTGATAATGATGTTCAGAACGAGGAGGAATTGTTCACATATGACGACAGTTTCTTTGACGATGGAGAAGAGGGTCTGGTGCTTCCTGACATGGAATCTCAGGAGTCGACGCATGAGGTTTCATGTGTTGTGTCTCATACTTCATCCAATGCATTCATTCCGAGCTCCCCCGTTGATGAATCATGTCTAGAGCCACCTGCTGAGGCTCGAGAGGTAATAAAGGTAAAATTTTGCAATTTGGAAGGTAATGGTGATTATTTTGATCCTTTTAATTGCTATTTTGAAAAGCCACCAGTGGAACTGAACTTGTGGTATCATATTCCTTCAGTAGGGAGTCATAAGTTTGATAAATTGAAAGAGTTTTTAACTTATATAATATTATATAATTTCAATTTACTAGTGTGTTATAACGTCTTGGGTAAGATGTGTGCAAAGGAATATGACCGACTGCTAAGGGCTTTGACAATGTCTGATAGGTAAGGATTGGAAGGCAACCCAAGGAATGTAGGGGTGGGCATTACCGGGTATCCGACACGAACCGGATAATCGTGTCGGATACCCGAAACCGTTTAGCACAAAAAGGCCGAACCGTGCACGAACCGTTATGAACCGGGTATCCGACACGAAATAGCTATTCGGATCCGTGTCGGATACCCGTGTTATCCGACACGAACCGTTTACTTTTCTCTTTTTTTTTCTGGGTTGTGTTGTTGTTTGTTTGGGCGTGTGGCAGCACAAATCAATTAACGATTGTCAAAGGATAAAGTCCAAATCAATTTGTTGCCATGGACTGAGGTTTAAGATCAACAGATCTGAGAACTTATTTTGTCAAAACAGTGAACAACAACAATCAAACATACATATTGTTCAAATTTGACAAGGAGGATCAACAATCAAACATACATATCAAGCCTAGATCTGAAATTGAAGCCATAATTGTTCAAATTTGACAAGGAGGATGATAGATCTGAGAACATTGATCTAGAATCTGTAAAGACATACTCAATTTGGTCTTCTTCTTTGTGATTGAAGCTTGAGATAGGGCTTGAGATATGGGTTTTTCGATTCTTCTTCGCCTCGTCATTTCCTTGTCGCCGTGAGGCGCCTCTTCGCATTGACGTCGCCATGGGCCTCCTGGTCGTTTCCGTCATCGAGAATTTGCTGTTGATATGGAAACCCTTATTGTTGGAATTTGCAGAAAATCGGTGACTTTGAGAACTGGATGAAGATAACGGAGTATGATTGTAAAAGCATCACTGCAGCGAACCGCAACATTCATTAGGCCTGATCTCAGATTCACTCTTCATCAGGCCTGATTTCAGACAGTCGATGAATTGAAGAGGTGTGAGACAGTGAGAGAGAGATAGAGGAGATACCGAAATAGTGCGGCAGTGCGGCTAGGGTTTTCTTTATATGCTAAAAACTGGAAAAAAAAAAAGAAAAAAAAAGGGGGAAGGAAGAGTTAAAAAACTCCATCCGGAATTCGAACCTTGGTTAGATTGAACATATAGACACGCATAAAATTGGGCTAAGACCAACTGGGCTAACTGACTTCATTGATTCTTTATGGATTGTATTTATATTAGTAATATATCACCTTACATATAAATTTTTTTAAAAATAAACGGTTCGGGTCGGGTACCCGACAATGCGATTTGCCCGACCCGAACACGAACCGTTTAAAGCCGTGTTTTCTCGGTTCGTGTTATTACCGTGTCGTATTTTTTCGGTTTCGGGTTTTTTCGTGTCGTGTTTTCGTGTCGTGTTTTCGGTTTCGGGTTTTTCTGCACACCCCTAAAGGAATGAGTTTTTTTTATATGTCTGTTTTATTTTTAGTTATTTTTTTATTTACTTTTTATTGTTATTGTTAGTTAGGATTATTTAAATTTTTTTTAATTTCCGAAATAAAAGAAAGAAAAAAGAACCCTTTTCTAGTCTTCATCTTCCTCTCTCGCCGCCTCTGCTCTCTCCTGCCCACCTGCAACACCAGCCCCTCCTCCGGCGTGTGTTACCTCCGCTGTCGGCGCTCATCACCGCGAGATCCCTATCCTCTCACGCAAGTGCTGCTCGAAGGCTTCGCCCCTGCGTCCAATCACCGTGCCGCCTCTCTCTCTCACTTAAGAGTTCATCCCTCGGCCTCCTCTCGCCGTGTACTGCTATTCGTCGTCCGCTCCTCACCACTGTTCCCTTCGCCCTTGTCCCGACAGAACCCTAACCCGAGGGCGGCCTGCTTCTCTCTTATCGCCAGGTTCTACCCTCGCCGGGATTTCCCCTCCGGACTCCCTCTCCTTCCCTCGTACTGCACTGCCAGCCACCACGCCTCCGCCCGGAGCTCCTGCACTCAGCCCATGCCGCCCGCTCTTCTCAACCCTTTCTGCTGCTGCTGCTGCCATCGCCCTAATTCCTATATGAGAGTCCTCCAATTTTCAACCTGATGGTAAGTGCAGGTATGCCTATCTCTTCTCCCTATTGTTCTGAATTTTTTGGGTTGAATATAAATGCGAATTGAGTGGAACAATTTGCTTGTTGTTATTTATTGGGTTGTGCCTGATTTAGTTTGATGCTACTGATCTTGGGTTGCGATGTTTGCGGAAAGATTGTTGAGCAATGTGTCCATTATAGTGATAGATTCAGTTGTATGATGGTTTGGTTGCGAATGCGATCCATCTAATTTTTGAATTGCAGAACTTGGTTGAGATTGAGTTGTATGATGGTTTTGCTGGATTTTTGGGACTTAGAAGTGATAAGGTCCTCCATGTGGCTGATTGATTACTGCTAGTTCTATTTGAAATCAGTTGAGGATTTTTATTTAGTCTCGAGTTCTATTATCAAGACAAGCCTAGATACTTTGAGATGGTTCCCATGCTTCAATTTTTGCTTGCTAGTTCTTGCTCCTTGAAATCACTTACATTCCATGTTTTCAATGTCAGAAGTGATTGAGCATGTGCTGTCAGGGCTGATTTTTGTTATACTAGTCGTGGTACTTTTATTCTTGGATGATATATTTTTCTTGGTTGTTGGAATATGTTTGTTTGTGGTGCATTCTTTTTGTTTTATGTCTTGGCCAGGCGTTTTGCAACGAGGATAGCCCTATATTTGTCCAACTCCAAGAAGGTTCACGAGTGCCAACTGAATCCAAGTTGTTGCTGGACGTTTCTGCTGAATACCCCAGGGCTGTACTTTTTGCTCTTTTATCATGTTTTAGGGGTGTTAGTACTTAGGAATAGTCACCTATCTTGCTGAATTTGATGACTTTGGTATTCTTTTGTTACTTAACTAGATTGGCTGTTGATTACTATGCCAGTTTTGCTTGTTTTTGTTGCTGTCTGTGGTGTTGGACAGGTCCTGTACCTATGAGAAGTTGCTTATTTTTATGGTATGTTCAGAGGCAACACCACTACCTCCTCTTGAGTTGAAGATTAGTTCTGGAATGCCTGATTTATTTGGTGAGTTTCCTTTACCTCTTTTATTCATTTTCTTTACTTTGAGGACAAAGTAAGATTTTAAGCATGGGGTAGGGGGAATTCAGGTGTAACTCCGTATTCATATATATGTTTTTTGTTTCATTTTCTGTTATCTATTTCATTGCATTTTAGGTTGCATTATAGGGTGTTTGATCATTATCCCATGGTCATAGTAATTTATTGATTCTTTGTTTTTTATTTGTTAGTTTTTCTTTTATTTGTTATAGAAAGATATTTCTATGATTGATATGACCTCGATGATGATATATGGTTTTTCATGACTTAAGAGTTAATAAAATTGAATTTTAATTGAATAAAGACACTTGTGGGATTCCCATAGATGATCTAGAGTATGAGCTTTAGTTATAACTTGATTATTGGTTGAATGTTCAGTTTAGAGCAATCTTTAAAAAATTTATACGATTTCTATTGTATATGTCTAAATCCTTGATGAGAAGCACTAGTAAATTCGGTTATCTATTTGATGTGATTTTTGATGTGTTTGGATATATGTGTTGGGTTGATGAGTGTAAGGAGAATAAAATTCACTTACACCGCTCGGGGAGGATAAAATTCACTCGAGTGAAAAGAATCATCAATAAACCAAGCTTGATAGAAATATTCGAGGAGGATAAAATTCACTCGACAATCATAAGAATTGCAAAAAAAAATACGGTTAGTAACCGATCCTGTTTGTAAAGGATAAAATTCACGCAAGGAGGAAGAAAAGTAATTAGAAATACTTGGAATCAAAGGAAGAAAATAAGAGCTTTAATGAAACTCCGAATTAGAAAAGGCCTAGTAATCGATGGGTGTTTATGACGATTTGTATGTGTGCTTAATGATTTTAATTGCTCAATACATTCTGAATGCAAGCATCTCCTGAACCTAATCGGAGTTTAAAGCAATGAGTATGAAGGGTTTGATGTGGGTCTCATAGTGTCATAATTAATTTAAGCATAACGTAATAAATACTCTTAAAGCCATGACAACCATACTGATGAGTGATCATTCATAGAAATTTTTTTGTGTCTTTTGTCTTTCTTTGAGGTTGTCTTTGTTTTGTGATTAGTTTGCTTGGGGACAAGCAAAAGTCTAAGCATGGGGTAGCGGCTGATAGTGTCTATTTTAGTCCTATATTTACATATTATATTAGGTCATTTTCATGCAAATTTTACCTATTTTATAGATTATTTGTTATTATTTGGTTTTTGGAGTCTACACTAGTGTTTTGAGGACTCGATCGTATAGATTTGGAGATTTCTCGTAATTTATGGGATTATTTTGTAAATGAGAGGGTGAATGACTGAGCTAAACTTGAAGATGGCCGGATGTTACTCGTAGAGCTGACCGTTAGGGCCTCTCCTTCTCCTTTGGGCCGGTTCATCCAATAGAGCCCACATGATTGCTACTTCGTACTACTATTATTAGGTTTAATATAATTCGTTTAGTTAAGTTAGATAGACTAGTTAGATAGATAGATAAATAAGATATATTTATATTATATTTATATTAGGATAGATTAGGATATCACGGTTCCAATATATATATGAATACATTCATACGGAACATACCGTGGTCGGCCGACTGACTTCAAACCGTAACGTTAATTATGTTTTGCCTTGGCTTTATGGAGATCTAAATTCTTCCGTTTCGTCTATGGATTGAAGCTTTGGTTTGATAAAGTTGTGAGATTTATATTCTTGTCCTATTTCTATTGATTCGTATTGATTATTTTGCGAATATTGTTGATTTCTTCTAGTCCGTACAACTAGTTGAGATTATTGATAGGATTTTGTAGATTCCTCGTAGCGAACCTTAATCCATAGTAGCAATCATGCCTTTTTAAGACTCGTAGGACTAAACTGGTGTGTAGAGAATCAATTACATGTTGAATGCTGACTCGTAGTTTGGTGTTGCATGTATCCTGGTTAATTCTTAATCTTAATGTTACTATTAGGTTGAATCTTGACCGTGTTAGGGTTATCTAATTAGTAAGGGTTACTAGGACTCGTAGGGCTCGTAATTTACCCAAGATCAGGACACGAACAATAATAGGACGAAAAGAGAGCTTAAAGAAAAATCAAGGATCAAATAGTCAAATTAGAGTGGATATTTGTAGATGAAACTATTCCTTTAATTGTTATCTCCATTAATTTGTTTATAGTTTATTTTATTTTCTTTCTTATTCTCATCACATCAAAACTCCTTTTTCTATTAATTGGTAAATAAACTTTAACTTAGGAATAACTTGATTCTCGGTGGGATCGACTCGTGCTTACCACGCTACATTAGTTAGGTAGGTTCGGATTTATTTTGATACGGTTTAGGCGACTAAAAACTGCTCGTCAGCGGCCATGGAGGTTTGAAGCTGCTAGGTAAAGGACTCAAGAAAATTTGGATTTTCCATTGAACGGGAGCTCTTGTAGTTGCGACATTGGTCGTCTTATGCAGGCTCTGATACCATGGTGAGATTTGCTCAAAATGATAGTGGATTCTCTCGTCAATTCTAAGAACAACAATACAAGGTTTATATATACAACGATTTCTTGAGGAAGAGATAAGACTAGTGTGGTACAACTATAGCTCTTAGGGCTATCGATAACAATTGAATGAGCTAGTCATTGGGCTTGTTTGTTGGGCCTTCTCCACCTGTGTATGAGACTCCATAAGTAGCCTTTGTAGATTTATATGCTTCAACTGTAGATGGCTCCTGGCTAGTAGAACCTTGTGTTCACTTTCTTTATTTACTATATCATATGTGTAATAAGTCCCAGTAGTTAAAGATGAAATGGCATGAAGTCTTAACGCAATATTTACGGTTCTTTCCCTCCTCTTTGTGTAAATTCCTCCTATTTTCTCTATGTTTCATTTCATTTCATTTCTATTATGAAACTGAGATCTTTCCTTTTCTTTCTTGTTTCAAATACAACCTCCAAATCTCCATAATGGTCTAAAACATACTCTTCTAAATCACATCAGATACAACCCTCAAACCCATTGCCATTTTCTTCTTCCCCTATACTAAAATACTAGAACAAAATTGGCAAATGATTACATACTAAAATTCTCTTTTAAAACCCCAGATTGGTAATATCATTTCAGAAACTGTCAAAATTGTCTTCTTCTTCCCTAACTTACCCTAAAATTCTCTTCTCAAGAATATGCTCATATGCATATTCATGTGATGAATTCATGGTCTATTGGACAAGGAGGGAGATGAGAGGAGAGCGACGTCGAGTGAACTGGTGTCTAGTGAAGGCTTGAAGAGGGTTATGCTTTTTTTTATCGGACTTTTTATCTTGTATAACAATGTAAATTGGAAAAGATTTATGATAGCACGCATTTAGGTAAGCACATTAAGATGCATTTATCATAATTTAGATATATATAATGCATGGTTTAGGCTAGATTTGCATTCATACTCGTTATGTGGGTGGAGACGAAATCTACATGTTTTATTGATTATTTCAGGTAGTTGTGGATCGGATGGGGAATGAGGAGGCTCATGGATTATTTCAAGTAGATGTGGATATTGATTATTTCAAGTAGATGTGGATCCAATGAGGAATGAGGAGGGCTCATGGATGAAGGAAGAGTCAAG
Source organism: Persicaria tinctoria (assembly GCA_037127255.1). Lineage (NCBI taxonomy): Eukaryota > Viridiplantae > Streptophyta > Magnoliopsida > Caryophyllales > Polygonaceae > Persicaria > Persicaria tinctoria. Next base: position 38,719,266 of record JBANSL010000001.1, on the reverse strand, counting down.
AGGAGAAATAAAAGTGAAGAGCACGGGAGCGGAGTCGAAGTTCGAGAGCTTAAGTGAAGAACAAGTCAGCAGAAGTTGTCACTCGACAAGCTGAACTTGTATCACACTTTCTGAAGGCCTTTAGGGTTCGATTGACTATTACAAGTATGTATTGGAAAGCTCTTTCTAAGTGTTACAACTTTCGTGTTAATATCAAGACCAAATTCAAAAAGGGGGAAAAATGTTGTGAACTATAGGTCGCCCCACGGCTCGAAGACCAAAGGAGGATTTAACTGTCGCCCTTGGCCGGCCCGCGGCCATTGCCGATTCTGAGTATCAACTTTTATCTTTTAGTTAGGTTATTTAATATTATTAATGGGCCAACTTTTAGCCATATTTAAAATACATATTAGGGTTACTTTGGGAGGATCTTGTGCACTTTTGAGAGAATAGAGAGAACGTTGCTGAGCATGAGCGACTAAACTCTCGTTTGATTCACAATCTTTAGTTGGTTGAATTGTGAGTTTCTAACTGTGGTTCTTATTTCTATTTGAATGTATTGACTTTTTTTGTGTTGAATTATTTGGATACTTTTAATTCTTTCTTATCTGGTAAACTTGTTAGAATTAACTCATTCAATTACTAAGGTTTTTTTTTAAGATTCCTCGTAGCTAACCTTAACTCAAGTAGCAAAGCATGTCCCTTTATGACTCGTAGGATCATTTGGATGTGTAGGAAGTCAATTATATGTTGAATATCGACCCATAGCTTGATATTGCATGCACCTTGGTTAATTCCTATTCTCAACACTATTTTTAGGTTGAATCTTAATCGTGTTAAGGTTGTCCAGAAATAAGAGTTACTAGGACTAGTAATTTACATAAAATCGGGACAAGAACATTTTAAGGAAAAGAAAAGAAGTTGTCCTTGAAACATTGATCGAAATTCACCAATTAAAATGTCAAATTGTAGGTGAAACTAATTTTTTGAATTGTTGTCAAATAACTTGTTTACAGCTTCTTTTATTATACACAACTCACAAAACACACTTTTCTACTAATTAGTAAATATATTCTATTTAGGAATATTTGATTCTACTAGGTAGTTGGGCGCGCAGACGCGCGCCTTCCATTGCGGTATTTTGTAATAATCTAGTTAAATTTGGCGTTTTGACTTTTTGAACTGCAGAAGAAACATACTACAGTATAACAAAGAACTACAACTGTAACACAGATTTGGGCATGACCTAAACGAATGAGTCTGTAGGTTCAGTTGCACCATAGCACAACATCATGGCAAAAAAAAAATAGAAACCCCCTAAAAAAGAATATCACAAAAATAGAACATATCATAATTCATAAGAAACTTTGTCAAACGTATCTTGTCCTTAAAACTTTGAGAAAAGGAAGAGAAGGAAAATCTATTTGAAATTCAGTACATAACAACATGAAAGCATTATAAATACATTGACTTCACAATATAGGGTGGATTGAGGGTCAATGATAAGAAAAAGATACAAATGTATGGCCTTGACATTTAACATTTAGCTTTGCTCTACGATCCTTGACAAAAGATGGCTGGACTTTATATTTAAGATTATCAATCTTCTGGTTGAAGTAACCATTATAGACCACGTGGTTGACTGCTGTACTTCTTGCAGAAAGGAACCTAGAGCTTTGCAAACGCAGCTGTCTCTGATAAGACTTCAAATGTCATCATGGCTGCTCCATCGTCAGAAATGTAACAGGATAATCAACTGCAAGAATGAATAAGACTGTGTTGGCTGTGACAAGAGGAGGCTCTTTCAAAGGATCGACAGTGCTGACAAATACATGAACAACAGCCAATTGTGAAGGCTCTCCTTCTCGATCATATCTGTTGCAGCGTTTCACAAGAAACAAGGATTACTTTAAATGCAGTCAGATTTGTAAAAGTGCAACAAAAACAAATATTCTTGCCTTAAGGCCAGCATTTCAATTATGCAAGAAATTTTATACTCTTCTTGAAGAACAAGGTATCTTATACTCTTTCCTCTAATATGCTACATGTCAAATATTTGTTTGGGAAACAACCTCTTTCATGGAAACAATCTCTTGAAAACCTCGTTCATGGAAACAATATCTTCTATCCGGAAAAGACGAAAAAGAATTTAGGTATAAATGCAAGCTAGTGAATGGAGTGTTCTCTTTAATCCTATTGCTTATTACCAGTCACAGTTTCACATTTCTGGCTGAAGTTGAAGCTATTCACTTGCTGGTTTTCAATTTCAAGTAATCCACCTGCATATCAAATATTATTGAAGAGGATTGTTGCACGAAAGGAAGTATCATTGTAGCGGAAATATGAAAAAAAAATGCAAGATGACTACCTGATCCGGATCCAAGACCATCAGGCAAAATGCATAAACTGAGCCAAAAAAAGGAACCGAAACAGAATGGTTGGCTAGAACTTCACCAATGGACGCCCGAGATCAAAGTATAGAAGTATTGATTTCATCGAGGATGAGAATCGGGACTTCTCTCTTTCCTACATTGTATTACGGAAGTTACTGTTATAAAGCAAAAGCACACCAGAACTAAAAATGGAAATTACTGTTATATAACCATTGAGAAGTTGTTCATATAATCATTAAAGAAGGACTACATCTAAGATGGATGTATACCAATGTCACCAACGACAATTTTTAATGCAACAGAAGCATCAATTCAACAATTATAAAGCACAAGCAAACCACAAGTAAAAAGGCAAATTATTGTTATAAGTTATAACCATTGAAAAGCACGCCAGATAAGCTATAAAGAAAAAAAAATTGATTCATGGCTAAGCCAAAATATAGCCACATAAAACCATGCAAAGATTTACACGTACCTAGAGCAATGCTTTTGAAGGCGCTACAGGCCATGATAGGATGACTGAACTCATATGCTTCTGAGCTTCTGTTCTCCTTCACTATAACCCATGAAAACCATAGTTCAAACGTAGACGAACTTTTAATATTTCGCAAATTAGAAGAAGGCAGTAAATGAGGTCAACGTACCTTGCCCAACAATTCATTTTTTCAGCTGAGATGTTAATTGTTTCTAGATGAAATTTCATACTGCGTGGACAGAAGCTGCGTCTGCTATCACCCGGTAGGTTTATGGTACTTGAAATGAATTCCTATAAAATCGGCATGAAAAATACATACGAAATGAGTCAGAAATTAAGAATCTTTCTATGCATACTTTGTCTAAACTCGAGTGAGTGAGAATGCTTCTAAGCCCATCTGCAAGCTAAAGATGAAGAAAACCATTAGATATCTAGAATTTTCGTTGTAAGATGAAGAAAACCATTAGAAATAGGTTACCGGTTAAACTCATCTAAGTTATGAGGTAAAAGGAAAAACAAATAATCATCAGAAATATCAGACTAAAGATGAATAGGTGCGTTGTAGCCGGCCCCTTAACAAAGATGAAACCGACTTCTTATAAATATAAGCGGACACAAATTCGATCTTCCTCTTTCTGGGCAGGAATGAAAATGGGGGGAAACACAAAATCAGCAGTGAGGACAAATATGTAATAATTACGTATAATACAATATATGATTGACATTGAACCCAAACCAACTTATTTTTTCTTTTAGGGAAAAAAAAGAGTGGTCAATGCAAAACTAAATTACGTAGATTCCATAAAAGATTAAGAAGAATTAATAAATAATAGTCATTGCTTATACATCATAGATGATGAAGAATATGTATGCGCTACATATGGACTAAAGAATCTATTAATTATTACATTGAACCATAAGGCAGGTTTCTTATTCTAGATACAGTAGCAAATGCATAAAAAGGTTCAGCAACGTGGCATAATACCTTTGTTAGGCAAAGCACGGTGGGGTTGCTACTAATGTTCTGAAGCTTCCCATCATAATAAATACCAGTTAGAGGCATGTTCTTCCCACTTTAGTCAAGCAAAACCGCTTAATAGGAATAAACATTGGTTATTTTTCTGGATGTCTAGGAGTAGGTGGCACCTCTTGGCTGCAAGAGTCGTGGATAAAAAATAAAAACAGAACATGTGGAAAAAAGCAGTAAGGACACCAAGGTTATTCAATCAGGTATCCTGACCTGAACTCCAGAGTGAAGGTTTGATTTTTGCATTGTAAGATGAAGTGACTTTAACAACAGGTGTTCCAGCTTATGAATGCATGCATCCTTCTCCCGTTAAAACGTGTATCATAGATCATGAATATGAAGAAGAAGACAAAAGAATATTGTATACCAATGTAAGAAATTAGCAAAATCTGCATTATTTGCATCTTGCATTGCAACAAAGAAGTCTTCGCAAGTCACAACTTGCGCATCGTGTCTCTTGAAGTACAAATCCATGCCCTGAATCATGTGGAAAGAAGGAATAAGGATAACACAAAGATACAGTCATACATGCTAACATATATCAACTTTAGAATTATGCGATCATTTTTTAACCTTTCAGAATCCTTCACTTCCAAGTAAAGTATTGTACATTTTGACAACTTCAGATCCATGTCAGTAAAAACACATTACAAAGCTCAAAAAAGAATCAAATAGAGAGGCAACCCACAAGGATTGATTTGGAAGTGAGAGATCACATAGCAAGAAGAAGAAGGGTGTAGATGATGTATCGTCGGTACCTTTTCATAGACCTGAAAAAAAAACGAGAATAAGCACAGTTTGAACAGGGGGAGCATGAGTAGCACCTACAGTTAGTATTTGGTGCGTCTAACCTTCTTTTAGATGACACCCATGAAGCCCAGTTATTGGGCTACAAATCATGTCTTCATATCTTTCTCGTGAGTATAATTAAGTGATGTAATGTGATCATTGAGGTAAAACACTTTGATTAACAAGAGTATTTTTAGCCCAGAACATGAGAACAACACTTTTGAGTTAGACCAACTAATGAGAACTGAATAAAAATTGTACAATAAATTTAGGTTCAATGGTCTATGAATCCAGTAGTTCACTATAATGAGATTCTCTCTCTTTTTGTAAACATAATTCAGTGTATTAACATTTTGTCAACTAAAGCACATACACAACTAATAAATCAATGAATTTGGATACCCTAACCCTAAACTCCATATGTGGAGCATAAGCAATCTTTAGAAATCAAACATCCAAAGCAAGCCAAAAGTTGAATATAAAGATTAGAGTATAAAATAGTAGATAGAGCAATCATACCTAGATGAACAAACATCCGCCGTTGCTTTCTCAATTACTCATATCCGTGTTAGGATGCATGCTTCAACTATGGTTTAAACTGAGCCTCATTGCTGCCTCAAATTATTGCTACAGCATCCACAAATAAGACTAAATGTATGCTGATTTCCATCAAACATAATTAGTCTTTGATGGGCAAGGTCTATATTGCAATATGATACAAAGAGGAGGATTTATGATTAATTGAATGAATAATATGAAATTAAAAAGAAATTGATGGATCTTTATTTGTTCTTATTAACCTTTTTGTAGCGAAACTATAACAACCGTGTCAACAATGTTACGACATTATTCTTAGTCACAACATTGTTATAGAAGTTGATTACAAGGTTGATAGTTAGTCAACACCGTTAACACTTGTAACTCCAGCTCTCGACAACACATCAAAGCAAACAACATTGACAGTTTGATTTTTTGCAACATTTGCTTCTACTGTTGTAGGAATGAAAACTTGCAAAGCATTGCGGTTACGTACTCTTGAAAATGCTACATATAATTGACCGTGGGAGAAGCAAGGTTGACGTAAAAACACACAGACTTTGTCTAAAGTTTGTCCTTGAGACTTATTAATAGTCATTGCAAAGCACAGTTTAATAGGAAATTGTTTTCGTTGAAATTCAAATGGATAGGTTGAGGCAGTAGGTCTTAAATTTATTCTAGAAAGTAATACTTGAGTGCCTTTGTAATAACCACTGGATATTTCACATAATATCACTTCCTTTCGGAATTCTCTGCAAATTAATCTAGTACCATTGCATAAGCCATTTGCTGGGTCCAAATTGCGAAGAAGTATTACTGGGCAATTTAACTTCAACACTAACTCATGTGGACTCATTCCGGAAGAGCATAAAGTATGTAAGAATTCAGCCGGATATAAATTACAGTTGTCATCAATCACAGAATCAAAGCTTCGGTAAACATGAGGAGGACCTGGGAATATTGAAATAACCGAAGAATTTATATCATCAACACCATCATTTGTAGGGGTTAAAATTGCACGACCATTAAATATATGTGCATCAAAATGAGGTTGCATAATTTCGGGAAACATCGCAGCAATTAAAATAGCAATATACTCATCTTCAATATGAAAACATTGTATGAAATCAGGTAAAACAATAGTAGAACTACTTCCAGTTTGGAGACTGCCATTTCCAAGTTGTAATAAAAAGGAAGCAAATTCAATGTCTTCTTCTGCTCTAATGTTAATGCAAAGTTTAAGCTTATAGAAATGTCGCCAAAGATATGAGCTAACTAAACTTGAGTTAATAACTTCAGTCTCAGATTTACGGGGTATAACGGGTAGTACTTGTCTAAAATCACCACCAAATATGACAATCTTACCTCCGAAAAGAAGTTTCGAATCACATATGTCTTGTAGTAGAGAATCCACTGCCTCGATATTTTGCTTTTTTGCCATAGAAGCTTCATCCCACATTATAACAGTTGTAGCACGTAACAAGTTAGCCAAGCTACTTTGTTTGGACACGGGACAACTAATACTACCTGTCTCACTTATAGGAATTTTGAATCTTGAATGAGCAGTTCGGCCCGTAGATATATTTGAAGCTGCAATACCAGATGATGCTGTTGGCAATACAATAAGACCCATTTCTCGAAGTGTAGCATACAATGCACAATATAAATAAGTTTTACCAGTTCCTCCAGGACCATCAATAAAAAACACACCAGGCAATTTATGAATAACATGATCCATAATAGTATCATAAGCAATACGTTGTTGAACATTAAGATTTATGTGTGCATTTCTATATTCAGATGGAATGGGAGCATCAATTGCATCACTAATATCTCGGGTAATTTTGAAACCTATCATATTAGGAATGATGGGAAGATCAAAATGAAAATGTGTCATACTTCGGCCCATACCTTCTAAATATTTTTCAATTTCATAATAAGTTAATTGAAACACTTTGGCAGGTTGTCCTTTATGAAAGTGAAAAAAATCTTCAGATAAGTAAGGGAAAAAGTCATCCCACAACTGTTGCGGATGAATAGGTTCACAAAAAGTAAGTACAGTTGCAAATAACCTGCGCAAAACACAAGGCATTTGCACTTCCACGGCTTCCCGCATACAGGCTTCAGCATAATCGTCTTTCTCTAGCAATGAATGGTATTCTGCAGCTTCTCTGAAAGTCTTACAAGTAATTCCATCTATAGTCAACAAATCAACAAAAGAGGTTGCACCTTTGACATTTATGAGTAAAAGTCGTAAGTAGTATCGCTCTCCTTCACAAGGACTTACATATGTCAACCTACCTACACATTTAGGACCTTTTCTTTCTTTCCATACTTTCAAACAATTATTCCAAGTAAAGTACTGAGGGAATTCAGAGTACAGAAATTGTTTAGCATTTGGAAGCACAAAATTTGCAGTAAAATATTCGGTCAACATTGTTGCATGTCGATGTTCATCATCAATAACATTATGTAGGTTATCTCGTTCATTAAAAGTGACCATATGCATATGAGGTAAGTGTACTTGCAACGGAAAAACACATGGGGACATAGAATACAATGGGAATGCAAATAGTCTCCATGCTGATTCCGGTGGACTAATCCATCTTCCAGATTGATATGCAGTAATTTCATTTTGTGTAGGTTTGTTATGCACATTAATATCAAAGCGAACTTTGTCATGTCCTTTATATACGTACTTATAAATGTACTTGACAGCTTGAATAGTTGAACATATTTCTACATTCAGATGACAATCAAATGCTGCTAGCAAGTATGGGTTATACGGAACAACTGAACGGTTGTCTAATTGGAATTTTCTAACAACCACTACATCTCCATTGTTACGCCTCTTGTATATAGGATATGCATCTTTTTTTTTGTGTAGTCATTTCAGCAAAATTACGGGGATAGTCGGCTTTGCACTTTGTAACTAATCCGATTTTTTTCATACAAGGGCATTTTGGGTTTTTATCACCACAAGGACCATGCATCATATGGTTGACAACAAGATGATGTAATTCAGGGAATTCTTCGGATGGTAGTTCCGCACTCACATATTTATCAAAACTATCTGTAGCAACTATTTTAGAGCCAGATGCAAAGATAAGCAACATATGTAAATGGGGCAAACCACGTTTTTGGAACTCAATGACATCAACACTTGCAGCAACTGGACCAAATATGTTATCTTTTAATATTAAGTTCTTCAACAAATGAACTTTGGCATAGAAAATTCTAGCTACTAAATCAGGTCTATGTTCAGAACCCTCACCAGGTAGTAGTTGTTCCTTTATTTCAGGCCAATTTGGATTGCAAGTCATGGTTAAAAACAAATCAGGCTTTCCAAATTTCTGGACAAGAGCCATTGCATTTAAATATCTACATTTCATATCTCTAGGCCCACCTATGAAAGATGCAGGGAGTATTACACGATGTCCAACATCAGAGGCTCTACAACTACCATCATTAACACTATCAACTATCCCCTGATATAATTCGCTTCTGATTAAAACCTGATTACGACGAATAAAATCAAGTCGTGTATTCTCCACTTTTACATACATATCAACAATATATTGTAGAAATAAACGAGCAGTATGGATAAGAAAGTTTCCTATACGGATTTGAAATCTATAACAGTAATATTGCCTACATGATACAACTTTACCTGATTCCAATGGATGTGCAGTTGATGCTAGAAGAACAACATTTTGAATATAGATTATAAGTACCATTAAATGAATAACAAAATAAAAGTAATCATTATATGCATTTCGTTAAGAGGTACCTGCTGACTCGCTTGATATAAGGGTCTCCGCACTTTGTATCTTATTATAAGAGAGAGGAAATGATGTTGCATTACAAGGAATGGCAGAGCATACAAGAACTTGTTTAAGACCTTGATGCCAACCAGATTCACCTTTATTGAATAAAAGTGGATATTGCAAAGGATCATAACATCCATAGTAATGTAAGATTTGATGTTCATGATCAGACTTTCCATACACTACGATATGGGGACTATTAATACGATCAGATGATGTGTTATCAACTATAATAGCAGCAACCTCATCACAAGTAGGCATATTAAAGACCCGTTGATCTAGATTAATAGATTTGAAAAGTCTTATTTCGGTATTTGCAGTTATTGGGAATGTACGTAAAGAACGGAAAAACGCAGCATAAGGATTGACCGATGTAATGTTTATTAGAACATCAATTATGTCAGGACAAAGGTCAGACAAAGTATTGCAACGTATATCAAACTCAGAAGCACCATCATAAAAATACAGTTGCATAAATTTTGGATGGTCATCCTTGGGTAAAAGATTAGGAAGGAAATGATAAAGTTGACCCTTCAATAAGAATGTGTAAATTCCCTTTTTATTGCTACTTTTGTCATAGTTTCCACCAAGGCAACTAAAAGCGAACAAATTGTTATAAGCTCTTGAATAACAACGAAAATGGTCACCCACGGCATCTTGTCTTGTAAATAAATCATAAAGTTGGTCACGGAAGTCTATATTAACCAACTTAATACTACCATTTGCACAGCAAAAACCGGCGCTCTCAAAAGCAAATTTGGTTGCTAAACAATATTGACATGTTGATGGTACGGGCAAAGGAATTGGGGTACTTAATAAGTTTGTCATACCTAGACCAATAGGAATGTAGGGATGATGTGATGCATTTGAAATGTTTGCTTGTTCCATCACACAAGGCAAAGCACCTTCACTATCAATCTAGGCAAAACACAAGGCAATAACAATATAAGTAATTCAATATGAACAAGATGTACAGTTAAGAGTTAGCAAAACAAGATGTTTATATAGTTGAATAAACCATAGAATTTGAATAAAATAGGCTCATTAGCAAATTAAGACGTATAGTAAGCATTATAATATAGCACCTCAAGACGAGTACGCCTGGTTTCGCGAGAAACATTTGAAAGAGATATCTCATCATTCACCTACATCAAAATATAACACAAAATGATAGAATAATTAATTATTAATAAGATATATAAACTACCAAAGCTATTTAATTAACTGGTAAAAACATTACAACATGCGAAAAATAACGCAGCTAGTGCAAAATAAACCGTAATGGTAACCATATCCAAGTGTATCACCTCAAATGGGATTGTTCTTTTACGGGTACCATGAGGACCGGATGTAGATGCCTCTTTACCTATCTGTGAATGAGAGATTCTCAATAAATATGTATATTAATTGCACATTAAATAAGTACCCGATCATGGGTATCAAACTTTAAACAAACATATAAACAAATAACGTGAGCTAATTATGCAAGTGATGATATGTGTAAAACCTCTTTAGATGTAGGAGTTGTAATACCAGCCGCAAAATCAGCAGTAATCTGATAGAAAGTAACACGTCATAAAATCTCAGTGAAATCAAATATGGTATATTTTATCAATACAACAGAGAAAAAATAAAAGGTTTACTTCAGCAGGAGTGCGACGTCGTCTGCGTTTTATTAAACGTGGTGGAAGCCCTTCAAGAGCACTTGATATATTACCAGAGACGCCAATAGCTACCTAAACAACAACATAAAGTTGCTTGGTGAGAATGTAAATATGACGCATAGTATTTGGTGAGAATGTAAATATTACGCATGTATAATATGTGAAGGTACTACTAAAAAAACAAAGTACAAAAGAAAAGAAGGAAATAAATGATGCACAACGGGGAAACTAATTGTAGGCACAAAAAATGAAGGCACAAAAGGAACAGAACAATATGTAGGTTGAGGTTGCAGATCAGTAGCATAGGAAGATCACTTGGTAAAGCAATCACCACTTCAGTTTTACCATCAGATATACCTTTACGCTGTTACGTATACGTTTACGACATGTGGTAAATTCTGTAGATGTAGGGGCTGAAATTCCTGCTAGAGCATCAGCAGCAATCTGAAATAAAACAATGGTTATGAGCCATTTGATATATAATAAAAAGAAAATTAACAACTTGTAAAATAGTGGTTGACCACAAATGTAAAAATCATACAATAGTACCTGGGCATCAGTACGTCGGCGGCGACGTTGGAAGAACTCAGATGGGTCTTTACTTGATCCTTGGGTTGAGGCTGCAGCAGCAGTCTGAACCAATTGGTAAATAATAAAGATAGTAATTATGAATCATAATGTATTATTTAAATGTAAATCTTGCTAAATTAAATGTAAATTCTACGATATATATTATTAAGTGATATCTGTGTTTGCTAATTTTGGCATAATGGTTCTTCTCCAATGTTACTAAAACATTGCAATCATAACAAAGGCACAACTGGGAAAGGACAATTTACAGTTTCAGATCGCAGTGTAATCGCAGGTGAAATGTCCGTTGTCACAACATTATGCGTTTGATCTGCATCAGGAAGAGGACAAGGAGGCCCAACCACATCCGCGTTTTCAGTATAATACAATTCAAGTGCGTCCTCAAGGCACCATTTTTTTGCCTACAAATTACAACATACATCAATAGTGATTAAGAGCAAAAGGAAATATATTAACAGGGAATTATGACGCAAACATGAAACTCACATTTAGAAATTGATTTGCACTATCCACGGTTTCACCCAGGGCAATGTTAAGGAAAGTAGAAACCAATTGCTGCTTGGCCAAAGGCGAGAGTTTGTCATCCATTAGAGAGCTTAAATGAGAGCCAAGAAATGCAACTACAAAGCAAGGGGAAAAAAATTTGTAGAAAGAAGTAAATCAAATAAACAAAGGACCACATGTACAAGAAGTTAATGCAAATCTTTATAAAAAAACAACACAATGAGTTGAGCTGAACCTTTGGTGAATACCTATAACAAGAAGGGATGAAGCCTACATGAAACAACAAAGAGGGAAACATGTGAAGCATGACAGAGAAATTGGAAAAACGCCATTAATATAGGAAGAGCAAGCTTAAAAAGACGAAAAACCTCAAAAACTGGAAGAGAAGGTATTGAATATAGTCAACCAAAATAGAGGAGCTGAAAATATGAGAACTTATAAACCAAACAACAAATGAAGGAAGCCTGTGAAGAATGGTAGTAAAAGGATGAAACACAAACAGGAAGGAAATATATCTTTAAAAATTAAGGATTTTTTACTTTACCTCTGAGGCCTATTACTCTTACAAACGGTGGACAATCATCTGCTATCAACAACTTTCAAATCTTTAGAAAAAAGGCCTGAATAGCCTACCCTGATTGCCGCTTTTTTTTAAAAGTAATTTATGCTATTTATACCTTTTTAAAGTAATGAGCAAATTAAAAAAGAAAAGAAAATTGACTTTTAGAGAGATAGCTCCGTATAAACTGATACAAACCAAAAACTGCAAATGCTACTGCACCATCAATCTTTACTTGCTTAACAGAAATAGGGTGCTGCCAAGTAATACTATGGCTGGTTGCAGACTACATTATTAGGCCTTGACATGGTGAGTAGTGTATGTAAAAATAGAAACAAAAAAATACGGAGATTACCTAAACTATTCAATTCAGGCAGTAATGCAATATAACAAAATATATTTTAAAAAAACCTTGAAACTCAAACTTGGCCATCTAAAATGTTGCATTAGAGTTGATGTGACATAGTATATCAACATTAAAAAAATGCTCTTTTAGTTCTAAAACATTTTCCAACTCCACAAAGATGAAATTTGATAAACAACGGTGTTGAACAAGGTATGAAACTCTTGGACGAGATGAGAAGTAAAGGTTGTAAGCCGGATGTGGTCACTTATAAATGGGATCTGCAAGGAAGGGAGGTTAGATGAAGCCATGGAGTTCTTGAACCACATGCCTTCCTTTGGCTGCCAACCTAATGTCATCACTCACAATATTATTCTACGAAGCATGTGCAGCACGGGTAGGTGGGCTGATGCCGAGAAACTGCTGACTGATATGATTAGAAAGGGTTGCTCTCCGAGTGTGGTTACCTTCAACATTCTTATCAACTTCTTGTGCAGGAAGGGGTTATTGGGTCGAGCAACTAATATACTGGAGAAAATGCCTAGGTAGGGGTGCACGCCTAATTCCCTAAGTTACACCCCTTTGCTTCATGGCTTTTGCAAAGAAAAGAAGACGGGAAGGGCGATTGAGTACTTGGGCATAATGGTTTCCAGGGGGTGCTATCCGGATATTGTCACTTACAACACACTGCTCACAGCTCTGTGCAAAGACAGGAAGGTTGATGTTGCTGTAGAGATATTGAATCAGTTGAGTAGGCAAAGGTTGTTCTCCTGTTCTGGTCACTTACAACACCGTGATTGATGGTCTCTCAAAAGCAGGGAAGATAGAGCATGCAGTGAAGCTCTTAGAGGAGATGCGGGTAAAGGGCCTCCAGCCTGATATAATTACATATTCTTCCCTTGTCGGGGGTCTAAGTTGGGAGGGGAAAATTGATGAGGCAATTAGGTATTTTGCCGATTTAGAGGGGTTAGACACGAGGCCTAATGTGATCACCTACAACTTAATCATGTTGGGGGCTTTGCAAGGTGGGGAAAACTGACCGTGCCATCGACTTTCTAGCCAACATGATCGACAAAGGATGTAAGCCTAATGAGACGACGTACACCATTCTAACAGAGGGTATTGCATCTGAAGGGCTAGCAAGGGAGGCTTTAGAGTTGCTTAACAAGCTGGGCGCCAAAGGGCTCGTCAAGAAGAGCTCTGCAGAGCAGGTTGCTGTCAAGATATAGCCCTTTTTTGTCATACTGCTGACTACCTCCCGGTAAGTTATAAACCGGGTTCTGTTGCTTTTGAACCACAGAACCCCTGTCTACATTCGTTCCATCTCTTCCTTTATAGCTATGCGGTAGGTTTATGCACACGCAGTTCTTTGTGGTCGTCTCTTCGATCACCTTTTAAACCTACATGCATGCTCTCATAATTCCCAAAATCCATGGTTGTGCCTTAGATGCAACTCCACCAACTGTGAGTGATCCTAATCTATGCAACGAGTTTTAGTGTGTTCATGGAGTAGCTATGTTTTAAAGCTTACACTGTCCTTTTTTTTTAGCTTGGACAGATTAAAAAAACATTAGATTT